>CM031936.1:60052840-61372265 GCA_018703725.1 Brassica juncea | reverse complement strand
GAGAGGAGAGACGAGCTAGCATAGCGATCGATAGAGAGAGCGCGCGAGATCAGCTAGCAGAGCTAGCTCTCGCGCGGTCTCTATATAGTCTCGCTCTCTCTTAGCGCGAGCGCATCGCTCTCAGCTCACTCTCCTATCCAGCGCGCTCGCTCGCTAGCTCCTGAGCGCTATCATCTGCCTTCGCGCTCGATCGCTAGCGTAGAGTCCCGCAGCTCGCGCGAGCTGCTCGCTCTATCTTGTCCCATTATTGGTCTCTATGTTTTGCTTACACATCAATCCATTAGAGCCACTCCAACTATAACACCAAATTTTATGTTTAATAATGAGAAAATGGTCATTTAAATAAAAATGAGAAAATTCAGTATTTAAATGACCATTTTCTCGTTTAATAACACTAAAGTTTGTATTAAAATTTATTTTTCATTTCCAATAACAACACCAAATCTCATGCCAAAATTAATATTGTATACTTTTAAATTTGATAGTACTTTAAATATTTGTAATTGACTAATTATTTATTATATATCACATTTTATGTTTTGTTTTATAGTATAGAAATGTGAATATCAATTACAATGTCAAATGTATTTTCATTTATTATTCTATATCTAAATCAATTGTCATATACATTTTATAATTCTAATATCTAAATTTTAATTGTCATTTATTATATAATCTGATTTTTAAATGGAAGTTTATCTTTTTGATTAAAATAAATAAATTGTTATTTTAAATGGTTTGGAACTACGTAAAGTGTATCGAATGATTGTTTGTCGTCAACAAACCATAATAATGAAAGAAAAAGAAACAATCTTTGATCAAAAAAAGAAAAAAAAAACAATCAAATCCCTTATTGTTCAGGATTCTTGTTGGAGAGGCCCATTAAGAGTCCTCTTAAAATTGTTATTTTGCCAGGGAAACTTTTTGGGACGGGGAAAAGTTTTTTTTTTTGGGTTAATCCCGCCAACAAAATTCGACCCACATTTTCGTGAAACCAAAATTTTGAAACATCTCAAAACATCAAAAATTTCGAAAACGAAAAAGAACAGAAAGAACAAGCGCCAAATCAATGTTTCATTCGAAAAAATCAATCAGAAATGGCGCTCTGCTTCTTCCCTTTTTCTTCTTCATCTCTCCATCAATTCTCTTCCAATCAATCTCCATCTCTATCGAATCATGTCCGACGACAAGGAAAACTTCGTGAGGATGACGAGAGCAGCCACCAAAAGAAAAGCTGCTATGTTAGACGAGGACCGTCTCCGCAACAAGAAGAAGAAGAGAGTCGTCCTCGGTGAGCTTCCCAACTTGTGCAACCTATCCAATACCCAAAAACAAACCGTTAGAGTTCCGAAGAAGCAAAACAAGAAGAAATCAAATTCGAAAGCCCCAAAGGAATCAAAGTCCGACATCGACACCAGATCTAATGATCCCCAGATGTGTGCTCCTTATGTCACCGGAATCTTCGACTATCTCCGTCAATTAGAGGTTAGCTTTTCTCAATTCTCGCAATCTCGATTTGAAATTCGATCTGGGTCTTGATTTTTGGGTTGAAAATTTGAATCAGGTGAAGGAGAAGTCGAGGCCTTTGATTGATTATATTGACAAGGTGCAGAAAGATGTAACGCCTAATATGAGAGGAGTTTTGGTTGATTGGTTAGTTGAAGTTGCTGAAGAGTACAAACTTCTCTCCGACACTCTTTACCTCGCTGTCTCCTACATCGACAGATTCTTGTCTCTTCAGACTGTTAATAGGCAAAAGCTTCAGCTTCTGGGAGTTTCTTCCATGCTTATTGCCTCGTAAGCAAACATCTTTTTAAGTTCTTTTTTTTTGTTTGTTTGCATCTATTTTGTGGCTTATGTTTGGGATTTTTGTAGGAAGTATGAAGAGATAACACCTCCGAATGTGGAGGACTTCTGTTACATCACAGACAACACTTACACTAAGCAAGAGGTTGTGAAGATGGAAGCTGATATACTTCTTGCTCTTCAGTTTGAATTAGGAAACCCCACAACCAATACTTTTCTAAGGTTATTAGAGTCTGATGCTTTTCGTTTTTTTTTTTTCATTAAGTTATTAATGGTTGTGTCTCACTTTTGCTTATGTTGTTGTTTTATGTGCAGACGGTTCACAAGAGTTGCGCAAGAAGATTTCCAAGTAAAGCGCTTCTTGTTTATTTTTGTGAATGTGTTAAGAGTATTATCAATTACTAAGTTTTTTGTACTCTTAACTTTGTTTCAGGTGTCACACTTACAGATGGAGTTTCTCAGTAGCTATCTTTCCGAGCTAAGCATGTTAGAGTATCACAGTTTGAAGTTTCTTCCTTCTGTTGTGGCTGCTTCAGCCGTATATCTCGCAAGATTCATCATCCGTCCAAAGCAACATCCCTGGGTAAAGCGTGCTTCTTGCTCTAATTCTATATTCACCACTTTGTATAAGACACTAAATCCCTGGTTGTTAACAGAGTGTAATGTTAGAAGAATACACGAGGTACAAAGCGGGTGATCTCAGAGAATGTGTGTGTATGATACATGACTTGTATCTGAGCAGAAAAGGAGGAGCTTTACAAGCTGTTAGAGAGAAATACAAGCAGCATAAGGTAAAAGCCAATTTAACTACTATGAGATCTATTTTGACTTGACTGTGAAGAACGGCAATGTTCTTGAGACTTACATGTTTCTCTGTCTCTGTTTTGGTTCCCTACACAGTTTAAGTGTGTTGCGACTATGCCTGTATCGCCAGAGCTTCCTCTTAGCTTCTTTGAAGATGTCAACATTTAGAGAGAGCTTTGTTCGTTGGCAAAGATTCGTCCAAAACCAGGAGAAGCAGTTCGTTGGTGTTTTGGGTTGTACATGTCTAGGACTACTTTTAGTTGGGCTTGAACATCTCAACTTATGTTTAAAGATTTTGTTTTATGTAATTTTGAATTGTTTTGCCTTTTTATTTTATTTTCTAGCACACACTCTTCACCCCCCTCCCCCCCCTCCTTTATTAATAGTTTTATATAAATGAAATTTAAATTAGCAAATTAGATCAGCCAGTTTGGGAGGTGAATTCTGAAACTTTTATAGCAAAAAGATGCATCCTCCTTCAATAGGGACAATCCAAAGAACAATGAAACATTAAACAATAAAAGTTAAAAGATATAAAAGATATATGTAAGGGCAATTTTAGTGGACACCAAAACAGTAAATTTGGTGTGATTTTCTCTCTAATAAGATTACAGAATAACACATTTCTATCCAATTTGGTGTTACAATATTATCACTCCACACCGGGCAACCCTCTTCTCTCTCTCTCCTCTCTCTCTCTCTCTCTCTCTCTCTCTCTCTCTCTCTCGACCACTGCAAGACGCCGTCAACCGTCGTAGTGTGTCACCGCAGAGTGCTCGATACTTACTTGTTTTGTGTTGCTTGTTTATTGTTTATTTTTTCATGTCTTCAGATATGTGCTACAGATCTACTCTTTTTCCAGATCATTCTCTAGATCTATTTTCCAGGTGAGGTGTTTTGAGCACAAATTTTTCTCTTGACCTTTGATACTGTTTGATGTTGGAATTATGATTGGTTAGTCTTGTTTTATGTTAGGTTGGTAGAACATAGTGGTTGTTAGGTGGTCAAATGCATATCTCATGTTGCATAAGAACGCTCATAATATTTAAAGGGCTCAATGGACTGCATTGTGTTGATGCGAGAGATTGATTGATCTTTGTTTGATTGTTGCTATTATAACTTGATATGATTTTAAAGTATGAGCTAGGTTGATAGAATAATTGAACGAATAGGTTATTAGGTGAATGGATTGAACTGGAATAAATGAATGATATGTTGTGTGTACGGATGCAAGTTGTTATTTCTGTGCAGCAAAAATGGATGTCGTCTAAAACTAGTATGAATGTGTTAAGAAATAAGAATGAGAACAAAATAAGATTTTTGTGTGTGAAACCGAGAATGGGTGGCACTTAAATGAGAGGAAGGATGAGGTAATGATGTGGGAGAAAGGGGTGCTGGGAAGATTTGAGTCATGCCAGTCTAGGCATATGTGAATATATGTACCGTAGGGGTACATGGCCGGAGATTTAGAGCCAATGGGCCACGAGCGGATAGTTACGTAGGGTTCGGTGGTGGTAGATGCAGGTCCACATGCGAATTAGGTCCTAGAGATCTAGGTTGCTTAGTGTCAATTATGTGTGGTAATGACTGTATTCATTATATTGCTTACCATTTATGTTATTGATTGAATAATTGTTTATAAGTGGTTAGTGAATTCTCGTTATGCATTGAGTAGTATATAGACTCATATGGAGAGATTGGTCCAGAATCGCTTCACTGAATAATTCATTTAATCATGACCTCCCTTTCCATTCCCATTGTGTTCAAGACTGTAAGTAAAAGTGGTGGATATGATTTGTTGGTGCATTTAAACAGAAGAAAATATGTTTGGGTTCCTAGGATCATTGGTGATAAACGGTGGCTTGCCTTGTGGTGCAGTCATGTGTCCCTAATCCCACACTCGGTTCTTGGGTTTGTTGTTAGGAAAGGCGGATGTTACAAAGTTGTTCGTCAATATTGTATATGTTGTAGTAGCTTATCATCAATTGTAATAGAGATAGAAATTATGTGATGATGTATCATTGTATCCAATGTTAAAAATTGAAAGATTGACACGTACTTATTATGTTTTAATTCAGGAAAAAGAGCTTATTTCAACATGAACTTTACCGTTGTGCATTTCCTTTCCTAAATTTTATAGTTGTGCATATTCTATATTGAATTAAACAAAAAAATTCAAAAATACTACATAAATTTATAAATTTTACATGTCATGTCTTTTCATTCCTGAACTTTATAGTAGTGTATATTTTATACTAATTAAACAAAAAAAATTAAAATACTACATAAACATCCAAATCATGCTTATATATATTGACAGTCAAATCTATTAGTCATCCGTTAACTTATTTAAACGATATCATTTTGGATAAATTTTGAAAATTAAAAGTTTAAAAATACTTGAGTGTACACAGCGATAATTTGAAGGATAATTTCAGTAATGTTTTTATACATACTGTAAGGACGATGTAAGTGAATTAAAGTTTGAAAAAGTTTATTTATAATTTCTATTTAGAAATTACAGAGGAAAAAGTTCTTTATCAAAAAATTACTGAGGAAAAAGTCTCACAAAACTACAAAAGCATTAACCAACAATCACATATAATAAGAAAAGTCAAAGAAACAAACCGATGGTTGACAATTTGACATTACCAAACACGACTAACTGAGTCGGCTTTGATTTTATAGTTTGCTTTTTATACAAAACTCAACCCGTAAAAACCTTAAGGAGTAGGGCAGGTTTTTATATTCGTTCTTAAAGAAAACTCATATTATTTGTATTCTTCTTTTTATAAAACACAGGAACG
This sequence comes from Brassica juncea, assembly GCA_018703725.1. NCBI lineage: Eukaryota > Viridiplantae > Streptophyta > Magnoliopsida > Brassicales > Brassicaceae > Brassica > Brassica juncea. The sequence continues at coordinate 61,366,848 of CM031936.1, read as the reverse complement.
CATAAGGTGAGATGTTTAGCAAATCATCATTGGCTTAATGCAATATTTTAACATAAGTTAGAATTTTTTTTTTTTAACATATGTTTGATCACGCGGCCACTTGAATATAATATATTGGCTAATATTTGCTATGATCTTTGACTCATATGTTGTCCACCTTTTTTTCTTTTTTGCTAAGAGTCCACCTTTTATTTATAATTATAGAACTTTACTCTAATTACTGAAATTGCTTTTCTATCCACAATTAGGGAATTTCGATTACTTTTTCAATCCAACAATAATTTACTTTACTATTACTTTCCATTTGAAAAAAAAAAAATCCATACATTTATATGGAATGAGGGATCAATCTAGTAACTTCCTGTTACGCGTTACATCTTGAAAAAAAACTTCCAACAAAACTAACGAAACACGATTAAAATGATCTAACCAAAAGAAACAGAAATAGTGTAAAGATTAACATTAAAATTTAACCAAAAAAAAAAAAAGATTAACATTAAAAAAAAGAGAGTAAATGGTAATTTTTGATCAGTGACCTCGTCCTCTTCGGCTCGGTCCAGACGCTAACCGGAAACCATAGCTCCTCATCAAAGGACGTGGACTGCCTGAGCTGCTCTTCACCTTCATGGCCACCACCGATTGATCTTGGCCGTTGATATCTGTTAACGGCTTTGATTGTAAGGCTCTGCAATTAACTCCCCCAAACATAAAAGACGAGCCCACCAATAAAAATATCATACACATAACAAACACACTGATCTTCTTCTCCATTTTATAACTTTTGTTTGCCTTCACTTCTTTCTCTATCTTCTTCTCTCTATACTCTTGTTCTCTCTCTCTTTTGAAATTAAAGAACAATGGCTTCGTGATTTTGCTTTTATATACAAGCGTTTATGTGTGCGCGTGTGTAAGCAAATAGCATTAGTCTTGACCAAGAATGTCGGACTATCTCATTTTGTTGTCGCGTTTTTTAATATATTTAATTGAATTGGTTAGGTTCAGTTTTATACTATTATTAAGCTAAGACAAAACAACGTCTATTCATATTACAAGTGAGTTTTTCCAAATACCACTGCTTCTCTACAAGAGATGTTGTTGAACTATACGACTTTTATATAGAGGTTGAAAAAACAGTTTTATAAGAAAATAAAGTAAGAACTGAAAAATAGTTAGCAAAACGTCGTAGAAAGTAGAATGTTATTGGGTACTAGGAGACCAGTAGGTTTCCTTATTGAAGAAACAACAATCTTTCGCAAGTGTGAGCTGTTAAATTTTGACTTTTATATTCTTCGTAGTCGGTTCGAGTTAACCCAACACGGTGTGAAGTCATCAGACACCAAAAATGTTACCAGGGCAAAATCTTTACATATTAATAGAATAACAATTTTAGAGAGTGATTTTTAATTAGTATGTTATTCTCAGCCTAAATAGTTAATTGACCATTCTTTACTAGAGTATTTACATAAATGCAACTGCTATTCAACTAACACATTTTATTGATATTAGAATTTTGCTTTAGTTATTTTACCATATGTTTTGTATCAATTATCTAATAGAATGGTCCCAGTAACGAAAGCACACATACTTCTGGCGTACTAGTTAGAACACTTGATCTTATAAGATAAATTCCTCTTCTTTGTTAAATATTCACTGACTTCTTCATTCTCGCCTACAAGTAATACAACACACGTACATCAAATATTAGAAATTGCTTACCTAATATTTCAAAAAACAAGGAACATTAAATAATTTCTTCAGAACATCTAAACTAAGTAGATCAAAAGCATCGAACATATCAGACGATAACCTATTTGTCATACCTTATAAGAAGAAATTTACATAAAACAATCACAGCCAATGAGACCATCTCCAATGGTTCATTATATTTTTCTTCTTTCAAAATAGCATAACTCTATATTAGAGTTGAGTTCTACTCCAATGGTATTATATATTAGAGTGAAAAATAGAATGATGAAAAATAAAATGGATTATTTTAATATAGAGTAAACCTATTTTTCTTTATTATAGAAGGAAAAATAGAGTGAGATTAAAGCATTTTACTATAAAATCTATTTTAAATTGAAAATAGAGTGAAGTTAGAAATACTCTAATGGGATTAAAGAAATCTAGGAAAGGATTTCATGAACCACCATTGCATTTATTTCTTTAAATGATTTTTCTAAGTTCATCAAATTCAACAAGTTTCTTATTTATAGTTAGATGATTACAGGTACCGGCAATCAGTGGTGAACCAAAAATATTATTACCAGTGTGACAAATTAAATTTATTAATTAAATATTACATTATATTATTTATATTACTTTATTGTTATAATAATAGGAATCTCTATAATATTATTTGAGAAGTCAGTTTCCTACGTGTCACGCTTATGTTAACTCTCACAGTGGTTGATTACGATGATACCTTAATGAATTAAAATGTTATATTTAAACACTATTATTGATTTCTTATTTAAATTATTTTTAATATTTTCCATATAAAATATATAATAAAAAGGAAGTATTATAAAATTTATAAACCGAATTTAAAAACGAAAATATATGTATAAATAATATGATTTCATTAAAAAGTAAAGTTCACAAAATAGTAATATTTCATTTTAATTTTTTTTTAAAATAACATAAAATATACTAATATACTTTCTTTATTTATATTTTCACATTAACAGAAACTTTTTAATATATTTATCTATTTTTAGATAATTACATAAAATAATTAAGTAACATAAACTCATATATGTTTTATTGACTAAAATATTTTATAATTAGTATTATTGAAATGTTATTTGTATTTTCTTTTATTTATTTGACCATAATATCTTTCAATTATAGCAAAAATATATATAATTTTTTTTACTTATATAATAAGATTTCTCAAATACAATCACAATTTTTTACTGCTTATTTTTAAGAGATATTAAAAATGAAAAATAAATTTTAACAATAAACATCTTTTTATCAAATAAAATCACACTATACACTTTAATGAGGTAGATATATTATATTTTGCATTATTAAAATTATATGTTTTCTTAATATTAAATTTGCTTTTAAATTTTATGTTTTTATGTTTGTGGAACTTAATATAACCATAACCAAAAGGCATAAAATCATTTACAATTTATAAAAATATTTTAGTTATTGTAAATATTGATATGTGTTCATGAGCTTCCAAAAATGTATCAATTACTTATTATGTAACTTTCTATAGATCATCGTTTTATTTTATATTATTTTTTAAATCAACATTTAATTTGATATATATATTATGAAAATACATGCACATTTAAACGATAAATAAAATTAATTTTACTTGACTTAATTATAATAAAAATAATTATACCTCAGTTTGAATTTGAAAGAATATATGTAACTTAAGATACTCACAACACGAATGACTCGACTAGTCCAATTTATATCTAAAATCATAGATTTAACTATAATAAGAAAATATAATTATAATAATAATAATAACAATAATTTATTTTATAAATATAAATTATAAGATGACTCAAAACACTTTAACAATGAAAATAAAATATTAAGCAACTGTTTTAATTCAGTTCTTTTGTAAAATTTATATATATGCACGAGATTGCAGAATATTATCGTTATATTAATTTATGTAATTTAGAACAAAAAATTTTAGTTTATTTTTTATTTCATTCTAAGCACAATATATCTTAAGTTATAAATAACCTTCCTAAAATATATTTACATATCTAAGACAAAAACTACCCTAATGCAAATAAGAAAATTAATGAAAATTTTAATATATTTTGAATAAAAAAATTATAATTGAATTCAGAGAAATATATGCAACCTAATATATCCAAATGATAACTAAACCGATTGTAAAAACAACAAAACCGACTAGGTATAACATATCTAAAATTACATGTCTAATTAAAGTAATATAAATTATGCATAAAACTATAAATTAATTTAAAATTAAAAGTAAATAGCAATCAATTATTATAATATATTTACTTTATAAATATTTATATCCGTGCATGAGCATGGGAAAATCAACATACGTTGCATATTTTTTTTAAGAATAAACACTTATGACAATTGAAATTCGAATGTATAAACAAATTACAGGCTAAACAGGCTTTACCTAAAAGGCTTACTAAAAGCCAGACAAAGAAGAAATTGGGTTTAGGCCCAAAAATTTATAAAAAAAAAATTAGAACATGGCGAAAGAAGATATCGAATTGTGATTAGGGGGATCAGAAGCCTATATTTTAAGCAACTGAACTGCTGCTTCTTAACCAAGTAATATTACATACAGTTTATATTATTTTAAGGGTGTCAGTGCCCCGTTTGGCAGAATGGGTCCGCCTTTGCCAGCAATGCACATATAAGTATATAACTCCAAAAAAAAAAAAAAAAAAAAAAAAAAAAAAAAAAGTATATAACTCCATTTATCATTTAAACAAAAGATCAAGAAAACACAACATGGCTCCAGTCATCATTTTGCATCACACGGTAACATCTTTGTAATCCCATATACCAAAGCTGTGTACGACATTTACATTAAAAAATCTCAGACACTAATGAGACTAAAGAAACCTAGGTTCATCAAAAGCCTCAGTCCATTTTGGAGTAGTACTTGGAGGGTTGAAGGTATGCGAGGAAATGTTCCAACAGCTGAAGAATTCCAACTATATCAATAGAAGTTGGTTTTGAATTCTCATTTTATGATAAATTTTTACATGCAAAGAATTTTGTAAATTTTTAATTAAAATATTTTGATATTTTTAATATAAGTAAAATATTTTGTTGTCAAGCTTGTTGTCCACCGATCACACCTGGTTGTAAGAAAAAGTTGTTTCATATTTCCTCCACTAAAATAGATTGAAATTTTTGTTTTATGAAAACTTTTCAAAACCCACTGCCCTCTTTGCTCTTTACAAAACGAGACCAGGAACCACTTGCTTTTGTCTTGCGATTTCTCAAGGGAGATATGAAGGCAAATATTTGCTCGCCTAGGGCCATCTACCCTCGTCCTGTATACTTGAAGCGAGCTACTGTATTAGATTAGAGGACAGATATTAGTCACCTCTCATAATCCTTCGTAGACTCACTTCCCAAGCTACTGTTTTTCATCTGTGGAAGCAGCGCAATAATGTCATTCACAACCAAATCTCCCTCTCAACAGCTGAGGAATTCCGGTTTATCGACAGAGACATCCGGACTATAATCACTGCCAAGAAGAAAGAAAGCACTTCAGCTCCCTTGTGTCTCTTTGGCTTAGATAAAGATCTCCTTTGGTCTTTCTCTTTAGCTCCACTATGTGTTTCATCTTTTTGCCATGGAAGTGCTGTAAAGATCTTGTAAATCTAACTCTTTCATCAATATGAATATTAACCTTTTAGCAAAAAGAAAAACTTTTCAAACGTGAAGTTCTATAAAGTTAGTTTCTTTGTTGACAGATAATGTAGTAGACGAGAAAGTCACTGCTTCTTAAACTTAACAGATATATTGCTCTCTTTATGATTGAATCATATTCTTTGATTTCTGCAATATTCATGAGCTTCGAGTTCTATTCCTTGAAAGACTTAATTTGGTGATACAACGGAATGACTTGCTGCCAGGAAAAGGAACAATATATATAAAAAAATAGATGAAAAGAAATTATCAAACGAGAAATAACAGTCACTCACATCAGTGTCCTTGAACATGAGTAAATTCCCTAAAAACCTGAAGCGGGCATTATGAATAACATGATGTATTGGCACAACAAGAAACACAATTGTGTATCTCTATCTACAGAGAATACCTAGACTTCGGGATCCATTGCACTCAACTCTTTTACATGAGACAAATGCTTGTGGACTAATGTATTTTCTCTAAACCTTTACTAGTTCATTGTGATAACATGAGTGCAATAAATCTGTCTAAATATTATGTTCAACACTCACACACCAAGCGTGTTGATATCAGACACAATTTGTGAGAGGGTTGGTTGAGGAAAAACTTGTTGTCAATGAACATGTTTTATGAAAATCAACTAGCTGATATCTTCACCAAACCATTGGATTCAACAACTTTTGGGTCTCCGAGAAGCTTTAGGAATCGTATGTCTGAGAAAGGGAATCGAGTCCATAAGAAAAGTTACTTGTCGCATCACTACCTCAACAAAAACATTGGGTTAACAATTATTATGTGGAATATCTTAATGCCAGACTTTATTCTTCACCATCATATGATTCAATAGTGAAAGACACTCATCTCAAACCAGGATGAAAACACATTTGTAGGTATGGGTCCTGATCACTGTCTAAATTGTATAAAGGAACACAAATAATTTAAGTGTAGTACGTCGTACTATTACAAATGTGAAACCAGTGTGTCCTGAAAATAAAAAGATGTGTTACATAAAAGTCTAAAGTTAAAAGGTCTTGTGTGATGGATACTCATTTTGGAAAAAGCTGCTACCACACTTTGTGTCTGATTTCATTCAATGTTCTAATTAGGCAGACAACCTTCGGATCTCTGAAAAATAACTAAGAATCTCAACAAAAGAAAGTGAAAGAATATCTATTGAAGTAGTAGAAATAGACACACGAAACTGTTAAACGTGGCTTTGGAAGAGTGTGCGTGTGACAAGGATTTAAGTTGGAATTTGATTCTCTCATGATGAATTGATCAGTGACAGCTACTGGCTGATAAATAGCTACAGATTTAGGTTGATTCACTGATTTCATTAAATTTTGGTGACAACACGTGGGGGAAAACAAGAACGAGATCTTTTCCTCCAGTCAGAAAAAAATGGTGCTTAGATTAAAAAGTTTATTTTTGTAAGTAAGTGTTGATTTAATTTCAGTTGAACTGTTCAGTGAGTACTCATTGGGTCCTCACCGTTTCTCTCGAGTGGTGTAGGTTAAAATGCTTTGCAGACAAGTACTGCTTCTAGTCTTAGAACAAAAATTAGATACTAACATGATTTTTTTTAATTACAAACTCAGTCTGTGTAAGAGAATTCATTGCTAACTTTTTTTTATTCTGAGGAATGAGCTAATGGAGCTGATGTCTATGTCAGAGACTCTTCAGTAGAATTTTCTCTGAATCTGATCAATTCCATGAATTACACCCCTAAGTTTGAAGAAAATGTTGATTGGAGCACCAAGAGTATTGACAGAGTATGTGCCAATCTCACTGAGAATCCTGTTATACGTTGAGAGAACATTAGCTCCAAGTTCTTGAAATCGACGAACCAAGTTATTTACAAGCTTGTCTGCTCTAATTGGATTCCCTCCCAAAATCAGCTACACTGCTATGAATCAGGAGTGTCTCAGATTCCTTTACATGCTTCATCAACAAAAACGTTTTGACTTTGGGACGATGATGTGTGTTTTAATTCAGACATGATTTGAATTTTGCACATTTTGTGTGATTCTCGAAAGCTTAGCTGGTGGTGTCTGCTTGTGTTCTTGTTATTCTTTGTGGGTTGCTTAGATTGTCACATTCAAATCAAAAGAAATATAATGTAAGCTCAGGAAAAAAAGAGTTTATTTGTGTTTCATGTATCATGAACAGAGGAAGTGCTACACATAAATAACAAAGTGTTAAAGACAGTTATTAAACGGTTATGTAAAAGTGACATGTCATGTCATGCATCCATTAGTTTTGGGAGATTGCTTGGTGTGAAGCAATCGGATACAGTACTAACAAAATATTGTTTAACACACATATGTAATGTAGGATTTTGGGTTAGGTTAAACTTTGTTTTGAGAAGAAAACTAGAACAAGAAATTTGTTCTAACGTTTAAGATTTGACAATGATGATTGGCTTGTGATTGTTGCTCGAACATTGTGTTTTAGAAGACTTGGAGTTCATATATGATTACGAATTAGAATACTTCTAATTAAACAAATCTGAGAACATTATCTAACAGATTTTTAATATATAAGAAACATGTTTTTGAATCTGCGTAGTGCGTATGTTTCTAATTTTTGGTTTGCCTTGAACTTTCAAACAAAATAATTCATCGGCTATAACTGAATGCAGGCATCTTGTATTTAAAAGTTTGTAAGAGTAAAAAAGAAAGGAATTTTTTTTTCTAGAATTAATTTACTTCATATATTACAAATCAAAAAAAAGATGGGTCACCGATTTTGTTTTTAATTTTTAAGTGTGACGTACAAGTTGAAGACACATTTAGAATTAAATTACTAAATGTTTTGTCTGACAATTTTTCCAATTTAAATAAATTATCATCATTTGAAAGCGATAAAGTCTCACTGTATATCTTCTCCACGCAAAAGAAAGTTTTTTTTTTTGGACAAAACACGCAAAAGAAAGTTTCGTTTACTTATTATAGTTCCATTCTACATTGCAGCTGCATATTCTCTTTCTGCTGTAAATTACTAAATTATAGAACAGTTCCATGCGGCCTTATCAAAATTATTTGTGTATAAAGTTATAGTGCCCCCACAGGAAATTGTTTTCCAGTGTTACAAGCTATTGACGAAACTTATCAAACATTACATCAACATAATACTATGTTTAATATGAATTAGTTCAACGTCAAATCGTTATTTTTTAATAAATCAATTTTTTCAAAACTATCAATTTTCAAAATTTCTTAAAACTAACGCAATTTGAGGAAAAAGAGAAAAAACTAATGCTTATGAACAAAATATCAACTTGCCGAAGATTGATTTTTATTTTATTTTTTATTTTCAACGCTGAAGATTGATAAACAGTGAAAATAAAAAGGGTTCAAACTTTTTTAGTTTTATTCATCAAATTTTTAGATTTTTATGTGAACAACTCCCATAAATTTACTTATTTGCTTTATTGGAGAACAACTTCATTAAATTGTATATATTAATTATATTTTTATTTTAGTTTTAAAAACATAATTTTGATAGAAATGTACTAATTAGTAAGTTTAAATATACTCTTTAAAAATTTAAGAGAATTTTTTATCCATAAAAATATACGAAGTTTAATAACCTATGTCAAAATATTATTAAACTCTCAATTATAAACGTCAAACCTCAAACGTCAAACCTCAAACGTCAAACCTCAAACGTTATGTGAATCCTCTTTAACGACCACTCAGCCTGATAACAAATCTTAGCTATTTGATTTCTTTAGGTTCTTGATTATTATTACATGCAGTTCCATGTTATTAAGATATCTCAATAACATGATTTTACATGCACTGTAAATTTTGGGATTTAATGCGCATTTGGTGCATTTGCTTCTTTTTCTCTTTTATAAAGCATTTTGTGCATTTGCTACGTCTGAGGGATCCTTTCTGTTGATCTTTTAAACAAATAATCATCCAATAAATTATTTTTTTCCAAGGCTTCTCTCTATCAGTTTTCTTATCCGTGTAAAGTTTTCATATAAATCTTAAAGATGTGAATAGGACAATTGGCAATACAGCAGTCCACATATCATCTTTTCATTTCTTATCTTTATAAAGTAGGAAACTATTAGAAGTAGGAAAATATCACCCCAATAGATATTGTATGGTATAGTTAATTCTCCTATCTTCTACAACTTATCTAGGTACATTGTATACAAATAAACCAGCTTTAATATAATACTAGACCTTGACCCGCCCGACCGGGCGGGTATTTGTTTTATTTTTTATTTTTCTTTGCTTATACCAATGATGCATTTGTAATAGTTAGTTTTATTACATTGAGTTTTTTTTGCATTTTTATTAACAATCACATGTGTCACGAATATTTAGTATTATATAAAGAATACGGAAAGTAAATAAAAAGATAGATAATGATACATTATATATGAAATATATTATTCAATTTCGATAATTTCAAATATGTCGAAATAAATAATATGAAATATATTATTCAATTTCGATAATTTCAAATATGTCGAAAAAAATAACTATGAGTTAGTAAGATACATGAAATAGATAAATAAAGTATAGATTTTGTAACATCAATTCATTTATTCAGATTTTATGGATATATAATATATTAAAATGTTGATTTAAGATTTGTAAAGAATTAATAAAAGTGAATTATATAACAAATAGTTATTTTAGGAAATTATTAAATCGTCATATTAATGCTAAAATTATTTTAGGAAATATTAGGAAACTATTTTAATAATAAATATAAAATTGAAATTGATTTAATTAGAGAATGGAAGTTAAATTTTATTTTAAGACAACACATTAATGGAACTGAAAAAGACAAGCATTAAAATAGGAAATTTAATTAATATTCTTAGTGGCATGCCATTGTAAATAAGTTGAAAAACTAAGGGGTATTTTTAAAGTGTACTTCTGAATTAATAAAATAGATTATATTATATTTGATGTGTATACGCAAGAAAGAATATTTGAGTATTTTATTATCACAAGGAATCATAATAATAGAGCCCACAATGTGAACTTGCATTTCGGGATCATAAGAAAATCTACAGTATCTTGTAACATTATCACAAGAATCATTTTTTTTGTTTCAAAAGAAAGAGATAATCTTGTTTTACGAAATCCTTTCAAAGCGGTAGCGCGTGAGATTAAACGTTTCCTTCACGTGCTCCTATTTGCTTGGACAATTGATATATAACAGTTTATCTTACCTCCAATGACACCACATCCACTTGGCACTTCTGAGCTGTCGTTACCCTCATCTTGTCTTAACCAATAATAATTGACCTTTCACAACTTTTATTTTTCATTTTCATCCTTCTACTTCTCACTTATTTTGTAACCCCTCATTTATTTTGATTCACTTCAACAGCCCATATAATTTCTCTACTTAAAAAAATAAGAACTGAAAGTTGACAAAATAATTGAAAATTTAATGAAAATACTTATTCAATATCCCTCTTACGTCATACCTTTTTAATTCAATTATTCATTTTAATATTCAAAAGATTCGTTAATATATTGGTTGTGTCAAAAAATATCAAACTAAAATTATGGAAATTTATTTACAAAACATAGAGGACTAATCCTATTTCACAAGCCCAATTTTAAAAGTTTGAAAATGCTCTATTTTTAGTTGTTGGTAGTTTTTAACCATTTTTCTTAACTATTTTTATTTGTGAAAAGAGGACAAAAGTAATTAATAATTAATTCTAACGCTTTACTGAATATCCCCTTTATATACACCCCTATCAACCCCTTTCTCAATCATACAATTGTCTTCTTCATCTTCTTTCTTCCTCAGAAAACTAAAAAAAACATGGGATTCGTTAGGGTAACTATCCTCCTCTTAGCAATGATGATCGGCGTTTCGTATGCCGTCGACATGTCGATCATCTCATACGACGAGAAACACCACATCACCGCCGACAACGAGCGGAGCGACGCCGAGGTCGCGAAAATCTACGAAGACTGGAGGGAGAAACACGGCAAGAAGGCGCAGAGCAACGGTCTTGTCGGTGAGGAGAAGGACCAGAGATTTGAGATCTTCAAAGACAATCTCAGATTCATCGACGAACACAACAGCAAAAACCTCAGTTACAAACTCGGTCTAACCCGGTTCGCTGATCTAACCAACGAGGAGTACCGATCTATCTACCTCGGTGCCAAACCGAAGAAGAGAGTCCTCAAAACCGGCGATCGTTATCAGCCGCGTGTTGGTGACGCGCTTCCTGATTCAGTTGACTGGAGAAAAGAAGGTGCCGTCGCCGCCGTTAAAGATCAGGGAAGCTGCGGTAAGCTTTAATCTATCTCCGATCATTTACAATGAACTTAAAAAGTTATAAAATAAAATAAAAAAGTTAAAAAACATGAAACTTTGGTAATAATGATGTTTGGTCTCAAGCGTGACTTTTAGATGTACGTTTCTGTCATAATTGTGGTCAGATTTGAAAAAATCATAGAAATTATTACACCCAGAGTCACATTTCATCTTTTTATTACAGTGTAGGTCACTTTTCACTACCGAGACACTTTTCTTTAAGTCTTCCTTGTTTCCTAACTCCTCTAGTTACATCTTTAAACCAAACACCTAACTAAACTTATATCTAATATATTATTGTCTAGTTAAATGGTAGAGTCTCTCCTCTCTCCTCTCTCCTCTCTCGTAACTCCATCTTTTATCCTCTCTCGTATTTCGATGATAGAAAAAGTGTAACAAATGAAAGAAATAATTTGATTTGCAGAAGGAGAAGGAAGGAAAAAAAATGAGATGTGCTCAGTCCAGAATCGAGAAGGAAGATACCGTCATAGCTCATAATTCAAGCCGCCGCCGCTGTATCGCTGTCTTCCGTGAGAACGTAGTCCAGTAGGAAAATTCCAGTAACAATCTGGCTAGGATGAACGAGAAGCCTCATGAAGCAACTCCATGGTGACGCAGTCCAAGTGAATTAGATCTGAGATTCTTTTTTTTTGTTCTGGGTCATCAAAGAAATCTCATTGTTTCCATCGGTGGGTTACTTTTCCCAAAAGTTGTTCTCTTGTTTCCCCTAATCTATAGATGCTAATCAATCTCAAAGTTTCCAACTTTCTGTTTGCTTTGATAATTTAGCTGATAATATCTATGTTGATTTATAAGGTTATTGCTTTACATTTAGCTTTATGATGTAATCCTGTGAATTTAATCAAGAAGCTTACATCTCGAATTCACATTCAGGCAGTGAAAATATTGGTGGGTTCAATATTAGTATGGCTTGTTATCCTCTACTTATGTATGTGATTTGTGTTTAACTCCTTTAATTTCAGAATAATTTTTGTTTGCTTGTTTGTTTGGGTTTCAACGGAAACTGGGCAAAGCTTTTAATCTGCAAATCGTTAATTAGCTCCTCCTAGCAAGATATGTCATATTTCAAAGTGTTCCTCTTTGACTTTACATGTACATGTACACAATAAACTAATGAGCTGTTGTCATTTAACCATCATAGAAATGTATGTACAGAAAAACTTTGAGTTGCAAGTATCTGAATTTTGGTAGAGATATAAACTTCACAGAGAGTAGAAATATTGTTGATATATATGGACTTAACAGAGTCGACCAAAAACACAGTCCATATGTTACCTACCTCCTATTGTACATGCATGTGTACGCCACACTTTTATGCATACACTCTCTCTTTAGTAATTCTTATAGTACATTTAGCCAACACAAATTAAACCAATGATAATGACATACACTCTACCAGCTTTTTTAACTAGTTAAACAAATTAAACCAATGATAATGACATACGTCAGAACGAGTTATCCAACAAAATTCACATGATGTACAATAAACTATCATTCATGTGTACTACTGTTTTCTGTACATTGTTTTATACTATCCACATGTACACCTATGTTCATGTACAGTTATATTCATGTACACGTACTCCATTTTGAAAGGATGTACAGTTATAGTGAATTTGGCGATATTTGTTTGAAATGGTGGTATGGTTAGATATCATTTTGTAAGCTTTGTGGATGCGTGTTTCAAGTGTGTACAAGTGTGTTCATTTACACTATTAACATGTACATCTTTTCATACAAAAATATTTTAACACTATTCTCATGTACATCGTTTCAATATAATAGTCTTGTACACAAGTAAGAATGTACACATGTACGTTGTAAAAAAAAAAGAATGTAGACATGTACAAATGTACTCTTGTACACATTATAACCATTAATAAATTTTGATTATCATCACTAACAAATTATACTGACTATGAGTAAAGTAATCTACTATAATTTTAATAATAAAAGTGGTGATATTTGGTTCCAAAAAGTGTTTTCGTTGATAAAAATTTAACTCAAAAGGTCATTTTTTAAAAAAAAGCAAGAGTTGGAGGACCAATGTGAAAATAGTCAAAAGTTGACCATTGTTGCTCCAACCAAGCTTTCTCTTCGAGCTGTGAATGAATCAACGACGATTTCAGTGTGGAAGAAGCTTAACGGCGGAGAACGAGCAGTCCCAGGTTTAGCTTCATCATGGCTGTGAATTGAAATGGAGCTTGTGGTTTTAGGTCGTCACGGAGCTCTCCGGCTGCTCTGTCACATCGGTGCTGGCTTTTCACGGAGACATGTTCCTGAATCGAGCTTGAGCATGGTCTGAAGATAAATCAACAAGACGAAGGTGGATCTGAAGTCGGAGATCGCGGCGGTGGCTTGAAGTTCATCATGTTGAGAGATCCTGGTTTCCCGGAGAGAAAATTGTGGAAGCAGAGTGACGACATTGACATGACGGAACTCTCCGGAAACTTCCGGCGATGATGTTCCCATCACTACCGGTGCTTTCATCGCAAAGTTGAGGAAAGTTCTGGCATTGTTGATTTTTATTTTTTGAACAGTTTTGATACAATTAAAAAAAGAATGGTGAAGAAGATAGAATTGTTGAGTGGATCCTATTAGTTATGTCTTAGTTATGTTTTAGTTAAAAAAAGAAAGGAATAGTTAAGAGAAAGTGTCTAAGGAGTATAAAGTGTCTTTTAGTGTAATAAAAATTCAAAATGTGTCTTAGAATGAAAATTACTCAAAATCATAAACTCTTTTAGTGATATTTTGTGTGTTTATCAGTATATAACAAAATTAAATAGTAATAAATTGCTGAAGATGTTTGTGGTAGGAACGTTCTTGTCGTCTTTTAAACTTTAAAGTTGTGTAGTGGGGACAATTAGATTGACTATGGACCCATACGTTATTTACCTTTTTTAAGAATTGAAGCAAGTGGTTGGGCTATCATTTTGATTTAACTCATCTGTTTTTAGGGAGTTGTTGGGCATTTTCAACCATTGGAGCGGTGGAAGGAATAAACAAGATCGTGACAGGAGACTTGATCTCTTTGTCTGAACAAGAACTTGTTGATTGTGACACATCTTACAACCAAGGCTGTAATGGAGGTTTGATGGATTATGCGTTTGAGTTCATCATTAAAAACGGCGGTATTGACACCGAGGAGGATTATCCATACAAAGCTGCTGACGGTCGTTGTGATCAGACCAGGGTTAGTCTCATTGTTGCATTTTAGTTTCGTTTTTTTTGGATTAAATGAAAAAAACAATAGCTTTAATGTCTGTTTTTCGTAATTTTGCAGAAAAACGCAAAGGTTGTCACGATTGATGCCTATGAGGATGTGCCTGCGAACAACGAGGCTGCGCTCAAGAAAGCTTTGGCTAATCAGCCTATTAGTGTCGCCATTGAAGCTGGGGGTCGCGCTTTCCAGCTTTATTCTTCGGTATGAGCTAACCCATTTGTTTATAATGAGAAGGATCAATGCAATAGGAATGATGAATGGTGTAACAAGTTTTTCTATTATAGTTAGATAATCATTTTGCATATATCTCCACTATAATCATTTCAAGATATTAAATTGTTTGCTTTGCTTTTTGACTTTTCAGGGTGTGTTTGATGGAATATGTGGAACAGAGCTAGACCATGGAGTTGTAGCTGTGGGTTACGGAACTGAGAACGGGAAGGACTACTGGATTGTGAGAAACTCATGGGGAGGAAGCTGGGGTGAGAGCGGATACATAAAGATGGCACGTAACATTGAGGCGCCTACAGGAAAGTGTGGAATCGCTATGGAGGCTTCATACCCTATCAAGAAAGGTCAGAACCCACCCAACCCTGGACCGTCACCACCATCTCCCATTAAACCACCGACCCAGTGTGACAAGTACTACTCTTGCCCCGAGAGCAACACTTGTTGTTGTCTCTTCAAGTACGGCAAGTACTGCTTCGGTTGGGGATGTTGCCCTCTCGAAGCTGCTACTTGCTGCGATGATAACACTAGCTGCTGTCCTCATGAGTACCCGGTTTGCAATGGCGATACCTGTTTGATGGTGAGTTTCTTGGTAGCCAAAAACATTTGAGTTGGATGATAATGTTTGGAAATTGCTTACTGATTTCTGGTAATGATGTGGTTATGCAGAGCAAGAACAGTCCATTCAGCGTTAAGGCTTTGAAGCGTACACCCGCGAAACCTTTCTGGGCACATAGCAGGAAGAACATGGCTTAAGAGAGAGACGAGGAAACATCACTGATGAATTCATTCCTTCTTAAGAGAGGAGAGACCTGAGTCAAGAGAATTCATCAAAAAGCTTTCTTATTGTTGTTGTTCTGATTATCTTAAAATTGCTGATTCTGCTGCTGGGAGGTTTTCTGTACATATAAAACCTCTCCCTAAGTTTCATTCAGTTTCATCATTGATCCTAAACATTGGTATTTACCGGTTATTTATGGATAAATTTATCTTTCCCATTTTCAATGTCAATCTCATCAAGTATTTTTTAGATTGAAATGTAGGTTTGTTATTTACATGGTTGGTACGCTAGTATGAAGAGAGTAGCTTTGAGTTGACACTAAACAAGATTCAGTGGAAGCTACGAACAAACAATTGGGAAAAAAAAAATTGTTACTAGAGGGGATATGAGAGATATCTCATAATCAACCGATAGATATTGATGAACTTCGAGATCTAGCTATTGTAATGATCGTTGATCTTTCACTCCATAGCCTATCAAGTATCAACCATTGGAGTGAAAAGCAACCACAAACAATCTGAGCTGAATGTGAAAACAAGTTAAGTCTTTACATCTGATGTTTTCTATTAGAAAAACTTACTCAGAACACATGACTAGCTAGAGAGCTTGAAGGCATCAGTGAAGAGACCATAAGTGAAACCCATCTTGAAGTTATTGACAAGAGCGAGAGGGAATGTCACCTCAGTGCGGCTATAGTAGAGTCTCTTCCACAGCTCTAATGCTTCTTGCGAGTTTCCTCTTACGTTTAGATGGCAAGACCAAGGTTCCAAAACTCTCCCATTGATGATTAAGGACTAAGCTTGTGGAGATGAAGCTCAGAGAATGCGCCATTCTGAAACAATCTCAAAGAACCGTCCAATCAACAAGAAACTCAAGCAAACTGTTGTAACAAAACTGAAAAGATAACCAAAAAATACTTGAGAAAATTGAATAATGCAAAAGCAAATGCATTTATCAAATCTCTGCGATTGCATAGGAACGCCAATCAAATCTCGAGATGAATTTCCTTTATTTTTTTCTAAATAAAATATTAAATTTAATTCAAAAATAAACTTTTTATAGCTTTTGCTATTTTTTCATGACTTTTTTTGAGACAGAGATATAGAAACCAGTGACTAAGTGGGTGCTGCTCTAATCCAAACATGATACACTGTCGCAAATTTCTGTAAACATTATACGGTTTTTGGGAACAATTGAATCAATTGGAAAACATGTAGAGTTTAATTTAGTGTTATGCACACATGTAATGTTTAATGTAGTTTATAATTCGTCAAAATTGTTTAATGTAGTATTAGATACGAATTGAATCAAATGGAAAACAAGTTCGAAACAATAGTGCTCGGGAAGAAAGAGAAAGAACATGCCGATTTAATTGATTTTAACTATATTTCTTAAGAGTATAGATTAAAGCAAGAATATAGTAGATTTATTAAGAATATGAAAGACTACTTTTTGTTTATTAAGAACATATGACACTTTCATCCCCTTAATATTATATCTAATATAATTTAAAAATCACCTTAAAGATACACAATTATAATTTTTTTTAAAACACCTCTAAGTCGCTATCTTCAACTAAACATATTTCTCTTATCGGGTTGTCCAGTATATATGTTTAAGGTTATCCAAATCACGTTTAATCATGAACAACGTTTCTGGTTAGATCTTTAATGGAAGGCAAAAACATATTTATTAAAACAATTAGTTTCAGTAAAGAAAAATAAACAATATAGTTACACCAAAAAAATAAAGAATATAGCTAGTTCTACGTTCATTGAAGTAGTATCAAGTATCAACTTAACTCTCACAAGTCTCTGTTTCAAAAAACAAAAAAACTCTAAAAGTCTCAGCAACCATAAACAATCAAGTTTAGTAACAATCATTAAAATCAAATAAGAGAAACATATTAATATATTTCCTCTTTACAGTAGTTTTTTTTTTTTTTTTTTTTTTTTTTTTTTTTAACACTTTTTTTTTTTTTTTTTTTTTTTTTTTTTTTTTTTTTTTTACAATAATGATAGGCATGGATCAAATATATTTAATGCCGAATTTGCAGCAAGGATAGCATATAACGCGATCTATCATCTAACTATTGTTTTGTATCAAAAACAGAATCTAACTCTTTACAGTAGTTAGATTCTGTTTTTGATACAAAACAATAGTTAGATGATAGATCGCGTTATATGCTATCCTTGCTGCAAATTCGGCATTAAATATATTTGATCCATGCCTATCATTATTCGTATGCTTCGTTCAACAGTATTTTACAAGTTTGAATCATAAATAATAATAATAATTATGCATCTTCTTACTTTTTCAGTATTCACGTGACTCTGAGCTTTCAAGTCCGACAGCTAGTCTCTTGTGTCTTACATCCTTTTGTCACGTACCTCCTGCTCCCTCACCTCTCTCTAGATTTTTTTCTACAGAAAGCAAAATCAAATCTGTGATATATCTCATACATTATTATTGACATGCTTCTTTAACGCATTCTCAACTCAGAGAAAATGCTTCGTTGTAACTTCCCCATTTCTCAGATCCTTTTCTTCTGTTTCTTCTTCGCCGCCATTGCTTCTTCTTCTTCTTCAAACCGCACAAAACCCGCGTCTCATCACCGTGATGCTTACTCTCTTTTGCTGTTCAAATCCAAAGCTGATTTATGGAACAAGCTTGGTTTCTTCAGTAACAAAAGCTCCAGCTTCTGTCAATGGTGGGGTGTTACGTGCTACGGAAACAAAGTGGTTCGTTTGGTTATAGAAGATCTCTATCTTGGAGGCCAACTGGCTCCTGACTCAGTCAATAAACTCGACCAGCTCCGAGTTCTCAGTCTCAAGAACACCTCCTTAACCGGACCTTTACCCGATTTATCCGGGTTGGTTAATCTCAAGTCGCTATTTCTCGACCACAACTCCTTCTCCGGTTCGTTTCCTCTCTCGATTCTCGAGCTTCACCGGTTAAGAACCCTTGATTTCTCATTCAACAACCTCACCGGTCCAATCCCTCACGGTTTAGTCTCTTCCGACCGGTTGATTTACCTCCGACTCGATTCGAACCGGTTTAACGGAGCTGTCCCTGCTCTAAACCAATCCTCGCTTCATTCTTTCAATGTTTCGGTTAACAACTTAACCGGTGCTGTACCGGTAACCGCCGTTCTGTTACGGTTCGGCATTTCCTCTTTTCTCGAAAACCCCAACCTCTGCGGCGAGATCGTTCACAAAGAATGCAACCCGAGGTCCAAGTTTTTCAATCTGTCTCCGCCGGAAAAGTCGGCGCCACCACCGCCTTTCCCTCACGGCCAAATGGCGGATTTCAGAGAAACGGGATTGTCCCGGCCGAGTCATGGCAAGCACTCTCGATTCGCGGTGATTCTAGGGTTTCTATTAGCATCTCTTGTCCTATTTATCTCCGTGGGTTGTCTAATCGCCGCCGTGAAGAGGCGGAGAGACAATAAGGACAAGGAGAAAGGGAAAGAATCGACGGCGGTGGTCGCGTCCGACGCGGCGGAGACAGCTGAGGTAGCGGCGGCGATACAGATGGAGCAAGAGAGTGAGCTGGAGGAGAAGGTGAAGAAGCTACAGGCGGCGAAGAGTGGGAGCTTAGTATTCTGTGCGGGAGAGGCCCACGTGTACACAATGGACCAGCTAATGACAGCTTCCGCTGAGTTATTGGGCAGAGGGACGGTGGGGACCACGTATAAGGCGTTGCTTGACAGCCGTTTGATCGTGACGGTTAAGAGGCTAGATGCCATTAGACTGGCGGGCGTAGGAAGGGAAAAGTTTGAGCGACACATGGAATCAGTTGGAGCATTGGGGCATCCGAACCTGGTCCCACTCAGGGGTTATTTCCAGGCAAAGGAAGAGAGGCTGTTGATTTGCCCAAAAAAAAAAAAAAAAAGGAAGAGAGGCTGTTGATTTATGATTATTTGCCAAATGGCAGTCTCTCTTCTCTCGTCCACGGTATGCTACGTAAACCCTCACACACGTGATTACGCATTTTCAAATTCTTTTATAATAAATGATTGGTAGATTATCGGTTAAGACATCAAGCACCTGGTTGGTACTTGTAATAAATTAGTAGTTACGAGGTCTTTACTTTTGCTCAGTCACTGACCACATGGAATTGGATTTATTAATTGTACGTCCCATCTGATCAATGACTTTCTTAAACCATGTAATCTTTAATTACAAACCACATTGTTGGTTTGGTTTTGGTTTTGGTTTAACTCGGTTTAGTTTATATGTCCATGTCTAGCAAGAGGAATTATTTCATGGAGTTAGCTAGTAAAAAGTTGAGCTTATGGTGAAAGTTTAAATCATGTTTTTTTGTGTAGGTACAAAATCGTCGAGGGCAAAACCATTGCACTGGACATCTTGTTTGAAGATAGCAGAAGATGTAGCTCAGGGTCTCTCCTACATCCACCAAGCATGGCAGCTAGTTCACGGAAACCTCAAATCCTCGAATGTACTTCTCGGACCAGATTTCGAAGCTTGCATCGCCGACTACTGTCTCGTCGCTCTTGCAACAAACCCTCCTCTAACATCAAATGACGGTCAAGAAGATGCAGATGCAATTGCTTACAAAGCCCCTGAAGCTCACAAGAGTTTGAGTTATCAATCCGTTAAAGCAGATGTTTACTCCTTCGGGATCCTACTTTTAGAGCTTTTGACCGGGAAACAACCTTCGAAGCTTCCGGTTTTGCCATTGGATGAGATGATGGAATTTGTGAGGAAAGTGAGAGAGGAAGGCGAGAAGAATGGGAACTGGAGAGAGGACAGGGATAAATTCGGAATGTTGACAGAAGTTGCGGTGGCTTGTAGCTTGGCATCGCCGGAACAGAGGCCAACGATGTGGCAGGTGTTGAAGATGTTGCAGGAGATTAAAGAAGCGGCTGTGATGGAAGAGTGTGAACTTGTCATGGACTCCACTAATTCAGGAAGCTCATAAGGATAAAATTTAATAAGAACAGAAACTTGATCTCTCTCACTTCGTGTCTTTCACTAATCTTTAAAACTAATAGTAGTTAACAGTGGCGGTTTTACATTAGTGCCACATGGTTCCTGATCACTTTGACTCGTCTTGATGATGTCTTCTTCCTATGAGTAGTCCAGTGGAATTTGAATTATGTATTTCAACTATGTATTTATCTTAAATATAAAACTCTTAGGTAAATTCAGGACTGAAAAGGATAAATATAGAGGTAACAAACTAACAATGCAAATCCAGAAGAAAAAGAACACAGGTTCAGAAACATTGTCTTGTGGTTTCGTAGAACAATGGTGAATTCTTCAACCTCGGAGACTGATAAGAACACTAACCCACTATACTGATGAACATAAAGGAACTATAAAGAAGAGTTCAAGTTTGCTAGACTTGCAAGCTCACAAACTATATAGAAACAAGCCCAAGCAACAAGATGCACAATTAGCATAACATTCTCAATTATCATCCTTCTTTTGTGTAACCATATATTCGTCTTCTTACTTTCCAGTTACCAGCTTAATAGCTTCTCATGTGACATGTCATTAGCTTCTATGATCATATTGATACCCTTTTTTGAAAATCCAGCTTGCTCTCAGACTGAAGTGATATAATTGACATATCAACGCTGTCAACGAGTTCCAAGGTCTCAGAAGAAGTGAATCTCTTCTCCAACAACAAAGAATCAAATCAAATCGGTTAGGGAATGTATAGAATGGATATCCTCACGGCTGAACCAACACGTGAGGATAAACATGCATTTGTACTGGAGCTGGATATGCAATCTCCTTATTAACAAAGCTTCCCAGTGGTGTATGTTAGTAAGCCACAATTATTTATAAAGTTTCTCTGCTTCATCTGGTGGATGCATCGGAGGCCTCGATGAAGACTGATGTCATACAATTCGTCTGGAAATTGTGTAGACAGCACATTGATAAATGTGCCACAAGATGAAACATAGCAAAATGATGTTGTGGGCTTTGAAACATGACAAGAAACACCTTAGATCCATCAGCTTTATACCCAGTCAGTGTAACATATTATGGCTCTATAACAAGTATGTATATCTTCGCTACGGTATCCACCTCTGCTTTAAATTTTAAAGGAGTAATGTTGTTCTGCAGCACCACAATAACTTCTTCACTGTAGACATACTGCTTCAACTCATTTGACTGGTTTTGTGACTTCACAATCTGTAGATTCGATATGATCATAATGCCCCTCTTGTCTCTGATCAGACATACAAATCAGCTTGTGATGGTCACGCCTGTAGCAAGACATGGTCAACTGATGCAAGTGTCGTTCCATGGCAACCACTGCTAGGGAATCCACCTCCAATGAATGCAATAACTGAAGTTTTATACGTGTGTCCTTGTAGTTGAATATCCAACACTTCAAAATCTTTCTCTTCTTCTTTTCTTGTTTTGTAAAATTTGTTTCAGATGTCATGTAATATTAAACAATAAAATGTCTCGTACTTATGTTATATTTATACATTGTTTCTTTACAAACAACATTCCATTTGTTTGTTGAAAAAAATCCCAAAATGAATGAGTTGGTTGGCTCCGTTGAACCAAAATCCAGTGTGATAATGCATCCACCCCTTCCCCTTCTCCTTTGTATACTTTGTGTAGAACACAGTGGAGCTGAAACGCATCACCCATCAAAACAGCAGCCAAAATTGTCCCAACATCATTGTAACATTTTTTCTAGTTCAGATTCAACAACTGGTGAGCCACTCAACAAAGCAATGATATGTTATGCCATTTTTCTCCAACCAGGATATAGAAGACAATGAATTCTCATTTTCCACCGTTGGATAGTACAAAATGAGAGTACTTCCTTTATGTATGCTCAAACGTACATGATCAAGCTCACAATTTGTGATCTTTGTGTCGACAAACCCATTCCTCAATAAAAATGAAAGACGGCTTTCAGAACTCTCTGTTACACCCAAGTGTTTCATGAAAATGGTCTGTTTCGTTTGAGTAGTCTTGCATAGAAGACAAGAAATTATATGCTTGTTTCATCAAAAAAAAAAAAGGAAATTATATGCTTGAACCAGCAATATCTCTGAAGCTCTTGCTCCTCTGCACTCTCAAATAACATGAGAAGTGTACATGATAACGCCAATTACAGAACATCATATGCATATAATAAAACTAGAAAATAACAACTCTAATGAATTATTTTTCATTTAATTTGAAATTATTTTATTTGAAAATCTGTGTAGAAAAATGATTACAATATTTTCATAATTTAAATACTATAATTTTACTTAAATAAGTAATATACACAATATTTATATCTAAAAATCTAATTATGCATTAAATTATATTTATACTGAATAAAATTTTATAAATCAAAATAATTATACACTTTTTAAATACGGATCAAAAATCTAGTGTTAATTATCAAGAAGTCTCATGTTATTACCCATATTTATATATTAGACATGATTGATTAACATTTTTTGACAGTACTAGTGCCAAAAACTATTTTTGTATATTCTAAACATGGAAATGTGTTTTGAAAAATTGTTTGAAATACACTAAATTGGATATCATGTTTACAAAAAATACACTCAATCAAAATCATTATAGTATTTGGGTCTAGGGTTTAATGATTATTGTTTAGGATTTAATATCTAGTACTTAGGGGATGTAGTTGGATTTATAAATTTTTATAAATAATTCTTAAATATTTATTTAAGAGAGTTAATTTTATCCTATTCATGATAAATTTAAGGTATTTATGAAAACATTTATCATTTAAAGGTAAATTTTTAAAATGATATCAATTTGAGATGAAGTTAGAAATTATCTATTTTCATCTTCTACTGTAGTTCAAATGTTATTGATATAAAAAATTAAGTTATGGATAAAACAAAAAATATTGCATGATTGGAATAAGCTTTTGTAAACTGATTATTTACTTATAATATTCTAATTGAATTAAATGTAATATAAAATAAAGGGAAAATATAAAAGAATTTATATTTTATAGAAATCATAGAATATTTGTGCTATCATATAAGTTTTTTTGGTAGGGATATCATAGAGTATTTCTTTATATATATGTATATTTTTTTCAGCATTTCTTTATATTTTTTAAAGTGTATTAAATTTTATACATAAAATAAAAGGATAATATCAAAAATAAACAAAACGATGTAGTTTTGGGTTGGCCGAGTCATCAAGCCAGACCATCTGTGTATTTGAGTCGAGAGACTAAACCCAAAGCTCAAGAAATCAAAACATTGGCTTTCCGGAAATCTGAGATCTAACTGTAGTAACCGAAGAAGGAGCACTCAGAGAGGATGAGCGACGGAGACGATGCCGTTAGACGTCGTACCGCGGCTGTGGCCGATTACCGGAAAAAACTTCTCCAACATAAGGAGCTCGAGTCCCGTGTTCGAACAGGTTCGATTCCGTCTACTCCTTCCTATTCGAATTCGCCCAGATTCAGTTTCATCCTTCAATCGAATCTGTACTAACTTCGAAAAGGTGTTCGATTGAGTTGAATCTAGGGCTCCTCTTTTTGTCTCAATTTGGGGGCATCGGATTCAATTGAAATTTGTTTGCTTTAAGCTCTCAATTCTAGGGTTTGGTATTGTCTCAGCTCTTTGAACAATGATTAACAATAAAGTTGGGTGTGTGGTTTTTTGCAGCAAGGGAGAACTTGAGAGGATCTAAAAAGGAATTCAACAAAACAGAAGATGATCTCAAGTCTCTTCAAAGTGTTGGCCAGATCATCGGAGAAGTCCTTCGACCTCTCGATAATGAAAGATGTAACCTTCCCCTCTCTCTCTAGCTAATTACCCTTATTTTGCTTCTGTGGAATTGTTTCTCATTGAATGTTTTGTTCTTTTGCCCTCATAGTGATTGTCAAAGCTAGCAGCGGTCCTCGGTATGTGGTAGGCTGCCGTAGCAAAGTGGATAAGGAGAAGCTCACCTCAGGAACTCGAGTTGTTCTTGATATGACCACACTTACAATTATGAGAGCCCTTCCCCGTGAAGTAAGTTCTTTTACATGTGTTTGGTTGGGTCCTAGTGTATTTCTTCTTGACAATAATGTGGCTTTCGTGTTTTTGATTGTAGGTCGATCCCGTTGTGTATAACATGCTGCACGAAGACCCTGGCAACATTAGCTACTCTGCCGTGGGAGGATTAGGTGATCAGATCAGAGAACTCAGGGAATCTATTGAGCTTCCTCTCATGAATCCTGAACTTTTCCTCCGAGTAGGGATCAAACCACCTAAGGTACATAATTTATTGTGTATAATTCTTCCTTAAACTTTAATTTCTTTGGCTCTAAGACATTTTAGCTGATTAATTATTAAATGCAGGGAGTCCTTCTGTATGGACCTCCAGGTACCGGAAAAACTCTGCTAGCTAGGGCTATTGCCAGCAACATCGATGCCAACTTCTTGAAGGTTTAGTTTTCTGCTATGCTGATTTTGTATGGAACACTCAGGTTATGGCATAGGGTTTAATCTAATTTGTTTCCTCTGGTTAGGTTGTGTCTAGTGCAATCATAGACAAATACATTGGAGAAAGTGCTAGGCTGATTCGGGAGATGTTTAACTATGCCCGTGAACACCAGGCAAGTCTTGTTTGAAGTTTGTGTACATATGCATTTTTCCTTTTTTTCTGTTTCCTTCTATAAGCTTTCTATCACGTTATTGACTTTATTAAATACTTTTTTTTTTCTCCTATGGTTAGCCTTGTATCATTTTCATGGATGAAATTGATGCTATTGGTGGGCGTCGTTTTAGCGAGGGAACTAGTGCTGATCGTGAAATTCAAAGAACACTTATGGAGCTACTTAATCAGCTTGATGGGTTTGACAACCTCGGAAAGGTACTGCTCTCTATTTCTGATAGTTATATGTGCATAAGATTATGTTGTGAAGTAATACTCATATTGGTTGTCTTGGAATTTGTTTAATGTCTTGATCGGTTTGTGTATTCCTAACTTCTATCTCACACATTTGCTGAAAGCCATCATCAATACTGTTAAATGTCTGCGAGTGTGAGTGAATGTCTTTTAACTTGGTTTGGAAAAATGTATTAGGTGAAAATGATAATGGCAACGAACAGGCCTGATGTGCTTGATCCTGCGCTTCTCCGTCCTGGTAGATTAGATAGAAAGATTGAGATCCCTTTGCCAAATGAGCAATCCAGAATGGATATTCTCAAGATCCATGCAGCTGGTATAGCCAAACATGGTGAAATTGAGTACGAGGCTATTGTCAAACTTGCAGAGGTTAGTTTTTCTTTTTTCCCTCTTACATCGTCGAGTTAGTGAATGTTGCTTTAGCTAATTGAGTTTCTAACCTAAACCTTTATTTGGTTCAATAAAGGGCTTCAATGGTGCTGATCTGCGTAACATATGCACGGAGGCTGGCATGTTTGCAATCCGAGCAGAGCGGGACTATGTGATCCAGGAAGATTTCATGAAGGTATGTATTATTTGTATTCACATGGGAGGTTTGTCTAACTGATGCTGGAATCTTGGTTTGTGATTTTGGAAATGAACCAATTTTTCTTGTGCAGGCGGTGAGAAAGCTGAGCGAGGCCAAGAAACTTGAGTCGAGTTCACACTACAATGCAGATTTCGGAAAAGAGTGAGAGGGGTTACACACTCTTGTCGTGTGAGCTAGGGATAAAGGAAGGACAGTGCAATGGCAGTTTCGTATTATTGTTTGTTCTTTGACTTTGGCAATGTGAAACTTTGTTTTACCTTTTTTTTTTTCTGAGAAGCAGAGATTCTGGAGTGTGTGCTTTTACTACCTTTTAGTACTTTAAACGCTTCAATCATTGCCTCTTTTCTCATTAGTTATATGGCCTGAGTGCTTCTTATTGTTGCATATGTCTTCAGTATACACCAATTGGTCAACTACCAAAAAAACAAAAAGAGTTAGAAACTTGAAACGGATGGTATTGTTTGCGCTTACGACACATTAATATTCACGTTGCTTTATCTGATCCAATATCTGACTGGTTGATGAAGTGAAAATGCCAAAATGTAGTTGATTGTTTTGGCTTTACAGAGTAAAAAATAGGAGCCTCTGTTGGCACATACAAAACGGGTATCTGCCTATGTTGTGCAATTCTGGGGGCTGTAGACGAGTTAACACAGAATTCAATAATTTGGGAGTTTTAATTTTTTTTTTTTTTTACAAATTGGGAGACTTAATTTTTTTTTTACAAATTTGGATATTTATATACATATAATTTTTTTCAAAAATTTTAGGGAAGAGAATGTTTGAGGCGATTGTTTCATTAGGCTTGGTTCAGGGTCGGTTCTGTCTCTTATAGTTCTCGTCAACGTTATTTAGTCTTTTTGCTCCCTCTCTTTTTTGCTGCGGGCATTGAACTTATTCCTCAAAAGGCATATCGGTGGTTCTTGCCACTTCTTGGGAATGATCAGAGTATCTGTTGTGCAGGATCTAGAGTCACGAGATTGTATCCGGCCTCTTTATGGCCTATTAGTGAGATGGACCAATGTAATGGAGTTGGTTTAGAGATGAACCAAGAGGTTGGGTTGATGGTAGTCCATAAAAAATCAAGGCCTAGCTACCCGGTAAAATCCGAAACGGCACTGTATCAAGATGTGGACGTATGTTTCATGTACTTTTGTCTTGCGGAAATGTTATGTACTTATCGTTGTACGATTCTATACAGAAAGACAATCGAGTTGTACTGGGGGGAAGTGGTAATGTATGACAGAATGAGTTCAAAAAACAATACGTATTAAAAAAAAAAAGGACCCTTCGATGTCTACGGAGGTAAAAAAAAAAAGCTAAAGACGGTTAAAGATTTGTGATACGTCGGAGAAGGAATAAGAGCCGTCCGATCGAAGTGGGTTTTCCTGTAATTTTTTTTGACTCATTCACGTGTCTTTTCTTGTGGCCTTTCCTTGCCCCCTAGAAAGGGTTGTCTTTAATTCTTCTTCTGCATTTTTTTAATAATTGGAAAAAATACAGACAAAAGAAGCAAAATTTGTGTCCGTGTCTCAGTCTCCGCCATGACCAGCTCTTCATCTCCTTCACGCAAGGTTTCTCTCTTCTCTCTCTTCTTCGATCTTGAATATCGATTATGGGTTTTTATTTGATATATTGAAAAAAATGGGTGATGGCGTAGGCGTTAAGCAAGATCGCGTGTAATAGGCTACAGAAAGAGTTATCAGAGTGGCAAGTCAACCCTCCCACTGGCTTTAACCACAAAGTTACTGATAATCTTCAAAAGTATTTAACTTCTTTAACCCCACCAAAATATCACTCATCAATGTTTTCGTCTTCTATACATTTTATAAGACATTCTTTTTTTTTTTGTAAGATGGATGATTGAGGTGACAGGAGCACCAGGTACTCTCTATGCGAATGAAACTTACAAGCTTCAGGTTGATTTCCCTGAACATTACCCCATGGAAGCTCCTCAGGCATGTTTTTCTCTTTTCCTCTTTTTTTTGAGTTTTTTTGTGTTCTTATTGAGTGAGTGTAGGTTTTGTACTGTTTCTACCTTAAGGGCCTCATCATAGTCACAGACTAACTAAACTAGAAGTGTTTTTTTTTTGTTATGGGATTTAATGATTCATGTTTCACCTCAGGCAACTAGATTGAGTTAGTGACATTTTGTAGTATTCTTGTGTTGGGAGCAGGTAGTTTTTGTTCCACAGGCGCCGCTACATCCACATATTTACAGCAATGGACATATTTGTTTAGGTATCTTCTCTTCACTCTCTGCATATGCTCTTGTTTTCGGTTTCGTTGAATTGGATACTTGTTGTGTTTAATGCTCTTATAGAGTTTTGGGTTCTTTAATGGTGAAAAACGAGAGCAATATATTTATGGCTTAGAGTCTATCCATTTCCCAGTCTGTCTGCTGCTTAAAGAGTTTTTAGTATCACATGAAACTAGGCTGTGAACGTGTCATAAAGAAACCAACTCCGTCCATTTTGTGACTATGCTGAACCTTTTCAGGGACCTCTGAGTTGCTCGTTCTGTTCAACTCACTCTCTCTCTTAATCCTTTGCAGATATTTTGTATGACTCGTGGTCTCCAGCAATGACGGTTAGTTCAGTCTGCATCAGCATTCTCTCTATGCTATCGAGTTCACCAGAAAAGGTTTCTAACTCTCTCTCTCTTTCTCAAGGCTTTGTAATCATTATAAAGCCCAACGCTCTATGACCCATCCTAACTATCTCTAGTTTTGTTTTTAAACCTGTTTCAGCAACGTCCGGCTGATAATGACCGATATGTGAAGAACTGTAAGAACGGGAGATCTCCTAAAGAGACAAGGTGGTGGTTCCATGATGACAAGGTATGAAGATGATGTTATGAAGACCAAACAAAAATCCTAATAAACAAACAAAAAAGAAAACAAATCGATGAGGTTCTAAATAATCTTCCCAGACTGAAAGTACTAATTGGAATCCATGATGGCCTCCACTTTTCTTTTTACCTCTTGTTTTGTTTTGTATGGAGTATTATATATGAAAGACATCTGAAATGTCTTGCACCTGTTAACACCATCTGCGTTGTCCTCTCTAGAGTAACATTGGAGGTTCTAGGCAAAAAGAAAATGTTTTGCATTGATGGCTACTTTTATTTTTAAGTATAAAATTCTATTTTTTCTTCAAAAAAAAAGTAAAATAGAATATGAAATAAAAATACTCTAATTCAACATCATTTTCCACTCTATAATAGAGTAACGAATAAACAAAAGTAGATTATTCTATATATAAAATAAACTCTATCATGGAGTGAAATATAAAGTTGGGTTGAAACATTTTTTATTCTATATTTCATTTTAGAGTAAAATATGAAGTGAAATCGGAGATTTCCTAAATAATCTTTTTCATTGAGACAATATCAGAGACAAGTAGACTAGGTTGCATATGATCCTTTGATCCACATTATTTGTTAGAGATCTTTCTTATCTCGAGCTGTGAAGAAACCGTGAATTTGAAATTTAAGTTTCAGTTACCCAAATTTTGTTTGAATATAGTTTTTATATTATCATGAATCTTATGCTTATGATGTTAGTTTGTATATCTTATATTTATTACATACCCCTTATATAGTATTTGAAAATAAATACATTTGAGATATACTATGTGATCACTAAATGAATTTTTAAATTTTGAGCTTCAATTTATCAAATTTGTATTCAGTACCGATTACATTTTTGACCATTCAAATATTTGCTCCATATCACATATTATTTTGGTAACAATTCAAATGTTATTATGCACCAAGCATATCATTTTGAACATAAATACCTATTATTTTGTGACCATTCAAATATTTGGTAACAATTTATATTATTTTGAACATAAATACCTAAGAAAGTAAAATAAATAATATCTGATTTGCTCTATATCACATATTATTTGGTTCCAACTAGCGTTTGCGGTTGTAGGTGGATAAATAAATATAAAATTATTTTCAATGTTTTAAAAATTTAAAAATTAACATTTTAAAATGCAAAATTTTATAAATTAAAATATATACATATTTTATTTATTAATTTAAATTCACAAACATTATCATAATTTGTTTTATAAAAACTTTAAGCTAACTATTCGCTAGAATCTTAAAAAATTAATATACATACATATATACAGATATACACTTATATAAAACAAAATAAAATATTCATTTAAAAGTTTTAATATAAATCTTCAAAACAAATTTTAGTAAAATTATAACTTTCGACTAATAAAAAAATTGAATAAATAAGCATAATATTTTTATGAATCATATTATATTGATAATTATTATATTTTATTACAATAGTTTTTTTTAATATTTTTATAATGTTATAATATGTTAATATTGATTATTTATTATTAAACAACTGTAATATCTTACAATCAACCTGTCACAAATACTCTGGAAACGCAACAATTTTTAAACGCTGTGTCAGTCATACAAAACGCTTAATACCCAACTGAATATCACAAGATTTCATTTTGGAATTAAAGTAACACCTAATTCTCTTAAATTACCATGTTCAATGTTCAATACCATGTTCAATAACACCTCCTAAATAAAAATTGATCAAATTAATAATATTTTTTTTTGTTTTGAGATATTATATCAATAAATAAAGCCTCCCTTAGAGAAAGAGTCTCTTTCACGTGTTTATGTATATATTAAGCAGAAAGAAGAATGAGAAAAAAAACACACACACACACACACGCGAGGTTTCTTAGGGTTTGTTTGATCCTAGCGGAAGAGAATATCCAGAGAGTAAGAGAGAAGAAGCCATGGAAGAAGCCTTGATGAACGCATCAGCAATCGCTGACCAGCGTCAGAAGATCGAACAGTACAAACTCATCCTCTCATCTGTTCTCTCCTCCAACGATCTTCTCCAATCCAAACACTTCATCGATCACAGTAAGCGCCGAATGAGAGAGTCTCTTCTCAAAAAGTTTTCTGTACAGGAAATTGATTTTGTGTTCGGTGACAATTTGATTTCGCAGTTCTGTCGGATGATGTCCCGTTGGTGGTATCGAGGCAGCTTTTGCAGTCTTTCGCACAAGAGCTCGGGAGACTGGAACCAGAGACCCAGAAGGAGATTGCCCTCTTCACACTCACCCAGATTCAGCCCAGAGTTGTCTCCTTCGAGGAACAGGTTTGTGATTTTTTAGAAATCTTGCATCTGATAGTCTATTATCTGCTTAGTCATATGTCTGTGATGTTATTATGAGATTGGTGTCAAGGATGCTTTTTAAGGGAGACAATGTACATTGTGTTTTGATTTTACAAATCTCTCGCAGGCACTTGTTATCAGAGAAAAGCTTGCGGCTTTGTATGAATCAGAGCAGGAATGGTCAAGAGCTGCCCAGATGTTGAGTGGCATTGATCTTGACTCTGGAATGAGGTATGACACTGACCGGCTGCAAAGTTTGTTCCTTGTGTGTTCTTTTCAGCTTTTGCTTATTTTTGATTTGTGGTATTCTCTTCCATTAGGGCTGTTGACGAAAACTTCAAGCTCTCAAAGTGTATCCAAATTGCTCGTTTGTATCTCGAGGTTTGTCTTAACTTTCCAATTACATTGGCACAATAGATTTTCTCTCCCTTTCATCAGTTTATAAGCATGTAGATCGCATGTCTATATTTATGTGATGGATTTGCACATGGTAGTAATGGATTGTCGCTAATTGGTTTCGTTATGTGTTAGAGGTTACAGAAGTTAGATCTTATTGAAACTTAACTAGTCTGTTGACCAAATCTGTGTGTCATGAAACTATGACTTTCGGCTGTGTTGAGAGCATTACTCTGGTTCAGAACATCACTTGCAATAGTAAATTGAGTCTACCCGGGTTGTATAGTTACATTAGTTTATTTTAACTTTCTCTAATACTCTTGTGTTTTGAATTTCTGCAGGATGATGATGCTGTGAATGCAGAGACTTATATAAATAAAGCTTCTTTCTTAGTGAACAGCAGTCAGAATGAAGTTCTAAATTTGCAGTACAAGGTTGGGCCACCTTTAACTAAGAATTTAAGTGCTGAGTGACTAAGGAGCATTTGATTTCGGGTTTTAACATATTTCATATACAGGTCTGCCATGCTAGAATTCTGGACATGAAAAGAAAGTTCTTAGACGCTGCACTTCGGTATTACAGCATATCTCAGATTGAAAAACGCCAAATAGGGGATGAGTAAGTGAATCGGCTTCTCTCCATGCATTATCAGTTTTTTAATTTCATGTTTTGGTTCGCTCTATCTCTCCCATAAGTTTATAACAGTAATGCCATAATGTTTCCTACAGAGAGATTGATGAGAATGCACTAGAGCAAGCCCTATCTGCTGCTGTCACATGTACCATATTAGCTGGAGCTGGTCCTCAGCGTTCTCGTGTTCTTGCAACTTTATATAAAGTAAGTCCCATGCGCATTATAGTGCGTTAAAAAAGGGGATTATTAATAGAATGCCACTTTGTGCTGCTTTCTTATCTATTATTTTCTCACTATCTATCTCTTTGTTAACAGGATGAGCGCTGCTCTAAGCTTAAGATCTATCCAATCCTGCAGAAGGTTATATTCATTGTTTCTTCAATACATACATTTACGTGCATTTTGACATATAGTATCGTTTGAGCTGGCATGTTACTTCTATATCAACCTGCAAGATGTTCCAAAGAATCTCACCATAGCCTGTAGGAACTTGGTCAGAACTACATGCTAACTTTAGATTGTTATGTAAATTTTGTAGGTGTATCTGGAAAGGATTTTAAGAAAACCAGAGATTGATGCTTTTGCGGAAGAATTAAGGCCACATCAGGTATGAATTGGTATTAAGATTTGGAAGAAATATTTGCACACTAATCTTTATTTGTTAGATTCATAACAAGTTTTCATTTTAACGGTTTTCAACAGAAAGCAACTTTGCCTGACAAATCCACTGTTCTTGACCGTGCCATGATTGAGCATAACCTTCTGAGTGCAAGCAAACTTTACACTAACATAAGGTATAAAGATGATGTAGAATCAGTATCTTGTGCCTTTTCTTTGTGTTTCTGAGGCTTGGTTGGTTTTCTAAACTCAATTCTCCAAATATATTGTATCTTAGGTTTGATGAGTTGGGAACTCTACTTGGAATTGACCCAACCAAGGTAATATTCAAATATCAATATGTGAATCCTCTTTTATCCTCTTGTTTGTCTTGTGCGTATAATGGCATAAGTTTTCTTCATGAAGGCGGAGAAGATAGCATCTAATATGATTGGCCAAGACAGAATGAGAGGTTCCATCGATCAGGTTAGCTTCTAACACGACAAATACTTGGTTCTTTTATTATGCGAGCCCTGAGTGATTTCAAAATCAAGACGGTTCTTACATGAGTTTTGATTCGTTATGTTTTATGATAATGTCCAGGAAGAGGCTGTGATACATTTTGAAGATGACATTGAGGAACTACAGCAGTGGGATCATCAGGTTCGCTCTTTCTCCCTAGCAGATACGTTTTTTGTGTGTGGAATAATGACTGAAAAGTGGAAGCTGTGTGCAGATATCTGGATTATGCCAAGCTCTCAACGATATTCTGGATGGAATGGCGAAGAAAGGCCTGCCTGTTCCTGTCTGATTCATTACAAGCTATGAGGTGTACTTAAATATAAGCTGAAGAGAGTCTCATAGCCTAAGTTTCCCTATGCTGTGTTTTGGAGACGATTTACATTCGTTTCATATTTGATGTCCTAAGTTTTTTTTTGCAAATTCATGTCCATCCCGTTAAGTTAATTTGATTTTGAGAAAACGATTGGGCATGGAATGAGGATTTTTAAGAACCATATGCAGATTCTTATTACATTCAAAGGGGAGGTTTAGGGTACAACTTTTCCCTTAGAACGAGTTATTTTTCAATAGAGACAAAAATACCAGACACATGAGAACGCTAAATGGCGGAATCTGTTGCAACAAAAAAGGTTGGTAAAAAGGTCTTACCTAAAATCGATTGTAACCAGCAAACAATTCAGGTGGGAACTTGAATAATCGTGAAGGGACATTAAATTTCAAGGTTCCATGTTGTTTCTGCTGTCAATTTCGGCGTTTTCATTTCCTCTGCCAAATTCACAGACGCACATACCTGTTTCAAAACAAGGAAAAGATCCATAAGGATTACGAACTAGTGGTTGCTCAAGAAAGACTAATTTTAAACAGAACAATGTAAAAACCCCAATGGAAATTTCTATACGCATTTACAGAGTGCTCATATAGTATTATTCATATAAACTCTAAACCACAGATTTGATTATCTGAATTGTTCTAGGTTTTCAAACTGTTGACCCAAAAAAAAACAATTTCTCTCTTATCAAATCAAATTTACCAAGTTTAAAGAGGATTTAACTTCCTAAGATTTGATTAGCAGAAGAATATAACCGACATGGTGTGATTTGTATCCTACAAACATGGAATGAGTTTGTTGTACCTTGAAAGATCCAGTAGATTTGGAGCTCCTTGACCATTCCACACCAAGCAACTTACTAGTCGTTTGATAAGTCGCCTTGACAACATCATCCCCATAAACTCTCCTAGAAACCGCAAAATCCCAAGCGTTTTTGGCAAAGTCGTAGCACGGCTCGAACGTAGCAATCCTTCCGTGTGCATAAGTGTACTTAAGCTTACAGTTGTTTGTCCCCACCATGTAATTAGCAGAGACTTTGTTCGCAAAATCAATCACAAGGCTCCCGTCCACGACTGTTCTGTTGTCAGCTCTGCTATGAATGTAAGTCAGATTCAATGGCTTCTCAGCAACCCTCACCGTGTTCATGAACTGAAACCTAACATCCTGTAACCCACAGAAACCAATCGTAAGCAATCTACATGGAAATGGAAAGGCTAAGGAATCTTCTAAACCAAAAGGAGTGTTACAGTGTTTGTTACTTTCTTAGGGACGTTATACTCGACGAGGAAGAAACCAGGCTTCTCCACGGCCAGGGAGAGGCCGTTCAAGGTAGGACCAGCGACGAAGGTAGCATCGGTCATGGTGGCGCGTAGCTTAACATCGCCGGCGTTGAAGGAGAGTGAGCCTACTCCGGTGCTCTTACCGCCATCGTACTTGCCTTTCACGGAAGCCTTCATCATCGTCTTTCCCTTTGACTCACTGTAGAGAGAGAAAAAGAGTGAAGAGAGATGTTTTGGTGAGAGCGGCGAAAAGAGGAGACGATAAAAACAGAGTCTTATTCTCTCCACCGCGAGTGTTATGGTTCGCACGTACAAAATATTCGCGCGTGCGCTGTTTTTTTTTAATTCTTTTTGGTTTTCCCTAAACCCTCAGTACCTTTACCAACGGTTTAGACCTTCTTTGTTTGAATAGGTTTTGGTTTATAGTTTTCTGTTTTTCGGAATTTAGTTTTCTGTTTTGTATTTTTTTTTTGTTTTTGCTTTTTAAAATAAAATTGATATAGTAAATTATATTAGTAAACTTTTTATGTCTTCAAAATTTTAAGTTATTGTTATGTGTCAAAATTAATAAAAACACATTTATAATATTATCTATAAATATTAATAACTCATTTTATAATTAATAGCTATTAGATATAAATATATAAAGTTATTTTACTAATTAAAACACAAACTAAGTATTTAATATTAATGTTGAAATGATATGGCCTGTACAACTTTTTGTGAAAGTTTTTGTTGTTATATGAAAATATTTTTATTTAATTATTAATTTATTAAAATATAGTGATATATACAAAATAAAAAAGAAATATTTATTAAAAATCCACAAAAGTTTTTTTTTTATATAAATTGATGAAAACGTTGAAAAACTATTTTCCTAAATTTAGGAAGTCTATTTATTTGAAGTATTTATTGAAAATTAAAGTGATTTTAGAGAAGATAAAACTAAACTAGATTTCAACCATAACTGCAAAATGGAGACTCCAAAACCCAAGAAGAAGAGATCAACAATTATTCACTTTCGAATTAGAGATAAACATCTAGACTAAGGTTTATACATCAATTAGGCATGGGCGCGGAGCGGATTCCAAAAAAAATCACAATATATGAGATTCATTCCGTCCCAAACGAATATTTATATTTGTGATTTGCTTTGATCTAGAAATCTAGATATCCGGAGTTTTTTCAAATATTCGCGAATTATTTGATTCGATCCTCAATTATATTAAATTGAAAAAAACAAAAATAATAATATATAACATTAAAAAAACAGACCTTCAAAATATCAATTTAAAATAAATACTAACAAACTCATATCTTTAACCGAAATTGTAAAGCTTAAAATATCATCAATATTAACAAGCATAATAAGATAACTCATTTGTTAACGTTTGATTCAACATAAAAATTACATTGGATTTGCAATAACCCAAAATAATTTTTTTTTTTTAAATAAAATTTAATTTTAACCAAATCATTTCATAAAATATGTATCGATATAGTTGTTTGTATATACAATTATATTTCATATCTATAAATATATGGATCGGACTGGATATCCAGATTTCTAAAAAATAATGTTTGTGGTTTAACATTTTTTACGAATATCACATTTTGTTATTTGCTTTGATTATAAATTTTACGGATATCCAGATTTTTTAGATCGAATCGAAATAAATAACAAATTAGATCAAATTTAACAGATAATATGCACGGTGCTATGATATATTGTACTTTTATTCTTAAGATCAATAAAATATTATTTTATCTCTTCTTTCTACTTTAATTTTTCTTCTGTAGTATCATGAAAACATATTTTATTTTATCCTAACACTATTATGAATTATTTTGTTTGGAGAACTAATATCCAGTTTTGGGTCATGCACTGTGGTATCTAATTCACTTATTAGTATTAAATGTAATTCTTCTGGACCAATCGGATCAACCAATAGGACATATAAAAATTCATGTATATATATAAATTTTATATATCTTATTATCTATGTGTATAAGATGTACAGTAAAATTAAAAACTTAATTTTAAAACTATTACAAAAAAATAAATAATAACAATGGTAATTATATATGGTATTTTTAAGTATAAAAGTGCTTTTGTAGTTTTTGTAAGAATTAACTAAAAACGACACGTAGGAACCTAGTATCAATATTTACTGTTCTTGGTGGTGAAAACGTTGGTGAGGATGTATAATCAGTGGAGACCGAGATACATATGTTCATTGGTGGGCGTGAAACATATTGAGTGGTTGTCGACTGGGTTGTGTTTTTTTTTTTCGTCAACAGATTCTGTTAATAATATATAGCCAAACACATTGAAAACTTTTATTGATGGGCCTTCGAGTGAATTTTTATTTTAATTGGACTTATAAAATTATCTGGTTATTGGAATGATATGGCTTATTCTGATTGGAAAGAATATTGTATCAATATTTCATAGGTCTGATTTTTGTTTTATTATTACTATCTAAAAGTTTTTCTGCGCCATATGCACAAAGATAATAATTTTAAATATAATATTTGTTTACTTTAAAAGATAATTTTAGTTTACATTGACATATTATTGTTCTTCTATTTTACCTTTATTGGTTTAAAAAAAATAAAACAACAGATATACTTTTTCTAGTGCTATTTCTCTTAGTTTAGTTTAACAATTTCACTTAGATTTTATTTAAATTTTAGTTGAGTTAATATTAAATTTTATTAAAAAATTAATTAATTAATTTATATATAATAGATTTTATTTAGTGATTATTTATTTTAAATAAGCTAGTATGACTTAGTTTTAAACATGTCTATATTTAAATATAAAAAACTATAATAATCTAATATTCATAAGGCATGCACATAAATAATAATTTTAAATATAATATTCTTTAAAAAAATAAAACCATAAAATTTTTTAGTACATTTGGACATTAGTATTTTAACAAAATTACTGTACATTTGGACATTATTATTTTTATATTTTAACTTCACCGGTTAGAAAAATAAAACCATAAAAAAATTTAGCTTATTTTTTTGATTTGGTTTAACTATTTTACTTTTATTTTATTTAAATTTAAATAGTGTTAAGATTAAATTTTATAAAAATAAATTTTATATTATATTTAGTGCTTAATTATTTTAAATAGGTCTCTTAACAACTAGTCTTAAATCCATCCATATATATATATATAAATTCTAATAATCTATGGATTTTTGCTTATTTTAGTTAAAATAAGTTGAAATGGGAAAAAATAATTTGTTAATTAATATAATGAACCGAATCAAAAAATATTATTAGATTTGTATTTGTTGATTTATTATTTTAGATTTGTATTTGTTGATGCACACTTACAACTATTATTATTATTATATATATATGATATATAAGTTGATGTATAAAATATTTGTAACTATATTTTAGTTTAATTTTTTAATATTTGATATATCTGTATTAATTTAATGGTGGTATATGAATTATTAATTATTAATATATTTAAATAGTTTTTTAAAAATAAATATTTATATTAAAGTCACATTTATGTTGATATATGAATTAATAGTCATTACAATATTAAATGAACATTGTCAAAAATATAACTTTTTAATTTTTATAAGGAAAATTGTATATGTCACCATTTTTCAAATACCATCTCACCACTTTTTGTTAAAATTAAATGTGGTGATGACGCATGTGCAAATCAATTCAAAAATAATGTCTAGAAGATTCTGTTTTTATATATTTTTGTATAAAAGAAAATAGAAAAATCTGTATTGTGAGTTTAAATTTTCACATCCATATAACATGATGTTTCGTGGACTAAACATTACCAAAATATTTATTTTTCTATATACTTATACATATGCATCAAAAAAATTTATATTCCAAATAAAAGAGTGAAATTACATTTTCTTTTCATAAATTAAAATAGATTGTGTATGAAATATGTTTTAGTAATTACATAATTTCATACACAAACAGTTAAATCCCTTAAATTACTATAAATTATAGTTACTTTAGACATGGTTGAGTTTTATAAAATTGAAACAAAAAATTCATTCTATTTTTTCCATAAATAAAATAAAAATATACATGACCAGAATGAAATTGCCACTTAAAGTTATGTCTAAAAAATTGTTGAAGTCCCTTAATTTAATGGTTTGACTAAAGGTTTATTTATATCAGGAGGTCGGGTTTCAAATCTCAGAAAATACAAATTATGCGAATTATCGAATATATTTTAGTACCGTTGAACATGAATCTCATAGGACGGTTCGGAATAGTGCAATTAGACGTAAATTCTCATAAAATGCTAGAATTATTAGAATCGTCTACGTAATATTTTTTTATTGTTTCTAATAACATAATTAAACACACCTTTTAAAAAAATAGTTATGTCTAAAGAACAAGTTATGTAAGAGGAGGGGGGGAGGTGAACCTGATCATAGATCATAAAAAGGATAAATATATTGATTGCAAACAATAAAGATCATACTGGCCAAATTTTATAGCTAAATATAAGTTACGAATTATTTACAACATGTTACACTCTCTACAAAACGTTTTTATAGATTTTGTTTCCTAATTGTAAAAACATGATAAGAAGATTCATAAGCTGATAATCTTTCTGAGTAGCAAATTTGGGTAAAATAATATTTCTGATGAACACATGTGATCTTGTGTTTATTTTTGGTTGAGAATCTAATGAAATAATAAAAGGCAAGGAAATTGAAAGATAAACAGAATCATAAAGGTAAAGCAGTACAATTGACCAAAGCTACATGGCAACTAGCCAACAGAAGGAAAGAAACCAAACCTGTTGGTTTAGTGTTAAATTCAAAATATAAAACAAAAAAAAAGGAAAAATTAAAAACGAGGGACGTGTGAGGAAGCAAAGGCTAAGAACTTGCCAGCTTGCTGTCTCTTCTTCAACAATTTAATTTTATCGTAAAAAATTTTAAATAAGTTTTTTGTTGGTATTCGTTGATTAAGGCTAAGCAATTGAATTCTCCCCTTTGGAAACTGTTCTTATGACTGACCCCCTTCATGACCATATGCTTTCTTTCTTTATTTTTACTTTTTTTATAAAAAACATATTTTTTGGGGGGGTGATATGGTGAATTAAAACATTGCCGTCTCTTCCTAATAATCCTCTTTAGAGCTTCTTCCTCTTCTCTCTGCAACCCAAAGCGGTAGGTTCTCTTCTCTTCTCTTCCTCAAGTTTTGTTCTTTCGTTTTCTCATCCCAATTTTATTTAGATCGATTATGTTTTTTAGCTCTTGTGTATCTCTGTTTATATTTTTATTTTTTGGGTTTTGATTTTATTATTTCTGGGTTTTGTTGTTTTTTTACCAAGCTGGATCGTAATCGGTTGGTGAGGTTCATCCATTTTAGCTTTATATGTTGAAGGGACTAATCATTCGGAATTGAGCAGAATCTGTGTTGAGGTGAAACCGATTGTTGTAAAGTTGGCTCCTTTAGATGGTTTCTAAGGTCCTGGTGATAGCATCTGGATAGATCTCTATCAACTTTGTTTGTTTGGATAGAAAGCTCTCTTCTTTACGTTTATTGATGATATATATGATCTTCTGATTCTGTCTTGTGGGTTGTTTATCTGACCATGCTTTATCTTCAAGCTGTGGTTTTTCTTTTCTTTTCCTTTGCCTTTACCTTGCTGTTTGCTTGGTCTTGGGACTTTGTGATACTGAACTTCTTTGGTTGTTGATTTGTCAACCTCTGTAGATGTCAAATTGATAGTTGATTTAGCTGTTTGTTAAGGCAAAGTTGAAGTTGTTATTATTAT
Organism: Brassica juncea; assembly: GCA_018703725.1. Taxonomy (NCBI): domain Eukaryota; kingdom Viridiplantae; phylum Streptophyta; class Magnoliopsida; order Brassicales; family Brassicaceae; genus Brassica; species Brassica juncea. The sequence continues at coordinate 61,325,686 of CM031936.1, read as the reverse complement.
TTTTTCGTGTTTGTTATGCTTCTTAGTTTTTCATCTTGTTAAGAACTCCTGTGTCATCTGTATGTTCCTAAAGCATTGCCTTTTACTTCGCCAACTAATTTATGAGTCAGTGAGCCTTTTAACCCTTGTCCTCTTATAAGTGAAGCTATTGTATGATTTTATTTGCAATTCTCAGGATGCCGTTTGTATTTACAGTTCTAGGAACTATGTTTTGATTGAGCATTTGAGTGTGTTTATGAGTTCCTTTTCACAATTTAACATTTCTTATGACAATAGCATTCGTGTATTCTTTGTTACTGAATGATTTACTGTCTTTGTTCATTTGCAGTCTCCCCCTTAGGCACATTGTTGAGGAGCGAAGAAAGTCTCGTGAGTCCTCTTCTCCCAAGTGTAACTGTGGTTAAAGTTTAGCCGAGATGCAGGGAGAGAGGGCCAGTTTGGGCTATTTATCAGAGTCTTTGAACTTTGAGCATGGTTCTACCTCAAGTAATGGTGTGATAGATCACTGGGAGAATATTCACGGTCTTGGTGATAACGACTTGCAGGAGTACATGATTGCAAATTCTGAATCACTCGCGAATTCAGTTTACCCCGAGCAACATGATTTACACAGGTTTAGCCTCGGGGAGGCTAGCTCTAGTGGCACGAAGAATGAAGCTTCCAGCCACAATGAGCAACGAAGAAATGAAATAATCGATTTAGACTCGGATTCTGAGCAACCTTCTGGCGCCAATCAACCTGTTCAGAATGTCAACCTGAATGCAGAATACATTGAACTCGACGAGGAGATTGATCTGGTCGAAGCTAACGGACCAGGGAACAGGGTTTCACAACCCGGCAGACCTTTCGAAGAGAGTAGTGTTAGAACAGATTCTTCTATAGAAGGGCGTCGTGCATCCTGCAAGAGAAAGGCTATTGAAGGCAGTATCGGTCAATCTTCTTCAGGTGGTTATGGTGATTTCCACCACGGAGAAAGCAGTTCGTGGACACCAGCTTCTACGGAGTATAGGCCAGGAAATGGTCTTAACATATCTGGCTCTCGAGGACAGGTCTCTGGTACTGCTTCAAATTTTCTTGTAAGCTCCAGTGTCAGGAGTAATCCCTCAGAACAGCAAGAAACTGTAAACCCAGCTGCTGCCTTTTCTGCGGGAACCGTTGTCAGGCGACCTGTCCCTCCATCCCAGTCTAACTTATCAAGACTTGTACCAGCAGATCAACAACTTCCGTTGGAGTTAAGACATGGGCAGTCTTTAGGAGATGTCTTCTCCCGGAACCCAAATTCTCCTGCTATGAGCATACCACCTGTTTCAAGGAATATGCTACCGTCATTTCAGTGGATGGAGAGCTCACTAGGGGGTGAATCATCCAACTCTACGGTGCCCGCTGAGAGAAATCTTCATCTAGATGAAACCAGGTCAATAAGCATAGGAGGGAGTGTTCTAGAGAATCACTTGTTTAATCCAGCTCCTGATCTCAGGAGTGCATCCGTAAGTCAGAGTAGCAGAAGTGCAACAAATGCAAATCTGAATATCGCATCATCATCAGTGTCCAGGGCAGGCTCAAGCACAGGTGTTCAAGCACCATCTTCTAATCTAGCGTGGACGCCTTACCAGAATTTACCACATCACCAGAGAAGAAGATCGGAACTTGCCCGTAGGTCATTGATTTCTTCCCTTTCTGTAGATGCTACGAACCAGAGATCCGGTGATCATCATCCAACACCTCGTTCGTTGGCTCCTCCTGCCCCTCAGGATGGGCTTGTGCTTCAGCCTGGTGGTGATAATAGCCAGATGCATAATCGGGCATACTCGAGAGCAGGTCTGTGGCTTGATAGACAGGTGGATAGTTTGGTCGGGGCTCCTCAATCTTTAAGGGCCTTGGCAGCTGCAAGCAGAGGAAGAAACAGACTTATGGTATCCCAGGTCAGTTCATACAGGTTCTGTTGTCATGAAGCGGTTAACTTTGATTGTTTTTGTTAGACTGACAAGAAGTTTCTCTTTGCAACAGATGCAGAATATCTTGGATGTCATGCGTAGGGATCCGAATCATAACTTGCGGCTTGAGGTTAGTTTCTCCTTAGGCTCAGTAGAATAAACAGTTGGGGTAGCCAAGCTAATCTAAAATTACAATTGAACTTGTCTTCTCTCTGTCTCTGTTGAAGTTACCTAATAACCGGTACTTAAAATAATGTGAATTGCCTGTTTGTCCAGGACGTTATGCTTCTAAATCAGTCAGGAATATTTGATGGGGCTGCTGGTATGCATGACCGATACAGAGACATGCGGCTTGATGTAGACAACATGTCATATGAGGTAAAAGCCATAACAAACCATGCAATCTTTGTTGTAAAAACCTCACTCCTTTTGGTTCATAAACTTTAGGAACTGCTGGCACTAGAAGAGCGAATTGGAGATGTTTGTACGGGTGTAAACGAGGAAACCATATCAAGCCGGTTGAAGCAGAGTAAATACAAAAGCAGCACAAAATCTCCACAAGATGCAGAGCCATGCTGTATTTGTCAGGTACGAGTTACTGCAAATCATAATAACAAGAAAGATTGTATTTGTTTTCGTGCGAGTATGAATGATGAAACTTGGTGGTGTAGGAGGAATACACTGAGGGAGAAGACATGGGGACGTTAGAATGTGGGCATGAGTTCCACAGCCAATGCATAAAAGAATGGCTGAAACAGAAGAATCTCTGCCCAATTTGCAAGACGACAGGCTTGAACACAGCCAAGAAGCGTAAAATAGGATGAATGACTTTCGTTTTTGCATTTGTTTTTACAATTCAGCTTATGAACAAAAAATGAAAGAAACAGAAAAAAAAAAAAGACACCCTCAAGCTCCCACCATTGCAGAGCCTCTCTCACCGGAAATGCCTCCACAGGCAAGTTGTTTGTTCCCTTTTGTTTGTTCTAGTATAGTCTGAGTATGCATTGTATGATTTGGCTGGTACAAAGGTTTGTGATTGAAGGGAGAGAGAGGGTGATAGGCAGATGTTGGGAGAATGTAATTGTTTTCCGTTTCTGAATTGGTATGGATAATTTAATTTACTCATTTGTCAAATTAATATTTTATGAAACCATTGAAAGAAGCAGGAAGTCGAGATTTCCTTTGGATAATGATTACGTTGAAAGCCTATGGTCTTTTGTCATCATTATTTAGGACATTAAAAAGATATACTATTGAGACTTGAACAATTACAAAGAACTCATTAGTTCCTTTAGCCCCCATAAACAAAATGATACTAAAGGCTGTCTCTCGGGTGCCATTTTCTTATCTAGTGTGATTTTTTTCTAGTTGACTATTCACTATCGGCTTAGGTAACAAGTTTCCTAGTCCTTTCTGTTTATATAATCTCCAACCCTCAATGGTGAGTGGTCTTTCTTTGCCGACAAGGGAATGAGATGCTAATGAAAATAGGAATGAGATGTTAACGAAAATAGGAACAAGAACAAATAGAATGAATATAATAGAATGGTGGATGGAAGTGGTTGGATGGTTGATGTGATGGTCTATACGATGGTATGGTAGTCGGGCAAGGGTCAAAGGCCAACGAGCGATGGTTGGTTATGGTAGAATTGATGGCCGTGAATGATGGTGGAACCAAACTTGCCGGTTGTGTGGCGCTCTCTAGTGTGTCGATGAACTTGATGGATGGAATGAAGATGCCACAAAGTTCAATGAATGGGAATTTGATAAAGTCGAGTTACTGGTACACCTTGATTTTAGGGATTTTAACCATGGTACCGAGCCTGTTTTAGGTTCTTTACAAGTTCATATATGTTTTGGAGCAAGCTGAAGATTATGGAGCTACTAGGAGCAGTTGAATATCTAATGCCGAAAAGTTGAAGTCGGAATCGTGATTTGGAGCCAGTCGACACCCTTGCTGTTCGAATAAGCCGACACAAGTCTCCAGAATTACATTTTGGCCTAGAAGTTTCTAGTATTTGCAAAGAAATCCATGACATCTATTAACTTATATTTAGTATTATTTTCTAGCCACTGTCTAGGCTACGCTTTCTTTTACACTTAGAGAGATTTGTATATAAGATCAGAGAACTCCTTCAGAGATCGATTGGAACTCCAATATTTCTTACTTTTATGTCTGTGCATTTATTCATTCATCGATTATGTCTTCCATAATTATATCTGAGTAAGCTACTTGTTAGAATTCAAGATTTCTAGGTTTTAATGTCAAACTGCTTCGTAGGATTGCTATGGTTACTCATCATATTCTACACCAGGATTCTTTATCATAATAGTTTCTAGAGTAGTTAACTAGAACCTACAATCAAAGGATAATTGTGAGACACAAGAGTGTAATCAATTGCCTAGATCTAATCTCGCTGAACTAGATCCTTATTCGCAAAGAGAGTTGGTCTAGTAATTTAGTTGAACAATATTGAATCTGACCTAATGCTGTCTGAATCATTGAATCTGCAATGAGAGTTGGGTTTTATAATAGTGTTAGACATGTGATAGTTTTCTGCAGCGAAAGCTGGGTAACTTCCTATTGAATTCGAATCTTAAGACCGTTCTTAATAAATCCTTGGCACTTAATGATTGCAGTTTTGAATCACATGTTTGATTTCCTTGGATCTAGCGCCTTCTCATATGTTAAACAACCAACCAGTTTATTTATTTCTCTGTTTTACCGTTTTCATCTTTTTGACTTAACTTAGGTTGAAACCATTGGTCTATTGTGAGATCATTAGTCCATGTGGATTCGATCCTTAAGTATTACAGTGATCCTCTTATTTGAGAGAGAGTATTTTATAAGTTAATTTGAGCATATCAATCTTGGCGCCGATGTTGGGTATATACTGACATTGTGTTTTGTTTTGGCCTTTTGGGTGTCAGTGAATCATGTTATCGAGTCAAAACAGAGTCAGTTGGGGATGATGATTTTTTCTTGGAACTAACCACCTAAGCACTCGAATGCAAGGTGTACTGAATGGAAAAGAAAATCGAATCGATCTGCCAGTTACATCCATGCTTAATATGAGTGTCAGAAGGAACCAAAGCTGACCTCGGACGACTCTCCACCATCTGCGAGATCAGACTCTCTCTCTCTCTCTCTCTATATATATATATATATATATATCTCCATCTCTCTCTATATATATTTCCATCTCTCTCTATATATATATATATCTCTATCTCTCTCCATCACTCTATATTTTGAATATGACGACGTTTGTTATAGGCGAACCCACAACGGAAGAAGACCACGACGGAGCTTCTCTCCCACAGTAGCAAAGACGGAGAAGACAACGAAAGACCATGATGGCGGATGATAGATTCACACTTTTCAGCGCCACTGCTGCATCTCTGGCGATGATGCATGGCTGAGACCAAAGCGATTTTTGATCTAGTTTTTTTTTAAAAATTTTGGTTTAGTAAACCGATTTGGAAACCAGTTTCAATATATATGGACATTTAATATTTTATTACATTTTGTACATATTTTAAAGAGAAATATCCTAGAATAGCACTTAAAAGTTTTTTTATCACAAATATAGCCTTCAAAAATTAAAATGACCAAAATATTTCATTAAAGAGGTATATATACACGTATACCCCTAGGATTGATTAATCTAGACTTAGGGTTTAGAGTTAAGGGGTGAGATTTTAGAATTGGGGTTTATAATTTTAAAAAAGAAAAAATAAATATTAAAATTTTGAAAATAAAAATTTTAACAATAGTTTCAGAAAGTATTTTCGAATTTCAAAAAGAAAATCTGAAAAAAGTAATTTAAAAAAAAACTATATCGAGAAAATAATTTTTTTATAAAAAATTTTGAATTTGAAAACATATAATTTAAAACTATAAAAAATTATTTTATATGTTATATTTTAGTTTTTTATTTTGTTTTTTATTTTCCATTTATAATTATATATCTAAGGTATACGAATTTCTTATTTCTTTAATGTAATATTTTGGTCATTTTCCTTCTTAAAGGCTCTTTTTGTGACAAAAATTTAAAATAGTCTATTTGAGAGAATTTCAAAATTTCAAAATATAAACTAAATCTATTTCACAAAAAAAATTAGTATTTAAAATTTTTATTTAGTCAGTAATTTTTTTTAGTCACGAATTAGCCTTAGTTTATGTCATGGCTTGTATTAGCCACAAAATTTTTGTGTCAAAGCGTGGGTTTTTTTGCCACAAACTTTTCTTGGCAAAATCGTAATTTTGGCTACGAAGTTTACAAGGACTAGATTTGTATAATTTTGATACGTTCCAAATTTGTTACGAATATATAACCACGTTTTTGTAGCATATCTTTGCATAACCTTCATATAGCCATGAAATTATGACTAGCTTTTTTTACTAGTGATATGTATACTACATTAACATGAAGAAAAACGTTTGTAAATATGCTTTATTTCAAATAAGGTGTCTCAACCTTTTTCTTTTTGACAACAAGAAACTAATCTAAGAGAAAGACCTAATTCATTTCGGCAAGCCTCGGAGGTACAATAAGGTGTCTCACTAACCAAGGGTTTTATGTGTTTAGCACGTGGTCAAACTTCTAAAGTAGTGGTCGCGCAATGAAATGATGTTACTGCGAGTATTTTTTTTCTTGTTATAAGATGGATGAAGTTTTACTATAGTAATTTCTTTTAATAAAACAAATTTCCATTTGAACATCCGGTTAAGATTTATAATTATTACTGGATTTTCAAGAGAAAAAAAAAATATCTCGAGTACTATTATTAAATCATTTCAAGGCACCAAGGCAGTTCTTTAACACCTATCACCTATGGCCTATGGGATTCGTCAAATGATATGTCTCCATTCTATGAGTAATATAGACTTCTGGATGGAGACCAACCTCCATTCTATGACCATCGCAATATTGAAATTTAAACAATATGCAACTCGTGGTAAAATATTTAAATATTTGGTCATTATATAAGTACCAAAGGCCAAAGCTAACATCATGACTTGACTTGCAAAACAACTCTTCTAAGTTTTGAAGCTAAACTAACGTTGACCACTAAACCACAAATAACAAAGGTATGTGTACAACCGAAAATTACTTTGTGTTGGATCCGAGAGAAGCCACCTTCTCGGATCTCGCAAGTCTTCTCTTCTCCTCGGATCTCAGGAATAGAAAGTTCATCGATTCTTCTGAACAGAAGCTTGAGGATGATCTTTGCAGATTCCGGCGACGGTGGATCATCTTTGTATCCATCGTTATTCAAAAACTCATGATTCTTCTAAGGAAACCTCTCTACTTTTTGGGATTCTATCTTTCTTTTTGGTTGAATCTTCTTTCTTCCAATGGTGGCTTCTTTAAGATCCTCCCTAATCTTTTCAAAGGTCAGATCTACTTTAGACTTCTTGTTTTAAACTAATTGGTGTAAGTTTTGTTAATCACATTAAACATAAAATAAGATTAGACGACACGTATAATTTCTTTATTTTCTTCGAAATGTCAAATGGAAAAAGTGATCATAATAGACCAATAATTGTCGCTTACTATGAATTGTTCTTCAAAATGATATTGCGTGACTAAGTTAGTAAGCTACTCTAAAGGGATATTCTGCTTTATCAAGTATATATCTCCTATAATTAGATCCATGTTGAAACTACATTTGAGAGTAAACCTACATTTAAACGCAACTAGGACCTCATGAGCTGTGCAACTAGCCAGCGATTAAAAGTGAAGTAAAAACGGTTGAATTTGTGTTTAAGTTATTCAAGATTTTTTTTTGTGCAGGGTCCACTATTTAAATTTCGTCACCATTTGTTTAACGTTTATATTTTCTGTAACTAATTCAGGTAAGATTATATGGCCGGAAAAAACATCAGCGACATTTGCATCGTTAGTCGGAAACTTAGACCGACGAGTAGAGTTAGACCGGAGAATAGAGAGAGGAAGTAAAAGATACAAAGCAATGTTGTCAATTATGGCTTCTAAGCTTTCTTACGAGAACACAAACTTTGTCAGCTCTGTTCTTCACAACCACTGGAAGGTTTTAACTTTTAATAACAATCTCTTTTCTAATTTTTGCTAAGTATCTTTTTTTCCTTCATTTTTTTAACAAGTCTCAGTATCAAAATAAATTCTAGATATTTGCAAAAAAAAAAGAAAAAAAAGAAAGATAATTCTAGGTTGCATATCAGTCACAATCAGTAATAGTTCTGTTAATATACAATGTATAAGGTATTTTTCTAGTACATAAAAGGTAACATTCAAGATTGTCATCGATGACTAGTCTTACTCACTTTCTTTTTTTTATTGATAAAAAGGTACTTTCAAAGCAATTTTCCAACAGTTCTTTCTAAAAGTAACTAAAGTTTACGTAATAAGGCAGCTGATGCATACTGTCTTTTAGCTGTATGTTGATTTAGTCGAATTATTTTAGTGTCTCTTAAGAACATGATTATGCATGCTTATCTTTGACTCAGAAATTAATAAAATGAAATAATTAAAAAAGAGATTTATTATATGTTGGACTTACAATCATTATTTGTTAATTTTACTCCTGGAACAGATGGACTTGTTGGGTTTCTACAGCTGTTGGAATGGTGAGTAAAAATATATGACTTGATGTCTATACATGTCTTTTGCCAAGAGAATGAGGATCTCTACACATGTCTATAGAATTCTACAATTTATGCCTAATTCTCTAAAAAAATTTAGGATACTAAACTTTAACTTGTATCAAGAATATTGTTTTGAAAAAAGTATCAAGAATATTAATGAAAACTTCTTTATATAGAAAATTTACATAACTTTGGAGTGTTTTTCTTCAGAGAGTAGCACATATAATATTCTTGTTAGCGGAAATATAATACGTTATTCTTGTGGTTTCTAGGTTACCAGAAACAGAAGTCAACGGAGGTGATTGTTATAAATGACACAAGCACGTATCCGAACCTCATCGTCGTCAGTTTCAGAGGCACCGATCCTTTTGACTCTGATGATTGGTGTACCGACTTTGATCTTTCCTGGTAAGCGTTTTTTTACCTTTTGCTTTAATATACTGTTTTTCTATGGACATATTTTCAATAAACTCTCCGAAAACAAATCATTTTTCTTAGTTCGGTTTACGTTGGAGTCTATTCAGTTTACGTACATTGACTTGTTCCTATAATTACACCAATGTTGATTTTCAAAATAGGTACAAGATTAAGAATGTGGGAAAAGTCCATGGTGGATTCATGAAAGCTTTAGGCCTTCAAAAAGGAGGATGGCCTAAAGAAGTAAATTTTGACCAAACCCAAAATGAAACAACTCAATATGCATACTACACTGTTATGCATCACTTAAAAGATATTCTCGATCAAAACCCTTCATCCAAATTTATCTTGACCGGACATAGCCTAGGTGGAGCCCTAGCGATCCTATTCACGGCCGTGTTGATGATGCATGACGAAGAGAAGATGCTAGATAAGCTAGAAGGAGTTTACACATTTGGGCAGCCCCGCGTAGGAGACGAGGAGTTTGGAAAGTTCATGAAAGATTCATTGGAGAAGTATGACGTCATGTACGAAAGATACGTGTATTGCAATGACATGGTTCCTAGGTTGCCTTTTGACGACAAGACACTCATGTTCAAACATTTTGGAGCATGCCTTTACTATGACAGTTTCTATAGAGGAAAGGTTAGTTACAAACTATAATTTCTGGCCTTGTTTATTTGAGTTAATCAGTTATTAGAGATTTTAAGAAAAATGTTTGTTCTCGACCCTTTCCTAAAGTACTTTCTAAATTTGTGAATATATATACTTTTAATTGTGACAAGACTTCATATCTTGTTCTGCACCCCGTTCCTAACACTTGCGCATTTCCTTTACTGATGAAATTATATTCATTGCTACTGTGTAATTATTATGTCCAGGTAGAGGAAGAGGAGCCGAATAAAAACTACTTTAGTATGTTATGGGCAATACCCAAGATTATGAACGCAATGTGGGAGTTGATGAGGAGTTTCATCATACCTTATTGGAAAGGTGAAGAATACAGAGAAGGATGGTTCTTGAAGTGCTTTAGGGTTGTTGCATTGTTAATTCCAGGACTACCTGCTCACGCTCCTAATGAGTATGTCAATGCTACACTCTTGGGAAAACTTACCTGACCAGCACCTTGACTAGAATTTAATTGCATAGTTTCCGAGTTCTTTGTATAATTAATTGGTTTGTGTCCAACTTTAAATAAATGAAGATAATGAAGAAGTAATAAAATGGATAGTAATGTATTTGGAGATTGGATGATGTTTACAAATGGTACAACATTCACAAATCCAAACTCAAGATAGTATTATCTGGAAAAAGCTTTGAAACATTTGTACCAAAATAAACCAATTTTCATTACAATATTATCATTTTAACATACAAAAAGAAAAAATTTAAATCAGCATGAGATATGAAATTGTTCGAGTAAGACTATCTAACCGCATTCGGTGTCATCAAAAGAGTTGCACCAATTCTGAAGACGGATATTATGCTGGGTTTTAGTCGTATCTCGTCTCTCGGAAGAAGCTAGAGTAGTATGCGGTTAAGCAAACAAAGTTGATCTCACTAGATGCTTGATTTGTTGGAAGGTATTGATCAATGCCAAAACTTCGTAAAATTACACTATGCTCAGCTCTCATCGCAGCTATAGTGCCTTTGACCGTTGATAAGTCTTGAAACCACTCCAACTTTGCTCAACTTTATAACTGAATGGGTTGTATGGTTAGAGCGCTAACATTGTTTATACATATATTTTAGTGAATATATCATATGTATTTGTATCTGATTGTTATTGAATTTATTTATCTGTAAAAATTAATATGATTTTAACTAATTTCATAAATTGATTTTAGGCTATAAAAGTAGAAACTAATTAATTGTAGAATTAATAGCTTGTTTACTTTTACTTGAGATATTTGAATAATCTAATCATGAATCTTCAAGATCCATGAATGTGGAATGTTTTTAATATAAATGTTTACACTGTTTTTAATTGCTTTCATCATTTGTAGAAAACCCCAAGCCACACTTAGAATAAGCTTTAGTTTCAATTAGAAAATGATTGTGCATTCATTTTCTTGGGGACTCAATTCTAAAATACAATATTAACAATTGTTTACAAGCAACTTATTTTGGATGGGGTATCGGCTCATATATTTTTCTGTTAACAAAAGAAAATACTTATTTTGAGTGAAAAAATCTCAAACCCTCAATAAAATAGTGCGCTTAGTTAAGTTTTGAATTGAAATTTTAGTCTATATCAGTTACTAATTTCATAATTTCTTCTGTTTTACATGCGTTTAAAGATTTGCAGAATGAAAGATTCAATAAATTCAAACTGCATCTGCATGGTCTATATTACACAAAGAAATCAAAACTTTGGACATGATAGCTATTTTCAGCTGAGTCCAGATGTTTATCTTAACCATTTAAATTGATTATCATTAAATACTTGAATATGAAGAAGTTGATGCAAGTTGGGACCAATTTTAAGATGGAGAAGTTACAAGCAAATTTTCAATGAAATCGTCAACGTGACTTCTAAAGTCCAGAAGATGGATGATCAACTGTAATTCATTATTGAAAAGTGAATATGTAGAAGATATCATAATGAAAAAGACATATTCACAGTACAAAGAAACACAAATGCTGGTTTTATTATTGTTCATGCAACGCTTGACTACATTTCAAATCTTGATGTTAGATTTAGCGCATGAAAATAACATAGTAAACCTAGAAAATCATATCAAATCTTGATGTTAGATTTAGCATTTGAAAAAAATGGGAATTTTAGAAAATTTATTCAAATAAAACTTGACTACATTTCATCATGAAGTTTAAGAACAATTGAGTACTTAAATCGAGAAACTAGATGAGGTCTCAATGACGTTAAACTACATATATGCAAATCGTTCGCCCTAGCTCTCTCCCAGGCACAGACATCGAGGCGCCGTTTCGTTCGTCGTTTCCCGACGCCGGTGGAGTCGAGGCTCGCCGGCGTCGCCTTTATTCTTCATCTTCTTCACCTCTGTTCATCCTCTGCTCCTCCTCTGTTTCCTACTTCGTTGTTATCAAGCTCTCGTCTCTGTTTCGTACCGGTATGTGTCTCTTCTCCAAGGAGATCCGGTCACCTTGCTCAAGCTTCACCTCGTCTCGCCTTCACCGCAACCTTGACGACTCTGTGACCTCACGCTCCATAGTTGTGTGCCAAGAAGTTTTAAAGATGATTTTCATAAGCTCCAATATTGAGCTTCAGATCTATGGCCTCAAGCTTGTCTCCCTCCGCACGTACAAATGTACCGGATCTACTCAGTCCGTGGGTGAGCTCACCGGATCTGTTCGGCTTTCTCCTGTCGCCACCATTCCTCGTCTTACCGTCGCCACCGCTCCTCCTCTCACCGTGGATGCTGAACTTACAAGATCTGGTCGGCTCTTCTCCACCGCATCTCCATCTCCCCCGACTGAAACGACTTCACCACCGTGGGTCTATCGCCTTCCTTACTTAGAAAGAGTAACCATCAGCCGTGTGCTCGTTCCTCCGCCGCACTGTGTCTTCGCTTCACCAAACCGGAAAGAAGCTCCGAGAATCCATCTCGCACGGGAACTTGACTGTCCCGATGGGATTAAACCTCCACCACCTGATGCTCAGCGCCCATCACCCAATGCTGACTCACGCTCTATCAAGTTCTTTAAGTTTGTTGACTCGTCCGCTCTGTCATCAAGCTCCATTATTTTCAGAGTCACCGTTAAGGTGAAGGCGATTCCTGTGTCGGATTTGTCTACGGGCTTGCGGTTTAGCTTAGGTTTCAGGGAGAGCTATGGGTATCGATACGGTAATATCGGAGTCCTCCCTCTCAGCCTGACCTCAGCTCCCATCCCCCCGTTGAGTATCAGTTTTAATTATCTCAATAGGAGTCTCTTTTTACTCTGGAATGAGGATGTTGTGCTCTCTTTAATGCTCTTTTTACCTCAGTTTGAGGATGTTGCAGGCTCTGTGGGTTTCTTCATGAAACTCTATTTACCTCAGTATGAGGATATTACACTGTGGTGTACCAGTTTCTTACCCAAGTATGAGGTTATTTGGACATTTGCCTTTGTGGTTTTGGTTTCAATTATTTCAGGTTTACTCAGCTGGCAGTGGTGGTCTTCTTCACAGCTTTCAGATTTCATAAAGCATGGCTTTGTTGTCTTTGTGTTTGTAGCTGTAAGGTCCCCAGCTGTTCATGTTAAAATCCTTTCGACTGATTTGGTGAATGGAATGTGGTTTAAAGCTTTTAAATTTGGAGGTTTTGGGTGGTCTATCTATGGAAAAGGAGAAGCCCGTGACTCCCAAGGCTCCTCTATCAGTTTGAGCGCAGGTTCGTCCCTTGCCAACGAAGCTGGAAAAATGATTAAAGCTCTTCAATCAGCAAAGACTTGTAGACTCTCAAGTCTTCAGTTAATTTTGGACTCTATTGTCCTTTCCTCTGCCATGCGTTCATGGCTGGACATGATTAAGATCACAGGTCTTCTTTTCAGAAACCTTGTCACTCTTTTCACTCCACTATCTTGTACTTTTAATCAATGCGCAGCCACTTGTTTTGCTGTTACTTTCACAATGAGTGTTGTATCCAAACTATGTTCTTTGATTACTCAGTTTTGAGTTTATGAAAGGAAATCGTTGACAAAAAAAAAAGATGAGGTCTCAATTTGAGAGAATAAGTTGGAGGAACAAGCAAATGTCACTGTTGAAATTGTTGACACACTTTGAGCTTCAATGGCGAAGTAGACAATACATGAACTCAAAATGATTGATTCGGTCTCAGACACAAATTTGAACTTTGACTCATCAGATTATGAGGATGATGCATCATTTGTTCCATGACATGAGGATCAACCAATTCAGACAAAAGTTATAACTTGTCTAAGCAACACATAAGGAGGACTTCACCTACTTATGATTCGGAGAAAGAACGAGTAGATTTAGCGAATTTCTTAGAAATCTAAGGAGACAAGAAAAGAGGTCAGCGAGATAATCTATGACAAAAAGAAAGACAAAGTCACCACTAATTAAAGATACTGGTCAAGAAAGATGACCCAAAGGTTATCGTGGTCTCTTTCTCCATTCAAGGCCATGCTTTTGATGATGATGTTGTGATATAAGAACTTGCATGGATCTTATGTGTAGAAAAGATGCGTGTAGATTTTTAGGCCAACAAAACGTGCATCTCAGCCGGAGATTTCCACTCTTCTTTGATCTCTATTAATCCATTAGCTAAGTAAAGAATGTCTTCGATTGTTTAGTATCAGGGAGAGAAAACGAGACTTGTGCCATAAACCATCGCAGAGCACGACGATTCATTCTTCTTAGTTTACAATAATGTTAAAAATAATGGATTAAAACACATCGATGAATTTGTGAAGGGGCTCATAACATCTTTGTCATAAATCCCAAAAGCTGGTATCAGATGTTCCTTTCTCCACGAACATCATGTAGTTAGTCATTGACGGAAGTGGTAAAAAATCTTGTTGAAATTATCTATCAAGTTCTCATATAATCGAGAGAACTATTTGAGTGCACTGCCTTCAACTTCCTCCGCGAACAGTTGACATTATCCTACATCCTTCTCACTTTTGTTGAAATGGGTTTGGCTTATGAGGATGCAAAATTCACTCATACAAGCCCATGGACCAGTCATGCCTCATAGATTATGATTCTTAATTTTCTAATAGTTTGAACTAGTGTGTGAGCAATACACGACCGGTAAAAAGGGTTTTATGGTTTCCTCGATAACCCAGTCAACTTTGATGTTGAACCCACTTAAATTTTTGACTGTATATTCGACAACTTGGTTGTTGCCTTAGCTAAAGAATTATTAAGAATATATAACTTGTTAATTGGGTTTTGTGCAGCTGCATCATCTGGCTTGATTTTTTAGTGGCATTGGTATTTCAGCTTTCAATGCAAAGTCTTTGATGATTTATGTGATAAATGCGTCTTATAGTCCTTATAGGGTCAAGATAACTTCTAAAATCTATGCAAGCTTGACATACCACTTGTGACCGAGTTAACTTCTAAAATCGTGTGAGGGTTCTCTTATTTCATGTTGTAATTTCTTCATCATATGCATTGTTTTTGAGATCACTTTGTGCGCCAAAGAGAATATTCTTGATGGGAATCTCCCTATTTTGGCACTAAATTGTGGATGCAAATGTCGATTGAATATTTTGGGTCAAAGATCAAATCAATAACAAACTTAGCACAAAAATAAAGGAATGAGGATTGAGAGCCTTTTGTTTATTAAAGGTGTTCTCAGAGAATTATAAAGAACTAAGCAAAGAAACGAGTCAGAGTACAAGTATAAATTGCTTTCAAGGCTATGTTCTCCTTTTTTCTTTTAGAGTTAAGTTTTTAACCTGAAGATTCTATCGCCCTCGTATCTCGGTTTGATTCGATCCGAAAATTCCGAATATGTATCTCGGTTTGATTCGATCCGAAAAATTCCGAATATCTGTAAACTTTCGAATCAAAGCAAATACTAAAAATCAATATTCGTTAAAATCTAAGCAAATCACAAATATTAAAATTTTGGAAAACGAATATCCGATCCGATCCGGCAATATATAAATATATGTATATCTTGATTATATTTTAAAGTTTTAAATGTATAAAAGTATATAATTATTATTCTAACATATGATTTGACAAATTCTATTCACATTATTATTATATAAAAGTATTACGTAAAAGGAAGATAAAAAATTTATGACAATTATAACTTTTTTCTTAAGTTTTGTGTTATTATAATTGTTAACTAAGTTTAAAAAATTTACAAAATATGTAGATTAACTACTTTTTTAATTTTTATTTTCTATATCATGCAAAAAAATATTTTATAAAATAAATTTGTATCTAACTTTTAAGATTATTTATATTAATCAAAACAGATGAGATATCCGAAAGTATTCGTAAATATCCGCAAATATTTATTTATTTTTTGAATATCCGTTTTTCCGAATATCCGTATTTTTCCGAAGCAAAACAAATAGAAAAATTAGATATCTGTGGCATTCGAAGCAAATCACAAATATCTTCAAAAATCCGGATATCCGATCCGTGCCCTGGCCTAATCGTATCTGTCATTTAAACTGTGAATTATGTATCATAAATGTATTCAAGGCAAAATTGACCCTTTTCCAAGCTCGTAAGACTCTATTTATGTTCAAGATAATTAACAAAAAAAAAAATAATAATTATTAAAGATGACCTTCTGATATATACATGGTTTTTTTATCTTAAAGATGTGATCGGGAAACTGAGTTTTCTCTTTGAAATGAGAAGCTATGAACTGAAGATCGAATTAATCTTCTTCGGACGGTTGTTGAGTTATTTCGAATGAAATTGTTTTGGATCTTATATAAGATGGGGCAATCAACTTCTAACATTTTTTAACCTTACAAAAGTTTACCTTCTCAGCAATAGATAAAATATTATCAGTGGAGTATTATCTACTTTTGATGAAACACCTAAACATACTTTTTTATGTTCAACGATTCAATAAATTTAAGGGTGGGAGTCTATTCAACTCTGAATTTCAACTGATATGTATCAAAATAACAAATCCACTGTTATTCAAATATAAATTAAAAAAATTATTTAAAATATAATATTATTGAACTTGACATTTTATAAAATATTGTAAAATTCACTGTTACTAAAAATATTTTAAATTATCGAATTTTAAAATTTGCAAGTAATTTTAGAGTGTTTAGATTGAGTATCTTAGTTTAAAAAAAATGAAAACAGTATATTATAAAATAGTTTAAATAAAAATTACTCTAACCTCTCTAATTTATTGAAATTATTTAAAACTTCATTAAAAGTTAAATTACCTCAGATTTTGAGATTGAACACATCCTCCTAAAATCTATTTTGTAATGTGGACTTTCCTATTCCAGTATTGTATTGTATCTTCTTTTTATTTTTTTGGAGTTTTACCAGAAAGTATCACTGTATTAGTGATTTTTTTTTTGATCAGGTCATGGGATAATATGAAATATAACATTACAACGTAGACCTCAGACTCATTATCCGAGATCCGGATTCGATCCGAGATCCGCTCTGGATCTTTTTCAAAAATAAGATATCTGGGGCATAGTAAAATCAAGAATCCAACAAAACCGAATCCGGATCCGGATATTTTAATTTTTAGGGCCGAATATCCAGATCCGTACTTTTAAAATATATTATTTTTTTTAATTTTATTAATAATTGTATTTGATATATTAATATTTACTCATAAAATTAGGTTTATAATACTATATTTTAATTTTTAAATATTATATTCATATTTATATTTATAAATCTTGTATAAATATTTAATTTATGTATTATTTTAGAATTTTATCATTTTTAAAATATTGTTTTTTTATTTTATTAATTATTTTTACGAATCCGGATCCGGATATCCGGAAGCTTCGAATCCGGATACTAAATCCACAGATCCGGCGAAATCTGAATCCGGATATGGATACCCCAAATTTCCCGGATATCCGGATCCGTCACACCCTTATTCCAAAGTCAACATTATTATCTAATTATATTGTTATTAGTTTCTTTTTTGTCACAATATTTTTATTAGTATAACATATGCATCGTAATTATAATAGATCTTTAATGAAAACATATAATAATATGATAAAAAGAAAAAGGAAAAATAAAATAGAATGCGAAATCTTTTAGAAAGAAAAAAATAACAAAAACAAAAACCTGTGAGAAGTCCGCACGGGAGAGGAAGGCAATGGAGGACGGCGAGATCGAGGAAGGAATGGTGACAGCCGACGAGTATCCGACGTCGGAAGCAGCGATGGAGACAGTAGCACCGCCGCGAGAGCCGGAGAAATCTCCACTCGACCTGCTTCGGGAGAGCAAAACATCAGTGGAAGAAATCGTGGGGAGGATGCTCTCAATCAAACAAGAAGGAAACAACAAATCGGAGATCCGAGAACTCCTCACACAGATGTTCCTCAACTTCGTCAATCTCCGTCAGGTTAGCCTTTCTCTCTCTCTCTCTTCTTCACCACTGAAACTTAGGGTTTTCCTCGTTTCTCTTCCGCAGGCGAATCGGGCGATTCTGACGGAGGAAGACAAAGTGAAGGCGGAGACGGAACGAGCGAAAGGCCCAGTCGATTTCACGACGCTGCAATTGCACAATCTCATGTACGAGAAGAGTCATTACGTCAAAGCGATTAAGGCTTGCAGAGATTTCAAATCCAAGTACCCAGTCATCGATCTCGTATCAGAAGAAGCTTTCTTTCGTGACGCTCCTGAAGCTATCAAGGATCAATCTGTTGCAACTGATAGTTCCCGTGTTTTGATGCCCAAAAGACTCAACTTTGAGCTTCATCAGGTGCGTGCAAGCTCCTCTCTACTTTGAATTGAATGTTTTTTTTTGGTGGAAATGATTGAATGTTTATGTGTTTATTATGATTCAGAGGAAAGAATTGTGTAAGCATCGAGCGAGATTGGAGCAAAAGAAGAAGAGTTTACTAGAAACCATTGCGGAGCGTAAGAAGTTTCTGTCAAGTCTTCCACTACACCTCAAGTCTCTGAAGAAAGCATCCATTCCGGTGCAGAACCAGTTGGGTATACAGCACACCAAGAAACTCAAGCAGCATAGTTTAGCTGAGCTGCTTCCTCCTCCCCTTTATGTAATTTACTCTCAGCTTTTGGCTCAAAAGGAAGCTTTTCAAGAGAGAATCGATTTGGAGCTTGTTGGGAGCCTTAAGGATGCTCAAGCTTATGCCAGACAGCAATCGAAAAAGGACTCCGGTATGTTGTTGTAAGAAGATTTATTGTCTTCAGTGACTGAACCGAGAGGAAAGCTAATTTGGTGTTTTGATCTTTTAGGTATGTCGAGTAACACAGAGAGTTCTAGAGTGGAGGATGATGGACCTGATGATGATGATGATGGACAAAGAAGAAGAAAGCGGCCTAAGAAGGTTACAAGCAAAGAAGGATCTGACAAGGCAGGATTATACCAAGTTCACCCTCTCAAAATTGTCCTTCACGTATATGATGATGAGACTCCTGATACGAAGTCCCTCAAGCTTGTTGTTCTCAAGTTTGAGTACTTTCTGAAGCTGAATGTTGTATGTGTTGGCGCTGAAGGCTCTCCAGATGGACCAGACAAAAATATATTCTGTAACTTATTCCCAGATGATGCTGGACTTGAACCACCTCACCAGGTTAACTTTTTTTTTTAGTTTTTTTAGTTTAAGTTTTCTTTCATGTGACTTTTGACAACTTTATATTGTCAAAGTACATACTCACTTGTCTTAGTATGGCATGCAGTCGACCAAGCTCATTCTTGGTGATGGTCAAGTATTTGATGAGAACAGAACTTCAAGGCCTTATAAATGGGTACAACATTTGGCGGGGATTGATATCTTACCGGAAGTGTCACCGATTTTATTTGGCCAAGATACTCCTAACACTGACTCTGCTAAAAGTGATGCGTCTGTGCCTGATCTCTCACTGTATCGCCAGCAGCATAGGGTGGAAATAGTTCTTCAAAGAATACGCTCGCGGAAAAAAGCGTATCTGGCTCTTGCGTGAGTTCCCCACTCTATATGTTTTTTTTCATTTTGATTAAAAACACTATGTGAAATGAAAATTCTAGAAACCATGATAATCATAAGTGCATCAGGCATATGCTTAGGACATTTAATAGTTGGGTGTCTAGATAACTTGGCTGTCAACGAGAATACCCTTTGAAGCAAGGTCAACTAGCTTTTATGGGTAACTATTTGTGTTGATATGTTAATTTTCATTGAATACCTTTAAACTTCTACTGGCTTTACAGGGAGCAGCTTGATATGCTTATGAAGCACGAGTTGCCTGCTGTGAACTGCGAAGACGCTCCATGGGCACTGCATAAAGTTCTGTGTGCTTTGGATTCCTGGTTACAGATTCGATCTTCAGCTAGTAAGTCGTGCTCTCTGACTCTGACTAGTGTGGAACAAGTTCCAGAACCTATGGAAATCGATGGGGATAGAAGATCTCTTTCTGGTAAGGAAGATGTTGAAAGTATTCGGGAAGACGGAGAACTTCCTTCTTTGGTCACAGCTGCAGCTTTGATAACCAGCTCTGATCAAACCCCATCAAAAGTATCTAGTCTAGCAAGGTCTAGGCAGCTGGCTTTGATGACAAAGAACCTGGATTCTCCAGTTAGCAGCAAAGGGAAGTCACCGAGTTTCAAAAAATACGAAGATGATTTGGATCTTGTTTTGGATGATGAGAGTGAAGTAGATGAGCCAGTTGGGAAAACCGAAGCGCATGTTGAAGCGTTGGGCCCTGTGAAAGCTGATAATTCATGGGTTGATTATGGTGCGAGGGAGTTTGCACTTGTGTTCTCCAGGAAAACAGATGATGGAAAGTTGTGGAAGTTAGAAGCAACGGTATATATTCTAAAAACACTTATCTTCCTTATATATTTTTCTTCCTCAAGTGTTAAAAGTGATTTGTATTTGCAGGTCCAGATTAGCATGGAGTATCCTCTTAGACCACCTTTCTTTTCTCTGTCTCTCCATACTTCTTCTGGAAATGACAACGGGACAAGTGAGAGTGATCATTACAATGAACTACGAGCTATGGAAGCAGAGGTAAGTGTTAGCCCAGTAACAACAGTATACCAATTTCTACTAGATGACACCAACAGTGCTACCTTCTTAACCTTTTCTTGGTGGTTATCAGGTGAACCTTCATATGTTGAAGATTGTACCTTCAGATCAAGAAGATTATCTCCTATCTCATCAAATCAGATGCTTGGCAATGTTGTTCGACTATTACATGGACGACCCATCTCAAGGTTCCAAAAGAGGAACAGCCACAAATGTTGTTGATGTCGGTTTGTGCAAGCCTGTAGACGGTAAGCTTCTTGTGAGATCATTCAGAGGCAGAGATCACCGGAAAATGATCTCATGGAAGGATAGAGGATGTGCCTCGGGTTATCCCTCTTAGAGATTACTCCGCCACTCATTTCTCTACATTATGTTTCCCTGGTGATACAAACAAAGCTTCTTTCTTAAGATAACAATTTCTGCATTGCCCGGTTCCTCATTTTATAGTTAGTTGGATCATGGAACAGTTTTTTTTATCATTGCTTTGGGGAACATGAACAAGATATAATGTTGAATATGTTTTCAAGTCACTGATGTGATCCATCAAGAGCCTCTCATACTAGTTGTATGCATTGTTGTGAATTCATCTGAAAGGCTTACTGAGTATCACATAGATTTAATGTGCTCAACTCTTTGGCTATTGATGTATAAGTATAAGTAGGATATTGTTTAGGCTTCAGTCTTTAGAAGTGTAGCATTTGACGATGAAGCCAAATCTGATAGTGTTGGTTTGAAGAAGTAAAGCTCTATAAGGTCATCACGGTTGGAAAAAATGTTGGGAAGTTTTGTCAGCTCAAGTGTGCAACCTATATTCTCTATGATGACAATGAAAATCTATTGGAAGTTATTCACCGCAGGTCGTTATGGCAAAGTCCAATTGATATCTATATTTAAAACGGATTTAATACATACTGTTGTTTTTACTTTACTATTATATTATTTTATAAAAATAAAGCAATCTCACTAGTTATTAATTGTCTCTGCCAAATAGTAAATTTTTGATAGGTCCTGAAACCATGACAATCATATGATCATCAAACGGTAGCCGAAAAAACAATGTCACACCGACTAATAAATAGCTATTTTGGTCATAGATAAGCAGAAACATAACAACACCAATTTATCATCCTCCACCCATACTTCTACAGTAGAAGTTCTACTGATCACTGGATGTCCGATTTCGTTCTCCTCAGCCGTTTCCTAGATGGGCTAGTTATCCATTTCCCCTGTTACCAATTTAGATAACGAAAGTTAGAACAAAGTTTTAAAGCTTTGGATCACTAGTTTTGTTTAGTTTAATTTATATTTATCCACTTTGACATCCCCTAAGTAAAATAAGTTGTACTACAAAACAGAAATTGTTTGATAAATTACAAAAAACAAACACACCCAAAAATGCAAAGCTGAAAAAAGTGTATAGTTATATAGATTACCAGTTTGACTTGCATTTCCGACTTGATTTCTGCCTATCGATCATTAAAACGTTGTCGTGAGAAAATGTATTTGGGAAGCAAATGTAGTCTATGTAGGTGTATTCTTGGTAACAGCATATATAAAATGTAAATGCAAATGTTAAGACATTGTTACTTACCTGTTTTTTTAGTAGCTCTTGATTCTCTTTCCTTAACTTTTCAGCTTCAGCTTCAAGCTCCATAGTTTGAAGCTACAAAAGCAAAATGAGAAGTTTTCTGTGTTAACATAATCAAACAATCAAGACGTGTATATAAGAAGATGTCAAACATTGTATTTTTAACCTGCTTTCGAGCTCGTGATCGTGCTGCTGATTCACGATTCTTTATCTTTCTCCTGTGGGTTTTCTCCATTAATATATTCTCCGCGGCAATGCCATTGTTCCTTTTCCTATCTCTCACGCTGTTACGTCCAGTAGTGGTGTCTGGAAATGGTGATACTATTGATGAACCAGCATTAATCTTCGGTACCCCATCTAATACCGGAAATGGCGTAGTTTTAGAACATGTGTCTACACTTATGGCTCCACCAGGAACTGGTGCAACGCTTTGGACCAAAGTTACGTTATTTTCTTGGTGAGTTTGGTCTCCAGTTTCCATGTAACTATCTCTTATACCATGAGCATTAACCTGACCACTCGCAAAAGCGACTTGTGTTCCATAACCATAACTATGTGGTTTCGACATGTTAGGTTGCTGCGGTTGAAACGGGTTATGTTGTTGTTGTCGCGGTTGATATGCTGACGTAGACCCATTCACATTTGAATGCAAATAAGAACCATGAATTCTATTATCTGGAACAATATTAATACTGTCCAACACATCAGAAACCATTGGTTTCTGCTGAAACTCCACTCTCAAACTTGTGTTTGGAATACCCAAAATCGATGATGGGTCATGAATGTAGCCACCGCTGTTATTATTGCCCATGGCCACAGCACGGGCTAACAGTTCTTCCAGAGTGATATCTCCTAAAGTTGGCTGCTTCTGAATCTGAGGAATATTTGTTCTTCCTCCAACATTATGGGTGTGTTCTTCCTCTGTGATATATTTCCAAACTTCATCAACAGTTTTTTGGCTAAGTATTCTAGGCAGAGTTATTGACCCTTGCCTCTGTAATACCTCGTTCACACCGTTAGTTGGAACCAGGCCTTGTGTCCCTTCAGCATTATTTATACTCATAAGCAACTCTTCCATGTTCATAGACCCACAATCTCTTCCTAAATTGTGTTGAATCTGGTCTAGTGTCCATGAGTATAGTGATCCTTGTCGGCTCAAAGGAGAACTAACCGGTTGTCTGCTCATAGCTCCCGGCGGACCAGTCCCAAAGGTTTTAGAGTTCCAGTTATTATCCATTTTGGCAGAATCCAGTCAAAAGATATCACCTGTCATATATCAGAGTGTAGTAATATAACTTTTAGAAAAAAAACTTCAATAAGAGAAAATGTGTATATGGCCTTAGAAAACGATTTTACCTCGAAATGTAAGAGTTTCTGGTGATCAAATCACTGCTGTCCCAGGCACTCTATAGTATCAGATCATACAAAACAATAATCAGAAAGATAAGAGCGTCCAATACCCATTTGTAAAAATATAGGTAGACCCAAATTTATGCAACAAACAAGAATTTTTATCTCACAAGATTCAGTGAATCAAAAGATAACATGCAATAATGAAAAATCTAATTTGAGTCAGCACTTCAGCCAAATGAAGTAAGAAATCTGACCATAAACAGCATAACTAAATAAAAAATAAAATATAAGGAACACATATTTTTTGTTTGCTTTTTTCACTTAATTTTATGTTTATTAATTTTAAAAGTTACTAGGTCAAGATAAGAAAGATCTAGATGACTAGATAATTTAGTAAACATGCACTATTAAAAAATATTTACTGAATCATATTTCTAAAAATAAAAGATCATTAAGAGAAATATCTCAAAATAATCTAATTAATTTTAATTTATATTTTCTTGATATTTTAATAGAATATTATAAATCACTGTAGATATAATGATCAATTAAAAATATAATTTTTAAGTAAAAATATCAAACTGGTTTCATATAAAATAAAACTCCAAACTCTTAGAAAGCCATTTTCTATAGAGTTTAGATTTGTTTTGAGATCAAAATGCCAATTACCAAAAACAGTCTTGATGGTGGTTGATTTGCTCAGTCAATGATCCACATATGGGACACTTTGATGATTTTCTAATGCTTCAATTGCATCTTTTTTGAAAAAAAGAAATGCAATTATTTTTTCAGTTGCATCTTAACAATCCAAAATTATCAAAAACTCTGTAATATTTGAAACACATGTCACATATACAGTAGAACCTCTATAAATTATTATTCGATAAATTAATAATCTCTTTAAATTAATAAATTTCTTCAGTCCCGAATTGGGCCGGTTCAAAATATGACACAATTCAATTTTACTATATCTAAATTGATATCATTCACAAATATTTATAATTACATAATTTCAATTTTCTCCCATAAAATACTTTTTACAAAATTTAAAAATTATTTTAATATCTATAATATGCGAAGACTTACAAAATCCACTGAAGATTTCCGGAGGTTATATTTGTAAAAGTGCATTCTGTTTTTTTGTTCATAAAGGGTTGTTTATAGTTTTACTAGCATTTTTGGTTTACTTTTGCATTTGATTGAAATTGAGATATACTTTTACATTTAAAATCAAGTTTTAGGTCATGCGATTTTCCCTTGATCATTTCGAGTATAGAACATCAAAAATTCAAAATAATATGAGTTAAAATATATAAATATATATATATTGTTTTATAAAACCTACATAATATTTGTAACACAATTGTTATAGAGTTATACCAAATTTATATATTGATGACAAAATAGACTACATATCAAAAACTTAAAACATAAACAACATTATCTAGTATTATTTGATTATCTTAGTTAATGAGTAAATCCAAATTGGTAAACATCGCTAAATTTAAATAGGTTTATAGACTTTCATATTCTAACTAATCTGGATGTTCTGGGTTAGATTATATTGGTCAAACCAAATCAATACTATTTAAACAGAAACATGACCTATTGTTATAGGTGTGGTCCAATTATTTTAATATAATTACTAGATTCGACCCGTCCTTTCAAAGGGCGGTATATTTTTTGTTTTTTTTTTTTTTTTTAAATCTAATTTTTATGTTTGTGTGAATTTTTATTATATTTGTGTTTAATATTAATTTAATTTAATTTTTAGTAACTATGTTAAATATCTCAAATTGCATATTTATACACTTGTACCATATGCATTCAGAAATTATTTTTAAAACTTTATTCCTAGAGTTTCCAACATATTATATTTCTTAGTAATTACCTAACATAATTAGTCGAGAATATTTATACCCAAAAAAACGATTCGGAATCAACTCAAAAATCAAAGTCTCATACTCTATTAGGCATGACCTTATACTCAAACGGTTCTTAAAGTGCTATATTCGAAAACCAATATCAAATCCAACCCGTATCGACAACCGAACAAAATATTTGAAAATGTTTGAAAAATAAATTTTAATATATTCTGTTAAATATATATATGGTTAATATGGTCTTTATGTAAAATCACATTTAATATATATTTTTTATTTGGATAACATATTCAAAACCCGTTAAACTAAATGAGTTTATATAAATATTTATTTCTATTAAAATTTTCTATCAAGTATATAAATATGAAATTTGAGATATTTAACATAGTTACTAAAAATTAAATTAAATTAAATTAATATTAAACACAAATATAATAAAAATACACACAAACATTAAAATTAGATTTATATATATATATATATATATATATATATATATATCCGCCCTTTGAAAGTGCGGGTCGGAATCTAGTAATAATATTAAAATAATTGGACCACACATAAATAAATAGGTCATGTTTCTGTTTTAATAGTATTGAAACATGACCTATTGATATAGGTGTGGTCCAATTATTTTAATATAATTACTAGATTCCGATCCGTCCTTTCAAAGGGCGGGTATATTTTTTGTTTTATTTTTTTTAATCTAATTTTAATGTTTGTGTGTATTTTTATTATATTTGTGTTTAATATTAATTTAATTTAATTTAATTTTTAGTAACTATGTTAAATATCTCAAATTGCATATTTATACACTTGTTCCATATGCATTCAGAAATTGTTTTTAAAACTTTAATCCTAGAATTTCCAACATATTATATTTTCTTAGTAATGACCTAACATAATTAGTCAAGAATATTTATACTCAAAAATCAAAGTCTCATACTCTATTATGCATGACCTTATACTCAAACGGTTCTTAAAGTGCTATATTCGAAAACCAATATCAAATCCAATCCGCAGCGACAACCGAACAAAATTTTTGAAAATGTTTGAAAAATAATTTTTAATATATTCTGTTAAATATATATATGGTTAGTATGGTTTTTATGTAAAATCACATTTAATAAATATTTTTTTATTTGAATAATATATTCAAAACCCGTTAAACTAAATGAGTTTATATAAATATTTATTTCTATTAAAAGTCTACTTAAACTCCGTTAACCCTATTTTAACATCAGTGCTTTATCAATTGATAAAATTAATGTTTGTGTAAAATATTTGAAATTTGAATAAATTAATGTGTGGCTGAATAAATCCCAATTTCTTAGGCGGAGATATAAGTTATGTTGTTGTTGTGTGATAATGATTTTTGAAAAAAAAATTGTGTTCAGTTGTATTGTTGCTAAAAATATATGTTAACTATGATTACAAACCTTAAGTTGAAATGCTTTTGTATCGATGAAAATATATTTGAATGATACATGGACAGATTTGAAAACTATATATTATTAAGTTATATATATTTGCTATGATTTTTACTCATTGGCTGTTGGTAGTTGTATATCATGATAATAACTAATGTTTATAATTATATATTATAAAGCTAACGCTGACAAAAATATTATAGTATTAAGCTAACAAATATTATTTATTTTGGTCTAAAACTAAAAAAAAATTATTAAAAGTGGGTTTGTATTTGGGTTGCATAGGTATTCTTACTAATGATTGTATGTGGAATAGTTCATCATCATCAAAGGAATATTTTACGAAGGCTATATAACCACATATAACTTTTCTACTAACGAATATTATACCTCTCAATTTGTAATAGTGCGAAGTATTATGGTTACATAAAATTTGTTGTTAGTGGAAACAGTTACATCGAAGGTGGAATTTTTCTTACATAATGCAGTTATATTTAGATTCCGTTATATTTTAAGTTGGACTCAATTATTATCAATTGGACATGTTATTATTTTAAAATTATTGATTAAAACTTCTTATTAATCATTTAAAAGAAATATTATACAATGAAAAACACATATATGATTAGAAAATACAAATATAAAAATTAAATTTCTAAAAAAAATATAAAACAAAAAATATATCTGCCCTTGGCGGGTCATAATCTAGTTGCTCTTAATCCACATGGTATTTAAAATTAGTGTGTAAACAAATAAAGCTTGTTTTAGAAATATTTAGTCATTGTTATCTTCCTTAATCAAATTATTGAGCAAAAAAATTGAAACTTTAAATAAGTCTTTGAAATCAATCATCGAGAACACATCTTTCTTTCTATTTTGATTTGGTGATGTCACATCTCAGATTAATCTTTCAAAACACTTTTGGTTCATTCAACTCATTTAGTAAATTATGTAATCGTGGAATAGAATAACCATGTTTGATAGTACTCTTATAGGTAGCTCGATTGTGCACATACATCCTCAACCCAACTTCCATCGACATCATCTTTGGGCTGACCTGCGGGAGAGGTGGATATAAAAAGACTTCACCTTGTTTCTTTTACTTGATTTTAGACAAGATAATATCCATAACGGCATTGTTTCGACCACATGCACAATCATAATTTCCATAAAGGTACTGGATGTGAGAAATATATAATATATTTTTCTTCGAAATTAGTTTTGTTTAAAGTGGCAAATTGGGTCACATGTTTTACAATTATTTATTTCTTATGAGAGGATCCACATGACAGTTGCTGACAAAGTTATGGATGCTAGGTGAGACATACCACCAACATCATATATTCATATCCCCAACTTTTAAGATATTTTTCTTCGATTTTTAAGAAGCATATGCATAGACTGAAAAAAATTGCAGCTATAGTATGAATTATTTATTTAACTTTGTTCCCATTTCAAATTCGGATCTAGACGTAATGAGACGGTATCGTCAACTTGAATAAAATGTGGAATTTGGCTATAACTCTCAAAGCGATCGTAGTAGATAAATCTACTAATGGAAGTTCAAAGTCGTAGACTATATTAGACTGGCACTAACAATAAACAATAGAAAACTAAATAACTTGATGCAAATAAAAGGTTCACATTACATATGAATCCACTCACATGCGCATATAAAATATCTATAGTTAGGGTTATATGATGAATACACATGCAACTACTAATCATAGTAAGTTGATTTTTTTAATTTAGTTACTCAAATTCTATAAACATTAACAAAATTCTCCTTGCGTAACCAGCTTCAGTGACCTCGCCCAGCAACAGACTTGGAATTTAAGTGATCATGTTTGCAGGATTTTTTCTGAGGGGAACAACCTATACGCCAAGGTACAAGATAATACTTTTTAGAACAATAAACTCGAACAAATACATGATCAAAACCTAATTGGTGGAAGAAATTCACCTGATCAGTACTAGACGATCCACTCATCACTGTCTTCATCTTCTTGGAGCTTCCGTTTTTGCCTTTTGTTACTTCATTGACAAAGTTCTGGTCAGATACTTCTGCTGTGAAACATTAAACAAACAAGAAACACTTCAGTATACAAATCTACAATACAAATAAAACATGTACGAAGAGAGAAATAACTAAGACCTTCTTCTCCCACGCTGATTTGATCACGGTCACGTGAATGAGAGCAGCCTTCTCGTAAACCAGAGCTGGATATGACTATACCCTTTGAGCTAACAACTTGATTTTCAAGCTCGGAACAACCTTTATCCGTTAGGGTCTTTGGTGAAGGCTTATAGTGCTTGATCCACGGACTCCTAAGAAACTCGTGAGAACCACGACCGTGTCTTCCGTTGAGACGATACTCAGGTTGTCTCACGTTCATCTTCTGCCAGAAACCATCACGAAGAACCTTGAACTAATAGCAAAAATAAAATAAAAAATAAGACAAAACTAAATTCCATTATCATTTCACATCCCCCCCCCCCCCCCCCCCCCCATGGAAAAAAGACAGAGGAAAGTGTACCTGTTCTTCAGAAGGTTTTCCACCATTACCGAACCTTCTCGATGGTCCGACAGTAGTGTCTTTGTTGTTTTTGGAACCGAGTGCACCGAGGGAGTTGTACAGCTGATCAACGAAGGAAGCTTCCATTGATTTAAGATACAAACTATGCTTCTCATCGGTCCATTCTGTAGGCGTAGTATCCTCTTTTCCCGCAGAATACTGCAACAACATGTTTTATTCAGATCTGAAAAAAGCGAAAACGACGAAGATTCCGGCGAGGAAACAAACATGCAATAAGAAAGAGAACATAGAAACATGAAATATACCATTGAAGAAGTCGTCTCTTCCTCTACAGAAGAAGAATCGTCGGAGCTTCGGCTATAGTTCTTCTCTCTGTAAGCACCAACCATTGTCTATCTTCTAACTTGTTAAGAATGGAGAGAGAGAAAAATATCAGAAGAAAGGAGATGAAGGTGAAAAAGAAGAGACGGAAAGACAAAAGAACAATACAGTTGTAGGCGCTTTTACACGTGGTAAGGTTGCCACGTCGTCGTCACCGGTCAATTTGGCGGAATGAAACCCCTCTTTAGATATTTTTTTCAAAACCAACAAATATCAAAGATATTTTCTTCTGGTGGAAAAATATCTTCCCACCGTCTTTATTTATTATTATTATTCCCTTCTTTTATTTAATTATTTTGGGTAAACCATGTTTTTTTTCTTTTTCTAATCAATCTTCTCCCTTTTTCGTCCTATCCATCCAATGGGATTAGATCCACCTCATTCTCACGTCCTCTCATAATAGCTTTTCTCAGATTACCATTTTCTGGACGGCATTTTAGAAGAAGATTATTTATAGTCAGTCCCACTTTTCTAAAATGTAATTACGTACTTTTGTAGAAATATGCTTTTGGTCTATATGTATAGTTCTGTCGACGATGACATAATCCATCAGAATTATTCAACATGTTCTAGAAAACATTTGGAAGATTCTTATGCAGTCCCGGTCCTGAGTTTCCACAAAATATAATAGACCAGAAGCAAAATATAAAATTTTTGGCTATACAAAATAACAATAAATAAAATTTTGATAAAAATGGCTGATAATTTACATATTTTAAAATGGGCCGGAAGCTTATGCTTGTATGGCTGGTACTCAAAGACGCTACTGTTCTTATGATAAAAAAAAAAAACTAAATGTCTAAATAATGAAGTTTATTGAGTATTAGTGGTTTTATGATGATTTAACTACAAAGAAACTGAGATGTTATAGAAACGTCGGAATCTATACTATACTAAATGGAGAATAGGATCATCATTTAGCATATCTACATAGGCACGAAAAATCAACCAATCAGATAGTTTAAAGTTGCCATATCACCTCCACTTGAGACAAAAAAGAAAAAGAAAAAACAATGCGAAGGAAGAGATCGAACCCAGATTAGTGTGACATAAATATAGAACAGTTACCATTAAGCCATTGAAACTTTCTTGGACACATAAACAAGAATCACTAATTATATATGTATGTATTTAAAAAAATCCAAGATAAACCTAAAACTTGGCCCCGAGTAATCTCCGCTTAATCCTCTTTTTAAACTAGGCGCTAGGCCCAACTCGAGCGTACGTATAGCGCCTACCAAATTTTCGAATAGGGGCACTAACAATCAAACCTCCTCTTTACTCCCAACTTTAATGTCTTTCGTTTCAACTCCCTACGTTGAGAAAAGTAACTATACCACTTTCATATTCTAATGGTTTTCATCTTGCTTATGGTGTGTATTGCCTCTTTCTCTCAAATACTTGAAACAGAAACTTTTAGCTCATTCAAGTCACGATATCAAGTTGCTCTCATAAAATCTGATGCAACTTTTCTTTGCTTATGAAGTTTGTAATGTTTTTTTTCTTACAGGTTATATATATCAACTCTGTGAAAGAAATAGAAGTTTAATATGGGAAAAAATCTTAAATACAGAAAACTCTAAAAATTAACAAAAAAACTAATAAAAGTTAAACTTTGATATCACTTGAAAGCTTCTTAGACAATATTAATAAAATATTTAAGCGATAATTAGACAAGTTTGATTTTTTTTTGGCCAGTCAAAAGTTTATTATTAATTAGCATCAGTTATATTCAAGATATTTAAGAAAAGATGGACAAAAAAAAAATGGACATAAATGATATATCGAACTATGAGTAGTATTTGTAAAGCTGACTTAGATAACACATCTGCACATCCATTTCCAGTCATTTTTGATGCCTAAATTCAATTTCTTCAAAACAGTTCTTTCACAAAGAGATTGTATGAGATATTGTTTTGATATTAGATTTGTTTCTTGATTGTTAAGAAGATTGATAACTGTAAAAATGTCTCATTCGAATATGATATGTCTATAACCGAGTCCCCAACATGAGACAAGTTTGTTTAAAAAGTAAGTAATTTCAGTTTTCTTATATAATATAATAAATATATATTATTTACTGATAATAAAAATATAGTTATTCATCTATCATAAATATCTATGCAAATATATGAATCAAGTACAATAATCAAACAACATAATGATATCCACAAAGAAATTTTTTAAAATATCTTAATGTTATGTAGTCTTATTTTATATTCTTTAAATAATATAATACAATATTATATATTATTTTTTTAGCATTAAAAAATACATATAATATCTTTACGCGCGGTTAAAAAATCTAATTCTCATAAAAGGGGAATGATATCAGTGAAGTGGAAAGTTCATGCCAGTTTAAGGATTTGTTTTTAGAATGGGCTGATCCCAATTGGGTATGAGCGCTAATGGTTGTTCTTTTGATTTTATCGGTGGCACACTCACTAACACGTGATTTGGCAAGTAAATATGGAATGCTGCATTATTATTGGCTGATTTTCTAATTACATGTGGCATATGTAAGCATTGAGCATATTACCCTTTAATATTGATAGATTTTTTTGTTCTAAAATTATGATTGGTATCTACAATGAGGCTTTGTAAAAAGCATATTATGCTAGAGGACACATTCTGATATTTTTTACAGGAAAAGACACATTTTATAGAGATGGAACATTTCTGGTTTGTTAGTGATGTTTACGACAAAATTACCTTCCATTTAACTAGTTTTTTTTTGCCATAGTTGAAACTTAAGAAAAATGTGACCAAATTTTTTTTGGAGATAAACAACTATAATTTAATGGCTAGAAACGTGAGTATTCACTTTTTCTTTTGTATATTATTATTCATTCACCTCTTATGTATTTATTTGTTTGCCTTTCAAATTGTAAAATACATAAACAAATATGTTTGGTACAATAAATTTTATTTTACTTTTCTCTATATTTCAACATCTATTTTAATATATTTTAGTAACTAATTAATAAAGCTCAATTGACTAGTAATTAGTGGATAGATAGAGAGTGGTCAAAACGATTCGTAGATGAAAAACAGTGAATGAGAGAATCATATACGGTGAGTTATGAACGAAACATTTGTGGATATATCTTCGTGGACAGGAAATGGTAGATATGTTCTATGGACAAAAAATAACAAAGTCCGCTTAACATAAAGTTTATATTAGTATTAACTGGTGGATATTCTATTTGAGATATGATTTCAGATATAGTAGACAAGTTAATTAAGTCTACATAATTACTAAAAAAATCAGTAAAAATGTATAAACAATTCGGGCTGAATTATTTGGTAAAAATCTGAAAGTAAAAGAGAATGAGTAAACAAATGAGTCATGATATTTACTTGAGCGACTTTGGCGGGTCGACCTTGAACTACAATCTCGGTGAAAACTACTAAAAACACATATCAACAAATTTGAAAAACTTTTTTTTTAAGAAATGAAAAAGAAAAGAGAACCATTTGATATTGGATATTCATGTAGATATCTTTAATTATGATTTTTTTGAAGATTCGAGAAAATATCATCAAATAAAAGAAAGAATTTAGGTGAGAATAATGAATTTCTTTTTGTTTTTTTTAATGGAATTTAACAAAGGGAATGTGATTCATTAAAGTTAAAGATAAGATAAAACACTCACATAACTAAAATTGTATTTCGAATGTGTAATTAAAGTTTGAAAATGTGTCTCTTTGTTTAATATTTTCCAAAATAAAAGTAATTTTTAACATCATAAACTTATTCTACTATTTAAATTAGAGATGGTTTGCGGATCCAAACCAAAATAGAACAATTAACAAAACCTTAAGTACGATGAGATATACGAGCTATCCTATCTAAACCATCTGTTATTCCTCCCTTAATATGTAGGAATGATTCTTTTTCATTATTTGGAGAAAATCACAATCCATAAAAGAAGAGAAAACGTTACATGTCCTAATTATCTGGAAATAGAAATAGGAAAGAATAGCTGTGAATAGGGAAGCGTGCCAATGCTCTCAAAATCTAAATTTTCCATACTTACCGATCACGTCATCCCTCTTTGTCATTGCACCTAACCCAAACCTCCCTTCTTAAATCCATCCACACCTTCCTTCCTCTCCGAAATCTTACTCTGATCGCAGAAAATGGCGACGACCCAGCTCAAATCGGACGCAATCATGGATTTGATGAAACAGCATCTCTCCACCGACGCCGGGAAAGAGCTCACAGAGAAGATCGGTCTCGTTTATCAGATCAACGTCGCTCCCAAGGTCCCTCATTGTTAGACTCCATCGTTTTTCGTTTTATATTTCTGTTAATTTTTCCCTTTTTTATTTTGAATAATCAGAAATTGGGGTTTGAAGAGGTTACCTACATCGTCGATCTGAAGAAAGGACAAGTTACCAAAGGTTCATTTGATCTCTTTGATGACGCCAATTGGGAATAATTCGAATATGAGAATTTTGATTAATTTTTGAGAATGATTTTTTTTTTTAAGGGAAATATGAAGGAGGGAAAGTGGATGCAACCTTTTCCTTCAAAGATGATGACTTTGTCAAAGTTGCTACTGGCAAGATGAATCCTCAGATTGCTTTCATTAGGTTTGTCATTTCCTTACCATTATATGACAAGTATGTTTTACTGCTTTTGTCGATCCACTATTAGCAAAAACAAACAAGCTTCCTCCAAAAGTTTCCACCGTAGCTTCTTGTTTATGTGACTTTAATTTCGTCCAAGAAGTTGATATCTGATGAGTCATTTGAACGTAGGGGTGCGATGAAGATCAAGGGTAGTCTCAGTGCTGCGCAGAAATTCACCCCTGACATTTTCCCTAAGCCTTCTAAGTTGTGAACACACAAAAAAAGAATGGTATTGCGAACGACCCTAGGCTCTTTCAAAGGGGTTTCTTTTCTAGTTGAGAGTTGATTTTTAAAAGCAATGTTTAAGAACTAGTCACTATTTAAATAAAAGTATCTTTGTATGATTCTGCTTCTCTTTTTATGTTCTGGAAATTTGTATTGGGGTTTAATACTAATATGGATCTCTGCTGTCTAAATATCATATACAAATCAGCAAGTGTGTGCGCGTCAATGGCTTTTATTTCCATCAAGTGAAATCAACAAAAAATCATACATGGAAAAGTTTGCCAGACTCATTCTCAAGAAGTCTGTATTGTTGTTGGGGGTAAGTAAAAAATAACAAAAGCAAGTATTTTGAAGAAAATATATATTAAAAAAAAAGGTATTGGAAGATTTTCACTTGTGAGACTTCTTCCTTGACAAGAACATGAGAACCTTTGGCAGCAAAGAAAGCTTCTTCTTCTTCTTTTTCTTTGTTTCAGGGGTCACATTATTATTGTTGTCAATGTTGCTGCTGGTCCCTTGTTCACCAAACGCAAACGTGCTTGACCTCGTCGGGCTCTTCTCAGGCTCTTCTGTTCTTCTCTTCCCATTCTCTGACCTCCATTTTCTCAACTCTTGCTCCATACTCAACTTCCCATCTCTAGCCTTTTCGGCTTTTCCCATTGCCGCTTTTAGCTCTTCTTTTCGCACGCTCATCTCTCTGTTCACTTCCTCTAGTTTCTCCAAGATTCTTGACTCTTCCTCTTTAGCCACTTCTATTTGTGATACAATCTGCGATAGCTTTGTGTTTGCCTCTTCCTCTGACTCGTGTGCCTGCTTGCTCAGCTCGTAGTATTCTTCTACAGAGATTATGATGCTTCTCGGGGAATTACTAATCTCTTCAAATCTCTGAGAAGACTCAGTCTCCTGCAGAGCTTTTATAGCAGCCAAGGCCAACTTCTCTGAAGCTCTAGCAGCCTCCATTTCTTTCTTTGCCTCGGCTAACCGATTCTCTATCGTAGACATTCCCGTTTTAGCTTGTTCAGACAACTCCTCCGCCATCCTAAGCTCGTCTCTAGCAGCTGTGGCTAAGAGCTTTGCATCCTCTGCCTCTTTCATCGCCTGCTCCAACTTATTGGATGTATCCATCAGCTCCTCTCTCGCTTCCTCATCTGTTTTCCCGACCAAACCCGCACTCTGTCTCTGCTTAGTTTCCGCTAGATCCTGTCTCTCCCTTGCAAGCTCGGACTGTAACGATCCAGCTATGATCTTCAATGCTTTCACCTCGGAGGCTGCTTTCTCAATGTTGGATTTGACTTCTTCGAGCTCTCTCTTTGCAGAATCAACAGCCGCATGTATGTTATCATTACCCATCAATAGATTACTGGTCGAGTTGAAAGCAGCTAGTTCAGCTCTGAGATCATGCTCAAGAGCAGAAGCAGCCTCTAGCCTTGTTTTCATATCATCAGCTGCACGAATCTCTTGGTTAAGCCTCTCGATATCGTCTTCCACCATCTTCAGTTCCTTCTCCCAGTTGTACATGTCTTGGTCCCTACCCATCGCTGCACCGAACCTCTTCTCCTCCGCTTCCAGATGAGCAGTGTGTGCTGACTCCAACGACTCCTTGGTGGCTATGAGCTCTATACTCAACCCATCCATCTCTCTCTCAATCTCTTTAGCTTCCTTCACAGCTACTTCAGCTCTCTCCGCGGCTAATTCTTTTTCCCTCAGCATATCTTCGTATTCATTACAAACCATTTCGATTTCTTCTCTCACGGACCGTAGCTCGCAAGTCGCGGACTCCTGTCTCGCTTTCGCTACCTCGAGCTGCGCTTTCACGGCGACACTCGCCTCGTTAGCTACACCTTTCTCCATCTCCTCGACACGCATCTGCGCGAGCTCAGAGTCCTGTTTCGCTTGCTGCTCTTCTAACTGCGCTTTCTCTAGCTCGAGTTTGAGCTCCTCGATGAGTCCCTTTGTGCTCTCTAACTCCTTCAACGCCTCGTGTTTAGCCTCTTCGGCTAACTCGGATTCTCTCTTGTACTCAGGCAGTGCTTCTTGTATCTTCTCAAGCTCTTCATCAACCATCTTCCTTCTCTGAATATAATAACAATCCTTCATTAAAAAAAAAAACAAAGAACTCATCTATCATGTGTAATAATAAATAACAAAAGCTTTTGAACCTCTATTGTTTGAATCTTATGCGCTTTCCAGTCTGTAATCCCACCAAACTTTGAAACTGCTTCCTTCACAGATTCGAAAGGCGAAGCTGTATCGATCAACCCAACGGGAGATCCGAAACGAGGCGATTCCACGGATCTCTGATACACAAAAGCTCGGGGAGAAGCGGGAACTCGTAGACGAGGGGAGAAGGGCAATATCCTGGCATCTTCGATTCTCGAATCTTCTTCTGAGAAGGAATCTTGATGGCTTATCATCACCCTTGGTGCCACGTAAACCTTCGGAGATTCAAAGACTGGTGGTTGATTCGAATCGTCGTCGGCGAAATCTTGAAACGGGTTGTGCAAATCTCCTCCTCCATCGTCCACGTTGAAGAAGATATTGTCACTGGTGCTTTTCCTCATCGGTGCTTCTTCATCTTCGGGCTCTTCGCCGATGGCGTTGAGAAATATATTAAGGTCGTCTGAATCTTTGTCATCATCCGCCGACATTGTTAATCAAGAGTCTTCAGGAATGCAATCTGAAATCACGAATCTGATTTTTTTGGTCAAACAAACTCAATTCGTGTTCATCGCATATCGACTTGTTGTTCTTGGGATAATGATAAAATAAACAGAGAAACAAATTATTCATTAAAAAACAACAATGCGAGGATGAGTTTCGGACATGTGAGTTTGTAAATGTTGTACCTTTAATCTGGGAATAATCTGAGAGAAGCGAGACGAAGCTATGGATTTTGGAAGGACGAGAAAATAAATGATCTTTGATTTTGAAGTTAATCTTAAAGAGTTACAAGAACATTCGATTTGAAAGAATGAGAAAAGGAAACAACAGAGAAAAAATAAAAGCTCAGATAAAAATAAGAAGGCGATGTGACCCAGGCATTGGAAAAGAGAGCAAGGGGCAAACGGCGAATAACCAGGAGCGTGAAACACACGCGAGTTTGTCTCTCTCTCAGTTTCCTGTTTTTTTTTCTTTCTCCGAAAATAAATGTTTTGCGAAATATGCTCGTCAACTAGTCCAAGGCAATTTCCTTTGTTTTTCTTTGTTTTTTTTTTTGGTCAAAAACCTTTGTCTTTCTTTTGTTTTGCATTTCCTCATCCCTTATATTGTCTTCTACTAGGAGCATAGTCCCCGCGCAAGCGCGGGGCTGAGTACGTTGTCGATGCGTTGTGTATTTTTTTGTACATTGTTGCTGCTTTGTGTTGTTTGGTGGGAGTTTCACTCGACCTAGTTGACATCATATAGTGAGTAGTGGTATCCTGTTTGGACCTCTGATCCTGTTTGGACATTCGAAAATTCCATTAGATGTCTGTTTATGAGACCGTGACTTCTCCCCTAAGGAACGGGCTGTGGATCCTACATAAATAGAAGTTGCCAGAAGTCACTAAGATTTGATTGGAAGCCATTTTAAAGCTAAGAAAGTAGGTGAATTTTTTTTTTTTTTTCATATACAAAGGGTTTAAGACAGAGGAATAGAGAGTAATTCCCTGATGGGATATCTCCATTCTTACTTGATTGTTTTTGGATTGAGTTCTTTGATAGGAGTGGCTCTCCACATTTTCCTTACTCTTTTTTGGGTATCTGCAGGTATTATAGTTGTTAACAATATTATTTTTTGGTATATGTGGTGTCTTCTCTTTGAGGCAAGTTATTTTGCATGTAGGATTTAGAGGTGAAGCTCATGGTGTCTTCTCTTTGGGCAAGTCACTTTTTATAAAAAACTACAATACTTCTGTTGCAAAGCTTTTGGTGCAAGACAAAACATGATGTAGGGAAGCAATAGTCGACCGCAAGAAAATGGTACATAGATAACAAACTACTGCTGTGAGAAACAGAGATTCAATGTTCAACAATCTCACACTGAAAAATTATCACAATGATGTATTGAAGCCACGATAGTCAAAAGGAATCTCAACAATTTTCTTAACACCATAAAGAGTGATGACAATCTGCAAAAATTTATCTAACACCAATCATAAAAACTTTCATAACATCTAACATCCGAACCGGTGATGTTTAATTTCAACTGATTATTGGTGGAGTAGCCGGTTCGGGAGAGGTTCTTGATGAGAAGAAAGACATTGGGCTGCTACTACCTCTAAATGCATATGTAGCTTCTTCACTGCGCCAAGAATCACCACCAGGTTGCTCACTTCCATTGCCACAGTGGTCTCCTTCGACCAGAGGTGCAGAATTGTCCCTGCCACTATGCTGTGGTCTTCTGCTTCCCCACTGGTCACCTGCAGAGCCTGAAACTTCAGTGACTTGGCTAAGCATGAACTTGGGTATGTATTTTGTAGACGATTGTCAAGGACCTGCAGCATCTAAAGAAAACTTTAGTCACACTTCTCAGATAGACGCATCAAATGTTATCTGCATATTCATGACTACAAAGCTTACTTACCTCTCTGCTTTTGAGCTTCCTCTTCTTCCTGAACCTTTCTTATTTTTTCCTCTTCACATTTCAAATAATGTATCTGCTTTCTCTTAACATCTCTTTCTTGTTTCCTGGCTTGAATCACTTGACCAATATGCTTTTCCTTCTCTCTCTTTTGTCTCTCAAACTCAGCTTCTCGAAGCCTAATCACTCTATTTTGGAATATTTCCTGGAAATATAAGATTTTAATTTGAGTTACTTGACAGTAAGAATAAAACATAATATTAGCATAATGAAGACATGATCACTGACCATGTTCTCAAAAGGAAAAGAGTCGGAACTTAACATTCTAGCGACCCTGCGTTTCTCCTTCAGATCACTCTCATGACGTTCCCTGCTGAGCTCGACCTCACGCTACACAAAACAATAAGAATACAGTTTCAAATAATCACAGAAGCAAAACCCAACAGTGAACTAATCAACTAAAAGCGTTAAATTGGGGTCATGTTTCACGCTAAAAACCTAACCTCACAACACAGTAGAATTCCATAAAAACATGCTTCACAACTTGAGAGGATAACAAAAATCTAAAATAACTTACGGTTCGATTAAGAGGCAGACACAACTCTGCTCGTGGCTGCCTTGTTCTGGAGATCGGACCCCTGCACAGAACGTATTTCACCCACAACATCTGCGAGAGAAAAACTACTTTTGCGATAGAGTACAATGATGTAATTAAAATTGCAATGAAAAAGAAAACACACTTGGGAGCTCTAGGTTGGTTTTCGCAAGCACACTTGAAGGTGGTCGAAACGCCGCACCATGAATTTGTCGGACTTGGTCACAGGATCACGAACTGATGCGCTCCGTGATCTTGTACATGTGGGTGACCTGTGCAACTTCAAAACGGTCCAATCTCACAATAGAACCGGCTTTCCGGTGCTGGCGGGCTCGGTTAGCGGGAATGAAACCGTGAATCATCGAGTCCTGTAAAAAAAAACAGAAGAAGATCATTAGTTTTTTATGAAAAACTCATAGAAAAAAAGCACATGGAGAAATGTTTTCATATCTGAACAAAGAATAACCAGCGTTATAGTTTGAGTAAAGAAAAAATAATAAGTTATAAACAATCATCACCAACTCATCGAGGGGGAGAAGAACTCTCCATTCTTGTTAATATTCCGGGAATCCCAAAATCGAATGAGGCGACCGACAACAAACTGGGCGGATCTGTTGTCTCTGGCTACTTGGCTCAATATCTCGTATATTTTAGCCTAATGATTTTCAATATTTTCATCAGGAAAAAAAAAAACAGAAAATTTCATACTGAAACTAACTATAAAAGTGAACATGAGTAAAGTATTTGATAATTGTTACCTTTGCATTTGCGTTTAAGACAACCATGAACTTTATGTAGATATAACCATAAATCCAGATTGGCGGAAGCATCGCGATACCAATGAAAGCTCACTGTCAGCTCGCCACAAACGGGGGTTAACCCCAGCAGCCGTGATAGACGCAAGATGCATCTCCAACTAAACCATGAACAGCATCATCAGCAGAAAATGTCACTCCAATAGCAGTACTTGAGTTCTCATTCTTATCGACAGATCCAACTTTCATATGAACCTTTTTTCTCATCCGCTGCCCCTGTTTACATCTGACCATAAAGAGAAAGATCGCTTGTGCCGGGTATACCAACATAGAGAAGCTACATCGAGAAGATGATTGCCCAAAACCTTGTATCGGATTTTGACTGCTCAGATGTTTTCAATAAAGATTTTATCACCTTGGAGATTAGAATCCCAGAAGTCATGTTCTACCTGAAATTGATCACATAAAGGTTTATTTAATTCCTTGGTAGATGTAACAGCGGATGACTGGACTTCTTTAACAAAAAATTAGGGTTTTATTGAGTCTGCTATAAAACTGAGGAAAGGGTGGGAAGAGGCCGATGATCTCTCTGAGAAGAAGACGATGAGTCGATGACTCATGTTAACGTCATATTTTGTTGCTTTTTTTTTTGTAGGCCCGGTAGAATAAACTATTTGATCCGAGTATCGGTTATTTTTTTAGGCCCATTCGTGAAAGAGTAAAGCTGGACACGTGTCTCCTTAGCAGGAGAGACACTCCCTCATTATAGTATAGATTTTTCTGCAACTTCCTTATATTCTTTGAGAAAATTTTCGGATTAACTCT
The DNA here is from genome assembly GCA_018703725.1 of Brassica juncea. Classification (NCBI taxonomy): domain Eukaryota; kingdom Viridiplantae; phylum Streptophyta; class Magnoliopsida; order Brassicales; family Brassicaceae; genus Brassica; species Brassica juncea. The sequence goes on along the minus strand of CM031936.1, from coordinate 61,284,278 downwards.
GATTTATTGTTGACAAAAAAAAAACTCTGATTTGTTAGTATATATTACTTATTCTCAACAAAATTCACTTACATAATCCATACAAAAAGACATATAACTGAACACAAATTAAACTGCTTAACTTTAGCCATTTGACGGTGCTGATTTTATAGATGGAATACTAACATACATAATATATATATTGTGTTTCATTTCTATTCTATATGTATACAATATTATAGAACATAAAAAATAAAAATGTTCATCATCTTCGATCGTTTTTACTAATTGATAGTGGCGTCTATGTGACGGCAATGAACGAGAAGGTGTATCTGTCCATGTCGAATATAACAGATGCGGGGAGAGGAGAGTGTTGTAATGTGAAAAAGAAAAGAACTTAAAATGTTTTCAATTTTTAAGTGATTTTCTTATACACATCTTTAAGACAAAAGTTTATGTTTATGTTTTGTTTTCAATTTTCTTATAATGTGAATAAAAAAATAAATTTTTAAAAAACATGTTTTTTTTTCTTTCAGAACTTTAGAAAATTGTGAATGCTGCGAGTGACCACTTTTAAAATGTGATTACCTTAGTTTGGCTGCCTTTAAAATATAGCTTTTTGAAGTCAAGTGTTGATTATGAAACCAGTAGAACACAATTTTTAATTTATTTATATTTTGAAAATACTTGTTCTTTTATATAGATTTAGAAAACTAAAATGTTGAATTATAAAATCATTAAAATATAAATTTTATTTTATTATATATTTCTAGTATAAAGATTTAAATTTTATTCGTGTAAAATAATCTTGTAATTTTATATCTTTTAATGACTATAGCAATAAAAATAAGAATTTAATGATTTAAAATATAAATAATTTATATATTATTATTTATAATATATGTAATAAATAATGTATTTAATAGAAAAATGTTAAAAAGTCAAAATATATTATTTTCGTAGGAATAATCAAAATATTTTAATATTTTTGTAGGAATAATCAAAATATTTTAATATTTCAATAATATAAAATAGTTTAGATATTATTATTTTGTTATATATATAATTATTTCTCCGTTTTATAAAGATGTAAGTTTGGTGACAAAAAAAATAAAATAAAAATAACGATGCATGTTTTAGAAAAAAATTGTTTCTTAAAATACAATTTTGTATTTTCAATAATTTTTTTTATCAAATAGTAATGATTGGTTATAAAAAAAAGTAAAATAGTTGTTCATTTTCTGAATTACTAAATATTTAAAAGTATGAGAAACAAATAATTATGTATTTAACACTAAAGTTATTAAATGTTATTAATATGTGCTAAAACTAAAATGTGTAATAGATAACAATAAATTTTGATTTTTTTTATCGAAAAAGAAATGGAATTTGACGGCTATGTATGTCTTATTTCCATATAAAGTATCATTACTCTAATTTAGTTGGTCGTAGAAATATTGTAATGTCATATAAATTATCCGTTTAGATGCATAAGAAGACTAAAGTAGATGCAATTGGTGTTTGTGGAGAACATTTCTCTAATTGATATGTATAATCTCCAAGTTGGTGGAAACATTAATGATTTTAATCTATTGATTGAATAGTAATCAAATAGACGAAACTAATAATCGAAACCGAAAAATATCAGAAAAGTTGGGATGACTACGAAACGAAACCCCACCGAAGCAAAAAAAGTAATGTCCGGCGGCAATAATAATTAATGATGCTTTTGATCTCTGTCTCCTTTGGATCATTCTTACAGAATATACCCTTCCTTAACCATTTTTCTCACTTTCGGTTCTCTGGTTTTCAAGATTTGATCCTTTTTTTTTCCCTTTCTTCTTCAACATGATTGATCGATCCGTATTGATCAATCAAGTCTGGTGAACTGGGTTTTTACGATCATTCGCGATCTTCTAAAAATCGATTTGACTTTTCAATTTTTTTTAAAAATGAACGCCGTGGGTAGGATCGGGAGCTACATCTACCGAGGCGTAGGCACGGTTTCAGGTCCGTTCCACCCATTCGGTGGCGCCATCGACATTATCGTCGTCGAGCAACCCGACGGCACGTTCAAATCGTCCCCCTGGTACGTCAGATTCGGCAAGTTTCAAGGGGTTTTGAAGAACAGAAGGAATCTGATCAAGATCGAGGTCAATGGTGTTGATTCAGGTTTCACTATGTATCTTGCTCATACGGGCCAAGCCTACTTCCTCAGAGAAGTCGAAGATCTGATCGGAGAAGCCGAGAGCGGCGAAGTCTACACTCTGTCTTCCGGCGATGAAGCCGAGACAACTAGGAGAAAGAGTAGTAGTGTTGATGGTGTTGAGAATAAGATTAAGATACCGTTGAAGTCTAAGAGCTGTAACTATGATTCCGCTAGTCCTCGTGTTGGTGGTAATGGGAAGATTGTCGGGAAGCCTGGGATTCTAGGGTTTGTGTTTGGTGGTAGATCGGTTAAGGTAGATGATGGTGTCACCTCCATGGAGCGTGCTGAGATTGCTGCTGATCTGTTGGATGTCAAGTGGTCTACGAATATCGATACGCGTAAGTGCGGTAAAGGTAGTAGAGGTTCAAAGTGTTCTGATGGAACAGACAAGGGAAGCTTAGTGGATAGCGATTCGATATTGGAAACTCCGCTTGTTGCGTCTCCTACGTTGCAGTATCTTGATGAGAAAGAGCAGGATTTTCGCGAAAGCAGCAGCAATGTGGAAGAGTATTCAGTTCTTGTTGAAAATGGTTCGTGTGAGACTTCGAGTACTAGTGAAGGGAATGGGAAAGTAGATATCTGTGTCGAACCAATCGATGAGCCGCCACTTGCACAGGTTAGTCATTAGAATGAATCTTTCTACTAGTAGCTTTGTAAGTAAACTATCTAACGAATGGGACACTGATGTCTTATATAAATTGTATCTCCACTAGGATTCTGTTACGGGATGCGATTTGGATTCTAAGGAAGTAATGTTAGTTGTTGCTGAATCTGTTGAAAATGTGCCGTTGGGTTTAGCTACAAGGAGCATTGGCACTTCTCACGAAGGGAGCAGCACTGGCTCTCTTGCTCAAGATGAAAACAAAATGACCTTGGAAGATGATTTTGAAAAGACTCGGTCAACAAATGGAGAAAGCGTCTTTCAACAGGAGGTTGAAGAGGAACAGTTTTCCTTCAGCGATATTGGCGATGGCAAATCTGCTGAGAGTAGTTTTGAAGAGTCAAGTTTTCGTCGTATAGTAGAAGTTGATGGGAAAGAGATTTATGATGAAAATAAGATTAGTCCTGAAAACGGCGTGGAGGACTCAAAGGTCTTGTCAGAGCCGATCTACATAGTGAGGAAAAAGGATATCTCTGGAGAAGAGGTGGAGCGGTTGGCAGAATCATTACCGATTATGCGGCTTCAGAACGACAATGATATCGATGCCAGTCCTTGTCAGCCCATGAGCCAGTCATTTGACCCAAGTTCCAATACTTTGAAGTCGAGCTCGAGGGGTTTAGATGCCGAGAACGTTGCTGAGGGTAGCCCAAACTTAAAGGCTTTCAAACATGTTGTCACTAATCCTGAAGTGGGTAAGGAAATGTAACCCATTTACCTTTATATTTTTTCACTCCCCAGGGATGATGCTGTAGTCTAACTTTGCTGTATCCATTCTCAGTCGAGCTCTCTCTCTGCAAGCACTTATTGCGTGAAGGAATGGGAGCAGAAGCGGCTTCTCAGGCCTTCAATTCAGAAAAACTGGATATGGAAAAGTTTTCTTCTTTGGGACCATCAGTCTTGGAGAATGATATGCTTATAGTGAAGATTGGTGGATGCTATTTTCCATGGGATGCAGCAGCTCCTATTATCTTGGGAGCGGTATCATTCGGGACTGCCCAAGTATTTGAGCCCAAGGGCATGATAGCTGTTGACCGAAATGAGAAACCTGATGAGGCTGTATTAGCTCCGAGCGGTGGAAGCTGGAAGCTTTGGCCTTTCTCTCAACGACGCTCAAGGAATGATAGCGAAACTTCTTCTAAGGACGCTGCTGTGCCTGAGGAGAAAAAACAAGAGAAGTCGTCGCCAAGACCGGTGAAGAAGACAGTCAGGGCATTGACTCCAACTTCTGAACAATTGGCTTCGCTAAATCTGAAAGAAGGAATGAATAAAGTGAATTTCACGTTCTCCACCAATATTGTGGGTACACAACAGGTTATTTTATCCTTTTGTGCTACGACTATGTTTGTCATATAACCGTCAGAGAGTTCTTCCTTGGTGTTCACAAACTCTGTTAATTCAACAGGTAGACGCGAGGATCTACTTATGGAAATGGGATGCTCGGATAGTTGTTTCAGATGTAGATGGTACCATCACAAGGTAGAGCAACTTTGGTTTTTTTATTATGTTTTGCATATTTTTCAGCCAAATCATGCACCTGTTTCTGATTTTGCTTTTGTCACAGATCCGATGTGTTAGGCCAGTTCATGCCTTTGGTTGGAATAGATTGGTCACAGACTGGTGTTACACATTTATTTTCGGCTGTTAAGGTCTGTTAATATCTTTAGAAATGAAAGCAGTGTGACAAAAAACAAAAAGATTCATTTTCTCTGCCTTAACAGGAAAACGGATATCAGCTGATGTTTTTAAGTGCACGCGCGATTTCTCAGGCCTCAGTCACAAGACAGTTTCTTGTTAATCTCAAGCAGGTGATTAGAAAACGCTTTCCAAAATATATGCAAAAATGGAAAATCTAGCGTACTTTATTAATCTTTAGCTAAGTAAACCGACAGGATGGAAAAGCATTGCCGGATGGGCCTGTTGTTATTTCTCCCGATGGCCTCTTTCCTTCTCTGTTTCGGGAAGGTAGTAAATCTATTTCCTCTGCAACATATCCAAAACAGTGACTTCTTATGATTTGTTGATCGTGAATGATTTGCTTCTTTCTCTGACAGTAATTAGAAGAGCACCTCATGAGTTCAAGATTTCTTGCTTGGAGGTTAGTTTTATGCGGTTTCTCTATTTCTTGAAACTCTTCTAAAACATGTTTACAGAGCTCTGTTTTTCTTTTTTAATCTTTCACAGGAAATACGGGCGTTGTTTCCTCCTGAACACAACCCGTTCTATGCTGGTTTTGGAAACAGAGACACGGATGAGATAAGCTACCTTAAAGTTGGAATCCCCCGGGGAAAGATCTTCACTATTAACCCAAAGGTACTCAAATCTTAAAATGGGAAATGCCTTGGCAACATTTTCTGAAATGATGGCAAACTTGTGATTTGTGAGAATTGCAGGGAGAAGTAGCTGTGAATCGTAGGGTGGATACAAGGTCATACACAAATCTTCATGCTCTTGTCAATGGAATGTTCCCTGCTACAACAACCTCTTCGGAACCGGTATAATAAAACATTTCTAAGTTTAGTTTGTTTTTATTTCGATGTTTTGTTTACTTATTTTTGATGAAACTTTTACGTACAGGAGGACTTTAACACATGGAATTTCTGGAAACTGCCTCCTCCACCGTGTATGTGATTATGATGATGATGATGTTGTTTTAAAACGTAGATTAGGTAATAGAATAACAAATGGTGGCTCCATCTTGATTTTCTCTTTTAAAGGACAGTAGTTTGGTTCTTTGTTTTTTTGTCACACTGGTTTCATATCACAGGCCTACGATGTATGCGCAGTTATACTTGTATATAAATACACTTAATTTGTTGGACAGTATATCTTAAAAAAACAATTAATTTGAAGTGCCCTTCTGTTTTGAATTTATTTATAGATTTCTACCACTGTCTAATTTAAACATATGCTTTTAATCACATACTCTATTTATTCGATAAGTCTTTTAATTATCCAGCTCATTATTTTGTAGATTTTTTTCTGATCTATACTATTAAAACAACAACTCTTTTCAGTTTTCACATTCCATTGATTTGGTTTATATATTACAAGTGTGCCATTCTTATATTTATGGTAACAGCATTTGATTTAACATTATAACAATATTTGGTTCAATAATATTATTTACATTATATATTGGGTGAGAGAGATAGGTGAAACATTGGGATTTTTAATTTTAGGGTTTCCTAACTAGTGTGCTTTGAAGTGTAATTCATTAAATTACTAAGTGGACTTAACTATATTATTATTCTCTGTATTTTTAAATGGGTTTAGACAAAGGTATGGGGGCAAAAAAGAATTATGAATGGGGCATCATATAAATTAGACTTTAAGTTACACTATTTTTTTTTAATCTTGTTGGGTTCATTGCCCTCATCTTGTTCTGGAAATAAATATACACTCAATAAGATATTTAGGTTCTTTATAGATAATATGTATGAAATATCCAAATCATTCATGTGAGATAGCCTTACAAGTTAGAAAATGAAAAAAAAAAAATTGTAGGATAGACTTTTATAATTTTTTCACCAAAAAGCTTTAAAAAACGAAAATGATTAAAAATGTTTCATTAAAGATAAATATATTTTCAAGGTTAACTAATTTGGATTTAAAGATTAAAGTTAAGGGGGAGTGACACAAAAAATGATAACATTTGGTGACAGAAAATGAGAATTTGTGAAAAAAAGGCAAGAAAAAAGATTAAAAAAATAAAAAGAACGGATACCCACCGCAAATGATAATGGAACCGATACCCATAAATGATTTATAAAGCGTTGAATGTCCACCAGTAAAACGAACATTGGTAAAGAAATCGAAATCTTGAGTATTGGAGAGAAAAGAAGAACAAAAATAAATGACTCTGAAGAAGTTGGACGCAGATCCGTCAACCTTGGAGAAGGTGTTGGAAGAATTGAAATCTGACGAATCAAACCGTAACAAGATCAATTTCATCCTCTTCCTCGCCAACAATGATCCCACCACCAACCGCAGCTGGTGTCCTGGTCCGTTAAGGCTTTTCCATTTTTTTCTTTCAATTTCATCCAATTCTCATCAACCTTACCCGATCAATTTCATTCTTTTATATAATTATAATCAGATTGCGTTAGAGCTGAGCCTGTGATTTACAAGACTCTAGAGGAATCACCGGAGGAAGTGAATCTTATTCGGGCTTACGCTGGAGATAGGCCGACGTGGAGGAATCCAGTGCATCCGTGGAGAGTCGATCCTCGATTCAAGGTCACTGGAGTGCCAACACTTGTTCGCTGGGATGGAGACAGTGTTAAAGGTCGTCTTGAGGATCACCAGGCTCATGTTCCTAACTTGATTCGCCCACTTCTTGCGCCATCCACTTAATTCGATAAGGTACGAACTATCTTCTCTTGGTTTGGTGTCACTCAATCTTTATAGAACGACGATTGATATTGTTTGTTTGTTTCAGGGACGATGGCTGGATCGATGATCAGGTTTATGAATCGCTTGTTTTCTGTTGGTTTTTCCAATAAATCCTTGACGAATAAAATAAGGAGAATTCCACCGAAAGTGTGTGCGTTTTGGTTTTGTATGATTTGGTATTTGTTTCTTGCTCAATGTATCGTTGCATACATAATAATAATGGACTATTCGGGTGTGAGTTACGGTTATATTGATTTGAGCATTTAGTAACCAGAGTTGAAACAGTTGTGTTTTATTTTCCCGGCATTAGAAAATGAAACCAGAGTTAAACAGTTGATTTTAAAAGTCCGTAAGCTCTGAATGTTACCCCTTTCGGGGAAAGACCAAAAGATAAGTGAACCTAGTATTCAGAAAAAGAGCTTGTGGTAAAGACAGAAACTGAGTTCTTTTGGTTTCGTCTTTGCCGGTTAGTCCTGGAATGAGATGGGTTTGTGTTTCACTTGAATATGTTTGCATTGCTTCCTGAAATGGTTCAGGGTCTTTGTCGAGGCAGGTTTTATTGCATGAGCTTATAAGTTTCGACTAGAATAGTATCAGTTATCCTACCTTGTATTGTTCTGCTTCTGTCCTCCTTGGGGTATCTTGATGAAGTTTTGCTCTTAGTCTTTAACATGTCAACATTTCTTTTATGTTTTGCTATATAGAAGTTAGGTTTGTGGAGATTAAGTTGAGCAGAGTAAGAGAAGGTAGGTTATAATTGTATGAATATAAGAACATGAACAAGCTTCACAATAAGATCCAATGAACCGGAAAATTGGAGTTTGGTTAAATGCTCATTTGAAGCTGCTTATTTGGTTGGAAACAACGGCTTTTAGTTATCAAGAAGAGCCAAATTGTACGGGTGTAGTGAAGAGTATTGAGAGATGGGGAAAAGTGCCTATTTCAGCCTAAACTTTATTCATCGTCTCTATCGTATTCTTTCCCAAATTTTGTAGTAGAGTGTGTATATTGATCAACTTTTAAGTATTGTGCATTTTTCTCCCTGAATTTTATAGTAGTGTGCATATTTCATACGGAATTAAATAAAAATTCAAAAGAACTATATAAACTCTCAAAATTGCGTATATATATTGATCGTCAAAGGTGTTATTCAACCATATTAATTTATCAAACGACGTTGTTTTGATAAATTCTGTAAAAAATAAAATTTAAAAATACTACATAAATTTTCAAAATCATGTTTATATATATCATTTTGGATAACTTCTGTAAAATTAATTATATTTTTGAAGTTCAAACTATCAGCATATTAACTGCTAGACCAAAGTAACTTTCTTGTATAAATTTGTAAACATTAACTGATATTAAAGTTATTTTACAGGTATTTTAATTATAGATCTAAATTGAATCAGATACGAAAGGAACCGACCTAAGCCCAAAAATGCAAGAAGTGATAAAGAAGGAACCTCAGCGGATACGATAGCATAACATTATATGTATAAAAATTTGGATGAAGTCCACATAGAAAAAGATGTGTTGTACTCTTTGATGGATTTGAAAGGAGTTTGAAGCACATGACAAGTACAAAAGTTATAGGGACAAACGTCGAAAGGACATCGAGTTTGAGATAAACGACATGGTCTATCTCAACACCATAACTTTTATGGGAATTCATTGTTACCAAAACACCTCCAGGTTTAACTAAGAACCTGAGTTTAGAAGCTCGGCCTGTTAGAATCCTGGATAGGATGGATAAACAAACCCGTAGGAAAGTGATCAAGACAGTCTTGATACTTTGAGAATGCAACAGGTCCAAGGAAAGGACTTGGGAGACAGGGGATAGATTACCCATATTGGTAAAAGTAGCAGATGGAACATGATGCAGATTCGAGGACGAATCTAATGTAGGACCGCGGAAATCCTAATTGAAAATCACGAAACAAAAATTTTATGAAAAGATAAAATGAAGATAGACAAACGTTTAAAAATCCGTTAAAGGAAAAGACGAATTCACGGAGTCGAGATTTGATCTCTTTCCTTAACTCAATAAATCGTCTGTAATGTGTGATGCTTCTATACGATTTTTGAATCCCAGGATACAACCGTGATGAGACTGTCTCTCAACACCTGAAACAGAATCTGACGAACTATAACTACTGCGAATACTCTCGAGACTTATTTAAGAAAAGACCAGGGATTTTTGCGGGAACTACTCGCTAAATGCTTTGAAGCGTGAGAAATAAATAATGAAGAGGGTATGCGCCTATTTATATGAGAAGGGGACTTGATCGTCAAGCCAAAGGATTTCGATAAAGGAAAGAATATTCTAGACCCAATCCGTTAGGATTTATCTAGACAATTATGAAAAAAATCTTGGTATTAATTTGCTCCAAAAAAACATCTTAGTGTGTTAAAAAAAAAGAACATCTTATTGTGGGCTAAAGCTCACATTTAACTACCAAGACCCAAGCTCAAGCCTCAGTCCGGCCCGGCCTGGTGGCGTGCGCATGTGTGTGTGGTTTGCATAAAGGTCCATCTCACTCCTTCTCCATAGTGTCCACACAAGCTTTTGAAACTTGATGAGAGAGTACCATATTTATACTACAAGATTTCTCTTGTCATCAGCAATGTGAGACTTTTTACTCTTACATTTCATTTAAGTGAAAAGCTTTTAATTTATAGTCCAGAAGACATTTCCACATTTCTCTTCACATTATAACAAAAAATTACACAGCCCAAAGGCTTATAATTTTGGGTTCCAACATCCAAATCATGTGATGGAGAATGTAACACCCTCGGTCCTGCATAGGATCAGATGAATGTCTTATGGTTAAGTGTAGTAGAGGTGAAGACGAACCATCAACTCAGACAATCCATAGGCATGGTCAAGAGGTCAGGTCAAGAGTTTGGGTAGCTCGTACGACTGAAAAAAGGTCTCCTTAAGCTCAGTAGGAGTGTAGTCATCTTAGAGCTAGTTTAGGTAGGTAAGGTTAGATTAGAGTATATTAGGTCAGCTTGTACCAGCTAGGTAGTCAGCTCGACAAGCTTGTCGACAAGCTCGACCAGCCCAGGCGGTTACAACGAGTGAGATGGTTATGGTTGGTCCGACCAAAATTTATGGGTGTAGTCGGTGGGTCGAGGGATGCCTAAGCTAAGGTGGTTCAGGTTAAGTTAGGGTTTGGCCTTAACAAAGGGGACAAGGACATTTAGGGTTTGGTTTAGGGTGGTTATGGGTGAAAGGTCACAAGGGAAAAAATGGCCATGAGTGCAACCCGCATCATTTCGGCCTTTAGCTAATGGTGGCGTATCGACCATGTACCCTCCCTTATATATACCATTCGCCTGGTGCTTTATCATTCATCTATGGATATCTTTTTCCTGCTGTGTGCAGTTTGTTGTCTCACCGGTGCGTAGTCGGGTCTTCACTTCGAGCATATCATTATGTCTTGTTTTCACCTTCCCTCACGATCTCGATGTATTGCATATCTCCTCTCTGTCACAATGATCTTGTAACTTGCCTCTGTTCCATCACTGGAAAGTACGTGGCTGCCGCTAGACTTCCCTAGCCAGAGACACCATTGTTATCTTATCCTTCTCTATGCGGTAATTTCCATCCAACTATTGATTCCTTTATGATAGTTGTGTCCATCCTCTACTCTGCTATAGAGTGTTCGTTGCCTATTATTTCCTTCTACTTTGCTATAGAGTGTTTGTTGCCTACTACTTACTGGTTTCATATCTGTCTTACTTCCTCTAGAGTGGAGTACTTTATGTTGAATTGCATATTTTCAGCTTGCTTGTGGTTTCAGATCTTGATTATCACCACTCTTTTGAAACAAACTTCAACTTCCCTATTACCATGGTTTTTGTATCGTTGTTGTTCAAGTGTTGCACGATTAGTCTTTGGATTGGAAGATTTCTCTACAGATAATTCGCTTTCTGTACTGTTCAACGGCTCAGCCTTGGTGTCACATCACCTCTGCTATTGTAACCAGTGTAAAGATTGTTATTCCTGCACTAGCTGCGGTACCAATCACAAACATTAGATCACTGATTGTGTCTCCCATGGTGTCATTTCACTGTTTAAGCCTAGTATCGTCGAGATACGAGGACGTCTTTGCAATGATAGTTGTTTATGTATAATGATTGCTTCTTTGCACAAAAAAAATGATTGCTTCTAGCTTTGTGTTTTTGCTTGCCTTGTGTTGCAGCAAAGTTGTTAGTTAGTATGACTTTGTTATCATTTTTGTAAACAATTTTTCCTCTAATGGAGACTAGTTATCTATAAGATCTTGTTTGACCGAAAAATAAAATGAAGCTGAATATACATTAAAAACAATAATTAGCTATCAACGCAAGTTTCATTGAAAATTAGGTGTTTGGTAGGTGGCACGAAGTGAATTTACAAAGCCACCTTTCTCACGTGGTATATACATCCTACCAATATTCCGATATATTTTAGTTATTCAATAAAATTTGGCTAACAGAAGATATGTGCGTCAGAAAAAAATCTAAGGATTTATATGTCAGCAAGATAATCTAATGATGTAAATCATTTAATATGGCGTCTACGTATAACATTGTGAATAAAGGTTATATACCGATGTCTCTGCTGACATGAAAAGAAGTGTTAACATAAAAATATAACAAAAAAAACAAGAAATACAACTATTCTTGTGCAAAATATATAAAAGGTCTGAGCACGTTTGGGAAGCAACGAGAAGATAAAAAAGATACAACGAGTGCGGATGAAAGATAAAAAACACATCCTATAACCTCTAATGATGCTACTGGTTATAATATTGTGTTTAGGCTATGAAATCCTGTAACTTTTGATACCTCGTTTAAGACATCAATCACCAGTTATCTTTTAAATTTATGGTTTTGCTGAACATGGTTACACTTCAAAATATTCGGTAATCTAATATGATTCACAGCTAAGCGCATCATTGCTAGTTATATTATGTATTATCAGGTTAAATATTTGGATACATATTAGTAATTTCATTTGTGAATGGAGTAAAATTAAAATCAGATATATTTTATCTAATGTTATAGACGATTTTTCATGTTATTAATTACATACATAAAAATTTTGAATGTTTTGGAAATAGATAGATATGACAACGAAGGATACAACGAGGTAAAGTGCATCAGACAAATAAATTAAAACTTATGATGATCCTCCTGTATCATTCATACGATCCATTAATTGAGCCTTAATGCGTAGAACAAAGAGTGTTATCCATCAACAAGTCTCTAGCCTTGAAATAGAGTATGTCTGCATTAGTTGAACCGAGGTGATTGTAAATCTCTGATCAACATATATATTGATGGTTTTATAATTACATACACAGTTTAATAAAACATGTGCTCGTATTTTTAGTTGGTCATGATATAATTATTAAGCTTATGTGGTTAACTAATTGTAGAACTGGATAATAATATATGCAGCTAGTCTCATGTTAGAACAATATATCTATTATCAGATTAACTATTTGTGGAACCAGATAATAATCTACGTAGGTAGTCTCAAGTTAAAATATGTATAAATATGATTACATGAAGTGTACGTACTAGGCTTTGACTTGTTTTGACTGGATTTTTGGATGTGACGGAGATTTTTTTGGCTTCTACTCCCACTGGGCTATTGATTATGGAACTGAAATGTTTGAGTTGGCGTCAAAGAGCACCTCCAGTGAGAGTTTCTATCCATTGGAATTCTTAAATTTTGTATATGTATGCTGTAGATATTAATATTATTATTATTAATTGTAGATACTTAATGTTACGGATAATCCAATCCAACATTTCTTAAAAAACCTTATTCTAAGAAACTTTGGTTGAGTTTTCTGTAAAATTAAAGATTCTATAATTAAATAATAATAATATTAATGTTTACATACACATATAGATAATTTAAGAATTACAATGGTAGAACTCCCTAGTGGAAATGCTCTTAAATAGAGTACCTGGATATGTTTTTAAGTTACAAACATGATAGCCCAACAAGGACTTTAGAGTTTAGATGCAAATGGCTTTACATTGTAGAGTTACTCGGAGAACAAGATTTGATGAATCTCACAAAGAATTGAACTTACAACTGGTTTTTCATTGGCAGTGAACAATCTGTCGGGATCTCCATATGAGTTTGAGGTTAAAATCTTAGTACATAGTATCATTACAATTCACTTAATTTATGTGTTTCATGGTTATCCAAAATAAATTTCTTTAAAAATAGCAAAAATAGTACTTGTTAAAAAAAAGAAGCAAAAAACAGAACATGAACATAGACTTTAACTATTTAAATCAACTAATCTTTTTGACAGATTGTCCCTTAGAAATGTATAAAATTTGGTTTGGAAGAACATGTTCTATGAGTTTGTACGCAAGGGAGACTCTACATGCATATTTCTGCATAATTTTCCGTATTTAAGGTGTTTTCACCTCTTTGCCAAAAATCCAAATATTAAAAATAGTCCCTTCTATAGCAAACCCAGGTGGCGGAAGCTACATCCGTTTCCGCACTTTCTTAGAAACCAGCTAATTACAAACTCAACATTTAGTTCTGGTCTTTTATCCAAACATGTATTTAATAGGCCCTAGTATTTAATATGTGTGTGAAGTTTTACTTACATTTCATTTCATATACTTAATAGTTTATTAAAAGTTTGTGCTTGAATGAAAATGAAGGGGAACATATTGAGGCGAATAGCAAGAAAGGAGATGGTCATAACCAAATTACAAATGTTGAAAAACTGGGGAGAGCTTGTTAATTTATCAAATAGAAACAAGAGACATGAACTCTTCATCTGATTCTAAGGCTTCCATAAACTCTGGAACAAGACACACCTCTAAATCTATGCTTCCTCCTCCTTCTCTTCCCGGGTAAGCTGATACTTTCCCATCAAACTTATGCGCGTAACCACTTCTAAGCGTCAATGCTTTCCCCATCCCAAATTCACAACCATACTTGTTGAACCTCGGTGAGCTTCCCATCATAACGCTCATCGGTTCAAAAAGCCGATCAGTATGGTACATGAAAGGAGACTTCAACCACTGATCGATCATCTGAGATACCTTTTCACTAGTCTGTTCGGCTACCACTTGATGCAATTTCAAAGCAGCCCATCCAAGATCATTCTCCAACAGCTCACCGGCTTTTGCAGCTGTTCTCAAAGCAGAGATGCAATTTCCAAAGTAATCCCGTGGAAGCGGTGGATACATCCTTCCTCTGTTGTCAGCAGCGAGTCTACAACTTGTTTCTTGTTGGAGGGGTAATCTTCGTGCTCTAGTTATGCATCTCCATATAACCGCGGTTAGGGATTGGAGCGATGAGATTGAGGTTGTTCCGCACATTTGGTTGACATTTGCTTTAAGCATTCTTACTGTTTCTGATGAAAAACAGAATACTCTCTCCTTAAGAACAGGAGATTCGTAACGTCTGATAAATTCATCAGGATGGCTATAGGGAAGGCTGTAGAGGGGACCATATCCTTGAGGGATATAGCGGTTTAAGACGGGTGGATTCTTAAGACACAAGGCTTCAGCTTTGTTGCTCTCTTGTGCTTGGAAGATCTCGGACCAAGCATTAAAGAAGTTCCAAAACGAAGTGCCGTCTCCCATCGTGTGGTTCATCGACACTCCTATGAAAATTCCATCTTGTAATTCTGTCACCTACACAAATTATCAAGATTCTCAAATTTCTTTATTTTAAAGTTAACTTGTGTCTAATCTAGTTTAACTGGTGCAACCCAAAGCAGAACGTATCCAAAAACCAAACGCAGGAAAAAAAACTAAAACGATTATATAATGCCTCACCTACTTAAATAATTTCATTTGTATACTTTCTAAACCTTAACTAACCAAGGTTCCTAGGGGATAATATACGAACCTGGACTGATAAGAGAGTCATGGTGTGTCCATCATGATTCACAGCTCTGTGGTGGTCAAAGAAAGAATGAACAAACAGTGGAACATGTTTGGGGCCAGCAATGTCTGCTACACATAAATCTGAGGTCGCGTAGATGAACCCAGCACCAGGGCTATTGTTACAATCGACAAAAACTGAGTATGACTTGGGTTTTTCTGCTTTTGGCGTCGAGAGGCGACCAGCTAGAGGGTAGAAATGGACGAGCGTGACGGCAAGAGATTCTCTCAGCTTCTCAAGCAGAGTATCAATCGAGTAAAGTGGCTTGTGAAAGAGGAGCCCCTTTTGGATGTAGTGAACTGAGAGCAATGCGTAGTCCCATGGGGACAAGTAATATGGTTGCTTTGATTCTTGTGGGATTGTTTTGGGTTTCAAGAAGCATTTTGAGACGATTCTTACTGATGAAGAATCCATTACGAATTGTGTAGTATGAGATCTTAGATCGACGGAATATAAGTAAAGTAGAGAGCCGTGTTGGTTGGAACTTGAGAAATGTCATTTGCCCTCGTCTAGTTTAGAGTTTCTGAAAAGTGGTGGAAACTTCTTCTGCAAGACTTTGACCATAAAAGAGGTCAAGTGAAGAAAAAAACACACGCTAATAATAGAGATTAGAGAACCACATAAAATTGAACAAACTATGTGAATTGTGGTTCCCTACACTTTAATTAAACTTTTAATATGTCATTCGAAGAAAATGGTATGGGAGAAAACTAAAATTTGTTTACATGAAAATATTAATTTATTGTTTATACTGATAATCTATTAGAAGCTTATATTTTTATTTTTTAGAGTTAAAAGGTCATTTTATAATAATTTTCATTTAGTTGTATATTATCTAAATTTTTAGCCAACATTTTAATTTGCTATTAAAAATTAGTCCATGGCATAAAAAATAGAAACTTTTATATATGTAACTACATTTAAAAATGAATATTATATATTATTTTGTATTTTTAAATAGTTAATAATATTATTTTTAAATAATTATATATAATAATTTTATTAATCAATCTATTATTCTACGGTTCAACTACGATCGACCTAATAATCCAGTGATTTGGAAATTCATTCGGTTTAATGTCTGATTCGATTTTCAAAACATTGGTTACTAAACTAATTAAGCAAAAATAGTGGGATGTAATGAAAGACCAAATCAATAATGTTAAAATCGAATATACCTGGTATAACAAAATTTAGTTTCTATATTTCACAAAATACTGAATATGGAATAGCTTATTGCATTCAAACTGATATTTCCACACTTTTAAAACTAAGTTTATAATGACCTAGAAAACAGAGAGTACCTTAGTAGAAAAGCAAGCGAAGTTAACAAAACTGCCTGCCATTCTCATGGCACTTTCCATCTTTCAAACATCCGCCACTCAGATCTGTACCACGCTTTAGCTAAGAAAGAAACCAACTTAATATTATTTTCTTTAGAAAAGAATCGCAGAACTTTTCCCAATTTAATTAAGTTATGGAAAAGAGAATGTATATATTTGTATTGTTTCAGTTTCTAGTCACGTAAAGGTTGTTAATGTAGGAAAGTCCTTTAAATACATGGATTTAATTAGTTGTCGTTATTTATGAATTGTTTTAATTTTAATATACTTTTTTAATTTTAGAATATTCTTCATTGACATGATCTGTAAATACTTTCAAAATAGAAAGGTAGAGTTGGGCAAATAAACTGAACCCGAAAATCCGAACTGAATCCGATACGATAAAAATGCATCCGAACCGATCTGAATCCAACAAAATACCAAATGGATCTTGTTTATGGTATTTCGGGTTATCGGTATTATCCGAACCGAACCTGAACCTAAATAGATATCCGATAGAACCCGTAACATTTAATATCCCAAAAAAAGAACTTGAACTAAACATGATCTCAATTCCTAATATGTATTCAAAATACACTAATATATTATTGAATATCTAAAGTAATTATCTATTACATGAAAGTTGATGGTTGAAGGTGACAGTTGAAGCTTAGAATTTTTAAATTTTAGTTTTGTTTTCATTGAATAATGTTTTTCATTTCATGAGTAAGCTGGGTTTCGTTTTATACTTTCATTTATTTGATTTTCTTTCTATCAATAACTATGTTTATCTTTCGTTTGATTTTGAATGACCACGTTTGATGTTTCTTTCTTATTTTTGAATCGATTTTATTTATGTTTTGGTTACAAAATAAGTATAAATCAAGTACTTTAAAACCCAAGAACCGATTTTACTTATGTTTTAGTTACAAAATAGGTATAAATCATGTACTTTTAAACCGAAAGAACGGATTGGACCTGAACCCGAAAGTCTATCAGGTTTTGTACCGGTTCTTTGAAGATTTACTAACCCCGACCTGAACCCGATAGAACTCAAACTGGTCCTGAACTGAACTGTCATATAATCCGAATGGGACTGATTTTTATAAACCCGAAAAACCGAGACCTGATTGGATAAAACCGAAACCGGATTGGGACCCCGAATGTCCAGACCTACAAAAAGGTACCTCAAAAAGAATTTTCTGTTTTAATAGTATAGATTGTTAAATAAACGGAATATTGTATTATAATTCTTATGTGGTATATTTATATAAATTTGGATCTAATTATATAATGTTAAAAACATAAATAAACTATCCATAAGACCAAACATTTAACTATATTTGACATCATAAATTAAAATTTTACAAGTTCAGAATATTTTCAAACTCCAACATCTTAGGCCATCTACAACAAGTAAAATAAATCATGTAAGTAAATTTAAACATAAATTATAGATGAATTTAGAAATATATAAATTACTTAAATTATATTTTGTTATATAAAATATTCAATTCAAAAGAAATTCCGCATTTTTAAAGTTAAAAAAAAGCGTATGTCAAAATTTAGTTAAATTGTAAATAAAAGATAATAGGACATGACTTGGAAATAAAAGATCATAAGGGCAAGAGTCCACTTTTGATCCAGTTTAGTAAATTTTTCAAAAAAAAAAAAATAGTTTATAAAATGAGGTGTTTCAGAATTTGACTCGGGTTAAAGGGCCATCTCATAATTTGATCCGTTTGCCAATCAACCCTTTATTAATATCTCATTGTCTTTATGGACCGATATCATCATCAGTATCTCACTCCGGCTCACGCTCGTCGCCAAACAATTTCTCTTTTTTTTGAGCAAAGTCGCCCAACATATAA
The DNA here is from genome assembly GCA_018703725.1 of Brassica juncea. Taxonomy (NCBI): domain Eukaryota; kingdom Viridiplantae; phylum Streptophyta; class Magnoliopsida; order Brassicales; family Brassicaceae; genus Brassica; species Brassica juncea. The sequence continues at coordinate 61,265,914 of CM031936.1, read as the reverse complement.
AACGTAACCTATAGATCGCGTTCAGAAACGGCAGCTACTCGTCGGCGTGGCCTTTCAAGGAGACAGCTACTCTTCATCCGCCGATAATCTACGTTTCAGGTACTAATCTTTATGTTTTACAGAGCTTTAGGTCGCATGGATTGTTTGGAATTAATCACGATTCTTGTTCTTTCTCGGATTTGATTATCTTTGCTGTTCCATTGGCTCTCGCTGATTCTCTGCGATAAGCTTTAGCATCTTTGATTCCAACTTCTCTGATTCAGAAAATCCCAGAAACAAATTTGCATAACATAGGTGACGATTTGCATCCATGGCGGAGCATTTGGCTTCAATCTTCGGCACAGAAAAGGACAGAGTGAATTGCCCTTTTTACTTCAAGATCGGTGCTTGCCGTCACGGCGACCGTTGCTCACGCCTCCACAACCGCCCCACCATCTCCCCGACGCTCCTCCTCTCAAACATGTACCAGAGACCCGACATGATAACACCAGGCGTAGACCCGCAGGGGCAGCCACTAGACCCGAGCAAGATCCAAGAGCACTTTGAGGATTTCTACGAAGACATTTTCGAAGAGCTCGACAAGTTTGGGGAAGTGGAGAGTCTCAATGTCTGCGACAATCTCGCTGATCACATGATTGGCAATGTTTATGTCCTGTTCAAGGAGGAGGATCAGGCTGCTGCTGCGTTGAAGGCTCTGCAAGGGAGATTCTATTCGGGCCGTCCTATTATTGCTGATTTCTCTCCTGTGACGGATTTTCGGGAAGCTACTTGCAGGCAGTACGAAGAAGACAACTGTAACCGTGGTGGGTACTGTAACTTCATGCATGTGAAGCAGATTTCGAGGGAGCTTAGGAGGAAGTTGTTTGGGAGGTATCGCCGGTCGTACCGCCGTGGAAGCAGGAGCAGAAGCCGGAGCAGGAGTGTAAGCCCCAGACGTAAGAGAGAGCGTGAGCGTGGAGATGTTAGGGACCATGAGCGTCATGGGAGACGAAGCAGTGATAGGTCGGAGAGGCATGACAGGGATGGTGGTGGAAGGAGGAGACAGGGAAGCCCGAGACGGAGCAGAAGCCCTGTTGTGAGAGAAGGCAGCGAGGAAAGGAGGGCAAGGATTGAGCAATGGAACAGAGAACGAGATGAGGGGGTTTAAGGGTTTTTCGTTCTTCGTTGGCTGATTTTGCTTGAGAATTTGGTAAAATCTCGTAATGGATATTGACTTGATGTTTCTTTTTTTGGAACTTGAAAAAGTATTAGTGAGTTGCATGAGGTTCCTTAGATTATGTATGGTGGATTACTTTTTCTCGTAGATGTCGTTTAGAAACTGTAGTTCTTGTGAACTGATCCTTTGGTTGTTGTTGTTCATGATTCACCCTATGTTCACTTAGAAGTTTTAACATTACTGACTTTTAGGGGAATGAATTATTCTCGCACCTTTTGGGTTTTCGTTATTAGTTTTTACAAAAACAACAAAAAATATGGTGTTAAGACAATCCATGACTTAGCTATCGGAAGGCTTGGGGTCGCTGACTCGTTCTTCTGCGGTTTCACCCTTCTGCTTCCGAGTGTAGAAGCTAAATATCGTGTTATCCAGTTACCTACATTTCCCAATTACCTAATTCCCAACAAACATCAAACAAAAGTATAAAACTACAACAAATTTTACGTTTCTTGAAAACCCAATTGCTTTCAAACGAATTCTATGTAAATTCCACTTGTAGAGACTTGAATTAATGGTCTTAGCAGACATTTGCTGATGTTCATATCACCATTAGAAAGAGACCACTACACAAGAATCCAGAGCTGTGCGTAAATTTATAGTTGCCATTAGTGATTGACAAATTATTTAATAACAACTTTTCCATCAAAATCATAATACTAGAGTAGAAACATGTAAACTAAACCAAAAATAATTATTAATTACAAAATATAATTATTTTAATTTGAAAAATTAGAATAAATAATTCAATTTTATAATTAACTCTTTTGTAGATAAAATAATTAAATCAATCAAATATTCCTTATGCAATACTCAAACAAAGGTAAAAATATTATCTGTTTTAGCATTATAAATATTTCAAAAACCACTCTAACTATTCTATTTTCTAATAATTAACAACTCTCTCCATTTTGTTATTTAAGAAACTCAAGTGTTCATTATAAATCCAATTTTCCTTTTTATTTTCTAATTACCACAGTGATGTTGCTCAAAAAAAGAAAAATTATACAGTGCTTTAATCACATAAACTCACGTTTTTAGTTATTGTAGACACTTGGCTTTAAATAAGATTAGTAAAATATGATGCCCTTAAATTTTTTTAAAATATGCTGCCGGAAGAGAATGTTTCATTTTCTCTTACTGAACACTGCTATGTATTAATCTATACTATATAAAAGTTGAGGATATATTATATTACAAATTATTTTTTAATTTGCTATTTCTTTTTTTTTTTATAACAGCTTTCCTTGATTAATGATCTGTGAGTTTACATAATCAGTATGTAATATAGATGTTATTGATAATGGTACATAGTAATGATATTTGAGGTTTGGAAAGGAAAGTATACTATTCTTAGAAATCCATCATGTTAAGATTGTCGTAGCAACAATGGCATTGCGTAATTTCATACGAATACCAACAAGAAATGATGAAGATTTCCAAGAGTAAAAGTAAACAGAATATGAAGTGTTCGAAATGTCAGATTATTATTATTATTATGATGATGATGATGATGATGATGATGATGATGATGATGATGATGATGATGAAACTCAAAGAACAAGTTGTGTGTGATGCATATATGATGGATATTCGAAACAACATTTCAAAACAAATATAAAGGCAATTTTGTTAGAGCTTTCTTATTCTCATTTTTAATATCAAATTTAGAACTTCAATAATTTTCTTATATCTAATAATTTTAAATGATGGTTCATATTTTGTAATAATTTTAATTATAAATAAATAATCTTAATTTTTATATTATCAACAGAAAAATATATATTTCCTAGCTCACAGCTCCAACTCTTCTTCTCAATATTGGGTATATTATCCAAAACCCAAAAACCAAAATGAAACCAAACAAAAAAACAAGACCAAAACAAAAACAAAAATTATAAAAACCTGAACGGTTTCAATTCTTCTAAACTCGAAAAACTGAAACAGAACGTGAACCCATCCAAATTTTGAAACATTTGTGAGATGCCAAAGAGAGTTAAACCAAACATGTACTCGAATATCTTAAATATAATAAATTATTAATTAATTTAATTTTAAAATCACTATATATAAAAATATAATTTACAATTCGATAATTATTTAAAAAACCCAAACTATCCGAATATTTTATGTTTTTTTACTTGAGTTTTCTGGGTATTTTTTTTGTTTTGTTTTAATCGTGAATCCATTTATAGTTCAATTCTGTTTTAAGTTTTGTAAAAGAAAATAAAATTTGACACGAACCTGGCATTATCTGATCTGATCCGAAAAATGTTTAGTTCCTAAATGGTTCGTACATACCGCTATCCAATAGTTCGAATAATCCAATCCGATTCGAAAGAGAAACCCAAATACCCAACTTTATCTTTGCCAATTACAATTAAAGTAAGACATGGCAATGCATGATTATGTATGGTCGGTTCATGTAGATTCCCTAAAATTATAGGTATGATTGATTGGGCTGTAGTAAATGGTTTTACCTTTAATTTCTATCTACAACTGTAGTATAAATTACCAATCATGATTTATGTAGTTTTAAAGTCTAAGTAAAAAAAAAGGTAAAAACCTTATTTTCTAAAGCTAAAAAAAATTACCGAAAAATATATTTCCTTTTTACCTTTTTCTCATTTAATTTTTACTGCTACATTAACTACATACATACATGTACAGAAAAATTTATACATTAAAATTACTAGAGCTACTTCCCAAGAAGAAACCAATATAAAGACTTAACATAAAGGGTAAGCCCAGTAAAGTAATATAAGCCCATTTGTTTAGTTAGATCAAAGAGAGATAAAAGAGAATCCATGGCTTGAAGGAAAAGAAAAGTTTCTGACTGCTCTCTCGTTTCTATAAACCCTTTCGATCGACGAAGCCAAGAGCAAAAGAAGAAAAGAGAGAAGCAAAAAAGAAGATGTTCAGGAATCAGTACGACACAGATGTGACGACATGGAGCCCAACAGGTCGTCTCTTCCAAGTAGAATACGCCATGGAAGCAGTGAAGCAAGGATCGGCCGCGATTGGACTCAGATCTCGCTCCCACGTGGTGCTGGCATGCGTCAACAAAGCCCAATCTGAGCTCTCCTCTCATCAGAAGAAGATCTTCAAAGTGGATGACCACATAGGCGTCGCAATCGCTGGACTCACAGCCGATGGCCGTGTTCTTTCCCGTTATATGAGATCGGAATCAATTAATCACTCCTTCACCTACGAGTCTCCACTTCCCGTTGGTCGTCTCGTCGTTCATCTCGCTGATAAGGCCCAGGTTTGTCTTGAGCTTTGGGGAATTCCCAAAGCAATCTCATTTGAAAGCAAAGTTTCACTCATTAGCTTCTTGGATTGAACTAAAAGCTTTAAAAGACTCCTCCTTGGTTTAGCTGAGATTGAGTTGAAATTTGAGCTATAGGACTAGAAGAATCAGCTTTCTTTTCTTCTGGTACTTGTACATTGTAGAAAACTAATTTGGATTTGATTAAATTAATGAATATAGGTCTTTGCTATGCATCCAGTATCTCATTTGCTGGCTTTTATCACAGTCTTGGTTTTAAATAGCGCTTGCTTCTTTGGCCATTTGCTATTCAAAACCAAGCTCTTAGTTCATTCTCACCCCCAATAACCTCTTTGTTGGTCTTGCTGCTTTTAGATCAAATATAACGAAACTGATTTGGTATCTCGTAGAGTCTTATGTTGGTAAGATGATAATGGTAGTAGCACTATTCATATTATACAATATTTTTTTCTGGCTTTAAGCTGCCGAGTAACTGCTTATCAACCTGCTTTAGAGTAGTATATTCTGCAAACTCGTGGTAGTTCAAATCAAAGCCTATATGCTGACACTCAGATGCGACATTACAAATATGTTGGCCTATAATTGTATGAAGCATCACACTTATGATGACGTATGAAACACATTTGCTTTTGTTTTCCACTGGTTTTCCATTTTTCAGACTATTGGTTTTTGACATAGCCGCTGGGAAGAGTTCCCAAAAAACCATATTTATTATTAAAGAAAGGGTTTTATATTTTCGTCATTCTCATATTTTCAGTTGGTTTACTCTAAATAGTATGAAAAATTTCTCTTGTACTAACTAAGTTACATTAAAATATCATTTTTCATCATCGTTAGCAAGTTTTTTTTTTGTGATTATTCTCGATCTGCAAATAGGAATAACTCTGTTTTGTTCTCTTATGAACAGGTCTGCACCCAACGATCATGGAAACGGCCCTATGGCGTGGGTTTGTTGGTAGGTGGATTGGATGAGTCTGGAGCCCACCTCTACTACAACTGCCCAAGTGGAAACTACTTTGAGTATCAAGCTTTTGCTATTGGGTCTCGTTCACAAGCGGCGAAGACCTATCTGGAACGCAGGTTTGAGAGCTTTGGGGATTCTTCAAGAGAAGATCTGATAAAGGATGCTATCTTGGCTGTTAGGGAGACGCTGCAAGGAGAAACACTCAAGAGTTCTCTCTGCACGGTATCTGTACTAGGAGTTGGTGAGCCATTCCACTTCTTGGACCAAGAAACTATACAGAAAGTGATTGACACATTTGAGAAAGTACCAGAGGAAGAGGAAGAGGAAGGTGAGGCCGAAGCTGCTGCACCAGCAGAACAGGGTGGTGGTGGTGGTTCAGGTGACCAAGACGTGGCTCCAATGGAAATGTAAGGCTTTTGTGTGTAACCCTGGAATCGCTTTAAATCATGTTAGTTGGATTTTCGTTGGATGATTTTTATATGAATCATTTGCAAATTGACTGCGGATTTTATATTTTATGCGCGAGAACCTCGTGAGAAGACATCCCTGGGTTATATAACTTAAAACTCTTGTATTTTGCTCTTATGGTTTAGATATGTTTACGACTTCATATTCCAATTGTTCGTCCGGGATGTGTCAAGTTATAACTGAGTGCTACAATGCTCATACTATATTCGGGTATTGTATGTTAAAAAAATGTAAGCATACAAAAACTCACGCCAAGGAGCCCACTCTCGTATTTAGGGACCAATAACCTGATTATTCACTGTAACTTTTACCATTAAAAACCTCGAAAACAGTCTGCAGCTGGATGCGGTAAACTCGTTTTTATGGTTTGATTAATATCACAATATCACATTGCAACATAAACAGAACTATCAGTCCATCTAAATGTTTGTTCCGGAATAAAGAGGAAGTAAAACAATTAAATAACTGATGTGTAATCCTCACGAGTTGCAGATCATGAATACAACAACATTTAGAGACCAAACATTTTCTCCAATTCAAAGGCACCTAAGTGGTTGCCAATACTTCCTTCAGAAGTTTCCCAGTCAATTCTTTGGGCAGACCCATCACGCTATCCGTTGTTCCAACCTGATACAACAATACACCACAATTCAAAATTCATGGTCCAAGTTGGTGTAAAAATAACAAGAGAAGCAAAACCATAACTTCTTGTACAGTTTGTTTGTTTGTCGTATTATGGTTGAAAATATGTTCCAAGTGCAGAAGGCAAAGAAATCTAACCACTTCCTTGACGCATGGCAATATTAGAGGATGCTCAATTAGGAGTGCACCAGCAACCTTAAGCACCATACCTTCCTCAATCTGCTCAACAAGACAGCCTTAACTTAGTAGAAGTAATATTGATACGGAGATAGAAGAAAAATCTTTAAACTTGCACCAACCACCTATTACCAGTTTCTCAATAATCTCCTCTGATATTTCGTTAAAGTAGATCTGTTAAGAAGTGAAAATCCTCATCTGATGATACAAACTGTAAACTCCCAACTCTAATGAAACACACAAGTTAAAAATGTGCACCTCCACTCTATCGACGCCTCCTTTTCTGAATCCTGTTTTGAGATTAGTTACAACCACAGAACTCACTGTTGCTGTGTGTCCCTTGGAATAGCCTGTGTTTTCAGTTCACATATTTTAACTCTTTAAGTTTTGAGAGAATTGTAGCTAACAAAGAAGGTCATGCGAGCTTACTTACCTCGTATATATTCCCTTGCTTCTTCCACACTCGATGGTTTCTCTCTGACGGCATCTTCATAGACGACAACCTTCATAACCAATCAAAACATTAAATCCAAAACTCTAAAATAACTATCCATTTAAGTCCTCACCAAACTCTCTAATGGCCCATCTTTCGTTTGTAAACTCCTATGAACTACCTTACCAACTAACAATCGTAGCTGTTTGCACTCCTTTTAATCACTAAGCTAATCAAAAACAGCTAACTACATGAGGAGTATCAAAGTAAAGTTTCCTCAAACAAAGGAAATTAAAATATAGATGAGTACTTGGTCACAAGTAACAAGTAAGGTCGGTTTATCCTCGACATCTTCAGGGATCCGCTGCATGATTGCTTCAGCCTGGTAAAATAAAAACTCAGCCCGTTTATTAAATCGTTGAAGAAGAAGAAATGTTATCTGATAAGCAAATACATAACTTAGAGAAAAAGACATATATATATACACATGACAGAGTTCCTACCAGATAACAGAAAACATGGCGAAACCAGTAATGTGCAGAGATGAACCAGATTGTAATCTTTCTCTACTCTCTAGTAGTGAGCTAAATTGCATTTTGAATGAAATGATGCACATAAGGAAAAACAAGAACATAATAGCCTGAGAGTTAGATAAAGAGGACCCTAAAGAGATAAATCCATAAGGTTACTACTTCTGGTGCCGGACAAAGTAGAGGTACAAAATAACCATTATATCTACCAAAACGAAGAAAGCAGAAGATTTGCTTCTAAAGTAGTACCTTTGCCTCAGCTAAAGCTAAAACCAACTCTTCAGGTTTCTCTTTACGGATGCTCTTCTCATCAATATCAGCACTCTACATAAACCAATATCACCCAATTATCTAAAGTGAAGCTTTTTTTTTACTAAGAGTTTCAAAGGAACAAGAAAGTACCATTAGTGTGAATTGGTATCCCATATCTGTTAATATACTCCGTCTTGCAGTCGAAGAAGATCCCAAAATTAGCTGCAATTTTTTTAAAGAACAAAAAAAAATCAGAAACCATACTGACTCCAGCTTTAACAAATACGTTCAGAGCCACAAAATATAACATTTCCATAGGTTCTTAAGAAAGAAAAGAGGTTCATTTAGTTCGAAATCGCGCACAAAATCTGATACAGAGACAGTCAAATTCGAAATCTAATGCAGAGATCGGGACATATGGGAAACCTAAGGTGGTAAAATCGTATAGAAGAAGACCTTGAAGTGAGGAGGACTTTCCGATTCCATTTTTCTTCTGGAGATAGACGCTGAGGTTGAGTATCACTGTCGATCAGAAACCCCACTCTAGCAAGCAAATGACGACCGTTTTTGGTTTTCCAGTTTATGTTTGTCTAAGGTTGCGACTGGTTTTCTTCCAGCTATTTTATAGCGGTTATTGATGTTTTGCAATTGATATTTTTATAATATTAAAATATGAACAATTTTTAACCATTGTATTAGTCGTTTAAATCGTTTAATAACACTAGAAACCGCAGTCATCTATATCCGCAACCATAACCGCAACCACTGTGTTTCAACCAATCAGACCCTTAAAAATCAATTTAATTAATGTCTTCAAAATGGAGTTTGAATATAAATAAATGTCTTAGACCTATTTTGTTTAATTTTTTTTATTAAAAGAGAAATGAAATTTTTATCTACAAAAAAACCATGCTTGGTCCATTTCATCAATTCCATCTATTTGATGTTTACATTAATCTATTAATTATATAATATTTCTAATAAATCTTAACAATTATAATTTTTTTAATAATAAATCAATCTTAACTATAAAGTTAAATTTTATATTTAGTTAAAACAAAATCCGTTGAGAAAACTCTAACAAAATCTTCATAAAAATTTGAATATTTTGTAAAATAATGTATTAATTAATTTCGTAATTAATAATATATATTTTTGGCAGTATATCACCAATTGACTCAACCTGAGTTGAGGTTTTTGTTATGATTTTTTTTCTTCATTCTCTTGGTTTCAAATTTGATAAAAGATTTGGTTTTTATGAAGTTTATGTTTCAGGTTTGCAAGTTTAAACTTGTTGTGAAGAATGCTGTTTCATTACTTGATGATAAGGATCCACTCAAATTGGAAGCAGATAATATACTACATGATAACATTGGGTAACTTATAATCTGTGTCAGTGATGCTATTTTGAGTTTCTGGCTGCTTAATCACAGAAATGTAATGCCAATGTTGTGATATGATTTGGTTATTGCCCGTTGCACAGTTTGTTGATTCCGCAATTTTTTTCGTTCTCACTAATGGGATTGATATGAATCTTCCGTCTGATAGGTTAAGTATTTCCTCAATAAGCCATTATCATCATCAAAGATGCTATCCTATTTCTTTTATGTTAGTTGTATCACTAAAGCAACACAATGTTTTAATTTGATCAGAAAAAGATTGCATGCAGATGCAGTTATGGAGGCAATCTCTTTTCTCGACAAATTTGAGTGCAATGTTTTAACTTGTTTCAATTTGTCAGAATATGCCTTGAGATCTGAGGTGAGGTCTGTTCTTCAGTCAGTGTGGAATAGTTACGGCTGTTTAGTGGTACCGACATTTTGTTAGAATCATAGGCTTGATGCTTAGCTTCATTGTCATTTACAAAGTCGTTTGAATTCCTAAGGAGATAAAAATGGAAATTTTGAGTTTATGGTTTAATATATAGTGATTTTGTTCATATCAATGGTTTTATACATTCAAATTGCCAACAATCTCCTACACAGTTACTATGGTGTGAAAGACTCATATACTACTTGTTCTGCAAAAGCGTTGCAGTGGAATAAGCGAGCTTACAAGCTCACATTAGTTCTCTATGGATTTATCTGGAGGTGGTGAACCAGAAGCCTCGACCAAATACAGGCGGCAGCACGGTGTTCCATCGTCTGGATGGATCTGTGCAGTCCTTGGCAGGCGAAGAAGTTTGTTAAAGAGATTGAGTGGATTGTGCAGCAAACCGAAATTCGCATCTGGATCACCAATCTGTGAAAGCTTTACATGAGAGAACCCCAAGGATGGTAAGAGCTGATCAGGCCAGTCACTGTAAAAGTGGAACACAGAGTTGGGGAGAGAAGCAGACGGTTTGTTCATGAAATCCGCCAAGAGAACCGTGCTGGTTACTGAACATTCCTGAGCTATGAGATTCAGTACTTGCATCGCCTCTGTGTGAGACAGGTAATAGAGAATGCCTTCAAGAACCCATACAGTGTTAATCTCTGGCACAAAACCTGATTTCTTTAGCTTTTCAAACCAATCCTTGTCTCTGATATCAGTTGCTACTTCGACTAGTGATTTGGCCGTCATCTTAAGCTCCTCTCTTGAACTTAATGCAGCTTGGATCAGTCTTGTTTTGGTTTGCAAGACATCGGGAAAGTCTACTTCGAATACATCACTTTTGTTCAAGCAGTCTAGTCTGTATGATCTTGCGTCCATTCCTGATATTTCAACCACACCATTATGTTTTATTGGCTACTTATCGTTTATTCTTGCTTCACAAAAAAAAAAATAATTAAAAAAAAATGTCCTAAGTAGAGAAAACCAAACCTGCACCAAGTAGAACAACTTGTGTTGCATCACTGTCGAAAGAGTCTAGAGCAGCTTGGATCCTTGTATCAAACCAAAGAGTTCGAACCGCTAGAATCACACCGGAGACCTCTCGAGCATTGTTGAGCCGGTCTCTCTGAATCTTTGTGTGTAGGTTTCTCAAATGTGTCTCTCCAGCAAACAAGTGAGCGAGAGGATCGTGAATGACATGTTTCCAGAGAGCTCTTCCTGCAGCAGTTTGGCACGCAGACTTCTGAAGGTAATCCCACTCGTTTTGTATGCTCATGTGAAGTTTCTTCACGCCTTCGATATGTAAAAGCTCAGGTATCACGAATTCTTCTTCAATATCCGGCCATGCCGTAGTATTATTGGTTGTAGTTGATGATTCTTCTTCTTGCTTTTTGTTTTCTATTTTAGACATTGTTTCTTTTTCTTCTTCTTCTTCTCCTGATGTGAATAAAGGTTTTGTCTGGATATATAATGAAGGAATGTGGCAAATTTGCTGGATAAGAAAAGAGAACCACACATAAAAACAAAGGCATACGTTGATCTATGCTTAACCAGTGGCCTTCTCTTTTCTGCTAAAAGATCAAACGAGTGGCTCCACACTCAAGTTGCATCAATTACGAGAATACTGCATTAGTGTAATGATTTTGACCAACTAATTCTCGAGCTCGAATGTCCACTAGTTTTAGCTCTCTTTTTTTTTTAATAAAAAGTTTGATTTAAGTATAACCCAAACTCTACGCATTTATGGACAACTACAGCCAATAGTACTATTAATTTGTCCAATGTGTGAAGTTGAGACATGGTAAGAATTGATAGAAGTTTTGATCTTGATTGCCATTCTCATTTCTAAGTATATCATGATGATATTTAATTTGTCACAAAAAAATGATATTGAGAAACTAGATTAGGTCTGGGCATTTCATATTCGGTTCAGCTCCAAATACAGTAAAAAATCTATAAATTAATAATGTAGGAACTTTAATATTTATTAATTTATAGAGTTATTAATTTGCATAAAATTTCTTTTTTAGATTTATATATATATTTTTAAATGGGTTTTATGTATACATATTAAGAATACTTAATTTTAAGGTATATGTATTGTTTAAATTTTATTGATACAAATTTTATATTGTTTTTATTTGATTATTAGGGATATGCGGTAAATATAAATGCATTTTAAGTGTAAAATAACAAAATAACATTAATATATATAGAGATTAAGAAATAATAAAGATAAATTTCACTGAAAATATATAAACTATGCAATATATTGATTATATTTATATAAATGTTATGAACATAAATTATTAATTATGTTTATATTGATACCATATATTTACATAAGCTTATTTTAAAAATTATTATTTCATTGTTAAATTTTGCACTGGCCGAATTCGGAATTTGTGAAATTTATTATTTGTAGTATTTATTAATTTATAGAGTATTAATTTATAGAATTTCTACTGTAAGAACCGACCGTATCCAGATAAGAACCGATCTGTTTCAGACCTATCGGGTAAATATTTTTGTACCCATATATAACCGGTAGAAAATTGGTTCGGCTACAGGTGGATTTCTATCGGTTATAGATCAGTTGTGTTCTGTAGTTTTGTTTAATACCCTAATCTTATGTATATTGATATAGTGAAAATATTGCATTACTTGTTTTTGTAAAAAGAAAATATTGCATTATTACCCAAAGTAGTCTAGTGATAATATTGATAGACATGCATAGCTGCTACCTCTATTGAAGTCTTTTCTTCTAGGGGTAGAAATATTAGGTTCGAATCTTAGCAACTGCAGGAAGGAATTTAATAACTAGCTCTAGTTCCTAACCCAAAACTTCTTGCAATAAAAAAATATGGGTAGCCATTTGCCTCCTCAACCCGAGTTTGAACAACATATGTGATATTTTCTCTATAATTCCTCATTTCCGACATAGACACTACAAGAAAACACAACATTAGCGACGAAGATTAACGAGGAAAATTAAACCTCGTAAAATAACGTCGTCTTTACGAGTTACTTACGACGAAAATAAAAAGCAACGTCATTTCGTCGTAAATTAACGAGGAAATAATTTCCACGTAAAAAGGACATAAGGTAACGTGGTTCTTACGAGGAAAAATATCTTCCACGTAAATTCCACGTAAAACTAGCGTGTCCTTTACGAGGAAAACTTTTGCGTGTAAATAACGACGAAATTTCGAGTCTACCAACTTTGTAGGTGAAACACGTTTTTTTTTCGGCTACCTAACAAAATTTCGTGGTTATTTCGTAGTAAAATCTCAACTACCAGATTCGAAAATTTTCTATAAATATGAACCTTTGAAGATCATTTTAAACACACCAAGAAAAAAAAAATATAAACGTGAAAGAAAAAAAATGTCGGGCTCCGGGAATATTTTCGAGTTGCGGAGGTGGATGTATATGCATAGAGATGCTAACGGGAGAGTGACGAAAGAATACCTTGCGGGGCTGGAGAAATTTATGCATCAGGCAGATTCCACACCGCTGGCCCAAGAAAGCGGTAAGATGTTCTGTCCTTGTCGGAAATGCAACAATTCGAAATTGGCAAATCGTGAAAATGTTTGGAAGCATTTAATAAATAGAGGTTTCACGCCAAATTACTATATCTGGTTTCAACATGGAGAAGGTTATAATTATGATGAGAATCATGAAGCTAGTAGTAGTAATAGCAATTTTCAGGAAGAACAACCGGTTGATCATCATCATTTGCATAATGAACATAGTTACCATCAAGAAGAGCAGATGGTAGATTTTGATAGGGTTCATGATATGGTAGCTGATGCATTCGTAGCTCATGATGAAGATGAAGAACCTAATATAGATGCAAAAAAGTTTTATGAAATGTTAGATGCTGCGAATCAGCCACTTTACAGTGGTTGTAGAGAAGGTCTCTCTAAATTGTCGTTGGCAGCTAGAATGATGAATATTAAAACTGATCACAATCTATCTGAAAGTTGCATGAATGAATGGGCAGACTTGTTTAAAGAGTATTTGCCGGAAGACAATGTGTCTGCTGATTCTTATTATGAGATTCAGAAACTGGTTTATAGTCTTGGCTTGCCTTCGGAGATAATAGATGTTTGCATTGACAATTGCATGATCTACTGGGGAGATGATGAGAAGTTAGAAGAATGTCGATTCTGCAAGAAGCCACGATTCAAGCCGCAAGGACGGGGACGTAATAGGGTACCGTACCAAAGGATGTGGTACCTACCAATTACAGACAGATTGAAAAGATTGTACCAATCAGAGCAGACTGCTGGAAAGATGAGATGGCATGCCGAGCACACTCAGACGGATGGTGAGATGACTCATCCATCAGATGCAAGAGCCTGGAAACATTTCAACAAAGTACATCCAGAATTCGCTAGCAATAGCCGGAATGTGTATCTCGGATTATGCACAGATGGATTTAGTCCATTCGGAATGTCAGGGAGACAATATTCATTGTGGCCAGTCTTTCTTACGCCATACAACCTGCCACCGGAAATGTGCATGCAACGAGAGTTGCTGTTCTTGACCATATTAATACCTGGTCCGAACCATCCAGTAAGGTCTCTGGATGTTTTCCTACAACCACTGATAAAAGAGTTGAAGGATTTGTGGTCAACAGGGAAGAGGACGTATGACTGCTCAACGAAGACGAATTTTACGATGCGAGCGATGCTTTTGTGGACCATAAGTGACTTTCCTGCCTATGGGATGTTGTCTGGATGGACTACACATGGGAGATTAGCTTGTCCATATTGTAATGGAACGACAGATGCTTTTCAACTGAAGAATGGTAGGAAGACAAGTTGGTTCGATTGTCACCGTCGATTTCTTCCCATTGGTCATCCGTACCGAAGAAACAAGAAATTGTTTAGGCACAAAAGAGTTGTGAGAGACACTCATCCTCCATATTTAACTGGACAACAAATTGAAGCGCAACTCGATTACTATGGAGCTCTGGAAACAGTTCCCCGTGGTGGTAATTGGCATGTCCCCGGTAATATGCCTGATTTTTACGGTGTTCAGCACAATTGGCACAAGAAGAGTATATTTTGGGAGTTGCCATATTGGAAGGATTTTCTTTTGCGCCACAACCTCGATGTGATGCATATAGAGAAGAATTTCTTTGAGAACATCATGAATACAATATTGAATGTCCCAGGGAAGACAAAAGACAACATAAAATCGAGGATGGACTTGCCGGATATTTGCTCAAGAAGTGAGTTACATATAAAAAGCAATGGACAAGTTCCCGTTCCGATATTCAGATTGTCTTCAGAAAAAAAGTCGGTGTTGTTCAACTGGGTGGCATCGGAAGTGAAGTTCCCCGATGGGTATGTTTCAAATCTCTCTAGATGTGTTGAAAAGGGTCAAAAGTTCTCTGGGATGAAGAGTCATGATTGTCATGTATTTATGCAACGACTACTTCCCTTTGCATTTGCCGAGCTACTTCCAACAAACGTACATGAAGCACTTTCAGGTAATAAATTATAGCCCATTAATTTTATAATGGTTTAGTTTGCAATAATGTATGACTAATGTGTTTATTTTGTTTTGGAATTAGGCATCGGAGTATTTTTCAGGGATCTGAGCACACGCACTCTTAAAGAAGAAGTTGTGGAACAGCTTCAGGAGAACATTCCCATCTTATTGTGCAACTTGGAGAAAATATTTCCTCCGGGATTTTTTGATGTCATGGAGTATCTAGCTATCCACCTCCCATATGAGGCATTGCTTCGTGGACCTGTACATTACGGATGGATGTATCAGTATGAGCGAGCCATGAAATATTTGAAGGGAAAAGCCAAAAACCTCGCAAAAGTTGAAGGTTCTATAATTGCTGGAAGTTTGACGGAAGAAACTTCTCACTTTACATCGTACTACTTTGGGTCAAAACTTCTCACTTTACATCTTGTGTTTTCTTGTAGTGAGATATCTAAATGTTTAGTCGGGTAACCTTCGGTTTCAGATGGAAACCTGAACCAAACAGATACCTACGTTTCTAAATAATTAGAACTGTCGGGTAATACCTGAAACCAATCCAAACTGGTTGTTTTGTGTCAATTCTGGTATTCGATTTTTGTTTCAATGCTCATTCTTAAACTAGATAACGACTCTTATGATCTGAAGAGCTTTACGCTGTGATTGGAAATAGAACCATATGAGGATTTAAATATATTTTTACCGTTTTTAAGTCACCAATCCTATATTTTATTTATTATTTTTGGTTTTTTCTTATAAAACATAAATCATTTTTTGTTCTGCAAAACGAGTTTACTTTTTGAACCTCTATTCTTTTTTAAAATGATACTAACCTTACCTTCAACCAAACTCTATTTTTCACTTAAAATAGAGTTTAGAGTAAAAGAGATCCAATCCAACTATATTTTCTTCTCTATATATAATAGAATAGAAAATAGGTTAATTTATTCTATAAATAGAGTAATTCATTTATTATTTGTTTATTACTTTATTTTTCACTCTAGTATGGAGTACCATTGGAGTAGTTAATTAATTAATTAATTAATAACATACTTTCATATTTTAATTTAATAATAATTTTCTATAACAAAATCCTGTATAAGTTTATTTTAAATTTTAACTTAAATAATTAATAACTTTGTAAAAATTCTAATAATATTAAGAAATATTATATAAATATAATTTAATGATTAAAAAATAATAACTATAACTAAACATGTTAATACATTAATTACTTCTGTAGATTATAGATTATTTTAATTAAGTATACACGAAAAAATAAAACACATTTATGTTTTTCAAATAAAATGGTTCTTAGAAAAACTAAATATTATAAATGCAGATTTTTAAATTAGTATTAATTAAATATTAATTTATCAAATAATTTTAAATAATTGAAATATTAGAAAGTAGATCATATATGTTGGAGATAATTAATCCATGAAATTATTTTTCTACTTAGAGTAGGACGCCGATCTTCTTCTCTTGACTAGGCGACTTTTGGGCTCTGAATCTAAACCCATATTAAGTCGCAGTTTTTTCTACTCACATATATTATATTTTTTTATTAAAATAATTATTAAATTAATTAATAGTGTACAAAAGAATATTCTCTATTCTTTCCTTAAATAAAAGCTACAGAATTATCTAATATGATTAACATATATATCACAATTAATGATTATGAATAATAAAGATTTGATAATCATTTTTTATCCTCTATACTTTTTGTTTAATTTTATATTATTAAAAGAAATTAAACAATCACAGTAAACATATAATTAAAAAATTTAGATTTTTTCTTATAGGTTATATGTCAAATTTTTCAAAACGACTATAAATTACTAAAAATGGTAGAATTCTTACATTTAAAATTTTGTGATCAATGTTAACGTTCTTAGTTCAGTCCATCGTTTTTCTTTAATAGGCCTTGAATAATTTTTAATGATTAACTAAGCAGACCACATACATAATATAAATTGTTTTGGTTTGAAAATTGTTGCATATCCAAAATAAATATGGACCATCATCACTTCCCCTTAAAATTTTGTTACAATAAAAATATAGGGTTAGGCAAAAAATCTGAATCCAAATAACTGAACCAAATCCAATCAGAAAAAGTAGTACATAACTTTAACCAAATTGGTTAGATATCCGAACAGATTCAAAAATTTAGCATCTAGAGAACCGGAACCGAACCCGATCCAAACCAAAATATTTTGGTATCCGAGTATATTCGAACCAGATTTATATACTTAAATATATTAATTATTTTAAAATTTAATATCTAAAAGAATATACAAAATACATAAGATATTTTTAAATTGTCCAAAATATTTAGAAATATATAAAAATAGTTAAAAGTATATGTTCAAAATAGCTCAATGTTACTCAAAATACCAAAAATACTGAAAATATCTATTGATTTTCTATCCAAATATTTAAGCTAAACCAAATTTTTTTGTTAAGTTTAAGTATTTGGTATACATTATTTCAATTTATATGTTATATGTTTTTTTTTGTTTTTTTATTTTTAGAAATTTAAAGTATATATGAATTTTAATTTTTTTAAATGGGTTATCCGAATCTAAACCCAAACCGAACATGCAAATATTTGAACCAAACCCGCAAAGATCCGAACTGAACAGAACCTAACCGGACCAAATGGTACCCGGATGCCATCCCTAATCACATGTAAAAAGAGTTATTGATAATAAAATATGTATTGTTTATGATATTTAAATACAATATATTTAAAAAAAAAACTTATTCCGTGTAAGGAGCGGATTATCACCGAGTATATATATATATATATATATTCTGTATTATAAATTTATAATATCGTTATTATTTTATTCTGAAAGTCATGGTAGTCCTAGTTGATTTGCAGATGCATAAATTTGTTTGATCCACACAAAGCTCGATCATACAAGTATCAGATACTTTTCACATTTGGTGAAACTAACCAAAAATAAACGCTGGTTGCCTCTTCTTCTAGCATATATTATCATTACAGACCTTTCAGTTATAAGTTATAACATACCTTTCAGTTATAAGTTATAACATAAAGAATGGTGATGACACTTGTAGTTATGACTTTGCATATATACAATATGAAATAACATCTTATTCGTTGCAGAATGACAAAAATATTATAAGAAAATAAAGATGATAGATATATAGTAAACGAAATTTACAAATTATCATGCTCAATTACCATTGCTCCTCTCCAGGTTTCACCGGCACCAACATCAATGGGAACGAGCATAGATGCAGGACCGGTGCACACAAAATAATGTTGCTTCCCAAACTTGTCCCACATTGATCCTGGGGATCCCACGTACATGTCCTCGAACCCCATCCTTATCATCCTGAAGAACAATCCTCGTCCCTACAAATTTTAAACTTCAAACATCAGATTCTAATAAATACGTAGTTCTGTTATAAACACTCACTTAGACGATAAACAGAGATCCACGATCATATATAAGAGACGAATCAACCTATTCAATGTAAATTAGTTTTTAGTTGAAATTCTGATACAACATCAGAAATAAAATTGAACCTAAGGTAATATAAAATGAATATATTCAATTATGTTCTCTTTGTCAATTGTTATTTTATTAAAGTTGGATGCATATTTTCACCACAACTTCATATATTTTGCATACAACATATCTTATTTTCTAGGATGATTGATTTGCACCCAAATGCAGCATAAACGTGAGGCCAAATTGACCATACTACATGATCCATTTGCAACCATATGTTGCATCTATAAGCATAACCGAAAAATGACCATAATATCAGAACATTGAGTAACCTGAAAAACAGAACGTAGTTAAACCTGATCGATGGTTTCATATTTAGAAGGTGGAGTGTTATAGACGGCCTTTAGTCTCTCAGCCGGATGGGCACCATAGACTCTACTCATCTTCTTCTCAAGAAGTGTAATGACAGAGTCTTCAACTGCCCAAATCCCTGGTTTTTCCCCATCTTCTGACCCAAACCACCCGGAAGAGTCCGCCTTCATTGCCTCAGAAGGAGACAGTAGCTCGAAAGGCGAAGATAATGGAGGACTGGGGCAATAGGAGCAACCCTTAAGCCCTTGAATCCCAGCACCACTCCGTTTCTTGAATCTCAAGGAACTTATAATCCCCGGTTTAAGGGAAACCGGTTTGCGACCGTTGTTCTTCACCACCACAGCTGTAGCTATGCTTACTGGATAGAGCGAGACGATGTAGGTTATGTCAAGAAATCCAGCCGTACAGCTCAATTCAATCTGAGAAAACGTAAGCCACAAGATTTCATCATTTGTGTCAACAGAAAAAGATTTGATTGAGTGCATTTAGGTAGCACCAAATCTCACCTGAAGAGCATCAATGGCGTCTGAATCAGTGTCCTTAACAGTCCAATTACAACCTGATAGCACTGAAGAAGCTTCTTCTTCGTTTATGATGACAAGACCAACCCCGCCTCTTGTTTTATTACCGTCCTCAACCGTGTAAAGGACTTCCTCGAATCCGTCGTCTTTCCAGTACACTTTAGGTTGATATGAAACAACATGAGCGTCTGATAGACTCAGCTTTAAAGAGCTTCCGTTTCTGACCTTAAGCTCGACCATGTTTGGTTCCGAGAATTTTATGCCTTTTCGTCCAAATTTTTCTTCAAGCCCTTCAGTTATTGTCTGTGTATGAGGAGCTGAAATCGAAGTCTTCACAGCTTTTGGTTTCAGGGGAGAAGAAACAGAGACTTTTGGTTGAAGGAGAGAAGAAAAAGAAAAAAGAGAAGCCATTGATTGAGAGAGTAAGGAAGGATAGCAAAAAAAAAAAAGATAAGACCAGTGAGGCTGTTGTAGTAACGCTAAAGCCTAATCTTTTTCTTTCTTTTTGTTTTGTCGTTTACTAGCATCTTTTCTTTATCATGTGGTTGTCAATACGCTAAATCGTTTCTTGTTGTTTCTCAACCGGACAAATCGGATCATCTTCGCTACTATCATCACCGTCTTCTGTAACCGGTCATCTTCTATATCATCGGCTTCTTTTGTCTATTTCAAAGTGTTTCTGCTCTTACCGGTACATTTCTGTAATTATGGTTGAAAACTATGGTTTCGAGTCTGGAGGAATGTAAGACTGTAGTAATTGGGATTATTAATTGATTAACTCTCTTGAATAATTTGTGGTAATAAATTCATATATAAAATAGATATATGCAGTGGTGTTCGACTAAATGTTGTTTTGTTTTGTTTATTGTTGTCCTTTTGCTTGCTGCTCTATAAATAAAAGCCATTGAGCTTTTTATGATCCAGCATCGTGCACACTCTTTCAGCTCCACATATTCATCAACTGATTTTATTACGTTTTTATAAAACAGTTTACAGGGATTCATGAACTTATTTTGGTTCTGCTCACCATAGGCTGATAATACAGTCTTGGCCATTAAGCATTGGTTTCAGAAAATAATCGTCTGGATTTCCTATTTCAACGTTCTTTGATGAAAGTTCCATCTCGGAAACTCAAACAGTCACACAGACTACCATCTATTGAAAACAAACCCTTCACGGACGTTCAAATTCAAACGATAAGCACTTGAAACTTATCATCCCTTATGTTGCTAATCACAACAGACAAACTCTATATCCTAACCAGACTTAGCCATTTCCCCTCTTAGAGAGGTTCTCAAACATCAGACACAAGGATAATAGTGTGCTATAAAAAAAATCTAAAATTTTGGTCAGTATCTTCCTGGATTTATCTAGGAGAGGTGCTCGGTTCTGCGATCAAAGTAAGTCATTTAAGCCAAGAACTATCGTAGAATTCAATGCTAAGGATGGAATCAGGTTGAAATCAAAACATCTCAAGGCATATTGTCAAGATACCGATACGAACATCATAAATGAGATAACAACTCACACTCTTCTCTTTATGCATAGTAGCGTAAAACATAATGTATATATTGTTAAAATCTGAAACTTCCAACTAATGATTTATAACGCTAATCTTTAGGCCGACAAAGGTCCAACATAAAATGTCATCGTAAGCATCATGCTCAAAAAATCTTAACGCAATATATAAATATGCCAAAAAATTCCCACGGGAAAACAGGTCGTACGAACCTCAATTCCCAAACGAACTACGAGATTACCATGAGACATAAGGCCATGGATTTGGATTCAACCCAAAATCCAACTATACTTAAACTTTCCTAGAGCTGACTAGCTTTGATACCAATTGAAGGGACCCGACCCATTTTTGTACCATCAGTATGAGTCTAAACCGATTTTCTCGATTAAACTTAGGCCATTTCAAATTTTCTAGACTTAGAATTAGTTTCACATTTTAATTTATTTTACGACAAGTCAAGCAAGCATAAACGGGTTCAAACAGATAAAGCCCGAGCTTCAAGTATACATATCAGTTCGCTAATAAGCTATTACATGTTTCTCTTGATCTAAGTCTACCTGAGTCATCCATCCTTCATTCATGCCTTAGTCTCATGATCATGCTATGTCTTTACCCTTTCGGATTTGATCCTGACTTGAATCCACATAAGAGGCATAAGCAACATATTTTCTTAGTAAGAACGTTCATCCCGTTCCACTTAGCCAACAATAAAGCCGTCATATTTAAGTCAGTGAATCAAATAATCAGACATGCTTATCACCCAGTCAGATACGTGATCGACATCACCGTTCCAAGCCAAAGTGCTATCTCAAGATCCAGTCATGCCTTAGCAGTCCGTAAGGCTAAGCACATGGACTGACCCAGACACATACAATGGAAAGAACCGATTAATCAATCTAAGCCAGATCAGTGCAGATAATTCAAATTACATAAGCAAGCAGTACAGAACAATCTCATAGCATTCAGACTACGATTCTATACGTTAGACTACAGTCACACACTCACTGTCATCTTTAGAGTCGGCATGATTCAGTTAGTTTAGGTCTTCCTGACACCTCTAACGCAAATTTCCTCAGATCTCTCGAACATTCCATTAGTCGGAATCCCCCAACAAAAAATCGGTCTTGATTTTGACTTGATCGATCCAGCTAAATCTCCAATTTTCTCTCTTGTTCTAACAAATTCTCTTTCTAAGATTTCTTTTTCCGTTTTAGGACTTTCATGAAGAAAATGTGAAGAAATGAAAAAAGAGACGATTAAATGAACAGTTAGATGGTTTAGGCCCAAAGAAAACTGCTAGAAAACCGTTTCCGCTCATTTTACACGCGGCCAGAAAGTGTAAACGGTCGCCCCCACACTAAAGAGTATTCCAGCGCGATTTTTCCTTTTTCACTACACCGGGCCAAGGATCAAACTAGGCATTTGTTGTCTAAGCTTGCGGTGGAGTTCTGGTTCATATCATCTCACAAGTTTTGGAAGTAGAGAAACTGCTTAGCTCTTTTTTTTCCTTCAATACCACGATCGAAGAGGGTTCAGTTACAAGGCTTAGGATTTTCGGCTAGGGCTACATTCTTAGGGGGTTTCTTCAGAATGAGACTAAAACATAATGTTGGGATCAGGTGGATAATGAAATATTTATTTCTAAACTGTGTTTTTGTGTGTTTATATTCTTTGCAGTACATTCATTTTTTTTTGTTAAATTAGTCAGAGACAAATATTAATGTAACACTTCAACTTGAAAATGGATGAAAATAATCCACAATGTTATATGATTAATGCATACATAACCGAAACAAACAACAACATCGATGGAACTGAAAGAGAAGAACATAAGTGAGCTAGAGAAGCAGAGCGTGGAGTAGAATTATGAACATCGGTTTGTCCAGAATTTTTGTCTGAGGGAGAAGTAGGTGAAGGGAGGATCATCTGCGGGGGAGCAGGTAAGGTTTGACTGGTCGGAGCTGCAGCTGGTGGGAGGCGTGGCGACTGTGGAGCCATGGAAGTCTGAGAAATATAGCAAAAACAATTTATTATTTTGTAAATTATTTTAAATAAAAGGTTATCATAGTATCTTTTATTCGACCTGCCTCAACCTTAGATCAGCATCATATAATAATCTTATGTAAATAACAGTTTTTTAGTTGTTCTTTTTTTTTATTTCAATGTAAAATTTTTAGTAGGGATTTTGTTCCAGTGACTGGTTATTAAGATGTTGATCCAATTTTAGGTTCGATTTTTAGTGTTTTCTTTGTTTTATTTATATGAACACACAAAATCCTGTAAAAGCTGAATACTACCACTGGAATGCAATTTCAGTTAACTCAGTTTTCATAAAAATAAAAATACTATTTTCAGAGACGGTTTATTTTACTTTCATTTTAAAATAAGGAAAATCATCACGGAGTCGGTTTTCCTTTTTCTTCTATCTGTAATCGTTTTTAAATAATTTTGGTTTGAATCGGTTAAATCTAGTTGGACACATCTACCGGTTACTGTATAACTCACATCATTTATCTAATGAAAACTTACTTGGTTGGTAGTTCTGGTGAGACCGATATCGTAAGTCATGGTTAGATCAGGTTTGAACAAACCGAAGGCTCGCTCAGATCCTTTCCCGGGTTTGAGATTCTCGTCGTACAATGCGAACAAGTATGTCTCGATCACTTTCCCAGGCATCAGCGGTGTTCCGGCCCTTGAATTCAAATGTGCGATAAGATTTTTATTGTAAGCTTTGGCGTTCTCAATCGTCGTGCCAACCTCGTCCGGGTCTCCCTTGTATGGCCACCCTGTCTCAGCCACCACTATCTCTACGTCCTTGAACCCAAACGAGCTAAGAGCTGAATACACCGCATCAACCTTCATACACCGAATTCATAATTTATATCTTCCTTCTTTATATGTTATAAATCACATTATCTATTAATTTTTCTTTCCCTAATTGTACTGATTCATATTTACAAAATTTGATATCAATTTTCTTTCTTCCATTATTTGGCAAGGTCTTTCCTTCAAGGCCACCTTTTCACTTTTCATTAATTTGACTTAACTAAATATGCCTTACTCTCAAACCAAACGTTTTTAAAATTAACCAAGAAAAAAACGAAGTCCTTATATAAAAATGAAAGTTAAACTAAAATTTCATGAAATAATTACTTTCTGTAGGTATAGAAAAATATTGTTTTTAATCCACTAAATTTCTTGTTCATACACCTAGTTAACTTTTTTTTTTTGGACAGCACCTAGTTAACTCGAACATTTAAATAAGGCAAAACCAAGTAAAGAGGTCGTCGAAAATAAAAACCAAGCAAAGAG
Source organism: Brassica juncea (assembly GCA_018703725.1). Lineage (NCBI taxonomy): Eukaryota > Viridiplantae > Streptophyta > Magnoliopsida > Brassicales > Brassicaceae > Brassica > Brassica juncea. The sequence goes on along the minus strand of CM031936.1, from coordinate 61,241,414 downwards.
GTGTAAGAAACCTGAGCATCGAACATATTCATATACTTGATCTTGCTGTTTGCGTCGACACGGCCAGGATTAGGCTGAAACAAGCAAAAGGCCAATGTCTCGGGTCTAGGATCGCTCTGGTAAGCGAAAAACGGGTACGGGTTAACCGCAAAAGGCGACCCCGTCTCCCTATTAAACTCTAGCAACCCCTTCAATATATCAGCATGGTCGGCAGCAAATACCCCGGCCGAAGGAGGGTCGGACTGGCTCAGAACCGACATTGTGTGTACTGTCGATACCTTAATTTTGCCGCCGAGAGAGGCTGCCTCGAGGGCACTTTGGACATTTTTCATAGCCGGCAAGAGCTGCAACATGAAATTGTGATCACCAAAGGTTGTCGCCTCGTTTCCGACGTCGATGAGAGTGATCTTGCTCGCCGGGTAATAAGGGACCACGTTGGTTTCCACCCAGCTCCGAGCGAAACTGGGGTCGGATGCTAAACCGGGTACCTCGCCTGTTCCGATGACGATCTCGATTCCAGTGTTTGCTAGGGCCTTGATTATAGCCGGGTCAGATCCGTAGAGACGGACTTTTCGGATAGTTGTGGACTGCAGGAGCTTTGCGGTGGCTGACGGTGGAGGAAGATTGTCGGCGGTTTGGCCATAGTTTACTCCGATGAATGGCTGAGACTCTGTGTTTTGATACATATGAAAGTATCCGATTTTTAGAGAAGTTTTATATGTGTGCAAATATGAAACTGAATAAACTTACTTGTCTGACGAAGAGCATATAAACACAAGAAGAAGAGTAGGAACAATCGATAAACAGAAGCTTCCATGGATGGATTGTTTGTGCTCTGTTTTGCTGTTCTGTATTTAAATGCTCAAGCTTGTTTTTTTCTTCTTTTTCTTACAGAGAACTATCGACTAGATTTGGGTAATCCATATATATATAGATTCACTAAAACGACCGACGTAGGAAAAGTAAAAGTAACTTCTTTTTTCTCACACATTTCAAATTTGAATGGTAAACATTAACAGACACGATTACCGTCTTATTGGTTTGGGCCACTGTAAGTTCATTGAAATAACTTAATTACATGAAGGGTTTCTTTTTCTGATAGTCATCAAGTGCTTTTCACTATACACTTTCTTACCAGAGTATATTTGATAGGAGATTCTAACGAATTTTGAAATATTATGTTGGTACCGTAAAACAAGTACTATGAACATATTTTCTGACAAAATATTTTTTTGTAAATCTTTTTGATTAGTGGGTTATTTTGTAGTAAGCTTGTGGGAACTTTTTTCTGCAATTTTTGTTCACCTCCAAATTTAGTAAGGAGCTTCACCCAAAGGCTGAAACATGGAGACAACACATTTTTTTATATATCATACAATACCAAATGAAGTAAAATACGATATGGCAATGTATAAGTACGTGTTACAAGACATTCTAAAGAGATAATAAAGGGGATTAAAACCCTAAAGTGTCTTTAGTTAATTAGTTGCATGAAAAAGTGAGACAATTATTGTTTATAATATGGATCTTCCCTTCTTAATGAACCATTAGTCACATAATTAACTAACTGAAGTAATCTATGGCTTTTTGATGATTGGATTTTCCTTCTCTGCTAAGAAATGGCGCAATGCGACTAAGGTGGTGGAGAAGGAGAGCAAGGAATTAGACACTCCAACATCTACCACAAAGATGGTAAAAGAATAATAAAAAGAAGACCAACTCGCTTTTGCTGTGGCACAAGAAAAAGATAAAGCACCCATAAACCCTCTTTTCTCTCAAAAAGACGGAAACGATTATTAAAAAAACAAAAGCAGAAAAGGCGTAGCATTTGAACAAACTTGGGGGTATGACGGTATGTGATTCATTTTGTTTTGCGACGTCTCCGGAAAATGTTATCATTATTTTAAATAAAACAATCTTAACACTTTGGTTATGATATATAATAGAATATATTTGATACCGCTCAATTTATTTTAGAGCAACTTTCTCTCTCAAATAAGAGATAAGTTGTATTATTTAGGGATTGAATCTACAAGTTGAGTGTTGATCGACACAATGAAGTGACAGTCGATACTTGAGACTAGTGTCGATTGACATTGGTTAGGTGTTGGTCGATACTTGCACAAACTCTTCTTCCTCCGATCTCTTTTTTACCTAAAGTAAATAAAATACGAAAAATCGATAATAAATGAAAATAAAATAAAATTTTAAATTTTATTTTGGGTTGCCTCCTATAAACCGCTTATTTATTATCTTTAGCTTGACATTTTGGAAGTTTAGGGTTAGTATGGAGATAATTGAGTACTTGTTGGGAAACAAATATCAACATCTTTTATGCTCATCTCGAACCAGGTACCAATAAAGTTTTTGGTGGCTTCTTCTCCTTTGGTTTTGTGTTCTTGCTGTCTCTGGATATTATTACGAGTGTAATCCGCTTTCAGCTCCAATTCTTCCATACACTAACTCAACCATCCGATACTGTTGTTGAGGGGGAAGTGGATCCCATCAATCTTCCTATATGATTCATCAAACATCCTCTCAGAGCTGTAGCAATTTCAGCAATTATCTCTTCAACTTAATTTCTCATGTATGTCTCAGGTTCTGGCCGATAATGAGTTGTAGGATGGACTCTAGGCATCTGAAAACAACTCTCTTAATGTGGTAAACTCTGATAATGGCCTCCTACACTGTCTGCTCTTTCAAGGATTGCTTCTGTCTTCTTTTGATACATTGATGATTCTTCCATCATTAGCTCATGGATTTCCCTCTTCATCTATATAAACTCCATACTCATTTGGTGTCATAACACAAATCTTCTTTCTAGGAGGAGTGGCGGTTTCAACTATGAAAGTTTCTCAAAATTCTGGACTCGCAGGAGTGTCGACTGATGCTGGTTGGATGTCGATCGATACTTCATCGTCATCTTCATATATTCTCATGACCAAAATCAGAATAAATAGCTGCCACAAATCATGGGTCATCATTCAACTCTATGTAGAACATGTGCTCCTTGATCACTATGACCAGATCCTAAAGTAGCCATAAAGGCTCTTATAAAGGCTTTCCCAAATAGTAAAAAAGTTCCAGTCTATCTAAATATCCATAACATGAAAGTCTGCTGGAACTAAGACATTGCGAATTTTTACCTGAAGATTTCTCACAATTCCTCCTGAATTCACCTTAAAGCAATCCACAAAAGTGAATGAGTCACCAGAAGGCTCTATCTTCAGAGTCAGCTGATTAGTCATTGCCCTAGGCATGATAATTACTAAGAACCCGTATCGCATAATGCATTCATAAAGTTGTGACCTCCAACAATGCATTGAACTACAAACTTCTCAAGGTCAATTTTCTTCTTCAATGTAATCCTATGTTTCATCTTGTCTCTCAACTGATGGAACATATGCTCGATGTCATCTTATGTCTTTCTGTTCTCTCTGAAGAACATCCAGTTTCTATAAGTATAATAAGCCTCGTGGAATGGTACATCTTCTGGAATCCTCAGTACCTTCTTGGTAAAATTATCCATCTCATTATCATTAGCCTTTCTTCTTATATGTTTAAAAACCTTGATCTTCTTCTCTTTCTCAATAGGAATCTGTCCTAGTGTATCATATTTTGGAGGACGTTGACCTTGTTGCTGATTGATGTCAGCTGTTGGTCTCGCTTTTGCCGATGCTGGATCCTATATTGACTGAGGCGGTAAACTCTGGTGCTTTCTTCTGAATTACAGCATCGTTGGTTGGCAAAAACTCTTCGTACCGTCGGTATTCTTCTCTGTTGGGATTTATGCAAGTTATAGGTGGCTAGACGATGCCGATGTTGTAAGTACAGTTATTTTCAGGGTTTGAGGGTGTCCCTTCTCTCTATGCTCGAGGCAACCGTTGGCTCTAATTGTCTCTTTCCAGCATGCCTGTTTTGTTGTCAAGTGGTACTACATCTTTGGTATTGTCATCTCCGTTGGATTTTTTTTTTGCAGGGTGTAGTTAGTTTGATGTTTAGTTTAATTATTCAGTCTACTGCTAGTCAAATATCTAATTTCTGTGACAAAATAAAATTAATATAAAACTTAACATTTTACTCAAAAAAATATCAGGAAGATGTTACAAAAATTGCCATCATCGAAAACTAAGGAACATCAAAAACTGTCGAAACATCAAATGTTACAAAAATATACAATCTATAATATCAAATTCAAAACTATAGACTATTAATAATTTTATCATATAAACATAATATTAAGTGTATAAAATTAAAGGAAATATTTGAGCGGATGCGTATGTTGAACTCTAGGTTACATTAATTTACCTACCAAAACGCTGCACTGAACACTTCGCATTTTTTTTTTTCCATTTTGCATATTCTGTTATCATATTTTCACGAGAAGCTTAACTAATGAGTTCAACTCTTTGTAGAAAACGCTTATCTTAATCCGTCTTCAGATCTTTGTTCTCGCGATTCATACTTCAATTTATTTTTGTTCTCCTAAATTTGATTTATTATATTTAATTCCGATTCCCTTTTTCTAATCTAATAGTGTCCTGGATTCTTTGTTGGAAGCATGTCACAACGATTAAGGCAAGGTTGATGAATGAAGGATTTCAAGATTCTATTTTTCTTTTGGGGTTTAAGAGCGCTTCTTTATGCATTGAAGAGATCTAAGAATAAGACAATTAAAAGAGATTTCACTTTTCTTTTCTCTTGATAGGCCTTCGGCCTATAAATTCATTTGTTCTATAATATATATTCGAAGACATTACTCGAAGGACAGACAAAAGACTCTAATTAATCTATTAGGTGGGGTAAGGCAAAAGACCTCTGACTTACGTGTGTACCACGGTAGTGTCATTTTGCCCGCTCCTTACCTTCATAAACCCTAGAAAAATTACAGCTTGGAATAATAACTCAGCCTCACTATCTACCTTGAACACACAAATCTTGCGTTCTACACACGAATTGTTCCTAGTTACTTGCTAAACCTTTACTCCACAAACGGGTAAACCATGGCGATCTGATCTCAGCAGATCCCGTACATTCAGCATCACCTTCTTCCGCGGTACTGAAAAGGGTTTGATCCGAGCAGTCTAAGGAAGCCCCACACGCAACATTATAGGACTGACATGCTGAATGGCATACCCGCAACCTATCGTCTCCATCAATATCACACTTCTGGATCGATATCTGGTACAAAGGGATCATAAATAATAAATGTCATATCTCATCTATAATTAGGAGACAAAATTATATAAGATCCCAACAGATTGCTGCTTACCCAACAGGCTAGTCTTTTCGCTGCCTCATCACAATAGCTGTTACCAAAAATGTTAAATAGTTTCCGAGCCCCGCCTGGAAAAAGCCTATTGTAGTTGGGCATGACCACAACTTCCTCAAGCTGCTGAAGTATGCTAGGTTCTCGTGGAGCACAATGTTGCCCTAACATGTCTCTCTCCAACACATTTTTGCATACCAGTAAACTTGTTACTAGTTTAGAGCTGTTCTGACATGTGTAGCCAGCATAATCAGAGCAACGGAACTCGCAAACCCCATTGTCACACACTCCTCCGTGTAGGCTGCATTGTTCGTCGCACACAGCTGTAACGTTGAAAAGAATCTTGTTGTAGGATTTAATATTGATAAAGTTGTTTAATTACACAAACTATATGAGTATGGACATTTACCAGTGGAACAATCAATTCCAGTAAATCCATTTTCGCATATGCATACACCTTGAGTTGTGCATTTTCCATGTCCACTGCAATTATTAGGGCAAGAACCTGCATGTTGATAAGTTAACTTGTAAGTTCAGATCTTAGGGAAAGATAACGAGACCTTGACATGTAAGACGATATGGAGTAAGAAAATACAGGACTCTTACGGATTTTACAGTCATGACCGTGATAACCAAGGAGACAACGACACTTCCCATCAACACAATCTCCATTGAAGTTACAAGAGTTAGGACACTGGCCAAGGACAGAAACTACGGGTGTACCGCAGAGTTCATGGTAAGCCGGACAAATTAACTCGCCTACAAATCAAAAACATTTGTGGTTCAAAAATATTTTAAGCAATATGTCATTCTTCTTCCGGGAAGATAAAGAACATTCTTACCATTGAAACCGGGAAATTGAATCGGTCCACCAGCTTGAGGGCAGAATTTCCATTCTCCCTCCACAGCAACCTAAAAGAATGGCATTGTGGATGACAAGGAAAATATTACTAGTGAAGCCATGATTAAGCATGTTAGGACAAGGAAGAAGATCAAGAAGCCATACCTCCAACATATTATTTTTACATCTGTGCTGATAACAGCCATTCCCCTGCGGCATGGAACCCCGGACAAACCCAGTACGCACTAAAGACGAGGCCATACACCTATATAGAGGCCAACTCTTTCATGAGCACAATATGTCATGCAGATATTTACAACATTCAATGAGAAATATAAACAGCAATAACCTGGAGTCACTCCCTCTCACTTCACCTAACATCCTGTCAGGCGCACGTGCACTATTGATATCCGTACAAGACCCATCTGAATAGGCTACGAAATATGTACAATAATCGGCTAAGGAAGACTGACCGCCTGCAAAATGTTGTGTATGAAGTTAATTAGAATTTCTTTACCAAAGGAGAAACGCATAGCATACTTTGGAGTATATACTATAGTTTCTCGATACAACTACCTATACAAAAGAACAATCTGCGTATCAGCATGTTGCAATTAATCAACAAGACTGACCTTTGTTAGCCTGTGGAAAGTAGCGAGCCCATTGAGGCAAGTCTCCATTATAGCTTAGAATTGGGCAGTAACCTTCGGCCTCTCTGTTGTATGTACAGCCAGATAGTTGGGTTGTGTTACAATGGTAAGCACCTTTCCACATGTTACATGGAGATGTTACAAATTGAGTCCCCTGGTTTCGGCCCCAATCGAGACGGTCGGCCATGCTATAATTAGCCTTATACCAGCCACTGTCTTCTAATAGAGCTAGAGTCATTTTCGAAACGACTGATCTTGTGTCTACCGATCCAGTCATTATCTCGTTCATGAGAAGTCTCTTTTCCCAGTGGGACCCCGATGTGCCACGTCCTCCTCCATCCTCAAGTTCTAAACCCGAGAAGTTCTGAGAAAATGCCTGTTCCATTGAACAATTGACATTCTTAGGACTTAAGGACACAACTTGAGTCACTGGAACTAACTAAAAACATTAAAACTCACTCCGTAATGATGCCGCGAATGCATGACAACCCGTGGAAGCACTACGCGTGTCACTATCCTACCAAGCTTTTCATCCATCTGTTGCTCAGTGACCTAAAAGCATGAAATCATAGTTTGTATAGTTCCCTCATCCATATTAAAAAGAAAAGAAAACAAGAAAAAAGAACCACGAGGGATAGGGAAGCATTTCATTCAAATCATATACCTCAGTTCGTCTTCTTTTCCTTTCATCTCTAAAATGAGCAAAGGCATGCGGATCAAAGCCAAGGACATGCATAACCTCATGAATGAGAGTTGCTGAAAGCAAAGTCCCAGATTCCGCAGTCAAATGGCGGGGAGCAACATTGACATGCCCTGAAAAACATGATTACTCTTGCCTTTAGCTTAAACTCATAACAATGCAAAAAGATTCTAATCAACTGGAAAAATTACCAGCAATTGCACGTCCCCACTGGTCTCTTTCGCAGGCTACAGCCCATGCAAGGGTATTACCAGTAGTAGGTCTTGTGGTCACCAAGAGAACTAAATCAGTATCAGCAATACCCTCTGTGTGAATTGAAAGAAACTGATTAGCCCAAGCAAGAGAAGATCAAAATGGACAAGAAGAAACTGCCGATCAGAGTTGGGAAATTACCCTCCACATATTGACGAGGAAGTTGGACACCACCATCTTGCCCACACGCAGAGTATCCACTTAACCGCAAATTCCCTTTGACAGGTTCAACAGCTAATGCTCTTCTGAACCAATCTGCTGTCTGCTCTAAAGCCTTCACTCATATGCAAGATTTATAAATCAGTACATCTGCGTGACCACATATCTAAAACGACATAAAAAGGAGTTAAACAGAACCTTGCGTAGGCGACGCCTTTTGTCCTCCCCAGATATGTCATCAAAAGTGCAATTATACCAGCAATCACCGGAAACTGGAGGTTTGACATTAGGATTGCAAGCAGGGAACGTGCTCGAAGGAGGCTCACCCAACTGTGTTAATGAAACATACAGACAAATTAGTTGGGTAGAACACTATATTTGGAACACTAGTGTGAGCTAGCTACCTTCACGATATCGCCAACTCTTTGGCAATCTCGGTCAAATGAGTGACCAACAGCATCATAGTTTAAGTAAATCCTGATAGGTTGTTTCACATCATCATCCTTGTGCTCCTCAGAAACACTAAGCAACGCCCTTCCTTTACGAGCTCTCCTTGGCTCATGATAAACCTGGGGAGTAACAGAGTATACTTTTCGACCGGGTCTCTTCCTCTGTTCAATGATCTGATCATGGATGCAGGAATGAGAAGATACTCCACTTTCATGACCTTGCGAAGGTATTTGGCGATGATGCCTGGCTTTGGAATCAGCAGCTCCAGACCACAGTAGAATCAACAAAATCTGAACCAAAAGCAAAAAAAGGCAGCAGAGATGAGATCTGAGTTTCTGATGTAAATGTGACTTCTCACCGTCAAGAATCAAATTGACGGAAGAACAAAAACCAAAAATGTGAAATCATTGGCGGCGGGAAGAAACTTACGCCTGAAACGACGAGACCGGCGGCGAATCGGAGCTGGAGACTGAAAGCGAACCTAGAACATGAACGGCAAAACTCCATGGAAATCCGAGAAAAGCAGGAAAGAGCAGCTTCACTTCCATCAAATCTCAGGAGACTCGTCGATCGAATCAGACACAGAAATGCATTTCATGGGGTTTTCCAGATTCAACTCAAAATGAGAGAGAGAGAGAAAGAAAGAAGAGCTCCACAAAAGCAAAATCAAGCGAATAATTATATAATTTAGGCAAAAGTGGATCGGAGCGGAGATTACTACTTTGTCGAGCTTTGAAAAATTCAAATTGAAAAAAATAAAATGGGGGAATTAGGGTTTTGGGTAAAAAAAAGGGACTGATTCAAAGCAGGTGGGTGATCTATACTCCAGCAACCCTAAAATGCCTAAGATTTGGGTTTTCTAGCAAAATCTCTCTTTCTCTCTCTTTTCTCGACAAAACAAGTGACACTCAGGGATGAGAGAGAAACGCAGAGTCAAATGGATTAGGTACGAGTGGGTGTAGGGTAGGATATGATGATAATTTATAATTATTGTTACGAACAATTATTACTTTCAAAAAAGTATTAAAAGCGAATAATTTGGTGCAATTGCGTGTGATTTTATTTTATCAACTTTAATTTTGATGTCCCGCACACATATTTTTAATTCTGAGAAATTCTACAAAATAATTAATCAAAATCCTCTAGATGTTTTGTTTTAAGAATTGATTCGATGTATGTCATCACCATATTAATTTTAAAAGAAAAACTATGACATGTCTTACTAACAATAATTACATGACTTGGATTTAAGTATGACAAAGATATTTATATTTACAGGAGATTTATATTTTGGATAAGTTTTTTAGAATATAGTAATAATTCATAAATTATCACTAATATAACAATAAATAATATAATAGTAGAAATAAAAATATAATAATATTTTACAATTTTTAAAATATTAATTAATTCTATTTTTAATTATATAATTTGTTCTTATTAAAACAATTCTTCTAAATTTTATGCTATTTTCAAAAAAAAAAATTCTAATTTCAATACCATTATTTTCTTTTAATTATATAAAATTTTATAAATATTATTTAATTTCATGTTTGATAATTGTATACCTAACAAAATTTTCTCTTAATTAATAAAATTTAATTTAATATATTTACCCAAAAATAGATAAAAATATTTTGAAAATTATAATTTTGAATATGTACATACATATTATTAAATATTAATTTTAAAAATTATTTATTTTATCTTAATTTTTATATATAAATAAAAAATAAAATTACATATAGGAAGCAAATAAAAAATCTAAAAATTTTAAAATTATAGTTTTTAAATACAGTTTAAACTTTATAGCTTTAATTTCTGCATATGGTGCATGAAACACCTAGTGTTTCATTATAAAAGTAAAATATATTTATATTATTAAATTTAGGTTTAAACTTGAGAGGTGGATTTTAGGGTGGGTTTAAGATTTCTTTTAAGTAAAATTAATATTTAAAATTTAAAATAAGAATTTTAAAATAGTTTTTTTAAAAATTGATTACAAAATAAAATTTTGAAAAAAAAAATGAAGAGATAATTTTTGGGAAAAAAAAACAAAAAATGTTCGAATTGATTTTTTCAAAAATTTAAAATAAAAACTTTTTTTCTTTTTTTTATTAATTATTTAAACATTTATTTAGACAATTATGTAAATAAAAACAAATAAACTTTTTTTACTACTACCGACACTAGTCACACTACTATGCAGCTAGTTTCCGAACGGCATCGATCATTGCTATCCCAGCTACATGTGTTTCTTCCGACATCCTCTCTTCGTCATACTGGCAAATCTGGGTTGCAAGGAACAAATTGATCTTTGACTCAAGAGCTTCCACTGCATCGGGCACAATACTCTTAGACATCTGAAGTGCCCGAGAATAGCAACAAGCGCAGACTGTAAAGAGAGAGAGTGCTCGCAACCAGTGCCGGCTCTAGACGTGTGCGGACAGTGCTCTGGCATTGCCAGGGTCCCACTATATTTTTGAAAATTTTACTTTAAGGTTCTTGTGTTTAGAAGTTATACAGAAAAAGGTCCTAATATTTTGATTTGTATGACAAAAAGGTCTTAAACTCTCATTCACAAAACATGAGGTTTTTACTTATCAACTCTTTTTTTTTTTTGTTAAAGGACGACAGGTATTTTCAATACAATGTCCCACTCATACCATCAGTTTCTTTCTTTGATCAGTCCAAATGTATGTTCTGTTACCATTTGCGGTTTAATAAATCAAAATGCAAAAACAAAATGTGGTAGACCGAACATAAAAGAAAAGGGCAAAACAGAACACGCATACTGCTCATTTTCCTTCTTGACTAACATTTAATCTCCCAATCTCATCACTGTAACTTCTCCAGTTCTGACATCCTCTCAATGATCGCCTACAACAAAGAGAGTTGATGACTACTTTTTCAGTTTACTGCTGCCAACAATAAGCGAGAAAAAAAGCTCTGAGAAAAGAAGACAAAAAAGGGTTTAATGCGCACCCGCTTGCTTGTTTCTTGAAGCTCTCCAGCCAGAATGAATTCATCGAGTATTAAGTACACCTTAAAATGAAACAACAATTGTGAATTACTAGTAAACAGTTTAACACTAATAAAGTACGAAGCGCAAGCTTAGTGCCCAAAGAAGAAACATCACTAACCATTGTAAACTAGTAAGTAAATAAATAGAACAAAGAACACATAGAAATTATACAATTATCCATCAGTATGCTAAGGCCAAACAAGAATCATCCAGGAAGCCCTTAGTTTAGTCATAGGTGGCAGAAGAAACAATTACACAATCATTCTCTCTGAGTAATTATAAGAGTGATGCGGTTCAGTAGATGGAAACAGTATGTGATGTTTTTGGGGGTACCTACCTTGTGGAAGTTGAAAACCAAATCAAGCTCACAGACATTGCTGAAGAAATGGTCCAGAATCTCGACGAACAAGTGGATACATTCAAGGTAAGCCAACTCATTGTCTGTTATGTCAACGCACAAGGAGAAAAACAAGCCTGCATAGCGCCTGTATATAACCTTATGCGTTCTAAACTGCAACAACAACAAAAAAGGTTACATGAAACTGGCAACCAAATTAAAGAATGACACCTATGTGATGCAAGAATGATTCAAAAGTGTGATTTAAAACCATAACCAGTTTCAACTTATACAAACACATCTCAAAGGCCACTTCTATTGTTTCCGACAACTATCTTACAGCCCGATTCGATTCCTAAACTAAAATAACACAAAATCATTAACCCTAATCTCGCCAAAGCAAAAAAAAAACCCACAAACCTCAACGAAATTGGTGAACTTCGAGTCGCGATTCACCACCAATCTGTGAACCTGAGAAAATTAAAAAAATTAAAAAAAAATCAGATGAGAAGCATAGAGGGGGAGAGAGGGGGAACTGAATCTTGCCTCGTATTCGACTTTGTGTTTCTCAGACTCCTCAAGAGGAACATAGTACTTTGCAAGACGAGTCTTGCCTTGTCTGTTCTGCAACAATATGAATCGGATCTGCAAGAATAAAAACTCGATCAATATTGAGCTTCAGATACCAAGTTCGAAGAATCTTAAGAGAGTCTATACCATTACTATTCGTGAAATCGCGAGACAAGAACACGCATCCAAAGTTTTGCTTCTTGCCGTCGAAAGACCTTCGCTGGCTTTCCGCGTTTGCCAAATTAAGGAATCGGAGAAAACTCTATTCCTTTTTCCTATTTAATTTTTTCTTTTACCCATTACCGGATATGACCCCATTTTGATCGGTTCGGCTTGGTTTAGATATAGTCAACTCAAAATTAATCGGTAGATAATATTTTAAAATTTATGGATATTGGGTTGGATCCAAGTTTACCCGAGGCGAGTCGGATACCTGATACAACTCAAACTCAAAACTTTGCATATTTACATGTGCCATTAAAATACATGTTACAAACTCGTATCTAGTCGACAAATCCCGATTCCCAAATCTTTTCCACTTCCCAAAATACAAAAACACCACACAAAGTTAGATCTTTAGTTTAGTGAAGTATTGCTTTTCTTAAATGATTTTTCATATCAGAACAAGAGTTACAAACATAATCAGATTGCTAGAAAAATCAAAAATGAGAAAAGATTTAAAGAAAAGAAAATTCGCGAAATCGATTGAATAACATAATTCAGATGCCAAGTGAAGAGATCACGTTATTTTCGATGCAATTCTAATCACTTTCATTCGATTGTATCGTGTTTTATTATATTAACCAAGAATTTTTTAATAAAAAAATACATGTTATTGGTTATAGACTACATCAATTTTGCAACATACCCAATAATATTAACACACACCCAACTATTTTTATTGGTATTCTTAAAGTATAGTCCAATAATTATGTATGTTAAATAAGCTCAGATTATTTGTTTTACATTTATTTTATTTTGTTTTATATTAGTAGAAGAAAGTAAGTTTAGATAAAATATCTTTGAAAGTAATACTAAACACAAACTAAAACTGATTAAATACTCAGATGGATCTAAAAGTCTAATACCCAAATAATCAGATTTGAATCTAATCCAAACTAAAATATTTTGGATACCAAAAATATCTAAATCACAATTATATACTTAAATATATTAATTATTTTAATTTTTATATCTATTAGGTATTCAAAAATATGAAAATATATAAAAAGTATCAACATAGTCACAAGTAAATTTCTAGAAATAAAATAAAATGTTCAAATAGTGAAAATATTTATTTGTTCTCCATCCAAATATTTAAATTGAACTAATTTCTATGTAAATATAAATATTTACTCTTACATTATTCAATTTTTTATGTTTAATATTTTTTATTTTCAGATTTTGAGGACTTTAATATATTTGGATTTTTTTTTAGAAAATACATAATTAAAATAGGTATCCGAACTCGAATCCAAACCAAACGCGCAATCAAACCAAAATTTGTAAATATCTGAATAAGATTTAAATTTCTAACTCTAATGATCCAAATTCGAATAGATCAAATGAATATATGAATGTCCATCTCTAGAAAAAGTTATACGACAAATCTCTTAGTACAATTTACATAAAAAAATTAATAAACTATTTCACTCCGAGCACCGCTTGAATTACTATCTAGTATTTTGTAAAATAGCTTCACTATCAAGAACATATAACCAATAACAATTAGTGAGAAGAAGGTATATTTCATTTCATACAGAATGGATCTACTAAAGATGAACATTATACAAGGAGAGAATTGGTGGTTTAAAACAAGGTGAAATCTCTCAATGAAAGACGAGTTCGATGATATCTTTCCACATAAAAGGACAACGGTAGCGAGGCCTCCAGGCCCTCCACAATATAAGAATTTAAGAAAATGAAATCTTTATAAGAAAAAGAAATCTTTCCAACAAAAAAAAAAGAAATAAAAAGAAATAGAGATAACTGCCCAAACCAACCCGGATCCAATAAAACCATTGATGATCAAACCGATAAGCTTTGATGGGTGATCACAGTACTAGCTACCTAATTTTCAATCTCTTTATAAACTATTCTAATTTCGTTTCATACTATCATTTGATCACATGATTAGGTGCAACTGAACTTTTTTGACTATAACCACTTCTTGATCTATGGTTGATATTTGCTTCATTTCTACGCTCAGTAGTTGTACCTTTTTAACTGAATAACTCTACCAAATCAGGAGAAACAAACAAAACAAAGAGTGCCATTGCTACACCTAACGCAACGAATTGAATAAAAGAAAAAAAAAAACAAGCAGATTTACTTTTCACACAAGCATCCCCACTAGTTTAGTTCCTGTCAGACATAATTCTAGAAGAAGGATAGAGACAGAGAGACAAATGTAATGAAAGTGGTTAACAATTTTTGAACCTTTTATTTCAACGGTTTTCCTCTGACCGCGTCTTCCTCAACCTCCCACGAGTCATCCTGATTGTCTGCTCCATTACCGTCTCCTTTGGACCTTCCGGGTTCGAGTTTCCATTAACTGATTCCGCTTCTCCTTCTCCTTCCACTTCTTCTATCTGCATTGGTTCCGCTTCCACTTGGGTGGTTGATTGGGTTGGAGGGGAAGAGACTAACTTTTGTACTATCTGAGTGATACCCACGCTTTTGGTATCTGTGGCTGGTCCAGAAGTAGCTTTTGAAGGGCCTGCTTCTTTACCGGTAGCATCATCACCATCACTGTCGCTTGAAGATGAGCTAGAAGACGCAACTTCTTCAGGTTCTGGTTGAACGATAGGGGATTTCTTAGGCTTAACAGGGACTTGATTAGCTCTGCCTCCACGTTTCTGAATCAGAAACGAATATGAATATGACAGACCACGAAACGAGTATTTAGTTACTTACACAATCAGATATTGTTTTAATCGTACCTGAGGTTGCTGCGGCCTTGGAGTTGATTGTGCAGCAACATACTGGAGAATCTCAAAGATTCTGGTCTGACCATAGCTTGCAACTCGTTGCCAATATATCACAGCCATATCTCCAGCTCTTGTCCTTAGCTCCAACAAACTATGGTCAATGTCATTCTCATGCTGTGAGAGATATGGCCTAAAGAAGGACTCGTAGACATAGGTAGTTCCCTGAACAATCAAAGAAAAAAAGTCATGTAGGCATCGAAAGACTAGGTATTTTTCTTGCTTCAATCAAATAAACACATACCCTGGTTTTAGGATACCACAGGTAGATGAAGAATGCTAACTTAGCTTCACTGTACATAGGAACCCTACAGAAGAAATGAAGACGAGATAAGAAGAGAGCCAAAAAAAAAGACATGGTCGTAATGTTTAGAATGCTCACCATGAAACAAAGGCATCACCAACTCTCTCAAAGACAGTCAAGCAAGCAACCAATATCCTGTAATCGATGTTAACTTGAAGTTAGTAAAGTCATTTTTGAGAACCTTATGGAAGGGAAAAAGAGTATTATACCAGTACTGGCACCAAAAGCGAAGTTGCTCAATTTCAGGCCTGTTCTTTTCAACAGTCTTGTAGCATTCGTACGCAGGGTAGGCATAACCCAACAGCATCCTGAAACAAAATGTAAGAGAGGGCTAATCAACACTAACTAAATATCATTTAAGAACAAACAAAAAGATAGTATGATTTCGTACACCAATCCTCTTGTAAGAAACGATCCAATCATCTTGAAGAACTGAAAAAACAAGAAAGCATCAATTGGCATGAGAATTCAAGTGGTTAGTAAGATTACTGAAATCTGGAAAGAATAGATATGCCTATTCTAGCTCACTATTGAGTAAACCTTTAACATTCATCCTTTTTGAATTTAGTATTAGCAGAGATGCACATAAGCCTCTAAGAGAAGAAGCACATGACTGAGGAAAAAAAGGGATCCGAAGGGAAATCAACAAAGAAGATAGATATCTTACAGAGAATAAAGTTAATTAAAACTAACGAACGACTTAAAACACACAGATAGATTAAAAACTAGGGCAAATCGATCAAGCTACATGATGATGATTCAGCTGCAGACAGTAAATCAAAGAGCCACAGAAAACGAAAAACACCGATTCGAGAGATCGGAAACTGCTCGGCGGAGGAAAGTGTACTTGTTGTGAGAAGAACAGCTGTTTACCCCGGCGAGAAGAATAGACGGAGGGAGAAGAAACTTTGGCGGATAAGGTAGGCGGAGAGTGAAAATCTAATTTCAAAATCACCTTTCTCTCTCTCTCTCCGGATTTGCTTACTTGAAGTTTTTGAATCACGTCTCGTTGAAGTTATGGATTTTGCAGTCCCCCTTGAAAACCAATTTTGACCAAATATAATATAATATAATATATAATTCTTATTTTACAATATTCTAATACAAAACTATTAAGTGGTTTTTTATCTTGTTGTATTGCATCATCCTTTAAATTTTTTTTTTTTTGCAAAATATGTTAATATCATTAAACAATGATACATAAACGCTACCTAACAGAAATAGCCCCAGCAAAAAAAAGCAGAGATATTTAGGTTTGAATCACAAGTAATTTTAGAAAAAGTATAAGTGAAAAACTGTTGAATGAGTTTATATAAACCATCTGGGATAGAATCATCCCATCTATTAAAGTGCAATCTCCCAAGGATTTTCTTAAGATCACAAGATTTTTTTCCTTTTTTTTTAATTTATTTCATCTTCAGATCTGGATTTAGTATAACTCGACATTACTAACTCATTTGAACTCGGTATAACTAATTCACTAATATTTAATATTACGCAATATAACTAGTCGAACTCGGTATAACAAACTCAGTAGTACTCAATATTACGCAGTATAACCAGTATAACTCAATTGAATTCGGTTTAACTACACTCAAGAATACTCAATATAACTCAGTATAACTCACTACAACCCGTATAACCCAATATAACTCAGTATATTGTACGAAATATAACTCAGTACAATTAAATTTTTTAATTTAAAATTTTTCAATTATCCAATTTGTACAATTTAATATTTTCCACTTTCTATAGTATGTATCATTCATAATTTATATATAATCTATATTACATATTAAGAAAAATTACACAAGGTTAAACACTTAAAACTCCAAACTAAGAAACACATTTTGTAGTTAATTTTTTTTTTTTGTTACAAATCTGAACTTATTGCAAATCCATTTGACTGATTTATAATAATCCACTTATTTTGATTTTGAGATCTATATATTTGATTTTGAAATTTATTTGTTTGATTTAAAATCAATGGATCTATCAAAATTTTTAAATCCAAAATGTATTTTTAAATCCGTTAAAATAATAGAACTTAAGACAAAAAAAATAATCAAAATCATCGATATTAATTTTTGAATAGTTAATGCTATAGACGACCTAAATAGTAAATTAAGTACATACATATATTCGTGTGAAATCATCACATATACAAATGCATATGCATCTATAAATTATTATAAGAACTCTACTGAACCGGGTTGAACCATGATTCATGTGTTTCACCGGTTCATCAATCGGTTCATTTTTTAAAACAATGGGAGAAATACTGCTAGTACTGGCAATCCGCAAACATCCATTCTATTGTACTCAAAGCATCATTTCGATTGATCACCCCTACAGTTTTATCGAAGATTTTGCGATAACCACGCTTGTGGGGATTTGTGAAAATTTGGTATCGCCATGAGCTTTATCTAATTATCATATAAGATTCCAGATTATCTCAACAAATTAGTTTGACACTAACACCAACTAAAGCACAACAAACAAACAAGTACAATGGATGGAACCTGGCTTGTCTTTTTAGGTAGCATGTGAAATTAAAGATACATGGAACGATCGCTAAAACATTTGGTATCAAACCTGTTTGTTTCTGGTTCTCCTTCGGTTGCTAGCTTATATTTTGGATCTGTTTCTTCTATTAGCTTAACTTCTCTTTTTCTTCTCCTTTTCCTTGCGCTTTCGTTTTGCATTCTTCTCCTCCTCAGTGAGTTCAATTTGAGCGCATTCGTTTTGTTCCTTCCCCTCAGTGAGTCGAGGCCTTTTATGTTCTAGTGTGTACTCCTCATTGACTTCACTTCTAGGCCTTTTCTTTTCCAGATTGCTTTCTTCTTTGTTTGTTTGCTGCTCATTCTTCGCTCTGTCCCTTCTGTTAGCCTTATTTCTTCCTCTTTTCTCCTTTTCCTTGCGCTTTCTGATTGCTGTCTTCTCCTCCTCGGTGAGTTGACTTTGATGGCTTCTGTTTTTCTTTACCGCTAATTCACTCTGAGGGTGTTTCCTCTGTACCGCACTCCCTTGGAATGATGCGCCGTTTTCCGTCACCTGATTGTTGTGGAATATAGTATGCGGACACAATGCTGGTACCGAGTCGATGTGCGTATTATCCGGTTGGGAATTTATGGTCTGTAACACAAGTCTGTGCGCTGCCTTCCCAAGCCTATCCCCCGAAATGGATCCTTGTGGGTTATACCTGCAGACAGTGATAAAACAATCCTTACATAAAAAGGTCTTCCACAACTTTGGGTACCACAAAAGATTCATAATCTTCACCTCTTGATTTTTATAATCTTTGCAGGAGCACGTCTTCCATCACCATCTTCATGCCATAGATTAGTTCCACCTTTCAAATCCGCTAGTTGTACAGTCTGTGATATGAAACACGATAAATAAAAACACTGTTACCACTAACTCGTAAAAAAGTAGTAGGCTATGTTTTTGGTTATAGAAACATCTTTTTTTTTTTTACCACAACGTCAAACACAAAATCAGAAGCCAAGTTGATGCAAATAGTAGCAATAAACTATACCTTTTTAGGCAACACAACTCCCGGAGGTGGACGAGAAATGTCGCTTCCTCTAAGATCATCTGGAAGTTTGTATATGGCACAACTGTACAAAAAAAAAGTGTTAATTTGATATAACTCAAGGAGAGGCCGAAAAAATGCAAAAACCGAAATTCGTGATAAAGGGCTTACATGACTTGATTGGCTAATATATCTTCCATCCCCTCGATGGGGGATCTGAAGCATGAAGGCTGACTATCTCCACCACATAAACCTAAGTAACCATTCATCCCTTCACTGCAGTTATCAATAAATTTTCGATTATAATTCTAATTTCCAACTTGGCTTCCTCAGTAAATTAGCCCTTTTATTTTATAACAAAACTGAAACAGAAAATCAAATCACAACTAAGCCCCTACAACTATTACCAACTGAATCAACTATTCTCAAGATTTATACACAAACCTTAGTCCCGGGTCAATTTTTTCGGTAATTGTTACTCGTTCTTTGTTGCTCCATTTGATAGTACGGCTACTAAGAGAACGGATGAGCTCAGCAAGCGGATGAGATGAAACCATAAAGAGCATGTCAGACAACACACTGTTTCTTCGAACTTCTTCGTTCTGGAAAAATTAAATGGAAGGAAAGAACGAAAAATTAAATGGAAGGAAAGCAAAGTTACATGTGATTCTTATACACAAATACACTATAAAGTTAATAACTATGCATGAGACAAGCTGTACCGTCAGTGAGTGCTCCACTTTTTCGGCTGCATCCAGAAGACGCTTTTCTTCTATAAAAGGCAGTTTTGCTATACCCTTTACAAGGAAAGATGGAAAAGATGCATTATTACACCAAACCATCTTGTCTGCCTTAATGAGATGAAAAGACAAATCAAACCTGCCAGGAATAGCGCTTTCCATTCATGTCAATCTCAAAATCTGCACACCGAAAAAAGGAAAATGAGAGTCATAGATTGGACAATACCACAATGAATGAGACTAATTCTACAAAAACTACCACATACCGGTAGGATAAAACTCAGCTATAGGTGAATTTGGATCTGTCATCAGTTTCCTAAAACACTCTGGGAGAGCATGTGCACTGAGACAGGAATGCAGTGAGCAAACAATTGACGGCAGATAGAGATGATAAACACTCAGAAATAAAGACAGAATTACCTTGCAGATGGAAGAACTGCCAGAAGCTGATTGAATGGTTTAAATGGGGAACCTAGTTCGAACTTAATATCTAGCTTATCTAGGAACTTGAGATCAGATGCGAAAGGTGCATAATGATAAGGATAAAACCTGCAAAACAGACAGGCAGTTAAGCAAAGACAAACAATAAGGACTAAGGCAAAGTGTGAATCAGTTCGCTCATTTCTGCTAAAGTTGCTACTAAAGGCCATCTTGGCTCTAGAACAAGGTTATTGTGAAATTAAATCATGCTCCGACCGATATAAGCAAAACTTGAAACATATCAGCTGAAAATATTAGCGGATATGTTTAAGTAGAAGATAAAAGTCAAAAATATGATGGAAGCCTTGCACGGAAAACTTTGTATATTGAATAGTCTACTCAACCTTGAAGCATGGTGCGAAAAAAAAAAAGGAGCATTACAATCCTAAAGAATATAATGTTTATCTAGGCGCAATAATCATCCTGCTTCAAATATTGCTAGAAACGAACACAGAAAATAGTGAAATATGAAAAGTATATTACATATGTACGAGGATGACAGGAAACTGACCAATTCCATGAACAAACACCATGATAATAGTAATGCATTATCCAACAAAGACCTTCTGTATACTTCAAAACCTGGCCAATAACAATAACAAAACAGTAAATTGTGCATTCCACATAACTTAAGCATAATTTATATTTCATCAAATTACAGGCATGAGGGAACTCACCACATCTCTGCGTATTTGTTCCATTTCCTCTATAGTCTTAGCTATGAATTTCTCCTCATAGTATCTCTCCCTCCATCCTTGTACACCTAGCCTCACCTGATCATACAACAGCCATGTGAAATAGCCAGCTTGATTAGGAAGATGTGAAAAACAAGCTCGCGAAGATGAAGCATTTATGCAGATGGAGAACAGCTGAAAAAACAAAAGACCTTATCTTCTTCGCCTTTTCCTGAACTGAACCCATCTGATTTTTCCCGCAACACTTTCTTCAGCTTAAACTTCAATTCTTCTCTGTTATCTATTTCCTGAAAATCCACTGTGTATTTTAGTACAACTCAAACGACAAAAGTAAAAATCAAGTCCCTAAATAACATAAAGAAAAAAAGACAGCATAAGTTGACCGTTTAACCAAAACTTGACATGGAGAAAGAGAAAATAGTTTACGCTTAACAAACAAAGGTTATAATCACCCAAATCAACTACAATCCAACCAAAAGGCACAAAGATAACTAGAATTTATAGAAACTCATCATTGGATGACTTACTTCTTCTTTGATGTTATATTCTGTTTCCACATTCGCCACACTAGTGTTATCGTCCAATGACGGACGCAATGAATCGGCCACTTCAACTAGAGAATCTAGTTGCACAACCGGGTCATAGTTACAATTTCTGCTCGATTGAGCTCGGTCACGACTAAACCTTTCCGATTGCCTCTGTAACAGATATCACAATAACTGCATCATTGAAATACTAAACCATGCAAATTTATCAGAATCTTATTTTCTAAGCTTTCATTTTTGGTGGATGATCAAAGGGGTCTAGTACAAGGTAGTGCAGAGAAGTTATTAACCCATGCAGAGAGAGGCCAATGGCACGAAAGAAAACTGCTGGATACACTATCTTATTAATAAAAAATGCAATTTCTCTCCACAAGAGGCGTGTAATACTAGGTAGCGATGCAAAATGACGGTAGTTTTAGACTGGGTTAGCGTTTCAAAACATTCACTTCGTTTAAGCATTTTCTTAAGTTATCTTAAGCAAGTCATCTCAACAAGACAATCCATGGCCCAGTGAGATTTTTAATCGTATAGCTTCCATTATAATACCTTAGAATGAAGGAAAATGCGGATAACTAAATTATAGAAGGACATTAACCTGATGGTTTCGTGCTCTTCTTTGAAATATATTATTTTCATAGAGCCCAACGGCCTGGATAAAATGCTCCACATTCTTTAAATTCAGCTGAAAGTTAGAAGATGGAAGTTTTAAAAGATAATCATGTAGCCACATCAAGTACGATGAAGAATGTTTAAACAATGCACCTTGCTTCCATTGCTTAAGTAACTATTATTTGATCCAAATTCCTTCTTGTACACGGACATAAGTAATTCTATAGCACCCTGCATGACAGCAAAGTTATTGACACATCAATTATAGACTTTCAAACTTGTAAAGCAGTTCTAAACAGGCTCATCGACTTCCGTTGACACATCAATTATATTGAAAGAAAGACTGAGTATATATGTACTAAGCTATTCAATTCCAACCATAAATGAATACGTCTATAAGGATTTCTTATGGATTGATTTATAGCTACAGAAAAAACTGATATAGGAACAAGGGAAGCTCACATATCTAAGAATTCCTATTTTTCAGCAGATATCAAGAATTAGCGAGAGTGACATATGATCGATCAGACACTGTAGCTGACATTTTAAAAGCTGGAACAAAATTATAACAACAGAAAACTAAGACAAAACAAACCTCCCGTATCTCTAGTGTAGGCATATGTGGCAGGAAATCATTGCCAACAAAAAAACAGATGAAGATGAAATCATCAATTATCCGGTCCAAATGTTTTTGCAACTGTGAGTTAGGTATCTGCATGTCGTGCTCCAAATACTCTCGAAGCGTCCAGATATTGACGAACTGCCAAAAGTTAAGGGAACTCAATGATTATGCTAAAGATATTAATGAGCCTTTTACATTTGCATGCAATTCTGAGAAATAGTATTGAGATGTGTAACCCTTAAAAATACCTGGTATGGCTTCTTAGCCACAACATCTGTCTCAGCTTTATCAAACAAATCTCCTGCCTTCCTCTTTACCTTGCCCTCACAATCTGCTGCTCGGTGCCCGAGTTGACCACACAAGAAGCATTTGTCTTGTTGTCCAGGAGTGAAAACAACCTAGGTGAAGTCACCACGAGGAAAACACAGTTGAATTGGCATCCTATAGTGAATCTTGAAACATAAAAGACTCGCATACAAATTTGTGAATGTTTCAGATGTTAATTTCTTGTCAAAACAATATGGAAGATGCAAGTGTTGAGATTATAAACAAGATAGATTGGTAAAAAACCTCACGAAGGATTGAAATATGAACTTCGTGTGTGGCCAAAGCCAGCATGATCAAGTCGGCGTCCTGTTAATCATAAGAAGAAAGGCCTTAACTAGTAATTCGATCAAGATCCCAAATCTAACATGAAGTAACATAAGAAAATAAATAACGGGAGGTTACATACCAAACCATACAGACAATGACAAGTGTTGGGATTGTAACCAGGATGGTTCTTTTGAAGACGTATATAAGACATGATCTTGTGCTCCCCCTCACCAGGAACATTAGCATCTGAGAGGATAACCTTCGGAAGAAGAAAATCATGATCAAAGCCTTGAACTATAGGCAAAAGAAAAAAATAAATCAGTACCTTAATATTTTTCCAACCAGGGTCAGAATTAAGTCGAAGGTGAATGTAGTATTGCAACGCAAATGAAAGAGTAGACATGAACTCCGTTCCAGGAGTTATAACATTAGAGTCAAAAACTTGAGAGTCCAGTTTAGGAGGCAACCTCTTCCCTTCACTCTCAAACTCTTGCCGCAGTCGCTCTTCTTCGGCAGCCTAAAACAGATCAAATTTCAACCATTTTCTTTAAATTGTAGTCTGAACAGAAACATAGAATTAGAAGACAGATCTGTGGAGCAAAATTTATGGCATTTCATGATGGTAAAAGGTAACAACTGTCTTCAACATAGTGACATAATGATGGTAAGCAACTTAGAGCAATGCACTACCACTACAATCAAAGAAAGCATATGATTGATACCGAATTTTTATTTAAAAAAAAAAAAAGAAAAGAAAAAGAGAGAGATAGGTACATACGGCCTCTGCTGCATCTTTTGCAGCTCGAAACCTTCTAGATCTCTGTTGATTCA
Source organism: Brassica juncea (assembly GCA_018703725.1). Lineage (NCBI taxonomy): Eukaryota > Viridiplantae > Streptophyta > Magnoliopsida > Brassicales > Brassicaceae > Brassica > Brassica juncea. Next base: position 61,217,219 of record CM031936.1, on the reverse strand, counting down.
TCTTAGCCCTTGGAGCAACACCATCTAAAAGTAACATATAGAAAAAAAATTGATTACAAGAAGGATAAAAGAAAAAAAAACAAGTCTAGTTAATACACTGACCAATAGCCAAGAATAACAGCTTCCGGGGTCGAACCATGACGAAAAGTCTGTCTATGTAATCGAACATGCACTGAAACACCTCAGAAAACGTTGTTGGAGAAGCCTGAAGAAAAAAAACACACACAGAAAGAGAGAAATTAGTATATTTTCGAGAAAGAAGAGGAAAAAACAAAGCGTTTTACCCTGTCTTCAGGATGGAAACAAGGATGAATGATTCCGTTCATGTCGAGGTACAGATTGTCGTACTCGACGCCGTTTGGATTAGGTTTGCTAGTATCGACCGGAACCTTGACGTCGAGAGGTTCTTCTTCGATGACATCTTGCAAAATCAATGGGTACCTCTCAATTAACCATCTGTAGAACGACGGTACTCCCATCGGAAAAAGCCTTAAACCCTCTCAAGAGTGAAGACTTATGTTGCGGCAGTAGTGAAGTGAGCCCGTTAGGTCACGCAGTGGAGATACATTTTATCTCACGGTTACCCTTTTTCAAAGAAAGAAAAAAAAAATTGACTTATTACAATCCGGCTCATGTTTGATTCAAGATTTTTTTTTAATTTTAAGAAACTAATATTTCCTCTGTTTTTAAAAGATAGACTTTTTAGTATTTTCACACATATTAAAAAATACATTAAATCACTATAATAAATTTATCGTTTTCTGTAATTTTCAATTTTCAACTTTCAACAATTTTTATTCAATAGTAATCCAATAAAACCAATTAATTTTCTTAAAGTTTACAATTATTTCATAGAAAACATAAAATATACATCTTTTTGAAATAAAATATTTTTCCAAAACATGAATCTTTTAGAAACAGAGGGAATATATAAAACTGCATTTACGTTTTTTTTTTGCTTAAAATGCATTTACGTTTCACGTGATAAGTGGGATATTGGTTTGTGTAATTCTTAAATTTAAAAGTTAAAATAAAATTTAGTGTTATTTTATACATTTAAAATTTATGTTGAAAATTGTCAGAGATATTTGATAAAATTCATAAGTTCAATCGAATAAAACCTTTTAATTATTTAAACTATAATATCAAAGTTAAAAACTATAATATAATTTTTATTTTATTGGAGTAAATTTGTGCATGCTAACTGTAATACTATGAAACAAGTACACAATAGAAGAAGAGATTCAAAGATCAAATATATATTTTATTGATCAAGAGAGTCGGGATTACAACATATTGGTTCATGAACGCGAATTTTAGCTGCATAACTCTGTACTCGAAACTTTGACCGGTAATAATCGCATGGATCTGTCAGTATTTATCGAAGAGAAGTTCAGATTATTGAGAATTAAATCCTTGATTTTGAATCCGATCAAATCTCACTTTGCTCAGACGGCTTCTTTGAGAAGGGAGAAACAGCTCTCTATACTTCTTTATATCTTTCTTTAATCGTCACAGCTCTCATCATCTTCTTTATCTTCTCAATCCATCTCTGTTCTTCACTTAACAAGTAATTTTCTCTAGGGTTAAATTATGGTTGCTTTTTTGTTGTTCTGCTTAGAACCCTAGATTAGGCTATATTTTGATCCTTCACCTCCAATATTATCATCAGGGACACCTCCAATATTATCATCAGGGACGAACGATATGCCGAAACAAGTACCATTTCCTCCTTTGGTACGCAGTACCTTTTTATGTTATATAGTCTTGTAAGCGGATTTATGTAGTTCATGCACATAATGGCGTTTAGGCCGACACTATACAATCTAGACGAATTTTAAGCATTAATATTGAAAAAATTAAAAATTAATATTATTATATATTTTGTTATTGTTACTATCATTTATATTAACTGTTCCTTATTTTGTATATTTATTATCACATCTATTAGAGAAATTGCTTGCAAAATAATTTTAAATTTATAAATTATCATCTTTAGATATTTAAACATGTTTTAACTTTTTATAATTTAAAACTATTCATATATGTTTTTTCTTTGAACAACTACTATTCATATATGTTAAACTATATTTTTATACATACAATTATATTTGAAATATATTTTATGTTGATTTTTATAAAAATAATGTATATATTAATTTTCTACTGATATTTCATGTAAAATCTTATATTCGCTTAGATATTGTTTATGTGTCCGCATAACAAGCGCCTACCGCGTTTTAGAGCACTGGAAAATTTAAAGACTCATTTACTTATTGGTTAGTAATATATATATCTTCAAAAACACACTCATCACCAAGCAAGGGAAAAAGAATATACACAAGCCAATTGCCTAGATGATGATCAGCTTGAAGGTGAACTAGTTTGAATGGTGATGAGTGTGTCTTGGTTGATCAAGCTTCTACCAAAACATTCTTCTTGCGTCCAAGACATCTTGAGTAATCCTCCAACAGCTTCATTGAGTTTCTTTGTCCTTGAACGAGTCATAGGACCATCATGAATGGCTAAGACATCCTCATCAGTTGGCTTGTCATTGATCTCCATGTCTTCATCATCTAGCTTGTCCATGATCACATCAGAATGATTAGAGAAAGCAGAATTGGCGTTTGCGAAGTTGAAACTGGCAATGACTACTGTGCCTGTACTGGCATTACTAGAATTTTCTATGCAGTTTGTCACTGAATCCGATGCATATAGGATTGGCTAGGGAGCAGTTCTTATGCAAGACAAGAATCCCCTTGCTTTCTTCAGCCATGCCTTAACTAATAGAGAGCAATTAACATGTGTGTATGAGAGAGAGCTTATGGCGATTTAGAAGTGGAAACATTATCTGCTGGGACGTAAATTTGTGGTTTATACTGATTAGAGAAGATTGAAATTCTTGCTGGAACAGAAGGAAATTAATATGAAAGTTGAATTTAGAAGGTTATATTTTCTGAAGCAGACGATAACTAATGACACGAAAACATCAAGGTTTCTTTCTAGCACACCTTCTTAACAAGCATCAAATACCAATATGTATGCTAAACAGTTCCTATGGTATCTAATCATGATACAAATGGTGAAGGCACTCACACACGAGAAAGAATGGCTTTCCAGACAAATGCCAAATAAATTCCCATGGAACCAGAGGATAAAACTTTACCAAAAATAGGGCGTGGAGGTGAACTCAAAGCAGAGAAGCATGCAGGTGGCATACAAAGTGTGGACTAACACACAAAACATGGAACACATAAAAGAGAGTGCTTCTCTTGTGGCTAGGCTTCTTGGATTTGTTGAGCCAAGTCGATTGCCGAAGGAAATGTTTGGCCTCAGCCTGTTACCTAGAACGGAGAACGTAAAATCATTCGGCTGGAGATTTACCAAATCTTTCTCTGGTCTACGCTTGACCGACAAGAAGCACTTACGAACAACTCCTGCTCATAAAGTTGTGAAAGGGATGGATGTAACTCTCTAGACATAATATGTACCCGACTGAAAAAGAAACTTGAATTGTATTTGTAGCAATTATATTATAAGTTTATAACAGACCAAGGATGGGGGGAGTGACAATAACCTGAATATTTCCCAGTTCATTTATTGAACACTAACTTAGCAGGAGAATTTACAAACAAAGAGATAACCGCAAGCTCAGACATGCTACATAGGAACCCATATTATGATGCAAGAACAGAGCCTTCGGTGATTTTCCATCCTCCTGACTTGGACCAGAAAGCTTCGTATCTTGTTGTGTAGGTTCTGACATCTGTAGCATTGTTTTCTGGATGAACCAAATCAGATAGACAAGCAGACTCCTCCAGAGTTGCTTCCACCAGAGCACGAGTTCCATCAGCTGAGACAGTCACGCTGTCAACGGAGAGTTTCAACAGTGTATAATCATAGACCAACCCGAGCTGCTTAGTTTCAGATGCTCTGTCTGTCCAGATCTTCAGCATTCTCCCATCCAAAACCTATTAAAATTACCAGACATCGTTGCAAATATTACAATCAGGTTCACAGTATTAACACAATCGAGTGAATTGTGAGTTTATTCCCTTACCTCTGGCAACATTTCTATGCAGTGGTCACGCCCGAAAGCCTGAGACTTTATCTTCTGCCACTTGCTCACTAGACTCTCTGCAGTCCTAGCATCCATTCTGGGAAGCGCTACAGAATCCTCAGATTTCACTGACCCTAATTCAGAAAAAAAAAAATTATTCCAGGGAAATAAAGTTAACTCAGTAGCACAATTTCCTACATACGTTATTCTAAAGAGAAATGTTAAATACACTGCATTACAGCTCTAACTCTTGGTTACAGTTTGCTCAAAACATTCACGCAGCATATGTACATGTTGTTAGTGAAATCTACTCAGCAACTTGTTAACCTCAGTTCTAAATACTCAGGATATCGTGTGGGACATGTATCAAGTAAACGATCTACTTTCATTCCTGTTAAAGAATTGGTTAAATTTTTGGGTGACGATCTACTTTTGAGCAATTGTATAAAATTCGGATCCTTTGATCATATACCTATGGTAGCAATTTCAGATGTCGTAGAGGAAGTCATATCCTTGCGTTGCAACGATGAGCTGCTTTTAAGAGACAAATACCTCAGGCTGGCCAGCGAAATCACTCCAACAACCACACCGGCAGAGAGAATCTTTACACTTGCCTCCTTTAGCTTATCAGCATTGGACTTTTCTACAGTAATTGCAACGACGCTAGACTTTGTATCAAACATTTCGGATGGTCTTTCAGTTTCTGTACTTAAAACAGCAGTCTCATCATCATATCCTACACTGTTACCAACATGATCTACAGTAGACACTGTCTCTTGCGCATCCTTGGGGATTCCATCTGAATAGCGAGAAGGAAAAACTTTCTGCAGTGCCTGTATAGCACTAGCCTTCACATGCTCAGCTCCCATCCTTGCCATAGCTGCAGCAGCTGCTAAAGGAGAGCCCTGAACTACCTCCACTCTTTCCAGGTAACTCAAAACCATGGGATCATCATAATAATCCCCGAGTTTAAATTGTTTATCTTTGGTATCTCTGAATCTAGGAAAGACAACCCCTGCCAACCAGGTTTCCAATAATTTGCAGAGCCCAGGGAGGTCGTGATTGTCATCACGATTCGAATTCTCCAAGACAAACTCAACAATAGCTGGATTCCTGTATTGCGAGTCCTCACTGTCTAACCCCAACCACATACGGCATTCGTCAACTTTGCCAATAAGCAGTGCACAGAGTCCCCTCTCGAGACCAAAGTCTACCTCCCAGTTGTTTCTCGAGTCGTACAGCATCGCAGGAATCTCCATAGCCATTACCTTAGCCTGCTGAAGTTGCTGGAATTGCTTATCAGCGTCCTGTAAGAGGTGGGGCTTCTTACCTATAAAAGCTTGAGCCACAAGCGCCAGCGCAACTTCATAAACTTCAAATGACTCTGCTGGAATATTACTCGGGGTAGCTACAAAAAGATCAACCTACGACATAAAGAGCAGAAGAGATTAGAATGGGGAAACCAAAACTAAATCATGATAAGAAAAAGAAATAAGAAAAGGGTTTCAGACTTGCTCAGATGCTGTCATACGTAAAAACGCCTCATTCATAAATTTCTCACGTGTAAGACCACCAACAACAGCTGATGCTCCACCTCCTCCAACAGACCACAAGATATTGCGTACACCGCTCAAACCATCTCGTCTCTTCCCCGCGTAATCATCCCCCAGCGGTAAACCAAGAAGCTCCAATACATAACGCGGCGTGATCTCTTCCAGAGTCTCATCAATCTGGGCACGTAGATCCGGTGCAAGGCTGCTGGCTCCTTCCTCCTGCAAAAGCTTCAGAGCTTCCTCGACGAACTCATATCCAGTGATAAAATCAGGAGGATCTAATGCCATTGCATCCCTGGAGATGTCAACAAAGGCAAGGGCCATAACCAAAACCACATCTTGCTTGAAGGACTTAGGCAACCTCTCCTTAAGCAAAGCTTCTCCTACACGAAGAACCACCTCAGTCTCACCAGCTTCTTGCAGTACACACAGAGCACCAGGAACCTTCATGTTTATATGATAATTAAAAAAAAAAATCTTTTATTTTGAGAAATGAAACGATTCAAAATATACCTTATCCCAAGGAACATCAGTGATGACAGTAGCTTCCTCGTCATCAAGAAGGCTTTCGTTGTACTCTCTTCTAGAGCGAGGATTCGAGAGCGTCTCGCAAGCAGCTTGAAGGATCTGTCTTCTGCTGATTAAAGCGTCGTCGCTGAAACCGAATTGAGGCGGTTTTGAAACCCTAGCTTCAAACGCTCTCCTGATTCCATCGGTTAAGAAATGCGTCTCCGCTCCCAAAACCTGGTAGAAGTCGATGGGAATCGGGACGTGGCGTTCGGGACGGTCAATAGATAGTGGCGGAGTGACCAAAGTGGCGGTGGCGACTGAGGAGGAGGAGGAATCGGTGGTGAAATTGAAGTCGGAGAGAAGACGATCGGCCCATCGGCTGGCGGAACAGACAGTGGTAACCTGAGAGGAGGATAGGCTGCGCCGGAGTTTGGTCGCCGGTGGAAGTCGGGAAATCTGAAAGGGGAAGAGGCCAATGCCGAGGTGAGTTAGAGCTTCCATTGGAGTTTTGTTGGGTTGTTGTGGATGTAAGTAAATGCCTTGTTTTTCCTTTTGTTCATATTATCCAGTTAAGCGTTGGTTGGTTGTCTAGGGTTTATGCTTTTTTCGGTTTTGAGATTTAAATCAAATAAATTGAGTTTAGGGATAAGAAAAACATATTGAAGTGTTGAAACAGCATCATCTCGATAACGGCGTGATGGAGAAAATGTCGAATTAAAAGAGGTTTCATTGAAAAATGACCAAAAGTTTTATTGAAAAACAAATATTTATTTAAGTTTTTATCACAAAAATAATCTCAAAAATAATTAAAAAAAAATCATTAGAGAGGTAAATAACAATTCTACCATTTGCTTTGTAGATATATAAACAATAATAAAATATATAAAAAAATTATTTATAGTTTCGAATTACATATTTTCAAATTCGAACTTTTCATAATGTTTTAAAAACATTTTCTTCAAATAAAAAATTATTTTCAAATATGATGAGATATTTAATAAAATAAATCTGAAATGTACAAGTGCAAATTGAATGTTAAAATAAGTCGAATAAATCAAAGAAAAGCGGAAATAAAGTACTATGATCTGAAAATACCAAACCATCTAGATATCTAACTAATTGTCATATGCTCATCTGAAAAAAAAAAAGTGAATAACATGAAGTTACTCACGAGGTATGTGATACTAAACATGTAAATCACTGACTCAATTTTAGCACTTCGGCCATGAGAGTCTAGCTCTTGCATGAAAGAAACGTGGAGACTAATGCATTTCACAGAACAAACATGTGTCTAGTGCACCATACAACAATACTCTGATCATAGCTATTTTTTACACCGCACATGATCCTCATGAATATATATATGCATAGCCAAAGTATGCGTAGGACATAAGTCTTTCCTTGCACTCCCGCATGCTCCTTATATACATTGCTACATAGTGCAAAAGTCTTCCTTGTACTCTTGCAGCTTATAAGTGGTAGTATATATGTCCCTTCCTTTACCCATGTATGCCAAAGAATGTGTGATACATACATCCCTCCCTATGCTCCTACATGCTCAGGTGTGGTACATAAGTCCGACCTTGGCTTCTCTTTAGGTCGATCCAGGTTTGTCTTTGGGTCGCCCAATGTCAACCTTGGCTTCTCTTCTCGTTTTTTTTTTCAAGTTAACAAGTAAACAAGAAAATAGTTAGTTCTACAGAACTTCATGCTCATTTCCCTTATATCTAATATGTAACTGAAGTCTGTAATTATCGACGGTCTTATGACTTGTTAAAGAGAACAGAGTTGGAGCCAGGTAAAAAAAAAAAACTTGCTGAAATTGAGAAGATTGTCATTCCATATTTTCATGAAAGTACAAAAAGGACTCCATTAGAGCTAATATAACAGGAGAAATACAACAAACATTTTAAGATAGAAAAAAAGAACTCAGTTTAGGGACTCTAATGTTGGAGCAGAGCTTCGTTACAATATTTTTTTGAAGTTGACAGCTTCATCGATAAGGAAGTCACTGCATAAAGTAAAAAAGATTTGAATGTTAACAAGGAGAATCAGTTAAAGTGACATCTAAGGGAGACTCACCACAATCGTTCAGCCATGCGCCCCACTTCCCACCTTGGACTCCATGGGTAGTCGGTAAGGAGGTTTAATTTTACCGGCTCGCTCAATTGGTTTAAATGCTGCATATTAAAAACTTATCCATTCATTATACCTAAGAATACGAAACCCAACGACTTTTGTTTCGCTTGTTTCCGGATTGGTTTTTCATACCTGGCAACTTTGGAGCATTAGAGCTGGTTGCTGCTTTGGAAACTGAGTTGGAAAGAAGAAGTGAACCTACATCAAACGCCAAAATCCAGTGCTGACTTCATATTTATTGTGGAACTGAGAATTTTCTAGAAGATAGCTTTGATAAACTCAACTGAATTAAAATCCACTTTGCATTGAAGCCCTGAGGAGTGATAGACTTACCACGAATGGAAATGGTCCCGAGGCAGCAAGGAACGATGCCTTACGGCAAAAGGTCTAAGCAAGAAAACCAATGATAAGAATAAAATCTGAGAATCTCGGAAATGAATTTAAATATAGGTCAAGAAATACTTACAGGATCCGCTTCAAGAGGTCTTCCAAGAAAAAGAGTCAATGCCTCAACAAAACTCCTCCTTAAAACAATTGCAGAAACAGCTTCCAGGATCTAGAAAGTAAAGCTTGATAAGACCTTGATACCAACAAATTACACACATATTTTTATGTGAAGAAGATTTAGTAGGAACTGACTTGTCTCTCAAGGGTTTCTTCGAGATGGGGAAGATATTCAGCTAAGCACCTTCAAATTAGGAAAAGTACGGGGTTTTCAGTTTAGAGATCAATACATGCATGGTCTGCAGGTAAACTGAATTTTTTTGTACAGGTGTAACTTACATCCCGTCCATCCATGGAGGAAGTTTTACATCCTCAACAGAGAAAAGCGCTTTTAAATCAGAAGATGATACTAACTTCAGACGAGGTGATGAAGGTGCTGATTCATACTTTCGAAGAATCGGGTATACCACCTGCATTGACAACTAGTTTATCAACAAAATGCTAACAATTAAAAAGGAGTGCAGATAACAAATAACAACTAGACCTGAAGATAAATTTTCTGCTCATTCTTCCAAGGGCACCCAACAACAAGTTTGTTTATGCTCATATCCATCACAAGAGGTACTGCAAACTTGACTTCCTCTGGCTACATTAAAAGTTAATAAGGTAATGGAAAGTCACATGCCTACAATGTGCTGTCATCACCAAGAACGATCAAGAATCTTGACCTATATAAATACCTTGTCAGCTCCTGAAGTCATTTGCATTTCAATTCCCTGAGAAAAGAAAAACAAGAAGAGCATCAACATTGACAACTGTGAGATGATTTAACACCAAAAGGTTACAGTTTTTCCATCACTATGAAGGTGTAAATGCAAGTGGAAGACAGGAAAAAAACATAAGATTATGATTCCTAATATAAAACTAATGACTTGCATAAATACCTTGCGAGTTAAAACGGTGCTAATTTCAAACTTGACACGATCATCATCAACTTGACCCACTCGCTTTCGTTGGTAGGCCATATATTGATCCCTGTACATGTGAGAAAACAAATTGGACTGAGCAACCTGAAAGCAACCTCTATACTACCCAGCTTTGATGATGCCTTTTCGAGTAGAACTCCCATGGTTCGTATGTCTCAGTTAATGGCAGTCTGGCACCAATTAGATTCTCCTCTGGAAAATTCTGGGAGTTCCCCGGATCTGCTAACCTTTCCTCTACAATCAAATAGTAAGAAAGCTAATATCTTCCGCAGCTTCTAGTCATTCACTGATGTTTGACATGTTTTGTTGGTGAGCTAAGGAAGTACTTTGAATGGTTATTGATGCGGAGAACATTCAGAATTTTGTAGAAAATCCGATTGGTGAGATTGCCAGACAACTGCTGAGAGTTCTACTCAAAGTTCATCGAATCATGGGTATATAGAAGAAAGTATAAATAAAAAACATGCGGACAAAGCTTTTAATGAAACAACCTCAATCCTTGAATGAGAACAAGTAGCAGTTTCGAGTCCTGGTTGTTCCACTCAGACAAAGCCTTCTCTAGTAACGAATCAACAGGGGCAATAGTGGTGCTACAAGGCATAAAATCCTCATCGTCTGGCCCAAATATGAAATCAGGAGGAGCTGCTGGATACTCTGAATTGTAAATAACATCCCCTGCCACCAAAAAAGGAAACATTAAACGTTGTGTGATTACAGAAAACATTGCAATTGAGAAGAAGCAAAAACACTTACATTTGATCGTGTCCAGACAATAAGGTATGACCAAAGTAAAACGATCGAGGATTCTGGGATTGAACCTGTTACCCGACCGGACATTTTCGATCTACAAATCGTTTAGAAAAAAAGAAATTTTTTAAGTTTAGTTACGGCCTTAGGAACCCTAATTTTCCAAATAGAGAACGACGAACAGAGGATTGGAAGATGAATCAAGTGGAATCAGTGATGATGTATACCTTGATGGAATCAGGAGAGTGGTTGAGTAAGTAGTGGAGCTGATCGGCGATTAAAGGAGGAAATGCTTCGAACGCCATGGGAAGAATCCTCCTGTTACTGACAAGGTGAAACTGTCGTCGATCGGTTGCACGAGATATGAAAACAGAGAAATTCTATCAAATAATTAAAGGAGTAATTTCTTTTTTTTTTTTTTACTTCAATTCGGCACCATTTATTAAAAAGAGTCATTTGGGTAGATACCCATGAAAGTAAAGTTATTTAGGTAACCATGCAAAAAGAAATTTAATTAGCTATATGGACAAAGCATCGAAAGCAAAGTTACCTTGTTATCCTTTGAGTGATGTGCGTTCACATTGACTGCAAAACCGGTTATGTTTTTTGTTTTTTTCTTTTTACCAGTTATGTTTTTAGTTAAACATAAATAATAGACTTATTCTTGGGTTCACTCCCTATAGTTAATTTATAGGTGCACCAACCAATAGGATTTCACTATTTTTAAGTATAAATCATTGTTTTTTCGACAACTATTATTTTTAATGAGGATTTATTTTAAAAATATAATATAATTTGACAATATTTTGTTTCTTTTTTTAAAAGATACTGAATATAAAATGATGAAATCCTATTGGTTGGTGTATCCAAAAATAACTCTAGATAATATAATCAAATCGATTAAAAAGAAATGGTAATAGTCCAAAACCCTAAAACTATAAACCCAACCCAACCCAACCCGAGTAGAAATCCTACACGCCAAATAGAAACTATAATCTCTAAACTCTAAACCTAAATAGAAACTTTAAACTCTAAATTCTAAACCCAAAAAGAAATTCTAAACCCAACTATAAACTCTAAATTTTAAACCCAAATAAAAACTCTAAACTATAAATCCAAATAAAAACTCTAAATTCCAAACCCTAAACTCTAAACCCAAATAAAAATTCTGAACTCTAATTGTAAACCCTAAATTCAAATAGGAACTATAAACCCTTAATCTAAATTTTAAACTCTAAATCCAAATAAAAACTCTAAATTCAAAATCCAAATTAAAACTATAAACCCAAAACCTAAATAAAAACTCTATATTTCAACTTTAAACCCTAAATCCAAATACAAACTCGAGACTCTAAATTCTAATTTTTTGTATGAGTACTATAATACTCTATACGGACAACTTCACTAATCTTTTTTTTTTGACTGAATAACTTCACTATTCATACATAAAAAATTACAAATAAAAAGATATGATACAAGATGGTTGAAACATAACTTGGGTTCAGCCCCTTTTAATCACATGTGGGTTTATAAATAATAGGGTAAGACTTATACAAAAAATAAAGGTAAGTGAAAAAAAAACAAGACGTCAAAGACTCGTTACAGGGGCAGTTTTGGATTAAAACATAAGCTGTACCGTTTGTTTCTTTGCGATGACCATCCACCTAAATAATGTTTGAAACATAGCCATAGCGTGCAATTACTCTATTAAAAAATACTTTTAGCTAGTAAAAAAAAAAGAGAAATTCTATCAAATAATCATTTTAAAGATTTTTTTCACCAAAACACTTTTTAAAAGAAAATAACCATAAATATTTTATTATAAAGGTAAAAAATGCTTCTATCCATGATTTATTGATATATAAATATAAATAATTTTTTAAATAAAATATTTTCAAATAGTTTTTTTAAGTTTTTGTCACTAAAATAGTTTCAAGGAGGAAATGATCAAAGGATGTTTCACTAAAAAGACAAAAAAAAAACTCTTTTACGAATTGCTTTATATATACAAATTAAAAAAATATAAAGAAAAAAAAATTATAGTTTCAAATTATATGTTTTCAATTTTTTTTTATAAATTTTTTATTTTAAAATTTGTTTTATAATTTTTAACTTTTTATTTTATTTTTAAATTCGAAAATGATTTTTAAAATTATTGTTAAAATTTTTATATTTAAAAAAAAAAAATTAAACACACCCCCCACCCCTTAACTAGGGCTATCCTAGATGATATCTCTAATAAAAAATAAGAAATCATAAAAAAGTTTTTTTTATATATTTTTGAATTATATGTTTTCAAATTCTAATTTTTCTAAATTCTGCTTTTTAAAAAAATTTTAGAAATTCAAAAAAAATTAATATTATTTTTCAAAATTTTATTTTGAAAATTTTAATATTTTGTATTTATCTTTTAAAATTGTAAATCTAACCTTCAAAACTCCATCCCTCAAATTTAACCGTAAATCTAGATTAGTTAACCATAGAAATACGTCTGTTGCTGAAAATACTTTTTATTAAATCCGATATAGAACTAAAAAAGTCATCAAAGGAAATTTATCACAAAAATACTTTTTATTAAGTCCTATATCGAACAATCAGGAACAAACTTTCTGAAACTAGGGTTATGTAAATAAGCCGAATTTAAAACTCCAAATCTAACCCAATTCTATATAAATAATTTAAATTAAACCGAATTTGACATAAATACACAATAAATCTTTTTTATATGATATTTCAGATTATAAATTTTATATAAACCGAATTTAAATCCGTTTAGATCTCCCAAAAAAAACCCAAAATTCAAAACACTAAAATAAAACTCATACCAAATCCGAGCTTAGTCCCAAGACTATTAAGTACTTAAAATACATATCTCTTAATGAATAATTAACTTATATATATGGTTTAATATATATTTGATATCTGGTCAATATTGATGTTTTTTATGTTTCCTAATTGCATTTGAAATTCAGTTACTAACAAGTTTGCTTCTAAAGTTTGAATTTTTTCTTTAAAGTTTAAATAATATTTCTTACGAGTTGTTAGTTGTTACTTTTAATTTGTTTATTTTTGTTTCCTCGACTACTTCTGAAATTCTGAATCATGCAACCAATTTTTCATTAGTTTAGTTGTTTTTTTTGTGATCAAAAGTTAGTCTAATTGTTTAAACTTGTCAAATTTGTGAACTAAAATGTATATTTTCAAATCACAAACAAGCATTTAGGTAACTGAAACCCATTGTAGAATAATTCCAAAATTAAAATGGGTTTAACTGGATTTGCGATGTGATTATATTCGAACCAACTTTGAAGAAATCCAAACCGAATCCAAACCAAATTTAAAATAAAACTAATTTTATACCTCTAAAATACCAAAAATTTATTAAACCCGAACTTAAACCCGGTCAGACATCCGAACACCATTGATTTCAATTAATTCTTTTTCGAATCGAATTGACAACCCGAAATTAAACTGAAACGCGCACCTCAACTTTTGACATGTTGAAGATTTGATTGTGTTATATTTGCAACATTCTCCATTTCGTTGTATAGATTTCTTCCACTCGTTTTGGGTCTGAGAGAGAACATAATTAGATAACAAATTTTCTCATATTTTAGCTTGTTAGATCATTTAATCTTCTATGACTTGGAATGGTTAATCCAGATCTTCTCAATTTGATGAGGGGAATTTATCTATAATAAGAACTATCAAACGAGATGAACAGAATAGGCCAAGAAGCATGATGTTCAAAATCTCCAAATAGTTAAACAAACAAAATTGCAGAGAACGGTTCAAAATAGTTATCTTTCACATGAAAGAGCTAACACGAGAGACGGAAACTAGTTTAAGCCTTGGCAGGGGCACGGCCGTAAAACTTGTTCTTTTCCTGGGTTGTCTGGAATTTACCATGTCCCATCTTTGAGGAAGTGTCGATGAACTTGAGATTGATCTGCTCCATGGCAAGACGAGAAGTCTGAGTAAGCAGCGACTGTCTGAGAGTCACAACCCTCTTCTTTGGTCCCATGCAGCATCCCTTGATCATCAAGTAGTCGTCCTTCACCACACCATAGTGTGCAAATCCTCCCATCGGAGTAACATCCTTCTCGGTCCTATATGATTAGCAACATTATCATCATCAGTTTACATAACTTGAACAGGGGAAAGAACTAGTAAAAGAGACATTTCTACTGACCTATCGTATTCAGTCATGGCGGTGTGGGTCTCCTGACCAACCTTTCCCAACCTGTAAATCTTCTTGTTCAGCTCAGTACGGTGATGGTAACCGTTCTGACCAGCTCTGGCTACGGTGTAAGAGACTCTAGCTGGATGCCACGCACCAATACAAGCAACCTTACGTAGACCCCTGTGAGTCTTACGAGGAAGCCTTGTCACACCCCAACGGGTAACAACACCTTCGTAACCTTTACCCCTGGTCACACCAATCACATCAATCATCTCATCCTTCTGGAAAACAGCATCGATTGGGATCTGCTTCTCAAAGAAACTGTAGGCAAAGTCGACCTTGTCAGCAATGGTACCACCGTTGATTTGGATCTCCATCATGTGAGCTTTCTTCTGTTTCAATCCCTTCATCTTCCTGATCTGAGTGTGGGCCAACACACGGATAACAGTTCCGTATTTCTTCATCTTCTCAAGCTGAGACTGGATGCTCTTCTTGCCTTCCTCAGTTTCGTACTGCTTGGCGTAGCCGGTGAAAGCCTTCTTCTTGGACTTGGCCCAGTTCTTGTAGAACCTTCTCCTGACCTCCTCGCTCAAGTGCTGTGCCCAGACGGTGTTCAAGGACCTGAGGCCACGGGGAGTCTTGACGTAGGCAACAACTCCAACAACAACCATAGCAGGGGTCTCAATGATGGTAACAGCCTCACATGTCTCCTTCTTGTGAAGCTCTGTACAAGAGCAAATGTTACAACCAGATTCTCCATTTCGAAATTATTTTTAAAAAAAGAAGAAATGAGTGAGAAGCACTTACTGGATCCAGGCTTCTCGACATCTCTGACAATGTGGGTCATACCAGCCTTGTATCCCATGAAGGCAGTGAACTTGCAAGGTTTGGTCTGGTCATCCTTAGGGAAGGCCTTCACTGTTTTTCAAATTCAACATTTGTGTCAATAAAAAAAGAGAATAAATCTTACGTTCACAACATATCCAAATAAGGGTTCCTATAGCACGACGGGATCGAATAGCATGTAAATGAAAACTAAATAATAACATTAGAAAACCGGACAAATGTTAATTAGCAAAGTCAAATCTCAATGACACTTGAGTTTAAAAGTGAAGAAATTTCAACCGTGTCAAGATCAAATAAACAATTGGGCAGATGCACATTTAGCCATTTCAATAAAAGTGAATCTAATTTAGCGAGTTAACAATCATCGTAACCAAAAAAACATTGCATGTATATCTTTCTGAAGATACCCTAGTAAACAGTGAATCTAAGCATTTCATTATGTAGACAAAACAAGCATTTCATCAGACCTTAATTTAAATTTGAAGAAACTCAAACGTATTCATTCTTACAGAACAGATAAATATGATTCATTTGGAAGTAAGCATTTCGAATATAAAAAAAAAAAAACTTTGAAGAGAAAACAGACCTTTTCCTCTGTGACGGTTAGCTCTCTTCCTGGGTAGGAAACCAAGGGACCCGTGCCTTGGGTGCTCAAACTTCCTATGAGACATCCTCCTCCTATTTCAATGACAGACAGTTGAGTTGGAGTTAATAATCTACAAATGTATCGATAACAATCAATGGAGAGAAAGTGAACGAACCTGATGAGTCCTGCGGCGACGAGAAAAGTGTAGTGCAGAAACCCTAATATCCTTGTCTATATAGCCCTAAACGTTTTGGGCCTTCGAAGCCCAACACCACCAAAACTAAAAATAAATGGTACATCTAAACTCGCCTGCTGTTGAAAAGAAAAAAAAAAAACAATTATGCCCCTTCGTTTTTTTTCTGAAACACATATTTATGCCCCTTTGTTAATAAATTTTTTCTTCTTTTACGACATATGAGTATTCTATTACCCAAATGTAGCCTAGTTAACCAGACCGAACAACCAATAAACTCGAGTTCCTTATAAAAAGATTTTGCAGTTCTACTAAAAAATCAAAAAAATTCTTTCTATCTTCGAGAAATATGGCAAATCTTCAAATGTTGGAATCTTGATTGAATGATCTTTATCACTCCAACTCTATTGAAACCATACATTCAGTTCCCAAAATTCTGACATATTGAGATGTTCAGTTCAAAAGTTCCGACATGTTGAGACTTCTGAGAAGTCTTAATTGAATGGTTTTCATCACTTCCAGCACTAGTTGAGGAATCTTGATTGAATGGTCCATACATTCAGTCCCCATCAATTGATTATTTCCAGAAGTATCTTTCCAAATCCAACCGCTCCACTAAACCGAGATATCAAAAACCATGATCCATTCACCAAAGAGATACTTTCCAAGCATATGGTTTGAGAGACAATGTTACTCGATGTCAGATTTGTTAGAAGTTGTAGTATCAACGAAAACCATAGTTTGTAACATATCGATATAGTTTATTTTCCCCAAAACTCAACTACTTGCTAAGTAATGTGAATTCTGCTAAAAAAATTTTTTTTTTCAAAAAAGTTGTTAAAACTGAGAGCAAAAAACAATACAAAATACAAAAAAAAAAAAAAAATCTTATTATACAAAATAGCAAGCAATGGAAAAAAAAAAGATGAAAATGTACCTTGAAATTTACAGGTTCATTTTCATCCGAGTCTCTTTCTCGTGTAAATGGTTACGTCTGACCCAGGAATAGGGACAAAACATGGATTTCGCTCGAAGTTAACTCTTGCAACTGTAACTGAGAAATCAGTTCTTTTGGCACCTCTAGCTGCAAGGATGAAGGCATTAAGCTGATTCAAAACTACCCATTGTTCTGTACTTGAATTAAACAAAGTTAAAGTCAAAGAAGAGGTTGCCAAATTATGATTACCTCAGGCTCAGCTTCAGTTGGTGCTAGTCGTCCTAATTTGATAGAATCCAATATTTCACTGGGGGTTATATTGAAATCTGAACACAAGCTACTATTGCAGCAGGAATAGGTGCAGTGGGCTTTCCAAAATCATAGATAAATTCTAAAACCTTGGCGCCAACAGTGTTTACCTGGACAATAAACCATCAAAACAGAAGAAATCAACTAATCAACTAATAAAAATTAATAGGATAATAGGGAGGAAGTCTAGAAAATCCACTAGTTCTTGACGAGCATTACGTTAATAAACAACACAAGAAATTCATAAGCAACAGTCACCTTTCGTCTCACACTTTACACGAAAAGCTAAAAAGAATATTGGAGAAAGCTGTCACTTTAGTTACCCCTGATAATTTAGTAATTTTATTAGTTTGCAAAACTTGTATTGCTAATTTACTTGCTGCAGTTTATGAATGTTGTCACATAAAAAAGCAGATAATTCTTTGGATTCGAGATTGGTTAAAGGAGATCTGGTTTTGAAATCTCAACGTATCCCATCTAATTTATGTCTACGTAACAGTTATATATTTGTACAGTTTGAATCTTTACATAGACAGAGAATGTGAGGATCTGTTCGAAAGACTTCCCCGGAGATGTGTGGTCTGTGACGTTACATTCTGACCTTAACTTGTGAGATATAAAACGACCAGAAGCTCGATATAATAAGTTTGGCAACTTCTATGTGTTTTATGAGGCTCTTAACGTCTGCTTCATGTATCTTAGAGCAGACCGTAACATGGATCTAGCTTTCCTATCTGGTTTGCAGCCTGACATGATCATCTCCTCGTAAACACCGGGTACCTGTTAAAAGCCCTCGAAATGTCAATGCTCCTACTTTCAGTGTATTCTCTTGTCAAACCATAAGAAACGATTCATTACCTTTTGGAACTTGTCAACACGAATGAGAGCTTTCATTAGTGTTGTGTATGTCACCACGTCTGGATTTACGCCCTGCAATTGTTGTGTCATTAAAGTAGTTTCATCAAGATTGGTTTTTAGACTAGAGAAGAAGTTGCTTACGTTTTCTTTCATGTACTGCAAAACGGCAAAGGCTTCAGCGTCTCTTCTATCCTCTCCAAAGGCATTGATAAGGGAATTGAGAGCCAATAAACTTGGCTTCAGTCCATCTGATGTCATCACTCTAAAGGCATTAACAGCTTGCTCGGACAAACCCTGGTACACAAGAGTCAAAGAAACTATCAGTCGATGATTCTTTTAAAGATTTTTCATGGATATTATTAACAGGCATTGATCGATACCCTCTGTGCATAGGCATTGATGAGGGCATTGTACATTGTTGATGATGGTTTCAGCCCAACTGACTTCATCTCCTCCAAGCAATCTATTGCATCGTTAAACCTACCGGATTTGCCATAGACATCAACGAGTGTTGTGTGTGTCACGACGTTAGGCAGTACTCCTTGGCTCTTCATCTTCCCCAACAATCTTTTCATATCATCCCATCTTTCTTGATCTCCATAACTGTTGATCATGATGTTATAAGTCGTAGCGCAAGGCAAGCACCCTCGCTTCTCCATTGCCTCAAACATCTCTTGTGCCACTATGTGCCGGCCGTGCTTGCAATGGCAATCGATGAGCGTATTCCAAGTTACCCTATCAGGTTCGATTCCCTCGCTCAACATTCTATCAAAAGTCGTCATGGCATGATCAAGACAATTAAACTTCCCAAATGTATCGATCACCACGTTGTAGAATTGTCTATCGGGCTTAACACCGATGCTCTTCATCTCCTTGAGAACTTGAAACGTCTTTTGCCACTCGCCTCTATCGCGATAACCGGCCAAGAGTCTGCTGAAAACAAAAGAATTAGGCTGCACATCACCAGCTTCCATCTCTTTCAACACGATCCTCGCGCTCTCCCATCTGCCTGCATTCACATAAGCATCAATGAGGAGACTGTAGGTATGTTCATCAGGCGAAACACCACTCTTCTCCATCTCCGAAACCATCGACTCCGCATCTCTCAGCGGTCCAGTCTTCACATATCCTCTAAGCAACGCATTGTAAGCCTTGGTTCTGGGTTTTATACCGCTCTGTCTCAGCTCCTCAAACAAAGCCTCAGCCTCTACAGTCCTTCCTGAATTCGCCAATGCCGAAATTATCGAAACAAGAGTGGCGGTTTTGGCGCTCAGACCCGTGGACTGAGCCATGCCAAGAAGCTGCAAAGCCCGAGAAGGGTCACCAGACTTAGCAAAGCCCATGATGAGATCATTAACTAGCTGCACATCAAGCTCAAGCCTGTCATGTTTGATCTCTCGATAAAGACTCTGCAAAAGAGCGGAATCAATCTTGTTGCTACGTGTCAAAGCCTGAATAACCAAACTGTAGTTAACAAAATCGGACTGGTAACCATCTTGACGCATCCTGGAAATGAGATTAAGAGCCTTATCAATATCATTGTTCCGAGCACAGGCTCCGATCAGAGCATTGTACGTCAGAGGAGTTAAGGTTTGCTTCTGAGAGAGAAGAAACGCCTCGTAGAGCTTCTCGGAACGGCCGAGCGCGTGGATGAGAATCGAGTAGAGAAGCTCGTAAGAGAAGCAGAGATTGTGCCTCTCCAGCCAAGAGACGACGGCGTAAGCTAGACCTAGAGATGACCTCGACGAGCATAGCGATTTTAGTAGCGAGTGCCAGTACGGCGCCGGAACCGCCTTGTATGACTCGGCCAGCTCGAATTCCACCGGATCGAGCGTGGCCGGCGATGGTTCTGAATTGACCGAGTCCAGAACCAATTCGACTGGTCCGAATCTGGAGAGGAATTTTAGAAGCGGAGAGAAGTCATAGCGACGACGAACGACGGTGGAGAATTCATCGTCTTCGTCTTCTTCACTCGCCTCCAAACCGTTCCAGGAGGAGAAGTAAGTAGATGATGATGATGGGGAAGAAGAGGCGGTTGCAGAGAAGGCTGAAATGGGCGGTTGGAAGAAACGGTGGTGGGGGCGAGTGATGAAATAGAGGGAATGAAAACGAGATGAAACCAGTGGAGGTTGAATGAGAAGCATAGTCTTCTTTCTCTTCTCCAATCGTGAGCGGAGTGGATTTTGATTCTATCGGTTTCTTCGTCGGGTTTGTGGTTGCGAGCTAATGTGTACGTGTCACTGCAACTACTCGTATCATATCGTCTATGATTCTCAGTTTTTACTGTTTTTCAGGCGTTGATCAGTCAAGCTTTTTTTATAAAAGAACTAAATATTTTAAATGACAATTTTAATTGATTTATACAAATTTTATATTTATGAATATATTTAAAATATTTTGCTGCTTTTCTATTTAAATTTTCTAAAATTTTTAAATTTTAGAAAATTACATTGTAGCTATTTATTTTCTAAACTATAAAATATATATTACTATTATCAGCGTTTTTATAAAATTTAATATTATATACATTAAATGATGCATATATACTGTTGTATACTATTATAAATATTTCGTTTTTTCACAATGAATATGTAATATACACTGTGTGTACAAATATTTTTGAAGAACTTTTGTTTACTTACTTTAAAAAGTAAATTTGTGAAATAACCAAGAAAAAAAAAGAAATTAGTTGGAAGAGAGAAAGTTGTCTGAGTGTTTCGACAGAGGAGAACAGAGGAGCGTCAATCATTGCTCAAAGTGTCACAAGAGAAGGGAGAATCCAATCGTATGTGGCCAGTGGGCATCCTTCTTGGTTGTTTGAATTCTTTGTCAATGAAAGCCGGCTCCTCTAATGCTCCTCTGTTTTGTCAGCTTAAGTGGTGTCTCTGTGTTGAGCATATTGGGAGTGGGGGTTGTAGACCATTTTCGGTCTGTTTGCCGAGTATTTGTAGTAAGTTTGGAGTTGGTTTCGGTTGTAATACTTGTAGTTTGTGGACTTGAGTTTATTTTATGAATGAATTTCAGAAGGAAAAAAAAGAGAGAAAGTTGAGAGAGATACCCAAATAACCAAGAAATAAACGAGTTTTACCAGCCGAACTTTGTCAAGGTTCGGCACATGGATTGCCAACTATGATGAGCGGAGAGGAGTTGGTTCAACAACTTGGCCGAGAATCTCTCTGTCTCCATCCTCATTATCGGCAAATCCCAAACACTACTTAGTTAGTTTTCATTTATGTAAGTATTCTATTTATTTTATATTCAATGTTTATTATTTATTTTTGTGTCGAATTTTGTTTTCATAGGTTTGGTCTGCTAGGAAACGGCATCAGCAAAAGCATTTTGAAGATGGAGTTACAAGATGCTCGACCATGGTTATCCTACTTACAATGACTTTCATTACTACTTTCATTACTCAGAGTGCGAGCGCTTGTTTCGTCAATTTTTGGTAAAAGTTTTTTTCGTTTTTGAAAAAGGGCATTCTAAAACCGGTGGCGTTCTTTTGTGATTCTACAGAGGCCATACATATTGCTAATAGTGCTGTATTTCACGAACGTACCAAACACTAGGAAAATGATTGTCACATTGTTCGAGAGAAGATTTTCACAGGTTTGATCAAGACTCTTCACGTTCGTACTTTTTGGTAAAGTTTCTCAAAGTTTAATACTTCTTTTGTATTTTAAACCTTTTTGTAAACTCGTTTATTTTGTTTATTTTATGAAAAAATCACTTGTGATTCAGGATTTACACAGCAGGTGAAAACCGCTTTCAACCATTATGTGACTAGCTTCTACATCGGTCGAATAAATGTGTGAAATCAAGAAGTGGGAAATTCAGGAAGTGCCAAAGAAATAATCGCGACCGTATGTGAGGATTTTCTGAAGCATTGGGCAAGCTGAAAATGAAGTCTCAGTCTGAAATACTCTCCGATAACCGGCACAGAAACCGTGGTAGGAAAGGGATTTATGTCCACAACTTGGGGTTGACCAGTTTACCATCCTGGTAACTTCAACAAGTAAGTTTTAAAATTCATATTCAAATTAATTTTATTAAAATTTATTATTATCTATTGTTTTTAAATTGCAGCAAACAATGGTAAACCCATCAACGATTTCAAGATTTTGAAGTCTGCCCACACTAGTAAGAAGACTGATGAAATTCAGGATCCGGTGATAAGAAAGGTCATCCAGATGGTCCAGTCCCAGGCAAACGACTTCATTTTGACCATTGAGGAGCATCTGGAACAGATAAAGAACAAGGATGGAGAGATTGAGTTTTTGAAAATCGATAATTTTGTCCTTGGGATAAAGAACTCAGGAGAACTCAGGATCACCTGAAAAACCTTGTCCTTGAGGTATGTTTTCAAATATTTCCTTCATGTTATGTACATCTAATATGATTGTAACTATAAGTCTTTTTTCTTTTTCTCCCAAACTGTTTTGAAGAAGAAAAGTCTTTACGTTGGGTGAGGTCGTCCAACCGAAGAGGGTTTTCTTCTTCTCTTCGGTTCACTTTCCTTACACCGTTGAGGAGCTTCTGGAACAGATAAAGAACAAGGATGGAGAGATTGAGTTTTTGAAAACCGATAATTTTGATAGTCGAGTTCATCTACAGGAAAATAAGACTCTAACCCATACATTGATGGATAAGGTGAGACAACATTTCAGAACCAGTTTTAGTTCTTTTTTCCTAATCTTAATTATGCTTTTAATTAATATTAATATTATTTGGTTTTATTATTATTTTTAAAAATAATTAATATTAGCAGTCAACGGTTGTTGGGAATTGTTGACGATAGACGGTGGTCAGGAATTCCGGACGGCTGGCGGTGGTCGAGAATTTTTAACAAAAAATGGTGGTTGAGAATTATCGACGAATTTCCAACGAATGTTTTCCAAAGATAAACTCGTTGGAAATTTGTTAGGAATTGCTTGTTTTCTTTTACTGTATGCTTATGTCTCCAGGAAGTAGTTTACTTGTTCACTCTCGTATATACCAACCGGTTATACCTTGGTTTATTAGGTTAAATTTTATTGGTAAATCGATTTATTTGAACATTGTTTATGTATAACTATGACCGAATATCAAAAACAATATAATGAAACAACATTTTACAGTTTTATGCTTAGAAGAAATGGGATCTGATCTGAAAACGCTGGATCAGAATACTTCCCGGCACTACAAAAAAAATCTACATTAATAGCACATTGTTATAGCACGTTTTACTGAACTGCTGTCGTAGATGAACTAAATATTTCCGAATTATATTATAGCATTAGATAAACGCTATGGCAGAGTGAAACCTAAAATAGCACTTAATTAATGTTATTTTAAAAATTAAGTGAGCGGGAATATGAAGTCACAGATACCACCAACACTTAGCGAAAAATTAGATTTAAGCGCCAAAGATATTTTTTAAGCGGCTTCAACAATGCTATCAAAGACATATAATAACATTTTTATAATGCTAAGAAAAGCTCTTTGAACCCCTAAACTCTAAACATGGTTTTAAACTCTAAACATTGTTTTAAACCCTAAACTTTAAAGACAACCTTTAAACCTCTAATATTTTCATACTATAACTTCAAATCTTAAAATTAAAATCAAAATTTAATCTTTTTAATCTTAATCTATAATTTCCTAAACACGTATCTTTAATCTTTAATCAAACTCTATATCTTAAATCTGAACTTCAAACGTAAACTAAACGTTCAATACTCTAAATATGAACTTCAAATCTAAATTATTAAATATTTAGCTACAAATCTTCTAGTATTCAAATCTATTATTTTCCAATCTTAATCCAAAACACTAAATTTTAACTTTAAACCTCATATTACAACATCAACACCTTAAATCATAAAACTAAATTTTACTCTTAATCATATTTTTTTTGTAAATCATAAAATTTAAATTGAAAACTTTTCAAATTTTGAATCAAACATACAAATTTATAAACGAATTATAAATCAGATTTTTTATAAACATGCAAATTTAAAAATGATGACCAAAATCATAATATTGAAATTAATCTAATATTTTCAAACTTAAACATCAATTCATAAAATAAATATCAGTTTATTAGGTTCAAAAAATAAAAATTTAAACTTAAATTATAGACTACAAAATATTAATTTTGAAATAAGATATAACTAATAAAAATGACTTACAAAACAAATTATCAAATATGGAAAGACAAAACAAAAATAAAAATAGAAAAACAGAAACAAAATTATCTGGCCAATCAGATTAAAATACATGGATCACACTTTTGAACCGTTAGATTAACTTAGATCTAAAGGTTAAGAGTTATTCCATTTAATTTTTATTTTTATTTTCTCCTCTCCCTCTCAACTCCAAGACACAGATCTGGCCTTCACGTTCTTCTCCTTCATTCTCATCTCTCCCATCCCTCTCCAAGCTTACGTTTCTCTCATCTCTCCACGCCTCTCTCATCTCTCCCATCTCACTCCCACCGCGTCTCCTCGTCTAACCACCACCAGGGTCGCCCTCTCACCACCACCAGGGTCGCCCTCTCACCACCACCAGGGTCGCCCGCCCACCACCACCACGGTCGCCCTCCCACCACCGCCACGGTTGAAATCTCTCTCTCTATCTCTTTGTATCTATGTATCTTCTCTCTGTTTCTGTAGTATGAATCTGATGTTTTTTTGTTTTGGTAAAGATAGTTGGGGAGGCAAGGTTCATGGTGGCTGGAGGAGGCAAGGTCCATGGCGGCTTAAGGACGGAAGTCTCGTGGCGGCTGGAGGAGGCAAGGCTCATGGCTGTTGGAAGCGGGGCAAGGCTAATGAGGAGGCGGCTGCAGTCTTTTTTTTTTTTTAGGTTTAGATTTGGTTTAGTGTAACCCGGGTTAGAGAAATTGTAGTGGTCTGAGTTTATGTTATAATTTCTGGTTAGTTTTGTAAACCGAGATTAATTTGTAAACCAATTTTAATATATAAATAAAATTTATTTTAATTTAAATATAAAATAATTTTCGATTTAATATTAATTTTTTTTATTTCAAATTATAATTAATTTTTGTTCATTTGAGAAAGGTCTATCATAGCACGAATATATAAATCGTAATCAATTTATAACAAAAAAATAGTGTTATATTTAAGTTAATAACATCATTGAAGTATTGCTATCGTATCTGCACATTTTACAGCATTTAAATAAATGCTATCGTAGAGGGGGTACCTATGATGGCTGCCGATGACATAGCATTTCAACTTTCGCTATAAAAACCCTACCATAGCGTTTATCGTGTGCTAAGAATGTGCATATTTCTTGTAGTGCGGTTAAGATCTGATCTGAAACGAAATGGTTTGCGGCTTCAGTATAGTGAATTCCATCCCAGTTTATGTACTCGGAACTATCGTTGCATGCTTTGACCGTTACTGTTGTCCCATCTAAGACTTTAGTTTGGCCACATGAAATGCGACTATCATAGTTTAGAGGCGCTCCACCAATTCCACAACATACCATTATGGGGTTTTCAAAACCTGAAACAACCAAAGCTTGTTACTTAACAAAAACTTCTCAAGACTTTTAGATCAAAGCTTTTTTATATTCGGATTATGTAGCAATGAAATTCTTACCGAATTGAGAATAGTTAGTGATGAGATTGAATTTGATCGAGAATATATCAATGTAGGTAACATTTGAATCAGGGAATTGGGCTTGAAATTTGTTCGAGAGAGCATGTAGTTGAAGATTGAACAGTTTGGCTGCTTGGTTATGGGAACTAACACATCCAAACTCATCAAGCTTTGTTGAATCTGTCCCAAATTTGGCAATATTTTGAGCCAAACATCCTAAAGGTCCTGTGTTGTGTATCCAAAAGTTTCTAGCTCCTTCTTCATACAGCCTCTGCCAAATTAATTAGTATTAAACTTTATTAAAGCCTATTAAATGGATAGGTGAAACAAAAACGTGACTTTTCTTTCTTTACTTTAATTCAAACAAGGCATCATCATATACAAATCATGTAATATAAAAATAACATATCTGCTTTCATCAAATGCGTATATACTCTATCAAAATTATATTACAACTAGATGATTCTTTCGTGCTCATGCAGAGATAGAAATATTTATAAAATAAATATATTATAATAATTGATTTATATTTTACTTTTACTTAATATTATTTTATAATTTATATTATAATATTATATTATTTTTTAGACATGTGATTTTAGATCTAGCCGTGTTTATTAACACTTAGGTTTATTGAATTGCATATACTTTTCTGAATTCAACTATCATATTTTTTGTTCAAAATAGATTAACATTTTGATTAATTTTGTTATTTTCAACTAAATTAAAATCTAATTAAAATAATTAAATAAAAAATTAGTACTAGTATTTAGATGTAATATTTTAAATTATCAAAGATATCTCTGTAGTTAAGCGACATAAGAACTAATGTATATGTGACATATAGGAAACTAACTATTCGAATAATATTATAGAGATTCTGATTTTTTTTTGTTAAACTTTTAGTCTAAAACATACTTTACCTTCATATGATTTTATTAGAAAAATTATTTTTAGTTTTGCATATAAGAAAAATTAATTCATGTTTAAAATATCCTTTATTTATTTATACAAAATTAAATTCATCTTAATTGTATCAGAGTTTGTTTTGTACCCGAAAAAAATGGTTTTACCTTGAGCCCAGCTTCAAAAGTTTCAAGAGTGGAAGGAATAGAGGCAAGAACTTGGTCAAGAGTCTTGGAGTAAAAGGCACCAGCAATATCATTTTGGCCTATGTCAATCATGTATAGTCCTTTCGCATAATAATCAGATGGTGGCAAGTACCTTTCATATCTCCTTCCTGTCAAATTTATCAAAAAAAAAAATCTCTGCTTCATTTATACATCATATAGTATTAGACATAACATCCCACCAACAACATTTTTAAATTAGCCCCACCTGTTTTAGCAAGTAGTTCAATTGCCCTTGATTTGAACCTGATAAATTGAGAGATTTGAAGATCGAAGGAGAAGGGAGAAACAGAGGTCGGGTTTGCGGGAAGGATGGTGGATCCGGCTGCTGCAAAGTTACACCCTTTTTTGAAATTTGGTAAACCAAGTGAATCCAAATACGGATTTAGAAATGGCATGTCCATTGCATCCACTGCAAAACATCAAAACAATTGGTATGAAATGAATTCCAAGTCGAAGAGCTGTTTCAGTGAAGCACAACAACAGTTTTTTTCTGCATTTGTAACAATTTATATATACATAGAAAATCTACAATAAGGCGCCCGTCACAATATCTTCCTGAGGGAAGCTTGAAGTAACTCTGGCCATACGGTGGATAAACACTTTCAATCCCCGCGGAGATAAGATTGCCCGTATCGGAATTTGAATCCCCAAAGTTGATGACTGCCGGGTATTTTAGGATTATAGAGAGAGTTGAGGGCAAAAAGGAGATGAAGATGAAGAAGAGAGCAACTGAGGGATTGTGTGAAGTGGGAGCCATAGGGTTGTAAACAAACAATACTCATAAGTTATAAAAGCGAACGATATAAATAGTTAACTCGCTTTTTTTAATATATTGAATAAGAAATATAACTGAAAAAACAAAAATGCTATAAAACAGGTTTGTAGTATTCAAACCCATAAATGCTATAAAACCTTATTTCGTAAAAACAAAAACCTTAGTTCCGTATTATATAGAAGTTTTAAATTCTTTTGTAAACATATGTTACAAAACTAATTTTAGAAATATAGGTTGCTTCGAGATTGATTCGGGTTGCTTCGTGATGAAGGGTTATCCAGATCATAAGTTTTATTTTTCTTTTGGCAAAAATATTTTTATTCATAGGGATGATTAGTTTGGTGGTACCCGACGGCAGAAAATTGGACGTTACTTTTATGATAAATATTAGGTAGAAAAGTAAAGTTTTTCATTATTATGATGAAACATTCTTTTTTATGTAGCCAAGCTTTCTTCCAAATTATGGAAAAGAAGATACCATTGGAAAAACGTAATTAAGTTGTGTATTTTCCGCGTGGGTTTGAAGTAAATAAAAATGTGTTTAAAATAAGATCATTTTATTAAAACCAAACGTAATAAGCTTGTAGATACACCAGCTCTAGCTGGTGGTTGCTGAGATTAGAAATAGACAACGTACGCCACTAAGCTTAAGAGAGTACTAATGAACTTTAGCTGAATTTAATTTATATTATTCAGGACCAGAAGGACATGCTTCCTTAGCTTATCTCTGAGGGCCGAGCCTGGCAGCCTATATATTACTAAACTCTTTACGAATTTGCTATTAACAAATAAAAAAAATATAAATTGTGCTACGTAATGAATATTGTCACAAAGTAATTAGTGAAACTAGTGTAAGGATAGATACTATCGTTTATGAAACATAACATGTTGAAGATTGTTCTAAAAGGGGACAGTAAACTGAAAAAAACCTTACTTAGATAATCTATGACAAGACGTCCATCGCAGAATCTTTGGGAAGAACTTTTGAAGTAATTTCGGCCATTAGGAAGGTCAAGATGAACACCAAGGCCAGCAACGAGATCACCCGTATCGGAATTAGAATCTCCGAAATTAAAAGCAGACAAATATTTGAAATCAGCGGAGTTTGATTTTTGTATATAAATGGTAAAAAATATGAAGACGACAAAAGAGATTCTCATCTCAGTAAATATTAACGAGACCTCTGTTCTTGTTTAAAATTGGCTTTTTTGATTTAAAGTTCGTATCTGTCTCTGTCTTTTTAAATATGCTGATGCTTTAAATTGTGGAAATAGGAAAATACTATACAAGCAAGATTGTTGCTTTGAAGCTCGCTTGCAAGGCTTACCCATCTCTTTCTCTCTAGTAATATATGAATTCACCTATACATCTAATCCTAATTTTTAATGAAACCGTTATTTATATAGGCTACTATATTACTAATTCCAATTTTATATAGACTAATGATTTTTATTACTAATTCCAATTATCTTTTATTTTAAACAAGAACTCAGCCAAATAACTGATTGCCGAAATCATGATGAACATATTAATACATACTTATTACTAGTTGATCGTCTGCATCTTGTGCAAACTAATATATATATACTAAAAAAATCCACGATTCGCGTGGATTGTAAATCTTTTTAGAGGTATCCCAATGTACTCTATATTTATTGTACAATGCAGTTACTTTTAATGTATCTTCAGATAATAATATATGTATAAGACATTATTTAATTTCATTTTTAGTTATTTCAACTTTTTTCTTATGAATTTTTGATCAAATTTCTTTAGTTGGTTTGATTAATTGTATGATACATTTTGGTAAATTTTTAAATAAAAAAAATTCGTTGATCTCACTTTATTGAATTTTACTTATATGCAGTATTTAATTTTAATATTAAAGTTTATAAACTGTTTAAATTAATATAAGTGTTTATTTATCACAATATAAATAAATGATCCGTTAGTTTATAACCTGTTTAAATTAATATAAGTGTTTATTTATCAAATAATTTGAAAGAAAAATAATAAAAAGTTATTAGAAAGATGATACATATTGTTTGGATATAAAATTAATTATTATGTCGTTTGGAAACATAGATAATAGTATAATATTTGTTCATAATTACTTTATAATAGAAGCATGTATTTAATTTAAATTCCTACAAAAAGGTTGAGTTTCGTTTTAATAAGAGAGATTTATTAATGTCATTTTACTGTATTTTACTAATATACAGTATTTAATTTAATATAAAAGTTTATAACTTGTTTAAATGAATTTAATTGTTTATTTATGAAAATAGAAATAAAACAATCCATTTGTTTAATCTATTTGATACCGATTAAAATTATTTTGTAATATCTAAATCTACAAAGATAAATTATATGAATGTTTATGTTAATTATTTTATTTATCAAATAATTTGAAAGAAAATTGATAAATAAAAATTAATTAAAAAGATGAGAACATATTATTTGAACAAAAATTTAATTATTATATTGTTTAGAAACATATATAATAATATAATATTATTTTCATAATTACTTTCTAATACAAAAACGTATTAATTTGAAATCCTACAAAAAAGTGTTGGATCCAAGGATTTTTTTTTTTAATACAAGAGATTTAGTTACAAATATGTTTAGCGACTTTGTATCTAATATATTTTCTAAGGATATTCAGTGGCTTCGTATCTAATATGCTTTCTAAGGATGGAATATATTCTTTTTCATATATATATATTTTATCCTTAGAAAAAATATTACCAGTAAAAAAGGATTTATATATATCCTTAGAAAACATATTTATAGTAAAAAAGGATTTACTATAAATGGTCAATAATTTTTTGATTTCAGAGAAACTGGATACAAAATTATATGTTATAAATATTTGTTTGATTCTTAAAATAGAAAGGTCTACATGAATAACAGAGCTCAGACCTATAAGTTTATGTAATGTAGGATACAAGATTATATCTAAGGTATTATGCCATAGATTAAAGATTTCTTTTCCCTCTTTTATTCAAGAAACACAATTGGCCTTTGTATTTGGAAGACTGATCTCGGACAATATTCTTATAGCTCATGAATAGGGTCATATTTGAGCATTTTTGAGAATTTGGGAGGATCAAAAATACAAGTATTTGGTTTTATTCAAGATTGGTTAAATAATGGAGTAAATATTTCAAAATTTTCACCAAGGAAGAAAAAGAATCATCAAATCTCTGGTAATGGCTTTGCCAAACCATGTAATGTCCTGTTTTTGCATACCAAAAACGGTTACACCAAAGCTAAAGAGTGCAGTGGCACGACTCTGGTGGGACCCAAAGAAAATACCAGAGGCATGCATTGGAAATCATGGGATAAACTTTGTAATACTAAGGATGAAAGAGGCCAAGGATTTAAAGATCTCAAAGATTTCAATACGGCTGTACTTGGAAAGCAATTTTGGAGATTAATAGAGAAACCGAATACATTATTCTCTCGTGTGTTAAAAAGGAAGATATTTCCCAAATGCTTCACCCTAGAACCAATTAGATCGTATTCGTCGTCCTACGGTTGGTGTAGTAATGTTTATGCTAGATCTCTAGTTAGCAAAGAACTAATCAAAGGATGGAATCAAGATCATCTATCTCAATATGGAATGACCCCTGGCTTCCATCCACACGCCCGAGAGCAACAAATAAAAATCAACATAATCTTTACTCGGATCTTACAGTGGTTTCTCTGATCAATGTAGAATCAAGAACATGGAATTTATAGGTAATTCGGATTTTGGTGGATCCTCAAGATGTGAAAATAATTGAAAGCATACCACTCAGCCGAATTTTAACAGCAGGTCGAAATGGATGGAATTTTACTAATACTGGTAGGTACACGGTTAAATCAGGATACCAATAGAACGAATGTATCCGGATAGAGAAAGAACATTACTAGAGTATGGTCCGTCAGTCACTCCACTGAAAGCTCACTGCTGGAAAGTTCGCTGTCCACCTAAGATGAAACACCTTTTATGACAATTGGTCACATGATTTATTGTGGTGAAGAACAATTTACGAGCAAGAGAAATACAAGGGGGTACGATTTGTGCACGATGTGGAGATCCTGAGAAAATCATAAATCATGTGTTCTTTGAATGTCCACGGTTGTTCAGGTTTGAGCACTTTCTCGCATTCCATCGAACCAAGAAATTTTTCCCACCCAATCATTTTTTGCAAATATAGATCATTTATTTTGGAGGGTTTCTCCGGAGTTAGAAGATCATCAATTTGCATGGATTTTATGGTATATTTGGAAAGGACAAGATAATAAAGTTTTTAGCAATTTGGGTATTAATCCTAGGGATACTTTTACGTTGGCAGAACCAGAGTCATCATTTTGGGCTGAGGCACAAAATTCACTTATACAGACACTCGAGCAATTTTGTTTACCGGTAGAACCAATGGTACCGATTATCCCAGGTAAATGATGTTTTACAGATGGATCATGGAAAACCCAAGAAACCTTTTCCGGATAAGGATAGCACACTGGAAAGTTTTGATGGTTTAATGGGAGCAAGGAATACAAGAGCGATTCAGTTGTCCCTACACTCGGAGATTGAAGCTTTGATTTGGGCAATGGAATGTATGAGGAATCTAAGGCAGTTTACGGTTACATTTTCAACGGATTATTCTCAGTTGATGAAGATAGTTTCAGAATCAGAAGAAATGGCCAACCTTTGCAAATTATTTAGAAGATATTAAGATCTTGAAGAGGAGTTTTCACAGTTTAGAACTTATCTATATACCACAGGTACATAATTCTAAGAAAGACAATCTCGTATGTAATGCAAGAAAGCAACTGTCTTCTGTCGTCTATATGAATGCGTAACTACCAATTTGGTTCGTAGAATTAGTTTGAATCAATTTATATTACGACAAAAAATGATAAAATATATTTGCTTAGAACAACCCTAAAGGGAGAATCCACTTTGAATATCTAAACCTGTAAAAATGGTTATTCTATCTACATTTTTACTATAAGCAATCAAATTTTAATTTTAAAAAGAAATTAAGCCACTGAAAAATAGACATCTGAATACAGAATCCTGACAGTACTAATTTGAAATGTTCTGTCTAACATTTTCTCTCTTTCTTGCTTTTATAATTTTGTATTATTACTTTTTTAAATATTTTGAAGAACATGATTATTTTTCTACCTTGTCATAAATATTTTGTAGCCAAAACATAACTATTTATATCCATGTTTCTCCTGCATTCATATTTTTTGTATGAATTGACTTATTCGTGGCTAGCGGAAAATTTTACTAGGGCTACAAACAAAGTCTCATATCAAAGTTTTGAAGAAAAAATAATATAAGGCAAAAGGCATATATATATATATATATTGGTTTTAAATGGAAAATTCAATCTATAAACTTATATTATCCAACTGGGTATTTTTTATTCCATCAGATGTCTTTCATTTTAATTAGGACATCTTTCAATACTATCAATAGAAGACGACCTTCTGGTTAATCAAAACACAACTTCAACATTCTTTGATTCACGATATTGTGAGGATTTTCCTGTCCCCTCATTTTGATGTCCCTTAAGAAAAAACATACATTATAACAAAAGAGCTTTCACACAATATACAACCATAATTTACTGACAGGACCAGAAGGCAATTAAACAACAGCCCATTAAACCTAAGCCAGCCATAACTCTTAGCTTTCACACAATATACAACCATAATTTACTCACAGAACCAGAAGGCAACTAAACAACAGCCCCATTAAACCTAAGCCAGCCATAACTCTTAGTGACGTTGCTTCACCACTAGAGAAGCTTCCACCTGGAGTAGTTGTGGTCAACACAACTACCATCCACTCTTTTTCCGACCCAACACCAGCTCCAACATACCTCGAGTCGTTAAGATACTGAGCATAACCAGTGTGGGTGTAGTTAGTTAGAACTAGAGTAGGTACCCGGTTAGGGATACAAACTGGTAAGATCAATCCATCACGGGTACTGTTTGGATCGACCTTGCACTCAGAAAGAATGTCTTGGTAGTTCGATAACCGTGGAGGGACTGAACCAGGAGTAATTGTGCTGGATGTGGTGTGGTTTGTGCATGGCTCATCTTCGAGCTTGTCGGCTATCTCATCGGCCACACAATCAGCCTTATCGTTCTTTGCAAAAGGTGGAACGCTTTGTGCAGTTCTGTAGCTATTCAGTCCTTGAAGAAGATTATCCTCCTCCTCTACAACATTCCAAAGACAGCAAAAAGGAATACTATTAGAAGGATGCATCTATTAATATTGATAATCAAAATGTAAATAACATGCACATTAAGATAAATAACAAATATATATACGAAAAATGAAACCATTTAGGTGACATTATGGTAGCTAACAATCTAAATAAACATGCATGGGATCGAATTTTTCACTCATATATTTTGGGCTTTGAAACTTATGGCCAGCAACCCCCAAGAAAGTTTTATAATACGCTATTTCTCTGTAACTGGAATCCATAAGCAGCAGCTAACATTTTTAATCCAGGCAAAGAATGTTCTCCTCGCAATATAGAAAATAATAGGTGGATCGACGCGCATGATTATCTATTTGCGTGATTATTTATTTTAGTGTACGCGTTTTCACAAATACATAGTATAATTACACTATTAATAGCGAAGAAGAGAGAGAGAGATCGTACGGTTGCTGATAACATAAGTGGAAATCAAGGAGAATATAAGAAGATGAACAATGTACAAAGAGAGCGACATCTTGGTAATGATCAAGACCATTCCGCTTCACAGAATTTTAGATTTCTTTTTTTGGCTCTCTGCTAATAAAAGAGTGAAGGTCAGGATAAAACGAGAACAAAGGCAAAGAGAATAATTCGTGTTGAGCTGTACCCTTTTTCGTTTATAACATCTTCAGATTTAAAAATACTCTTTTCTTGATAAGATCCGCCAAAAGTCGCAACACTTGGCGCATATGTATCTCCGGTTTGCCACTAGAGGACATGTATTCATGTAACACCTCTTTACGCGTCAGGCATGCACAACAACAAAATACAAATAGAACGAAAGGACATATTCGTGTTACACCGAATAATTTTTTACTGTATTTCTTACGCAATTTATGAGTTAGAGGACCATAATTATAAATAAAAAAGATATGTACCATTGGTATAATCTATATATTAAGGATAACAATAAAATATAATAATAAATTATTATTATTATTATATAAAGATAATAAATTATTTTTAGGACCATACTTTATTCAAAAAAAAAATAATAAATTATTTTTAGGAATAAAGATAAGTGATTTTAAAAAGACCAACAAGTGTTGGCTATTATTCAAAACTCCTCCTAAAAATATCAATTTTGTATCGTGAAACGGTATGAAGTTTTGAAAAACTCTTAGAAAATCTATAAAAGCACTACAAAAAATCTATATAGATAACAGACTGTTATAGTACATTTTACTGAACTGATATCGTAAATGATTTAGAAATTTTCATATTATAAAGTAGCATTAGATAAATGCTATGTTCAGTAAATAGAAACCTAAAATAACGCTTAATTAATCTTATTTTAAAAACTAGTGAACTAGAAAGTGAAATCACTGATTTCGTCAATATTTACCGAAAAACTAGACTTAATCGGCAAAAACATTATCTAAGCGGTTCCACTAATACTATCAAAAACATATAGTATCATTTTTTTTACGCAAAAAAAACATTTTTCAAACATCATATTTCAAACACTAAAATTCTAAACTTAAACTGGAGGAGAGAAGGAGGACTTATTGGGCAAATGAAGTTTCATCAACTTTAGAAATTTTGAGATTCTATTGTTATTGGTTTATTAATTTTAACAATTTTACTAAAATCCTTTGTGATTGGTTTTTTCAAAATCCATTAAAATATTTTGTTATTCAAAAAGTTAAGTTATTATTAATCTCTAATTCTAACTAAATCTACTGTTATTGGAAGATGAATTTTTTCTTTTTACTCATAAAAATAACTTTCAAAATATTATGTGTATCCATGAGATTTATAAAATCGATGTGACAAAAAAAGTCTAGAAAACAAAATAATCATTATTGCCAAATATCGTTCGCCCCTTTAACCCAAATTATATGTCCAAAATTATAATTCATTATATATATATATTTATATATAGTATTGTTTTATGATTAAAATTAATAATAATAAATTTTAATGGTTTCCGAATTCTATGTTTTTGAATTCAAACTTTTTATACAATTTTTTTTTTATTTTTTCGAGTTTTTTCCAAATTTCTTTTCCAATTTTGTTTTCAAATTCGATTTTTTAAAACTATTTTCAAAAAAAAAAAATTATTTAACTTTTATGTATTTATTTATTTATTTTGAAAATTCTATTAAATTTATCAACCATATATTTAATTTAGAAAATGAAATGATAGAAAAGAAATAATATAAATTCATGAAGTAGCAATCAAGAAAGTTATGATTAAATTTTGTAAGTCAGTGCAGATATATTTTTTAAATCAACATAACTTTTACAATCTATCAATTTTTAAAATTCACAAACTCTCCACAAATTTATCTCCAGATAACCCCCTTTTTTGGAACTTAATCTCCAAATAACCCCCTTACACACCAAATTATAAACTATTAGGAAGTGTTAGCGAGAGTTGAATTTCTAGAGAGTTTGTTGATTTTAAAAGTAAAGAGATTTGTTGAATTTGGAAAGAGTTAGAGAGAATTTTGTATATTGTAGAAATCATTGAAAATAAATAGATATAATGATTTTAAGAATCCAACGAATAAATGTAATATTCTCAAAATCTTGTTATATGAGTAAAATGGTTAAAAATACTACTTCCAATAACATTAACTTTAATAGATTTATAGAATTATTACTAAAATCTAAACTTTTTGAATAACAAAGGATTTTGTATAGAATTAAAAATTCATTAACCCAATAGCATTAAATTTTATTAGGAATGTGAGAATCAATAAACCAATAACACTAGATTCTTTAAATTCTAATAATCATTTTAAATGTCACTTCACTAAATTTTTTATATCTAAACACAATTTGTAATTTTCAAAATTCTTTAGTTTTATAACTTTAACTTTATAACTAAGTCTTAACATTTATATTTAATAATTTTTTTTTAACATTTATAACTCCTAATTAAATTTTAAAAATTAAATTCCAAATCCTATATCTAAATTCCAACCCCTATTCCACAAATCCAAAAATACTTTAGATACCAAATCTTAACACATAAACTACAAATTTAATTTCTCAAATTTCACTCTAAATCCCAAACCCTATACTCCAAACTTTATATCATAACACTAAATTTAATTAATTATAAAATCCAAAAAATTATATATTCTAAAACTAATGCGTTTGTAACTCTGTCTACCGCTAATAGTTTTGGCCCATCCTCGTCAAACACGTCAAATACTGGATCCCCGGTTTGATGTACAAAAGAGTACTCTTCTCCTTTGTCTTTGTCGAATAGGTCATCAGAATATTTAACAAACAAATCCAAATCATATTTGTCGTCAGTATCACTCGTGTCTATCTACCTTACTGTATCAGTTTTCACTACGAAGGAGTTTGTTGCAACAAGTTGACGTTGATAAATGTTGTGAGTTGCTGTATCTGCTTCGTGAGATCTGCCATCTTTTGACGAAATATCTGTTCTCTGTTAATGAAGAGTTACATTGCTGTTTAGCCATTGACAAGAAATCTCGTTCGGCTCTGATACCAACCTGACGTAGTATACGGAATAGATAATCAGCTTAACTGAGGTATTTTATAAGGAGACATGCTTCGCTCAACCAAGGGGTTCGAAGAATCACTTGAGACTGACTTTCTGTTTTGATGAATTGAATCGAATCAAGAGTAAGAGTTTCCAAAAAATTTCTCTTCTAGTCTAGGGTTCTCTACACCCTATAAAATAAAAAGAAAATAACTATTTAATAGAAAAATGGAAAACTATTAAAAACCTAAAACTTAATCAAATTATCTAGTTTCTTGTCGTCCAAACATGATGACACTGTATCACCGGTTTTGTAGGTTTGAGTTTTATCGGACTATTTGTCCCTCCTTCCGATTACTTCTCTAATACATTTATGTATCAAAACATGAACTTTCTATTTTGGTAGAGAAAAGAGGTGGCTCCATTGAGATCATAATTTGATACATTTCCATGGATCTGTTGGTACATCTGGAAGGCGAGGAATGATAAACTCTTTAATGGGAAAATCGCATCCTCGATTGACACTCTCCAACATGTGTCACTTGAGACAGAATGTAGAAGGAAGACTACTGAAAACGAGAAAGAAAACAAAGACCATGACGAATCTTCTACTTTAGAGGTTGAAACTGTGCCTCTTGGATACCTCGAATCCATACCTGCCAAATTGATGCGTCATTGATCGATAATGGAAATGTCAGTGGCTTAGGGTAGAATCTAAATGATCAAATAGGTTCTAAATCTTTCGGATCATGGGCATGCAGTAAGAACCTCTCAGCTTTATATACCGAGATAGAATGCTTACTTCGAACAGTCTTATGTATGAAAGACATAAGGATAATCTCGATACGTTTCGAAACAGTTTACTTAGACCTAGTGAATATGACTATGAATCCGAAGGAATAGCTAACATTTGCGATGAAGATTGAAGTGTTCCAGAAATAATAAGAGGACTTAGAAGATGTAAGCTTGATTCATATTTGATATGGAGTAGAAACGGTCGAAGAGACTAATTAGTGAAAGAAGCAAGAACCAAGAGAATATAATTTTTCTCAAATAAATCAACACAGACACAGACAGATGGACCCTTAATCTAGCTAAAAAAAAACATCTACCTCAGAAAAAAAAATCTTCTACCGCATCGCACTTTCATTTCCTCTCTCTCCTCCTCTTACCCCAGAGAAAATCGTCGCCTCCATCTGTTACTCTTAGGATCGATTTGAAGCTTAGAAGTCTCTCGTTTGAGATGGATGCTGATTACAAGAGATTCTTGTCTACGCTTCGAGCCCGATCTGGTAAGAATAAATTAACTTCATTTCATTTCCTTATTTACCCAGATTATTCTCTCAAATCAGTATTGTGATTATAGTGATTCTTTGATGAAAAAACATCATATTTCTTGATCCTTGTGTAAAGTTTCCGCCTTCTTGCTAGTTAGTCTTAGCTATGGAAGGGAAAGTAATGATGTGTGTTTATAGAGCTCCCAGATAACAAATTTTATGGTCTAATAGGGGAACTTTCCTTAGTATTCTTTTATCAGTATCACATGTGCCCTTTCTCCTCTGAAAAAAATGCAGAGGTTTTAATGGGCTTTGAAGAAATAGATGGTGATGATGATTTCCAGGAGGAGTTTGCCTGCCCGTTCTGCGCAGAATCGTATGACATCATCGCCTTGTGCTGTCACATAGATGATGAACATAATCTAGAGTCAAAGAACGCGGTACCCTCTCTCTCTCTCTCTGCAATACTTTTTACCACTGATATTGGTTCTTAACTACCAAATCGAAATTTTATTAGCAATCTTCTTTTTTTTTTTGTAGGTATGCCCTGTTTGTTCTCTAAGAGCGGGAGTTGATATCGTAGCGCACATTACACTTCACCACGGGAGTTTATTCAAGATATCCTTTTTTTTTTATAATCGTTTTTCTATACTTCCAAATTTTCTTCACATTTCTTTGTAAATTGAATTTCTTTAATGAGTTCCTACATGCAGCGAAAGAGGAAATCACGAAATACTGGTTCAAGCTCAACACTTTCTCTTCTTCGGAAAGAGCTAAGAGAAGGAGATCTACAAAGGTTGTTAGGGATTTCTTCTCGTAATGGTTCTACTGCCTCTCCTGATCCTCTTCTTTCGTCATTTATCTCACCTACACTATCATCACATTTATTTCCGCTGACTCGCCAAACCGAAAAAGTATCCGACGAAAAACAAATAGATCGGTACGTTGCTTTCTATGTTTTCAGCTTCTCTTTTATAATTTCTAGTGTTTTAAAGATTTAGTCTTTGAAAAGCATTGAACTTGTTCAGCAAGAGACAAGCGTGTATCCCACCTGTCTCATTTAAGGATCAGGAAGAGACGAGGAATAGATCGGAGTTTGTTCGGAGGCTCTTGTCATCAGCTATTTTCTATGAGGTCTGATCAATGCAAAGAAAAATAATTGCGGAACTACTACTACTGCGGAATCAAGACTTGAGAAAATCTGGTAAAATACGAAGCTCTGTTCCTACTTGTGTAGCAGAACTTGCACATTAACATTTTTCATCTTAATGTTGATTTCAAATATGTAGGTTTCGAGAAAGAAAGAAAGAAAAACAGTGGTTGGGGTGAAAGAAAACGGGAGAAGAGATGCAGCTGTGATATCTATTTCCATGTCTATGTATTGTGTATGTTTTAATTGTAAGACCAGAAGTAGATGCTATACTGAATAAATTGTGTGGAATTGTGTGTGTTCGAAAGTTTATCAAGTAGTCAAAACGTAAGAGGAAGAATATACATTGACATAGAAACAGTGTGCTTTATGTGGGAGGTGGCTCTTATCAAAAGTTTGCTTTTTTTAAATCACCAATGATGCAACTCATTTAGTTAGAATTTGATACAGCCCAGATGGTTGACGGAAGTTCAAACCGGATCGACCAAGGAAGTGGTCGATTGATCTATTGCCAGAAACTGACATGATAATTTGATACAATACGAATGAGGATGCTGATGATAATGAGAAATATAAGAATAATAAACAAAAAGGGTAGGAAGGAATCAGATTGCTGGTCGTGTAATACTCTCAGCCTGATCCGTTGATAGTCAAAGTGAATTGAGATGGAGTTTTGTTTACTGGTTGTGTAACATTCTCAAGCTCATCTGATGGGCGGGATAAGATGAGATGCATTGATAGACATCATAAAGCTCTGTAAAAGGAGGCTTTAATCAGTTTAAATGTTCAAGAGATGTTTCCTATGCTGTTTCTGGTAACATTCATAAAACTAGAAAAGTTAGATTTTCATTCATAAAAATTCGAGGGTGATTTTTTATAAAGACAACTAAGAAATTTATTTAAAGCTAAACTTTAGGACTTTCTAACAGTCATAAAATGACTAAAAGAAAACAAATAATTCGAAATAAAAGAAAGAAAAACAAAGGCTTTGATGGATCTCTGGAAAGTAGCCGTTAGCTAGATTTGTGGCAAAAGAGAAACTTCTGATGATCTTGTATTTAGATAGGTTTTGAATGATTCCACGGTTTAGGAGCCTTCCTGATATACATCTGAAGGGCCTTGATGAAGAATATGGCTGTTAGTCATGATAGACAACTTTAAGAAACTCCTTTAAGACATGAAGTGTAAATGTTGGCGAATATGGAAAGTAGATGATCCTGAGGGTCCGCCTGATCCTCTGTGTTCTGGTGCAGCTAAGGACATCTTGGATGTCTTATGGATGGTTACTATGATCTTCTGGTTTCCATATATAAGTTTGGGTCGAACTAAATTACAAAGGTTGGATATTTTTCTTATTTAATGTCGGTTTGGTCAATTTGAATAAACCAAGTAGATCTTATGGTTGAATGGATTTCAGATTTGCTTCTTCCCTATCGACTCCTAAAAGCTTCTCCTTAAAAAAAATGGCTTTAGCCAAAGCCTTTTCATAGTTGGATTTATATGGACCTTGATATGGCTGATCTGGCCTATTGGATGTTGAGAAGATGACCTGACTTGTAATATAAATTGGTTTTATGCGTTTTAAAAAGATTTGTGCGCCTGGTATAGTGATAGAAATTGGTGCGTTTGCGGGATATTTATGACTGGTTAACTACCAAATGCAGCAGCTGTTAAATAATAACTTAGCAATATTGTCATTTTATATAATTGTAAAAGTATTAAAATCATAATATTATAATAAATATAAAAATTATATTTACAAAATTATACTATAATTTTTTAAAAATTATAGAAAATATTTTTGTTTTAAATTTTTATAATATAATTTATACGTTTTAGTATTTCTATTATTTCAATATAATTTTTATTGAATATTTTTAAAGAAAAAATTTATGTTCTCTTAACCACCCTCAACCGCAAACGCTAGATATAACCAAGTTTTGAGTTTAGGAGGTTCAGAGCGGTTTGAAACGATTTGTACCATATGATTGTTTCAAAACGCCAACAACTGCTAACAACAGCAAAAGCTGCGATTATGGATTGTGGGGGAAAAATCAGTCATGCCCTGAGTCCGTGGGTTCGCGAGGTTTGAACCGGACCTGATCTACCCAATTGACATCTGATCTTAATGTTTACCCATGACATTATAGTTACCACCAAAATCATGGGGTAAGACTTCTATCAAATACCAAACATAAAATATATTCTTCTTTCTTAGAAAACAGTATATTGATAGTCTCATGCTTATATACGTGGTGACTATAAGTGGTGTTTATGTACTTATTAGTACTAACATAGTTTAATGTATGTTGTTTATAGGAAGACATATTTCAAGGTACCAAACAGCTACTATATATCTGGACTTGAGTGAGGTTCGGAACAATCTCCTTTCGACTCTCACCCTATAACATCTTCCATACTGGAGCTACAAGAGCTTTACTTTGCCAAGCCTAGTTGAGACCAGCTTGCCTCTCCCACGTGAGATCAGCCGAGAACTCAGACAATGCGGATCTTGGATTTCCTTCAGCAATAGCCAAGTAATACAGGGCAGTTTCATCATCGACTTGCATGCTTCTCCTTAGAGATTCAATTAGCCTCCGCTTTCCATGGGCTGATAGAGTGGACAGATGATTCATACCAGATGCAGATTGTTCTCTTTTCGGTCCACCTTCGAGGTAAAGCACGGCTACTTCACGTTTGGCGTACTTGTCTACCTCAATGTAGCAAGTGGTGTTAACGAGAATTTCAGGATTGCTTATCGGAATAAGCAGTCTGTCTCTCGAATAAATCCCATGGTCGCTAATCATGTTGTTTAGTCGCTTTATGTCCATAACCTACATCGTTAAAGGAAAATCTCAACTTAAGCTCAGAAATCTAGCCATGGTACACAAAAGAAAAACCATAGAGCTACAGAGCCATATGAGATAAAAAAAAAACCTACAGGTCAGATAGGGGAACTTTAATGTGCTCCGAAAACTTATAAAGAAGGACAAAGTAATGAGATGGTAAAAATCTTTTTCAGGCCGAATAAATCCATATAAT
The DNA here is from genome assembly GCA_018703725.1 of Brassica juncea. Classification (NCBI taxonomy): domain Eukaryota; kingdom Viridiplantae; phylum Streptophyta; class Magnoliopsida; order Brassicales; family Brassicaceae; genus Brassica; species Brassica juncea. Next base: position 61,174,146 of record CM031936.1, on the reverse strand, counting down.
ATTAGCACTTTATGTTACAAACTCCCTTCAACGTGAAAGCCTAAATGTGCAAGGTAAAAAGGTTGCTGACATATACGCCTCTTCAAAAACAACATATATGACTATCATAGCAGTCTCTAGCTAGGTCCATGTAACATATTACTAAAATGCAGAGTAGATATTCAATGGAAAATCGCTACTCAATATTCAAAGGAACTGTTTGTATAAGTTTCCTCTGCATTACAGAAGCAGACATCTTCACAGAGATAAGGAACATGTAGTTTCCAAAAGCAATTCATGTAGCTCAAATTTCTAAATAATCTATTATCTTTTTAGCCACAAAAAATCCAAAAAAAACTACTGATACATTGTAAATTTACAAGAAAACTCCACAGGGTAAGAGTACAAGATTGAAATTACAACTTAGTATCAATTCATGCAATTATCTGGGTGAATCGAAGGTGGAAGATTGGATTCAGCAGCAGAGTAGCGAAAACCAAGAGGACAAAATTGAGATTTACATTTTATTCTCACTCACGCAATCGAAGGCGAAAGAGAGGTACCTGAACGGAATACTTAACGGCGAGGCTCGTCACGCTATCACCACGAGAGATCCGATGAGAGATGGCGAATTTCCAGATCCCGTTATCTCTCCAGAACGCACCTGAAACCGGGTTCCCCACAAGCTCCTTGATCCGCCATGGCGCCTTGAAAGCAGACGCCACCAGATCGTTCTCTGTGGCAACGGAGTTCCAGACTCTGCAAACGCAGCTCGCACGCGCTAGATCGGCGACGGTGAGCCTCTGGAAGATAAGGCGTAGTGTGTCACGGCATGTAAGTGCCATGAAGTGAGAATTCAACGGCGAGATGGTGGTTGTTGATTGATGGGAGGATCCGGCGGCAATGAGAGGTTCGGTGAGGAAATCGTTTCCGTCGTTTCGATCACAGCAACAGCAATCCATAGAGAGCAAAGCGTGGAAGGATATATATCCACACTTTACTTTAAAACCATATCCACACTTTCCGTAGACAATATATGTCAACTCTATATAATACATTACTCTATTTAAAGACTAAACTCACTTTTACTGTTAATCAAAGAAAAAAAAAACTCACTTTTACTCTATTACAAAATAAAAGAATAGATTGGAGTGGCACATGATCTTATTACGTACAAACCATTACTTTTTCCTACCACTAAAAAAATTGTTATAAGTAAAAATTGTTATAAATAATGAAGAGAAAAAAACAAGAATTGGTTTATATTATTTCATGAATAATGAATTCTTTATATAAAGGATACAATGAAGGGTCTAATTTAGAGATCAAGTATAAATAAATTTTGGTAAACAAAACTTTATATAATAGACATCATAATATTTATAATATTTTTTTTTATGTTTATTATGACTGTGCTGTCTCGTTAAAAATCATACTAGAAAAGCACAATAGGAAAAACTATAGTTAAAGAAAAAATAGTGCATCTCGCAAATACTTCTCCTCATGTATACATACGTCAAAGATCTTTGAGACAACGTAGTGCATTGGTGAATAAAAAAGTCAAATTTTCACTTGAGCGAATTTGTAGGACACAAACATTGTCATTCTTTTACAATGCTTTAGTCTTCATATGATTTGATCATTTTCTTGGATTCTCTTTATCTCACAAACTTTAGAACGGTGATAAATTATCATCTCTGAAATGGTAACATTCTCCTCCGGTGTCTATCCTTTATGTGTTCTTTGTTTTCTCGTTAAAACTTTGTCATGAAAAAAGTCAAAAACCATGATAAAGAAAAAGAGTACAATCACACACATTATCACATTTCTTCCCCTGAAGACAATATCTTCAGGATATGCATTCCGGTCAAATACATATTTTAGGAAATTAAGATTAACAGAATAAACTCGTTTGACTTCAAGCCAAATCTCATTAAATACAATCATCTACAAATTCTTCTTGTACATATGATTTATTCATGCTCTTGTACAAATTCTTCGGCATACAATACTCTTGTGGGGAAGCAGCCTTACCACAGGCTTCCACAAGAGCATCATATGAACCATTTGGAGAGGTTGAGGAATTGGTCTCTGCTATTAATGCAAATGGAGTCTCAGAAGACTACCTTCTCTGCAAACTCTTCAAGTACTAAATGTATGGAGACACTTCAACCTGGTTCAAACAGTTATCACCAGGGTCACTTACTTACTGGACAGCCATCAAAAATGCCTTGCTACCTAACTTCTTCAATGATGCTCGATCTGAAGATTTGAGGAACAAGATCTCCATGTTCTCCAAGGGGCCTGCTGAGTCTTTTAAAGACTCATGGACCAGATTCAGGTCTTACTAGAGAGACTATCCACACCATGGGTTCCAACTACCCAGTACCTTTTTCAGAAGTCTCGCTTTAGTCTACCAGATAGCTCTGGACACAGCTAGTGAGAGAAATTTCAACACTAGAAATTCAGAGGAGGCTGTGAGACTGACAGAGAACTTGGCATCTAGCAACAGCACCAAGAACACATACTACAAGAGGAAGAAGTCTACAAATAGTTTGGATAAGGAGCAGATGGCTGAGGTCAAGGCCAAGCTGGATTCAGTCCACAGTCTACTGAAAAAGCATGTTTGTTTTGCCGCAGGTATAAAAGTTGTTGAGGTTGCTACTGAGGATGAAGAGGAAGAGGATGTGAAATTTGTCAGTGGCTATGGTTTTCAGAGTCAGCGCATCGAGAATCAGCAGAGCAACAAATAATTCAATGGCACTGGCCAAAGAAATAACTCCAACAACAGCCAGAACTCGCAGTACCAAAAACCTTTCAACAACAACACCAATAGAAACTATGGAGCTTCTTCCTACCAGAATCCTGCGTCTGCTACACAGGAAAACAAAGCTTGAATCTATGATTAATCAGGTCCTTGAAGGACGGCAGAAGATGACTGTAGATTTTAATGGGAAGCTGGATGTTGTTTACACCAATTGGAATATCAAATTTGAAGCTCTAAAAAACCATGTGAAGAAACTGGAAACTCAAGTTATCCAGATAAACGATGCTGTTCGGAGATAAGAAGCCTTGATCAAAAGCAAAGGTGAGGTTGGAGAAAAACATCAAGTCAACATCATTGAAGATGATTTTTTTTTGGCAAGAAGTCATCAAGTGGAAAACTCTCCACCTAACGTCGACAATCATCAACGTCGCTCGACGCCCCCACTACGTCGTTCAACACCATCGCTCAATCAAGAATACTTCTGTCTTGGAGATAGCGTCAAACGACGCTCTACTCACATCGATCGACGTTCATTAGCTATGGCCGAATCATCTACATTTAGCAAGAGGAAATGAAATAGATATCCTCAATTTTCAAAAAATAAAATATCATAAAATTAATACTAATTCATAGAAAACTAATGCATAAAATTAAACTGTTAGTATGTTGTTTTATTTTAAAATAAATTAACAAAAAGAGGTTAATATATGAATAGTACAACTACATTAAATTGCATTAAGTTATAAAATTATTAATAAAATATTATGTACAAATAAAAAAATTATTATCAAACATTTATATTATAAAATAATATATTCTACTCTATATGTAAATTACAAAATATATAAACTAGGATTATTTTATAAAACCAGCGGGTTATGAATTTACATTGAATACAAGTTAATCAAACATCTGTGAAGGGGCGCGGGTCAAGTTCTAGTAGATTTTGTAATAATAGTTAAATGTTAATTACTAATACTGTCCCTTAATTAGAATAGGGTTTGAAGTTTTGTATTCGACAATTCATATTTTGCTTAGGATACAAAGATTGGTGCATTTATGAGTACTATAAATTATATAAACGTAAGCTGAATCAGAACTTCGTTGTAAATCGAATTGTACAATAGATGGTAGTTTTAGATCTGATTTAAAAAATATTATATTAGTTAAGAAACAAACATATATTCTTAAGCATATATGTACAGGTATATATCTTGTGGAGCTCTGTATGCGTATTGTACACATATAAGAGAAATATGATATGCATGCCGTAGAATTCCAATTGTCTATTTGTTTATTAGGGATAAATTAATTTTTTTGATTAGAAAACAAGACATCGTGAGGTGGAGAACATGCATGGAAGATCAAATTGAAGGCATATCTATTTACGTAACAAGTTTACTTGAATTCCATGCAAGTCCCATGCACTCAAATCACTTCTATATAAACCCCTCCAAGTTCATCATCCATTCATCATCAAATTAGCCATACACAAGCTACAGAGTCTCTTAACCATGGCAATTCCAAAAGCTCACTACTCTCTAGCCATCCTTGTCATTCTCTTTGTCGTTTCGAATAGCCAAACTGTATGCAATCCAGAATGCAAGGCTAAAGAACCCTTCAACTGCGACAATTCTCTTACCTTCAACCGAACTGGATTTCCAAAGAACTTTACTTTCGGTGCGGCTACTTCCGCGTACCAGGTATACACAAACATAAATATCTTCCTCATGTCTGTTTTTGGGCATTTGATATTTTTTTGTAGATAAAAAGTTAAAAAAAATTCCAATACCATTGCTTTTAATTTGTTCAACCAGATTGAGGGTGCTGCACATAGAGCCCTTAATGGATGGGACTACTACACTCATAGATATCCAGGTTATAAACCAATTAATTACCTTATTGATCAACATTCATTTGTACACACATATATATATATATATATATATATATATATATATATATATATGGGAGAGTGTATAAATAATAGAAAGAACTGGTCATGCTCACATTTTTCTGTTTGTTATGGTACAGAAAGAGTTCCAGATCGCAGCTCTGGAGACGTTGCTTGTGATTCGTATGATCTCTACAAGGTGAGAGGCTATCTGTGTATACATATAGATATATATAGGAGACAGTTGCTCAAAATTGGATTTAACTCTGGATATATAATTTGAACAGGAAGATGTCAAATTACTAAAAAGTCTGAAAGTTCAAGCATACCGACTCTCCATAGCCTGGTCAAGAGTCTTACCAAGTAAATACAGAAAACATACCTCCATTTTTCTTCATGACTTTATCTAACTGGAAAAATTGTGTGAGTTTTACATTCTATATATATATTTGACTCATATATTCGTGACAATAAATTTTAGAGGGAAGATTGACTGGAGGAGTGGACGAGAACGGAATAACATACTACAACAATCTCATTAACGAGTTAAAAGCTAATGGTAAATTGCAAATATGACATACAACTTTAATCATTTGATTATATCTGTGGTATAATGGACGTTTAACTAACTTTCATATGTGATGACAGGCATAGAACCATTTGTGACTATCTTTCATTGGGATGTTCCCCAAACTCTGGAAGACGAGTACGGAGGCTTCTTAAGCCCACGTATAGTGTAAGTGCAATAACTAGTTTTTTCTTCTTCCAAACTAGTTTTTCTTTCACTTAACTAGGTTCTATATGTACATTGCATGATCAGAGCTATCTATAATTTAATGGGTATGATACATGAACAGAGAAGACTTCAAGAATTACTCGGAGCTTCTATTCCAAAGATTCGGAGACAGAGTCAAGTTCTGGATCACTCTAAACCAGCCTTACTCTCTCGCATCCAAAGGTTATGGAGATGGATCATATCCACCGGGAAGGTGCACTGGCTGTGAATTTGGAGGAGATTCCGGAACCGAACCTTACATAGTCGCGCATCACCAACTTCTAGCACATGCAGAAGCTGTATCTTTATACCGAAAAAGATATCAGGTTCATATAAAATAAATCTATTACTATTTTCCTTGATTAGCTTATATGTGGTATATTTGTATTCTATAATCCAAATAATTTATGCAGAAATTTCAAGGTGGTAAGATAGGAACGACCTTGATCGGGAGATGGTTTACCCCGCTAAACGAAACTAGCGATCAAGACCAGGCTGCTGCAAAACGAGCGTTCCAGTTCTTTGTTGGATGGTACGTATATATATATTCTCAACTAATTGACTCTCAAGACGCACACATATGTAGCAACTTAAAGCCTCTGTCACAATCATATAGATTTTTAAGAATATTGCAACACTAAGTTCCAAATTTCTTTTTGCATAAACGAAGGTTCTTGGATCCATTGGTGTACGGAGAATATCCAATGATAATGAAACTACTCGTTGGAGACAGATTGCCAAAATTCACACCTCAGGAATCAGATTTAGTTAAAGGATCGCTTGATTTTCTAGGATTGAACTATTATGTTACACAATATGCGACCGACGCACCTCCACCTCTTCCGACACAGCCTAATGCCTTAACAGATGCACGAGTTACTCTTGGATGTATGTGAAACCTTTTTCATATTTAATTTTACACATATGTTTCAGTTAATAGATCAACTCATTATATTATTCTCTAATTGTGTTCCAGATTATCGCAATGGAGTGCCTATCGGTGTTGAGGCTAGTATCATTTCAATTTGGATATCTTGTTTACATATATATATATATATATATATATATGTGTGTGTGTATCTACTTTAAGAGATTGCCACATTTATATAGTAACTTACGAGTCTCTTTTTTTTTCTTCTCCAGGCTCCAAGTTTTGTCTACTATCCTCCAGGGTTCCGTCAGATTCTAAATCATATCAAAGACAACTACCAAAACCCACTTACCTACATCACCGAAAATGGTATCGACATACACACCAATATAAAAATATGCTTATCCATGGAAAATCCTATGTGTTTTTGTTATATAATCTTTGTGTTAAAATTCCAGGAGTTTCTGATTATGGAAACTTAACGCTACCAAATGCTCTTGCCGATAACGGACGAATTCAAAATCATTGCAGTCATCTTTCGTGTCTCAAATGCTCCATCGAGTGAGTTACAATAATTCATACTTTATTTTATGTACATACAATATATATATATATATATATATATATATATATATATATATATATATCTTGATACTTTAACATTATTTAAATATATTACAGGGATGGTTGCAACGTAGCAGGTTATTTTGCTTGGTCATTGATGGACAATTATGAATTCGGAAATGGTTACACTCTCCGGTTTGGTATGAATTGGGTCAATTTCACTAATCCTGCTGATCGAAGACAAAAAGATTCTGCAAAATGGTATTCTAGGTTCGTCGCAAAATAAGGGGAAACGATAGACATAAATCAACCCCATATGTATCCAACCTTTAATCCATTAAGTACTGGACAATATAAATTGTTTTCTTCAACTTATAAAAGCTTATGTGCTGTGTATTATTAATAATGTTGTATTAGTTTGACCATCCATCTTGGCCAAGTCATAAATAAATTAAAACGTTTATATGACGTGCTTTGTACTTATAGCTTGTACTTTGTTATATTTACCTTTCCCAAGCCTAATATCACATAGTGTACGACATGCTCTCTTTTTGAAATTGGTAAAAACTAAGACATGCTCTTTTGTATCATTGCTACATATTTATAACATAATAGCCAAACTAGGGATGTAATGTGTATTTTAAGTGCCAAAACATATCATTTTTTTATTTTATTCTTCTCATTTATTTTCGATTTTTAGAAAATATTATTTCACGTGACCACAGAAACGCCACACATAGGTTCTCAATTGTTTCCAGACACGTAATATGGAATTGAAAACAGTGTACCAAAAGTTTGTCGTGCTAGTAATCATTGATTGTATAAGCTGCAACCTTCTGGCATATTGTCAACTAACGGCTTGTAAGTTTCTTCATACTTTTTATTGTAATTGGGAATCCTAAATATCTGATCGGGAGTTAATCAATAAGAATTTCAAGTGATGTTACTATATCTGGAATGAAAATCATTATGTCTCTTCCCAGCCATGTATATAAAATACTTTCATGTTTACGGTTAATTAAACCCCGAGACTTTCTCGAAGCATTTAAGGACATCCAAAATTCCTTTAACTGACTCACTCGTTCCATTAGTGAATATGATCATATGCCTTCTTCAATGCTTAGGTAAGCTAAATGGAGCTCCTTACAATTAGGGTGGAATAGGATCTTCCTCATAGTACCTGCTTGATTCAGTTGGTGCGACATGAATTTGTAGCCATACAAAAACAGATAAGGCTTAGCGAACAAACCTGCCTTAGTCCTCAAGAACTTGTGAAAAATCCTTTCGTTACCCCCATTAACACAAACCGAACAAGATGTTGTTGTTATGAAGTTCATCACTGGTAAAAAAACGTTTTAAGGAAATCTGTTACACTCATCATGTCCAAAATAAACACCCCACGAATTGTGTCAAAATCTTTTGTAATGCCTAATTCATAGCATATCTAGGAGACATTTTGCGCTTTTGATAATTTTTTACCAGCTGTGTCGATGTCTTTTTGTGAAAGCATTCTAATGGTTAAAACTTTCATTATATATATATTATAGACTTAAGTCTATCAAATTAATGAATTTTCATTTCACCTATTCAAACTAATACATATATATTATATGTGGTATATCATATGAAAATTTTATTGTAATATGTTTTGTTAATTATTCTTATAGCACATTAATATAAATAACAAATAATAATTATCTAAAATTTAATCAAAATAATTATACGTGAAATTTAGTTTTAAACATAGTTTGAATGCAATATTATTACTAGCTCATATCAATTCAATAATTTACTCAATTATAAATCATTTAACTGCTTTGTATATGCAAAAATGATAGTATATAGATGATTAAATATACCTGAACACTTTTTTTTTGTTATTGCAAGTGTATACCTTGATCGATGATAAAAAAGATGGTGCAAAACTTTGAAAGATACTTTCAAAACAATCAAAAATAATTTTACATTTTAAATTCACACATCTTTACTGAAACTTACTTTTAAAGCAACACATATTTAACTTCAACATAATACTAGCAATAAATTTGATTTAAATAAAACCAGAATATCATGTTCGTAGATTTTCTTTTAAAAACTAAATTTAAATTCATTAAATCCAACCCATAAAGGGAATAATGGATCCCGTTCAACGCCCGTGAACAGAAAAACAACAGTACTAGGTTACAGATGCATTGATTAAGACTAAAAAAAAACTAAGAAAGAGTGGAGAATTCGGTATGTGTGATAAGATTGAGGAACTTGCTACTCTCTACCGTTGAACACCAGCAGCCACCACAATAGAAATTTGAGGGTTCATGGATCCGATATGTGCAAGGCCAGATCTCAATCTACCGCTAGTTATCGTTGCGAATAGCCACCTCGGAGTTGTGTTCCGTGGCCACATCGTCTGTTTAGAAATGATACCGGCTCCAAAACAGTAACCTCCATCTTTTGCTCGAGACTCTTCCTCCACATAGGTCTGAGCCACCGCATGTAACTCTTCCTCAAAAAGGCGTGAGAAGCTAAACCAGCGAGAATCACACCACAGAGAATCGCCATCTCAAATAGTAGAACCACTGACACCAACTTTCTCTACGACCGGAACCAGGCTCCACCCTGATAATAACTATCAGCTTCGGAAGGCTTCTCAGTCGCCTCTTAATCGGGAGAGTGCACATTTGACCTTCCAGCTACTAGAGTTTTGTCTATCTTGGGAATCTCTGCTCTTGAAAATCCACCCGATTCCGCATCGAGGAGAGGGGAAACACTTCCAAACCACTGGACGATGACAGATCCGATGCGTTGCTCAAGATCCGAGTGAGGGAGACGATCACGACGTCCGGCGAGAAGCCAGAGTTCCTGATGCCTCCACCCACGAAGAAGCGGCTCTAGATCTTTGAGAGAAATACAGAGAAGTGCGCATGAGTTACAATCGCCACTCAAAGGCCCATCTATATTATTAAAGCGGAGGTACCTTTTGGCACTGTTTATAAACATGGATAACATTATAAACTAGGATAAGATCCGCGCCTTGCGCAGGGTGAGTATATAAATTTGAATTTAAAATTATACATATGTCAATTTTAAAGTTTGTTTTTTTTTCCAAAAATTACAAAATTTAGTATGGTTTTTTTGGGTCAACCATATTTACCATGTTTAACCACGTTTATATGTGATATTTAATTTAGGGAAATTCCATGAAAATATCCTAACTAAATTTTGTTAAGCCTTGTAATACCCAAATTTTTTTTGTTTCCCAATTTAATACCGCAACTAATTATTTTATTTACATTAATACACAAAATTTTAAAATTTTATCCCTTTTTATTCCTAAACTTTTTTAATATATTAATAAGTATCAAAGAAATTTTTAAAAATCTCTAAACTTTATAAACAAATCTCAGAAAATTCTAATTTTATTTCGTGTTTGAGGAATAAAAGTAACTAAAATCTTTATAATCTTATATTTTGTAATAAAAGTTTTAAGTTTTTAATATATAATTTAGTTAGTTTTCTTAAGCAAAAAAACTAATATGTTTTTTTTACCTTCAACATTAAATTTTTTAAAATTTTAGATTTTTATCCATAGTTTATTTACCTTCTTTTCTAAACCTTGAAATAAAATTTGAATGAATTAATATTTTTCATAGATTTTAGAGACTTTTTAATTTTTGTTTGAAACTTATTAGTATATTTAATTAAAATAAACAAAGTTTGGGTATTAAAAGGGGAAAAGTTTGAAAATTTTATGTATTAATGTGAGAAAATTAATTAATTGGGGTACTAAACTGGGAAGTAGAAAAGTTTGGGTATTAAAATACTTAACGAAATTTAGTTGGAATATTTTTATGAAATTTTCCCTTTAATTTATTATTAGTTCAATTATTATGTTGTTGATTGTATTATGTGCGCCAGGATTATGTATATCTCGATTTGTCCATATTGAAAAATTAAGATTCATTATTGGACAGATTGAAGGGACATACTATATTTAGACGAATGTACATAAATTTAAAGGAAATACATTAGATATGCATATTTTCAAGCAAATTCAATATGCAATTAGGCTTTGCATATAGTTTTTTTGTTTTTTTTTTGCATTTAGTAATTAGTGGCTATCTTAATATATTAGTTATGTGTCGAAATATATAAAGTTTATTAAGCTTTTATCTCAGTATAATATAAAAAATTATTATATGAAGCCCAAATTTAATAAGTATGCATCTTGGACTTTTAAGTTTTTCCAGCAAGTCTCGACGTTTGCTTCTAATAAATATAACATTAGATATTAGGTTAAAGATTGTAAACGACTAAAATAAATGATCAAATCTTGTCTTGCTGCCAAAGTTGTGCATATTAAATATAAAGTTCCCATATTTCCATCTTTCCGACTTGTGTATCAAGCACATTTTATTCTCATATATCTATAAGATTATAAAACGATTATTATTTAATTTTTGATCTAGAAAGGAAAATATCTTTTAAACCTAAAAAGGTTAATATCTTCGATGTCTTTATACTGGTTACGTCTCGGTTAAATTCTGTACGAACCAATTGTTCTTTAAATTTTGTTCGGTTCAATCATAAATACTAAACCAGATAGCTTCTTTTGTTTTTCAATTTGCGGATGTATCGCACTGTAATGCCATAACTACAATGGCTAGTAAGGTTTTATATAGAAATTTTTCATGAAAATATAAGTATTATAACTGTTAATGTAGACTAACATAAGAAAATGTGCGGGTTTGTTTGTTAGTCAACTTTTTCTAATGTATAAACTATCAGAGTAAGTATTTTCGGATGAAACAACTATCAGCATGATTTCTTATTAAACTATGTATAGTCGAGTATTGTATAAACTTTTGTTAAACTGGATAATTGGTTCTCAACTTTTAGGTTCCCAACGTTGATATTGTTTGTTAACTTGTTACCATCATGTTGTTATGATTGGCTAATGTTTTCCGTTCGCCAGGTTTTTGTAGACAAAGCTCGAGTAGTTACAATCATGTTTTTATGCTAAACTAAAGTTTATATGTTTTATATCGTTAATTATATTTCCTATCCCGTATACATACATTGCCTAGAAATTAGATTTGGACAAACATAATTTCCAATTGATTTCTTGACTGACACCTAAGCAAAATTAACAGCTTAATTAACTGACACATAAGCAATGACGTTTTTTAATTAATACAAAATTGATGTTATAATTTTTTAAATTATCCTCTATTAATATGTAGGGGATGATAATTATTTGGAAACATGGATAACAGTATAAAAAAGAAACACATCAATTTAATACTTCCTTTTATTTACATATTTAACCATTGCATTTACAATAAATTAAATACTTCTTTTTGTATTTCTTTTTATTTATAGATTCTGCCACTGCATTTAAAATCAATTTAATTTAATTAATTATAATTCAAAAGCTTATCTAACAAAATTGATATTCATATATTGACAATTATTAATATTGTACGTATATTAGCTAAATTGTTCGTATTAAAGGGAGATAACCATTTCTTATATATAAAGCAAAATAAACTACAATAAATTTTGTATAGCAATTAATGGGTTTTTTTTCTTTGTGATGAAAATAAAAAACCCAAAGTGAAATATATAATATATATTATATAAAATAATTTTTAAATATAGTATTACCTTATTTAGTTTAGTCAAATATAAAAAATTTCGAGAGTTCAATTTTCAAGAAAATAAAATATCATAAAATTAATACTAATTCATAGAAAACTAATGCAAAATTTTAAATAGTTTGTATGTTTTTTTATTTTAAAATAAATTAACAAAAAAAACAACGGATTAATATATGAATAGTACAATTACATCAAATTGCATCAAGTTAAATTTTTTTGATAAAATATTATGTAAAATAAAAACAATTATTATCAAACATCTATATTATAAAATAATATATTCTAGTCTATATGTAAATTACAAAATATAAAAAATAAACTTTTTTTATAAGACCAGCGGTTTATGAGTTTACGTTGAACCCAAGTTAAATCAAATATTCTGCGCGGGGCGCAGATCAAGTTCTAGTAGATATTATAATAATAGTTAAACGTTAATTACTAATACTGTCCCTTAGAATAGGGTTTGAAGTTTTGAATTCTAGAATTCATATTTTGCTTAGGAAACAAAGATTGGTGCATTTATGAGTACTATAAATTATATAAACGTAAGCTGAATCAGAACTTCGTTGTAAATCGAATTGTACAATAGATGGTAGTTTTAGATCAGATTTAAAAATTATTATATTAGTTAAGAAACAAACATATATTCTTAAGCACATATGTACAGGTATATATCTTGTGGAGCTTTTGTATGCGTATTGTACACATATAAGAGAAATATGATAGGCATGCCGTAGAACTCCAACTGTGTATTTGTTTATTAGGGATAAATTAATTTTTTTGATTAGAAAACAAGACATCGTGAGGTGGAGAACATGCATGGAAGATCAAATTGAAGGCATATCTATTTACGTAACAAGTTTACTTGAATTCCATGCAAGTCCCATGCACTCAAATCACTTCTATATAAACCCCTCCAAGTTCATCATCCATTCATCATCAAATTAGCCATACACAAGCTACAGAGTCTCTTAACCATGGCAATTCCAAAAGCTCACTACTCTCTAGCCATCCTTGTCATTCTCTTTGTCGTTTCGAATAGCCAAACTGTATGCAATCCAGAATGCAAGGCTAAAGAACCCTTCAACTGCGACAATTCTCTTACCTTCAACCGAACTGGATTTCCAAAGAACTTTACTTTCGGTGCGGCTACTTCCGCGTACCAGGTATACACAAACATAAATATCTTCCTCATGTCTGTTTTTGGGCATTTGATATTTTTTTGTAGATAAAAAGTTAAAAAAAATTCCAATACCATTGCTTTTAATTTGTTCAACCAGATTGAGGGTGCTGCACATAGAGCCCTTAATGGATGGGACTACTACACTCATAGATATCCAGGTTATAAACCAATTAATTACCTTATTGATCAACATTCATTTGTACACACATATATATATATATATATATATATATATATATATATATATGGGAGAGTGTATAAATAATAGAAAGAACTGGTCATGCTCACATTTTTCTGTTTGTTATGGTACAGAAAGAGTTCCAGATCGCAGCTCTGGAGACGTTGCTTGTGATTCGTATGATCTCTACAAGGTGAGAGGCTATCTGTGTATACATATAGATATATATAGGAGACAGTTGCTCAAAATTGGATTTAACTCTGGATATATAATTTGAACAGGAAGATGTCAAATTACTAAAAAGTCTGAAAGTTCAAGCATACCGACTCTCCATAGCCTGGTCAAGAGTCTTACCAAGTAAATACAGAAAACATACCTCCATTTTTCTTCATGACTTTATCTAACTGGAAAAATTGTGTGAGTTTTACATTCTATATATATATTTGACTCATATATTCGTGACAATAAATTTTAGAGGGAAGATTGACTGGAGGAGTGGACGAGAACGGAATAACATACTACAACAATCTCATTAACGAGTTAAAAGCTAATGGTAAATTGCAAATATGACATACAACTTTAATCATTTGATTATATCTGTGGTATAATGGACGTTTAACTAACTTTCATATGTGATGACAGGCATAGAACCATTTGTGACTATCTTTCATTGGGATGTTCCCCAAACTCTGGAAGACGAGTACGGAGGCTTCTTAAGCCCACGTATAGTGTAAGTGCAATAACTAGTTTTTTCTTCTTCCAAACTAGTTTTTCTTTCACTTAACTAGGTTCTATATGTACATTGCATGATCAGAGCTATCTATAATTTAATGGGTATGATACATGAACAGAGAAGACTTCAAGAATTACTCGGAGCTTCTATTCCAAAGATTCGGAGACAGAGTCAAGTTCTGGATCACTCTAAACCAGCCTTACTCTCTCGCATCCAAAGGTTATGGAGATGGATCATATCCACCGGGAAGGTGCACTGGCTGTGAATTTGGAGGAGATTCCGGAACCGAACCTTACATAGTCGCGCATCACCAACTTCTAGCACATGCAGAAGCTGTATCTTTATACCGAAAAAGATATCAGGTTCATATAAAATAAATCTATTACTATTTTCCTTGATTAGCTTATATGTGGTATATTTGTATTCTATAATCCAAATAATTTATGCAGAAATTTCAAGGTGGTAAGATAGGAACGACCTTGATCGGGAGATGGTTTACCCCGCTAAACGAAACTAGCGATCAAGACCAGGCTGCTGCAAAACGAGCGTTCCAGTTCTTTGTTGGATGGTACGTATATATATATTCTCAACTAATTGACTCTCAAGACGCACACATATGTAGCAACTTAAAGCCTCTGTCACAATCATATAGATTTTTAAGAATATTGCAACACTAAGTTCCAAATTTCTTTTTGCATAAACGAAGGTTCTTGGATCCATTGGTGTACGGAGAATATCCAATGATAATGAAACTACTCGTTGGAGACAGATTGCCAAAATTCACACCTCAGGAATCAGATTTAGTTAAAGGATCGCTTGATTTTCTAGGATTGAACTATTATGTTACACAATATGCGACCGACGCACCTCCACCTCTTCCGACACAGCCTAATGCCTTAACAGATGCACGAGTTACTCTTGGATGTATGTGAAACCTTTTTCATATTTAATTTTACACATATGTTTCAGTTAATAGATCAACTCATTATATTATTCTCTAATTGTGTTCCAGATTATCGCAATGGAGTGCCTATCGGTGTTGAGGCTAGTATCATTTCAATTTGGATATCTTGTTTACATATATATATATATATATATATATATATGTGTGTGTGTATCTACTTTAAGAGATTGCCACATTTATATAGTAACTTACGAGTCTCTTTTTTTTTCTTCTCCAGGCTCCAAGTTTTGTCTACTATCCTCCAGGGTTCCGTCAGATTCTAAATCATATCAAAGACAACTACCAAAACCCACTTACCTACATCACCGAAAATGGTATCGACATACACACCAATATAAAAATATGCTTATCCATGAAAATCCTATGTGTTTTAGTTATATAATCTTTGTGTTAAAATTCCAGGAGTTTCTGATTATGGAAACTTAACGCTACCAAATGCTCTTGCCGATAACGGACGAATTCAAAATCATTGCAGTCATCTTTCGTGTCTCAAATGCTCCATCGAGTAAGTTACAATAATTCCTACTTTATTTTATGTACATACAATATATATATATATATCTTGATACTTTAACATTATTTAAATATATTACAGGGATGGTTGCAACGTAGCAGGTTATTTTGCTTGGTCATTGATGGACAATTATGAATTCGGAAATGGTTACACTCTCCGGTTTGGTATGAATTGGGTCAATTTCACTAATCCTGCTGATCGAAGACAAAAAGATTCTGCAAAATGGTATTCTAAGTTCGTCACAGAATAAGGGGAAGCGATAGACATAAATCAACCCCATATGTATCCAACCTTTAATCCATTAAGTACTGGACAATATAAATTGTTTTCTTCAATTTATAAAAGCTTATGTGCTGTGTATTATTAATGATGTTGTATTAGTTTGACCATTAATCTTGGTCAAGTCATAAATAAATAAAAACGTTTGTATGACGTGCTTTGTACTTATAGCTTGTACTTTGTTCTATTTACCTTTCCCAAGCCTAACATCTCATAGTCTACGACATGCACTTTTTTGTATTGGTAAAAACTAAGACATGGTCTTTTTGTATCATTGCCACATTTTTATAACATAATAGCCAAACTAGGGATGTAGAGGCTGATTGGAGAGAGCTGTGGATGCTGTGCACAGCCTCTTTTCTTTCCATAGCAATAAAACTAAAGCTATCAAGCTGTCATTTATTTTTTGAAACCTACAGCTATAATACAATCTCTCTCCAATATACAATTTTGCACAGCAATTTTTCTAGAGCACTAATTTGAGTGCTTTGAGAATTATTATTTTTTCTTGCGATAAATATATTGCTATCTACTAAATATATAATAATATATTTGCAATATATGTATATAAATAAATGACTAAAATACTACAATTGTTATGTAAAGATTACATATAGAATATAAATATAAATTTAATATTTAATAATTATATATCATATATGAATTATATATTTTCACAATAATCCTTTAATAGTTATACAATAATATCTATATTTATGTTTATTAATTTTATCAATTTTGTTTTGATTTTGAATCACAATTTAATATTTAGTCAACTACATTTAACAGCTTTTTTAATTCATAATCAAATTTTATAATTATATTACAAAATCTACAATTTAAATTATATATTTAAAAAATTTAAATCTGCAACACAAAATCTACAACTTAGATTCTACAGCAAAAAAAATTAAAGCTACAGCACAAAAATCTACAGCTTAGATTCTACAGCAAAATATCTAAAGCTACAGCCTAACCAATCGGGCCCGTAATGTGTAAAAATGAGAAAAGGAATTCACCAACACATAGCCGTTGGATAAATAGTAGATCGGATGGTCCAGTTTGGCTTCAGTGACATCATCAAGTTATTATGTTGTCTTCCACTAATAACATGCCACATCATCGCGCCAGCTCGAGAGATCTATTTCCAAGTTTTCTTATTTTTTTTTCTGGGCATACGAAAGCTCAAGACTTTTTGTTTTGTTAGATCAGAGAGGAAGAAGAAGAAGAAAGAATATCATGTTTTTGTTCGATTGGTTCTACGGAATCTTGGCGTCGTTGGGGTTATGGCAGAAAGAGGCGAAGATCTTGTTTCTCGGACTCGACAATGCCGGAAAAACCACGCTCCTTCACATGCTCAAAGACGAGGTTTTTTCTTTTCTATGTTTCCGATTCCTTTTCTGAATGTTCGTCTGAGATTTGGTGATGTGTGATTGGTTATAGAGATTGGTTCAGCACCAGCCGACACAACATCCAACGTCTGAGGAACTCAGCATTGGCAAAATCAAGTTCAAGGCTTTTGATTTGGGTGGCCATCAGATTGCTCGAAGAGTTTGGAAAGATTACTATGCCAAGGTACATTCATTCTCTCTCTCACACACACACCACTGTGTGTTTTGTAGCAAAGACGTGCGTATTTGCTGCTTGGACAGATTGTTTTGTATTCTAGTTAAACCTTAGATTGTTGAACCTATAGCATATGGTGGCATCAAGCTGGGTCATTCTCCTACCAGTGATATGTTGGGCGTGGGCTTGTTGTTGAGTTAGCATAATCAAATGCAGCGAAACATGGTATTCTCTTCGCTGACAGGAAACTATTTCTTCATTCTAAAGGTTGATGCTGTTGTCTACCTCGTGGATGCTTATGACAAGGAGAGATTTACAGAGTCTAAAAGAGAGCTAGACGCTCTTCTCTCGGATGAAGCCCTTGCCGTTGTCCCGTTTCTGATTCTCGGAAACAAGATTGATATCCCTTATGCAGCCTCGGAAGACGAGCTTAGGTATCACTTGGGTCTCACCAACTTCACCACCGGTAAGGGCAAAGTGACAACGGCTGGAGGAGATTCTGGTGTTCGCCCGCTGGAGGTATTCATGTGTAGCATCGTCCGCAAAATGGGCTATGGCGAGGGATTCAAATGGCTCTCTCAGTACATCAACTAAAAGACATTACTATCATCATGTCTGTCTTTTTCAATATTTCCGTACCATTGGTCTTTTCTTGAGCTAAAAGATCTGCGAGTTATGATATCATAACACACTTTTCTCTTTATGTTATTATTTTGTAGTTTTCTCTATGTTTCCAAACTTGTTCACTGTCTCCGTCCACAATTTTTGTCAACAGCTTCTGTTTTTAGATAATGTAGAACAAGTAGAATATACAGATCAAGTAAAATATGCAGAACAAATATAGATCTAAGTGATAAAAATATTTTTATTGAATCAACATATTTGACTGAATGTTAAAAACGTTAAAAACTGAATCTAACTCATTCGAGTTTTACTCTTAATTCGCTGTCGTTTTGTCTTAGATATTTTTCTGCATTTATTTTTGTTATGTTGTATTGCTCTATTGTAATGCTCATAGAGCTATGATTATCTCTTCTTCAAAGTATAGTCTGAATATTTAATTATTAATGAAAGTCTGGTAAAAAAAAACTCTGGAACATGAAATTACACTACTTAAATGCTGTAAATCACTAAAATAAATATAAGCACCAAAATATAAAACGTATATTATAATCATGGCGATAATCGCATGACCGACAAATAAAATTACATATAAGACAAAAATGATTGGGGGCTGTGATAGTAAGGATCTGAATTTAGCCGGTTGAACGAGTTGAATAAAGAGGAACCGAACGAATATGGAGCATGAAAAAGGAGTTTGAAAAGATTGAATTTTGAAGCAAATGAAGAAATCACCAAGATTCACTAAGAATCAAAACTCTCCTAATTATAAATATATGGTAAATTGTTTGATTTTAGTTTTCATTGTTCTGGAAAAAATAAGAATGAATGAAATAAACATAAGAGAGAAGAACAAATATCAATCAACTGGTTTAAGATTTATTTTTAATAGTCTTCCACATCAATTGTTTCTCTTCAGAAGATAGTTTTGTTGTTTTAATATGTAAAATACATAATATATTCTTGCCCAAAAACCTCTGACATAGTTAGTTTGTTAATTAATAGTTTTTATGGTTATATACGCCAATTTTTTTGCTTTTTAAAAAATTTTAAAATAGTTCTTTTTATGTTAATGAGATAGTTTACTTTAACTATTAAGAATGCTTTTTGTAATTATTTCAACAAAATTTTAATGTGAATAAGACAAAGTTTACTTTTTTTTTTTTTTAATTATACAGAGGTATCCTGACCCCATAGAAGTGGTCCAGACTAGTCACATGTTGCCACGTGTCGGTCCTCTGTTCCTGGCGATGCCGAAATGTTAATTCCCCAGTAGCCAGGATTCGAAACCAGGTGGCGGAACTCACAGCTATGAACCCTTTACCACTAGAGCTAGAAGCCCCGGTTAGCTGTGAACCCTTTACCACTAGAGTTAGAAGCCCCGGTTGACAAAAGTTTACTTCGTGCACAATGGTATAGAAATGTTTAAACTACCAGCTAGTAAACCAACAACAACAACGAAAATGAAAAATGAAGAATCTGTGGAACCACATATGAAGATTTGTGCATGTGAAGAAACACCAATGCCACAAGATAAAACCAACTCCGAATACATAAGCAAAATTATTGTTTAAAGCAAATCTTCGTGGGTAATAAACGAATCATTTAGTACTTAGGGTATCGAAATCCCTTGCACGGAACAGAGAATATAAAAAGAAACATCTAGATGGGTCATCTTCACAATCGCCAATCTTCATCCATTTCCCCGATAAAACTAAATTCAGAAACATTTTCATCAAGATTTACACAAATGGCAGTAACTATGGAAGGTGGACTAACGCACTTCTCGGAGGAAATCGAGCCCTTTTGTCGATGGAGGAGAACTGAAGACTTCGACATTGTTGAGCTACATCTTCCTCCAGGTACAGTAACTAGTATAACTTTATAACAAAATATAAAACATTGTTAAAACATTTTCTTTTGGTTACAAATACTAAATGTTGAATTGTTTTGATGCAAATTTTAAAACTTATTTTTCTAAGAGCATCTCTATATCTATTTTATTAAAACATAAACATTTGATGAAATAAACCATAACCCTTTATGATTTACAGAAAATACCACTCACTTATTAATTATAACATTAAACTTTCATTAGAATTAATATTTTATGTTACAAATTGGTTATGTATAATGACATATGCTATTAATTAAAGTCAGTTAAATACTATAGCATGTAGGGATGGAACGGATATAGATATCCAAAAAATTTAAGATATTTTGATTCGTCACATCCTTGGATTTAGTATTCGGATACGGATTCCGTATCTGTCTAGATATCGTATTACCCGGAATATCTGTATCTATATCTGAATTCCTTACAAATATATATATTTTAAAAATAATACATAGTTTAAATATTTATACAAGATTTATAAATATATTATTTATAGAAAAATATTATAAAACATAGTTTGTCTTCATAATATCATTAAGATGCAGATCTACATCAACCATCTCTATACTTTTGAAAAAATAGAAATTGTTATTCTTTTCTAAATAAGAAAAGAAATATCATTTCTATATGTTTACCTTCTAATATATAAAAATTATTTTAGAAAAAAATATATTGAAATATATTTCACATTTATTACATAAAAAATTTCTTAGAATTGTTTAACAAAAAATCATATTAAACTCTCCCGTTCATATATAATCATCTAAAAATTCATTATAAATTAAATGATTCTGAACTCTAAATTGAATATACCCCACCCTAAGGGAATAGCATAAGAAGTTACTACTATTTTGATATTATTAAGCTGATAACAAATTTTCAACAATCACAAGTAAGACAAAGTCGTTACGATTGACTAGGGGTGGACATTTTATTCGTTAAATTTGATTCGATTTGTTATTCGTTTCGATTCGATCCGAAAAATCCGGATATCCGTAAGTCTCCGAAGCAAAACAAATATTAAAAATCACTATCCGTTAAAAACGAAGCAAATCACAAATACTAAAAAAAATAGAGACGAATATCCGATCCGCTCCGAATTTTATATAAATAGTTATATATCTATAGTTAAATAGAGTTTTTAATGTATAATATTATATAATTTTATTTATAAAATTACTTATAAAAATATAATATGAGGAAAAGAATTATAAGATCTTTATAAAAACTACAATTCTTCTTAAAACATTTAATTTATAAGAATTTTTTATGAATTTTTAAGAATTTATAAATAAACAGTTTCGTTAATGTTTTACTTTATCTTTTATAAGAACAAATTTGTATAATATTTTCAGATTTACTTGTATTAAACATAGTGAAAAAGATATCCGTAAATATCCGTGAATATTCGCAAATATTCATAAATTTTCCGGATATCCGTAAAACCGAATATCCATATTTTTCTGAAGTAAAGCAAATCGGAAAATCAGATATCCGTGAAGTCCGAAGCAAATCACAAATACTGAAAAATACGGTAATATTCGATCCGTGCCCACCCCTACGATTGGCCATCGCATGGGCACCGCTAAGCGTCCACCTGTACTACATTTTAGAACACTGCATATAAGTTTTCTTCGATTTCTAAAATTTGGAATCTTTTAGCAAATCTTAAGATAAAAATTATACTTCTCTATAAATGACTAAGAGAATTGGTGTTTGTATAGGTTTGAAGAAAGAGCATCTTAAAATACAGATCAACAACACTGGTGTACTAACAATAACAGGCAGGTGTCCTATGGACCAAACAAAACCAATCAAGTTCAAAAAAGAAATGAAAGTTGCAAAAAACTGTAAAAGAAATGAGATTCGTGCAAAGTTCTCAAAAGGAGTTTTGTATGTGACAATGCCAAAGACAAGCCCTATCGCAGTGGCTCCTTATGTCCCTTTTCAGGGAAACACATCGGGAACTCCAGACCGTCATGCAGATGATGATACGAGTAATATGACAAAATGTGCAAGTGAATTTCATAGCAAGTTTGACTCACTGAGGGGAAAACTATGGAGGAAGACAGTCTTCGAGGGTATGGCAGCCATCGTGGTTGTGACTGCTGGTGTTATAGGAGCCGTGAAAGCCTACCAATATTTTATGGCATCACCCGTTTGATCATGTTTCAGTAAAACTACTTTGTTTTCTAACGATATAATAAAATAAAAACCAATTGATATGCTGCCCAAACTTAATATTTCATCTATTGTAGTTTTGTTAAAAAATATTTCAAAAACAAAATAACAAAAAATATTATTATATCAATCTATCTATCTTCTATAATAATAAAGTAGAGTTTGGTCTCTCTTTAAAGTGCCACCTCATCATTGAGCATGGAACAAATTTTGTCACGTCAGTTTCTCTGTATCAACACACACACCCTGTAGTCTCATCATTGAGCATGGGGAAAATTTGACAACTTCTCTCTATCAACACAACACACTATGTAGTTTTCTTTTGGTCTTTGGAGTGGGTCATTTTATTATTTGCCGATAAATTAACTTGGCCCGATTAAACTATCTTCTTATGTTCCAATTTCGTGCCCTTTTAAATACCCTAATAACTATCCTCCTCGGGAGATTTACTATTTGATAACACTTTCTCCTCATTCCTTCTCTATTACAAAGACAAACGAGAGCGTTTCTCTCTCATGTAATCTCTGAAATTTGTTACGATAATGATAGTTGGGTTCGTGAAGCGCGTCCTACATATGCTTGAATTCGGTTGCCGATGCTATGGGTAGGAAGTAATAGCATCCCTTTCACAAAAACCTACGGATCCCCGAAGGAAGCGTTAATTGTGAGCGGTGCGAGCGGAACAGCTCATGATGTTCATATCGATCTAGCTTCAATTCGATTCATTCTTAGAAAATGCATTCAACGTTGACCTGGGGGCGAAGGATCGGAGTCAGGCTGTATCCAGCAACTAAAAATAGGCTGCAGCAGAAGCGAGTTCAACCACAACTGCAGCAGAAGCGAGTTCAACCAACCAAGATTAAACTCCCTGGCCCCAATTGAGTCCGGAAGAGGCTGGAAGAAGAGCACTGAGCCAGTTTTCCACAGTGAAACTGAAGGAAATGGTGTAAAGGGAAGAAGTGGTGAAAAGGTGCAGATATGATAAAAAAGATGAGGGTATCTGCAAAAAGCTTTCAGCTTTGCCTTCTACTGCTCATGATGCCTTGGTGATGGTACTAATCTCAGGGTAAAGTTTATGTCTTTTGGTTTTCTGATGATTGTATTAAAAACTTTATGCAAGTAGTATTAGCAATAGTACACAAAAAGGAAGCAATATCACTAATACTAATTCATGATATGGATCTGGTGGCCTTGAAGTGTATGCCTGGATGATTCCTTTTTGGTCTTTCATTGTTTTCTCTTTCTCTCTCTATTTTTTTTAACAGAATGTTTGATGTCTGACTCATAGAGTTTTTGTGGTTTTAACGAGGCAAGTCTCATTCGCATAATAGACATTAAGGGAAAGTGTTATAATATTGTGATATCAATTATAGAAAGTCTTGTTCACCAAGGTTTACTTGTATTTGGTCTTCAAGTTAAAACCTTCATTGTATCTCTATATAAAAAACTCATTGTTTATGGAATAAGACACACCGATTTCTTCTTTATTTACGACAGTAACAGTCTTATTTTCTAAAGTATTATTTTGTAAGTTGTAGAGAAAAATATTGTTGTACAAATAACTAACTTTCCATTTTCATTATTTTTTTATTTAATTAATAAATTTACATTACGTACAACTACATCACAAAATCCTACATATATATATTTTACAGTAAAATCATATAAATAATTTATAAAAGTAGAAAAGATATATTAAAAGAGAAGTCACATAAATGAACTTTTGCTTACATGTAGATCATTGGTGAAGTCTTACAAAAATTGTTATAATTTGATTGGTCGATAATTTATATTTATTATTTATTTTGGTTAGCTCTAAAAAACAAAAAGTAAGTCCATACAAAATTAATATCAATTACCAAATAACTATTTATGGTAACTAATTGTTAAAATTATAGAAAGAGTAGTGGTTGATCAATTGTTTTATATATATATGAACTATATAATATAATGAAAGAATTTATTATATAAAAATGAATATCATAAGTTTATGTTTTACAAAATCTTATATTTATATTTAAGTATATAATAAGTATAATTGTGCTATAAAATTTATACATGCTTTTAATCATTTCTAAAGATTTATAAACATTTTAAAAATTAATTATCATTTTATCAAATTTTAAAAATATTTATAAATTTTTTAGAAAAACTTAGAAAATTTGGAGAAATATGAGGTGATAGATAATGTAATAAAATGATTATAAAATGCCTTAAAACAGATTTTTATTCACTAATCATATAAAATAAATATTTTTGCGACTTACATTAATAAATTGAATTATCACTAAATCTCACGTTTCTAAAAATAAAATAGTGAAATTTTTAGATTTTCAAAATATTTTGAGTTAAAAATTATTATTTTATATTTTTAATTATTGTTCAACATTTATGACATTGTATATATGACATAAATAATAGATTAGATATACTTTTTCTCGTATACATTTCTTAAGTTCCAATCCCAGCTTCTTCTTCTAACTCCATCAAGCTAAGTTAAAATTCTTAAGATTTAATCAATATCCAACATGCAAGACTTCAAGTAAGCTCTAGGTAAAAGCATAAATTGAAGAAGATTGTTACCATATTTGCTCTCTTTGTGTGTTTCAAACCATACTCAACAAAACCACTAGTATGATAAATTTCGCTAAGGTTGTTCACATGTAACTGAGCTGAAACCTGTTAGAGAGTAGTAATGCCAGCAGGACCAGAGATTGCAACCATTATACTCGTCGAAACAACCATGAAAGTTTTTGGGGTCTATTTATTTCATGTACTTTCAACATTAGAACACATTGTTTGGCTCGAAGTGGTAGAATAAGTTCAGTATCGTTTAATTAAGTTCTTTGTGTGGTTTGGCTAATTCATGAAGTTGACAAAAAATTAAGAATTGATATCATCAAACATAGGAACATAAGTCTACTGAAAAAGATTCAGGATTTTGGAAGAGGATTATGTGTTCTTGCTCATCGAGCAATCATTGCCAGAAAAAATGAATGCCAAAATCTTGGCTGTAACCATAAATTTGAACTGTTACATAATACATTAAACATTTCCGGCGGCCCAAGACGGAAGAGGAGCCTGGATAACAAGAGGACCACCTGTTACCGGATGCTCCAAAGACAAACTCTCAGCATGAAGCTCATGACCCTCGAATGTTCTCCCTCTCCACGCATACATCCCATGATACTTAACATCTCCTCTAATCGGAATCCCAAGATACTGACAATGCAACCTAATCTGATGCGTCCTACCACTTTGTGGGAACGCCCTTACCACAACAACATCGTCTCCGACTCCGACACAACTCAATTCTGGTTCGCCCTCCACAACAATTATACTCTGTGATTCACAAGGTTCGGGGTTTCCGCCGTTTACGGACACAACTTCAAACGTTGTCTCCATATCTCTAACGAATGATCCTCCCGGTAAGACCCTACCAACATCCAAGGCAGCGTAAACGCGCCATGCTCCGTGTTTGGAGCGTCCATGACCCGACTTAATCGTGATCTTGCTCCAGTTTGGCGATGGTCCGATGGAGAGAGCAATGTAGGATTTGCGTACCTTGTGTTCTGTGAACGCTTTAACGAGCTTAGCAGCGACTTTATGGGACTTGGTTATGAGCATCACGCCGCTAGTGTCACGGTCTAATCTATTCGCGAGATGAAACTCATTCGATGAAGAATCTGAGAAGAAGAAAAAAAAAAAAAACAGATCAGTTATGGAAGAAGAAAGATTGATTTTAGATATTTTTCCACAAGTAATTTTGAGATCGATCTACTCACCAACGATGATATTAGGAGCAGAGGAAAGAACAGATTCGCAGTAGACACCTTTTGGCTTATTTACGGCCATGAGCCATTCGTCTTCGTATAACACATGGTCTCTTGTAAGATTGAAGAGACTCGATTTTGAAGAAGCTTCCATGGCTCTTTTGAGTTCAATGTCTTTCGAGATCGGAGGGGGCGAAGCGGTAATGGGTTTAGGGTAATCCAGATTCGTTATGGGGAGATCGTGTCGAGCTTCCATGGCTTTGATGGAGTTGGCGAAATAGGGTTTTATAAGTATTTTGTTAGCTGAGAGGAGGTTTCGAAGGAGAAGAGGAAAAGCAGACATTAAGATGTGTTTCTTCGTGTTTTTTTTTGTGCATTCTGTTTCCAACTTTGGTTAAAAGTCGGTTTTGTTCGGTGTGGTTTCTAAATATCAAAATTGGAGTAAATTTCAATTGGTTAAATATCGGTTCGGGTTGGGATCTCTGGTTGCGGTTTCTTCGAAACGGCACCGTTTCCGCTAGCTCATAAACCACAAAGAAACCCTACTCTTTGACAAAGCAAGAATCAGAAAATGTCATCGTTGATGATCAATAGATCACGAAGCAGATCTGTCCTACTCTGGAAAACCCATGGAATCAAAATCACAAGTATTTTCTCTCACTCGTTTGCAGATTCAGTCTCGGCTCCTGGTTTCTCCTCAGATTCAAATTCAACAAGGAGCTTCAAAACCGCATCTTCTGGATGGGGATTCGAATCTAGAAAAATTGGCAACTTGGCTTTTTCCAGAAACAATTTCGTCTCCACGACTCGACCACTGAGCTCAGAAGCTGTGCCTGTTGCTTCGACTTGTGACGGACTTACGGTGGAACGAATCATAGCTAACCAATGGCCGATTCTAGACGAAAACGAGAGTGATTGGAAGAGCCACGCTGCTGCAATTGCGCAGTCCATTCAAGTCATCAAAAGACGGTTGCATGTAAAGCTGAAACTTGGATTAGATATATTCTAAGTCAAGACATTGTTACTCTGTGTTGATGTTTTTTTTTATATTTGTTGTTTTTTGACAGTGGAAGAAACTTTTGATGAGACTGAGAATGTTATCTGTAGAGCTGAATAAGCCTCATCTCTGGGATGATCCAACTCATGCTGGTAAGATAAGCCGGGAGCACGGCTCGCTCACAGGGAAAATGAAAGGAGTTATGACTTTTGAGAGAGAGTTGCTTGAACACATTGACATGTTAAAACTCGCTAAAGAAGAGAAGGACTCGGAGTTAGAATCGGTGGGAGTTTCTAGGCATGTGTTTTTCTGAATTGCTAATATGGCTTCATAGTTATTCATGACTGTTATTGCTAAAACCATGATTATTACTGCAGGAAACTATGAGTGCATTGATGGAAATGAGAAGGGTTTCAAAAGAGAAAGAACTTGAGGCTTTATTATCCGCCGAGAATGATCATTGTTCTTGTTATATCGAGGTGACCAAAAAAAAAAAGAGAGAGAGAAAGTTGAATTAGAGATGTCTATCTCTGAAATCGTATTGAAAAGGCTTTATTTGAATAGGTCCAAGCTGGAGCTGGAGGAACCGAGAGCAACGATTGGGCGTCAATGGTAATGGAGATGTACAAAACATGGGCTCAAAGACGCAAATTCTCTGTCACTGTGGTCGATGAAATGCCTGGAGAGATGGCAGGAATCAAGGTTTGTTATTTAATCCTGCCTTTTGTATTACAATGAATCTGATAGGTTCCAAACCTGTAAAAGACTTCTTTATTTACTTCAGAAAGAACTACACATCATAGAGCTATGACTACAATCCACTCCCGCTAGTTTATGCTCCTGCACTAGACTAACACAACAAGTTATCTTGCAATTAGTCAAATCTGTAATTTTGATCTTTATGTCTTGAATAGCGTGCGACAATCAAAGTGAATGGTGAATACGCTTATGGATATGCGAAAGCAGAAGTTGGAGTTCATAGGTTGGTGCGTATATCACCGTTTGACAGTGGAAAACGAAGGCACACATCCTTTGCTGCGGTTGCGGTGATTCCGATTCTAGGTGACGGTTCGACCCGAGTGCAGATCAATGACTCGGATCTCCGGATAGAGCGGTTCCGTTCTGGAGGAGCTGGTGGACAGCATGCTAACACGACGGACAGTGCTGTTAGAATCATTCACATACCAACTGGCATAACTGCAACCTGTCAGAATGAAAGGTCTGGTCTTAACGTTGTGCTTCGTTTTTGCTTTGGTTCTTTTTGGTTTTTATGCCCAATCTTTGACTTCGGTATCTAGGTCGCAGCATATGAACAAGGCTTCAGCAATGGCAGTGCTACAGTCACGACTAGACCAACTAGAGATGGCTCGCCAGACAGCTATGAATGCGCAACATACACAATCACTAACCGAGATCAGCTGGGGAAATCAGATAAGAACTTATGTTCTCCATGTACGTTCAATCGTTTCTTCTGTGTTTTGAGTTTATATTAGCTGAAAACGAGCTGAGTATTCTTTGTTTTTGCAGCCATACAGAATGGTGAAGGATCTGAGAACAAACTACGAAGTCTCTGATCCTGACTCAGTTCTTGAAGGAGATTTGGATGGTTTCATATTGAGCTTTTTGTCTTCTTCTTTGGACAAAGGTGATGATGAACATTAAGGTTTTTGGTTCTTGAGCTATCTATGCCGCTTTAGTACTTAGTATTACAAAACTCTGAACTCACTCATTGTTTTCAGAAGGCTTAAGTTTGTAATCTTTATACTCAAATATTTCTTCTAGAATTGTATCAAACTTTTTTTTTATTTTTTTTTGTTGTAATTACAATAAATCATTACGTATTAGTAAAGTATCGAAATTACCATTAAGTATGAGATGGAAGACACCTAACAAAAACTATCTAATGAAGCACCAAAGAGAGCTAATGGGTTTTGTTCACCCACCCAAATAAAATAAAATACAATATCGATACCATTAAAATAACTTTCACATTGAATAACATCCCAACGAGTATTTGAATTCTCCAGATCCTTCTTGCCTATGTTTTCAACCTTTATCGATTCAACTCGTTACTGGGTTTGTTCTGTTATTTGTAGATTTGTTTGTACCCTTTATTAGGTTGTGTATCTAATGTAAAGAATCATTTACAAAGTCAGACGATGGAAGAGAAGCAGAGCGTCACAAGTCATGAACGAATAAAAATCAAAAAGCAAAAACGATAAAGAGCTACTAGCCTTTTGATTTTGAGAAAAGCCATAGCCTGATTAGCAAAAGCCACAGCATTAGGTGATAAGGCAATACACCGAGAGTAACAATCGATGGCCTCATTGAACTTCTTCTGCTTGAAATATTCATTCCCCTGTATATATATTTTGAAGGAAGATGAGAGGATATCAGATATAGCCAAATCGTAAGCATGAATAAGATAAAGTACATGTTCCTTCTCTGAATTAGCATCGAACTGACTATCTTCATTCACCAAACTATTTGAGGCATACTTTTTCACAAAAAAGTCGAATTTCCCTGAGCCACTCGGTTTGAACTTCTCTATGCTCTAAAAAAGCAAGAAATCTCAGAAAGATTTAACAATAGCGCAGAGCAACGTACCAAGCTTTTTTTCTTTACAAATGAGAGAGTGATTCTGAACGAACCAGGTTTGAAGAAGTAGATGGTTGCTGTTTCATTTTCTTGTCTTCTCTCGATCGTCAAGTGAACAAATAATTTAACTTTAAAACAACGTATTGAACTTGGGCCTTATTATTATTGGGCTTATCTTAAGCGGTGTCGGGTTTATAACCGGTCAATTAGCGGGTCAGACCCGAATCAGTTTGTTTCTTGAGGAAAAGGAAATCGCACAAGTGAGGTAAAACCAAAATCAAAAGCTTTCAGATCTTGAAGAACCTAACCTCTCTCTCGTTCTTTCTACGAAAAAACATGACTGTAAGTCTCACCGATCCCAAATCTCCAATGTTCTTGCTTCTTCTGATTCGTCTAGGTTTCGTTTTTTCCTCGATTTATTTCTCCGATTTTGGCCTCTTTTTTTTTTTTTTTCTTTCAGTTTACTATTCCGATCGATAATGGAGATTCCTTGAAGAATTCAGAAGCTGATTCACAAAGAACACTGTAAAATACTCTTTCGTCTTTCTTCTTTAAGGTTAGAACATTTGGGATTGGGTTTTAGGGGTTTTGTGTTTGACTATTTTTTTTTTTGGTTAGGTACCCATATGTTACTGGCACTTCGATTGTCGCAATCAAGTACAAAGATGGGGTTTTGATGGCTTCCGACATGGGTGGTATGTTTCCTCTCTTCTTTTGGTGTCTTTATTTAGTTAATAGTTGTTTCTTTTGGGTGAAATAAATCATTTGTTCCAGATTTGTAGTGATTGGTATGGATTCTTAATGAAGTTCAGAAGCTTGTAATTTACATTAACTTTGCTTTCGTAGTAGGTTAGTTAGTTCCACTCATGAACTGTTTCCGATGTTCATGACTCCTTGTTATTCATGTTTGTAGTATGATTAGTATTTTTTTTTGTTGTTACAGTTCTTAAGCTGTTACTTTCTTTTCCCATCTCCTTGCGAGACATATATGATAGTGGTAGTGATAGTGAAGATGGTACATTTACGGTCAAGTTAGATTTGTACCTCTCTCAAGTGAGTCTGATATGCAGAAAAGGTGATTTTTTAATGGTTATTTAGCTATTTGGTAGATAAGAAAAAATGTATTTTTGGCTAAAGATATAGGCATGCAACTGCCTTCTTGTTTCAATAAACCTCTCGTTTCTGTTTTGGATGGAACTTTCACCATAACCATCAACCACTGCTTAGCTATATTCACTGCAAGTGCTATGATTTGTCCCTAGGCTCATGATATTATGATTGCATGAACCGGCAGGTTCATATGGATCGACCTTAAGATACAAGAACATTGAGAGGATGAAGGCTATTGGTAAGCATTCTCTTCTCGGTGCCAGTGGAGAAATCAGTGACTTTCAGGAGATTCTTCGTTATCTTGATGAGCTCGTGTAAGAATCCGCTTGATTATCAGCTTTCTTCTTTTCTTCTTGTCAACTCTCATGCCTGACGAATCCTTGCTAGATTTACACAGTTTGAATGATAACATGTGGGATGATGGTAACTCTTTGGGACCAAAAGAGGTTCACAACTATCTAACCCGTGTGATGTACAACCGTCGCAACAAGTTTAACCCTCTGTGGAACACTCTCGTCCTTGGAGGTGTCAAAAATGGGGAAAGTTACCTTGGAATGGTATGTCTCAAAGACTTTCCATTCTCATATGTAGTAAGTAGTCTAATGAATGTGACTATTGATTTAGATCTCTTTGATTCTCTCTAGGTGTCAATGATTGGTGTTAGTTTCGAGGACAATCATGTTGCCACCGGATTTGGAAACCATCTCGCTAGGCCAATTCTTCGTGATGAGTGGCATGCGGACCTGAGTTTTGAAGATGGTGTCAAGCTCCTAGAGAAATGTATGCGTGTGCTTTTGTACCGTGACAGATCTGCTATTAACAAGCTTCAGGTTTGTCAT
Source organism: Brassica juncea (assembly GCA_018703725.1). Taxonomy (NCBI): domain Eukaryota; kingdom Viridiplantae; phylum Streptophyta; class Magnoliopsida; order Brassicales; family Brassicaceae; genus Brassica; species Brassica juncea. The sequence goes on along the minus strand of CM031936.1, from coordinate 61,142,206 downwards.
TACTATCAAGTTTTCTTTTTGACCTTTTATTAAGTTATATATGGTTGAAGCTCGTTGTTTTCAAATATAATAACGGAAATTGCTTTGAAACCTTATGCAGATAGCGAAGATCACAGAAGAAGGCGTTACGGTTTCTCAGCCATACTCATTGAAGACATTCTGGGAATTCAAGGCGTTCCACAACGAATGCTGGTGCTGAAGGCTCCTGGTAAGATGCCTAATCAAACCATTGTCTGGACTCTGGAGATCTTTCTAGAAAGCTGTTTTTTTAAATTTATTTCATGTGATGTGTTGTTAAAACACTATGTACTCTAGTGGATGTACGAGCAACAATGGTTGTTATTTCATAATATTTCCAAGTTAGATCAATGAAAATTTATGGATATTTCTCAACTTTAGACAATTGAATCTTGAATAAAAACGTATATTGGATGAGTATAATGAACTGTTTATATCAAAGTGGATGCTACAACGATGACATTGACAATAGTACAAACAACAAGAATATACATCCTATTACTTTTTTCATAAGAGTTAAAGAACATTATATCCACTACATTATAAAAAAATTTGAAGCTTAAAGAATGGACGATGATGAACATAAACGGACAAGAGAAGAAGGAAGAGTGGCCATCCAACCATCTTTATCAATGAAAGTTTTACGATCTAAGAGAAAGTGAACATCTTTAGCTGATAGATTCTTCTCCCAACCAACTCTTTCATTTTTATTTGCTCCTTCTCCTGCGCACTTTATCTCCGCATATGTAAATTTATCCCTGATTATATTGTTTGCAGTTCACTATTATCTTTAGAATATGTTTTCCAAAAATGTAACATATATACATTAAAAGTTAAAGAGAATAAGAATAACTTACTCTTGGCTTTTATAATACCAAGCATCCCAACCTTGGGGAACAATGACGTTGGCCATGTTTGTTTTATAAAAAATAACTCTAGAGTATCTTCTGTAAGCTCTTCCTAAGAACGCCTTACCATTTCCCTTAATCACACAATTATTGAACACAAATCCGCTTGTATCTTGCTCGCTTTCCCTCCCTTGCGCTGTTATGAATCCCGCTAACATTTCTTTTTTATTCACCATTTCCCCCGACGTTACTCTTTTAATGTATATCAAGCAGTTCTGCGTCCAAACATAAACTCAATTAGATATATTTGGTTTAACATGAATGAAGAATATAAAGAAAAAGAACAGATTTTGCTTTGTATGTTGACTTTTGTTTGCCATGTTCGTTTGTGACTCAGCCTAGATTTCAAACGGACTCCATTTGTCTCCATCCTTGATCCGGCAGATATACTTTATTGTTGTATCACAAGTTCGCACCATCCCTATACCTAACCCACAATATCTTTTTTTTTTTATGAGAGAAATATGATATATATTACTTGGTATATAGATTGGCCTCTTCCCCATATGAAATCGATGGCTCCTTCAATATAACATCTTTTGAAATAGTGACGGCCGAGTAAATCAGCGAGCGTGTCTTGGACACTGATGAATCTGCAGCCGTAGAAACACGCCTTGTCTGCCATTAATATAGCCGATGGAGCTACCTTTATCTCTTTATACGGTACAATTTGTTTTATGTTGGTATAAGTATTCTGCACAATCAGGATGCAAGAGATGTATAATTCACTATAGTATCGTGTGATACTCACATCCAAGTGTAATTTAATCAGAAAATTATCTAATCGTATAATAGAACTAAATGTGCTGATGATTAATGTCTGAAAAATACTGAAATGATGGAACAAAAAAATATACTCATTAAAATATTGAAAACATTAGGGTGAACAATTCTTTTTACTGAATGATTCTTAAAACTGAAGGCTCCAAATAGAGGAAGTGGATCAAGTGTAATGGATTTAGCGGATCAAGCGGTTCGAACGTAACAAGAATGGTTCTAGCGGATCAAGCGGTACAAATGTGGGTCAAGCGAATCTAGTGGTTCAAAACATATGTTCGAATGGTGAAAACGGATAAAAAGTGGTCCAAAACACTGTATATATTTAAAATATATTTAAAATATAAAAATTACTTGAAATATTATTTTTAAATAGGAACTAATATAAATATTATTATATTATTATTACAAATTAAATTTGTTCATTATTAAAAATTAAATTTATTTATTACTTAACAATAATATTTAGTATTTTATACACACTGATTAAATTTTACATACATATTAATTAAATTATCAAATATGAATCATAACTAAATAGTTGTGGATATAATTTTAGATGCTTAAATGTAATTATATTTTTGATGAAATAGTATAATTATTTCTAGTACAAAACGTAATAACATAAAAATAAGTCATTCAAATGATATATTATATATTTATATATATCCGCCATAAGTATGAAACAATAGGATTATAATAAAATTGATGTATCACATTATCAAAACCAACAGTAGTCATAAATAAATCTATTATTTTTTAAAAGGAAAAACAGTAGTTCTATACACAAGAAACACTCAAAATTTGCAGTATTTTACTGTTGATGGTGGTTCTACAATTTTCCTTCGTATACTAGAACTGCTAGTGGTTCACTATTATTTTATTATTTTAGAAAGGCAGTCAAGCATTATCTGCTTAGTTTCTCAATCTTTTGAGCTCTTTGGATTGTTGTTTGATATTTTTGTTGTAAGTTTAGGGTGAAGTTCTAATGAAAGTATTGTTTAGTGAAAAAAAAATAAAAACTTAAAAACATTGATGAATGGAAGTACAAAGGCAGTTCCTCCACTTTACGTGTATCGCCCACTTAATATTTGCCTTCCATTCAAACTCTTATTATAATTTTTTTTTTTGTGTGGATCATTGACTGTTTATTTATTTTAGTAATATTGTTTACATGTGCATTACCTATAATGAGCATCATATTTACTAAAATGCAATGATCGTTCGAAAGAAAAATCAATGCGCGCGGAGTCAATACTTTTGAAATGTAAAAGTGTGAATAATTGTAATATACCATAGATTTTTTACAATATAATGAAAACCTAATTGGCTTGGAAAAATACAAAGTCTAATTGTCTTACTTCCATCGGCAAATACTATAATTAATTAGAATTGTAAAAAGTTCATTGTATAAGTATTTCGATGGAAGTAAGACTTAAACTTTGTAAAAAGTTGATTGTATAAGTATTTGCCGATGTAAGTAAAAAGTTAATTGTGTAAGTATTTACCGATTGGTGATTATTTTGAGTCGTTTGAGAGACGTAGACATGCCAAGAAAAACTACATATAATGTACCCTAACCTTGAACGTTATATTGATAGCGACGAAGTATTCAGCGTTTAATCTGAAGGGACCACTCGAATTAGCTAGTCCTGCATCATTATATTGAATTATAACTTTCGATGGATCGTTCCCCTGTATTACTATCTTTTGCTTCTGGATTACTATCTTTTCGCTGCATCAATATACACGCATATGTATGTTGTTAAACCCAAATAAAAGACGGTTTATCCGCTGAGATAGGATAATGTTAGCAATATTTTTTATTTTTTATTTTACATTATGTCGACCACAACTTGTAAGAATATGCGATAACATATTTGTAAACAAGTGGTGTATTTTGCCGTGCATGTTTTTTTTTCAGAGATATAATAGGTGTTTACATAATCTCGCTTAGCATGTGCGAAAAAGTACACCACTTATATACGAAGTAAATTACCACTGCATACTTATAGAAGAGATTGCCGGATATCTAAGAAAATAAATCCATAAAAAGCAATAGTTTGACGAAAGTAGAGATGAGAGAACTTACTTATATGTTCCATGTTTAAGATAAATCTTAATCCAATTGTTGTTAACAGAGGGAATAGAGTCGATGGCTGCTTGGATGGTTCTGAAATTACTTACACCATTATGACCAACCACCACTGTTTTCACTATGTCTTCGTTGAAATCTTTCAGTTCGAAACCATTAGAAGAGAAAAAAGATGAAGTAGCGGTGGATAAATATAAAAACGAGAGAGCCAAAACATTCTTAAGATATTTCATTGGTTAAAAGCAAATGTGATCAACTTGAGTTTTTAATCCTCTAGAGTTGCTTTGAACGTTTTTTTATATTTGAAAAGTTCTGTACGCTTATTGAAATTACAGTGGCATTTTAACTAATTACGAACTTGTCCAGTTTAAATGAATATATATTTCTTTACCTAATTCCAACAATAGTTAAAGATCCACTGATCTAATTTCCTAACAAAAAAATCAAGTAAATACCCATTAATTGACTATGTTCTAATTTTTTAAAAGCAATTTTAATGTAGCTACACTAATGCAAATGATCATATCTATTACAATATTTTTACAAAATAATATACATACGTTATTATATTTGAAAACTTCTGTACGCTTATTGAAATTACAATGACATTTTGACTAATTAAGAACTTGTCCAGATTAAATGAATGTATATTTCTTTACCTAATTCCAACAATAGTTAAAGATCCACTGATTTAATTTCCTAACAAAAAATCAAGTAAATACCCATTAATTGACTATGTTCTAATTGTTTAAAAGCCATTTTAATTAATGTACCTGCTACACTAATTCAAATTATCATATCTATTAAAATATTTTTACAAATAATATACATTTAATACTTGGCTCAATAATTTTCATAAAAAAAATTGAACTACACAGGAATAGAAAAAAGTATAGGAGCTTGACTCAAATATACCTTTCTAGGATTAAATCAAGATAATTTTCAAAAAAAAAGAAGAAGAAATATTTTAGCCAATAAGAAAATTAAAAAGATTAAAAAACTTATGCCCATGGAGAAAAAGTAGGTAACCTGAAAAAAATAAAATAACTTTTAGAAGACTAAATTTCTTTCTAAAGATAAAATAACGTTAAAATAACTTACTAATATACTTATTATATGTACCAACTAGGTAACTCTTAAGCTGAGATAAGAATTTTTGTGGTTCGGAATGTGCATGGAAAATGTATTAATATCATAGAATTTTCATTTCAAATCAACATTTAATTTAATTTATAATAATAATTAAAATTTCTTTAATTTAATTTTTTATTTTTTAAAACCAATATCTAATATATTTTTTCAATTAAAAATTGTCATTATATTAAAATAAAAGTATTATGAATATTATAAATCAATTAGTCATAAATTTGTTTGGCAATACTCTTATAATAAATATCTAAAAGTTCAAATATTTTCAGTCATGATATTGAAATAACACGTACGGTTCATTTAGTTTTATATCATGGTTATAAACTAAGAAGATAGAGTTTTTTAGCAAATGGTTAATTAGGGTGAATTTGTTGAATATTCATAAGAGAAAGGAAAATGAAGAATATGGTCATGCGATAGTGATAGCCAACTGATGGGACAATTTGAGCATAATTTGGACCTTATTTCCCCTGGAACGCGTGTACGTGCATATGAAAAATTATGCAAAAGTAATGCATTATCATGTACTATATTCATTATGTAAATAATATAGAAAATCCGATATAGTTCAATTGAAGGAGGAGGGGGGGAAGAGGTTATACTGTTGCGATAAATAAACTAGTAAACTGTAATTATTAGCAGAATATTGTTTTGAATATACGTTAAATCAAGGGTACTATTATATTTTACTATGATTGAGATGTAGTATAATACCTTTTCAAAGATCTTGTCCACCTCCTCTGTAGACAATTTGACGAGTAATCCATCGATAGACTACTGGGTTAGCTGCATCTCGCGCTCTTCAATCCGAGCAGCCACGTCGTGGTAGATCTTCTCTATGAAATTACGACGAGTTAGTCTCCTTCGCTTTTATGACAAATTCGTTTCATAGTAAATGTTACGAAGAAGTTACGATGAGCGTTCGACAATGAAACACTATTCCTTGTTAATTAGTCGTAATTTTCCTATTACGACAAATTAACAAAGAAAACCGCCCTTGTAATTTATATGTTTTCTTGTAATGCCAGTGCATAACGTTAACTGCACATAGTCAACGGGCTTCCCATAGCACTGCCTCATCTCCGGTGGCCTCTGTGGCTTCGGATAGTGGTTGATGGTGACCAGAGACGGACCCAGGTAAGAAGAGTAGGGTGTGGCATGTGCCCCATTCTTTTTTTATTATCTTTTAAATTCACTATAAAATTTGTTTAGATTCCCTTATTTTACTTGCTATTGCATTATGTGCCGTAGACTTAGTATTAAAAGTATTCTTGTATTTTATGTTTATAAGCCTCATATTTAACAAACTTCTAGGTCCGCCCCTAATGATGACTAGTGGGAGATTATTCTCCAGACACATACCAAAGAGAAAAGAATAGGAGAAAGCCAGGGTAACTCAGCACAGTACATTCCCACAGCTACGGAGGCTACCAACAAATTATATCATGCAGGTAGCAAAGATACACCACTAGTTTAGATATATAATCCACGCGTAGGACTGAAAAGTTTCTAGTTTATTTGTAAAATTGTTTTAAAGTTATATCTGCTAGTTTCTCTATAAAAACGAATATAGTGTATGTATAAATAGATTTTATAATACGCAGTACCATTCCAGTACTTTCTTTTACATATCAGTCCATAGTCACGACTCATATTTATTTCTACGTAACGTTAACAGATATTTCTTACTACAAATCCAATAATGTGGTCATATATTTTTTCCTTCTGAATCCTTCCGCAGAATTGATTTCAATGGTATTAGAGACATAACCTCATGCTCGAAGGAATCAAAACTTCCTTTGGATGTCTTCTTCTTAATTCTCCTTGAACTTATTCGTATCTCATCAACTTCTTCCTTTATACTTACAATTTTTCGTGGAGCCTTTTCTTTTGGTTGACGTAACTCTAGTTGTTCTCCGACGACTGATGACATTTCATTTTTCTCCACGATGTTTTCAACACCACAGATGATGTTAGAGCCAATATCAGAATTTTTCTCTGGTTGTTTGGTTGCACCCAATATTACTGGATGGCCAAGAGTTACTTTCTTCAAAGCTTGCGTGGCTGATAACTTCACCAATAAATCATAGAATCGTCCGCAAATACTGAGTGGGGGTTGAAGGTCTTGCTCTTTGCTTTCCATTTTTTTATGGAGTAAAAAGAAAAGCATGTTTCTGTTCTAATTTGGGATTAGATGTTTGGCTCAAAATGTTACAGAAACAAAAACAAAAAAGCAATAGTCCATGGTCAATTATCAAGATATCTTTAACGTGTAAGAGTGGAAGACTTTGGGGAGGAGAAGAAGATCAAGAATCAACGAAGAAACAAGTTTGGGATTAAGAAAAAGTAGTAATCTGATTCTTTTTTTCACATGAAGATAAGATTTAGTAAAACTTAACAAGTGATATCTTTTAAATTACTACTACAAGTTTGTGATAATTATATTCTATCAAATCCTAATTCATATATTATTTTAAGAAAAATAATATAAAAATAAGGTGGCAATGACACTCTTTCATCAATTATTTTTAGAAAATAACGTATGTTAGAAAATGATTCTTTGACATTTGATCTTAATTACGGAAAAATCTATAGTTTTAAGAAAATAAACTAGATTTTTACCAGCATTTTTAAAGCACGGGATATTTTGATGTGGTGAAAATCGAATAAAAACAAACTCTTAACTAAAAATCATATGAAATAAACCCTATTTTATATTTGTTAATGTTTTTCTCCTTCATAACCTTTGTCGTCAACAATTAACGTTTCTCCGTCAATAGTTGATGACAAAGGTAACGGAGGGTCGAAAACATTAACAGATATAAAGATGAGAGTTTATTTCATATAATTTTGGGTTGAGGGTTTATTTTACGATTGATCTTTAGTTGAGGGTTTAAATTACTAAAAATCCTTGTTTTTATTGCAAATTGTTTGGAGGGGAAAAGGGTACTACTCAATTAGCTAGTACATGGTTCAAGGATTGGAACAATGTTATGTCAAGGCTTAACCAACATAAGAGTAATCATTGTCCCTTCAAGTGCATGAGACATTTGATAAAATTAGAGTTGAGATTGCAAAAAATCTAACAATCGGCAAGCATATCCAAGAAGAGATCAAGAAAGAGACAAAGCATTAGAGATAAGTTTTATTGAGATTATTTTCACTAGTGAAGACTATGGCTAAATACAATATAGCATTTCATGAAGCAATGACAAAATTGGTGAGGATAACAATGGAAAACTTCTTGGCTTTATTGAAATGCTTGGAGACACAAAACCAGTTATCCTAGAGCATATTAGGTGAATCAAAGGAGGAAAGACTCATTATAACTATTTCGGCAATAAAATTAAAAATGGAATAAAATAAAATATAATCAATATTGAGAGATGACATTAAAGATTCAAGATGCAAAGTATTTCTCTATATATGTCTCTATTATTTGATGTGTGGATGTCTCACTAAATTCAGCTCAAGTTGAAAAATATTTTATTCACTTTTTTGGAAATTGATGATATATTAGTTGATCTTAGTTTAGAACATAATGATATGATGGGACAAAGCTACAGTAATGGCTCAAATACGAAGGTAAAAAAATAAAGGTGTGCCAAGTTTTTTAGACACCATTTAGTTGTCACAATCTGAATTTGCCACTTCATGATGTGGCTAAGTCTTCTGCAAAAACAATTGATTTCTTTGGAAACATCCAACATTTATATTATTTATTTCCGCTTACTACAATTAAGTGGGATATATATAAAAATGGTAGAACATCTTATACTTCAAATTTAATCAGATACTCGTTAGCAAAGTCACATAGAAAATATTAAACCAATACAGTTTAAAGCTTCAGAAGATATATTTTGGTGGAAATTAATGTGTTATTTCACATAGTAGAAAACGTTTTCAACTCCATCTGTCCTAATAATTAAAATATTTCTAAATCCCTTACATATTAATTGAAAATAATTACAATATTTGAAGTAGTCACCTGTCATCACTAAGGTGATTCTTAGAATCCTTAAATTAATAGGTTGATCTATCTAAATATATATTATACTTTTATTAAATTAACTATTAACTTGATTATTAGTGCACAAAAGATTATTCTACAATCTTTCTTTAAATAAAAACTGCGGAATTACCTAATATAATTAATAGATATATGACAATTAATGATTTTGAATAATAAAAATTTGATAACAATTTTGGTATCCTCCATCCTTTTGTTTAATTTTTTATTAAGAGAATTAAAGAATCACATTAATAATATAATAGTAAAGTAGATTTTTTCGTATATATTATATTTTAATTTTCTTTAACTATAATACGACACTAAAATATTTGAGATCAATGGTTTACCTTTTTGTTACAAGAAAATACATACTATCATAAAAACATATGAATATAAAGTTTCATTTAATAGATATTCAGATTACACATATATATACATATATACATATCTGCATATATATATATATATATATATATATATATATATATCTATTTTAACCGTTTAAATGAAACTATATGCGATATAAAATACATAAATTTGTTAATTTTGAAATTTGGATTGAAAAGATATCGAGACTTTAATATTTTAATTTTGAAATTTTCATTGAATTTTAAAAAGATTATAAATTAATAAAATTATTAAAAATTTCACATTGATTTTTTTTGATTAATGGTTAAAATTTTTGTTATAACAAATATACAATTAATAAGATGATATGAATAGAAAACCTCAATTAATAAATATTCATATTAAAATATATTATATATGATATATAATATATCTGTGTCAACATAATTTAAATTATTTATATACCATATAAAATAAAGAAAATGTGTTTTGATTTATTTACCAAAAGATTATTATAAATAGACAAGAGGTATCATTTTAATATATGTGCTTACTGTAATATTTATTATTTCATAATATATAAATGAATACAAAATAAAATAATAGGTAAAACTAATTTGTGGCAGATCTTAATCTACTTAAATATAAAAGCGGTCCATTTTCTACTACGTGACCATTTAAATATATGTGGCCTTGCCAGCCCCGGAAGCTGGAGAAAACAAAATAAAATAAAATAATAAACCGTCGTCATTTTGTGAATCCCCAATATAACCTAAAACCCAGACGATTGGATACCTTCTTCTCCGACCCGACGCTAATTCATCAAACACGATTCTTTCGACCAGCTTCCCTGTCTCTAACCATGAGCGCAATCCATCTGCTCCGCAAATTATCAAGGAAGCCTCCTTCTCGGCTTCTTCACAGAAACCTCTTTCCCTCCACCTTTTCCTTGGATTTACCTCCAGATTTGGCGCGAACCACCTTAATTCGTCCCTTCTCGAACCATCCCACCAGATTCAACAACACCCACACGTTGATTCCTTCTTGGACGAAGAGTCTCAGCGTTTCATTGAGAGGATTCTCAACATCAGTAGTGGAAACCAATACGAGCGACAAGACTTTCGAGAGAGTTGTTGGTCTTAATCCGAATCCACTGGTCATCGAAAGGATACACAGAGACGAAGAAACCATTGGCGAATCAGTTTCAGTTTCCAGAGGAGGAGAGAACGAGGTTGAGAAGAAATCTGACGAAAGTCTAGTTAGGGAAGAGAGTGAGGCTGAGAAGGAAGCGTGGAGGATTCTGGAAGAAGCCGTGGTTAGGTATTGTGGTTCGCCGGTGGGGACGGTGGCGGCCAACGATCCGGGAGATAAGTTGCCTTTGAATTATGATCAAGTTTTTATAAGAGACTTTGTGCCTTCTGCTTTGGCCTTTTTGCTTAAAGGACAAGGAGAGATTGTCAGAAATTTTCTCCTCCATACATTACAGCTTCAGGTATTTCCAAATGTCTCATTTAGCTTCTGTAGATTGAAATGATTTTCTCTGTTACAAGTTCAGTGTCTCACTACTTGATGTTGAATTTATATTTGTTACTTATGTTTTCTGGTTTGATTATATCTGTATTATGGTCTGTTATTGATCCCATTTGTAAGAAAATGCCAAGTGTAGGTTGTGATGAATTACTTACTGGTATGTGGTGTTGATAATTGATGCTCTTTGGTTTATTTCTTATAAGAGCTGGGAGAAAACCGTAGACTGTTACAGTCCTGGACAAGGCTTAATGCCTGCAAGTTTCAAGGTCAGAACCGTGGCACTTGATGAGAACACTACCGAAGAGGTTCTCGATCCAGATTTTGGTGAATCTGCTATTGGTCGCGTTGCTCCTGTGGATTCTGGTTAGTAGACTCTCTCTGGTTATAAACTTCAATATATCAAGCAGATGCGATTGACTGTTTTTTGAGATTGTCACTTTGATTGTTTCTTGCATCCTTTATAGGTTTGTGGTGGATTATTCTCTTAAGAGCATATGGGAAGTTAACAGGAGATTTCTCATTACAAGAGAGGATTGATGTTCAGACAGGGATAAAGCTCATCATGAACTTGTGTCTAGCGGATGGATTTGATATGTTTCCTACGCTTCTTGTCACTGATGGTTCTTGTATGATTGATCGTCGTATGGGTATCCATGGCCATCCCCTCGAAATCCAAGTACATTCAGAGCTTATTCTTTCGTCTTATTGTCTCCGTAAAAGCGTTGTTTGTGAGACCTAACCATGATTGCCCCCTTTTGATGCATTGCAGTCGTTATTCTACTCAGCGCTCAGATGCTCCCGCGAGATGCTTTCTGTTAACGACAGCTCCAACAATCTTGTAAGAGCCATCAACAACAGATTAAGTGCTTTGTCCTTTCATATCAGAGAATATTACTGGGTGGACATAAAGAAGATCAATGAGATATACCGTTACAAGACAGAAGAGTATTCAACTGATGCTACTAACAAGTTCAACATCTATCCTGAGCAAATTCCTCCATGGCTCATGGACTGGATTCCCGAGCAAGGTGGGTATCTCCTCGGGAATCTCCAGCCTGCACACATGGATTTCAGATTCTTCACCCTTGGGAACTTCTGGTCTGTTGTTTCCTCCTTGAGTACACCGAAGCAGAACGAAGCTATATTGAACTTAATTGAAGCTAAATGGGACGACATTATTGGGCATATGCCTCTTAAGATTTGTTACCCTGCGTTGGAGTATGATGATTGGCGTATAATCACAGGAAGCGACCCAAAGAACACGTGCAGTTTTTCGCTTACACACTTTTCTTTCTCCTCCGTGCACATATTGTTTGTGGACAATATAACTTTTTTTGTTGAACCAACGCTGAAAACACTTTGATATGACTTTGCAGGCCTTGGTCGTATCACAACAGTGGATCCTGGCCAACGCTTCTCTGGCAGGTACGTAGATATTTTGTTGGTTAACTCATTGTAAAATGACTATTTCTGGTCTCCACTAGCTTTATGTGTGTTTGATTTTTTTAACAGTTCACATTAGCATGTATGAAGATGGGTAGACCAGAGCTAGCTGAGAAAGCTCTTGCATTGGCGGAGAAGAGGCTTATGGCAGATCGTTGGCCAGAGTATTACGACACCAGATCTGGCAAATTCATTGGGAAGCAGTCTCGGCTTTACCAGACATGGACAGTCGCTGGATTCTTGACTTCTAAACTCCTCTTGGCCAATCCTGAGATGGCGTCCAAGTTATTTTGGGAAGAAGATTACGAGCTTCTTGATATATGTGTCTGTGGTCTCAGCAAATCTGGTCGGAAAAAATGCTCTCGAGTCGCTGCCAAGACTCAGATTCTTGTCCGATGAGTGCAAAACAGTCTCTTCTCTCAACGTTTCAATCGCAAGAAGCTATTTTAGGTTTAGATCTTACAAGAATCTAATATTTGCAGAGCATGACTGTCACATATAATATTTGATTATCTATCTGTTTGTATATATATATATACACTAAAAACTCTATATTCTATACAAGTTCATATATTTGAACAAGAATATTTTACTAATTTATATAATAATCATAAAAAATTTTTTTATTAAATTTTATTTATTTTTATTAACTACTAGATCCTGTTATATAAAGTTAGTTCTCAAAGCTGCTAATAAACATTATCACGACATATCTATAGATGTTGTCTTTTAATCGAAAGCATGAATTTCAGAACTCAAAGATGTACGGACAAAGGCTACATTATTAACTGTCAACCAAAATATTATTACGTCGACAACTAAACTAATCATTTATTAACAGATAGCTATAGAAATGTAAACCTTTTTTCTAACTCAAAGAAATTATGATTTATTCGGGTTACCTAATACTTGAAACAATTCTTTTTTTTTTTGTTTGAGAATTTGTTGTATTCCACTATAACTAATTAAAACTCAGTTTTATATCTTCACCTTTCATATTCCTGAAAAGGTAATATTGATGGTAAGGAAGTATTTTTTTATTTAATCAAGTTTGACCAAATAAGGGTCATGCAAGAAAATGGAAAGGGTTTGAACAGCTTCTTGAGAAGGTTGACAACTTATAGGCACATGCAGAACAATCTTCCAAATAAAATGATATTTACATTGTGTTTATTCATTATTGTATTATAATTCTTTTGTTTAAGCAAAGATGATTGGCTAACCCTAAAAAAAATAATTTTCCAAAAATAAAAGCGACCGCCATAGTATAAACTTCTTCATAACTCTCAGAAATTCAAGTGAATCTGAAAACTATAAGTGAATATGATTTAAGGAGAATTTAAATTAGTCTTATCATTGAACATTAATGTTTCCTCTGATAATAGTTTAAAAAACTTATATCTATATTTTCTTGCTGTTGTATGATTCGTAGATGAAAATTATGCTAAACAGATTATGTTTCTTCCCAATTTCAGACCAGGAAATAGGAGACTAAACATCAATAAATTCACTGGATTTCATAAATTTATTTTAATTTTTTAGAATTTTTTTTTTTGTGAAACATGTCTGATAGCAACACAAACTAGGGTTGGTTTTTAAATAAGTCTAACCTAAATTCTAACAAGAGCCCAAATTGTTCTTTTACGCTCTCTGCCTTTTCGATTTAATCATACACATTCGAAATGACAAATTATCTATGCAAAATAATTTCGAATTACTTTGAAATAAATTGTTTTTAAAAGGATGAGCAAAAAATATCCGACCTACCGGATTCGAACCAGTGACCTAAGGATTTCCTGCTTCAACTACAGTCCTCCGCTCTACCAACTGAGCTAAGGTCGGTTTTATAGTATAGTATCTAATATTTCTAGATGATGACACAGATTTTTCATGAATCCTTAAAGTATGTATATGAAGAGTACTGTATAAAGATATAAACTAATCAATAGTTATGACTTTTTGTATTATTTTTAAGCTTTGTGCAGTTTTTAACAAATCTATGAACTATTTTCCGTTCAAATTTTGTTTATGTTGTCTTTTAATCGAAAGCATGAATTTCAGAACTCAAAGATGTACGGACAAAGGCAACATTATTAATTGTCAACCAAAACATTACCACGTCGACAACTAAACTTATCATTTATTAAACCTAGTGAACAAAAAAATTATAGACATGTAAACCATTTTTCTAACTCAAAGAAATTGTGATTTATTCGGGCTACCTAATACTTGAAACAATTCTTTTTTTTTTTTGTTTAGAGAATTTGTTGTATTCCACTATAACAAATTAAAACTCAGTTTTATATCTTCACCTTTCATTGTCCTGAAAAGGTAATATTCATGGTAAGTAAGTATTTATTTATTTAATCAAATTTGACCAAATAAGGGTCATGCAAGAAAATGGAAAGGGTTTCAACAGCTTCTTGAGAAGGTTGACAACTTATAGGCACATGCAGAAAAATCTTCCAAATAAAATGATATTTACATTGTGTTTATTCATTATTGTATTATAATTCTTTTGTTTAAGCAAAGATAATTGGCTAACCCTAAGACCTCTTTTTAACTATTTCTTAGGTCACCAAAATATAAGGATGAAGCATCATAAATATGTATGCATTAGACATAATACAAACATGTATTATGTAACCACATGTTCACGTCATTATTTAGATTCCAAATGTCAAAACAGATTTGAAAACCTTTTTAGGAAAGGTTTCCGACCTACCGGATTCGAACCAATGACCTAAGGATATTCTGCATCGACTACAGTCCTCCGCTCTACCAACTGAGCTAAGGTCGGATTTATTTGATAATTCTTGCAAGTGTATGTAATATTATACGCATATTATAGAATCAGTAGTTTTGTTGCTTTCACACGTGTGATAGACTTCTTTTCGAAAAAAATAATTTTCCAAAAATAAAAGCGACCGCCATAGTATAAACTTCTTCATAACTCTCTCAGAAATTCAAGTGAATCTGAAAACTATAAGTGAAAATGTTTTAAGGAGAATTTAAATTAGTCTTATCATGAACATTAATGTGTCCTCTGATAATAGTTTAAAAAACTTATATCTATATTTTCTTGCTGTTGTATGATTCGTAGATGAAAATTATGCTAAACAGATTATGTTTCTTCCCAATTTCCGACCAGGGAAAAGGAGACAAAACATCAATAAATTCACTGGATTTCAAAAATTTATTTTAATTTTTTTGAGAATTTTTTTTTTTGGGAAACATGTCTGATAGCAACACAACCTAGGGTTGGTTTTTAAATAAGTCTAACCTAAATTCTAACAAGAGCCCAAATTGTTCTTTAACGCTCTCTGCCTTTTTGATTTAATCATACACATTCGAAATGACAAATTATCTATGCAAAATAATTTCGAATTACTTTGGCATAAATTTTTTTAAAAGGATGAACGAAAATATCCGACCAACCGGATTCGAACCAGTGACCTAAGGATTTCCTGCTTCAACTACAGTCCTCCGCTCTACCAACTGAGCTAAGTTTGGTTTTATAGTATAGTATCTAATATTTCTAGATGATGACACAGATTTTTCATGAATCCTTAAAATATGTATATGAAGAGTACTGTATAAAGATATAAACTAATCGTTAGTTATGACTTTTTGTATTATTTTTAAGCTTTGTGCAGTTTTTAACAAATCTATGAACTATTTTCCGTTCAAATTTTGTTTATGTTTTTTAATCAAAAGCATGAATTTCAGAACTCAAAGATGTACGGACAAAGGCTACATTATTAATTGTCAACCAAAACATTACCACGTCGACAACTAAACTTATAATTTATTAACAGATAAGACATGTAAACCATTTTTCTAACTCAAAGAAATTGTGATTTATTCGGGCTACCAAATACTTGAAACAATTCTTTTTTTTTGTTAGAGAATTTGTTGTATTCCACTATAACAAATTAAAACTCAGTTTTATATCTTCACCTTTCATTGTCTTGAAAAGGTAATATTGATGGTAAGGAAATATTTATTTATTTAATCAAATTTGACCAAATAAGGGTCATGCAAGAAAATGGAAAGGGTTTCAACAGCTTCTTGAGAAGGTTGACAACTTATAGGCACATGCAGAAAAATCTTCCAAATAAAATGAAATTTACATTGTGTTTATTCATTATTGTATTATAATTCTTTTGTTTAAGCAAAGATGATTGGCTAACCCTAAGACCTCTTTTTAACTATTTCTTAGGTCACCAAAATATAAGGATGAAGCATCATAAATATGTATGCATTGGACATAATACAAACATGTATTATGTAACCACATGTTCACGTCATTATTTAGATGCCAAATGTCAAAACAGATATGAAAACCTTTTTAGGAAAAGTTTCCGACCTACCGGATTCGAACCAGTGACCTAAGGATATTCTGCATCGACTACAGTCCTCCGCTCTACCAACTGAGCTAAGGTCGGATTTATTTGATAATTCTGGCATGTGTATGTAATATTATACGCATATTATAGAATCAGTAGTTTTGTTGCTTTCACACGTGTGATAGACTTTTTTTCGAAAAAAAATAATTTTCCAAAAATAAAAGCGACCACCGTAGTATAAACTTCTTCATAACTCTCTCAGAAATTCAAGGGAATCTGAAAACTATAAGTGAAAATGTTTTAAGGAGAATTTAAATTAGTCTTATCATGAACATTAAGGTTTCCTCTGATAATAGTTTAAAAAACTTATATCTATATTTTTCTTGCTATTGTATGATTCGTAGATGAAAATTATGCTAAACAGATTATGTTTCTTCCCAATTTCCGACCAGGGAAAAGGAGACAAAACATCAATAAATTCACTGGATTTCATAAATTTATTTTAATTTTTTAGAGAATTTTCTTTTTTTGTGAAACATATCTGATAGCAACACAAGTTCGGGTTGGTTTTTAAATAAGTCTAACCTAAATTCTAACAAGAGCCCAAATTGTTCTTTTACGCTCTCTGCCTTTTTGATTATATCATACACATTCGAAATGACAAATTATCTATGCACAATAATTTCAAATTACTTTGGCATAATTTTTTTTAAAAGGATGAGCAATAAATATCCGACCTACCGGATTCGAACCAGTGACCTAAGGATTTCCTGCTTCAACTACAGTCCTCCGCTCTACCAACTGAGCTAAGGTCGGTTTGATTGTATAGTATCTAATATTTCTAGATGATGACACAGATTTTTCATGAATCCTTAAAATATGTATATGAAGAGTACTATAAAACATATTAACTAATCATTAGTTCTGACTTTATGTATTATTTTAAAGCTTTGTGCTGTTTTAAAAAATCTATGAACTATTTTCCGTTCAATTTTTGTTGATGTTGTCTTTTAATCAAAAGCATGAATTTCAGAACTCAATTAAAGATGTACGGACAAAGGCAACATTATTAATTGTCAACCAAAACATTACCACGTCGACAACTAAACTTATCATTTAACATTACCACGTCGACAACTAAACTTATCATTTATTAAACCTAGTGAACAAATAATTATAGACATGTAAACCATTTTTCTAACTCAAAGAAATTGTGATTTATTCGGGCTACCTAATACTTGAAACAATTCTTTTTTTTTTTGTTTAGAGAATTTGTTGTATTCCACTATAACAAATTAAAACTCAGTTTTATATCTTCACCTTTCATTGTCCTGAAAAGGTAATATTGATGGTAAGGAAGTATTTATTTATTTAATCAAATTTGACTAAATAAGGGTCATGCAAGAAAATGGAAAGGGTTTCAACAGCTTCTCGAGAAGGTTGGCAACTTATAGGCACACGCAGGAAAATCTTCCAAATAAAATGAAATTTACATTGTGTTTATTCATTATTGTATTATAATTCTTTTGTTTAAGCAAAGATAATTGGCTAACCCTAAGACCTCTTTTTAACTATTTCTTAGGTCACCAAAATATAAGGATGAAGCATCATAAATATGTATGCATTAGACATAATACAAACATGTATTATGTTACCAAATATTCACGTCATTATTTAGATGCCAAATGTCAAAACAGATATGAAAACCTTTTTAGGAAAAGTTTCCGACCTACCGGATTCGAACCAGTGGCCTAAGGATATTCTGCATCGACTACAGTCCTCCGCTCTACCAACTGAGCTAAGGTCGGATTTATTTGATAATTCTGGCATGTGTATGTAATATTATACGCATATTATAGAATCAGTAGTTTTGTTTCTTTCACACGTGTGATAGGCTTCTTTTCGAAAAAGAAATAACTTTCCAAAAATAAAAGCGACCGCCATAGTATAAACTTCTTCATAACTCTCTCAGAAACTCAAGTGAATCTGAAAACTATAAGTGAAAATATTTTAAGCAAAATTTAAATTAGTCTTATCATGAACATTAATGTTTCCTCTGATAATAGTTTAAAAAATTTATATCTATATTTTTCTTGCTTTTGTATGATTCGTAGATGAAAATTATGCAAAACAGATTATGTTTCTTCCCAATTTCAGACCAGGGAAAAGGAGACAAAACATCAATAAATTCACTGGATTTCAAAAATTTATTTTAATTTTTTTGAGAATTTTTTTTTTTGTGAAACATGTCTGATAGCAACACAAGCTAGGGTTGGTTTTTAAATAAGTCTAACCTAAATTCTAACAAGAGCCCAAATTGTTCTTTTACGCTCTCTGCCTTTTTGATTTAATCATACACATTCAAAATGACAAATTATCTATGCAAAATAATTTCGAATTACTTTGGCATAAATTTTTTTAAAAGGATGAACGGAAAATATCCGACCTACCGGATTCGAACCAGTGACCTAAGGATTTCCTGCTTCAACTACAGTCCTCCGCTCTACCAACTGAGCTAAGGTCGGTTTTATAGTATAGTATCTAATATTTCTAGATGATGACACAGATTTTCATGAATCCTTAAAATATGTATATGAAGAGTACCGTATAAAGATATAAACTAATCGTTAGTTATGACTTTTTGTATTATTTTTAAGCTTTGTGCAGTTTTTAACAAATCTATGAACTATTTTCCGTTCAAAATTTGTTTATGTTTTTTAATCGAAAGCATGAATTTCAGAACTCAAAGATGTACGGACAAAGGCTACATTATTAATTGTCAACCAAAACATTACCACGTCGACAACTAAACTTATCATTTATTAACAGATAATTATAGACATGTAAACCATTTTTCTGACTCAAAGAAATTGTGATTTATTCGGGCACCAAATACTTGAAACAATTCTTTTATTTTTGTTAGAGATTTTGTTGTATTCCACTATAACAAATTTAAACTCAGTTTTATATCTTAACCTTTCATTGTCCTGAAAAGGTAATATTGATGGTAAGGAAGTACTTTTTTATTTAATCAAATTGGACCAAATAAGGGTCATGCAAGAAAATGGAAAGGGTTTCAACAGATTCTTTAGAAGGTTGACAACTTATAGGCACATGCAGAACAATCTTCCAAATAAAATGATATTTACATTTTGTTTATTCATTATTGTATTATAACTCTTTTGTTTAAGCAAAGATGATTGGCTAACCCTAAGATCTCTTTTTAACTATTTCTTAGGTCACCAAAATATAAGGATGAAGACATCAAAAATATGTATGCATTAGACATAATACAAACATGTATTATGTAACCACATGTTCACATCATTATTTAGATTCCAAATGTCAAAACAGATATGAAAACCTCATCAGGAAAAGTTTCCGACCTACCGGATTCGAACCAGTGACCTAAGGATATTCTTCATCGACTACAGTCCTCCGCTCTACCAACTGAGCTAAGGTCGGATTTATTTGATAATTCTGGCATGTGTATGTAATATTATACGCATATTATAGAATCAGTAGTTTTGTTGCTTTCACACGTGTGATAGACTTCTTTTCGAAAAAAATAATTTTCCAAAAATAAAAGCGACCGCCATAGTATAAACTTCTTCATAACTCTCTCAGAAATTCAAATGAATCTGAAAACTATAAGTGAAAATGTTTTAAGGGGAATTTAAATTAGTCTTATCATGAACATTAATGTGTCCTCTGATAATAGTTTAAAAAACTTATATCTATATTTTTCTTACTGTTGTATGATTCCTAGATGAAAATTAAGCTAAATAAATTATGTTTCTTCCCAATTACAGACCAGGGAAAAGGAGACAAAACATCAATAAATTCACTAGATTTCAAAAATTTATTTTAATTTTTTTGAGAATTTTTTTTTTTTTGGTGAAACATGTCTGATAGCACCACAAGCTAGGGTTGGTTTTTAAATAAGTCTAACCTAAATTCTAACAAGAGCCCAAATTGTTCTTTTACGCTCTCTGCCTTTTCGATTTAATCATACACATTCGAAATGACAAATTATCTATGCAAAATAATTTCGAATTACTTTGGCATAAATTTTTTTAAAAGGATGAACGAAAAATATCCGACCTACCGGATTCGAACCAGTGACCTAAGGATTTCCTGCTTCAACTACAGTCCTCCGCTCTACCAACTGAGCTAAGGTCGGTGTTATAGTATAGTATCTAATATTTCTAGATGATGACACAGATTTTTCATGAATCCTTAAAATATGTATATGAAGAGTACCGTATAAAGATATGAACTAATCGTTAGTTATGACTTTTTGTATTATTTTTAAGCTTTGTGCAGTTTTTAACAAATCTATGAACTATTTTCCGTTCAAATTTTGTTTATGTTTTTTAATCGAAAGCATGAATTTCAGAACTCAAAGATGTACGGACAAAGGCTACATTATTAATTGTCAACCAAAACATTACCACGTCGACAACTAAACTTATCATTTATTAACAGATAATTATAGACATGTAAACCATTTTTCTAACTCAAAGAAATTGTGATTTATTCGGGCTACCAAATACTTGAAACAATTCTTTTTTTTTTGTTAGAGATTTTGTTGTATTCCACAATAACAAATTAAAACTCAATTTTATATCTTAACCTTTCATTGTCCTGAAAAGGTAATATTGATGGTAAGGAAGTACTTTTTTATTTAATCAAATTTGACCAAATAAGGGTCATGCAAGAAAATGGAAAGGGTTTCAACAGATTCTTGAGAATGTTGACAACTTATAGGCACATGCAGAACAATCTTCCAAATAAAATGAAATTTACATTATGTTTATTCATTATTGTATTATAACTCTTTTGTTTAAGCAAAGATGATTGGCTAACCCTAAGATCTCTTTTTAACTATTTCTTAGGTTACCAAAATATAAGGATGAAGACATCAAAAATATGTATGCATTAGACATAATACAAACATGTATTATGTAACCACATGTTCACATCATTATTTAGATTCCAAATGTCAAAACAGATATGAAAACCTCATCAGGAAAAGTGTCCGACCTACCGGATTCGAACCAGTGACATAAGGATATTCTGCATCGACTACAGTCCTCCGCTCTACCAACTGAGCTAAGGTCGGATTTATTTGATAATTCTGGCATGTGTATGTAATATTATATGCATATTATAGAATCAGTAGTTTTGTTGCTTTCACACGTGTGATAGACTTCTTTTCGAAAAAAAATAATTTTCCAAAAATAAAAGCGACCGCCATAGTATAAACTTCTTCATAACTCTCTCAGAAACTCAAGTGAATCTGAAAACTATAAGTGAAAATATTTTAAGGAGAATTTAAATTAGTCTTATCATAAACATTAATATTTCCTCCGATAATAGTTTAAAAAACTTATATCTATATTTTTCTTGCTTTTGTATGATTCGTAGATGAAAATTATGCAAAACAGATTATGTTTCTTCCCAATTTCAGACCAGGGAAAAGGAGACAAAACATCAATAAATTCACTGGATTTCATAAATTTATTTTAATTTTTTAGAGAATTTTCTTTTTTTGTGAAACATGTCTGATAGCAACACAAGCTCTGGTTGGTTTTTAAATAAGTCTAACCTAAATTATAACAAGAGCCCAAATTGTTCTTTTACTCTCTCTGTCTTTTCGATTTAATCATACACATTTGAAATGACAAATTATCTATGCAAAATAATTTCAAATTACTTTGGCATTAGTTATGACTTTATGTATTATTTTAAAGCTTTGTGCTGTTTTAACAAATCTATGAACTATTTTCCGTTCAATTTTTGTTGATGTTGTCTTTTAATCAAAAGCATGAATTTCAGAACTCAAAGATGTACGGACAAAGGCTACATTATTAATTGTCAACCAAAACATTACCACGTCGACAAATAAACTTATCATTTATTAAACCTAGTGAACAAGTAATTATAGACATGTAAACCATTTTTTAACTCAAAGAAATTGTGATTTATTCGGGCTACCTAATACTTGAAACAATTCTTTTTTTTTTTGTTTAGAGAATTTGTTGTATTCCACTATAACAAATTAAAACTCAGTTTTATATCTTCACCTTTCATTGTCCTGAAAATGTAATATTGATGGTAAGGAAGTATTTTTTTTATTTAATCAAATTTGACCAAATAAGGGTCATGCAAGAAAATAGAAAGGGTTTCAACAGTTTCTTGAGAAGGTTGACAACTTATAGGCACATGCAGAAAAATCTTCCATATAAAATGAAATTTACATTGTGTTTATTCATTATTGTATTATAATTCTTTTGTTTAAGCAAAGATCATTGGCTAACCCTAAGACCTCTCTTTAACTATTTCTTAGGTCACCAAAATATAAGGGTGAAGACATCATAAATATGTATGCATTAGACATAATACAAACATGTATTACGTAACCACATGTTCACGTCATTATTTAGATGCCAAATGTCAAAACAGATATGAAAACCTTTTTAGGAAAAGTTTCCGACCTACCGGATTCGAACCAGTGACCTAAGGATATTCTGCATCGACTACAGTCCTCCGCTCTACCAACTGAGCTAAGGTCGGATTTATTTGATAATTCTGGCATGTGTATGTAATATTATACGCATATTATAGAATCAGTAGTTTTGTTGCTTTCAACCGTGTGAAAGACTTCTTTTCGAAAAAAATAATTTTCCAAAAATAAAAGTGACCGCCATAGTATAAACTTCTTCATAACTCTCTCAGAAATTCAAGTGAATCTGAAAACTATAAGTGAAAATGTTTTTAGGAGAATTTAAATTAGTCTCATCGTGAAGATTAATGTTCCATCTGATAATAGTTTAAAAAACTTATATCTATATTTTTTTGCTTTTGTTTGGTTCGTAGATGAAAATTATGCTAAAAAGATTATGTTTCTTCCCAGTTTCAGACCAGGGAAAAGGAGACAAAACATTAATAAAATTACTGGATTTCATAAATTTATTTTAATTTTTTAGAGAATTTTTTTTTTGTGAAACATGTCTGATAGCAACACAAGCTAGGGTTGGTTTTTAAATAAGTCTAACCTAAATTCTAACAAGAGCCCAAATTGTTCTTTTACGCTCTCTGCCTTTTCGATTTAATCATACACATTCAAAATGACAAATTATCTATGCAAAATAATTTCGAATTACTTTGGCATAATTTTTTTTTTAAAAGGATGAGCAAAAAATATCCGACCTACCGGATTCGAACCAGTGACCTAAGGATTTCCTGCTTCAACTACAGTCCTCCGCTCTACCAACTGAGCTAAGGTCGGTTTTATAGTATAGTATCTAATATTTCTAGATGATGACACAGATTTTTCATGAATCCTTAAAATATGTATATGAAGAGTACTGTATAAAGATATTAACTAATCATGAGCTATGACTTTATGTATTATTTTTAAGCTTTGTGCAGTTTTTAACAAATCTATGAACTATTTTTCGTTCAATTTTTGTTGATGTTGTCTTTTAATCAAAAGCATGAATTTCAGAACTCAAAGATGTACGGACAAAGGCTACATTATTAATTGTCAACCAAAACATTACCAAGTCGACAACTAAACTTATCATTTATTAAACCTAGTGAACAAATAATTATAGACATGTAAACCATTTTTCTAACTCAAAGAAATTGTGATTTATTCGGGCTACCTAATACTTGAAACAATTCTTTTGAGAATTTGTTGTATTTCACAATAACAAATTAAAACTCAGTTTTATATCTTCATCTTTCATTGTCCTGAAAAGGTAATTTTGATGGTAAGGAAGTATTTTTTTATTTAATCAAATTTGACCAAATAAGGGTCATGCAAGAAAATGGAAAGGGTTTGAACAGCTAGCTTCTTGAGAAGGTTGACAACTTATAGGCACATGCAGAAATCTTCCAAATAAAATGATATTTACATTGTGTTTATTCATTATTGTATTATAATTCTTTTGTTTAAGCAAAGATGATTGGCTAACCCTAAGACCTCTTTTTAACTATTTCTTTGGTCACCAAAATATAAGGATGAAGACATCAAAAATATGTATGCATTAGACATAATACATATGTTCACGTCATTATTTAGATGCCAAATGTCAAAACAGATATGAAAACTTTTTCAGGAAAAGTTTCCGACCTACCGGATTCGAACCAGTGACCTAAGGATATTCTGCGAACTAGCGGCGACTGATCCTGTTAACTAAACTTATTATTCATTAAACCTAGTGAACAAAATAATTATAGACATGTAAACCATTTTTCCAACTCAAAGAAACTGAGATTTATTCGGAAATCTGTTTTTCGGAAAATATATTTTTTGTGGCTGTTCCGCAAATTTAGTTTCTCAATTTTAGTATCAGAAACTTTGGCTGTGATGAGCTTAATGAAGCATTGGCCACAGGATCAGTCGCCGCTGGAGTTGTTTTACCAGCGTTTTTGCGAGCTGCAAGTTTGTCCTTCATATTTTCAGATATAGTTTTGATCAAGCATTTTGCGGCTGTGAGTTAGAGTAATCTGCCCTCCCCCCCTCCCCCCTTCTTCTAGCGAATAAGGAAGGAGGTGGCTAGGGTAAAACATCAGAACATTGGGTAAATTCTGATCATCAGAAACACAAAGTTTCCTTTTTCGTGCTAGTTGCCAGTTGATCACATGGGGGAGAGTGGTTGATCAGATCCTTCTGGAAATTATTAAATGATCTGATCGACTTGGTCATCTTGATGGATGTATTTCGCATGAAACTGACATATGGGTTCTGAAAGCCATATGCAATGGTGATCATACTATTTGCTCTTATTATTTTCTATCACACTACTTGATGAGTAACTTGTTGTTTTTTGTCTGTATGGGTGCGAGTTATATGGTGATCACACTACATTTTTGGTTGATGCATCTTGGAAACTGAAGACCCTGGTCATTGTATTTATGTATATCACATATCCCAAAAATCAGACCATTTCAACCATTCTTCTAAATTGTTATGCATTAGTGTCATCTATCGGAGTACGAAGGCGAACACCTGGACCTCGGAGGAACCTCCGAGGATAAATGCTCATACAAAAGCCTTTATTGCCTTATCTCTGAAGATTCCCGATAGGGTTCTGGAACAACCACCTTTGCAGTGGATTCTGGAACGGAACCTCCAAGGACCGGAGGAGGAGGAAGACGCATTTGATCCAAAATAACGTCGGCCTTCACAGCATGCACACCAGCCTTAACAGATCTGGGTTTCTCCTTGGAAACATTGGAGACTTCCAAATCAACAAGAATATTAGACGCATCGGCCTTCTCCTCCCTAGAAGAGACCTTTACCTGCCGCCTCACTAGAAGCTTTCTTCTTCGCCTCTCTCTTTCTGGCAGCTTTAACTGACCTAAGCCAGGTTGGGAATTCAAACGTTAGTGTCCTATATTTCTTGTGGAGAAGGCACAGGTCAAGGAGGATGATTGGTGGGTTGTCACGAACGAAAAATAAACATATAAAGGGAAACCTATATCGCAGAGTAAGCAAAGAACCTACCAGTAATGACGTTGAAAACGGGACTGAAGCGAGCTGCAGTAATGGTATCCCAGTCACGAACTCGAATGGCTTTAAGTTTCTCAACGATCAGCTTCAGTCATCTAATTTGTTGCTTTGGCTTAAAAAACAAAAACAATTACAGATCGCAAAAAAGAAATAGCCAACACACATAGTGTGGCGGCGTGGCCTAACAAAGTCATCTACTAGGAGTCTAGGATCTTCATTTAAATCAGATTGGACAGTCTACAGCTCAGCCTCCTCCCATCAAAAGTTGGGAGATCGTAATCTTGCTCGTATGGCAGTAGGCCAGCAAGAGGCTAGGTAAGGGAAACTACAGATGCCATTCCACCAGTAAAGACACATACATCGTGAAGTATCCCGACGACGCCACCCACGGCCTGTCGAAGTTAGAGGGTAGAATGAATTCGACCTCAGCTGAAATCTCAAATGATTATTTCATATCTTGGATATATTTCTCTGTACTGACGACGACTTACTGTTTCCCACCAGGATCCTCAGAAGAAGTTGAAACGACGTCTCTTCAACTAGAACCAGCTTTGGGGATCCGATCTGGACCATGAAACTCTAACTATAATTTTCATGGATACGATTGAAACTAGCATGATGGCAAAGCGCGAGAGGTAGATCGTCATCATCTGATGAACCCTTGGTGAAAACTTCTTTCTAAAAAACAAGAAATCGGTGAAAATTTCACATCAGTGAATACAGTATTTTGTATGTTTAGTAAAATTGCAAAACTGTTTGAGTTGGTTAAATATGTATGGCTTGGTTATATCAAAACTTATGAGAGTTTGATTGTACTTAACCATTTAAGAAACATGGACGTGAGAGAATCAGAACAGTATGTTATGTTTTCATGAAATTACAAATCTGTATGAATTGTTTATATTTTGTTATTCAATTTGTCTGGATCAGTTTAGTTCCTATATAAGTAACTGTTTAGAATAGTTCAGTATTAGTAATGTACCACAAATATATAAGTTATATCCTAAATTAATGGTCCATCACTTGTTCAAAATTGGTCTTAACTTAGATTAAAAACATATTGTATGATAGTAATTAGTGGTGTCAATTTTTATTGGATTATTTTAAATTTAGTAATATTTCAAAAACGTGTTGATAAAGAAACACTCTAATTTCATACTCCCTCATCCATTTCTTAAAAAGTGTTCATTTGATACTTTTTACGGAGATTCAGGCCCGGCCTAGAGCACAGGCAGAGGAAGCAATGGCTTAGGGTCCACAATATTTTTTTTTTTAGGTTTTTTCAGCTGAGATTCTTTTTTTTTAATATATTTTTCATTTTTAAATTATAAAAAGGCACATTTCTTGAAAATCTGAGTAGGACTACTATATGTGCTGGACCGGCGCTGCGGAGATTAAGAAAAATATATAATAAACTAATATATCTTTAATGTATGATTAATTAAATGAAAATAATTTAAATAGAAATCTATTAGTTATTCAAAAGGGTAAAGATAGATTTAATGTACAAAGTTACATTAAAATTGTAAAATGACACTTTTTAAAAATAAAAAAATAAAGTTAAAATAATACTCTCTATGAAACAGAGTGAATAGAATAGATTGGATGTTTTAGTAAATTACATACATAAAATGTTTATGGGTTTAGCTCAAATGGGCGGACACGGAAGTCTGTACGCCTTGTTCTAACAATCGGCCGACTAGCAGATTAAATGTGGAAAAATGGTGATAGGAGACTCACCATGGTGATCTGATGCTGATCGGTATCAATAGGCGGTGGTTCAACTTTTCCTGCAATGATCCGAGATTCATCCATGTTGCGCGTTCAACTGAAGAAATCGTGGAATAAAAGTTGGAATAAAGGTGTTCAGTCTTAAAAAAAACTGTCTAAAAGTCTTTTGATTTGCTATGATTAACATGTTTTAACGAAGGTTAGACATAAAACAAAAAAAAAATGATGAAGGAGATGAAGTATGGCATGGAACTATGGAAGAAACCGAGGCCACAGATTTAAGGTCAAATCGCAGTGTGAAGAAGATTATATGAAATTTATTTTGATACCCTTCACTTAAAAAGAACAAAATGTAACTAGAAAAACTTGAACTCGGGATAAATAAATTATACGACTAATCATCAACCACCTGAGCTACCAAACATTGTTGTAATCATTTCATCATATATATAATATATCCAAAAAATCCGAAAATAGATCTCTGTATACCCTCAATCTATTTTTGAATTTTATAATAACTCGGTAGGTCCGGAATTGTCGCAAGGATAACGCCTATCGAATTTCCAAACATGGGCTGAAATAGACTAATAATCCCTATTATGCACATTGTGATGCTTCATGCCTAGTGTGAAAGTAATAGAGGGAGACAAAAAAATAATGGATATATGCCCGAAATATTTTGATTCGGGGTTTTTAGGCAGAGTCACAGCAATGGAAGGAAAAGATGTTAAATGGATTTTATTTCGTTTTCATTGTTTTGCAAAAAAATATGCGTTTTAATGCCAAGAAAGAAAGAAAGAAAAAATAAGCTATCCTCTAAAGACCAGATTGTGGCAAGTCTTGTCACAAGGATATGCACAGTCGATAAGTTTTGCTCCTCCTCTTTCGAAATACCAATCTCCCACAGCTACTGCAATTCCCTGTTTTTTGTGTAATACAAACAAACATCAAATAAGATTTGGTATTAATAACAAAAATTTCACAACTAGCACCACAAATAACATTATTAAATGATTTTTTGCATTTGTGAGCAAAATATTCTTCCTTGAAATAGTTTAGTTATCAAGTCTTTATGTCACTCAGTTAACAAATGCTATTTTTCTCAGAGCAAAATGTAAACAACAATGGTAGCTAAAAGTGTTATTTTGGATGTTTTCCAAAATATTACTTCTTAACTGGTTATGAATCTCAAGATCAATGTGAAAAAATGCAGTTTTGCCGTCTGTATTTGTGGGTTGTTTTGTGATTCATTAATCATGATAAATGATAATAGACCAGTAATGTTGCTTACCTTGTTCTTAACCGCAGGAGAGTTTTTGGAATACCAGGTGTCATACCTCTCTGTTTGACAATGAGCAAAGCAAGAGTTAAGAAAAACTCCATTCTTACTTGGCTTTGCGAAACCCTTTACCAAATTCACCATACGATTCCTGAAACCTGTACAACAGAATTTCAAAAGCAAGACAGTAAAAAAAAACATTAGCTTAGTTGATTATTCAAAATCCAGGAGCATTATTCGCTCATGTTCAACCTTGCAGGAAGTGGATCTGAGATGTGCTGCACTTGGCGTAGTTAAGTCTACAATCATGCCAACTTCCACTTGGATCTGCAGATTTAGGAGCTATACTCTCTTGGATCTGCAAAAATGCAATATATAAAATATATTTTTTGCCTTCTGTAGATATATTTAAAGAAGAGAACAAAGTCAACAAACAAACCTGCCATGAATCATATGCAGCATTTAGAATAAACAACGGAGTCTTGATTTGGTTTATTAGATTTTGTGGGAAGAAACACTGCAAATATAGAAACATTTTTGATGAATACACTTCCTGATGAGATCTAGCTCAATTTTGTTTTAATCATAAAGATAGCTAGAAGATGTGATGAGAACAAATACCGAAGTTGGATTGAGACGGTTTACACAGTCTTTAGGGAGCATTGTTTCCAGTTTCTGTTGAAACACTACACAATTCATGATCAGTATTCTCGAGAGTAAAACATTGCAAACTTATGTTTACGTACCTGTAACTTTACCACACCGGCATATAAACGCCTAAGAGATCGACCTCCAGACACATCAATGCTTCAATTACAAGACCAGTCAGATTTATATACCAAAGCCACTAGTCATGGACTTATTTTTTTATTGAAAGAAAACTAGCAAATGACTCACGCGTCGAGGAAAAAGCCAGCATCACTCAGACATTTCACCCTTGTATAAGGAGAAAACATATTCCCAAAATCGTCACAGCGTAGAATCACGGCAAGACCTCCAGCAGAACATCCAGAGAGCAGAGCCTAATGTACATATTATTCGTTATATCATTTCAAACCAACTAGTCTCCTAGCAACATGACACACAAAAAAACTATGTACCTGCTTGGCTTGACGCATTCCTTTCGCCATCAACTCTTCCATAGCAGCTAGCCATATTCGCTTTCCTCTAAACTGAAGTTGTGCAGCCTAAGTTGTAGCAAAAAAGAAATAAGATTTAACAATCAATTCTCACAAAAACAGTTATCAGATTAATGTTTTAGACTAAACTAACCTTATTTTTGGTGTCTCCGCTAAAGGATCCACCGTCACAGTACCTAACTTTTACTCTATTCCAGTTATAAAAGTCTGCAAAGCATTTTTATTAGCAACCACAGAAGAAGCTAAAACAGTGATTAAGTAGACATTAACCTGGATTTTCCGCGGCTTTGTCACTTAGAATTCCTGTAAAAGGTATCTGTTTCTCCATATACTTAGACGATCCACGACGAGTTGTTTTGCGGTATACACAATTTCTAATGGTATCACACCATCCACCTCCCTATCAAAGCATATACAACAAATATTGTTAATATCTAATATAAGAGACAATACTTATGATGCAACAAACCTCCAATTGAACAAGCCAATTCCTAGCTCCTGAACCGGACCCTCGATGAAAATGATATCCAGGAAGACTTCCATCGAGACATACTGCAAGAAAACACAAAGATAATCGAGGGATATTATGAATCAATATTTGAAAAAGTGTGTAACAAGAAACATCTATTATCCAAAGAAGATGAATAGGGTCAAACAACAGAAGATGTTTACCTGCTCCTTTAGCAGCAGCAGATTGAATGAGAGTGAGTCCTACCATTGGAAACTTTGCATCAGAATAAACATCACTTTCAGTCTGAAACATCTTTGTTCCATTGAAATCTGTAAACCACTCCATTTCATCAAACTCCACCATGCCATTTACGGGGAGTAGTATCAAGAGAGTGAGACCGAAAAGAGTCAAACTCCATAAAAGCTTCTTCATTTCAATGGAGACACAAGGTGTTTCAGACTTATCAGAAACTTTGGTTTATATGGAAAAGTATATAGGAATGAGAGTGACTTGAGAGCAATAATTATCAGACGTTTTATTTATTTTTAAATAATTGAGAGATAACATTAAATTACCAGATTAATGAGATTTAACATCATAGTTAGTTGCATTTGACAAAAAAGATTCCAGATCAAGATCTTGCACCAATAAAATATAATTTGGGTTACTCATATAGATCAGATCGCCGAATGTTGCAGACCGATTGCAATTATATCCGAGCTGACCAAAAGTCTGTTCCTTACACACAACTTTGCAGCCTTACTTTACACTAAATCATTATTAAAAAATACTTTATAGAAAGTTTAGGTTCGAATTCTTACGAAGCTGCCATATTTTTGTCATTTATTGGTAATTATATATGATTTGGACACTTGTGAAAACTAGTCATGCATCTTCATGTGACAATCATATTCTCTGTTTGACATTGTCACTATCACCACTTGATGCAATTCTCTTATGTGTAATACTAACTAAGAATGATGCTGAGAGCCACATGATTGAAAAAGTAGATTGGTCCCAGCCTTTTCTACTTGTTGGGTTGGGAAGGGGCATTGGTCTCAATCAGCTTTTTCTTATTTCTCCACCATGGCATCTAAACTCATCAAAGCCGGTCATGAACTCAATCATCAACGGTCATGCCCTGTTTCTTTCTGAAACTTCTTGTTCTTTCATGAATTCTGTTGTTTGCGCCCTGATTCGTCTATAAACGACTCAAAGAGGTTTGGTGTTTTCAACCTTGCTCTCTTGTCATCA
The DNA here is from genome assembly GCA_018703725.1 of Brassica juncea. NCBI lineage: Eukaryota > Viridiplantae > Streptophyta > Magnoliopsida > Brassicales > Brassicaceae > Brassica > Brassica juncea. The sequence goes on along the minus strand of CM031936.1, from coordinate 61,110,197 downwards.
CATAGGTGCCTTGAAGACGAGAGACTTCAGCTTACACATAATAGCCCGTGAAAGAGTAGTATCTAATGTACACACAGTGCACACACTTTGGCAACACTTGATACATCGATGGAGTGCAGAAGCGTCGCTGATGAATGTGGAATTTGAGGACATGACGGATGAGAAAGCTCATAGCTTGGCTACGCCAAACACCGCCACATTTCCCGGTTGTTCCAGTGGTCAGAGATAAGTTAAGGAAGATCTGTTCCTGCCTATGAATAATTCTGCTTGCTAAACCATAAATGAGGCTAAGAAACTCAATAGACCCAATCGTTAATGGCGAATTTGCAGCCAGAGTTAGCACAAAATCATTGTTGAATGCATGAAGTAATCTGTTAAGGCGATCTGGCTGCATGCAAGCCAGAGGATACGAGCTTCAACTGGTTTGGTGTGTATAAAATACATACGATAGTCAATGTTGTTTCATAAGCCAGAGGTGGTACGTGGTTATTCCGCAGACCATCAGAAACCCTTTGCACTGATATCAATTTGCATCTTTAAAAAAAAAGAAAAGGAAAAACACAGTTACTCCGATCAGAATTTGAACACAAAGATTTATTTAACTAAACAATAAAGAAATTACTTGATTTTAAACAAGGAGACTACAGCTCTTTGCCTTTGCTACCTCGGGGTGTGTACCCCACTTCTCAAGTCCTGTATGTGAAACATCAGCTGCAGAGAAAAAAGGAAAAAAAAAAAAGAAAGTTGGGAACATTCAAACAACAACTCCAGCTATAAGCCTATAGGAAATAGTGAAAAGAGACAGAAAAGTGCATGCAGTTGTTACCTTTGTACCAGGTAAAAGCTAAAGAAGACACCTCCCAGAAAAGGTAATCCTTTGACCTCAAATGAATGAACATTATTGAGTAGGATCTTAAGCGAGGATTAAAAACCACTGGGTTTCATACCTTCTCTCCTAAGAAAGCTGGAGACGAACCAGTTTAGACCTGACGGTCCAATGACATAGCCACCAAGATTTGCCATCTGTAATTGTGATACTCAAGTCTTATTTGTCGGCTATCAATGTATTCATTTGCATGAAGGCAACCACACTAATGAGACTAGGAGTATTCAGCAAAAGCTATGTACCATGAGGCATGTGATTGTTACAGCACCAGACAACGCTTTGAGTTCACGAAGGAGAATTCTCCAAAAGCATTCTTAACCTGCGCAGCATTTATCATGTTAACTACAGTTTCCACGGACACAACTCAAACACCGCCACATGAATATCAATAACATCTTACTCCGTATCCGACGATAAATATTTCCACAGGAGATACTTCTCTCCACAGACCACTGTCACAAATGCAGAGAAGTTAGTAGCTTGAAACACTAAGATAAGAAAAATGATAATAGAAGTGTCTAATCAATAAAGAGTTTCACCTGATCACCAAGGCATTGTAATAGAAGAACTGTGTCATAAGTTCCATCAGCAAGAAGCTGAATAACCAACGCAAACCATACCGTGCAAACATCTTTCACTGAATGAGTATTCTGTGGCACATCTAGCTGTACAAACACCAACTTGAAGTGAGAGCTCACGAAGACAGTACAAAGTATCAAAAAGGTGCTTAAAGACCAGCACAATCATGCAAGGACTGCAAAAATGAAGGCATGACAGAACCACATACCTGAGAAGTAAATGCATTGAAGCTTACGGTTGGCCCCGCGATGTACAAGGGTGCATAGACCAAAAATAACAAAGATATAGAACAAAACTGCAGCTGCTGGCACTTGCTAGACCTTTCTCCTAACATATTATACCACTCTCGAGATTAGTCATATAACAGCAAAAGAATATTAATGATAGAAGTGAAAGGATGGTGCTGTGCAAGTATGCAGTCAACCTGTCGAACTAGGTAGCAAGTCTTCCCCAACTTACATATAGAACAGCGTGTTACGTGTTTCTGCAGTAAAATAGAACAAGAAAAGATGACTATTCCATAAGCTTCTAATGGTTAATCAGTGAAACACAATAGACACCCCATGTAATTAGTAATAAGAATATTAACAAATATTGTCTATATGTCTAGAGAAGCAACAGACACGATTATCCAGATGATATATTATCTCTCGCACTCAACACTTAATTATCATGAACATCTAGAAACTCAAGAAAACAAGGAGACAGAGCCATCACATTCCGTCCATTAGGAATGAGCCGGCCAGGAGCTAAACCGTAGAGCTTCAAGTAATGATCTAAAATTTTGAAAAAATAAAATCAGGTTTAGGCTCAAAATTCATCACTGTGGTAGGACGTGGGAGTTTACCGTGAGAGAGAGACGAAGCGATATCCGTAGAACATAGGCGTAGAAGAGTATAAGAACGAGCTCTCTCTGTTTCCATTTTGCTTAGTTTCTTGGTTCATGACTGATCACATAAACTATTGATTCCGGGAAGAGATGAGTTGGTGACGATCTGGGTTTTAGCTGAGGCTTTGATCTACTTCTCTATTTGGTAAAGCGTGAGCAGAATCTTCATCCTACATCTGAAATGCGTCGCCAAGAGAAGACATGAAATTTCTTTAGAGGGTGGGTATTGCGAACATATGGGCTTGAAACTCTTTTTGCGCTCCTTGAAACAAAATAAAATTATTACTTCTTTCATTCTTTTAATGTTAGTATCATAAATTATTTGTCTTTTTTCTTTTCTCGACTCATAAATTATTTGTCTAATTTGAAAAATATGATGAAATTTCTTTAAAAGTTCAATCTGATTTTTTTTAACCACAGGTTTGATCTGATTTTATGTCATGAAGTCTATTCCTGGCCCCGAAAAGAAAAGCTAAAGTTATAAAAATCTTCAACATAGTTCAAGTAGAAAGTTTGATAAAAAAACAGGTTCAAGTAGAATTGTTCTACATCGATCTGATAAGACGACTCAGAGTAATGTTCTCAGACATGAATTGTTTTAAAATTTTCCACAATAGCTCATATTTCAGCTTTTAATGTCTCTGATCTTTCTGCGTTGCATGTTGATTTTCCGGACTCGAGCGCGTTAATCTCTTCGAGCTCGGACTAGGCTTTCGTTTGTGTGTCTATTTTTCTTTTGGGCCTTGTTAATGAATAATGATCGAATTCAAATTTTACTGTTCTTGGTTAAGATTTCAGATCAGGTATGGGGCGGGTTAACACCCGACTCCAACAATATCATCCTACATTCATTGCATATTTTATAAAATGTATTTATATCAAGCGACGTATGGACCGGACCATTGTTCGCGTATATTATATTTAGTTTCATTTTTTATTAGGGGTGTACACTTCATTTATTTTATTGGTTCAGTTTAGTTTGATTAATTTAGTTTTGGAATTTTTCCAACTGAAATAAATCATAATTAATTTGGTTTAGACCGGTTTCGATTCGGTTTTTATTCGGTTGGGTTGTGTTTTGGTTAGGTTTAATGGGGTTTTTAGTTTAGTTCTTTTAAGAAAAATCATATTTTAAAACATAAATGCTTGGCCATAAAATTATCACATTGGTGACAATAAAAATAAAAATAAAAATAAACAATGTGAACTAAATCCAATATAAAACTAAAACTAAAACCTTTAGAAATCACAAAAAGAGTTTATAAGGACACGATTAACTAAAGTTAACTAAATTAATTAGAAAATTATGCACCAGAGAAAATACATGCTGCGGAGAACTTTTGTTTTTAATGAAACTTAGTTTAGGTTCTATGCAGCCTTCGTTTACTTGTAAGAATTCAAGACTTTTGTTTTGAAAAAAAGAAATAACAAATCTTTGGATTACATATTAGATTAGAAAAATATATGCTATTAAATAAATAAATGGAAATACGACTCTAGTCCTATGATTTAAGTATCTTATATATTGCTAGTATATTTATTTTAAATAATAACAAAAACACATTGGTTTCTCGGTTCGGTTCGATTTTAAAGGAATGGAATTCAAACCGATCAGGTTGAGAAAATATTAAACCAAACTATTTAATAATAGACTTTGGTTTGGTTTGGATCGGATTCAGTTTGGTTGGACGCGGTTCGGTTCAGTTTTTTGCCCACCCTTATTTTTTATCATCAAATCCTATCGGACAATTTTTGCTTAATCCGGTTATATGCTTGGACGACCTTAACTTGAAAAGAATTGTACACAATCTCCATATTTTGGCACAGTATCCGGTTATATGCTTGGACGACCTCGCATTTGATATCGATGTGTGTGGTCAAGCAGCACACATGCCAAAACACCAATGGGTCATTCTTTCGATAGACAGGAGGTTTTATTCGGAATTGTCTATTCATTACATCGACCCATGTGTTGGTCCCCCAAGTTTACCCTTGAAAGTTGAAAATTAAATCAGAACCGTTTATTGTTTGGTAGATTCATTGATTGTATAATCAAAGATTCCATCCTCCATTCAAAAGAAATGAATTTGTAAACGAAGAAAAAAAACATTTCATCCTATCTATACTGAATGAGACTTGTTATAATCAGGCAAAAGCATTTGACCATAAACAAAGTTAAATTATCAGCGATTTTAGATAGGTCAAGATTATCAAACAAAAACTAAATGTCTGCTCTTCCATTCTTTGGATCTTTATAAACACCAAAGAATAAAACTTCAAGAAGAACCTCCAGAAACATTGGTTAGAACCAGAAGTGAAAAATTGGTTAGGAAACCAGAATATGATGAATCAATCTCTGCGACTCTGCAAAGAATCCTCCAAATCAAGATCAACACCAACACATTTCCGAATCGATGCGTTTGCGTGGCACGAATGATACGAAGATGAAGAAGAAGAGCAGGACGCCAGATTCCACTTCTTCTCAAGTTCCTTAAACCTCTCAACATCAAACTTACGACTCTTGAGCAACTTCCTCTGCCTAGAAAGAAACAACCTCTTCATGAAATCTTGATAAGTTGGGTCTCTCGACGTCGTCAAGAAATAAGCATAACCCACAATTATCCCAGTCGCTGTAGTGAAAAACGTAATGGGTTCCATCACATCCCAAGAAAACTCCCAGAAAGTTAGTCTGAAAAACAGACCAATCTGAACAACTGAGTAGCCAAGACCGCACCACAGAATCTTCCTCACTTGCTTATGTGCTAAAACATCGATCTCTTCCTTCATACTCCTAAGCTTATCAAACTCCACTTTAACTGGATTATCCTCTGGATTTAAACCCAAAGGCACTGCCTTTCTAATCAATTCCACCAACTGCAACAAAACCCACAAGACAAAAGATCAATTTCAGACAAACATTATCGGTTTTACAGAACATGGGTTTCAGATTACCAGACCTTATCCGGATGAAGATAGACTTTATCTCTGAAAATCAAAATCACACCAGCATCATCTAGCACACGAGCGAAAGCATGAGCTTCATCGAGAGATCTAGCGATACCTAAACCTTGAGATGCTTCAATGAGTTTACTGTAGGAGACAGTTTCTTCATTCCCCATACATCCCAGCTTCTTCTTCATCTCCTCAACATTCACTAATCTCATTAGCTTCTTCGCTTCCGCTACAGTTATATCCTCCTCCTTCTCCTTCTCCTTATCCTTGGCTGTTGGTTCGACGATGGTGAGACACCTGCAACCACCACCGAGCCATGGCTTGACCGGATAACCTTTACTCACGGCGGAAAACGCCGTACGCCTCAAAACACCCACAGCCGACCACATCTATGAGGATGGACCCACGGGTTCGATGAAATACAGATCTGGGTTCTTGTGGGCTCGAAGAACAAGGCACTAAAAGCTAAGGAGGAAAAGACGGTGAAAGAGAAAAAAAAAGGTGAGTGAGATTGGATTGTGACGCAGAGTGTAATGTGCGCTCCACCAAGAACGTGGAGGGTCAAAAATAGTAAAGGAGGAGGAGAGGAAGAAGCTGCGTAATGGTAATTTTCAGGAATTAGGAAAGTTTGGTCGACATTGTTGACTGACTCTCTAGCCCATGCCTTCTCGATATCCCTAAACCTTTTTTTTAAGGAGACGTTCGTGGAGGGATTTTAGGGCTGGCGGTCCGAGAAAAGGAAAAATTATTTGGTTCGGTTCAGATCAACCGGATAAAATTTGCTCGGTCGAGCTTGCTTTTGCCCTTTTGAGGATCAATTGCTATTTAGTGGTGAAGAAGAGAAAAAAAGATGTTAAAGTTCTCTAAGTATTTTAATAGGGAAATTTGATTATAATTAAGCAAATTCACATAAAAAGTTTAAAAGTTGATGGTTAGAATATCTATACTAATAAAGTAGGCTTTTTTATCTCCTTAGGGGGAAAAATGCCATGTGGCATTTTTTAATAATTAAAATATTTTCTCAATTTAAATTTAATGAATTTTGGTATTAATTGTGAAATAAATTGGGGGTTTTAAACTTTCCTTCATACAGGTCCAAACGTTTATAAGAGTGTTTTGAATCTGACCCGGACCCGTAGTTAAACCGATAAATCCGGTGACCCAATATAAATCGGATTTGGGTTTTGTGAAAACCCCATAAACATACACAAAAACTCACTAAAACACGATACATGTTGCAGCACTGGTTGAACCAATAGATAATTTTTATTTTTTACTATTTTTAGTTCAATTTATGTTTTAAAATTATTTTTTATATTCTAAATTTCTAATTAAAAATTTAAAATTTTCAGTTTTATTGTCATCTTCCTCTTCTTCTACACTATAATTTACGTTTGCAAGAAAGGTGAATCATGATTGTGCTTGAGCCGCACGTCCGTAAAACAGGCTAAAGCACGATGAGGCTTATTATTCCTCTACACTACAATTTACGTTTGCAAGAAAGGTGAATAAATTGTTTTTTTTTATTTAACTTAGTTTATAACAAATCATTACATTTTTAATTTACAGATCAAAAGAATAAAATCATATGATCATGTGAATTGCAAAACAGAGTTTTGGATTGTTGAAGAAGAAAAACCTGGCAAGCTTGATTATAATAAATTATAGAATGCTCTTGCTGAAGAATATCCCAAAGATGATGAAGTGATAAATTTACAAAATTTTGTTAGTAAATTTTAAAATTTAGAGAAAACCAAAATTAGTTGATGTGATCTGGTGTTAGTTTATTTTTGTTATTGATAATTTATTACAATGATGTTTTAATTTTGGTTTATTTTGGATTGGAAGTTTAATTTTATGTCTTGATTTTTTTAGATGTCACAACTCTTATGTTACAATTTTTTAAATAATCTAAACTTTTTCTTAATATTTTGTATGTACACTTAAAATAATTAACTTTAGTTTTTATATATATTTGTTTTGATAGCTAATATATTATTATATAATAAAACTAATTCATTTATTAATCCGCGATTCATCTGCGGTTGAACCAATGATCCAGTGATTTTCAGTGTCCGGGTCGGATTTCAAAACACTGGTTTATAGGATTTCTTTGTATTTGATGTTGACGATGGAGAATATAGCCTCTAAAATTCTCCTTCTTTAACGCAATCGACGTAATCGTTCATATAATCAATCCAGAAATCTCACTCATCCCACTATCTCCTATTGAATGCTTCTTTAGTTCCTGTTTTCTCGGTTTCATTGTATATGTATAGACAGCGTGAGAGTTCGGACGATAATCCCTTTACTTTTCCCAATTCAATCATTGTCTAATTCCCAGTTTCATTGCTCGGAGTTGAAGACAAATCGGTTTAGAGATATTCAGACTAGGCTACAACAATTTTGGAAAGCCTGAAATGTTAAGAAATGGGTGAGATATTGGGGTTGATATGTTGTTGATTAATGGGAAGGTAAACCGGTTTCTTATTTCAGTTTACAAGTTAATGATTGCTTATTTTTAAAGTAATAGTTTTCTTATGCATCATTTCTTTTCTCAGGTGGTGCTTTTACATGCGTTAATCAAATTTCTTAGGTTTAACACCTTCAAACATTTCTTGAAAGAAAGAAAGCTCAGTCTATGACATGGGTATTTAAGATTCCAACTAAATTAACTTTTTTACGACTATCGATTTTTATTCTATTTTTATTAACCAATTAGTAACAACTACTTATGCTATTCTACTTTGAACTAAACAACTTCAAACAAAATAATATACTACGGTCGCAAACCACTATCAAAAAGATCAGAAAATATCATTTTTTTACATATTTTGATTTTACATATTTTTAACACATTTTATTTACTAAGACCATATAATAAATTATAAATTTAAGTAAGAATACAACATACGAATCCGGCGCGTAGCGCCGGAATATCACTAGTACACTATATAATATACAGTATAACCTCTTTAAATTAATAATCTATAAATTAATATCTCTATAAATTAATATAATTTCATAGTTCCAAATTGAGTTTTTGGTTTAATTAGTATCTCGATAAATTAATAATCTCTATAAATTAATAAAATTTTTAGTTTTGGTGTAATCCCAACATTATTAATTTATAGAGGTTTCACTGTATATTAATTGCTATAGTACTTCTATATATGTGTGCGTGTATATGTCCTTTTTATACTATAAATGCATTTCCTCTTCAAATTTCAATTCCTTTTAATGTTGTTAATAATAATGATTTAGTTTTATAATTTACATATTAATATGAATATAGATTTTTTACTAAAACAAACATATTAAACAATATTGCATCAATTGAATGTTAATTTATATTATAGTACACTTTCATATAATACTAGGTGTTTGTCCGCAATTTTGCGGGTAATTATACTATATGAAGAAATATATATTATGTTTACATTGTTATAATATTGAATAATAATTAAAATTTTAATTTTTAATTTCAAATAGTTGGATAATCAAAAATTTCAATATATATTTTTAGAAGATATGTGATATTTAAAATAGTTCAACAGCGTAAACCTTAGTCATTACAAATATTTCTCTTACAGAGAAAAGTAATATTGTAATTAATTCAGTTAAATTGGTTGTAGAATTATTCTATATTTTATTTTAACACGTGAAAAAATTCAGAATACTTTAGTTTTCAAGAAATTTTTTTTTTTTTTTATGTAGGACAAATACAATGATCAGATAGTTTTATCGTGAACATATTTTGTAAACATTTTTGTGTGGACTTTAGAAAACATAAAAAGTTCTAATGATTCTTTACCTACAAATCTAATTCTTCTATATATAAGAATATATAATCATTAAATTTCTTTCAATAAAAATGAAGGATTTAATGGTTTTGAAAGATTTGTTGGGTAGATAATTGGGTTGTTTGTAAAGCAAGAAAAATATATTTTTAGTTTAACAAGGGGAAAAGAAAAGTTTTTGGTAGTCAAAGTTCATAGTCATACTTATACCATAGATTGTGCCGTATGCAATGTCCACAGATATCAATAGAACTATATAGAGAAATGTCATTGATTGGTATCAAATATGGTTCCATATATACAGAGCTCATGCGTAACATTTTAAACTTCGGGTTATCAGGGTGGGAACAGCAACCATGGTGACTATATGTATGGTGCCACATGCATCTCCTGCACCAGCTCTGATAGACAAGTCAAGTGCTACTGCCAGACCACCAGAAGTAATGACATTCCTTGAGCCCGACTGGTCCACTGGATGCAACAACAGTAGCTGTCCAACCAACTGGTGGCGGAGCACTGCAGAGGAACACCTTCTCCCAGGCAAGGAGTAGTCCCTCAAGTGAGGGAGCTGAACACCCTCCTATCTCTCGCAAGCTTTGTTTTTTTTTTTTTTTTTTGAACACTCCTCTCGCAAGCTTTGTTTACTCTCTTTTTTTAATAAAAGCATCGTAGACTTTTGTTTAACTTTCTGTTTTCTATGTTTTCAAATTAAATTCCACATCACGTGTGGATATAAATATTTTCAAGTTTTGGTTAAAACTATTGCAAATTCTTAGCTGGTTAAACAAATGAAACTAACTACGATCTCATACACTCATCTATGGCTATTACGTTTACAGAAAAACCCTCGCGTATATAGATTAAAACCCACCAATGTTGAATGTGTTGGCTAAGATTCTACGCAGCAATTGAGCCAGGCATTGTACCTAGCGTTGAACCAAACATACATATATATGGTGAGGCAGTTTCATTTTTTGAGTTAACATTCATGATAGTGAAACTGGTCAACTCACTTTCATACATCAGCCATGGATCTTTTAGTCTGACATAATGAAAGAGACTTGGCCTGAGCAGATGTGCGTGATTGCCTCTTAATCATCCCTTCAATGCGCACATCAAACAAAGAATATGGGCAAATCCAAAAATAACAAGTCCATCCTATTTTTGGAAAAAAAAAAGAGTTAACATAAGCACACACAAACCATCAAGCAACTCTACAAGAAAACAATAAACTACATAGTTATGAGGAAATCAACTCACAAAGATACCTGAACATAAGCCAACAAACTCAAACAAAACCTAATAAAATATACTACAAAATTAACATACTCTCCGCAAACGCAGCGCAGATCTTCCCTAGTCATAATTAAATAACAATATAAGAACACTTAACCGTAATTGAAGAAATTTCAGCTCTCTGACTGTTTCTATATCCCTATGTCTGAGAAAACTGAAACTAAACATGATTAGTCATTCTTATAGAATCCAGAGGTAAACTCCTTGGATACTTTTCTAATATCATAACAGTTTTGTCATGTTTGATGAGTCTGGAATTCACAGGAAAAAAAAAAAAACAGATAACAAAAAGAGGAAAAGACAAACGCCGCCAGAGTGGAGCCACGTAAACAAAAATAAAATCAGAAAAACCCGAACCCGGGATCCAGAGTTCTTGGTTATCACAGCTGGATACAGCCTGTCACCAACGGAGAGTCTCTTCCTTTCCTTCGCCTCTCTCTCTCTCTCTCTCTCTCTCTTTCTATCGTTTTTTTTTGTTCGCTCGTCCTTCTCTATCTCTCCTTTCTCTTCTTCCTCTCTTTACCCTTCATCCCTTAACACCTCTCTCTCTCTCCGATTCTTAGGATTTTCTCCGATCGCTCAGATCTTCCCCGTTCTAACTCTTTGGATCCAGATTCTCCTCCTTGTAAGCTCTTTAATTTCATACTTCCTTATGAATTTTAGTTTGATAAATTTTGGATTCGTGTTACCGTTTGTCGAACCCTCTCGTTGGATCTGGTTATATTGATATTCTCGTGCTTGCATTATTCGCTTAAAATTGATTCTCTAGCGTATTGACTTTGGGCTGAGAACATGTTATCAAACCTTTTTTGACTTATCGATATATATATATGCAGACGTTAGTTGAATTACCTTGAATCGTCCTAGTAAGGTTGTTTCGTTTTCTTGAAGATTAATTACTCTTTGCTTTATTGAAATGCATATTGCGTTCATTACCTATGTGGAATGATTAACAAGTAGAGATTTGTAATAATATCATGTTGGAACCTCTCTGACCCTTTCTTTTTGTTCAGTTTATGTAGGTAGTAACACACATATCAAGTGCTAGAGTCAAGATCACAAAAAGTTTCCATCGGGTGATCTGAGCTGTGATTGTGTGGATGAGTAATTGCTAATTTTTTTAAAATAAATTGTTTTGGAGAGAAAACGCTACGTATACTGCTGCTAGGGAGGGATCTTTTGTGCATCCATGCTGGTAGAGAGCATGCGTGGATACTGTCTTTTGGGTGATGCCCCTGACAAGATTAGTTCCCGATGCATTCGGCGTGCTCACCATCTCTCTAGTCTCTCTCCTTATTCTTCTCGGTCTCCTCTGCATCGCTTACTCTTTCTACTTCCAGTCTCACGTTCGTAAGCAAGGCTCTGTTCAGCTTGGTTACTTCACCGGTCCTTGGATCATCCGCATCGTTTTCATTCTCTTTGCCATCTGGTGGGCTGTTGGTGAGATTTTCAGGTTGAGTTTGTTTAGGCGTCACAGACGGCTGTTGAGCGGGTTTGATCTGAGATGGCAAGAAAACGTCTGCAAGTGGTACATCGTCTCCAATCTTGGGTTTGCGGAGCCTTGCCTCTTTCTAGCACTCATGTTTCTTCTTCGTGCTCCTTTGAAGATGGAGTCAGGGGCTATGAGTGGGGAATGGAACAGGAACACGGCTGGTTATATTATTCTGTACTGTCTACCGATGCTTGCTCTTCAACTCGCGGTTGTTTTATCCGGGTCACGCCTAGACGGTGGTAGTGGCTCTTATGTAAAGCTGCCACGCGACTTCACAAGAACCTATTCCCGTGTTACTATAGATCACGAGCAGGTTGCGTTATGCACGTATCCTCTGCTGAGTACCATTCTCCTCGGTGTGTTTGCAGCCGTACTAACAGCTTACTTGTTCTGGCTTGGAAGACAGATACTGACACTGGTGATCAATAAGCGTCTGCAGAAGAGAGTATACACTTTGATATTTTCTGTCTCGAGTTTCCTTCCTTTAAGGATTACTATGCTCTGTTTGTCGGTACTCACAAGAGCAGACAAGATTTTATTCGAAGCCCTTTCCTTCTTGGCCTTCTTGTCCCTCTTCTGCTTTTGCGTTGTTTCCGTATGCTTGCTTGTCTACTTCCCGGTGTCAGATTCAATGGCCCTGAGAGGTCTAAGGGACATGGATGAAGATGATAGGGCTGTGACTGAAGAACGCAGCGGTGCTCTGTTGCTTGCATCACAGAACGAGGATAGCTTGAGCATAAGAGGTCGGAGAGACTCAAGGTCTTCTTCACAGGAGAGGTATGTGGAACTCAGCCTATTTCTTGAAGCTGGGAACTAGAAGAATCGTCAAAGGCTTCTTCTTTGGCTGTTGGGATGTTTTTATGTACAGATTCCTGGTGAAACAAGTAGCGAGTGAGAGAGGGCTAAAAGACTTCGAGTTCAAAAATATGTTGGGAAAAAAAGCATTATACAGTTTTGTGGCAAAGACACTTTCATTGTAAATGAGGGTTTGGGGGGTTTCACTTTTGTGAAGGATTGTAGTTTGAAATGTTTTCTGCTTGATGGATCGTATTTTTGTACCTTTATTATGTGATCAATTTTGATTTAGAAAAAAAGAAACACAAAACTAAACATGTTTTCGCTCTCGTTTCATCAAAGTGTAATTTTTTATAATGCAAACTACGAAGCAGCAGGAACAGAGTGTAGACAACTCAAAATCTATTCTTGCTCAACGACTTTCATTCCTCCAATTTGCAATACAGAGTCACAGTCCTCAACATAAGAGTTAAGCCAACTTGGCATCACAGAATACAACCTAGAAATATAGTTCTCAAAAGAAATAGATTCCTTCACTTTTAGATCCATTATTTGACGCTAAAAGGAAGGAACTTTGAAAATTTTGACATGAAACACACATTGCAGTGACTAGAGCAAACACATCTAGTGTTTCATATGAAACAATTCCAACCTCACTCCGCTAGGACAACAAATCAATCCAGACGGCATTTCCTTCATCTAACAAGAAGCAGCTCAGCAGTTCAAGCCATATGAAACCCTTATTACCACGCCTCAAATGGTGGAATTGCCGATGTCACCCACCGTCGATTTGAACACTATGATATCCTAGGTACCTGATAATTTACGAACTGTTTTCTATATTTTCATGCAAAATTCATGTCAGCAGGAAACTTTAGGACAACAAGCTATACAACGCTTGAAGCAAATAGCCCAGATCCAAACCGACCAGAAGACACGAATCAATGCTTTAACCATCCCGTCACCACGAAGCCCACATGACCTAGCTCTGAGAGGGTGAACAAATTCAACAAGGAACAACATATCATGCAATAACCAGGCTAACCAGGACTCCATACTAGATGACATAACGACGGACCTAGACAGCGAGAACAACATCCTAAAACGGACACTAGCTCTGTCTCCAACATATCAAGGACGCCCCTGGCTCGAGCTAAGGCCGATCTCAAGACAATGCAATCAAAAATCCACACGGCGACTAGCTTGGTCCATGAGGTCGACAAAGTCATAGAAGAAACTCATAAGACACTGTTCACAGATCACATCAGGAACATTCCGAACATGAAGCTCAAAATCCCCTCGTATGATGGGAAAATGGATCCCCTAGCTCAAATGACCGCTTTCTCCATCACGATGAGAGAACTGGCTTCGACAATGGAGAACATGAAGCTGGATACTGCCAACTCTTTGTCAAAAATCTGGGAGGAGCAATTCTCAACTGTTCTTTCGAAGGTTAATTCTATTGATAATTTTAACCAGTTATCCACCGTGTTTATGAAGCAATTTTCTTTTATTAAAGAAAAAGGAGTTTCACACTCGGACTTGTGGACGATGTTCCAGAAGAAGGACGAATCGCTTTGGTCATTTATTGAAAGATTCAAAGCAATCTTTTCCAACATTGTTGTGAACGACAAGGCCGAGATAGCAGCATTAAAAAAAAACGCCTTATGGAACAAATCATGTATTTAGGAAAATCTCTTTTTATTTTTGATGATTTTCTTTGTTTTGAAGCCACTTTTAATTTTTGATATGCATGGTTGTTCAGATCTTAGTCGGTTTTCAGACTTCATTAGCAGACTTCTACCGAATACTTTTCTATAAATCGAGTAAATTTAAGATTTAAAAGACTTCTTGGGATATCCTCTTGTGTATTTTATGTTAGAAGACTAGGACTCAAAGTATTTAGCATAACTGGAATTTTATCTTCTTATATAAAAAAAATTTACACATTCTTTCTCTTTCTCTCAAATGGTAGAAACAAAAATGTAATATTTTTCTCTCTCTAAGATTCTTTAACATCTTTTTAATCTCTTTGAACTTGAAGAATTAAGACACCAAATTTTTTAATCATTTTCTCATTTTCATCTCATGTCACTATTTTTTTTTCTTTCAGGTTTTCCATTTAATAGTTTGCATCTTCCGCTGCTTTAAAGATAGATCTATAAATTTTGGATATATTTTTATGTTATATATATTATATTCGAAAAATCTATAGATTCAACTTAATGTTTTCATTTATTATTTAAGCATAAAAATTTTTAACTTTGAAGTTTTTCTTTATTTTGAAGCCATTTTAACGTTTTGAATATGCAGATCTGAAGCAGAACTTTCAGATCTGAAGACAATATCAAATTTTGGACTTCACTAGCAGGCTTCTTCGTAAGATTTCCGGAGAAATCTTCCGAAGTAGACTATTATGTAACTGCCAAAACTAGTAAAATTTTATTTTCACCAATTTTTTATGTTTTGTGTGTTAAATCTAAATAAAGTTATAGATTCAACTTAATGTGATTAATTTTTTATTATTTAGCTTAAAATGTATTTTTTGGTTTATTTTTCTTTCTAAAATGGTAAGATATCTTTATTTATTGTAATTGTTTTCTTTATAATTTAAGTTTAAATTTTTTATTTATGAAATTTTTTGTTGAAATCATTTTAAATAAAATTAAATAGCTAAGAGGATTATGAATTGATTGATTTTGGAATTAAGAAAAAAGAGAAAATTAGTGAATCTTTAAAGAATTTTTTTGATTTTGTTCTAAAGTGAAAGAAACATCGATAGAGTAAGAGAATGAAGAAAAAGAGTTAGCGTTAAAAGTCGGATTGAGTTACGGATTATAGGTCAGATATTGGGTAAAATAGATATGACATAAATTTCTAAATATTTTAATGTTCTTAGATTTTTTAGGTACTTTATATATCTTTCGATTTAAATATAAATATAAAATAAATTATGCATGGATCATATTAGAAAAATATGAACCAATAGAATTTTTTTCAACATGTTGATTGTTGTCTTGACGAAGAAAAAAAAGAGAAACATGACGAGAGCTTTAGGAAGATCTGTTTTCCAATGGGACCTACTACAGGCTTCGTGGCGATTAATAAGCCGACCACCGTATGAACGTTAGAGCAATTGCCCTTTTTCATAATTTTTTAGGAAAGCTTCTTTTTTAATTTTCCTTAAAAATCGGGAAAAGTATCACCTCTCGAGAACCGTGGGATTAATCGAACGGTGGATAAAACCTCATCGAACATTCTGGAAACATGAAGTCCTTGTGCTTATATAAACAAACCAACCTCGCGCACTCTCTCAAAATCACAAACTCAAATCTAAATTCTCTGTTCGCCGCCCAAAGCTCTTTTTCATTAATCTTCACAGAAAATTTTGCTAAAAGCTTTTTCTCTGATATAATAATAATGTCTGGTAAAGGAGAAGGTCCGGCCATCGGAATCGATCTCGGAACGACCTACTCTTGCGTCGGAGTATGGCAACACGACCGTGTTGAGATCATCGCTAATGATCAGGGGAACAGAACGACGCCGTCTTACGTCGCCTTCACCGACTCCGAGAGGTTGATTGGTGATGCCGCCAAGAACCAGGTCGCCATGAACCCCATCAACACTGTCTTCGGTACGTCTTCTTCGTTCTCTGATCTCGTTCAACAACTTGATTGTGAATTTTAGGATTTAAATTATTATCTTAGGATTTTGAGGATGGTAGTTATGCGTTAGTTCTGATTTCAACTATTTTAACTCTGTTTTTGGATTTGTTTGTTATGACAGATGCAAAGAGATTGATTGGTAGGAGATTCAGCGACACATCTGTCCAAAGCGACATGAAGCTATGGCCTTTCAAGATCATCCCTGGTCCTGCCGACAAGCCCATGATCGTTGTCAACTACAAAGGAGAGGAGAAGCAGTTCGCCGCCGAGGAGATCTCTTCCATGGTTCTCATCAAGATGCGTGAGATCGCTGAAGCTTACCTTGGCGTCACGATCAAGAACGCTGTGGTCACCGTTCCTGCTTATTTCAACGACTCTCAGCGTCAAGCCACGAAAGACGCTGGTGTCATCGCTGGTTTGAATGTGATGCGTATCATTAACGAACCCACTGCAGCTGCCATTGCTTATGGTCTTGACAAGAAGGCGACCAGTGTTGGAGAGAAGAATGTTTTGATCTTTGATCTCGGTGGTGGTACTTTTGATGTCTCTCTTCTCACCATTGAAGAAGGTATCTTTGAGGTGAAAGCTACCGCTGGAGACACTCATCTTGGTGGTGAAGATTTTGACAACAGAATGGTCAACCATTTTGTTCAAGAGTTTAAGAGGAAGAGCAAGAAAGACATTAGTGGTAACCCGAGAGCTTTGAGGAGGTTGAGGACGGCCTGTGAGAGGGCAAAGAGGACTCTTTCTTCCACCGCGCAAACCACTATTGAAATTGACTCACTCTTCGAAGGGATTGATTTCTATTCTGCTCTCACACGTGCTAGGTTTGAAGAACTCAACATGGATCTTTTCAGGAAGTGTATGGAGCCTGTTGAGAAGTGTCTACGTGATGCTAAGATGGACAAGAGCACGGTCCATGATGTTGTCCTCGTCGGTGGTTCTACACGTATCCCCAAAGTTCAACAGCTTCTCCAAGATTTCTTCAATGGTAAAGAGCTCTGCAAGTCCATTAACCCTGACGAGGCCGTGGCTTATGGTGCTGCGGTTCAGGGTGCTATCCTAAGCGGGGAGGGAAATGAGAAGGTGCAAGACCTTCTTCTCTTGGACGTGACTCCTCTTTCTCTTGGTCTTGAAACAGCCGGTGGAGTCATGACCACCTTGATCCAGAGAAACACAACTATCCCAACCAAGAAAGAACAGGTCTTCTCTACTTACTCGGACAACCAGCCTGGTGTGCTGATCCAAGTGTACGAGGGTGAGAGAGCTAGGACCAAGGACAACAACCTCCTCGGAAAGTTCGAGCTCTCTGGTATCCCTCCGGCTCCACGTGGTGTCCCGCAGATCACAGTGTGTTTCGACATTGATGCAAACGGTATCCTCAATGTGTCTGCGGAGGACAAGACCACCGGTCAAAAGAACAAGATCACCATCACAAACGACAAGGGTCGCTTGTCTAAGGACGAGATCGAGAAGATGGTGCAAGAAGCTGAGAAATACAAGTCTGAGGATGAGGAGCATAAGAAGAAGGTTGAGGCAAAGAATGCTCTTGAGAACTATGCTTACAACATGAGAAATACAATCCGTGATGACAAGATTGGTGAGAAGCTTCCTGCGGCAGACAAGAAGAAGATTGAGGATTCGGTTGAGGAGGCAATCCAATGGCTTGATGGGAACCAAATGGCGGAAGCCGATGAGTTTGAGGACAAGATGAAAGAGTTGGAGAGTGTATGCAATCCGATCATTGCTAAGATGTATCAAGGAGCCGGTGGTGAAGCTGGTGGTCCTGGCGCTGGAATGGACGACGATGAAGTGCCACCCTCTGCCGGAGGTGCTGCCCCCAAGATCGAGGAAGTGGACTAAACGGCTTCTTTTAGAATTCTTTTGATTTGATGTCTGAGTCCTGAATTTTAGTGTTCTGTGTTATGTTTTGCTTTTTGTTTTGAGCTATCTTGTGTACCTTTTTCTTTACATGCAATTTAAATATCGCAAAAGTGGGAATATGCAATTTTGACTTGCGTTACAGTGTCGAACTTCAACGATTGCAGAAAGTGGCTTTGTTTTGATTGGTTGCAGATGTAGTTTAATGTAACTAGATTAAAGAACAAGGAATGATGAGAGAATATGAACTACTAATTCTTCAGCTGATCCTTTTCTTTCTCCCCTACGGTCTCTACCAGTTTGAGGTTGGGTTTCGAATTGATTCACAGTACATTCAGAACTTATTGTGCAGATGGTTTCTTAGGAGGTTAAAGTAAAAATCTAGCTACCTTGAAAAACTCTTATATTAATTTTTGGTGCATAATTGATCAGAAGAAATTCATCACGGTGTCAAAAGGTGTGTATTTTACAGTGGAAATGTTAGCAACACATTTTTCAATTTAGATATATGCATCATCGAATTTGTGATTGGAACAAATGGTTGTGTTCGTTCTACACTTGATGTATTGAAAATCTATTATGAATTTCCTATATGAACTCTATTCTCATATTTACGACAACGAACAAAGCAAATAATTTTTTGATGGGATTGTTAATTACTGTTGGAGTCAGACTACATCAATCGAACAACACCCATCGAGTAAACTGAACTCGGTCCAGTTGGTTAAGACGCAGTCAAAACTATACTGCTGACTTGGAAAAAGAAAAGCTATAAAAATAGAAGACCAAGATCGAATAGACACATTCACAATCACATGTTTTTCTCAAAAAAAAAAAAGAACTCTAATTTATTTAGTTTTATTGTTTTGCTCGAGTTCTTTACTTTCACGATTTCATCGTCTTTCTCTTTGTAATTACCTTTGATCCATCAATAAATGTTTTTCAAATAACTTACCTTCAAATTCGTGCCTACGTCTCGTACGTGCAGAATTCGTATCAAATAATTGACACTGTCTGTTAAAAATTAGAAGACAACGACAGGAAAGATCAAAGATGGCTGGAGACGATCTTCAACCTGACACAGGCACTACTAACCCCGTTTGAAATATCAAAATATAAGATGATTGTTGTTTCGTGCAGTTAAAGGCCCAGAGAGCTTCGACACTTTGTACTTAGATTAATATATGCATATGATCATATCTAGATAATAAAAAAGTAGAATCATAAGCATGTAGGATTTAGCTATAAGTCATGACCATACTACAACTTACATATCATAAGAGTTATGTGGCAGTTAATTTACAAACTGTATTTTAGCTACAGAAGTCACAGTAGTATCGAAGTTGCGTCTTCTACTCTTCTTAAACACTGCACATTTTGATGCCTGTAGCAGCTTTACCTTCTTCTATAAGAAGATGAACCATAGATTTAACGACTTCATTGTGGACAATACCAGATTTCTGTAACCAATAACAAACGTAAAGAGGGAGAGGAGAGATTAGGCATGATTTACTTAACCGAGTGGGATCTAAAAAAGGATTGAGCATCTAACCTCGGGGTTTTGGATGAGATCTTTGAGAATGGAATGGAGTGTTAACCGGAGCTCTTTGAATAAAACAGCGGTTTGAGCTGGTGCTGCTAGCTTTAACCACCCATCAATGGTGACTGATCCACTCTGTAATGAAAGATTTAACTTTTATAGAACACACCAAAACAAAAGATTGATTACACAAATACTCTGTGGTAAAGAATACCTGATGATGAACATCGACTGAGCCACCAAAGAGAAGAATGGAGAAAGGAGAAACAATGGTTGTATCTCGCAGATATACTACTTTCTTTGATTCAACCTACAAGAAACAAGAAAGTGACTATATTATTTGTGATTAGATATGTTTACACCACGCTATGCATTCTGACAATCATACTGAATGTTGTTCAGTCACCGTCACTGTTCGGATATAATCTTGTTATGGTTTTAACATGAAGCTAGATTTTGTGAGGCAAGTAAAATCACAGAATAAAAGTAAAAGCAAATGCGTCAAATTAAGACTAAAGTTACCTTATCAAGGAATACAAGGAAAGGGTATTAAAATCACAGAATAAAAGTAAAAGCAAATGGGTCAAATTAAGACTAAAGTTACCTTATCAAGGAATACAAGGAAAGGGTATTGAAACGCTTTGCAGTTTTTGTTAACAGAGGTCGGATGGATATGGACTTCCCTTCTTCCATCATGCCATACTGCGTAGCGCTGTGTTTGTTTTTCTGGCTTTGCTAAACGATTAACCAATCCTTCTGCGATATTAGGACATAGCCCCGCACATAATATAGCCTGTACAAATTGGAAACTGAGCTTAATGTCCTTCACGCGGAAAAAATATCCGAGCAGTAGAGCACCAGATGTACATTACCTTGACAACTTCAGGTTCTTGTGAATACATGTTGAAAGGTTGAATTCTGTCAGAAAACCAAACATCAAGATTCTCCTTCCTTCTCTGCACGCATTATGATCAGATATCATTTCATTAACTGACATGGTATTTCTTTCTGCCTAATATAATTAGCATGATGAGACAATCAAAACAATGTTTTTGGTGCAGGTGTTTCCCATGAAAGATCACACACATCTTTGATTTTAGGCGTATGCAATTGATAGTTCAGATGTTGTAAGATAAGTTACCGCTTCTGTTTTACTTTTAGAAAGATTGATGAGCCCAATGTCTGCAAGTAAAGTGCCAAACTCTATCCTCAGGTCACTGATATTTGTGAAAAGCAACACATAAGACACAAATGAAAAGAAGTTTCAGGTTCCGCGAGAATAATAAAAAGGTCAACGAACAAGTATTTAAGTTACTGGACGACAAACCAAAACAAGTTAAATGCATCGATGTACGTTGTACCTTATTGTCCGCATCACTGAGCTACTCATAAACTTTGAATCACAGAACCTCTCTGCAGCTTGAATTCCTTCCTGAAGACATTACAAACACGCAAGGCAATGTGACGTCCTCCAGAACTCTCTAGATTACTCATGCTATATCAAACAATAATACTACTCATCTGTTAAAATCAGTCTTTATTATAACCCAATACCTTTTTAAAATATAACCCAAAACCTTAGTATAGATTATTTAACGAATTGGCTGCAACAAGAGGCTAAAAAAGATGCATCGCTTCCCAAGAGCTTTGCTTCTAAGAACACTTACCAGAACCATAACAAACTGTAACAAAACGTAATAGACAGTAAAGGCTATTAAGATCTAGTTCTTCATGAATCCTTTTAAAGCTAAAAATGGATTATCCCTAATAACCAGGTTCTTTAAAAATGGGTTGGTTCAGTTTTTGCCACTAAGAGAAATATTCATGTGTATCTAACGAACTCTGAACTGCAAGGGACAGCTAGTGATGCTCTCTCTTATCAAATACCTCATGCAGTATCTTCACCCATTTTTCGTAAGCAACCATCATAAGGAGGTGATCAGATTGCCTGTCATTGTTGTTTACATTACTCAAACTCTCCGGTTTATCCGACAAAAGAGCAAGTTTCACCCGATCCACATTTTGCTTCTAAGAAAATAAACACCAAAAATAATGCTCGTTGATAACATCATTGCACAAATCAGCCAAGTTCCGAGAAAGTGACAACGTACCTCATCTTGGGGATATAGAAATGGCGATTTGTGGCTCAAGAAAGCAGCAATCGAGAGAATAGGTGATAGGCAACCAAAAATGGCACCATATAACAGCATCTGTACTTTTAAAACGAATAAGATTAGATGTCCTGAGGACTGGAGTAAAAACCACTATGTTAGAGAGGCAGAGACCGATGCCTCTTTTAGTGCAACATTGATGTTTATGAAACAAACCTTTCCGATCAACACATCAACAGGAAGTTTTGCTAAATGATGCCCAAGAGGTGTCAACTCTTCGTCCCCTTCAATAGCACCGACCTAAAGAAGACATAGTTCATTAAAGAAGGCTCAGCACAGCTTTGGTTGAGAAAACATAGAGTATGTGAGTTCTAAGTATAACAAACTTATATCCAATACATGTACATTCCTACATGGTACCTTGTGCAACAATGAAATTGCAGAGTTTATAGCACCTTCACTTGGTGGTTCCAAAGCCTGAAGATAGTACGTGAAAAAGAGTAAGACGATTGATAATGTTAGTTATTTTTACTGAAATTGATGTCACTCGCCTTGGATAGAAAAGGCCTAATGTAACCCAAGCCAAGCAATTTGATTTGTAAACACAGTTCTACTAAAGGCACTCGCAGCATCTCTGGAACCTAGCCATCAAGATTGAACCAATGAGTCTAGGGGGAAAAAACAAGTGACCAAGAAGGCAGGGAAAGAGCGCCTAAAAGAAAGAAACCTGATAGGGACGCATTAGCTTCTCAAACCTATGGCGTGTGTACAACGAAAAGCAAAGTCCAGGTTTGACACGTCCAGCTCTTCCCGCCCTTTGCCTTGCATTTGCTTTAGATATCCAATCTTCCACCATGCTTGATAATTTCTGTGATGATATAATAATTGAGAACCAAAACATGACATCTCGGAGACAAAAACCATTCACAAGGCAACAAAATGTCATCAATGGCGTTTATACATCCAGTTAATTTAGAAATACCTGTTACTCTTATAAAATAGTCACAAGGAATAGGAATTTGTAACCATCGCTAAAAATGTGGTAAAGGTTTCAATTCATTTTCAGAAAAGTTATTCAGCTTTTCATTTTTTTTACGATACAGTTTTAAGAAAGTGCCAACTTGTATATTAAGTTTTAGAAAAAACGATACTTTAACATGTTAAAAGGAAACAAACATAAAACATCGGATGTTAGTACAAGCATCTTCGCACAAGGAAAATGTTAACTGATTCACACTAGCATTTGTAATACCTTCTGTGGATTATAGCGGTTTTCCTTGTGTTTTCCACTGTCAATCACATACACCACATCATCTATTGTTATACTAGTCTCTGCAATATTTGTAGCTATGATAACCTGAACATTAGAAGTGATGCAAAAGATGAATCAGAACGGGAAAACGCTATATTTTCAACAGGATTATCGCCTTACTATAAAGAGAAAACTCATGAAACTCTTTCAACTATATCTTTCCAAGTTTTGTGATTGTTATTTTCACCAAGCCATAGACTCTAAAATCTTTTTAAGAACTAAACCACAATATCTGTAATGAAGACAAAAACCTTTGGCCAATCCGAAGGTGGTAAGGAAAGAAGTAGTGCTGGGAACAAATTTACTTAAACCACAAGCTAATGTTTGCATATCACTTAAACTCATTTAGTAGTTGATAACTAAGGAGACAAAACAGTTGAACGAGACAGATAACAAGTCTTGTAACACGGTAATCCTAGAGGCTAGAGCCCTTAACAGCTTTAGATTATTTTCCAATAGGCAAAATGCAAAGACGTAAAGATAAAGCCAATAAATTTGCTCATTAGGAACACACAGAGACTGTTAATGCAGATTCAAAGACGAGCAAGGAGGACAAGAAAAGTAACAGAATATATAGATATCACACGAGATTACCTTCCGTATGCCTTTAGGAGGACGCATAAACACCTTTTTCTGTTCTGTATGTGCAACAGAAGAATGTAGAGGCAGAAGCCAATCTGTAGCAGGCCCACGAAAACGATGGGAAGCAACTAACCTATTTAGTAACATGTTAATTTCTGGCATTCCCTGTTATTAACCAAACAAATGTCAAGCTGAAGCGACAGACAAGATGATTCAAGATGATCGGTTCTCAGTTAACACGTATGATCTCAGTATCGGCTTACAGGCAAGAATATAAGAATGGCTCCTTCCTCATAACTGGCATCAATGTGGCATATCAACTCTTCAAGAAGCTCGTAGTCAATGATATCCTCATTTAACCTTTTCTGCACAGCACTCGCAGGTCATTTGGACTCACGACGATAAGAGAAACAAAAGATCAAAATGGGAAGGCAAAGTACCAGATTTTCTTTCGTGCGATCACTGTAAGATTCGTAATTACTGGAAACGTAAGACGAGTTAAGACAGTCGTCCGTAACCAAATAATTGTCGCCCCAGCCAGCCAACATAAAATTCTTCTTTCGACCACGGACCTTTACAGAACCAAGCTGATCCATGAATAAAATACATTATCCGAAGTTTGGACAATACAATCTAAATGAGTTTTTCAGTATAGCATCACTAGCATCCAAATTTCAGAATTTTAAATCACATACAAATTACTCACATATTAAAACCCAAATAATTCATATTTTGGATACAAAATAAATACCTCGTCTTTATTGGATGTGTCAGATCTTAGCACAGCAGGAGAATCTGGAGCCAGAAGGTATCTAGTCTTCTCATAAATCTCTTCCAGAAAGTGATAAGTAACCGGGTGCGTTCGTCCTTGAGCTGTAAGTACAGGACATTGCCCAAAATATCTTGAGAATAGACTTGCATCTACAGTAGCGGACCTGAAAAAGGGCATCATACGCATGAATACATATAATGTTACTTACTACGAAGAATCCATATGAATACAAAAAGCTACAAATACGTACATAAGGATAACTTTCAGTTTAGGTGATGATTTATCGCAGGCTTGCTTCTCAATCAGTCGCTTCAAAATGATGAGAAGAAAATCACTCTGAAATGGTAACAGGAAAATTAGTTTTTCTCACCTACAAGATGATTCTAAGAATTTATCATGAAAAGAAAGAGTTTATTTTGACAAAATGAGTGAAATGCATTTTCTGATGAGATTGTTTAAAACTTGCTAAATGACAAACCAATGGATTTACCACCAAGGATTTGGATTTCACTGTGTTTATTTTGCTTAACAATTATGCCAAAATATATCTATTCATACACAAAATTTAAGGTTTTATTATTAATGATATTTACATTCTTCGCAAAAATGAACTCTCACCTTAAGAGATCGCTCATGCACTTCATCTACTATAATATGAGTAACATCTTTCAAGGTTTTATCCCCCTGCAAGCGAACAGAAGTGAAATTTGCTGATTACGAATTGATAGTATTCTCCACAAACTTTAGCGTCGTATTTCATTATAAACGAAATTTTTGCAGCTAGCTGAAACTACTAAGTACTAATAAAAAAAAATCATTATAAGCAGTCAATAGACTCGTTTTTACTACCAGTTGATGCAAGCAACTAGTAACTACTCAATTACCCCCTTTATCCAAATCCCAGAATGCTTGTACAACAAAATGAACTATTTCTCAGTATATTAAATTGCTAATAAAAAATCAAAAATGATCAATTGTTTGCACAAGGGCTAACTAGCAAAATAGTGGACATACCGCAAGTTTCCTCAGTAGAATGCCAGTAGTACAAAACAGCAGCCTTGTATTGTCACTCCTGAATATTACTCAAAATAAAAACCAGGCATATGTTACCACCAACTAAAGATAGTAACAAATGCAACCATATCCATTAGTGAAGCCAAAAATGCAGCATAATGAACATGCAAGATAATTAGGTTTTCTTTCAAATCATTTTCACAGAAGGCGAAAGTAACATTCATGTACACATTTAACAATTCCAAAACATAGACCAAATGAAGAAATGTTTAAAATTATGAGGCAGACCTTGCACTTTTATGACGAACTTGATAACCAACCAAGGAGTCACCTAAGCCTGGAGGAGATTCACAGCGCTCATCAGCAACTCTTTGAGCAACAGAGATAGCCTAAACCATATTATATGTCATCAGTTATCTTTACAGAAGCAAAAGGATCAATAAGAGTTAACAGATCACAGTTTATATCAGTATAAACCAAACAAACAATTTCTGAAAACATGACTTCTGAACACCGAGATACTCACTGCCATCACCCGTGGTTGTGTGCATATAATATTACAGTATCCACCATGCCCCGAATCAATCATATCATCCAATATGAATTGAGGAGCCTGTGATAACGTTTCAATCAGAAATGACTCGAAGCTAATAAATGGAAGTAAATTCATCAAAAGAAGCAATATTCTTATCAACACTACATCACATAGGCAACAGAAGAGATAAAACCTGTGTAGTCTTTCCAGAGCCTGTTTCTCCACACACCACCAAGACATCTTTTTCTTTCAGATGGTGCAGTATGTCACTTTTTACTTCTGATATAGGAAGACAATCTCTCGTTTTCAACATATTCTACAAAAGTACAATTGGATTACTAGTGAAAGCTGTAGTAACAAAGCTTTTGCCACCATCGAAAACAAAATCCTACATTTCCTAACTGGAATGACCTAACTAGTGAAGCTTTATATATACAACTGGAAGTGTGAAATTAGCTACATGGGCTACATTCTTTACCGTCTTTAGAGCCAGAACTTATGTTCAAACATCAACAAGAATATTTACCTTGTACTTCTGCTTTTTCTTATTGTTTTCCTGTCTTCGTTTAAGAGAAGAACATACAGCTTCCAAGGAAATATTTCCTGTACATATCATAGACAAGATTATACTTCCTGCTAGCGATTATGGCAGTAAAATCCAGGGTTTATATGATTTAAGCAACAGATACGATCTCTGACAAACTGTATCCAACAAACATACTTTTAGCTATATGGTTGGATTTGACAACATTCAAGTCGTCATTCTCTTTGACGCATGAGTCTGCCAGTGGAAATACCCCGTGCATGCCACTCGGCAGAGCGGTCAAGGTGAAATTGTGCGCCTCAAGCAAGCTCTCAACAAACTTTTCTCTTCGTTCTTCTTCTTTGCTTTGTATACCCAATGATTCCTCTGTGGAAGCTCAAAGCAAATCTTTTAGAGTGATTATAACATCACAAACATCTAAGGCCAGAACATATGAACATTAATAACTCCTGACCTAATGAGATGAGTTTGTTTCAAATGGGACAGGCAAATATCAACTTAAACAGAAGCATAATAATCTAGGTCAATCATTCAAAACTTTTAAGGACATAGCTGGATGTCTCATTGAAAGTTTGTTTAGAAAGAAGAAGCAAATTTACAAACCCACCTTGTTTCCAGACCAAAACAAGAGAGGCATAAGGCTCAGTTATTGCAAAGTGAACAGGCAAATCAGAAAAGAGCTTATGAAGAGCAAATGCCGCAACTCTGTTTTGTGCATCCTGTCACACACAAGTGAAAAATAAATGGTTAGCTGATTATATGGTACAACATATAATACAGGCAGGCACAGAGAATTCTTTCCAGTCGAGTACCTCGATAGATGCAAAATCCTCAACTTGATGAGGAAGTTTAATGGTTACCAAACCTCCAGCTTGTCTGCTTTTACCACATCCACTGGATTTACACATAACGCTTATAGTATATGAGAAATTGCTTCCTTCCCCAGTTACTTTATTGAACTTTGGTGCTTCCCACCCTGACTTTTGGCACAGACGATGAAGCAATGCCTTTGGGATCTTTTGTGCTTCACCCTGTAAAAATCCTACATGTTAAAGAGAGAATCTAACAAAGTAATTAAGCATATTCTAAAAACTGAATAGAACATTATTGAGTCAACTGCTTAATCATAAAGTCAGCATACGTGACAAAGTGACAAATAGAAGCACGCAAGTGCTCGATAAAAAAAAGCATCAAAGACCTACTACTTCCAATAGTAATTTGAAAAGCTAAATGGTATTTCTCATAGGACCATGTTACGTGAAGAGTTACCTTCTTCCAGATACCCTCCAGCTTTCCAAGATTTTTCTCATTACGTAGTTCTCTCATAATTTCCTTCTTCTGTAGTTCCAGGAGTTCATGAGGCGAAGGTTCATAAGGCGGAACATCTTCTGAGAACAAATCCCCAAGCTCCATGTCATCAAATATATCATGTGACACAACTAATTCTTGTCCTGAGGAACTTAAGGGAAGAGCTTTAGGATGAATTTTCTCAGAACTACGGCTTCCAACAGGATTTGCATCCAAGTTCATGTCATCTAAGAGCTGAATAGAGAGAGCATCAGCCTTTACTGACTCATGAACGTCATCATGCGTGGGGGATGTTATTTCTTTTTCTGTAGTGTCTTCAAAAACTTGTTCTCGCAGAAACTCAGATTCTAACATTGCTTCTGATATCCCTGCAAAACATATACAGATAGCTCATGACTTACTGTACCAAGTCGTGATTGACAGATTGATTACTAAAAAGGAAGTAAAACTTAACCAACCAGACAACTCTTGCTTGAGCTTGCAAATTGCTAGGCCTGCTAGTTTTTGTCTACTTGTATCACCCTTCCGCTTTGCTTTTAGAGCATCAGATCTTTCCACACAATATTCTTCGGCAATCACATCGAAAGGCCTTGGACCAGATACCTAGTACGGGAAGTAATAATATATCACTACATAGGCGAATAATAAATTAGTAGAATATATCCAAACCTTAAGTATAGTCTCTAATGTATTAATTAAATAAACTTCACCCACGTGATAGCCGTTTTCAGCACAACAACAATTCATGATCAAAATCCAAAAGCTTTCAAGTATTCATAGTTCTCTAAAAAGTGACATCATTCTATAACATACAAGAGAACTGGTATAACAGTAGAGTACCTCCTCATCGTCCGAAGATTCCATTTTTTCCTGAAAATTTCAGTTTTCAAATATTTAAATATTGTTTTGTTTTTTGCTCTTGAGAAAAATGGATGTAAGTATTTCTAAGTACCTCTTCCAGTTTCCTCATGTACTGACGAATCCAATCAGCTTGAGATGAATGGCAAGAACTAAGTGTATCTTCTTCATCTCGCCTTCCCTTCACTTGAACTAACACTTCAGGCTCCTCCTTCTTTTCTTGGAGTGAAGATTCAGCAGACTCACCCACATAACCGTCTGCTTCTAAGAAGTTACAAGAATCAATACACAACATTTGTTAAAAGAGTTAATTGGAGTCATGTTACAGATACCTTTGTGGGAAGATTCAGCAGGCTGGTTCCAATCTTTCCTTTTGGTCGATATCACACTCACAGAACCTCCTGCTTCACCAATACGAGTGTGTATAAGCATTTAAATGCAACACAAACAGTTCGCAGAGAATGTTACAGCAGACCTGTAGTAGGAAAACGAGAAGCTCCACAAGAAAACTTGAATGGCAACTCGTGACTCGGAAAGTTCAAACAGAGCCAATCAAGTGCACTCTCAAACGTCGCACCATCCTTCAACATAAAAACACACAGTCACCGTATCAATAATCGCCCTGAGAAATTCTAACAAAAGGTGAGGGTTGTTACTCTGAGAGAGGAGAGAGCGGATTCAATCTGATCATCTGAAAACTCTTCGCAAGAGAGTTTCCCGTAGAGACCAATGAGTTTCTTCTTCTGATGAGACTTGGAGAGCGCCGCGTTATGGACAGGAGCCTTAACCGGAGAAGCGGTCCGGCGAAAGTTGAGGAGGAGCCGTCGCAAGCGATCCTCGTCCTCCGGAGAAATCAGAAGCTTTGGGATTTTAGAAGGTTTCTTGTGGCTAGAATTCGGTATAGAAGAAGTAGAAGGTTTGTTGTTGGTTTGATTCTTCTGCTGAGGTGTCTTCTTCGGTGCCATTTCCTCGTCGTACGATCAGTGAGGGAAGAAGGAACTGTTCATTTTCCTGTTTTCGAGTTTTTTTTTTTTCTTTTGTAGGGCTTTTCGTTTCGAGCCAAAAGTTTGAATTGCATTTTCACTTTTGCCCCTTCGTCTATTTTTACCTTTTTACATGTCCCTTAATTTGTTTTTTTTTTTCTGTAATAATGTTAAGATTTTATTATCATTTACTAGTTTTTAACAGAAGTTATCACCAGAATTATTCTAAAAAAATATGACAAAACATAATAAAAATGATAATATTGCATTGTAAAACGATGACATGACTTAACATAATTGTAACAAGATTTAATTATAAAAATCTAAACATAAACCAATAAGTATATGGTGACTACCATAATAAAAAATATTAGGCAAAATATTTTAAATCATAAATAAAATACAGTAAATGATAATCTTACGCATTAAACAAATCAATAAAAATAAATTAAAATATTCATTTATTTTATTAGTAATTATAGATTTTTTATTTTGTAATAAGAATTCATCCATATATGGTAAAATTGTAAGAATAAAATCTTATATTTATATCTTCGTGATTAAATTGTTCTATGTGCTGTTCATATTTTTGATTTTTCAAAATATAATATATACATGATACTATAATTACGACATAAAACAGAAAATATAAATTATCATGCATAAATAAAAATATATATTAAAGCATTTATAATGTTTTAAAATATGCAAACACTTTTTTTGTAAAGTAATATGAACTTCATACTTCCAAAAGCTATTTAACTTTTCAAAAATATAATATTGCTTCTGGAAAATTAAATTTAAAGTTTACAACTAAAAACTAAATGTACATAAATTTTAGATGCGACAAAATAATTTAATTGAGTAATTAGTGATTCATTAAGTTTAATAATTATAATTTAAATTTTCAAAAATTTAATTTAAAAGAGATAAAATTAAAATTTATCAAATTTATTTTTTAAAAGAAATAAATTAGTATACAAATTGCTATTTTGAAAATTTAAAATACTTTTTAAAAATTAAGATAACTTAAATACTATCAAATTAAAAATTAAAATAAAGCAAAAACTTCAAAAAATTACCTTATACTTTTTTAAAAATTAATGAACTTAAAATTAAATGTAACACAGATATCACAGATAATGCTCATCAATATCTGTGTGTATTTTCTTTATTTGTTTGTCTCTTTGTTTCTTTGTTTGGATTTAGAAATGTATGTTCCTTATTTCATCCTGTAACAGTTGTTACTTATGACCTATCAAGAATAATCAAATAAGAGACTGTAAGAATATAGTTACAAAAAAAGAGACTAAGAATATAGTTTTAATTTAATGACACCACAGATTATAGAAAATCAGAGTGTAGATACAGAACAAACAATTGCAGAGGGTTCCTTGATGCAAAGATGAATCAAAATGCTTAAACTCAAACAGCATTTTTTTATTTCTTTTTATTAATTGTTCCCACAGATTTAACAACAGGGTAGGATCCATACAGGTAAAGCGAGGTAGAAATTACAACAGCAACAAGAAAAAAGAAGACAACTACAAAGTTGAGACAAAGGTACCAACCCAGAGATTTATTACACCAAAGGGTCTTCTTAAAACTTGTTCATTGAATGCATTTTCCTTACCATTACATTTTAAGCTTGAGGTTTCTCAGGAGTTGACCCCATCTTGGAGTATCCTCATCAAAAATGTAGGTAAGAGGTGAAATTAATACCCCACTGCCTCCAACCTGTAATAACATTGGTGAACTTGATTAGAGAACGAAGAGAGAGAACGATAAACGCAGATCATTTAGGATATGCTCAGTTCAAAAGTGGTAAGAGAATCAACTAGCACGTCAACATCTAAAGGTTCGGGGTGGAACTGAAGATTAGTAAGCAAGAAATTGCAGGGATTACTAACCGCTCTTAGTTGCTTCACAGACTCGTATAAGGCCTTTTTTGGCACACAAATCACTATGGCATAGTAGTCAATCGATACTTTTCCATCTTGTTTACAGTAAACTGGGCTTATTGTTGGTCCCTGCTCAATGTATGGGAAGCCATAAACAATCAGTGAGAAAATACAAAAAGCTAAGGCTTAAGAACTTCACATTACCTGCAATCCTGACAATGATGGTTGACTCAACACACGCTCAGCCACTTCTTGAGCACTATCACCTCTCATGTTTGCAACAACCTGAAATGACAATATTAGAGAAAACAAAGTGAAAAGCAATGAAACATCTTCACAAGACACAAAGTGCGTACAGTGAACTGGCCATCAGCCTTAAGATGAGCCTCCAATCTCTCGAGAATCTCGTGTACAGTGTTTAATGCTCCTTTTCTCTCGGTCAGTGCTCTTCTGCTTGCCACAAGTGCCGCCTGAAATTTACAAAGGAAATGTTCAGAAATGATGGCCGCCAACATACAGATTTGTAACAATCCACGAACTTCACACATCACCTGACTTTCAAGCACAACCCCTCCTTCAATCTCTTTTAAGTTGTTTTCTTTGAGTGTTGTCCCACTACTCACAAGGTCCAAAATGCAATCAGCTATCCCCATCTAGTTAACATGCAAAATATTTGTCAACAAATACTGCACCAAAGTGTACTTTTTTCGTAGTGTTGAAGAAAGACTATATGTTTTTGATGTAAAATAGCATAATCTCACCGCCGGAGCTGCCTCCAGGGCTCCGTCTGCAGTTGAAAACGTTACATGCTTTATGCCGTTTTCTTCCATAAATTTGGGGCCGAGCTGCGAAAACCAGTTGAATCATTCCCAAAAATATTATATTACACAGCTAAATACATCCTGAGAGAAAACTAATAACAACGGCGCACCAAAAGGAGAATCTGTAACTCATCATACATAAGTGAAGCCAGTAGCAACACGTAATGGTCTCTCCTCACTCCACTGTGGCATTTCTGCTAGCTCCTTGAGAGAATTTATGTTCTCATAAATCCCATAGTTGGGTATCTGAGATCATTTGACATGCAATAAGAAAACCATCCACAGTAAAGATATGAGAAAATCCAACCACAATCGATTAGCTAGCACCTACCGCAATGGACAGATGACAGTCTCCAAAGTTGAGAGCTTCGTGGACAATGATAAGATCTTCATTTTCCTAACAAGGAAAAACTCAAACAACTAAATTATGATGCAAATGAGAGTATCATAGTGAAAAAACTATATACTAAATCATACAGACCAACTCAACAATAGGGCTTACCAGTGTCGAAGAATCACATAATAAGAGAATAAAAAGTCAACTGGTTGTTCTTATTTTTTTATTTTTTTTTTGTATCTCCACAACGAGTAAAATAATGATAATATCCAACCACCACCCAACCACTAAGTATATCTTATTCAAGAAAAAAAAAATTAAGGCAGCGACTTACCTGACCATATTCACTAAGTGTGTCAAGACCAACGATACCTAGATCCAGATCTCCTGAGAGTAACTTCCTGACGATGTCTTTTGGACGTTGAAACCAGACTTCGGTGTTTGGTAACTGGAAGACATGAAAAGATAACCAATATAAAGACATGAAAAAAACACACTGTCGTTTTCATGTTGGCGTTGAAATGCATACCTGGGGAATTTGTGCAACGTACTGCCTAGGATTGACTTGTTTGACAAAAAGTTGACAGTCCTTCACAGAAGACATAACAAATAAGAAGAGTCAGAACAAGGAACGAGAGTGAGAGGGAGACAACACTTACCAGAATAAGAAAAAAATGGCAATTGATGAAACGTAAACAATATAACTCACTTGCATAAATCAAATCGGCAAGGAATACATATGCAAGTTACAAAACCAAACGATTAACAGTTTCTAGCTTCAACAAATGAAACAGCCAAGATTCGATTTTTTTTTTTAAAAGATACCAACTTCCTCCAGTTATTTCACCAAAAAAACGTAGCACGTAAAGCACAACAGAGTATCAAAACCAAAAGGAAGATAAACATGAGAGAGATTATACTAAACGCATGACAAAGACAGAAACATAAAAGCTGCTTAGATATAAATGTCTGTGTCGAAATCAATAAACAAAAGAGAGATAATTAGTCTTTAATCAAAGGAGGATTTGAAGTTAATCTATAGTAGTGATCGCCATTAACAAGATAATAATCAAAAAAATGCAAACTTTCACAGAAACAGAAGCACCACCCATTTCAATCAACTTATATCACCTTGAGAAGTTCGATGGAATCGGCGGCCATGCGTCCTTTGCTAGGAAGACCAAGACGAATCTGCTCTCGCTCCACGAACACAGGAGCTGGAGCGGAACCATTAGAGACAGTGCTTTGAACGGAGGCGACGCAGGAAGTAACCAATCTGAGGCGGCGTCTCAGGCGAGAGTCGAAGAAGGAGAAAGCGGTGGAAGGAGACGGGGAGAAGAGTGGGGGTGACGGCGAGAGGGAGGGAGAAGGGCATTGTTGTAAATTGGCAGGGAGAAGGATAGACATTGCTGTGAAGGAGGTGGTGGTGGTGGCTTTTGGTGAGAGTGAAGAGGTTTTTAGTCGCAACTTGAGGCAGATACTGATTACAGATTCTTGATGCCACTTTTATGCAACTCTAATAATTAATTTTATAATCCGTTGCATTTTTCCAATTTTCTTCTTTTGTTGCCACTAACAACCATTATTTAAATAAAATATGCAAAAAAGCACGTGAACATATAGAATTTGGACGGACACGGACATACCGTTACTCATGTTTTTAGAACCCAAATAAGTCTACATGCAGCTCTATGAAAACGCATTAATGCAAATCACATGTGTCTGTTTAAGATTTTATCTGATTTTTTTTTGTCACATCGCATGTCCAAACCCAATCATTAACGAAGAGGTCCGTGATAGTTGGATATATATAGAAAAATCTTTTAAGATTTTCCACCTTCTCTTTTATATATATAAAAAAAAAGACAACTCACATATATTTCTCTACAAAGACGAAACTAACTCTTATTCTTGTAGATCTGGTTCGTGTGGAGCCTTAAAATGTAGATTTACATCGTTTCATTTCTTATATCGCAGATCTAAGATAAGGTAAGTGTTTGTTGCAATCTCTATCTCCTCTTCTCATTATCTCATCATGGTAGAAGTGTACAGATACATCATTCATACCTACATATATCTATAAGCATACATGTAGTTTTTTTTTTTTTTTGGTAAAATGTTAAATTATTATACCAATTTTCAAGTTTGTGACAGAAATTACAAAGATAACAAGTAGCGGAAGACGAAATTAAAACTAAACATCAGTTCCTAAACGGCACGAAAACAAACCCGAAGATAGCGGGACAAAGACAAAGAAGCTGATTAGCTATGAGTCAAGCTCAGACCTTACAAACCGAGACTGGTTGAGTACGAGAGCCGGGCACCACGAGCTACCGAGAGAAAGGCGCCCTCAAACCTTGAAACAACGGCTCCTGCAGCTTCCGACCACTCAAACGAAAACAGACTCGGATGAAGAATCCAAGCACGAAACCAAACTCAAAACACTCGACAACTAAACCTCCGACGGCACGAGAGAGAACCACCAAGCGACGATGCCGTCGTTCGTCAAGTCGTCACAGAGAATGCCGCCTCCATTCCAACTTGCCGTGACCGTTTACACCCATTGAACCGAAACCTCATAAAGAGATAACAGACCGAAAGGTGGCTAACCCTCCAGAAGCCCAACCGCAAGAGAAAGAGCCGTCCGCTAGACCAACAGCTGCACAACAACAAGAACAAGGTCCATACCACCAAACGAGCTCATCCAAGAGCCGCAATACCTTATTTTGAGAGAGGTGAAGCGTGGAGTACTCAGGACACGGCAAAGAACAAACCGGAACCACCGGAGACTGCCATGAAGAAGGGCAGGAAGAGCAAAGAACTCATCTGAGGCGCGTGAGCTACCACCACCACGCACTGCCGCGACCATCGCACGTTACCACTCGAGCTCACCGGAGACAGAGAAACTGACTCCTAGAGAGCCCACGCACGCCTACTGGAGACCACCTGTAGAAGAGGAGAGACCGAGCTTCAGATCCGCGACATCTGAAGCTGAACCGAACCCTTGCAGCTGAGACCAACCGCCACGCCACTGGACAGAAGAACTCGCCTAGCACGGACCAGCGTCGCTACAACCACCACACACCACCACTCAACCTAATGCACGACCAAGGCCAACAAAATCCAAACCCGGACAGAGACGCTACTGACGACTAGAAACAGAGCTTTGGAGGAGCCTACACCGTCCTCTAGTGCGGTAACCTCCGAGATCTGACTGAGAAACCAGAGACGCCTCCGGATCTGAACCGGATCTGGCGACCTTCACCATACATCAAGACACCGCAGAGAGAGACATGGGAAGACACAACAAAGAGGACAAAGGAGAAGAAACAGGAAAACGAAATCAAAGCCCGGCGGCCGCCTGAGAGACACTGCGGCGACCGCCGGAATCGAGGGGAGCGAGGCGGCGGAACCCTAGAGATGAGAGAGGAGAGAGCGTTTTATTATTTTTGGAGAGAGAGCGTTCTTAATATTAAGTTTTTCCAGATTTCTCTCACATGTTACCAAGCATACATGTAGTTGTTTTGTCTAGATCTATATATATACTTATGCATATTATATATATATATATCTTGATGGTTGTTGTGTGAAAGACATAGATATATAGCTAGGTTATTAAAGCAGATATGGTCGAATGATGTTTGAAGAATTGAATGTGATGATTGCATTATTTGTGGATATGGTATGTGCGGGTGGTGTATAGTAGTTAGAGAAAGGCTAAAGGCCTATGTCGTGTCGGTGCAAGATAATGTAGAGAAGTACTTCTCCGGCGTTGCATAGTTTCTTATTGGATCATGTGGATTCATCACTGAAGCGAGCAGGCGGCGTGCATGTGTGCGGAGTTGTGATGTATACAGTTTTCCTTGTATTAATCTAATTATGTTTTGTACCATTTTTATAAGGATTTATATTTTCTTGGCAAGTTTTTTTTTAATATGATAATGACT
This sequence comes from Brassica juncea, assembly GCA_018703725.1. Classification (NCBI taxonomy): domain Eukaryota; kingdom Viridiplantae; phylum Streptophyta; class Magnoliopsida; order Brassicales; family Brassicaceae; genus Brassica; species Brassica juncea. Next base: position 61,073,397 of record CM031936.1, on the reverse strand, counting down.
ATTAATTTATATATCACCATTAATATATATTTGTGTAAATATTTATTTTGACAAAATTATTTCAATATATTAATAATTAATAACTCATATATCATCATTAAATTATTATATATCACATAATAAAAAGTAAACTAAGTATTATTACCAATATATTTTTGTACATCAGCTCATATATCATATTTTGCATATATATTATCAAAATTACTTATAAGTGTACATATACAAATACAAAACTAAAGCAATACTAACTAATTTTTAATAGTTAAATGAATCAAATTTAATTTTAAATTTATCAGTTCATTATATTAATAAGCAAATTAATTTTTACCAGTTTAATTTAACAAATTCTAAAATTTATTACAACTTATATATTTAAATACTGATATATTTAAGACTATATGATCAGACACATATTTAAAATAAATAAACATTAAATAAAATATAAATAAAATTTAATGGAAATTTTATAAAATTTATATATAAATGTAATATTAACTTTATTGAACTTTAAATAAAATAAAAGTGAAATAAATTAAACTAGATCAAAAGAAATAAGATTACAAAATAAATAAATATTATTTCAAATTATATGTTCTCAAATTTAAACTTTTTAATAATTTTTTCGATCTTTTTTCAAATTGTTGTTAAAAATTTTCATTTTGAAATTCGAAAAATATTTTTTGAAACTATTTTTAAATTTTTTAATATTTATTTTTTATTTTATAAAATTTAAAACCTCAATCCCAAAATCTACCCCTTAACTCTTAATCATAAGGTTTAAATTAGTTAATCATAGAAATATAAGTGTATATTTACCTATTTAATAAAATATTTTGGTCATTTTGATCCTTAGAAACTATATTTGTGACAGGTATTTTTTAAAACAATCCTAGAAAATTTCTTTCAAATTATCACTACTATCCATAGCCCTTGTTCAAAAACGCGGCTGAGACGGCCGGAAAGTCGCCGGAAAAATGTGGTGCGGCCTCCAACCGTGGCGATTTGACCTTAGGCGTTTACTTAATCGGAAAAATTTTAGAACTCATCATTATCATCGATTTGGAATCCGAAATTGATAGTTCTTTAATAGATTAGTTATATATTGATTAAAACATATAAGATTAGCAAGAAACACAACAAAAATCGCAAAAAAAAAGAGAGGTGGCTGCAATTTGTTCTGAAAATCGCAGATCTGAGGAAGAAGATAAGGTTATTTCAAAACGCACTAGGGACTTCGAACCTGTGACATGCAAGATATATTAAATGGTGCTGACCACTACACCATGAACCAATATTGTCATTATTTCACATATGTAATATCTAAAACTATAAAAACGTATATAAGTACATTAAATTATGCCCCGATTAATCCACGTATAATCCCCGAATAATTGATTCGGCGCTAAGTCCTACCCGAGCGCACGTGTTACGCCTAGCACGTTTCCGAACATGGTCCATAGCGCATGAAAACTCCTAGACATTTTGCTGTGGAGGAGGTGGTGGTGGCTCTTGGTGAGATTGAAGAGGTTTTTATTGATAGGAAGAAGGTCGCAACTGAGGGCAGATGCTGATTACAGATTCTTGATGCCACTTTTATGCAACTCTAATAATAATTTTATAAGACTTGAAAGGCCTTCTTCGCGCCTTTTCTAATTTTCTTCTTTCGTCGCGACTAACAATCATTATTTAAATAAAATATGTAAACAAGCACGTGGAAATATAGACTAAGAATTAATTTTAAAAAATAAAAAATAAAAAATAAATTCTAGCTGCTAGTTGGCGGCAAGCAACGCCATGTCGGAGTTCTACAAAATTATCGGCATCTCGGAAAAGAAAAGTACGAGGTTGGACCCACACTATAGCATTTTCGGAAGCCCAATCTCGAAAAAGTTGGACGGACATATTACCATTAGTCCATTACTCATGTTTTTAGAACCCAACGAAGTCTACATGCGACTATATGAAAACGCATAAATGCAAATCACATTTGTCTGGTCAAGATTTTATCTGAACTTTTTTCGTCACATCCCATGTCTGAAAACCCAATCATTAATGAAGAGATCCGTGATGATTTAAGGAAGAGCATGAGTAGTCGTTTCGGTATGGTGCCGAGTTTTCGCCTCTTCGGGTTTTCTTTATATTATTTCATTTTAAGACTTCATAACTTTTTTTACGAGATATTGGTATGTTGCTCTTGTGTGTGCTTTAGGCAAAATGACATCATTGATGAATGATGTTTTGTCCATGATGTTGTGATGCATCATTATCTGATTGACTTAAAAGCATCAGTGAATATTAATAATTATTGCATGCAGTTGATTATACAACACAATCAATATGTGAGAAAACCAAGCTGTCTTTTGGAATATTTCATTGAGGCTGGTGAAGTAGATACAAATTCTCTATTTGTTATTCTTCATTTTGACGACCACCAAGTTTGAGAGTCGGCCTGGAAACTTTACTTTGTGATTGATCACACACCGATCAATTTGTCGACTTCATCGTTTACTAGCTTTTCTCTTTCGGGGCCGTGTTTATGTCGCTTCTGCTTTTCGGCCTGAAGGTCCGTTGACGTTTAACTTGTGAAAGATCGATTACGTTTTATGTCGCTTGTTGACCATTCAAAATATTCTACGTTTCAATTGAGAAATTTGATGATCTCTCGTTCCATGTCGCCGTCAAAACTTGCACCGCTTCCAACGTTTGTTATGGTTGAGCCTTGTTTATTTTAGAAAATACAGAGTAAAAAAAGTATAAAATTTTGTATGATAAAAATATATTTATAAATAAACTAAAACGGTACGCTAAAGATATTCAAAAGATATTCTTAGTTAACTAAAGTTTTTTGAATTAGTTATATAGAAATCGACTTGTAGTAATATCATTTTTTATGATCAGAAAATATAACATATCTAATAGGAGGTCCAACTTAAATGTGTATGTTTTAACAAAAATATATTAAATGTTACAAAAATATAAAGATAATCACTAGTAAAAAAGTCATATAGCTACAGTTGTTTTCGTAGCATTTTCGTAGCTATATGGAGATCTTGTTACGAAATTGCTACGAAAAACTACGTTTTTCGTAGCTATATGAACGTATAGCTACGAAATGTTCATAGCATTTTCGTTGCTATAGAAATTTTTTTTACTAGTATAAGTCCATTATAAATAAAAAACAATATAGTGCTTTATTAGTACTTAAATAAAATGTAAAAACATATAAATTATTAATTTATAACTTTAATGGGACCATATATTTACATAGGATTTTATAAAAATTTATTATCTTATAACTTTATCGATTTGTGTTATATTTTAAACCACCCCCAATTTAGGACCGGAGAAATTTATTAATTCATAATGTATTAATTTATCGAATAATAATTTATAGAGTTTTTTTACTGTATTTGGTTTAATAATTTCATTTTAGTTTTATTTAAATTTCAATGAGTTAAGATTCCATTTTGTAAATTTTTTTTTTTAGTTTATATTTTATTATACTTAATAATTATTTATATTAAATATGTTTTTTTATCACCGAACTTTAAATATGTCTATATTTAGATATGTAAAGGGACCCGTCACTTCGTTTGTACCTTCTTGGCTTAGGCTTCCAACTTCACTTACTTAATGGCCTTTCTAACTAGCTAGCAAAAGCTCAGTGCTTGAAAAGCGCGCTACGCCAGAACTCTGATGTCTACGAGAAGCTTCATGAGTCAAACAATTGAGGAAGTCGATACTTATACTTTGGTAGAGAATCTCGCACAAAGCAAGCAGCATAGTACGCACACACGAAAGTCAAGGGATCGGCCCCTCTTTTCTTCCCTGTCCACAGCATTCAAACCGCAAATGGGAACAAGGGAAACAAAAACTCCCAACTTGCTTCGCTAGGAAGAGAAGCACTTATATTGCCTGGATTATCTATTAGCACAAGCACACCGCTGTGATGTGGAAGAGTTAACGAACTACTATCAATGTGTTACCTAAGATATGAGCGTAAACGGGAAAAGGGAGTGTGCTGGACTTTCCTTTGCATTTCTTTCATATCTCCATTCTCAGTTGATACACCAACTCCCAACTTCCCTAGCCCAACCTTCCCAACCACCTCGGAACAAATATCATGCATACATAGGAACCCGATTTCGCTATCCTTTCTTAGTTAGTCGTGAAACAACGGTTCCCATCGAACGGAGAGATAGTCAAATGACTAAGGAAAACAAACCTCTGAACACGCTGCACAGCACGGAACAGTCATTACATCAGTGATCGGCAAACAAAGATGAATACTTAACAGCAGCTACAAGCAACAATAGCTACACCCGCCTAGGGACCACTCCAGAAGTATGCTGTGATTAACCAGCTCACTTCCCTCATTCAATAAGGAAGACAGTCCGTAGGGATACATGAATAAACAGGAATACTGCTATGCTTACCTACCAAACCATTCATGCAACAACTTACTCACATACCAACAAGGGATATGAATTATACTGAAGCTGCAAGCAACAAGGCTAGTGCTGCTTAGCTACAGTAGTTCGCAGGCCGTTTCTCACTGCCTCCATACATGCTTCACACCTTTCGGGTCTCGCTTACAGAGCAGGAGGCCAAGGCCAAGCTACTTTCATAACCACCAAGAAAGTCCAGCTACTTGTTCGTTCCTCACCATGTCCCTTATCTAAGCCAATTAAAAAAAAATAAAAAATATTATTTTAAAATTATTATTCATGTGCATGGTACATAAATATTTTATCTTTAAAATCTAAGTTGGCAGTGACATGACTAGCAGCATAGTTTACATTTGGATCTTATTATTTTTCCTTTTAACTTTACCGGTGTGGATAAAATAAAACCAAATGTACTTTTTGTAATCTTATTTCTTTTGATTTAGTTTAAATACTGCACTTTTATTTTATTCAAATTTCAATAGAGTTAAAATTATATTATATATATATATAAATTTTAATTTCTATTTTATTTTATGCTTATTTATTTTAAACATGTCCCTCATCATCTAGTCTTAAATATGTCTATATTTAAATATAAAAATTCTAATAAAGTTAGGATTTTTTTTGTTTTAGTTAAAATACTATAAAATGGTAATTAATTTGTTTATTAATATAATGAACCAATAAATATAAAATTAAATTTTATTCATTTAACTATAAAAATTGATTGGTGTTGCTTTAGTTTTGCATTCTTTGATGTACACTTACATCTAATTTTGATTATATATATATAACATGTACGATATATGTAAAAAAATATATTGTAATTTTACTTAAGTTTATTTTTATTAGTGTGATATATGAATTAATAGTCATTACCATATTAAACCCACTTGCCAAAAGAATATAAATCTTTATAAAAATGGTACATATCATAATTAGGTTAATATAAGGGAAATTGTACACATCAATATTAGATTAAAGCAATGTCCTCATTTTCAAAAGCCATGTCATCATTTATTGTTGAAACTGAATGTGGTGATAAAACATATTCAAATCACTTCTCAAATAATGTTTATATTTTAAATAATTTAATTTAAATTTTAACATATTTATGTATTTTATGTATCAGTAACATCATATATGTAAAAATATATTCCAATATTTGATTGAAATATATATATATATATATATATATATATATATAAAGATTAAAGTGATAATAAGGATTATGTGTATATATATATATATGAGTTACTATTTATAACATTATGAAAGTAAATCGTGTTTAGAGGGCTTTAAAGGTTGAACCTCAAATTTGAAATGAGTACCTTTTAGGCCCTCAAAATTTGTTGGTTTTAGGATCAGTTAGAGGCAAAATACATCAAAATTTGAGGGCTAGAGGGCCTGTTGGATGTGCGAGCATAAATTTGATCATGAGAAATCACAGAAATTTAGCCATCATACACTCAATCATTCATATCAAATGCATAAAGACCAGTGTTTTTAAAACCGGACCGGCTAGCGAACCGGAAATATTTTGGGTCATGGGTCATTGTGGTTCGACCGGGTTCGATCAGGTTCGAACTGGGTTTGATTGGATTTAACTAAATTTAATAATATTTTGAATTTGCATATTCTTATAAAGATAGATCATATCAAATAAAATATTTTAATAACCATAATGCTTAGAAAAAAAATTAGAAGTAACAAACTGAAAATGTAAGAAAAGTATTAAAACAATTTAATAGTTCAAATCCAAAATCAAAAGGAAAAAAACACATTTAAACATTATTCTCCATGTCTTTATCACTTTAAATCTTCATCACCTTATAAAAAATTATACGAACTTCACAAACCTAAGTTTTCAATTCTTAAAATCTTCAACACAAAAACAATACCTTGAGAAGTAGGTTATACCTTGTGAGTTGCTGTTTTGCAGAGACGTCAATGATTCAAGAGAAAAAGGGGAGACGGTTTTACGTTATTAATCTGAAACTCTATTTTATTTTTTAAAAAAGAAATTTTAATTGTTTTATTAATAAAATTTTGGTTTATTTAAGAACCAGGATTTGATTGGTTCGTTGGGTCGCCGGTTTCCGGGTTTTTAACGGTTCAATACGGGTTTTTAACCGGTTCAACTTTAGTTGGGTTTGGCATTAACCCAACCCGGATTTGTGTCCGGTTCGCGGTTGAACCTTGTCTGACCGCTGGTTCGGTCCAGGTTTAGAAACACTAAAGACATGTTTTGATGGTGTTGCTAGAAATGAAAATTAATTCTATGTTATGTTGAACATATTTTTATCTAGACTATTATCATGCAATTAATTTAATGATTTTAATGTCATTATAACTGTATTAGTTTGACCATATTTTTCCTACCAAATTATATATAAGTGTCTTAATACTACATATAAACATGCAAAATGATATATTACATATGCATATATGATATGTTAACATAAGAATACATCTAATCATCAGGATTAGGAATCATAGAAATATAAGCATCAAATATATGAATCATATTAATGACCTTAATTAGTCCTGTTTATTTAGAGAGAGCCTCAAAAGTGGAGCCACAAATTTGAATGAGCTTTTACTATTGAGGTCTTAGAATTTATGGGTTTGAGGGTCGGTTGGAGAGCAAAAGACATACCTCGATTTTTAGTTTATCATAATGGCCTGTTGGATATTTGAGCATACAATTCATCGTGAGCAATCATATAAATGTATACAATCAACCTAACAATCATATTAATTCTGAAACAGATGTTTTGATGGTGGTGCTAGAAACTAAAATTAAGTTGATGTTTTATGTTAAATTTCTCATTTTAATTCAATAATATTTTGAATATAGTGTTTCCCACCGAGTTATATATGAATGTCTTCATACCACATATAATGATAGATTACATATACATATACGATATGTTAACATAAGAGAATACAACTAATCATCGGAAATCATAGAAATGTAAACATTTAATCTAAGAATCATATTAATGTCCACACATGTGTGTGGTCCACATAGTTACACAATATTTAATGTTAATTGTGACCTAATGATACAAGTTAATTTGTTCGTCATCTTAAATATGCTTCTTTTTAAGAAAAATCTCCTAAATAATCTATTTTCTGATTTTGTTCCAAAATAACCCTTAAAAATAAAAGTGAGCAAATTAGGTTTAATTAAAAATATAAATGATAATTATACTCCCATTAATATATTAAACTAAATAAATAAATAAATACAAAAAGTTAAAAAAAAAAACAATATCAAATATTTTTTCCAACCTTTTTCAAACAAAATTTCTCACAATTTTTTTTTTTTTTTTTTTTAAGTTCTCTAATATTTTTAAAAAGATTTAATAAGACCTTCTTGAATATGTATGGTATCTTTCTAAAAAAATTTTTTTTTAAAAAAAAATCATGAATTCACGTATGTGTTCATAAACATGTAATTGGACTTCTTGAATGTAACTTGTATGCATATTTAGGGAGGTTTTCCTAAAAGTGTAAAGACATCTTCCTGAATTTGACTTATATGAAATCGGCCGATTCCTACATCAACAGAGAGTCACGGTCCTCATCAGTATATATGCTAGACACATGTACTAAATCATACATCAACCCAATTTATATTCAAATTTCATACATCAACCAACAATTTTAGGTCAATTCATATTTTGACCGTGTCTCTGTTAATCAAATGCTAACAAATGCTTATGTAGATTTAACGGAGTTTGGCTTTTATATTTTAAATAATTAATTAAAAAACTAATACAAATAATTTTAATTATATTCGGGGGGGAGTCGAACCTGGGAACAGATCATATTGAGCTATACGCTAACCCACTGTACCTAATCAGATTAATGGTTGTGTTATCTATTGTGTCTTATTTATTTGATATGTTCTATTCCTATATTTTTAGTTATCTAGAAGTAGTACAACAAAATATAAAAATTCTAACTAATTGTGTTTAATTAACTTAACTATTGTTATTGTGTTTTAGAAAAAAATTAAAAATTTCAAAATAAAAATTTTTAAATCAAAAGGCATTTTCGAAATTTTAAAACATTTTTTAAAAAATGAAAACAAATTTCGAAAAATTATTATAAAAAGTTTTGAATTTGAAAACATATAATTGAAACTATTCAAAAATATTTTTATTTTTAATTATATTGATTATTTATTAAATTAATTTTAAATAATTATTTAAATATAGTTATATTAATATAAATAATTATTTAAATGAAAATAATAATAATAATAAAATAATAAATATATTTAAATAGTTTTGAATTATAAATTGAATTACATGTTTTCACATATAAACTTTTATAAAAAAATTTCAAAACAAAATTCAATTGTTTTTCCATACATTCTTTTTAAACTTTGAAAATGCTTTTTGATTTTTAAAATTTTTATTTTGAATTTTTTTTTAAACACAATCACAATAATCAAGGCAATTAAACACAATTACTTAGTTCTAGATAACTAGAAATATATGCATAGAATATATTAGATATAAATAAGACACCATTGATAACAAAACAAATAATCTAGTTTTGCACAGTGGTTGAGCGTATGGTTAAAATAAAGATGGTCCGAACCCTGGTTTGACAACCCCCAACTATAGATTAAAAATGATTTAAAATGTTGGTAAGCACCGTTAAATCCATGTAAGTATCAGATACCATTTGACTAACGGAGACACAGTCAACGTATGAAATGACCTAAAATTGTTAGTGGATGTATAAAATTTGAATATAAATTGTGTTGATATATGATTTAGCACATGTGTCGAGTATATGTACTGATCGGAACCACGACCCTCTGTTGATGTATGAATTGGCCGATTTGTACAATATCTTTATAAATTTAGATACCAAAATCAGGAAGGTATTGCTTAACAAATTATGAAGATAATATACATATTCAATAATATCTTACTAATTATACATATAATTCAAATTGGTAAGGTATTCATAAATTTATATTAATTCTTCCCCAATATACATTTAAAATGCATTTTAAATACATATTTATAAAAGTTTTCCTAAATTTCATGAAGATAGTATAAATATTTATTAATATATTCCTAATTTGAAGAAATATTATATTTATTTAATAATGTTTTCCTAAATATGCATATAATTGAAATTCGGAAAGACTTATATACATTTAGGAATTTCTTCCTATACTTTTTAAAAATAAAAGAAAACTTCTAAAATAAAATTTTGAAACAAATATCATAAAACAATCTTCAAAAAAAGATATATTGAATTTTTATTTATATAAATTTTTATTTATTTTATATTTGTAAGAAATATATACTCGTTATTTATACATTTACTGAATAAATTGAAAATAACAAAATCAAAATATTTTCTTTTTCAAAAAATCAATTTTTCTTATTCAATTTATTCCAAATCTTTTTTTAGTAAGCACATTTTCTTTTTAAAAAATTAGAAAGACTTTGGTGAATTGGTAAATTTGTCTGAATTAAGAAATACCTTCATAAACATGTAACTATATTTCTTAAATGTAACTTGTATAAATATATTTTCGAAGATCTTCCAAAATTTGTGTGACATCTTTTTTAATTTGACCTGTATGCATATTTAGGAAAAAAAATATAAGATATTCTAGGGCTATTTCATGTCAGTTCTCATTATTTATTTACTTTTGTCAAGGGCATTTTTGTTCTTATTATTTATTTTATTTATTTGTTAATGCTTAGTTTACAAAAGTTATGGATACAATTTAAATAAAGTTATGGATACCTTAAAATCAGGAGCAGAGGCAATGTGTAACAAGTGGGGTCTGCTGACTCCACTATTTCTTTTAAAAAAATTATTTCAAAAAAATAGTAAAATATTTGTTTTTATTTAAGAAAAATTGTATTGGTACCACTAAAAATGAAAATTTATCTTCATTAAATTTTCTTTGACCCCATTACACAATGTTTCTGGTTCCGCCACTGCTTAAAATTATCACCTCATTAAATTTTCTTTGACCCCATTACACAATGTTTCTGGTTCCGCCACTGCTTGAAATTATGATACTTTCTATATTTTTTTATCAAAACTTTACTTTAAAAAAATGATTATTTTCTGTATCATTTCATCGTAGAACAATTTTCTTAAATGTATTATTTTTATTTGCTTTAGGGTATCAAATGTTCTAGACGCACACGCCTATGATTTTCTCGATAAGATTTTTATTTTTTTGGGTCAAATTTTCTCGATAAGTAACATTCTCATTGTCTTATATCAATTTCAATGTGTTCATAGCGTGAGATTATTTAATTTAACAACTCCCTCTAGAAAGATACCGACATCATTTTCAGTGAGTTGGAGTAGGTACACCAACTCCCGATATCATTGAACATCAACACGACAGTTTCACACTTTCTAGAATGCCATCTCCTCCATATTAAATAATGTCTATCAACCCATAAAATTGAAATTGTATCCACGAAAACCCACTAAAGTCATTCTCTTCACCATGGCCACTTTTCTCTCTTTCTTTCTTCTCTCTTCTGTAGCCCTGTCCCTCGTTCTAGTTTCGGTCACAGCAGAATCCCTCGAACGTGATTTCTTGCGTCATAAAAAAGAGAAGCTAACTCATTTTAGAGTGTATTGGCACGACATCTTGGACGGCAAAGATCCAACTTCGGTCTTAATAATTAATCCTCCGAAAAACTACACGGGAGCAACGGCCTTTGGCCTCACTCGTATGATTGATAATCCATTAACGCTGTCCCCGGAGTTAAGCTCCAAAATGGTTGGAAGGGCACAAGGGTTTTATGCAGCCGCGTCTAAAGAAGAGGTGGGATTGTTGATGGCTATGAATTTCGCGATTCTGGAAGGGAAGTACAATGGAAGCACGATCACAGTGTTTGGAAGAAACTCTGTGCTTGATAAAGTGAGGGAGATGCCAGTGATCGGAGGGAGTGGACTTTTCCGATTTGCTAGAGGTTATGTTCAGGCAAGAACACATGTATTTGATATCAAGACAGGGAACGCTGTCGTCGAGTATAATTGTTATGTTTTGCACTATTGATTCTTAATTTTTAGTCTATTGTTGTGTTTCATTATATCTCGTTTCCTCTCGCATAGTTGTGGTGGGACACAGTTATTGGTTCACACTTCAAGTAATATATGAGTGTAGTTCGTTTGGTTTTTTCTTCTGCCAACAACTCATTATAATAAAAATCAATGAAGAGACCATCAAAGAGGAAACTCTCAAAGAGGATTTCTAAGAGGACCTCCACTGGAGGTTCTATCCATTGGGATTCTAAAAGGGTCCATAATTTTATGAGAAATTCAACCTGAAATTTTTAAAGTAAATTTTTAGAAAACTCCACAATTACATACACATATATATATACATATATATGAATTTTTAGAACCACAATAAGTAGAAAACCCCATTGAAAGTACTCTAATCTATATTTATAAATAATTTATTTTGAGAATTAATTTTTAATGTTTTAAAGAATATTTTAACCATTGAAAAGTCAACGAGAAATGGTTTTTTTGCTCTGTACTATAGTCTCTTCTTTATATGGGCATGTATTCTCTCTCATACTTTTCTATTTTTTAATTGTAATTTTGGGTTAAAACTCTCGGTGAAAATCCTTTTCCTCTTTCTAAAATTGCTTTCTTCTATCTCTAGAAGTCCAAAGCTTTAGATCTACCATCTCCATTCTGGTTCCTTTCAATTACCGGAGGGTTTCTCTATAACCTTTCTCCTCTTTTTTTTTGCCTCCTTCACTCAGTTCTTTGTCCTAAGGCGAAATACTTGCTGCTCTGGTTCGTCAGGAATTTTCTAGAGACTTTGACGGTCAAAAAGGTCATCTTGCGGCAATCTTGGAGGAGCTGTGAGTTTTAGCGAGGCTGAAGCGAGGAAGGTCTGCTTTTAGGGCTGAGGTGAGTCGCCAGATCAGTTTTCTAGATTTCCGGTGCTACGGCGGCGCGTGACTTAGTGGGAGACCTTCCCCACCTTGGATCTATCGGTTGGAGTGAAGGTGTGACAAACAGAGGAATGGTGCCTCGGTCGGTAGAAGATGGTCTGGTCCTCGTTTCTCGTGGACGGCATGTTGTAGGTTTAGCCTCAAAGAAAGAGTCTACTGGAGGGGTGAAGCCTGTAGCAATTACGTAGTGGTTCTCCATATCCCAACACCGCAACGGTGTAAGTGTCGGTTTCGATGGTGGAGTTTGACACATTGGAAAATGGGGTTGCTGTTCCGGTTGTGTTGCGGTCGCTAAGGTCCGACTTTTCTGTACACTTAGCGGACACTTGATCTTGGAGGTGTTGGTTGTTCACCAGTGTAGCACCGCAAGGCGAAGAGGTATTGGGCCGGGCTTGTCATTCCAATCTTTCGGAGCTCAATGCAACGGGCTGTTCAAAGTGCTGGTCATACAGCCTGTCACTCTCGAGCTCTCAGTGTGTTGTCTCGTCTGGTCTAAGTTAGGGATTTAAGAGACTGCTTTCTTTGAGTTGTAAAGGAAGTATGTTTTTAACGGGGTGAAAAATACAATGGAGTTTCATAGCAGATAGCGTAGGATCCAAATAATGTGATTCTAGATGATATTAGATTACTTAGTTGTTAGTGTGATTGAATCACTAGAGTGGTGAAAATCATGTATTCCCTTATTGACCAATGAAAAATTGAATTTGAGTTTTTTAAAAAATGTAATTTTGGGTGATAAATCCCTCTAAAATGTATCTGTGCGGATGGCGTAAGACTCCTCTGGTCTCAAACAGAGCTGCGAGACCTAAGCAAGTAAATATTCCACCATTGCCTGGCCATTTTACAGAAATCCTCCTAATATTTTTTTTTTGAACATCAGCACTGGTATAACTTCTGGAAAATATCATACATATATATTTTTAATATAAGACCATCAACATATTGAGGGGTTTTCAATATATTTATCAAAACAAATAAATAGAAAATAATAAAAAGGAAATAAGAGAGAGAAGCGTCTCTATTATAAAAGAACTACAAATTCTTAGAAAACTACTTTTATACTTGTTTTTCTTTTCCAACGACTGTTTTTATACTTGTTACATTATAAAGGGTTAATATCACTTTAAAAACTAGTATCTATCATTTTGTCAATAATGAGATTTTTTTTTTTACAAATATATTTATATATAGCAATTCACTTAATCTCTAACGGTGCTTCTCAAAAAAATGTTCTTTTTTTCTTTCCTCTCTTTTTATCAATTATTTTTATTTTGAGAAACTCTTCTAGATATATTGAAATGTTAGACTGGATAATACTATAAAAAATTGACAGTAGTTGAAACATTTTCTTATATTTTATAGTAGTGGATGATATACCGCCAATGTTAGTAGTCAAATTATTATCATTTGTTTCACAAAAAAAAAATTATTATCATTTTAATATTGATATAAAATATTTAGGTACGTTGACAAGCAATAGTGCAATACTATAGATGACTGTTTGGGACAGTAGAATATTATGATGGACTATTTGTCGGACAACATGTCGTTGGATTATTGGCGACCTGGGATAGAGGCTTGACCTCTGGAGGCGAACTTAACAGTTATAAAGTTGTTTTTTCTGAAATTAAACTCAGTTATAAAGTTGTATCAGGTCATAACTTCTAATCCAACACATAATTTTGAAATATTGTCCAGCATTCATTACTTGTCTTTCATTTCATGCATATTAAATTTAATAATAATAACAAAAACAATGAATAACCATACCATTTTTCTCTCCAAAATATCACATTAATTCCCCATATCTCCCAAATGTGATAGTATCAGCCCACAGAATGCACTATGCTATAGTAGTTTAGATAGATCCTTGGCCGATGGCTACTAGCACCAAGTTAGGAATGGAATGGATCACAAGCTCACTTCAGAAGAGATGGAAGGCCTTCAAAATCACTCTATAATGATCTCTCTGGATGTGACTTGCCAGACTTAGCCAAGTCGAATAAATATAACACACCAACAGTCAAAGACAATGCTCTCTAAAGAACACAAGAGTTTTTTTTTTTGTTTTTTTTGCTAAACGAACACAAGAGTTTACACTTAGTTTATTAGCAAATCGATCAAACTTGTTTATTCAGAAAATGCCATATGCATTTTATAATAAGACAACGAATAAAGCATAAAATATAAACAACAAGTAATTTAGAAATTTGTGAAGAGATTAATTGTCTTATTGAATGTCTCCTTGGATGCCTCTAGACGGCTTCGACTTGGACTGTGGCTAAATCTTGAACAAATACCACTAAGATGTCATGATACTTATTAGCTTTAGATATGGTCATTTTCCCATCAAGAATAACCAAGGCCTCGTCCAAAACAGACTTGGTCATCTTTGGCTATCTGGAAGTTCGATCGCAGCCGGTTTGGTAATAAAATAGGGGTTCATGAACCAAGTCACTTTCCCATTGTTCTTTTTCAATTCTGTCTCGTCTGAAGTCTTTGTCTTGGTCACTTGGTCGAGTAAAATGGTCTTCAATTTCCCAATTAAGATATGGATCTTCAAGTTCCATTCAAAGTTCCTCTGGTCATCCTGGCCGTTCCTCGGGTCATCTTGGTCGTCCTGCCCGATGGTCGAGCTGGCCATGATCATATCATCTCCTCTAACATGAAGACGACTAAACCTCAAATCTGGAATACCTACAATAAAAAGAACTAGATCAGCCACTTGGTATAATATTCTCAAAATTTTAACATGGTAGAGGTCTACCAATTGTTCAAACGGATCTAATATGGTGTTGATGTGGTTATATGCTATATTTAGCTAGTAAGGATATGAGATACATAGATTAATTGGCAAGAACACTTACTCTTAATCCATTTATAAAGGTGGGATTACTATTAGGAGAAAAAGAGTTAGCATTGAAGGTCAACATGAAGCACAAGTGGTTGCTTCAAGACATTGAAGGCATGATCTGAATCGACGACCGTAGTAAAAAAAACCTTGTCATAAAGATTGGATGGTGGATCACGAAAAAATCTAAGGACAGAGAAGTGATGGTGTGGATCTTGGATTGGCAGAATGAGAAATAGTTTTGTGTAAGTTAAGGGGTTTAATCTCATATTACAATTCATGGAGGCAAAACATATTGACCAGTGGTTTGAGAAAACTAATGATTTCAAGAGTTGTGAAGGAAATTCTGATGAATGTTCAAATGTTCATGAGCAACAGAACACACATCATGGTCAAAAGCATAAGGAAGAAACTTATGCATGCTTCAAAGATTACACAAGGATATGTTCCAACAAATCCAAATTTGAGAAGACACACTTGACATGTCAAGGTTATGAGATGTGTTAAGGCGATGAAGGAATCGATTTTAATACAAAGAATAAGAACAAAACTGCACTGATTTGTGTGGATTTTAAGAGTGTATCTAGTTCAGTGGTTTTTACACTGTAAAATGGTGAGGCATTGTCATCCATGGAACGATAGATCATGATAAGGGTCTTGAAGTTCACAAGTTTATCGTTAAAGAAAGGTGTCAATATTATACCTTTCATGGCTTATTTCAGGAATATGAAAGCACTAGTAAGTCCAATAGGCATTTTCAAGTTATGATGAGGTCTAAGTTTATGATTTTAGCAACCCTGAAGTCAAGATTATTCTTCATTGGATATGATCGAAAATGAAGTATAGTGGGTCATTCATGTTATCTTATTTTATTAGGTTTTTAACCCCAATATGTATGAGAAAAAACTCGACTAAGATGTTATCGAACATTTTATCATAAATTCAATCCTTTTCTTTTTTCAAAGAAAATTCAATCCATAATCTTCATTTTCTATACTTTCTCTTCTTATTTGCCTTCTTTTTTCATTTTTCCTCATATATATACATATATATATATATATATATATATATGATAAGGTCCATCTCTTCAGCTTATAAGATTTTGAAAGTACTCCGACGAAGAATACGAAGAAGTAGAAGATTGAAGCTTGAAAATGGAAGCCAGATGAGCGAACAAAACTCGGCAAATAAAAAAATAATGGCTGTGCAGCAGCTAAGGCTATTATTGTTCAAATATTCTGTAGTTTTTTCTAGGTTTGGGGATTAGGGGTCTTGTTCGGTTGGTTTTTTTGGTACCATGTTCATAAGTTCCAATTGAGTTTTTCTGATTTTAGGGACAGGTTTTGGTAGGTATTTTGAATTTTTGGCAGTAGCTCACAAGTCTCAATCTGAGTTTTCTAATTTTAAGGCCGGATTTGGATTGGTTTATTGATTTTTGGTACCATGCTCATAAATTCTAGTGGAGGTCTTTTCTTATTATTGGATTATTTTGAATTTTTTTCTTTCCGATTTTGGTTCAAATCGGGTTATATTCAATGTCCAAAATCATTTATATTTTGAAAAAAATCTATAAATTAACCAAAAATATGCAAAATATATAATTGATTTAAAATAGAATTATGCACATAGCCAAACTACATAAACTAACTAGTTAATAGTATACGAAATAACTAAATGTACGTATAAAAACGACCAAAAATCTCTAAAACACTGAAATATATATACCTTAAATTATATAAAATAAATAACTTATTTAATTAACTTGGAATATTTCATATGCTAGTTCAGATTCAGTTTTGTTGGATAATACCCAATATCCAAAGTACCAAGCGGTTTGGTCTCATAGAGTTTTTGTTTAGTTTGAATACTTCAGATTTTTTTTTTTTGAATATTGAGTTTAGTTACGAATATAGGTGTTAAAATGGATTAACAAACTCAAACCAATCCACATACAAATGAATTCATTCCTTTATGGGTTATGGTTCAACCAAAACCATTTTACCTGATGGATTGGATCAATCCCTAACTCTTTAAATTAATGAGTTAATAATTTGGATGAGTTGACTCATTATTATATATTAATAATATTACACAATAGTACACAATCCATAACTCACACATATTATGATGTTCTCACCAAATTTACAAAATTATAATCATAAAATCTAATGCGATGGAAGAAAATGTGTAATATATAATCTATAACTCTTACATATTTTTATGTCATCAGCAAGCATATGAAATTAAAAACCATAGAGTCAGATTTGTACTCGGCTTCTTTCTTCCACAATCAAAACATGTTCTCTTCAGACTCCGCTTCAACCTCTTCTTCGTACTCAGCTTCTTTCTGAAAGTCATCATATCACATCAGAAAATCATAAGATCATGGAACAAAAGATCATCCAAGACAAATACTTTCCACATGATTCTCTCAAACAATCAACAAGATAGTACCAATCATCAATCAACTCATCAAATTTAATAACTAAAGCAACATTAAGGACTCAGATATTATAAGGCTGAATCAACTATCAAGCCAACATATAAGCCATTCTTATTAAGCATCTTATCAAAACCAAAACAAATAAAATCAAGAGAAGAATTAGAGCTTACTCTGAAAACAATAAAAAAAGAGAAACAATCTTCACAAGAAAAACATAGAAGCTTTCCAGAACAGAACCACAAAATATACAAACCCACAGCGAAGTTATTCAATATAAAAGAGGATAAATAGCAACAAGACTTAGAATCAGTTGGAACGTTTACGGTATATGTCTGACTCTTAAACTCAAATATAGATCATTAACTTTTAACTATAGTCAAGACTTATTCTTTGGCTGCTTACAGATTGTTCTTCCACTTCATTTGGACCTGATCAAATAATAACCATCTCGCCTTCACCATTATTATCTATACATAAGCCAATAGTCTTTGTGATGTTAACATACATCATCAATTCACAGAAAACCAATCATGCTAATCAATAGACAATAATACTCATACCTTCATCATTTTTTGAATAAAATGTCAAATTTTATTCAAAAGAAAATGTACTTTTTACAACAGCAGCTACTTTGTTTATAACTTTTTTAACAAAAAAAAAGACAATTCAATTATCATGAATGTGCATGTAACTTTATTACATTTGGTCCATCAATTTTTTTTTTGGTCCATCAAATTTTAATTTGTCATTTAGGGTTGCAAAATGAGTATTTCCACTGAATGCAATATCCCGATTTGACCTTTTCCAAACACAAAAGAACTTCAAACTAACAATTCAAAACAACCCTGAGAGTTTTTGAGTCACTTGTAATTATTTACACTGACGAAATGGCGCAAACCTCTAAGCTTATAAAAAATTAACAGAGTCAGCGCTCATTTCTCCATTTCAGTTTCTTACTTTCTACAAATGTACTAAATTGCTTGGAACACAAACTTCTTTGTACCTCTTTTCCTTGACTCATTCTGATCCAACACCAAGTTCTTCAGACTCAATTAATGCACCAGACGCCTCGAGTTCTTCATCAATCGGGAGTGTACGTTTTGAGCCATCCAACGCAACTCCAAGAACAATGTTCTCCTCTAGCGACGAACTGGTACCAGACCCACCACCATCTCGAGCTTTCTGATCTCCACTATTCTTTTCTGTCCCTTGCCTTGCTTTTGGTTTCAATGTCTGCTCTACTGTACCTTCGCCATCAGAAACGTCTTCCTTCTCTGATGTTTTGGACTCTCCTAGAGTCTCTTTCTTCTTCTCTTCTGACTTCTGTTCTGCTGGCGGATCCGATGTTGATGTTGTGGTACCGTTAGTGCCTGTACTGGAGTTGGAATCAAGACCTGCTTTCGGTTTCTCCTTTTTGGCTTCTGAAACCGACACTGATTCGTTGTTTCCTGGTTCAGTCTTGGATTCCGATGGTTCTCCTTCAGGATCCTTTTCTTCACTTTTTTGCACTGAGTTAGGCAAGGAGGACTTTGCGTTATCATCGCTGTTGATTTTGTAGGACGGCTCAATCAGCATGAACCGACGGTTCATAGCTGCTTGATTAAAAACGATGTCTGAAAATGCTGCACTGTCCACCTCAGCCTCATTACGCATCCTCTGAACTGTGCGAAGGGGAGTTGCTAGACGTGCTCCATGATGCCTAATAACTCTAAGAAGATCCAAGAGCACTGCTTCCTGTTATAAGAATACATTTTTTTACGACAAAGTAAGTTCATAAGATTTCATCATGACACATTAGTACAGAACCACAAGACATGCGAAGTTAACACACTGGCACAAACACATGTGACACAGGCACAGATGCTCAGAGACAGACAAGTATTGACACACTACAAAACAGTTCCTGGGAAAGTGACGAAATAAAAATAAAAAAACATGTGAAATGAGTTGATCAAACTGATGTACTGTTGTGTACACGCATGCGTGGCATGACAAAGATTGTAAGCAATTCTAAGATGAAGTGTACAGTTTGAACGATATAAATTAGCAGCCAAAAGACATCTAGGTGAAGAAAAGTGTATATTTACTTAACTTTTACATACCTTAACACAGAGGTATTCTTCAAAACGTGAAGTCTTTACAAAACAGGATATTAGGATCTGCAACAAAATCAGATAAAGATGTTAAATCTGATTAACGCGAAACGGACATACTAGATATTGACAGAAGGGCATCTTCTCACCCTAAGGGCTTGGTTCTCTGGATCTATTTCCTCCAAAAAGACTCTTCTGTGTATTTTTTGCTGCTCGATCTGAGGGTTTTTAGACAACACCTTGCGCATATCAGCAACAATATTCTGTGAAGTTGAAAAATAATACAACTTGTCACATCATCAGAGTTTAAAAGTTCAGGTATAAAAGCATGTGTAAAACAAGAATATTTTCTCACATTAATTTTGCTGACATCAAGATGACTGATGGCAAGATGTGTTTTGATCCGCCAATGTGTCTTTTGAGTTAGATTCCTCACAATATTTACACTGAATTGGTGGTTAGGAATATGAACTGCTTCACGGTCATCACCTCTGATAATTGTCGGTGACCACCAACCAACGTGCTGTAAAAGAAACAGAGTCAAATTCCATTGAACAAAATTATATATAAAAGTAAGACTACTGTTTGAAGCACGTGACATGATATGAATTAAGAAATTCAGTCTGAGAGGCAGCCTGTGACAGTAGATATTTATTGACAAGTTAACGGACCTCTACAGTGCCAGAAACTTCATAGCCTCCTATCTTGGTCTGTATCCACTCATTCAAAACAAAGGGTCGTGTAGCATGAATCATAATGCTTGAAAGAAAGTTAGTAAGTATCTGCACCATCCACAAAAGGTTTTATTTCCCACTGTAAAAGGATTTAGTAGCCAACGTATTTCACAAAGAACGTATCTCACCTCACGACCAGCGAGAGTGAGCAGTACTGTCCCCAGACCTCCAGCAGTTAGCCACTTTTGGGTAGAGAAACCCAAAAGCTCCATAAACAATGAAGCAGCAGCGACCCACGCAGCAGTGTAAACAGCTTTTCCAGCAAAACTGAAACCCATCTGGCATAACAATAAACAGATAAACATACTTCCGAATAAACCACAGTAGCTAAAATATATCATCATCTAATCTCGAGTACAACTTGTGCATCAGCCAACCGAGTTTTTGTATATATATGTTAAGGAGTTTATTCCTTTAAGGATAGGGAGACATACATTTCTGGTGTCGGCAGGATTATTTGTCTCCATAAAGAATTTCTGCGCCTGCTGAAGTAGACTGCAGAAAAGACATCATAAAACATGCTCAGTAACTAAAAACACATTTGGAACTCAATAAGGTTAAAATTTTCCAGATATGCAAGGATTCAAACAAAAATAGTGTGCTCTATTTCCAACTGACTGAAAGAACCTAATGCTGAGACTGCAGAAAGGTAATTTAGGTCTTTTGAAGACTTATTCTTAGACAGTACTTCAATAGTGAAGCTCAACGTAGTAGTGTTCTAACAGAAGCAGACTAGCAGTATACAGAAACTCTTGCTCACCTTGATAAGCAGCAGGCAAACGCCAACACCGTTGACATGGAGCGCGCAAAGCTAAGAAGCCGAGTTTTAATAGCCTGGCTTGCACTTGAAGACAATACTATCGGGTCCAATGTTCTGAGAGACAGTTCCATATTAGTTTTAGTAACAAAAAATAGTTAACTAGTTAAGAAACAAAAATCTTGTCCACCTGCATAAAAGGAGGGCTCCACTCCAAAGCAGCAAAGGCTGAAGATATGACACAACTATGTATTGCGTGCTGCTCTTTTGTGAGTTTGCATCATTTCCTTTCTGGAATCGAAGTTGCATCCATAAAGAATAAACTATACCAAGTACTCTAGGAACCGAAAGTGAAGGAATATATAAGAAAGAATCACATCTCACCTCAAACAAGGTAGTTCTGGTAAGGCGTAGAAGGGGTATAAGCCCCCATGTAGCAAATGCAAGAATCCCAACTGCTGGAATTAGTTTCATTAAATGAGGATTTCCACGTAAAGCATCATATGCCCTGATATCAATGACCAACATTTCAGGAAAAATGGCATATTTGAAAAATTGAAAATTTATTTGAAACACCCACGAAACATGGAATGTATATCCTACTCTCCATATTCAACTATGATCTCTTTTGGGTCTCAGTTGTAAACAAACACATGTGATGTGTATGAACACTTTGTCAACTAAACCTACGTCACTCTTATAATACTAGAAATGAATAAAGGTTTGAGCATATAACCGTGTGAGTACTACTGCAGTTGATTTAACAATGGGGTCTTCACTTCCAACCCATGGAAAGAGAGCTGCTCGGCAAACGAATGCATTACCCCTAGATGATACAGGGGCTTTTGAACCACTCAAGCTCTCGAGAAGCTGAAGACTCCAAACGTCTTGTCTCTAAGACAAAAGTAAAGGAAACATACAATTCACAGAAGCCCACGCAAAGGTTATACAAGTAAGAATCCATAATTTTCATTGAAACATGAAGCTCTGTTCAAAAAGGGCGAGTAGATAGAAAACATATAGTTTAAAGGGAGACTTAAATATAATATAAGCATACACACAAGCATAACAATAAGCATGTTACTGACAAAAAAGTTAAAGGAGGAGACAAAACCAGCATTGGTAGAAGAAAATCAAATAAAACCCCTAATAGATTGACAATTCAAGAAACATAAGCCATTTTAAAACTATGATAACAGCACAGATGATACCGTGGAACATGATGAAAGACCTGTCCGTGTCAGATACACACGATTTTTACAAGCAACACTCTGCAGGAAACAGAAAAAATTAAAAGTAAACACAGAGGAATTAAGAAAAAAAAAATCTAAAATCGGAAAATGACACAAGTGAGCACATTATGGTATCCAGAAACTTCACGGATCTTGTGATGAGAGAGTGGTAGTGAAACAGAACGCATCATCATCCCAAGTATAGATAACTAAGCTTCCTCTGTAAAAAATCAATTAGCGGAGCAACCTGCACAAAACAAAGAATCTTGAACAGTGAAAATACAATCTCTACGAATGATTGAAAAAACGTAATAATCAAAGCCGATCATTGTCTAATCTAAGCCAATTTCACATTATTCCTTCGAATCCTTCTAGTTTCTGACCAAATAGTAGCCACAGAACACAAAAATCGTTACCTACGGAGATGAGAAATCGAGAGCAATCGGAAGCAAACGATGAGATCTGATAAGACGAGTGGTTAAAAATCAGAGAGAAACGGTGAGTTTTTTTTTTTTCTTTCTTATGAAAACAAAACAACAAGACATGCATCTAGCTAACGTGTGCCGCGAGATGACGTCTCCTTCTCTCTTTCTTTCTCTAAAATGCGCCAATTGTGGCAATTCGCAGCCTCATCATCAAAACAAACGAAAGTTTTTTTGGATAGAGAGAAAAGGAATGATGAAGAGAGAAGATATTTCGATTTTTCTGTGGTCCCGCAAAAATTACAATTTTTCACTCTTATCCTCGAATGCACAATAATTTTCCTCCGCATGCTTCCCACGTGATCTACTAATTATCAAGTGGACCGTTGGATGTATGTATCGCTTCACCGACCAATTAGTATATGAGTCGGCCCAGTTATGGATCCAGACCCAATAACATGTTTTTTTTTTTTTTAACACGGAACTATTAGACCATAGAGTATAAGGTATACAAATAATCAATTAGAGCCAATTAGGAGGAGTATTAAAAAATTTGGATTGATTATATTGTCCTCCATAGCCTTCTTTGGAATGATATTAGCAGCTGGTTCCTTTTCCGATTCACCTGAGTTATCAAACATTTCAGCAAAAACTTCATCCAATATCAAAATGCCATATAACAAATTTTCTCACTCAACTCTATTGAGATGATTGATTATGTTGACAAGCTCAAAATTATTTCCTTCAAACCAAACACTACTCTAATCTGTAAGCCAAATTTGTTGTAAAGAGTAGATAAATCCTTGTGCCTCGTCTTCTAGACACAACTTAGTCCCAAAAAGTTTAGCCAAACTTGAACTCAAGAAATGACATATTGCAGAAGTTTCTTGGAAATCACCAACTGGAAAACTTGGAATAGAGTGGTCCTTGAATATCAAAGAAGGCATTCTATGATTCCAAAGAATCTCTGCAATAGCCCCTACCAATTCACCATTGAAAGTTGTTCAACAGTTAAATAGACTTTCATACAAGAACGTTAAGATTCTAGGTGATTGTGAGAAGTTACTCAAATGCTTGGATTCACATTTGCGTAAGGAAAAACACATACTCGGCATCAATGAAGCAACAGCCAACATCCAAGAACGTTATGATTCTAGGTGATAGTGAGCTTATCCAAGGATAATAATTTCTCTTATAGTTATGACCCTAGATCTTTTATTTGTCATGTTGATCAGCTAGCAAAAAGGGTCAGGTCTAAATTTTAATTATGTAATAACCTGGTGATTAGCTAGCTATTGTATACTCAAACATTCAAGAAATGACAAAAAAACATGTCCTCCTACTCAACAAACTCATGCTCACGTTGAGAAAAAAACTCATGTCAATTAATAGTCTCATATTTTTAGTCAACTTGTAAATAAAAATCAAGAGAACTTAATGGAAATTCCAAAGAACTATATATTATATGATTAATATCATAAGATATCACTTAAAAGGTTATTCCAAAAAATCACACCGAGAAAAATTCACAAAAATACCATTCATAAATACATATATACCATAGGATTTTAGAGATCAGAGTTTAAGATTTAGTTGATTTATATATTAGATGAATTTAACACATGAAAGTTAGATTTTCAGTACAAAATTGTTTCTTTTTGATATATGATCGTTGATTTGTATTTTTGGGTAAAATATGGATATGTTACTATTTTGATAAAATTTTATTAGCATCTAGAATGTGGTTATCTAAATATAAATCAATAAACAAAATCAATTTCAGAGTTAAGCTTAATTAGGAAAAAATGATTTTATTACCAAGAATGATATGAAATCATGATTAACACATACAATTGATCTCATCCAATATAACAATTGTACTCTTGTAGCAGAATAGAAAGAATATGTGTCAATGGAAGAGTTCATTTTGGTGACCAATTGAATAGTTTAAAAACACTTTGGCAAATAGACGTCTATAGTTGCAAGTAAGATTAAATAGTGAGAGAGATCAATTTTGGTTTCATGTGTGTTGCTGTTAAGTCGAGATGAGATTTAGATATCGTCATGAGATCATTATACCGTCAGAGCATCTTTGATTCTTTGTATATAATTGGATTTCTTTTTTTTCTTTGGATAGTTGAGGGAATGTTTAGTGATAAAGATTGGATTGTGTCGTTTACATATATATACTTAAATTCTTTTCGAACAAATCGCTTCCAGGACCTCAACTTCCCAATCCTGAAAAAAACTATCACTTGTATATAGACATAATAGACTGCATGAATTTTAGACAACAATGTGCTGTACAATATGTTATCAATATAAAAGTCTTTTACAATTGTGTTTTTTTTTGGTTATTTATTTATTTGTTTTGTGGTTATCTAAACATAAAAACTGTACTTGCAAAGATAACTTAAAAAAAAACTGTATTTGGCTGTTTCAACGGTTTTGTTCCCAGGCTTCGCTTCTCACGTCATAACGTCGATTCCTAGGGTTTTGAGAATGACACCGTGAAGTTTTCTTTTGCAAGATGTCGGAACTCTCGCTCTCCTTCCGAGACGCATGCTTTGAGAAGTTATTCCCTCCTCATATACTTCAATCCGCTTCTTCATAGTTTCAGGGAAGGCTTTTGTGTTGGCCTTTGATGTCTCCGTCACAATTTTAGTGTCGTGTGGCTGGATGAGGCTTGATTTTACCACCTGCGCTTGATAGGATTTGTTTTTCACCTTCAGCAGCGTCAAATCGGGTCTGCTTTTTGGTATTTTTTCCGTGTTAGTTTTGGTTTTGTTTACCCGACGTCCTCCTCCTGTGGTGTCTTGGAGCCATAGTTGCCGCCTCCGTCGAAGCCACTCGGACCCACCTCTCTGTGAGTGTTCGTGCAGCCTGAATTTAAGCTATCACTCTTGCTCATTTCGGTTTATCTGGAAGTTCAAGAACCGCTCTGTATAGAGAGTTTTCTGTTGTCTCTTGTTATGAGTTTAATTAACTCCAAGGTTACCTTTTGTTGGCTGTCTTGGTCTTTTTTTTTTTTTTTTTTCGACTAAAAGAATTTTATTTATCAATATCTTTGTTTACAAGAGCCTCCAAAAAACGAGGACAATAATGGAACATTTTCCATTGAGACATTAGGCTATAAGATTTCTTAGCTAGACAATCAGCTACTCTATTGTTTAATCTTTTGGTATGCAGAAATTTACAGCGTGTAAACATCGGATACCAACTTAGAACAGTATTCAAATAAAACCGGTAACGAGGTTGGAACTTATCATCGTGAATACTGTGGTTGATAACAGCATTATCTCCTTCAAAGATGACATTTGTATATCCCAAAGACCAGGAGGCTTGCATTGCCCAAATCAAACTAGAAAACTCTGATTCTTCAACTGTTGGACGTCCTTCGAATTTCCCCATTGCTGCGTCCAAGACGATCCCATTGCTATTTCGTATTACCCAACCCATTCCAGATTCTCGGGTCCCTGAGAAATGTGAAGCATCATAATTACATTTAACCCATCCCATTGGTGGAGGAATCCATCCTGTATGTGTAGCTCTCATTTGTCTATCTCTTGTTGAAACATATTCCGAAACCTGTGTGGCTGCAATCCACTCGCGTACGTCGGACCTAGCTTTATTTAACGTTATTTCATCCATAGTATCAGTTGCACTGAATAATAAGGCATTCCTGCTCTTCCAAAGCCGCCACATAATCCACAGAGGTAGTAGTCGAGTTTCATCAGTTAATGATGTATCAGACGTAATAGTAAACACCAATTTCAATTTATCCTCTAGAGTACCATGATCCAAGGATATATCTGATGGGTATCCTGCGATTCGCCATACCGACTTAGCATAGTTACATGTAAATAGAATATGCTCCGTAGATTCTTCATAATCACAGCACTGTGCGCAGTAGGGGTCAACTTGAATATGTCGAGATCGTAAATTTGATTTGGAGGGAATGATTTTAGAAGCAACACGCCATAGAAAATGTTTGATCTTGGGTGTCGTATTAGATCCCCATATTGCTTTTGTTAAGAAAGGTTGTGTCGCCAAAGGAGGTGGAGATCTAGCCCCAGAAGTCCCTGTTTTTGCAAAGTGATAACCCGATTTAACTGAATAGTTCCCATCTTTAGTAAACTGCCAGAGACACCCGTCTTGACAGAGACCTTGGGGAAGGAAAATTTGCTGAATAATTTGTACATCTTCTTGCTCAATGAAATCCCTTAAAATCTCTAAATCCCATTGTCCCGTTTGTTGATCGATGAGAATGTGGACAGGAAGTATAGAGTTTGTATATGGTAAAAGGCGTGGGGCACGAGGGGGTGTGGTAGGTAACCACTGATCTGAAAGTCGAGTGTTTTTTCCATCGCCTATGAGACGTAGTAGTCCTTTTTGAAGTAGCTCTCTTCCATGGAGTAAAGACTGCCATCCATAAGATGGTTGTGTTCCTTTTTTAGCATCCCAAATATTTTTTCCTTTAAAATATCGATGCTGTAATACTCGGTAAAGAAGGCTATCTTGTCGGAGATTCAATTTCCAAACTTGATTTGCAAGTAACGCCTGATTGAACAAATAAAAGGATTTAAAACCCATTCCTCCATATTGTTTAGCATAGGTTAAACGATCCCATGACAACCAAGACATCTTTCGTTTACCATTGTTGATACCACACCAGAAGCTAGAGATCAAACTATCCAATTCAGAGCAAACTTCGAGAGGAAGTTTATAAGAAGTCATCGAAAAAACAGGCATAGAATTCACCACAGACTTTATAAGAACTTCTTTACCAGCATTGTTCAGGAAAGAACGTTTTTCTTAATATACGAAAACGTCTCCTTCTTACGTTTAGTGAATTGCTCTGGTAATCCCAGATATTTGCCTCCACCACCAATCGTTGGAATTTGGAGTATTCGCTGGATACCCTCCCGAGTATGTTGGAAAACATGTTCTCCAAAAGTGATAGTAGATTTGTCTCTATTGATCAGTTGGCCAGACGCTTTCTCATACTTATCAAAAACTTTCAGGAGGTTTTGACTGTTTCTATAGTCCGCTTTAACGAAAAACAGAGAGTCATCAGCAAAAAGTAGATGTGATACCGGGGGGCCTCCAACACTGAGCCGCATTGGTACGATATTATGAAAAGTTTCCGCGTTTCTCATCATAGAACTAAGAACATCTGCTGTTAATATAAATAGTGATGGAGATAAAGGGTCACCTTGTCTGATCCCTCGACTTGGCTGAATCATACCGTACGGACTCCAATTAACAAGCACCGAGAAACTCACTGAGGTTATACACTTCATGATAAGTGTAATCCATTTTTCACAGAAACCTTTCCGTCTTAAAACTTCTTCCAAGAATATCCACTCTATACGGTCATATGCCTTACTAATGTCAGTTTTAACTGCCATAAATGATGTAGCACACCGCTTCCGTACACGTAAGGAATGGAAGACTTCATGAGCTAGTAATATATTGTCATGAATCTGTCGTCGCGGAATGAAGGCTGCTTGATTTTCAGAGACTATATTTGTGAGAAGAGGCTTGAGACGGAAGACCAAAATTTTTGAGATGATTTTGTAAAGTACATTGCATAAGGCAATGGGGCGAAAATCCTTCATAGTTTCCGGAGGTTGAACCTTAGGAATTAGACACAGATTCGTATGGTTGATGTCTGGAGGGAACTCTCCTGTATCAAAGAAACGCTGAACTTCAGCTGTAAGTAAAGGACCCAGAGATTCCCAGAATTGTTGGTAAAAAGCAGCCGTTAACCCATCCGGACCCGGAGCACGTGAGGCACCAATTGAAAAAACACTTTGCCTAACCTCTTCCATCGTCACATCTTTTATCAGAGCCATATTCATCTCTGGAGTTACAACCGAATCTATATTACTCAGAACTGAACTCATATCGTTGGGGCGAGTACTAGTAAAGATAGATGTAAAGTATTCGACTGCTTCAGTTGATATTTCGCGTGAGCCATAAAGGTCAATACCGTTACTATTCTTAATACTGATTATCTTATTTGCTGCTCGTCTATTCTTCGTTGAAGCATGGTAAAATCGCGTGTTTCTATCTCCTTTTTGTAGCCATTTGTTTCTACTTTTCAACAACCAATATTCTTCTTCATCCCTGTAAGCTTGTATTAGATCCTTTCGCATCATATTAATCTCAACACTGCAAATAGATGGATCTGAATGAGCCAAGTCTATCTTCTGGATAAGATACTTAATTTGTTTCGCCGAGTTTGAGATATTATTCTTTTTCCATTCTGACATGCTGTGTCTGCAGCCCCGAAGTCGTTGTGTTAAAGAAATAGGATACTGTGAACTCTGTTGCAAGCTATCTTCAACAATCTGTTTGAACCCTTCTCTATGATATAATCTTCTATCATAGCAAAACATTTTTTTCCCATGTTCGGTAGTTCGTCGAATGTGGATGATGGCTGGACGATGATCTGATTCTATCATTTCTAGATAGGAAACAAATGAGGCAGGGAAAGTAGCACGCCACTCATCATTGCCTAAGGCTCTATCTATCCAACTCTGAACCAAATGTGTCTTCCTTTTTCCTGACCAGGTCATATTATTTCCTCTAAAAGGTAGATCTTTAACTCTACATGTATTAACCATATTGTTAAAATCGACTAAGCTCCCCGGCTCTCTTGGTTTCCCTCCTATCTTCTCCGAAGCTTTTAAGATCTCATTGAAATCTCCACACATTAACCACGGATCATTTCTTGTGACTGCAATTCTTTCCAACCTTTCCCACAGAATATGTCTTAATCCTCTGATTGGATGCCCATAGATACAAGACAAATAAAAAGAATGCTCTTTATTATTTATCTTACAATCAAGCATTCTATCATCCAAAGAAATAACACTTAAATCAACATTCTTATTCCATAAGATAGCTAAACCCCCTCCTATTCCCCTAGGAGACACACATTTCACATAATCAAATCCCAACTGAGCCCCAACATCACGCATAACATCATCTGAGTTCTTGGTCTCAATGAGAAAGAGTAAGTCCAGGGAGAAAGTTGCCTTTAACCCTTGCAGGCGTCGAACTGTCAGGGACCCTTTCACACCCCGACAGTTCCAAAAGGCTGTATTCATCCCGGCTCCGGTGGCTTCTGGCCCACCGTACCCTCCCTATTAGTTGGTTGATCCATAGATGCATCTTCCTGCACATCCGAAGTACTAGCACCACCGTCCTGCTTCCATGTGTACCAATTACGAACACCTTGCTCTCCTGCCGTACGCATCCTCTTCCTCACAGACACTTCTTCGTATTCATCTCTCATAAAAGCCTGTCTTATCTCAGAAACATTCTGGTGAGATGTAGATCCCATATCATCAACAGTTTTGCGTCTCTTGTTGTTTGTCTCTGCAGTCGGGTTGTCATCCGTTGTCTCCTGATCTGGCTCTCCATGAGGACCATACGGTGAGTCACTTTGAGGAGGAAACCCAGGCGAATGATCATTGTCACCTTCATCATCATCATTAGGCGCACCATCCTCCGGTGGAGGGTCATCGTTGTTTCCATCTTTGTTAAGCGGACATTCACTCACATCATGAGACATCACGCCACAGATACTGCAGAAACCTCGCAACTTTTCATAACGGAAACGGAGAACCACAGTCTCCCCACCAAATCGAAACATTCGTTGAAAACGTAAAGGGAATGAAACGTTGCAGAGAAGTCGGATCCTGACAAAATCAACGTTTTGAGCACCATCAGTCTGAAAATCAGTTTCCATGAATTGACCCATCTCTTGACCAATACCCGTAACCATACGGGTTGATAAGTACTGGATTGGAATCCCGCGAACTTGGATCCAGAAGGAAATGAAGTTCATATCTTCATCAGAAATTGAAGGAGACCAACGTTGTACCGATACCATCCACTCGTTAAAAGACCAGGGTCCTCGACGGAGGACTGACAGCATTGCTTCCTCACTTCTAAAAAGGAATTGAATCTTCTGATTCTCCACTATCCGACCACCAGCAACATCAGCAACACCCCACAGACGCGGGAAAGAAACCATCATTGCCCGAAGGTTCTGGCGTCTCGGGTTAATAGGTTTCACAATAAGACTATAGCGATTCTCCTCAATCGCCTCCTCACATAAATCAAAAGGGAGATCAACAACCGAATCATTGATCCCTAATGATATCTCTTGAAGTTGTTTACGGATTCTGTCGGACATGATTAGAATAAACAGAGGAAAAGAGATCCCTTTACTCCGATCAACAGATTGCGACAGAGAAACTAACCATGGCTTATAAAGGAATCTGTAACCCGTTATGGAATCATTAACGGTTATACAGTTATTCCCACATGGACATAACCGCCGGTAACCGGCGAAAGAAACTCTCCGGAGAGAGACATGAAACGGTACAAAGAGTCCAATGTGTCTCTTCCCAAAAATCGCCTTTTTTCGCTTTCGAGAGAGAGCATTTTTTTATTTTTCTCGTAAGAGTTTTTGGCTGTCTTGGTCTTAATTCTTCATTTTCTTAGGAGTTTTTTTTTTTAAATTGCGACTTTTAAGAATAAACCAGCTTTCAAGCGGAATCTGGTTCAATAATGTTGTAACCAAGCTTTCATTTCATAAATGATATTTACAATTTAGCAAAATAAAATAATAATTAAAATTTTATTAGCGAATAAGAATTTATTATTTTAGAGAAAAATGTTAAATTTACTTGAAAAGTTGTATCATTATTAGTATATGGTGAATACATGTACTTAGTTATGTTATTCTTTATAATAATTTAGTTGAGTAATAATTAAAAAAAAAAAAAATTATTGATCTCGTCACTTTGTTATTTGTCAAAGGAAACATCCTAAAAATGACTAATGAGGTTGATCAAAGGATCCACCAATATATTCGGGCATGTCCATTACACACGGACATGGACTACTTCTTTCTCTTATCATGAAAGTCTCAATTTCTAAATTTTACACATACATCACACTGGTGTCATACGGCCATGTTTGAGCCTTCTTTAACCTTAAGGACAGAAGATGTTGCAACAGATGTTGCAGAGAGAAGCGAGCAATGCGTTTTCATGGTGGTGGGCCAGTCACATCAGTACGAAGCAATCCAAATGGCTCGAACACAATCACCAAGGTACATTCCATTTTTCTTTGATTCAAATTTTACCTACTAATAATGTTGTTGACCTTGTGTCATTTGCTTATTCAGTGAAGATGATAAAGTATATAGTTCCCTTGTGTTTTAGACATGGAAGAGAAAGTAGAGTATACTCTAAAGATCATAGATGAAGATGGAGACACTTTCACCAAAAGAGCTGAGATGTATTACCTTAAGAGATCAGAGATTGTTAACTTCGTGTAGGAAGCTTTTCGATCATACCGTGCATTGGCTGAACGCTATGATCATTTGTCTAGAGAGCTTCAAAGTTCAAACCGCACAATCGCCACAGCTTTTCCTGAACATGTTTAGTTTCCTTTGTATGATGATGATGATGATCAAGATTACGAAGGCAGTCCGAAGAAACCGCATCTTCATCTAATTCCCAAGGGAAGAAACATCCCTGAAGTCCCCGAGACTCCAAATGTTGTGATCCTAGTTGAGAGGATCAATTCCTTGACTACTCTCCATCGATTGATTCGATGAAAATCGATCAGGTTGCAGGCGGTTTGAGTGATACTTCAAAGAGTTGCAGAATGGCTCTCAGACTATCAAGGTTTTGTTCGCAAGGTAAGGATTGAAGATCTGAAATACACTTAAACAAGCTTTGATCAAACAAGATTCAGAGATAATTTTTATTAGAAAAGAGTTTGATGGGTTGCAAATAAGAAATACACGCCATACATATAGAGTTTAGGAACACCTTAGGAAATAACAAGACAACTAATGAAAGCTAATACAGAGACCAAGTTTGAATTCGAAAATTAGGCGCTTCTCCTTCTTTAGCCGAGTTTAGACGGGAATTGGGCGTGGTTTCATCAAGAGGTTTATGTGTAGTGTCGTGTCCAAGCCTCATTAAAAACCTTGTTTGGAAAATCCAATGGACAAAACCAAACCAAAGAAAAGAGTGCAAGTCACAACACCTCTCTTGATGAAAGATCTAGGCGGCATGAATCACAACTAGTGTGGTTGGATCAGCACACCCTAGACTGCACTGGATAATGTGTAGGAGTTGATGAAGAGCTTGCTGGAATCTTGCTTGTCTGGACCTAGTCATTAGACCGAGTGGTATACTTAAGTCCTTGTCCCTTGTTTCTTCAGGTTTGAGCTGCTTCATGGTTTCTTCTTCATCTTTCTTAAGCTCTGGTTCAAGCTGTTCCATCTCTTCAGTTCGACTGCTTGTCAGGACACATCATCCTCTCCCACTTGAGAAGGATTTGACCTCAAATCAGTTTCACCTGCATGATAAGGAACTAAATTAGTAACATTGAAGCTTGAACTTACATTATTCTTACCTTGGAGATCCCGTTGATAGGCATTGTTGTTGATCTTCTTGGCGATTTTGAAAGGGCCATCTAATCTATGCACGAGTTTTGATTTTCTTTCATTAGGAAATCTGTTCTTTCTTAGATGTATCCATACTAAATCTCCTTCTTCAAAGATCATTTCCTTTCTCCCTTTGTTAGCTTGCTTGGCGTAGAGTTTTGCCTTGTTTTCTATATTGATTCGTGCCTTCTCATGTATCTACTTAATAAGTTCAAATTTCTTTTGTCCGTCCAAGCTAACTCTTTCACTTAAAGGTAAAGACATTAGATCCAAAGGTGATAACAGACTGAAACCATAGACTATTTCAAATGGAGAGAACTTAGATGCAGAATGCTTAGCATGATTTCTACATGTGGCAAACATTCTTCCCAAGTTCTAAGGTTCTTCTTAATCAATGCACACAATAAGGTTGACCATGTGTTCTATTGATAACTTCAGTTTGTCCATCTGATTGTGGATGACAAGTAGTAGAGAGACACAATTTAGTTCCTAACTTAGACCACAAGGTTTTTCAAAAGAAACTAAGAAACTTGACGTCTTTATCAGAAAAAAATAGTCTTATGCATGCCATAAAGTCTAAATATTTCTTTAACGAACAAATTAGCAACATTTCACAGCATCATTAGTCTTATGATATGGAATAAAATGAGCTGTTTTACAAAACCTACCAACAACTACAAACACAGAATCTTTTCCAGTCTTAGTTCTAGGTAATCCAACAACAAAATCCATCAAAGTATCAAAGACACATGGACGAGCTATTTCCCTATGAGAAGTATCATATAGCACCAAATGTCTCTCAAACTATGGTCTCGTTCCAAATGTCCCCAAATTTAAAGTTCAAAACCTATTTCTCCATCAAATTTAATTTGATATTGGTCAAGACAATTTTCGGCATAATCACAGGACCAAACCAGAAAACTCAAAAAATAGAACCGAATACCGGTTATGAACTAAACATTTACCCAGATCTGACCCGTCCCGTGGACCCTCTCTGTTTCAATTCCCAAATCGACTTATGAACCCTAAAATTGATTTCTCAAATACGATTCTCTTCTCCCCAATTTTTCCGAAAGTGAGAGTAGAGTAATGTCTGGGTCTTCAAAAACAGGGTTCAAATGTGGAATCAACTACCAGCCTCCAACAGCTGTTCCAAGAGGTGATCTTGCCAAGGTTCAGAGAGCTGTCTGTATGATCAGCAACAAACACAGCAGTTGCAGAGGTGTTCAAGGATCAACCACAAGTTTGATCTGATGTACCAAAAGAGGCTGTTTTTGCACTGGTATGTTGGTAAAGGAATGGAGGAAGGTGATTTCTCTGAGGCACGTGAAGACTGCTGACACCTTATCTCTGAATCATTGTGCAACTAAAAGTTTTCTCAAATTTATGTTTCTACTTGTGATGCCTGTTGATTACATGTTTCTTTTTAATCTTCGTTCTAAAGCTTCAGTTTCATTTCTCTCTTTTTCAATTTGGAGTTTTTTTATTTTATTTAGGGTTCTTAAATCAGGTTAAAGGGGTTTTTCGGGTCTGGGTTTCAATTAGTAATTTGATAGGTGTAATCAGATCTTAATCGGGTAATATACTGGTTTAAAGTTAGTTATATTAAGTTTCCAGTTTTAATTTAAAGCCTTAAACCGATTAATGTTATTTTGTGGACTCTGGGATTTCGATCTTTTATTTCATGGAGACATAAATCTTAATCATTAGTTTGATGGAGAAATAAGTTTCGACTTTAAATTCGGGAAAATCTGTAACGAGGCCATAGATTAGAAGACAATTGGTGTTATACGATACCTCGTCCATCCATCAAAGAATTTCATGAATGAACTAAAGATTTCTAATTCAAAATCAACAAACTAAGGTATCATTCGAGTCGTGTTTGAACGAGTACAGTCGATAGGGTCTCTGACTGATCATTTCGAAATCCGGTTGATATGACTTGGGATCGGCATCTTAGAACTACTTCACTGAAATTTTTTTATGTTCATTATTTTATGAGTGTTATTTTTACCTTTTTCTTTTACTTTCCAGGAAGTCGGTACTAAAGTTTTATAACTACCACCGTCCATTTTGCTAAGCATATTTCAATTAAATCCCATTTTTGCTGCTTTTATTGCAGTGTTTTTGTAATTTTATATTTTATAGTAGTTATCTTTTATCAGTTACAGATTATAGATATCTTTTGTATTTTGACAATGAAAACTTTGTTTTTGCTGAAACAAGGACTTGATTTTCTCCGAGAAAATTTACATGAAAAAAAAAATTTACAATCAAAGTTCTTTTTCCCCTACTCGGAATTATTGTACGTTGATAAGTTGGAAAGATGATTTGTGTGTCGACTTTTTGGCCAAATTCTTTCACGTGTCTTTGAATTTGATAAACAATATCATATTCTATAGTTTGTAAATAATATGAACCTTCCACGTATACTATAAGAGCTAGTGAAGTAGACATGGCACTAAATAAAAGTAAGAAGAAAAATCGTTTGGTCAATTACTACAATTGCATTGCCAAACTCACTTTATATATTGCTTTACCGACATCGCCGAATCTCTTTCTGGTAAATATATTCTGACGTGAGAATGATATCCCACACCTGAAACTTCTCGGATTGTGTCTTGGATTCAAAAGATAATTTAAAATTAATGGTCTTGTCATCTTGTCTCCAAAACAAACACAACCACGTTGCAAAAAAAATCGTCATAACTTGTAGGTAGTCAAAGAATTCCGAATGTATGGGGACAAGAGTTATTTCAGTTGATGAATACAAAATATTTATTTTGCTAATGTTGCAATCATATAACTTGGGAGTAATCTTAAAATCTCATTTTAAAATCCAAAACAAAACTGTTTTGATCTCCGTATATTAAAAAAAAAAAAGAAGTTAAAAGCTTTAACCTCAAAATGACAAGAAAAGATGACTAAAGATACCCGGAGCTGGTAGTTCTACTGGTAAAACCTTCTTCCCTAAGGGTTGAGGTGCAAAGTTTAAGTCTAAACAAATACCTGGCGATATTTCACGTGATCACTGATAGAATTGAATTTTGAAGATGTCTTGGACTAACAACTATTGCATATTAAATCGAGGTGGCATATAAAAATCATCGAAAAGGGAAACATGAGTTCTTACTCAAATTTTTTTTGTTCTATTTTATGGTGGAAGTAATTTTATACAATAGAGACTTTCCTACACATAATATTCCACACTTCATACAACATTATTCATTTTTATTTTGGATGTTTAATTATATTTTCTAAGGATTCAAATATTGTAATTTTGTATAGCTTTAGTGATATTGAATAGATTTGAGAAAGTTATATTATGATTTTTCATTAATATTTCTTAAATATCATTTAAAACCATAAACTTCAAAATTTTCAATTTTACGTAACAAACAATGTAAAATATTTTTTTTCAAAAACATGTCTGAAATATTTTATAATGTGAAACTCGTTGCCTTGTGCTCAATGGTATAAAGTTTCCACACCAGATCGAAGATTTCATAATATAAAATATAAAATCTATACATTAATGAATGCAAAATTTATCAGAGGTTCCAAAATATTTTAAGAGGAAAGATATTTGTAGTGGTCTCAGACGTTGTAGAGACTTGTGTGGTAAAAAATTTGTCATGGTTCTGTGTGCTGTGTCTAGAACTGTGTTTAGAGGTAATTCTGAAATTTTAGGGGTTTGAAAAAAAAATAAAAGAAATGGAGTCCATATATTAGGAAATTGTGTTTATGATTTGCAGATGATGCTTTGACTGAGAAAAAAACGTAAGAGTATCTTCAAGAGCATTCTTATTTTAAAGGTTGAATAAATCTCAAATTTGAGGTTTAATGGTGTTTCTCTCCAATTATAAAATTTAAAACTAGATCTCGACCCGCACAACCGTGCGGGTATTTGCTTTCATTTTATATATGTATAACTAAACATTTTAAATATATAATTTATATTTTAGTTTTTTATATTATATAACTTTATAATCTTATTATTTTGATTTTTTATTCGACACTATTAATATATAATGATTTATACACATTAAACTTTTTTATTAATAGATATTAAATGCTAATATATTTTTGAGTTAAGTAAAATAAATTCATAATCTAAAATAATTAACAGACAATCACATACAAAATGTATCTTTTTTAATTTGGACAGTTTGCCTACATATATTTTTAATTTTTTTTAGTTATACTATTGAAATAATATTTATTTAGAATAATTTATGTTTTCATATTGTATTTAAAATAGAATTATCATCTATCATTTTAGTATATTGCATAATTCTGTAAGTAAATACATTATTTTGTTAAGTTGTTCAGTCCTAATATTTTAGTATATTCTATGCATAGCTCATCATCTATGATATTATTTTATAATTTTTTATCGATGTAGGATGTTTTTTATGTTATGGTATTAATTTATCTGGTTTTTTTACTAAACTAAGATTTCAAAATATTAACTATTTTAATTTTTTTAGAATATTTTGTTTTTCGTATTGCATTTAAAAAAGTTATACTTTAGGACTTATTTTTTCTTTTGTAAAATTTGGAATATATAATTATGTGTTTGGAATATTTGTTTAATTAACATTAACTTATAATAATATTATATTGATAATCACGAAATTAATTAATTTATTATTTTATAAAAAAAAATATTTGAACTTTTTGGTAAGATTATTTAATCAAAAATAATTACGAAATTAATTAAAATCGTTTATATATAATTTTTGAAAACTAAGATCTTGTTAGAATCTTTTTAAAAGATTTGTTAGGATTTTTAAAATATATTTATTTATATTTAAAATAAAAATATATCAAAAGATATTATGATTTAAATATTTTAAAGATTACATATATTATTATTCTTAGTGAAATACATTTAATAAATTTTCTAATGAATAGTCCAACCTAAAAAATCACACATGAAGTGAAATGGTGACTTCTGTTTTAATATAATAGATTTGACCTTAAAACTAATCATTTTTTATTATTTTAGTCCTCACTATTGATAAAAAGTGATTAAAATTGTAAAAACTCTTACAAATAATAAAACATACATCAAAAATTATTGGATACCAAACAATTAGTAAAACTCTATATTATACTTAATGATAAAATAAATCTTA
The DNA here is from genome assembly GCA_018703725.1 of Brassica juncea. Lineage (NCBI taxonomy): Eukaryota > Viridiplantae > Streptophyta > Magnoliopsida > Brassicales > Brassicaceae > Brassica > Brassica juncea. The sequence continues at coordinate 61,034,805 of CM031936.1, read as the reverse complement.
AAATAAATAAGAACTATAAATAATATACTAATTTATTTAGCGAATAACCCCAGATTCTGAGAAGTTATTGAAAGGACCTGTCTCCATATGCCATTTGTTAAATTAGGTCTTGACTCTTTCTACAAATTATAGATTAGAAAGAAAACCCATGTGATTATGTAAGTACACCTAATACGTAGCAGGAGACAAAGAAAACAAAATTTCATAAATTAAGTCTTTCGTTGATTATTATAAAAATAAGAACAGCACATAATTATGAGATCAAAGACATTTTGTTTATTCGTTGAAGGAGTTTCGTTTGAGAATTGGAAACAATTTTTTTTTTTTTTTGATAAAGCTGGACCGCTAAATTTGCAAGTAATATTTTTTTAGATATGATATCCAGCCTATCATGATTATGATCAATTATCGTGCATGAACCTTATGACACTTGCTGTGCAACTGAGAATTGGAACAACATCTCTCCAAAGGTTTTGAAATCTAATTACCTTACTTGTAGTTGTCTTCTTTGATAGAATTTTACTATTTTAGTGTAAAGATTCTCTTTAAATAAGCATTTTTCTCCGGCAATATTTAGATACAATATTAGTTTAGAAAAAGTTGGTTGATATGCATGATAAAGTCTTGTTTTTCATCAAACGGCTATTCTATTACTCAAATAAAAATTGGTATGGATAAACAGACCGGAATAGAACAATCAATAAAATAAATCTTTCTATGAAAAGACCTCACGGTCTTAGTTAAAGAGTCTGAAATTGATTATTCGCTCGTGGAATATGCATGATAAAGTCATGTAACTTATATTGATCACTAATATAGTTGATTTTTAAATTAATAATAATGATAAAAGAAAAAAAAAACAGTTTAGCACTCTTTTTGTTCTTTTCTCATTTTGAAATAAATGAGTTTATTTTCTTTTAAGGAAGCACCTGAAAAAAAGGCAAAATGATCTAGTAATTGTCTAACATTTGCTTTTGTCAAATTGCATTTGGATTTATTTGACCTGGTTGAGCCTTAGGAACCATTTCCGGTTACCAACGATTTGTAGACAAGAGCTGATTAGTAGTCATTAAAATTTATAAGGCAACCATGTAAGTAATATAACCATTATTTTAACTTCTAAATTTTACCCTTTATTAGATTCAAACTTTTTACTTTAATTTTCTATTTTATGTTGGTAGAACATTCAAACCCAATTTTAAAGACCAAAAATGGTTTTGTCTGGTAAACAATCAACTACTAATGGCTCCATGATAATCAATCTTCAATAAGTAATATTTTAAAATTTCAAAATATAGAAAAAAATTCAAAATATACAATTAAATATACTTTCTCAGTTTTTACAATAAAGTTAAAATCGTTACAGAAAGAAAAAAAGTTAAGACATTGCATTTGTTTTAAAATTAATATTTTAAATAATGTTAACTATGAATGTTAAAATACTATCTGATGTAACATTGAACATCTTTAGAATTTAGGAACTATGTTTGTGAAATAAAGGGAGTAAAAAATTGATTTAAGCAATATAAATTAGTTACAAGTTCTTGAAAGTGTGTATCTGAAGTTTTTCTCCAAAGAAAAATGCAATATAAATATTTGTGTACACAAATATTTATATTTTTTCTTTCTCAAAAATATAAATACTACATTTGATACTATAAGTTTCTTTCATTTGTTAGCAGTATATTTTTCAACAATTTGTAGTCAGTTTTTTCACTATAATCAATTAGAAAAGAATTATACAATTATGTTTTCAATTATTCAATATATTATAGTAAATATTATAGAATCTAAATATTAAAATCCTTTTCCATAAGGCCGCCTCTAATATATTTTACTATTATTTTTAGAAGAATTCTATAATAGAAATGAGATTTATTCGTATATATTTATATGAAATAGTAATTTCTAATATAGAATAAAAATAAAAATGCTATTTTTTCTATAAATAGAGAAACATAACAATTTTTATTTAGAGGATCAAATAGAAATAGATTAGAATAGTATTACTTCTAAATATTATTATAATACAAATATAAAGATAGATAAGGCATGTCCGAATTTTTCGACAGAGTTGGATGAAATGCTATCACTGAAGAGAAGATTTTAAAATTTTGGATATGCTATATTTTTAGGAACAAAACAGAACTGCAGATTTTTTAGTAAGGTCCATTCGCTCATTTCATAAAAAATATTTAGTGAGGTCCATTCGCTCATTTCATAAAATTTTTGTTTTGTTGGTTGTTATATAATGGTTCGGTTATTCACACCGTATAAATTTGAATAGTAGAATTATTTTTTGTTGTGAAAAATGCAAATGTAAAGATATGTCGGAGATATTCTAACTGGGCTGAAAGTCTGGTCCAGAACAGTCACACATTTCAAGAAGACAGTAAAATATCTTTTAACTAATAGTAAGAGTTGTGTGAATTTCAAAAAAGAAAAAAACTAATAAGAGTTGTGTGCACAAAAAAGTAATAAGAGTTGAAATTGGACACGTATTTACGTATACGTCTCGTTGGCATATATGCTACAACGACATTATATTATATAGGCATACGTATACAAGTATGTCTATATATAAGCTATTATGTAAACACAAATCTATTGACTATAACTAGACTTCTTCATTTACTTTCTCTCTTTCTTTCCTCTTTGCTTCTTCCTCTTTCTGTGTCACACTATGAAGAGTTTCAACACCGAACACGAGCACCCCGCGGCGGAATCTGGCAACGTCTACGCCGAGTCCGATCCTACAAAGAACGTAGATGACGACGGCCGAGAGAAGAGGACGGGCACGTGGCTTACGGCGAGTGCGCATATTATCACGGCGGTGATAGGCTCCGGAGTTTTGTCGTTGGCATGGGCTATAGCTCAGCTTGGTTGGATCGCAGGGCTTTTGATTTTGGCCATTTTTTCTTTTATCACTTATTTCACTTCTACGATGCTCGCTGATTGCTACCGTGCTCCGGATCCCGTTACCGGAAAACGAAACTACACTTACATGGACGTTGTTCGTTCTTACCTCGGTATGTTTGTTTTCTTGGTTCTGTTTTTTTCACATTTATATTGTAAAGGAGATTGAAAATTAAATTAACACGTTTTATACCAACTTTAATATTTTCTTTTTGAAAAAAGGTTCTTTACCAAATTTCATTTATGTTAAAGAGTTTTCTTTTTAAAGCATGGTTCTGTTTTAAAAAAAAATTATGTTTCACTAAATTAGATACTAACTTTGTGTGGTATTTAGTTAGGATAATGAATCTTGTATATGCATCCGATTGGTTGTGCTAGGATTGTAGATAAAATAAATGAAAACTCAATGTTTTGAAAACCGGACCGGACACCGACTCGGTGTAGCTACTGGTTGACTGGTTGGACCGGTTCAACCGGTCGAACCGGGTTTTCTATTTATGAAAATTACATATATATATATATTATATTACATAAACTTTACTTCTATATAGAATATATTCTCTATTCTCTTCTATAATTAACTAAATATAAATAATAAACATAAATCTAATTATATATAGTAAAAAAATTGAATAGTGAATACTATGTAAACTGAAAATGATAAAATCATATGATTTACAATTAAAATTACATATTTATTTATTTTTACAAATAACATCTCAAATTTTATGAATATGGTAAAATAAAAATAGTATATGAAAGTAAAAAAATATAATTTTCACATTGTTTCTTAAAAAAATAAAAAAATTAATTAAATAGTGATAGTTGAATACTAATTATAAAATATTAAATTTTAGTTACTAATAATTAAAAATATTTAATTATATGTTAATTTTTAAGAACCGGGTTTTAAAATTGACCCGGGTCACCGGTTTGACCGGTTTTTAGCCGGTTTTACCGGTTTTTTATAAATCCGGTTTTTAAACCGAACCGGACTCGGCTTCTTCGGCGAGTCACGGTCGGACCGGTTCGACCGGCCGGTCCGGTCCGGTTTTCAAAACACTGTGAAAACTAGATTTTCAAGCATTTTCTTTAAATCCCTGCTAATTTGATTTATTAGAAAGACTGTGGAGTGTCATTACTACAATTGCTCTATATCTTTTTTGGCATTAAAGATTTGACTGAACATAGAAACAGTGGTAACTGTCCTTTTAATTTCAAACTATACACTATGGTCGTTGAGATGAATAATTAGGCTGTTCTCACAAGGATGATTATTTAACTTGTTCAATAAATTTGAAATTTTCTTACGGTGATTGGTTGTAGTTAGGATTGTAATGTAGAAACTTTATACATTAATATTTAATATTTGGTAAACACGATAAATTAGTAGGATAAGAAAACTATGATTTCAAAGCCCTACATATTTATAGGAAAAGATTGACATGTAAAAGTGTGGTAACCGTCTTTAACTTCCAATTTTACTATTGTTGTTGAAATCATTAGTTAGGCTGAAACTTAGGCTTTATCTTTTAATGATATATTCAATATTATTTCAAATATCGACAAAAATTAATACTGTTTATACTGATCAAAAATTGTGAAAACAGAAATTTGTTTTGACATATGAGGCAGACGGTTTTGGTAGTATTATATATAGTTCCGTGGAGTATTTTGTTTTTGCTTTATGAAAAATAAACTAATAGCTTGATTGTAACTTTCCTCCATGAGGATCATCTTGATTCATCAATATAAGAAATGATTGTCGGAGAAAAAATAGCTTAAAACATTAGTAAATAAATAATAATACACTACGTAAAATCCACAGGTGGTAGGAAAGTGCAGCTGTGTGGAGTGGCACAGTATGGGAATCTGATAGGGATCACTGTTGGGTACACCATCACTGCTTCTATTAGTATGGTGTAAGTGTCAACTATGTGTGAACATGTTACTATCACTCTATAACCGGTTACTAAATCTAGGGTTAATTTTTCCCTGATGTGGTTATGGTGTTGCGCAGAGCGGTCGGGAAAGCAAACTGTTTCCACGATAAAGGGCACCACGCAGATTGTACTTTGTCGAGCTATCCGTATATGGCGGCTTTCGGGATCATTCAGATTATTCTTAGCCAGATCCCAAATTTTCACAAGCTCTCTTTTCTCTCCATTATGGCTGCGGTTATGTCCTTCACCTACGCAACTATTGGGATTGGTCTAGCCATCGCGACCGTGGCAGGTGCATAACAAATATAGTAGCAAAACTGCAGTTACTAAATATATCAATTGTTGTAACAATTTATAGACCAAGTGGTCCACCATTAGTCCAAAAAATAATGCATAAACAAGATTACAAAACTAACGGTTAATATGTTACGATATGAAAAGGTGGGAAAGTCGGTAAGACGAATATGACGGGTACGGTGGTAGGAGTTGATGTAACCACGACTCAGAAGATATGGAGATCGTTTCAAGCGGTTGGTGACATAGCGTTTGCATATGCTTACGCCACCGTTCTCATTGAGATTCAGGTACGTTATCAATCAAATTTTTAGTGAGTCTTTGATAGCTTTGAATATGAACCTGTCGATAAAATTGTGGTTAGAGATTATTGACAGATACAATCAAATTCCGTGTGGACCCTTTTTTTTTTGCTTTACTCAAAAGAATCATAAAGAAGAGAATCTGTCTTTTAGCATAAAGGCATAACATGTGCATATTAATGACAAGAAGTCCCATTCAAAGATATTGTCAATCTATTCTCCACATCAAACAAATGAAAGTGTAAAAAATGTGGATTTTGCATACACTACTAACTGGTGAAAGCTTGGTATTTTTTGCAGGATACACTGAAATCTAGCCCAGCAGAGAACAAATCCATGAAAAGAGCAAGCCTTGTGGGAGTATCAACCACCACTTTCTTCTACATCTTATGTGGTTGTCTCGGCTATGCTGCATTTGGAAACAAAGCGCCTGGAGATTTCCTCACAGATTTCGGGTTTTACGAGCCCTTTTGGCTCATTGACTTTGCAAACGCTTGCATTGCTTTCCACCTTATCGGTGCTTATCAGGTAAAAACCAAAAACACAGGAAAGACAGAGACTAGTTTTTGCACAATCTATCTGTTTAGCTAATGAAAAAAAAAACATGATTTTGCAGGTGTTTGCGCAGCCGATCTTCCAGTTTGTTGAGAAGAGATGCAATAGAAATTGGCCTGACAACAAGTTTATCACATCTGAATATTCAGTAAACATACCTTTCCTAGGAAAATTCAACATCAGTATCTTCAGATTGGTGTGGAGGACAGCTTACGTGGTTATAACAACTGTTGTAGCTATGATATTCCCTTTCTTCAACGCCATATTGGGTCTTATCGGAGCAGCTTCGTTCTGGCCTTTAACGGTTTATTTCCCTGTCGAGATGCATATTGCACAGACTAAGGTTAAGAAGTACTCTCCTAGATGGATTGGGCTGAAAATGTTGTGCTGGGTTTGCTTGATCGTATCACTCTTAGCTGCTGCTGGATCCATCGCAGGACTGATAAGCAGTGTCAAGACATACAAGCCTTTCCGGACTGTCCACGAGTGAGTTTCAGATCCATGAGAGAATAATAAAGTTATGTAGTAGTTTAGTCTTTCTTCGTAGCTATTTCGTGTATAAATCCAATGAGAATACTTTTCTGAAAAGCTACATGAACCTCTCTGTATTCACAGCTCTCAATCTAATACAATATGAGCCTGTAACAGGTCTTGCAAATTTGATTGGTCATCATAATACAGATTTCCGAAAAGTGACAAGAATACTTGTTATTATAAAAAAGGTTTATAAACGTGAAGATTAGTGTCTAAAAGACAATATTACTATTCTCCGTATAAAAATCGAGAAAACAGACATTAAAATCCTGAATTTTCAAATTAAAGCAAAAAAAATCCTCCAACTTATATTTAAACCAAAAAAATCTTCAACTTTCAAATATTAACCATTTTAACTATTATATTTTGTTGACTCGGCCATTTAAAAAACGCGAATAGTCAATTTTTAAATTCGATTGAAAAAGAGTCATCTGTTAAGTCTTTAAAAAACGTTGTTTTTAAAAACTGATTAAATATTAACCAAACAACGTAGTTTTGCTTTTGTAAACACTAAAAGCATCTTTTTGCAAAATCAGAATCCTAAATCGACTTCATCTTCCTCATTTTCGAGTGAGAAATATGAAGTCGATTTGGATAGTTTCGCAAAAGAGATGCTTTAAGTGTTTAAAGAAGCAAAACAATGTTATTTGACTAGTTTCTTAAAACGACATAGTTTAGAGAGTTAATGGACATATATTTTTTATAATCGAGTTTAACAGTTGACTATTCAGATTTCTTAAATGGTCAAGTCAACAAAATATGAGAGTTAAAATGATCAATATTTGAAAGTTGAAATTTTTTTTTGCTTAAACATAAGTTGAAAGTTTTTTTTGGTTTTAATTTGAAAGTTCGGAGTTTTAGTGGCTGTTTTCTCTATAAAAATCTCCTTCTAAAGATTTAGGTCGTAACCATTAAAATAGTAATAGAAATGAATAAAAAAACAAAATAAAAGATAAAAATGAGTATTTATTATTTATTGTTCCATACTAATTTTGCTAAAGAATGTTTTTGTTTTATAGTTCGTTAAATTAAAGAAATGACAAGGAACTATATTTAACAAATGCTGTGTAATTTTAAGGAATGAAGAGGAATTCACAATTCCCATTAGTTCTCTTTGTCACCACTTAAAGCCTGAAACACTTGTGTTTTGTAGTGACATTATGTTTTTTTTTGTAGATGAAGAAAAACGATTAATAGAACTAGTGATCTTCGTGACAAAAAAAAAAAAAAGAACTAGTGATCTATCTTTTCGATGAATTTGCTAGAATTTCTAGTCTTAATATTAGCTAGGAGTTATAAACTTCGCTGGCAGGGGCGGAGGTAGTGTTCGAGGAGTGGAGTTAGCTGATTCCATTATCTTTTTAAAAATATTTATTTTTACTTATGAAAATTTTTATTAATTCTATTAAAAATGAAAATTTGACTTCACTAGAAAAATTTGACCCCACTACAAAAAATTTTTGGCTTCGCCACATTTGGCTAGTGTATCATAAAATAATCATGAGGTAATTCTAGCAAGCATTTCTTTTGAATCAATGCACCAACATTGGAATCTCTCTTGCTACTACGCTCTAAGGAAAAAAACTGTAAGAGAGAAAACCTGTAAGTCTTTTGGATTCAAGTCGCCAGATGAAGAGGATTAATGAATCATTAATTACTCTCACTTAGATCAATGAATGGCCACACGGCCCACACATATACTATAGAATGCACTTGATAAACCGATCTTAACCCTCTGGATACTACGCACCAATCGGTCTAGAAGTCACAAAAGAACCAAGTAAATCACCACATTAAGAAAGAGATTGTTTATAAGAAATGGTTTACAAGAGCTATATATATAAATAGTAAATGCGAGATTATATTAATTTAGTAGATAAACCTATTTTCTTAAATATTACTTTCATTTAAATAGATAAATAGTATCATTCACCGTTATAATGAATTAAATTCGTAATGTATCTAATATTTTTATATTAAAAATTGTTAGTATATGTTAAACTGTTTATCTATAATTGTTAATTATTATGTTTTTTTAATCTCACACCTATGTATTATCTAAAAAATTCTTATATATTAGAAAATAAAATTTGTTAAAATATAATTTCACCTTTTGGAAATGTGGGTCAGAATCTAGTGGAGATATTAAATTCAACTTTTATTGACATAAATTCATGCATAATCATCATGCTGGAAAAACACATGAAAATACATGATACGTTAACCTTTCCTATTTTGTCGCCAGTCTTAACTAACACTTGAATGTTGGAAGAAAAAGCGTCACGCAAATGATCACGGTAGTAAACACGTGTCATTATCTTACCCGATATATTAAAATCCAACGGTCAGACCATAGAGTAGTCGCTCTCACATATTCATGCATCGACCGTTACCATCTCGACACGTGGCATGATAGTGGCACCCGCCTCGCGCCGGCCACACAGCGTGGCATTCCTCACCTAACCAATATTATTATTATCGTATTCTTTTTCATGTTTCGTTAAAGATATGAACTGGAACAACGCGAACTCCTCCCGGGATTGGAATTGCAAAGCAATTTGGTGTCATTTTTATTCTTTTCTATTTTTTATTTTTTGTTTGGTTTTCTCTTCTCTGCGAGTTCTTAGGGTTTCTGTATTCTCTCTCGTTCTGTGATTGATATCTCGAAGAGTCAAACCAAAGTTTTGGCGTTTCTCCATGTAAGTCACACCGAAGATCTCCTCTTTCGTTGTTTCACTTTGTATTGTTTCTGGATTTGATTGGTTATCGCCCGTTTTCTTCATGGTTATTATGTTCTTCCTGACAATGAGAAAGAATCTCTGTGGCTTTACTCGAATCTGGTTCTTCTTATTCATGATGTCGTTTCTTCACAATGGAATTTGAGTTTGAGAAAGGAAGAAAAATGTAGTGTGCATGGGGAAAACAGAAATTGATAATTTTGGATCTAAGAGCATTAGTGTTGTAGTTTAGATACTGCTTATTATGTATTCTTGTTGAGGTTATTGTTTATTGGATCCGTTAAGAAATGGATTTTAAACTTCATAAGCCTATCTCAGCCTATGTGGTTCTCTTTATTGGTTCTAAACTTCGTATTTTTCTGATTTTTCCTTTACAGTTTCTTTGCGGATCTAAGATCCTCGTAGATTAATAATAGGCTTATGAAGTTCATCTCTGCCTGCAACAATTTTTAGTGAGGAGAGATTGAGAGATGGAGATTGCAGCTCTTTTAACATCTGCTGGAATCAACATTTCGATATGCATTGTGCTGCTGTCACTTTATTCCGTGCTCAGGAAACAGCCAGCCAATTACTGTGTCTATTTTGGGAGAAGGCTTGTTTGTGGAGGTGCTAGGCGTTACGATCCTTTTTGGTATGAGAGGTTTGTGCCTTCTCCAAGTTGGCTCGTCAAAGCATGGGAAACTAGTGAAGATGAGTTATTAGCTGCTGCTGGTCTTGACGCTGTTGTTTTCCTCAGGATGGTCATTTTCAGGTTACTGCGAACTCCATCCTCTCCCACTTTGTTCTTATGTTTTATTCTTCATAACTCTCACAGCTGGTTTACTATGTGTTTTTTTTTTCCCCTGCAGCATTCGTATTTTCTTTATTACTGCTGTTGTTTGTATTGCCTTTGTGCTGCCTGTAAATTATTATGGCCAACCGAGGGTGCACAAGGAAATTCATTTGGAGTCATCCGAAGTGTTCACTATCGAAAATCTTAAAGAAGGTTCAAAATGGTAATCGTGATTTTGCTTTAAAATGTGTAGCTTTCATTTCTACCTGTTTTTCTGTGAGGAACTATAGTTCAACTTTTTCTATACAGAGTATGTAAAGTGATGATCTTTCTTTTCTTTTGTTGTAAATTTTGTTACTCTTAGGCTGTGGGTTCATTGTCTTGCACTGTACATTATAACTTCAGCAGCATGTCTTCTTCTCTACTTTGTGAGACCCTCTTGTACCTTGGTTTATCTCATCCATGCTTATTGTTTTACTCTTGGTTCCTCCGTTTTAAATAATTTTTAGTTTACGTTTCTTTCTGTTAAACATTTTTTTTACTGTAGGAGTATAGGACCATAGCCAAAATGAGGCTTGGACATATTACTGGTTCTGCCCCAAAGCCAAGTCAATTTACCGTTCTTATCCGAGCTATTCCATGGCATCCTGAGCAATCTTACAGCGACACACTGAGCAAATACTTTACAAATTACTATTCATCAAGTTATTTGTCCCACCAGATGGTTTACCATAATGGCATCATTCAGAGACTGCTGGTATGTGTTCTCCTGGGGACACTATGTCTATCGGGTTTTAAGATATTTTTAGGCTGTAGCTAACCTCTTGGTTTACCTTATGAGAGAAGAAATTTTTTGATAAAATTCTGTTATTGCCCTTTGTGAATATGATTTGAAAGTTTCGCCTGCGTTATGTGTTTCTTCTTCTTTCCGTATTCAATTTAGTTGATAACTTTCGTAGTTGGTGCAGAGCTTGATGTTTCTGAAGTATAATGTGCTTTTTAGATGTTATAAAGGGTTATTTATTTCATAACTACATGCAGAGATTGATGATCTTGCATAGAAGAGTGGATATAATGGTTAAATTTAGTTCGCGTATCAGTTAAAAGTGTATATATATTATCGGATATAAAAGATCTACAAGAGAAAATTTGTTTGTATCCTAACTGTAACGCTTTCATTTGGAATCAAAACAGAAATAGGTAGAAACTTGGATAAATGATATGTGGATGGTGTGTACTTGTGATAACATACTTGAGATTGAAGTTCTGTATTATAGAAATATTTTGACCTTTAGATTACCACAATTTCTGTCTCAGCACGATGCAGAGAGGATGTGCCTGAGTCTAAAACATGTTTCTCCTGAAATCAGTTGTAAACCGAGTTTGACTCCATGTAATTTTTGTGGAGGACCTACAGCCACAAATTCGTTTCACATCCTATCTAATGAAGGTGACAGTGTGAAAGGAATGGAGCTTGGTGAGTTGACTGTGACTACAACAGAGCAAGTAAGGAATTCTTCTGACTTTCCCTGGTCTCAGAAGTAGAACTGCTTTATGTGAAATTCATTGTTAACTAAGGCCACAAAATATTCTGCTCATTTGTAGGAACGTCCAGCTGCTTTTGTGTTTTTTAAGACACGCTACGATGCACTTGTTGTTTCAGAGGTTCTACAATCATCAAATCCTATGTTATGGGTGTCGGACTTAGCTCCAGAACCTCACGATGTGTATTGGAGGAATCTCAACATACCTTATCGACAACTTTGGATACGGAGAATAGCAACTCTTGTTGGTGCAGTTGCCTTCATGTTTGTGTTTCTTATTCCTGTGACCTTCATTCAAGGTCTGACTCAGTTAGAACAGCTGTCCCATGCATTTCCTTTTCTAAGAGGCATCTTGAAGAAGTGAGTACTTTATTTACATTTAAAACCCATAAGGAAAGTAATGTTAGGGAAATCAAATATGTATGTTCTGGTTTTGTAACATCTTTAAAGTTAATCAACCATTCAAACCATTTTGCAGGAAGTTTATAAACCAGGTCATCACAGGGTACTTACCCAGTGTGATACTGATTCTGTTTTTCTATGCCGTTCCACCATTGATGATGTATTTTTCAGCCTTGGAGGGATGTATTTCACGGAGTATAAGGAAGAATAGTGCATGCATCAAAATCTTATATTTTACCATCTGGAATGTGTTCTTCGTGAATATTTTATCCGGGTCTGTAATCAGGCAACTGAATGTCTTCTCTAGTGTCAGAGACATACCTGCACAACTTGCAAGAGCAGTGCCGACACAGGTAATTTACATTTCACTAAAAGATAAGTATTTAAGCTTCTACAGTCACTTGGAGATAGTTTGGTTACATTTTGCCAAGATCAGATTGTATATAGTGTTCTCTTGCACATGGATAAACCACAAACTGGAGAATATTTAGGCTAGTGTAGGAATTACACACATCTGGCTTTATAATTTGGGCACCTTTACATGTTTATTCTTTATTAGAAAAAAGTAAAGAAAAAGTTCATTGGTTCTAATATGGCTTCAATCGTTGACATATGCAGGCTGGCTTCTTTACGACCTATTGTTTCACATCTGGTTGGGCCAGTTTGGCTTGTGAAATAATGCAACCTATGGCTCTTATATGGAATCTGGTAGCAAAAGCTATTTCCAAGAACAAGGATGACTCATACGAAACACTTAGGTTCCCATACCATACCGAAATTCCTAGGCTGCTGTTGTTTGGCCTCCTGGGTTTCACCAATTCAGTCATAGCGCCACTTATTCTACCGTTTTTGCTGATTTACTTCTTCCTTGCATATCTAATATACAAAAATCAGGTAAGTCTACAATCCATACCTTCTCTGATCTCTCTTACATTATGTCACAGTTAAGTATTCAGCTTATCATAATGGACTTGTATGGCCAGGCTCATGATCTTTTGAATACCCTCTATTTGCAGATACTCAACGTGTATATTACGAAGTACGAAAGCGGTGGAAAATACTGGCCTATCTTTCACAACACAACAATCTTCTCACTGATATTGACACAGATCATTGCTTTGGGTTTTTTCGGATTAAAGCTATCAACGGTTGCTTCGGGTTTCACCATACCGTTAATTCTTCTCACTCTGCTTTTTAGTGAGTATTGCCGGCATAGATTTGCGCCAATATTCCATAAACATCCCGCTCAGGTTTGATCAAAATATATGACCAAAAGCTTTTATGTCCACAGTATGGTTGGTGCTTGATAAATCAGTTTCTTTCAGGTTCTTATAGACATGGACAGAGCTGATGAAATGGCTGGAAAGATGGAAGAGTTACACAAAAAGTTGCATAGTGTGTACTCCCAAATACCCTTACACCTTCAGAAATCATCAAGCAATGGTGAAAGCAGTACTCCTTTCGCAAATCAGGAGTTACCAGATCCTGAGAAATTGAAGCCAGGTTTGAATTCAGACCATTGGTTTCTTTGGTTTACTTGATTAGCGTATGAGAGTGGTTAACATTATTTTCTAACTTTGTTTTACAGAGGAAGGGGACGCCATAGCTAAAGAGTTATGGGGCTTCCAGGGCAGCGAATCTGGTCAAGAACATGACACTAAGTCATGTCCCAGTGCTTCTTCACCAGAGCATCTGACTCCAAAGATGATCGAACTCCACAAACGGAACTAGAGCGTTTAATCAATGATTTGACGTGCTATTCAATCACTGGGGCTGCAATTCATTAAAGTGGGGGTTTAAGCAGAAGAATTTTCTGTTGAAGAAGCTCAGCTCCAAAAGGAGCCAGTGGTGAATGGGAATATATACTCACTGGAAGAAAGATTAGTGGTAAAGGTTGAATTGGAATATTTTTCATTTTCTTTAGCTGAAACTAGGAAAGTAAATTGGAGAAAGCATGTACAGTCTTCTTGCTTAAAGATAAAGATGTACATTTTATAGTTAACTAGTGATATTCCGGCGCTACGCGCCGGATTCGTATGTTGTATTTTTACTTAAATTTATAATTTATTATATAATTTTAGTAAAGAAAATATGTTAAAAATATGTAAAATTAAAATATGTAAAAAATGATATTTTCTGATCCTTTTGATAGTGGTTTGCGACCGTAGTATATTATTTTGTTTGAAGTTGTTTAGTTCAAAGTAGAATAGCATAAATAGTTGTTACTAATCGATTAATAAAAATAGAATAAAAATCGATAGTCGTAAAAAAGTTAATTTAGTTGGAATCTTAAATACTCATGTCATAGACTGAGCTTTATTTCAAGAAATGTTTGAAGGTGTTAAACCTGAGAAAGTTGATTAACGCATACTACTTTAAAAGTAAGCAATCATCAACCCTAATATCTCACCCATTTGTTAACATTTCAGGCTTGCCAAAATTGTTGTAGCCTAGTCTCAATATCTCTACACCGATTTGTCTTCAACTCCGAACAATGAAACTGGGAATTCGAAAATGATTGAATTGGGAAGAGTAAAGGGATTATCGTCCGAACTCTCACACCGTCTATACATATACAATGAAACTGAGAAAGCAGGAACTAAAGAAGCATTCAATAGGAGATAGTGGGATGAGTGGAATTTCTGGATTGATTATATGAACGATTACGTTGATTGCGTTAAAGAAGGAGAATTGTAGAGGCTATATTCTCCATCGTCAACATCAAATACAAAGAAATCCTATAAACCAGTGTTTTGAAAACCGACCCGGACACTGAATCGGATGATTTACCGGATCACTGGATCATTGGATCAACTGCGGATGGATCGCAGATTAATAAATGAATTAGTTTTATTATATAATAATATATTAGCTATGAAAACAAATATATATAAAAACTAAAGTTAAGTATTTTAAGTGTATATACAAAATATTAAGAAATAGTTTAGATTATTTTAAAAAAAAATTGTAACATAAGAGTTATGACATCTAAACAAATCAAGACATAAAATTAAACTTACAATCCAAAATAAACCAAAATTAAAACATCATTGTAATAAATTGTCAATAACAAAAATAAACTAACACCAGATCACATCAACTAATTTTGGTTTTCTCTAAATTTTAAAACTTACCAACAAAATTTTCTAAATTTGTCACTTCATCATCTTTGGGATATTTTTCAGCAAGAGCATTCTCTAATTTATTATAATCAAGCTCGCCAGATTTTTCTTCTTCAACAATCCAAAACTCTGTTTTGTAATTCACATGATCATATGATTTTATTCTTTTTGATCTGTAAATTTAAAATATAATGATTTGTTATAAAATAAGTTAAATAAAAAATAAAAAAATAATTTACTCACCTTTCTTGCAAACGTAAATTGTAGTGTAGAGGAATAATAAGCCTCATCGTGCTTTAGTCTGTTTATAGACGTGCGGCTCAAGCACAATCATAACTCACCTTTCTTGCAAACGTAAATTATAGTGTAGAAGAAGAGGAAGACGGCAATAAAACTGAAAATTTTAAATTTTTAATTAGAAATTTAGAATATAAAAAATTATTTTAAAACTTAACTTGAACTAAAAACAGTAAAAAATAAAATTATCTATTGGTTCAACCAGTGCTGCAACATGTATCGGATTTTAGTGAGTTTTTGTGTGTGTTTATGGGTTTTTCACAAAATCCAAATCTGATTTATATTAGGTCACCGGATTTATCGGTTCAACTACGGGTCCGGGTCAGATTCAAATACTCTTATAAATGTTTAGATCTGTATGAAGGAATGTTTAAAACCCCCAATTTATTTCACAATTAATACTAAAATTCATTAAATTTAAATTGAAAAAATATTTTAATTATTAAAAAGAAAATGCCACATGGCATTTTTCCCCCCAAGGAGATAAAAAAGCCTACTTTATTAGTATAGATGTAACGGTGCAAAATGTACAAGTACTCAACCTTTCTCAATAGAATAACTAAGAGCAAAGAGCTCTTCTCTTCGTACTTCTAATTTTTTATTTTGAAACATTATTTTTTAAATTTTGATAATCTTAAAAACTTTTGAATTAAGATGTTGACTTAGAATATTTTATTAGTGCCTCAAACTATATGTGAACATTCTGAATAAAGTATATTCACAACTTAAAGAATTATATGTGTTTTGATTTCACATAATATAGATTTGGCCCAATTGTTTTCATATAATTAAGGTAATACAGTATTTTAGGCCATGTTTTGGATTTTTTATTTCAATTTCTCAATGCAAATAATAACATTAATATTGAAATTTTTCTTCATAATTTACTCTATTTGATTAAATTTTCATTGTTAATAGAGAAATGACTCTAGATAGATCCAAATGTAGACTCCAAGGTCCAACTTCATAAAAATGTTTCATTTAATGATGACAAATTACCAAGTTACCTGCAACCTAAATTTAACCTATAATATTTAAATAATAAAACAATAAAGAACAAGTTCATTTTCAAAAGGGCTCTCTTTTTCCGTTGTCGTCTTCCTCGATCCGAGCCGGTGTCGTCCTTGATCCGTTCCGTCGTCGTCGATCCATTCCGCCGCCGTCATCGATCCATTCCGTCGTCGTCCTCATTATCTCTCCGATCTGATCAAGGTAAGCTTATTTCCGATCTGATCCTATCTGTCGTCGTCCTCACTAAGTCTCATGATATGTTGTTGGGATTGAATTTCATAGTTGTTTTGAAACTTAAGATTGGATTCTCTTCATCTTCACCTTCTAGACTCACAAATTTACTTTGTCTCTGTGGTTGATTGTTTTGAGAATTGATTGTGATTTTTTTAACAGATTTTCGAGTGGCTGAAGTGTTCTGTGTTTGTGGACAATGGAACTCAAACGAATCTCTCCACTGGGAGTTTAGTGTTGATAGGAATAGGAATGCATCTTCTATTTACCTAGAAGAAAATCTTCAGTATGAAGATTTGATTAAGATGGTCTCGGAAGATTTTAATGTTAAGGAGGAAAAAATCTGTTTGAGTTATGTGATTTTGTTGGACCTTAAAAGCATTGTTGAAGGTTTTCCCCCAGTCTCCATAGGCAATACTCGCCAACTCAGAAGTTTCATCTGGAAGATCAGAGCATTTGATGGAATGTCTCGGTTATGTGTTAAGGTTTGTATGATTTTCTTCAACTAAATTATTTCAGGATGGCTTTCCTAACAATGTATTAAACCTTCCAAAACAACTTGTCTTTTTGTAGGTTATTTCTGATTCAGAAAGCTACTATTTAGTTTTGTTTTACAAAAGATGTTCTGGAAAACTTGTCAAAGTTATTTTACGGAAGTTTGGTTTGTGGAACATCGTTTAGTTTCATTTTTACGAAAGATGTGCCATAAAATTTGTCAAATTTAGTTTTACAGAAGTATGTTTTGTGAAAAAAGTGTTTCTTTTTGTTTTATGAAAGGTATTCCGCTACACTTGTAAAAGTTAGTTTTGCATAAGTTTGTTCTATAAAATACTCCTTAGTGTTATTTATGAAAGATGTTCCGCAAAACTTTTTGACGTTAGCATTGGGGAAGACTCTTTTGTAAAACACTATTTAATATCATTTTACGAAAGATATTCCATAGAAATTGATAATTTTCTCATTGTGTCCTTTCGAAAAAAAATGCTGAATAATTCTTCCCTACACAGAAATTGTTTTATTGTCGTCCGGAAAAAAAATATGAAGTTTATTATGTTGTATTTTCATTTAAATTGGTGCTGAGTATGCAGAACATTTACGGCTCAATTACTTGGACAATATGATTTGCCATGTTATTTTAGCTGTCGATATTGTTAAGACTGATTTTGACTCCAAAAATTAGTGACACATCAGACAAGTTGAGATGCATATACTTCCTCCTATGAATCAATAATCTTCCCCGGCAGTTTTAAAACATATCAAAATTGACAACAACTCATATGTAAATAGATATTTATTTATTGTTTTGATGATTTTCAATGGAGAATGCATTTAATATATTTAAAAGCCACAACAACAAAAAGGTTCTTCAGGATGCTCTTTTGTAGGAACACATTGGCCAGTTTTGTATCCTGACCTCGTGCATTCGACGAGACAGTTAACCAAAGAACATGGATCATCCAAGCAATGTAACATAGCGGCTTCAACTTCCCCTACATTTCACCCAAACCCAAAATAAATAAATGAGTACACGGCGAGGTATATGATGAAATCATAAAAATATATATGATTTGATGCGAAGCTCATAGACGGATATAACCTTGGACCGTGATAAATAGGATGATTAGGGAAGAAATCATTAAGAAGCTCAAGAATCCAATTTTGCAATTCATTTTCAGTTTTTTTTCTGAAAGGAAGATTTCACTTTATTTTAATGTTTTAATACTATATGCTCTATCATGTTGCTATGAGTTCTTTTTATAGTGTTTTTGAGTCAAACAAAATCTTTCAATGTATTAGTTTCCATTTATTGGAGCTTTTCAAATATGATTTTGCCATTTTAGTTTACTTGTGTTATTAATTTAGTTTTAATTAATACATTTTGACTCTAAATTTGAATGTATTATTTTTTATTGACTTGCACATTTTAAACTTTATGGAAAATTAATCTAGAGATCTTGACTTTATTTTCCACAAAACTTGTCAAAGTTACTTTTGAGAAGTTTTGTTTTGAAAAACACTATTTAGTGTCACTTTACAAAAGAGTTTCCGCAAGACTTTATTAATGTTCTTGTTAAGTCCTTTCGAGGGAATATTTTTTCAAATAATTTTTGTATGTACAAAAATTGCTTTATTCACTTTCTGGGAAGAAATATATGAAGTTTATTCTGATTTATTTTCGTTTAAATAGGTACAAAATATGATAAATTACTCTCTCAATATTTCTAGCTCGATTACAATGGCAACACATTTTCCCCGTGAAAGTAATTTTAGACATCGATATCACTAGCACCGATTTTAGCCATTTTTATCACTAGCAACACACTTTTTTAGTAAACTAGATAGAATGTAGGACTGGCGTAAATCTTCGCGGGCCATTTTGGACCGTTTACTATTTAGGTGATTTTACGAATTCTCCCAAAAATCACTTTGTTTCACTTCGAGTTGCGGTTTTCGGTCCAAATAGTTATACAAAATGATGAAGATCGTATCTTTTCTTCGAAAAATATTCAGTGTTTATGATTAGCAATTTTCAACTCAATGCTTAGCTATTTTTGGTAAACAAAGGACTTATTACTTATTTCCGCAAAATACCTCAACATCAACTTCATAACGATGAAACGAGCTTGTCATGGACGAGATAAGGGCGAGGAGAATCTTGATTGAAGAATAGGAGCAAGGACACTTCTTGGAGAGATTAGAGTAATGACAAAGGAGAGGGGGAGAGAGTTTTGCCGATGAGAAAGGAGAGAGGAGAGAGAAATTTTTGGCCAATAACAAAAATGATGACAAGTAGAGAGAGGCATCACAATTTTTTTACACAGAAATAGAAGTGGCGAAGAGAGAGAGAGAGAGAGAGAGAGAGAGAGAGAGAGAGAGAGAGAGAGAGAGAGAGAGAGAGAGAGAGAGAGAGAGAGAGAGAGAGAGAGAGAGAGAGAGAGAGAGAGAGAGAGGTCCAATTCTGTCTCTTCTCATATTCTTTTGTTCTCCTTGACGACTTCGAATGATTTTGGTTAGATTCCCAAAAAAATTTAATAATCATTGAGTTTTTAATTTGATTTTACAAATTTTCTTTGGTAAAGATTTGTTTGCTTTGTTTTCCGAAACTCATTTTGTAAAACTGCCGTAGCAAGTTTTATGGAAGTATAACTACAATTTAGTTATGTTTTACAAAAGATGTTCAGAAAAACTTGTCAAAGTTGTTTTACGGAAGTTTGGTTTGTGGAACATCGTTTAGTTTCATTTTTACGAAAGATGTAACGTAAAATTTGTCGAATTTAGTTTTACAGAAGTACGTTTTTGTGAAAAAAGTGTTTCTTTTTGTTTTATGAAAGGCATTCTGCTACACTTGTAAAAGTTAGTTTTGCAGAAGTTTGTTCTGTAAAATACTCCTTAGTGTTATTTATGAAAGATGTTCTGCAAAACTTTTTGACGTTAGCATTTGGGAAGACTCTTTTGTAAACACTATTTAATATCATTTTACGAAAGATATTCCATAGAAATTGATAATTTTCTAATTGTGTCCTTTCGAAAAAATGCTTTCGGAATAATTCTTCCCTACACAGAAATTGTTTTGTTGTCGTCCAGAAAAAAATATGAAGTTTATTACGTTGTATTTTCATTTAAATTGGTGCTGAGTATGCAGAACATTTACGGCTCAATTACTTGGACAACATGATTTGCCATGTTATTTTAGCTGTCGATATTGTTAAGACTGATTTTGACTCCAAAAATTAGTGACACATTAGACAAGTTGAGATGCATATACTTCCTCCTATGAATCAATAATCTTCCCCGGCAATTTTAAAACATATCAAAATTGACAACAACTCATATGTAAGTAGATATTTATTTATTGTTTTGATGATTTTCAATGGAGAATACATTTTAGACATAATATATTTAAAAGCCACAACAACAAAAAGGTTCTTCAGGATGCTCTTTTGTAGGAACACATTGGCCAGTTTTGTATCCTGACCTCGTGCATTCAACGAGACAGTTAACCAAAGAACATGGATCATCCAAGCAATGTAACAAAGCGGCTTCAACTTCCCCTACATTTCACCCAAACCCAAAATAAATAAAAGAGTACACTGCGAGGTATATGATGAAATCATAAAAATATATATGATTTGATGCGAAGATCATAGACGGATATAACCTTGGACCGTGATAAATAGGATGATTAGGGAAGAAATCATTAAGAAGCTCAAGAATCCAATTTTGCAATTCATTTTCAGTTTTTTTTCTGAAAGGAAGATTTTACTTTATTTTAATGTTTTAATACTATATGCTCTATTATGTTGCTATGAGTTCTTTTTTTAGTGTTTTTGAGTCAAACAAAATCTTTCGATGTATTAGTTTCCATTTATTGGAGCTTTTCAAATATGATTTTGCCATTTTAGTTTACTTGTGTTATTAATTTAGTTTTAATTAATACATTTTGACTCTAAATTTGAATGTATTATTTTTTATTGACTTGCACATTTTAAACTTTATGGAAAATTAATCTAGAGATTTTGACTTTTTTTCCACAATACTTGTCAAAGTTACTTTTGAGATGTTTTGTTTTGAAAAACACTATTTAGTGTCACTTTACAAAAGAGTTTCCGTCAGACTTTATTAAGGTTCTTGTTAAGTCCTTTCGAGGGAATATTTTTTCAAATAATTTTTGTATGTACAAAAATTGCTTTATTCACTTTCCGGGAAGAAATATATGAAGTTTATTCTGATTTATTTTCGTTTAAATATGTACAAGATATGATAAATTACTCTCTCAATATTTCTAGCTTAATTACAATGGCAACACATTTTCCCCGTGAAAGTGATTTTAGGCGTTGATATCACTATCACCGATTTTAGACATTTATATCACTAGCAACACACTTTTCTAGTAAAGTGGATAGAATGTAAGACTGGCGTAAATCTTCGAAAAATATTCAGTGTTTATGAATTTTCAACTCAATGCTCAGCTTTTTTTTTGTAAACAAAGGACTTATTACTTATTTCCGCAAAATACCTCAACATCAACTTCATAACGATGAAACGAGCTTGTCATGGACGAGATAAGGGCGAGGAGAATCTTGATTGAAGAATAGGAGCAATGGCACTCTTTGGAGAGATTAGAGTAATGACAAGGAGGGGGGAGAGAGTTTTTGCCGATGAGAAGGAGAGGGAGAGAGAAAAGTTTTTGGCAAATACAAAAAGATGACAAGTAGAGAGAGGCATCACAATTGTTTTTTTACACAGAAAAGAAGTGTGCGAAGAGATAGCGAGAGAGAGAGAGAGAGAGAGAGAGAGAGAGAGAGAGAAAGAGAGAGATAGAGAGATAGAGATATAGAGAGAGAGAGAGAGAGAGAGATCTAGATAGCAGAGCAAGAGAGAGAGAGAGATGTTCTACTTCTAGATATATCTATACAGTCGCTCTCTCTCATCTCTCTCTCTCTCTCTCTCTCGATCTCTCCTCTATCGCTCTCTCTCTCGCCTCTCTCTCTCTCTTTCTCTCTCTACTCTCTATCGCTATCTATCTTCCTCTCTCTCTCTCTCTCTCTCTCTCTCTCTCTCTAGCGCTATCTCTCTCTCTCTCTCTCTCTCTCTCTCTCTATCTCTCTCTCGCTCTCTCTCTCTTCTCTCTCTCTTCTCTCGCTCTCTCTTCTCTTCTACTTGTCTCTCTCTCTCTCTCTCTCTCTCTCTCTCTCTCTCTCTCTCTCTCTCTCGCTCTCTCTCTCTCTTCTCTCTCTACTCTCTCTCTTCTCCTCTCTCTCTCTCTCTCTCTCTCTCTCTTCTCTCTCTCTATCCTGCTCGCTCTCTAAGCTGCGATACTACATGAGAGAGAGAGAGGTGTGAAAGTTTCCTTGTTGGCTCTTCTTGTCTTCTTTCTCTATTGATGAGAGAGGAGAGAGATAGTTACATTTCTCTACCAAAACATGATGTCATTGTAGTTGTTGCTTGTTGGTCACGCTAAAACTATTTCATTTACTTTATGAGTTCATGTAAATAGTTGTAATTACAGAACATAAATTAGTACAAAACCAAACTCAAAATAGTTTTGGGTTTATAGTTCAGACCTTTTTGTTAATTTAGATGAGCCAAAATTTTGAAAATCAAAAGAAAACCTTTTAGACTTAGTTAGTTTCTACAACAATAGTTATGATGTGAATGTTAATATACATTTATGTTTTAAACAATATTATGTTTACTTTATGTGAAAATTATTTACTTTAATAAAAAAATCAAATTAATCAATAAAACTTTATAGAATTTTTTTAAAAAATTATTAATATATATTAAATTTACACATCATTTCACACAAAAAGAAATGGAAGCAGTTCTTTAAACTGTGTTGCTTCGTAGACGACACCTATGTAGCTCTTCGATTAATAAAAGGAATTAATATCATGATCAAGGCTTCTGTGGAAACTTGCCTTAGTTTCAATCTTATTTTATTTAACTTTCATCGTCAGAGAAGAATTTCTCAAGACAACATTAAAGGGGAAGAAGTTAAAGGTTTGTATTCTCTTTGTAAATTCTTCTTTAAACCATACATTTGTTTTCATATATAAAAGTGTATATACATCATATGCATTACATATATTTATAACTTAGGTGTAAAATAAAAACGTCAGTATTTAAACAATCCTTTTCTTATTATTTGAGGAGAATTTTATAAATGAACCTTTATCCCATGTGTGATTCACAACTTTGTCATTTTCTAGGTGTCAGCACCACTTTCCACCTCACAACTTTTTTTAAATAACCGTTTTTGGCGTAGACTAATTACATATCATACCATTGCCAAAAACATATATTATATATTCTATTTTATGCATTTTGATTCTAAACATTTATCCTAAGCATCTTGCCAAAAACATATAGTCTCATTTCATGAACGTGTTCACTAAATTTAGAATATTGGAACTTCTTATACATCCATATCACGACACTATTGGATAAAATGTAAACCCTATGGATAATATAATTTCTATGTCCTGTTAAGTTATATTGATACTTTTTAACATGCATATCAACTCGAAATAATATTGTCATTGGAATTCATATTTTCTAATTTTTCTAATTTATGTTATATAATATACTATGCTGAATAAACCAGAAACAAGCAGAATGTTGTGCAATTTGTCTCCGTATTGTTGTATATTAGTTAGTTATTGTTAGTAATATGTTAGCATAATAATTGTGTATACTCGATCACATCGTATTTTTATTTTGATTATAAACACTTAGATACAATATGAAAATATTACTGAAATATGAAACATATAGTCCATGATAAATTTGAATGAATCGGAAAAAAACACTGTCATTGGTCTGAGTTTAAGCTATATTTTCTTAATGGAGTAAATCTCGGTGTCAAAGATTGAATGCTCCAATTCAAAAGATTCATGAAATTTGAGTCTATCAAATATTTTCGGAATGATTGTGGTATTTCAATTATGGAAAGTCTATTGTTTTCTCTCCAATTTTAGAGGATAATATTCACACTAATTGATCGTTTTATTATATGATAGTAACCTAAGATGTTAAATCGGTATGGTCAAAATTTTGAATAAATATGCGATCAGTTATGGATTTTTTTGGCATGATTTTAAGGTTAAAATATCGAAAATTATACAATAGACAAATTATTGTATAAACATATATATAAATTTAACATTAGTTGGATTTTTGGTCAAGATAATATTGTATAAAACATATACATCTGTCTAAACATATATATACATAATATTAATTTTGTCCAAAAGAAGTCCATACTAAATTTCATGCAATCCCTTAAATTAAGCACCTTGACTTTTTAATTAAGGAATCAACATAATTGTTGACACTGCAAAATAATATTGGGCGGAGTGAAATTATCATTAAAAAAATATTCCTATATTTTATTCTGTTTCATACAATTCTTTCCAAATCATAAATTAGTTAATTTTGTCTCCATAAATGTTCAATCTGGTTAATTCTATAGTCAATGGCATTTCCTATATTTTTCCCTTGCATATAATACTTTCCAAAATAATAAATTGTAAACAAAAATTTAGGAATTCTTAAAATTGTATTTTCAAGAAAATTCATTTAACTCAAATCTTGTGGACATAAACCCTATATATATATATATATATATATATATCATATTAAACTAATGTCTTTTGTTATTTCTCTTAATAGCATTGTGAAGACACTATATATATATGCTAATAGTAATATCTTTTGTTATTGTTCTTAATATTTGCAAATGAAGAGTTCTAAAGATACTAATCGGTGCATTTATGGTCTTTTTAGTTTATTTAATTGTTTTTGTATAATTTGTTCATTTGATATTTTATTATTTTATTGTCTATGTCTCATTTTATCTTATATTCATAATTTATATTATAGAGCCATAATTCTATTGCATGTGTTCCGTTTTATCTTAAATTCATAAATAATTTTATATAAATTTATGCTTGTGCTTATAGGTTTGTTTTTACAAACTACACGTCGATTACACTTAACTAATAACACAAGTCTTAAAAAATTGAAGCTTACCTTATATAAACCTGCACAATTTCGTTACATCTTTCATTATATAACATGTATTATTTGTGACTGTGGTTTTTATGTTTTTAATATCTATATAATTTCTTTTAGTTCATTTACTCCGCGCAGTGCACGGATCACCACCTAGTGATGATACTAAAAAGTCTGGAGAAATTAAATACATCACCCAGGCCTTATGTCACGTTGGTTGTAAGTTGTATAATAATTTTCATGTTGCCCCATGGCACCGTGCACAGACAATAATAGTATTTTCAAGTTCTAAAAATTTGCAAAAAGATATTTTTCATGGAGAGTGTTCCTTATTTAAAAACCTGTTAATGATTACAAAATATTCACCAACAAATGAATCCAATATATCTCTTTTAGTATTCTTTTCGTTCCTCTCCCCTAAATCGACTATTCTATTAGAAAATTTTAATTTTAAGGTTTACTCTATATCAAATATTACAAATCATAACATAACATTTTTTTGAATGATCAATAAATTTGAAATTTCATCAAAAGAAAATTACAAATCATAATTTTACAACAAAACGAGGAAGTTGATGAACTTGCCAAAACTTCCCTCAGAAACTATCCTCTTGTATTAAGGCCCACAAACTGATCTTTAGGCTGGTACTTCTCCCTTTTAATTTATGAAAGTATTTGTGTTCAAAAAAAAAACTTTACAACAAAAAATATTACAAATCATTATGCATCAAAATTACCAATTGAGACATCAACTGATTTCATCTATACTTATAATTCTGGAATCAATTTTAAGTTTTTCATTATAACCTCATGGTTAGTTTTTCTAGAGGGCAAAAAAAAATTAGAAGGTTTGAGTAGTATGGAGTATATGAAATTCATTATTTTAGGTTGGTTAATTAGTAGCATTATTAATATATGAGTGTGATGTATTTTTTTCTGTCTGAAAGGCTCTTCTTTCTTTTTAATTGGTTTTTCTTTTTAATTGGTGGGTCTATTTTTTGCTACAAGCATCTACAATTTTCTGACTATGACTTCAAATATTTACAAACCGCATCACACCACAGTTAATAATAACAAAAAATCTCTACATATAACTATGTATTTATATGTTTTTGTTATTATTAGAATTACACTGCAGTTGTTATGTATATTGTCATTCGGACTCTATGAATTTAAGCTACATATAATTTAACAATGTTACAGTTGTGAATTTAGTATTTCTTTTCTTTTTATATATCATAATAAATAGTTGAGTATGCAGAACATTAATGGTATTAGAAATGTTTTTCAATGAAGCATACAAAAAAAAGACATCAAAAAGAGAAAATTAAAAATTGTTGAAAGAAAGGTAAAAAAATTGGGTGACGACAACCATGAAAACGAAAGGAAAAAAAGAAGAAATTAATGACAAATAATGATATCGGATCTGCCAAGCATTTGAAAATGTTGAGAAGGAACAAATATTTATTCATTAGTCTGATGGAACTATGATAAATGGTAGTGAACAAAAGAATATAGATGTTACAAACTGAAGACCATCTATAACAGAACAATTCTGGCTAAAACTTAAAATACATAAATTCTTTATAATATATAAAAAATGTGAGATAATATATGTGGGATATATTCAGAAATTAAAGTGATATTTAACGTGAAAAACTTAAAAAAATAAACACAAAATTTAACATTATTTTATAAATTAAAGGTTTTGGTTTATAATCAAATAGGACTAAATATGAGAGTTGAGACCTAGGTGAAATAATAAAATATGTAATTGATGTTATGGAACCACCTATTTACTCTTTATAAAAGCTTTGATTTTATCCAACTTTAGATTTATATGTTTAAAAATTTATTACCCAATCAAATATCTTTATATTTTACTTAAAACATTTATTTTATCGGTAGTATAAAAATTTTAAACGATAAAGTTAACTAGTTAAATTGGAAGGATATGATTGTAATTTAGATGCAATTCAAATTCTCAAGGGATTGATTGCTTTGGAGCATAAAGATTCAAATTCAAACGGCAATTTCATCTAATATGTCACTCTAGAGGGGAAGAGCGAGAACCAAACTTGAATGCAGGCTGATGATTCTGTTGTTTGGAGAGTCGATTGAATTCTATTTCTGATTGAAGCAAGGCAATTTCTTATTAGGGAAGAAGATGGAGAAAATCTGTGTCGCAGTGAGAGTGAGGCCGCCGACGCCGGAATCTTCATCGGAAAACGCATATCCTCTGTGGAAAGTGGAAGACAATCGTATCTCTCTCGACACCCCAATCTCAGTCGCTTCTTACTCTTTCGGTACAAAACCTTTTCAAATGATTATGGTTTTCGATTTCTATGCAGCTTCATCTTGGTGGTGTTTTTTTTTTTTTTTTTTTTTTTGTAGATCATGTGTTCGACGAAAGGTCTAGTAATGCCTCCGTCTATGAGCTTCTTACCGAGGATATCATTCATGCCGCAGTCGAGGGTTTCAATGGTAACCTTGTCTGGTCCAAACCTGAACAGTTGTTTGACTTTTTGATTCTGTTTTGATGTGATTTTGTTTTAGGTACTGTGTTTGCTTATGGGCAAACTAGTAGTGGAAAGACGTTTACAATGACGGGTTCCGAGACTGATCCAGGGATTATTCGGAGGTCTGTGAGAGATGTATTTGAAAGAATACAAATGGTATGCATCAGAACTACCCACCCGTGTGAAGTTACAAACAAAAAAAAAGACTACAGCTTTTAATTTGTGTCTTTTTATGTTCTTTGTTTCTAGATATCTGATCGCGAGTTTCTTATCCGGGTTTCCTACATGGAGATTTATAACGAAGAGATCAATGATCTCTTAGCTGTTGAAAATCAGAGACTTCAAATTCATGAACACTTGGAGGTGAATAGATCATATTCACAAGTGATATTTCATCTTTTAGTTTTTGTCTTAGAATTTGATTATACACACTTCTCTTTGATGTGTAGCGTGGAGTGTTTGTTGCTGGCCTCACGGAAGAAATAGTTAATGACGCTGAACAGATTCTAAAGCTTTTAGATTCTGGAGAAGGTTCTAAAGCCAAAGCTAAATTAATTAGAAGCTTTTTGATTATGTATAATGTGTATTGACATGATCTTCTTTAACTGAAAGTGAATAGGCACTTTGGTGAGACAAACATGAACGTTCACAGTAGCAGGTCCCACACCATCTTCAGAATGGTGGGGTTTTCGAAAGCTATGAATGAAACCTTCAACTATTGTTTTGAAAAGTATTTGTTCTGATACAATCTCTCTGGTGGGATAAGGTGATTGAGAGCAGGGGGAAAGGAAACAATTCTACAGATCCTATCCGTGTCTCAGTCTTGGTGAGTTATCATTTTCACTACGGGTGTAGAAAGCTGTTTATTCTCTTACGGGCGTTCTTTTAATGGATTCTAGAATCTGGTTGACTTGGCCGGATCTGAGCGAATTGCCAAGACTGGTGCTGGTGGAGTACGCTTGACGGAAGGGAAGTACATTAACAAGAGCTTAATGATTCTTGGTAATGTCATAAATAAACTAAGTGAGAGTGCAAAACTAAGGTATTTTCTTGCTTACCCTTTATTTGGCTACCCGTAACAGAGATACAGCTCAGCTCACTTCTGACATTCTTTGATTATAGGGGACATATTCCGTACCGAGACAGCAAGCTGACTCGAATTCTTCAGCCTGCACTTGGTGGTAATGCCAAGACTTGCATTATATGCACTATAGCACCAGAAGAGGTAAAGTTTGTTTTTGCTGTCAGGTTTTGCAAGATTAGTCAACTGACTTATGAAAGTTGCATGATCATGTGTGTAGTATCATATTGAGGAATCAAAAGGGACTCTCCAATTTGCAAACAGAGCCAAGCGCATCACCAACTGTGCTCAAGTGAATGAGGTCTGCATTTGAATTTTAAAGCATTTGTAATTCTATTGGTTCTTTGGAGAGATATATTTAACCTTAATGCTCTGTTTGAATGCTCCAGATCTTGACTGATGCTGCTTTATTGAAGCGCCAAAAGTTAGAGATAGAGGACTTACGTATGAAGCTTCAGGTATAATCAAATTTCGATTACATCTTTGGAATAGGGACAATGCTAACATTAGTAATTCGTAGGGATCCCATGCTGAAGTGTTGGAACAAGAGATTCTAAAGTTAAGCAAGCAGATGCTCAAGGTAGATTTTTTTGTGCTTTTTTCTAGTGCATTGAATAGAACATTGAGCAGACACATCATTAGAAAACATATATGCTTTTGTTTTGGTTTTCAGTATGAGTTGGAATGTGAAAGACTCAAAACACAACTTGAGGAAGAGAGAAGGAAACAGAAGGACCAGGAGCAGTGCGGTCAACACTTGAAAACTGAGAACTTAAACAGTCTTGTTACAAATGATAGCAGCGATGTTCCCGGGACTCCTTGCTGTAAACCAGCTGAACGTGCCTTTGTGGTTGCGCGGACAAATTATTCAGAATTGCCTGATTTTAGTCCGATGGTTGATTCATTGGGAGACTTGGCTGATGAAGACACTTGGGAAAAACTAAACAAAGGATTTGTTTCAGATCTCGATAGCCTTCAGTTTACACCTGCAGTTAGAAGTCAACCTATTCCTTTTACTCCTGCAACCATGGTGAGTAGATACATTTACTTAACTCCTTTTCTCTTCCAATAATAACAGAATCATATTGAATAAAGACTTCTGGACCTCTTAGGAATGCTCGCGTGAAGATCACAAAGAGGTGGAAAAACTCAAAAGTCAGATTGACTTGCTGAATAATGAGAAGGACAGTCTGCAGGTTAGCCTTTATCGGTTGTTCAAGTGAAAATGCTCTGCTCTTTCGATTTTAGTTAGACAGATTCTCTCAGGTAGATCTGACCACAAATTGAACTTTTTATTTTCTATCTTCTTGATTTACTTCAATTCTTGTTTTTAAACTTCAGTTGATAAACTGGATACCATGTTACCAAGTGATTTGGATTTTTAATGATTATTTTTGAAATCATTTATATATTCTCAGGTAAAATTCAACGAGCAAGTAGTTATGAATAACAAACTTATGGAAGATATCTCTGAGCTCAAACAAGAAATGCTTCACATGAAAGAGATTCCAAAACGGTTATACGAGTCAGTTGCTAATTGCAAGGATGTCTACAAGGATGTTATAGTCACAATGAAGGTGAACAGCTTATTTTCTATTGTGTAACTTTTACTTTTTTTTTGAGATTATGAATAAAAAAAGACTCTCTTGCATTTTGTTAGAGCTTCATAGCTGAGAAGGAAACTCCAAGAGCAAAGCTTTTCTTTGGTGTAACTGAAATCACAACGAGCCTTCTTTCAACTCTAGAATCACAATTCTCAGTGATTATGGATGGTCAGAAAGCTGGTAGCGGAGATCATCCTCTATCCGATCAATGGGAAACACTTCGTGTGAATCTGAAAAACACAACAACATCATTACTTTCAGACGCACAAGCAAAAGATGAAATTCTTAACTGCCACAACAAGGTAGCTTCCTTGTCACAATCATCAAGATACGGATCAGTTTTACTTATTTTGTTAATAGTTTTGCTAGGATACTTTTCTCTCTTGTTAGGACTTTAATCCAGTGAAACATCTACGTATGCTGAACTGCAAATAAATACGGTTTTTTTTTCTTCTGGTAATTTACAAATAAATAGCAAAGACAGTTGGTTGCATACTAAGCCAAAGCTCTGATTTTGGATCATAGCGTGTAATTGCTTCTGTTTTTATACATTTGTGTAGAGCTTCGCGTAAATCTCTATACAGGAATGTTTCAAGGAAGAAGCAGGAACTGATTATTATTTGGCTAATTAGATCTTGTGGTCAGACTACTGTTTCTCAGACACGTTTTGAATGTGATTTTAAGGAAGAAGAAACGGCTGCTTTGGAGGAGAAACTGAAGTGCGAGCTCAGCATCATCATGGAAAGATATAATGATGTGATCATGGATGGCTCCAAGGAGAGTGAGCTTGTAGCGGGAGATGGAGAGCTTGATCTTGATCTTGAGGAAGCTTTGCATGTACCAGCTGGCCCAATGACGAGGGCAAAGACCAAACGGCTAAGGGAAGCATTCATAGGTCTAATTCAAAAGATGGACCGAAAGATCATTTATGAAGATCAAATCCAAGATGGCAACATTTGGATTTGTATTTCGGCCAAGGAAATAACTCATGGAGATTGGGCTTTCAACTTGGCTCAAGTAGAATTATCAACGGCCAAGAACCAAGATGAAACTTTGATTCACCGTTGGGTCTTGGGCGAGAAAGCTTATGGTCCGGTCGTCCACGGGCCAGCGTCTTAAAACTGACTGGGTCAACCCTGAAGATCAAGGATTGACTGACCACTTCAACTGTCAAAGTTGTCTTTTAATTTAGTCAGAAACTTTTTTAGTCTTTGTATTTCCTTAGTTTCTAGGGATTGCGTATTTAATTTTAGTTTTTCAGTGTAAACTCTATAAAAGGTTTTAGACGGTTTATGTCCAAAGGTTAACTAACCAATTTTTATTGTACTTCTTTTCTTTGAGAGTGATTCTCTTCTGTTCTTTCTTCCAGAACAACTTTGTTGTTGGAGCGTAATATTAATTGACCTACACCGATCACTGGGTCATATCCTAAGTGATCAACCGAAGTATCAAAAGAGTCTTCCGCAACTTAGGTTCGACTATTCAATCCACATCACCATTAGTGTTGATTCTTGAAAGGATCATATCATATAGTGAGATGGAAAAAGAGTTGAGTTAGGACAAACACTTTCTTGAAGCTTCAAGAGAGAGCCATGAGAGACTGTAAAAAAAGTACAGTTCCTGAAGGAAGAAAGATAGTTTATAAAGTTCAAAAGGCAATTGATAGAAAACACTTTTGAAAATAAATCTAATTGATCTTTGAAATATGGGTTGTATTTATTATTGGTATTAGCTATTTGAATGCTATTTGATGAACAGTGTGTGAATAAGAATATCTTACTTTTGCATATTAACAGGAGTGCGCAAGAGATGTTAAACAAATCAGTGACATCACTGAACCGAAAAAAGTAGAGCCAAAGAAGAGATAAGGATTCTAGAAGACCAGGTCAAGTCTTGGAATTGCAAGTCATGGAATCCTTATCACCACGTATAACTTGATTCATGCCTTTCATGTCACGTGGTCTGTCTCTATACTATTCAAATCTTTCTTTCTTTTTCGAAAAACAAAACTACTCTATCTATTCAATTTTTTTTTTTTGAAAATCTTTCTTTCTTTTTCGAAAAACAAAACTACTCTATCTATTCAATTTTTTTTTTTGAAAAAAAAAAAAATTTTACTTCGTCAATTCCTTTTACCATTCATTTTTACCATTTGTTCTTATTCAGTTACAATTTACAATAATAACCGTATAATGATTAACCAGTTTACTTTCGGTGGATCCTCTTATTTTCGTTGCCTGTCATGTTCCTATTCAGAAACCTTTTTGTGACAACCTGTTTTGTAGACTCTGATTCAAAGCTCCATAGAATATCGACTTTAACTTCTCACATGAACCTTTCACGGCCAAATATGTAGGTTATTGGTGCACTTAGCATTCTTCGAATCCAAGACCTCACCAGTTAACAACTTTTCCACAGGACAAGTTGTCACCAATTGATCTGCATCTGCAGTTTAATTGGTGACAACTCATTCTGAAGGAGTGTTGTTAAAGGGTGAGGTCTTGGATTCGAGAAACGCCAAGCACACTAATAACCTACCGGTGGATATGTAGGCGTTTCCTCCCATGATGAGGAGAGTTAAGGTCGGTGCCCTGCAGGACTGTGAATCTGAATCTGCAGGACGGATTGTCATACTTTTATCCAAAAATGCTATCGCAAAATTATAAATGTTTCTAACTACTGCAGGTTAGAAAAATATAACTACATTGTGAAAGACTAAATCTCACATTAGAGGTTAGTATAAATTTTAAGTAATATGTAAATGATATGCTATCTAGTTATCGTTAACTAGTTTAAATTAAATTCTATAGAATTTGATATGGTATCATTATCAGTCCTAAATCTCTTTATTGTGGCTTATTCGTGGATGTTCAATTCCACAAACTTCACACTTCGAATCTCCAATTATGAATGTTACATAAACATGGGGCTATCCTGCATTTTGGGTTGATTTATAAGAGATATAAATCAATCTATTTATCATTAACTAGTCTTGAGTTGGAAACTCATAAATTTTAATTACAAATGCCTTTCAATTTCAGTTATTTTATAGTATTCCTTCAAATACAATTTTATTTTTTTGAGTGATTTTGTTTATTTTCCAAAATGGATCCATCTTTATAAATATATATATCATTTCTTCCCCAAATTGGATCCATCATTATTGTGTGTATTTCTGAATGAATCTTTTCAAAAGTTAATTTAGATAATTTATGTGTATCATTCTTACATAAAAAAAAACACATTACTTTTCTCTATATCGTTTGAATGTCTTCGAAGAGATAATATAATAGTACTTTCAAGTTTTTTATCTTGGCATTTTAATTGCTTTCAATACAGAAATTTCACACATAATTAATATATCAACTACAGAAATTACAATGTATACTGAATTAAAGAAGCAGAAAAACAGAATTGTGTTGTTGTAGACTTGTAGTCCCCAACAACTGCCATTATATTGAAGACACTATTTTCTATCTAGAGATGGTGAGTTCACATGGATGGTGATAAATCAAAGTCTAGACTCTATGGTGAGTTTTTAGCTTAAGATTAGTGTAAACGTTTTTTTGTTC
Organism: Brassica juncea; assembly: GCA_018703725.1. Lineage (NCBI taxonomy): Eukaryota > Viridiplantae > Streptophyta > Magnoliopsida > Brassicales > Brassicaceae > Brassica > Brassica juncea. The sequence continues at coordinate 61,000,851 of CM031936.1, read as the reverse complement.
TAGTGAATTCGAAAAGAGAAACTTTGGTCTTTTACTTTCTTCTGTTCATTTTCTAGTCTCATCCACACTTACACATATTTCTGCAAAGAGAGTTGGTGATGAGTCGATATGTAACCTCTGGTTTCACAACTGTTTATTGTTAGAAATATATACATAATTTTCTGCAGCTGAAAGAATTTCAAGATCCGGAATTCCTCTATCTACTTCTCTAGCTTCCATCTTTCGCAATGGTGTTTGCTTGTTGTCTCCTGCACGTACAGATCAAGAATTCAGTCTTTAAGTTCATCTAACTGTAATATCCTTTACTGATGATGTTGATTCCTATGAATGGAAAATTGAAGGGAAAATCAGTACGAGATACTCTACAAGTCAGGTCTACTATTTTCTTCGTCAACCATAACCAGATGTAAGGTGGAGCAAACTCGTACAGACAATAGGGGGCATCCCTAGACATAGCTTCTTGGTTTGTCTGTTCGTCTTTAATAGATATCCAACAAGGGATTATATACTAAACTGGGTATACAGACAGACCCACAATATTTACTATGCAACGCGTTACCTGAAACGAGGAACCACTTGTTCTTCAGTTGTCCATATAGCTTGTCAGTATGGTTGGTGCTAGCTTCTCGATGTTCTCTGCAGCTAAACAGAAGCTGGGAGGCAAACTTGTTTCAATTTTAGTACTTAGTAGGTGATCGAATTCGTCAACGGTTGATCTTTTATGTTGGCAAGACAAGATGTATTGGGTAGCAGGATACACGACTTCACAGGAACACCTTCAAATCAGCTCATACACTTCTTAGATTGCTTGATGCAAAAATCCAAAACAAGATCTCCAGTTTTAGAGATACAAACCCCAACATATCTTCAAAGCTCATGAAGCTCTGATTATCATATGCATAATCTCTCTCTACTGACTCTTTCTTCGACTCTCAGATCATCAAGACATTAACTGTGCTCTCCTTGACTACCATGATATGGACTTTCACAGTGATGGCCACAAAATTTAATGGTTTCTAAATATATTTTTATGTAATGGGCTATATAGATATTAGCTGCTTCAAAAACATTATATACTTGAATTTGTAATTTCTTTTTTTTCTCATGTTCTAAAAATGAATTTCAAGTTAAAAACAAGAATTGTCATCATATTCAGATCTCACTGAATGATGTATGTAAATACTCTATGTGCTTCAAAAAGATTTCACGTTTAAGAAAAAATTCTACTGGGTTCACCCTAGGGGGCTAACCCAAGAATAATTCAACAGTAACATCCTGATTTCTGGTATATAAAGAAAGGTTTAATGGAATTGATTTGGCTATCTATGTCACCAAAAGACACTTATCTTTTCGGGCACACATCCATAGACAACTCCAGAACTAAGCGTGTTTGAGTTGTAGTAGTCAAATGATGTAGTAGTCAAAGGATGGGTGATATATGGGAAGTGATTAGCGATATCGTACGAATGAGGTCAAAGGATGTGGAAAGGTCATGTGGTGATTATAGGATCAGTAAACAAGACTAATAAGCCTCCAAAAAATCAATGCACCACTCGTCGCACGGGGTGGGGCTCACAGGCTGAGTGAGCGGACATGAGTGGTCCATTAGCCGTGGACGATCGAGACGTTACAAGTGGTATCAGAGTTGGTTAGTCATCTTGGTTCTGACCCAATAGAGGAGGTTTTGAGACTTCTCGTGGTGCGCAACGAGGGCATTGTGCTCTGTGAATGGGGTGAATTGTAACATCCTAATTTCTACTATATGAAGAAAGATTTAATATAATTGATTTGGTTACCTATATCACCAAAGTGTATTTATCTTTTAGGATACAAACCAAAGAAAATTTCGGAGTTAAGCTTGCTTAGTTGAGATAGTCAAAAGATATGGATGACCAATTAGAAAGTACTTCGTGATATTATGCGAGTGAAACCAAAGCAAAACAAGGATCATGTGGTAATTGCAGAGTCAGTAAACAAGATTAAAGAAACTCCAAAAATTAATGCGGTATCTATTACACGGGATGAAGTTTATAGACCGAATAAACGAGCATAGATTATCCCTTAGCCATGAGCGATTTAAGCGATATAGTAGTCTTCTATTCTTCGAAACTTCTTATATCCACCCTAAATTTTCTTTTTAAGAATATAATATGCTGAAAGCCTGAGATTTGACCAAGTTATAACGCATTCATCAGATCCAGTCAATATCATATTTTCAGTTTTTATATATTAGAAACGAGTTTCTTTTTATCGACTTTATAAAACAAAAAAAAACAAATATTCTTGTCGCGTCAAGACATTAAATTTAATACAAATCCCGTATATTAATACCAAGGTCGTCTCTCTTGTTTGCAAAGCAAACCTCCATAACACAAAAACCTTGAAACTCTCCCAATCTTACAAGAACAACACGAATTTAGAAAACCAAAGGGTCATCGATTGAAACAAAAAATGGTGAGCCCATTTAGATCTCCATGTACTTTGCCAAAAAAATCAAGAAAAGCGAGCAAGAACCCTTATGCAAACCGTGGACTTGACAAATTCTCTGAGCTTCTCTCCGAACTCGACGAGAAGAGACAGAGCATCTACTCGAAGAAGCTCGATTCCGGTGGCCCGCCTCTTGTCCGATTTGTGTTCACAAGCTCCGGCGAGTGTGTTCCCGTCGTGATCAAATCATCTTATCCTCATAAACAGAAGAAAACCAAAGATGTTGCTGCTGCCAAAGTTAAGACAGAGGTCAAAGAAACGAAAACAGAGGAAACGAAGAAAACAGAACCTGAAACAGAGGAGAAACTGATGTAGCGGAAGCTTTATAGGATAGAACTAGAGATCCGTTGATTCTGAGAATACCCGGAAAACTAGGATAATCACACAGATCTTATTTAGTCTAAGAATGCCTAAGATCAATGTCTTCTTAAATTCGTTGAGATCACCAATGATCTACCGAAAACAAGGAACAAAGAGAAATCTCTTAACTTTTATTAATCAAATCATAAACTGAATACAAAGTTAATCCTAGACGGTTATATATAATAAAACCGTAAAACCCTAAAATAATAAAGATAATTATCTAAATAATTAAGAAAATAAATAATAAATATTTGGAAATATCCCAAATATTTATCTACATCATTCTCTCCGGGTTGGAAAAGATTCGTCCTCGAATCTTAACCGTAATCGCCAATTAATTTCTTTCTCTTTTTCCAAACCATCCAATGACAAACCTCTTTGCGATTCCTAACCAGCCCGTGATGAAATTCTTCATGCCACCAAGTATTTTGTTGCTTTGTGTCAAGGGTCTTTATACAATCCACGTGCTCCTCCTTATTACGATGATGTGTGAAAGCTCTAACTGGATCACCTTTAACAAAAGCTCTTATTGGATCACCTCTAACAAAAGCCCAGCTGGCTCCACAACTTCCAAAACGTGAGTTGTCTTGCTTGAGATTGCTGCCGTCCATGAGAAAGAAAATATTCTGTCGAATAACTTCATCGCTCAACTTGTCAACCTCTTGACCATAGAGTTCATTGTAGTCGTATTGAATCCAACCGTCATCATCATAAATATCGAAGATTGGATCGCCAACAATATTTATGTAAACGATTTCTTCACTTTGAAGGAACAAATTTGCCATGATTCCAGAATCGAGTTTTGATTAAGAAACAAAAACAACCTGGCTCTGATACCAACTGATGTAGCGGAAGCTTTATAGGATAGAACTAGAGATCCGTTGATTCTGAGAATACCCGGAAAACTAGGATAATCACACAGATCTTATTTAGTCTAAGAATGCCTAAGATCAATGTCTTCTTAAATTCGTTGAGATCACCAATGATCTACCGAAAACAAGGAACAAAGAGAAATCTCTTAACTTTTATTAATCAAATCATAAACTGAATACAAAGTTAATCCTAGACGGTTATATATAATAAAACCGTAAAACCCTAAAATAATAAAGATAATTATCTAAATAATTAAGAAAATAAATAATAAATATTTGGAAATATCCCAAATATTTATCTACATCAGAAACAGAGCTGTGTTTTGAATGAGAATCTGAAGAAGATCACGAGACCGAATCGTTTCTTTCCCGTGACTGTGATATTGGTTCTTGTTTTCTTGGTTTTCTTTGGAAGATCTGTTGCGATTATGTGCACTTGTATTGCTTGGTACTTGGTACCAACGATCAAGGAACAGAGCGGAAACAGAGGAGCTTCAACATACGCGATGAAGAAGAAAGATTTCGCAAGGAAATTGAGTATTGAAGACAGAGCATCGTTTAATCCAAGAACTGTTCGTCATCTTTTTCCTCGCAAGTAGCATTTTTTTTTTCATTTTGTGAATATTCTTTGGTTTATTTTTTGTCACCTTTTGTTTGCTTCTTTCATAGTTGTTAATTTTTAGACAGCTGAATCAGCAGAAAATTGTGTAAATTTGTTTCCTAGGGTGAATAGATTTCGATGTAAATATGCAACTGGAAGGTGTTGACTTTTACAGTGTTGCGATGTTGCGAGAGAACAGTTTCTTGTTGTTTGTCTCTTGTTCTGGTTTGTTAGTTTTTTTTTTAAATGTACAGAATTTTATTAATCTCTCCCGAAAGGCAATCACATTGGAGATACAACTGTGAATCAAATAAAATCCGTACGACCTAAAAGTACCTAACTGCAACACCGTCAACACGAGCTCTTGAACCTGCGCAAAGGAAAGGGAATAACACCACCAACAATGATCAAGAGACCAATGTTAGAACTGGGATGCATTATTCCAATAAAATGCTGTCGCCGCAAACACACAGAAGTCGTAGACACCTCGACCCCCTTGTCTCTACGCCATTTGCCATTCGCCGCCTCTAAAAACCAGAAGACGGGACGGGACACCTTTGATGCTGAAAGCCATGACTCCGGTGACAAAGGAGCCAATCAAACTGAGAAGGACAAGAGCTGAACCTTTATAGGAAGTCATCACTGCTGCAAAAGAATGTTGAACTAGATGCCCGATAATGAACAGAGCAAGCAAGAAAGAGTGAGATAACCAAAGACGATGAGGCCATAGACTATCCTCGCCTCTCACGCTCGTAGGAACCTTCACGCGTCTGGACCAGATGTAAAGCTTTATGTAGATTCTATCACACCAATAAGTTGAATCGAGTTAATAATTCTGCGTTTTATGTTTTGTATTTTTATAGTCTTTTACACAAACGAAAGTAGAAAAAAGGTTGTTTGCGATTTAAAAGTGTTAGGTTTTGCAACAATAAGTTTATTCATTCATCAAAACAACTTAGAAATCAAATCATATGCGTACGAGCATGTTCATGTTTATGTTTACATTAGCTCTCTTATTGATTACTAAAGTTCATGTTTATTTTATTTGTAATAAAACAAGATTTGATAATGATTATGTTTGACTATTTACTTTTCCAAGTTTTATCATGTTTCTGTCTTATTTAGGATTATTCCTTTTATACTGTAGGACATGGCTATGCCTACGAGCATTAAAAATCCATGATAACTAATTGGAAAAGATAAAAGAGAAGGTGACTTCAATATCAGGCGCATTGTACATCAATCGACTTCACTGGAAGTTCTATATTCTCTCGATTTCAGTTTAATTGTTGTTGTAAAGTTAAATTTTTCGTTTTAAAATAAATGTCATTTTAAAATTTTAATACACAATTTATTTACAGTATTTTTCAATTTATTTTTTCTATTGCCTAAAATATGATTATGTGTATTGATAATAATTTTTTTTTTTTGAAAATATATAAAATTAAATATTTTCTCTATGTGTATAAATTTAAATCGATAATTAAAATAAAATGGAATAAGTATTAGGTTACGGTCATCTTAAGGAGTTTAAATAGATTTGAAGGTCGGTCTATTCTACTCATCATTTTGTCCGATTGAAATGACTTTTGAACTCTCCTTATGGTTATTTATTGGATTTTATCTAATCCACTAGAAACATGACTGATTGGTTATGGATATGGTTGTTGTGCTTCTAGAAATCTGTCTATTATATAATTTTATTTTTCTGAAGTTATGTAACTTCGGCAATAACTACAGGTTCTTTTAGCCATTGTCGAACTCTTATGTACAAGTACAACCAAAACTAGTCAAAAGCTTGGATAGATATAACAAAAAGAAGTTTCTTTCATCATTGTTCCAAAGGCAATACATTTCCAAAATTACAAATTCAAGTCAAGTCCGGCTCGGTGTGCTATATTTTTATCATATAATAAAAGATAATCTAAAATATAAATCCACTGGCATGAACATCTTCCAAAGTTCTTCTAGACCTAATCTTAGTGTTTTACTCCTGCCAATAAACAGGTTTGATACATAAGAATCATTATTTTCTGGATTTGTTTGTTTTTATAGTATATGATCATAAACCATACACATACCATGAATCTCTTTCGACGTAAATCATCTGTATTGTACCCAACAGTCTCGTTTTTATATCCATCATCTCTGTGATCTGATGCCTTCCTCAAATTCTGGAAGAACCCAACATTGTCCCAAGTTAGTTCATAGTCTGCCTTTAGACGAGTACCTTCCTACTCAGATGACAAAAAAAACAGATTACATAAGTCATGTTCAACCAAAAATACTCAAACAAAACTCCATTTACGTAATTCCAAACAAAGGCAAAGAACAGTATGTATAAAGATGTTACAAAGCCGATAAAAAGATACATGCGATAGTTTTGGATACAGCAACAAGATCCCCAAAAACACAGCAGGCTGCAGCAGACTCTAGTTTTGCATACAAGCAGATTATATTTATATTGGATGACAGATCGTCTATTATTAAAGAAAAATACAAATAGATTACAAAATATTTGAAAAAATAACTACAACAATTTATAATATTTTAAATCTAAAATGTGAATTTTAATTTCAAACATGTTTTTCTTTCTTTGAAAACACAACTAAAATAAGTGTTATATATATTTATAAAATATATCTTTCTCATCGTTTCAGTTATTTGTTTTTGAACTAATCTAAAACAGAATTAAAATCTGATTTGATGATATGCTTAAAACTTTTTTAGTACCTCAATGTTTACCAATTATGGCGTTGTAGTTCGAATGGATTTAGCTAAGCGTGTTAAAAATGGGTAAGATCTGGATCAGTCCAAACCATGAACGGATATAAAATTTAGGTATAAATGGATTTAATAATGTAGAGGAAAATGGTTTGTTAAGTACATAAATATTTTTATTATTTTTTCTAAATAATAATAAAATATATGTAAAATATATATTTTAATGATTTGATCAAATAAAAACTGTAAAAGTATTTTATTTTTATCAATTCAAAAGTGATTCATATTTCTAAATGTTGTAATTAAAATATTTACACATTTTATATGATATAGAATTTAATTTAAAAGATGTTAAAAAATTTATCTTAATCTGCATATCTATTAAATGAGATTTTTACTCATATGATTTTATGATAATTTTTATCTTGTTATAACAAAACAATTTAAACCATTGGTCACAATATTTTCAGCGTGAGACTTTTAACAATTTGATTTATAGTCATTTTAAAAAGTTCAAAATATAATATAGGAAAAATATAATTTTTATGGTTAATGTGATTGTTAATTTTTTAATAATATCAGAATTAAACAAAATGATAGATGATACACAAATTGTTATCAAATCTTTATTATTCAAAATCAATAATTGTCATATAATTTAATTATATTAGGTAATTTTGTAACTTTTTAAAAGGAAAGAATGAACAATAAATTTTTGTAGTTTACTAATTAATTTTAGGATTAGTTTAATGAAAAATATACTATATGTTTAGATGAATCAACATATTTCTCTATGAACTTTTAAAACCATTATATTGATGACACATGTCATAACTTACAATACTATAACTAGGTTAATGCTCACGCCATGCATAAGATGAATATTGAGTATACAAATTATTTTTTACGCACAATTACTTATTTTGCATCATTTTACATTTATAAATAATAAAATAATCAATATATATATTAAATAATTGAAAAGCCAGTAACAATTATATATATATATATTGAATTTACTAGAACACATAAATCAAAATAGTAGTTCTTGTTTATTTACGATTATTTTATGGTAAATAAATCTAATCAATCATTTTATCTATTTTATATCGTATGTATATAAATAAATGTAAATTATATAACATACATATATAGTATATTTTTAATATGGTTATTTATCAAATAAGGTTTTATACTCATATAGTTTTATGATTAATTGTATCTTCGTATAACAATAATTTTAAAACGTTGATAACAGAATTTTCAATGTAAAAATTTTAATAGTTTTAGTAATTTATAATTTTTTAAAAATTCAATGCAAATTTCAAAATTAAACTATTAAGTTTTAATACTTTCTCAATTCAAATTGTGAAAATAATTTTTATGGTATATGAAATATAATTCAGTTTAAGAAATATATATATATATCTACATTTTTAATCTGAATAAATATTAAATGAGATTTCACACTCGTAAGATGGTATGATAATTTGTATCTTATATGACAAAATATTTAAGCTATTGATCACAAAATTTTCAATTTTAATTTTTTTTTGAAATTCAAAATAAATCTTGTACGAAAAATTTAAAATTTTATGATATGATTAATGTGACTGCTTAATTTATTTTAACAGCATAAAAATACAAAAATGATAATAAATACACAAACTGTTATTAAATCTTTATTATTCAAAATAATTAATTAGCACATATATTTTAATCACATTTGGTAATTTCGTATTTTTTAAGATAAAAGAATTTTTTTTGTACATTAATAATTATTTTTATAATTAGTTTAATGAAAAATATTGTATATATTTAGATAGATCAATCTAATTTTTTTAAGAATTCTAAGAATCATTCTAGTGATGACAAATGACATAGTTCAAATCTTGTAATGCTTTTCAAATAATATATAATAGATGCTTCTCAAAATTAAGATATAAGGGATGATATATCCATAACAAAATGATTTATTAAAACTGTGAAGAATTCATAATTTTGGTTAAAATCGTAAAATTTGTTTTCCGCCAAAACTGTAAAATTTGATTTTCCTAAAACGTAAAATTTGGTGTCTCACCCAAACAAGAAATCTTGCAATACTCTATAGGATCCATTCAGAGATTTTTACATCTCAGATCGTATACAAGGTTGTTGTTTTTTTTTTTGGTTCGGCTGGAATTCAGATTCTGAATTTTTTCTTGGCAAATTTCTCAAATGACCTTAAAATGGTTTTTGACCAAAAGAATACACAAGAAGAAAAATAACTAAGATATATATCATTAAAGAAGTAAATGACAAGTATACTTTTGCTCTATAGATATATAAATATAAATAAATATTTAAATAAGTAATAAATTTTGAAACTAAAAGTAATCTTTTCCGAAAAAACTGTGTTCAATTCAAAATTTGTTTTTGAGTATTTATTCAATTTATTTTTTGAATTTTGTTTTTGAAATTAAAGAATTCATTTTTGAAAATATTTTTGAAACTAATAATTTAAATATTAGTTTTTATACATATATATTTAGAAAAAATCTTAAACCCATCCCCAAATCTAAATTATAAGCCTAGGTTAATTATAACCGTATAATTTTTTTTACTTTTTATTTAAATATTTTGATCTTTATATGCTATGTTTTTGAAAAAAAAATTTAAGAGTGTCCTAGAGTTTTTTTTTTTGCAATGTTTAAATTGACCCAATCCATTTTATCAAATGAGTTGGATTAATCCATAAATCCCTTTAAATCTTATACCATTTGGCTTGGAATGGTTTACTTATTTTGACACTCCTATTTATCCGATGATGAAGAATATTTTTTCTTAGATAATTAAAGCTGTCAGTTAAATTACTCTTCACAAAAATGTACCTATTACAATTGTGTAAAGTTCAGTTGTATTGTTGAAATTGTAAATGGGAATTAAAAATAACGTGTTTAGGTGTTATATGACTCGTCTTCGCTCATTCTCACCCCGACGAAAAGACATATCTTTAGCTTAGCACCGTCGCGACCGAATTCGAAATCCCGGTTATCTTTAACGCCGTGTAGGCATCGATATCGGATCTTCTCGGATCTAGTGGCTCCCTTTCTTCGTCTAGATCTCTTACTATTGAATCCGATATTTCGACCTCGATTATGGAGGCGATCGACGAGTTGTCTCAGCTTTCGGATTCGATGAGACAAGCGGCGGCGCTGCTCGCTGACGAAGATCCCGAGGAGAGCTCTTCTTCTAGACGCCCGGCTACTTCTCTCAACGTCGTTGCTCTAGGAAATGTGGTGTGTGTTCCCTTTTTCTTCTCTTCTCTTCTCTTCCATGTGTTTGTATTTTAGTTTCTACGCTGTGATCGAGTGTAGATTTTGAATCTCAATTGTGGTTTGTTGAAATATTCATGTAACTTAGGAGTTTGGTAGGATGCATTCTTCGTTGGTCGTCGCTTGTTTTGCTGTGTATCACGAATTGTTTGATTCTACGAAGTTCATACCTGGAAGGAAAAAGGTTGATGTTTGTAACTGTGAGAGTTTCACTTGCACAAAGTGTATTTATGCAGGAAGATAAAAGTATGAGCTTTGCTTGTCAGATTGATTTCTCTGTAAACCACTTGTCTGTTGGAAGATAGGAGAATATATTGCTCTGTGTATGTCAATGGCACGTATAAGGGTTAAGTTTTCTCGCTTTGCTTGTTGGAACAGGGAGCTGGGAAGTCCGCAGTTTTGAATAGCTTAATTGGACATCCAGTTCTGGTAAGTTGTATATTGAGTTTGTTTATGTCACTATTGGCTACTGCATTTTCTTTAAGCTAACCACCTTCTTCTGTCTCTGTCTGGTACAAATTACAATGGACAGCCGACGGGTGAGAATGGTGCTACACGGGCTCCTATAATCATTGACCTCAGTAGGGAGGAATCTCTGAGCAGCAAGGCAATAATCTTGCAAATTGACAATAAATCTCAACAAGTTTCTGCAAGTAAGGCTCCCTATATACACCTATGTAATTTGGAAATGATTTGTCAGCTTTTTCTGCATGTAGGATACTGTGCAGTGATTACTATGTATGTAATCTTTTCGTGTGTTCTGTATGGATGTATTGTAGGTGCCCTAAGACATTCTTTACAGGATAGGCTTAGCAAAGGAGCCACAGGGAGGGGTCGTGATGAAATATACCTAAAACTTCGTACAAGCACTGGTAAGTCCTTTCTCAATCATGATTGTAAGCCGCATTTATTGGTCAATTTAGCAGTCGTATTATCCAAGCTAAGTTTTGGGTATCTGAATATGTCCCTGACTTCAGCGAACGACTCAGCTGTAATGTGCTGCCACCACTAACTAAAATGCACAATAGCAGCTTCACCTTTTTTTTAAGTAGAATCTGAAGCTAAGTTGTGGATTCGGATTATATGTGTAAACGAAGGCTATGAAGCACTACATATCAATTGTTTCCTTACTGTTTTCTGTAATCATCATGACATATTTGTCCCCTTTAAATTGCAGCTCCACCACTGAAATTGATTGATTTGCCTGGACTGGACCAGAGAATTGTTGATGATGCAATGGTAAGATTATGAACTGCATGATGTCTTTGTCATTCCCCTGGTCCACCTGTCAACCATACACATTTTCAACATTTTATTCGACATTCTGGCTGAAAGGGAAACATAGATTCATTTTCTTATTTTTATTTTATTGTAATTTGTTCTTTTACTCTCTTGGCAAGATTGGTGAACATGCACAGCACAATGATGCCATACTGTTGGTTATTGTGCCTGCTAGCCAGGCGTCTGAGATTTCTTCCTCTCGAGCCCTGAAGACCGCAAAGGAGTATGATCCAGACAGTGAGTACATTTAAAATTTTCATTATTGAGACCCTTCATTATATTTTTGAAGTATTGCGATTGCCCTTACTATATTTCCATTAAACCATTGGATTTTCTTAAAATATAACAAAAAGTATAACATATTTCCCTGTTTATAGGCACTAGGACCGTCGGAATTATCAGCAAAATTGATCAGGCAGCAGAGAACCCAAAAGCGCTTGCAGCAGTTCAGGCTCTTCTTTCAAACCAGGGACCTCCGAAAACAACTGATATTCCATGGGTTGCACTTATTGGTCAATCTGTCTCAATCGCATCAGCGCAGTCTGGAGGCAGTGAGAACTCTTTAGAAACTGCTTGGCGTGCTGAGACTGAAAGCCTCAAATCCATTTTAACTGGTGCTCCACAAAGCAAACTTGGCAGAATTGCCCTGGTGGACACTCTTGCTAGCCAGATTCGTAGCAGAATGAAGCTCAGGCTACCAAATATCTTGTCTGGGTATTTTCTCGCTCTATATGTTTGCTTTAAGATGCTATATTTGCAAATGAAAATGGATTGCTTGTTTTGCATATTTTCTATACGTGTACTTTAGGGAAGACTTGCAGTTTACTGCATGAAAGCCTACCCGTTTCTTAATCTTTGAAGTGGAAGTAATCTTTAGGCTTAGTTACTTGAAATTTCAAGCTCCCATCCTCGTTAGCGCACTCCTCATGATATTTACTAGAAAGCTTTAGCCCAATATGTGATCACTGGTCTATGCTTATCCTCTGTGAATCTGATATGTTTCTTCCATCTCCCATGTCATTACTGTCTTGTGTTTTAGTTTTCTGGATAATTATTCAGGGACATTATTCTGGTTCTTTTGAAAAATCTGAACATTCAATTCTTTGCTTACATGCACAGACTCCAGGGTAAGTCTCAAGTAGTGCAGGGGGAATTAGCAAGGCTTGGCGAACAACTAGTTAGTAGTGCTGAAGGTACAAGGGCTATAGCTTTGGAGCTTTGCCGTGAGTTTGAGGACAAATTTCTTCTCCACTTGGCTGGTGGTGAAGTGAGTATTTTCTTACATAAGCTGTATAATACTGTAGTCTGGAAACTTTAAATAAGTACCCTCAGTGCTAAGTAAAATATCACTGATCACCGTTTTGTGCAACTTGTAAAGGAAAAAGTATAGTGCTGTTTAATGTAGAGAGGATAAAAAACTTCAGGAAGATTGCCTTAATATCAGCTGGAACTTAATGAAACTAATATTGGATGTGCATACTCTACTTTTCACTGAACAAGTTTTTGAATTGCATGCCTTGTGATTGTGCCTTTCATGTGCTGAAGCCAATTTTGGAGCTCGTAAATTATTATTGTTATTAACAAATTTTGTACAGGGAAGTGGTTGGAAAGTTGTTGCAAGTTTTGAAGGCAATTTCCCCAACCGTATAAAGCAGCTTCCATTAGATAGATACTTTGACTTGAATAATGTTAAAAGGGTGGGTTTCTGCATTTTTTTTTTGCCTCAAATCTTATGAACAAGTAAAAATTTAGATGGGAGTTTGACAGTTGATTTCCTAACCGTTTCAGATTGTATTAGAGGCAGATGGTTATCAACCTTATCTTATATCTCCGGAGAAGGGGTTGAGATCGTTGATAAAGATTGTTCTTGAGTTGGCTAAAGACCCAGCACGACTATGCGTTGATGAGGTGTGTCCATGTTAGTATTTATAGTTTATCTAGTGTTGCTTCCTCTACCTTGAGCTACATAGGATCGAAATGCCTAATTTACTAGTTGCGAACATTGGCCATGGTTTGTTACTCATGGTCTGTTCAACACATATTACTATAATATTTTAGTTGTCACGATCTAGATTTATTTGAGTCCTACTCAATCTTATTGTCAATACTGTCAAGTTTCATTTTTATTCTGAAGATTTTTTCATAACTGGTTGCTTACCGTCTGAACTTTTGATTAGGTTCACCGAGTGCTTGTTGACATAGTTTCAGCTTCCGCGAATGCCACACCTGGTCTTGGGAGATATCCTCCTTTTAAGAGAGAGGTGATAGTGCTTTTCACCGCTCATTAAGTAGCATTTTCATCTTCATAATAGCATTCCTTTTCTTAATATGCTTATGAACCAGGTCGTTGCTATAGCAAGTGCCGCACTTGATGGATTCAAGAATGAAGCTAAGAAGATGGTAGTTGCACTAGTTGATATGGAGCGTGCGTTTGTTCCACCTCAGCACTTCATCCGCCTCGTACAAAGAAGGTAACATCAGCTTTCCTGTCTTGTTTTTGGGCTATCTCATCGAACTGGTTGATCATTAATTTAATCTCTTTCTCTAATTGTATGACGGTTTTAAACATGTCGAATGGATCTACTTTTGTGGGTGTCCTGCTTTTTTGTTTGTTTATGTTTGCCTTATGTTTCTACATGCCTTCACTACAGTTACATATTCACCTTTCTTAGTAGTCCCATAGCTGCAGAATTTGCCGCACAAGTCCTGATATTTATAATATACTCATTAACACAAGCTTTATTATTTTCGTTTTCATGCATATCTCATTATTGTTACGCCTTCTGGCTGTACGGTTTACTATCATTATCAGAATGGAAAGGCAACGTCGTGAGGACGAGCTTAAAGGTCGTTCATCTAAAAAGGGACAAGAGGCAGAGCAATCTCTCCTAAACAGGGTTTGCCTTTATCTCAAGATAGATCTTAGATTTTTCTTACTGGATATTGCTTTCAAGTTTTTTTTAAATATAAAGTAATGATGTAACAATTCTCGTTTCTGCTTGTAAACCAGGCATCTAGTCCTCAGCCAGAGGGATCATCGACTGGTGGTAGCTTGAAATCATTGAAAGACAAATTTCTTCCGCAAGATAAAGATAAAGACAAAGATAAAGAAACGCCAGAGGTCTCTGGTCTAAAAACTGCTGGACCTGAGGGGGAGATAACAGCAGGTCCTTACTCTAATATAATTCTTCACAGTGGCTTTCTAACGTAGTTCTTTTTTCTCCCACCTTGCATCTACTGCTACAAGCTTATCTTCAGCTCAATTGCGTGATTTCATCGTCTTTTCTATTTCTTTACTGCCAGTTAAGCTTTGGACTGGTGTAGGATCGGCTTTTCTTGAATTACTTGTTGATAAATCACCAGTTTCCAAGTTTTTCTTTCTGTTGACGATATCTTCTTTTCTTTTTCTTGCCTGCGACTTTAGCGTGAACTAGTGCAAGATGCACTTTCATGGTTTTAGTTTGTTAAAAAACCAGCTTCCATGGTCTTCAACTTAACTTTACTCTGTTGCGCAGGGTACTTGATGAAGAAAAGTGCAAAGACAAATGGCTGGGGTAGGCGGTGGTTTGTTCTGAATGAAAAGACTGGAAAGGTTAGCGATTATAACAAATATTCTTCATGCTATTCAAATATTTGCAAAAGAGAAAGCTGTGTGTAATTTAATTTTAACTGTTATGCTAGGAGTTATATCATCCCTTACACCGAAAACGTTTTTTTGTTAACGTTAGTGCTGATGACAAAATATAGATGCTCCATAATTAACATTATACTTTTTTTTACTTAGAACAATTTTGTTATGATTGTTGCTGAAGTGATCTGCCTTTGCATTTCCCTTTGTTCAGCTTGGTTATACGAAAAAGCAAGAAGAAAGGAATTTCCGTGGCACTGTAACTTTGGAGGTATCATTCTCTTTCAAAACTTACTTTTCGTTGGTTGAAGTTGTATCTACAATTAAAAGATTAGTAATAAGGTTTCGTATTAAATGGTCATCTGCCACCTGTTGATGAATGATGTTTACCTGTAATTGTGAAGCCCACTCTGCAAAGCGTCTAAGTACCGATACCACTGATGAGAAAACCTGGATGGTTCATAAATAACGTTTGGCTTTCGCAATTTTATCAAGATTCACATTACGTACATTTTTGTCTCATGAAACCCTGTTAATCTGCTCAGGAATGCAGCATTGAAGAAATTTCTGATGATGATGGAGAAAAATCAAAGAGCTCGAAAGATAAGAAATCAAATGGACCTGATTCAAAAGGATCAGGACTTGTGTTTAAGATAACCTGCAGAGTTCCCTATAAGACTGTACTTAAAGGTATGTCAAGCTATTATAAAAGTTAGCTGCTTGACCCTCTTCTTTGTGCTGTTATATATGGGCAAGTCTTAAAGAATCTATTAATGTTGCAGCTCATAATGCACTGATTCTGAAGGCTGAGAGCATGGTCGATAAGAATGAATGGATTAATAAGTTGCAAAAGGTTATCCAAGCCCGAGGAGGCCAAGTAGGTGGCGCTTCCATGAGACAAAGTCTTTCAGAAGGTTCACTTGTAAGTCACACAAGGACAACATCCCTCTTGTTCAGTGAATATTTCTTATCTCGTATAGGTTAGCCGATCTTAATCCAGTACCAATATCATGGTGATACAGTCTTTATTGTAAATTTCCTATATGGCTTGAAACGCTCATTGTTGAATGAGTAAAAAACTGATGTCGCTGTGGGTCATACTTGAAAGAGGGTTAACCATTTTACCGGTAGTGACAGTTTAAATGATGTGGTGATAAAATACGGTTTTGCTTTGGTTGTCTGCGTTTCGTTTCTTGTTCAGGATAAGATGGTAAGGAAACCGGTTGACCCGGAAGAGGAATTGCGGTGGATGTCCCAAGAAGTACGGGGTTACGTTGAAGCTGTTCTCAATAGCCTTGCCGCAAATGTTCCAAAGGTAGACTAATTAGCATTCTTGAGAAAGTAAAGATTTCCCATGTCTATCTCGCTTTTTATTACTCGGATCACATTACTTAAACCCATTTGTTGCTTTCAACAGGCCGTTGTTCTTTGTCAAGTGGAGAAATCAAAGGAAGACATGCTGAATCAGCTCTATAGTTCTATCAGGTTTCATATCTTTTATCCCATAAGTCGTAGTGTAACTCAATACTGTGGTGGGGTGCTGATTTGTCTCTCTTACATTGATCTGCAGTGCGATAGGTAATGAGAGGATTGAATCTTTGATTCAAGAGGATCAGAACGTCAAAAGAAAAAGAGACCGTTACCAGAAACAGTCATCTCTTCTTTCAAAGCTCACAAGGCAACTTAGCATTCACGATAACAGAGCAGCTGCTGCTTCAAGCTGGTCTGACAGCGGCACTGGTATATAAATATATATAAACAAATACACATCTGCTCTTTCAATATTGTGCTAGCATGTAACCTCATTTTTCTTGTGCTGTATTATTTGCAGAAAGCAGCCCGAGAACCAATGGAGGGTCTGCTGGTGAGGATTGGATGAATGCGTTTAACGCTGCTGCTAGTGGACCGGACTCATTGAAGAGGTATGGATCTGGTGGTCACAGCCGACGGTACAGTGATCCAGCTCAGAATGGTGAGGATGATTCTTCTGGGTCTGGTGGTAACAACCGTCGCACCACACCAAACAGGCTCCCACCGGCACCACCACAGTCTGGTGGGTCATCTTACAGGTATTAGTAGAACCTGTTTGATTTTACAGGTATGTTATTGGAGAACCATAAACACATTCTTTTGTTTTCCTTCTTGGGATTGGTCCCCATTTCTGGGACTAGCTTTTTTTTCTTATGTCTTCTTTAGCACATATATAAAAAAGAGTGATTATGATGATATGAATGTGATGATGATGATGTCCTTGCGTGTGTTTGTAGATAAAGATATTGTTAGAGGTACATTTGGTCATGTTTTTCTTTTTATCTTCAAGATAAGCGTTTTGTTTTCTTAACATCTAATCTTGGGAAAAGCTATGTTGGGAAAAGCTATGTGTAAATTTTCTCATATTTAGCAAATCTCTTATTTTTGATGGGATTATGAAGTACAAAGAATAAGAATTTGGATTTGACGGGTGAAATGAACATGGTGTACTTAGAATTTATGGTAAAAAAACACTGCTAACTCTCCTGACACTGATTTTGTCAACAAATTTTTTTAAGCAACATAAAAGTTTATTAGTATGATAAAATTCTTCAACTAATTTTTGAATTGGAAAAAACTCTTCTTAATTTGTTCTCAACGTTTTAAATCTGTAACATATAAACCGTTAAGTGTCCATTTTATCTACTGTATTGTTGGTTTCGGATAGAAAACAGTTAAAATGAAATGTAATATGTTTTTGAGAGATTTATCATTAAACTACGTAAATTTTACATTTTTATACATTGGAATTTTACACTCTTATTAATAAAACCTGTTTTTACTAACAAAACTACAACATTAAAGTTTTAATTCAGTATTACTAATAAAAATTATCAGTTATTTTTATCTAAGATATAATGAAAAATAGTTAAAAATACTAAACATGTAAAGTTTAAAAATATCTCAGACAATTATATGTTTTATATTTCTGTATTTTTTGGTGTTGGAAAAAATAAAACGTTAATTCTTTGTGCAAAAATATAAAACAAATGAAACCCAACCTGGGCTGGGATGATCCTCAGTTAAATTTGAAATTCACTGAACCATTTTAAATTTCTTAATTAACATATTATGCAATAATGGAACAAGTAATGTGTGCTTTGTTTTTAACTTTTTATTTTGAAATAGTACAAATACTCTCCATCTCCATCAGGGGGATTGTACTTCATGAACGAGACATGGATTAAAGAGACAAAAGGGAAATATGCCATAATCCACAATAAGTACATTATCGACTACGACGAAAAGATGAAACGTTTCTGCCATTTTGGTCTATAGCTGGTTGATGATCATGCTCTTGAGTCTTCATTAGAAAAATTACCGTGAAATTTGAAATTTCGAAAAGGTTCGTTTGTCTGTATATTTGTTTTCTTCTTGGTATCTTGAGATTAAAATTAAATTTCAGTTCAATGTATCAAAGTAATAGTAATTTATGTGTACTGATTCTTTTTGTATATATAATAACTGTGTAATGATTCTTTAAAACCAGAGAAAACAAATTGTTGAAAGATTAAAATAAAACTGAGGTTGATTGTTTGTGGTTTTTGAAATAGTTTTTGGTTTTTGTTTTTCAAAAAACTACTTTTTTGCCAATCAAGATTTTGTGAAAATGGATTCCCTAAAATATAGGGAAACCAGATTTTGTGAATAACTACCTATTTTCAAGCAAAAACCAAAAACCATATTTTCTTGGTTTTTCAACATTGTACGTGGGATTTTTTTATTTCTTTTATTCTTAAAAAATAATTTTATATTTCTGTATTTATGTAATAACGTGACTATTTATTTTTAAATTCAAAATAAACCCAAAACATATTTGTATTGATAATATATATAGATAGTTAATGTTTTTGATTTATTGATTCAGTAATGTTACATTTATTAAAATAATTTACTTATAAATAATATTTTTTAAAAAGTAATTAGATAAACAACAAATCAAATTTAGAAGAACGAAATATTTACTGGATAATCAAATAACTAATATCTAAAAATCAAAATATTACCATCAATAAACTAATATCCAAAATAAATATTGCCAATGTATTATACATTTACTACTTTGTAATTAAATTTTTATTTAAGTATCTAGCTATTACTTTATATGTTACAAATATATAAATTTTATGCATTTTACCATTTTAAAAAAAATATAATTATTCATTGTCTAAATTAAATATACTTTAAACATCCAGATATTAATATTTACTAGAATTTCAAAAATTTTATTCATTCCTACCATATTTTATAAAATATAATTAAATTTTATTTAATTTTTTTTTTGTAAATTTAATTAGTTATCTATTTACCTATAGATATAAAATTAAATGTAGGTATACATGTAGCTAGTCGTTTTTACTTTATAACAGTTTGTTATTGTTGTATATTTTAATAATAATTTTAATATATAATTATTTGTTTTAGTGATAATAGTAATTGTTTCATTAAAATTTAATTTATTAATTCTTCATTTTACTTTGGAAACAAAAACCAAAATCTAAAACCACCATTCAAGTTTTTCAAAAAACCAAAATCTACTGCAAAATCAAAAACCAAAAATTAAAAACCAAAATCTAAAAACTAAAAACCAAAAGCCAAAAACCAAAATCTAAAAACCAGAAACTAACTAAACAATCATCACCTTTTTGTGCTAAAAGATTAAAATAATTTTTTTTTGAATAAGATTAAAATAAAACTTGAGATTAACTAAATGGTAATCTCACAAAATGGGACAACAGAAAATTATTTATTCGTATAAATTAGAAAATGACAACACTTACTAAAATATTTAATTCGTAATTGATCAAGCACATAACACAGACGTGCCAACAACTAACTGGATATGTTTTTATTTGTTTATCGTGATGAGTCATCTTCTATTCATGCAAACCAATGGAACACACGCTCGTGGTTATTCATTTCTTGGATTGTTGAACTTCGAAATAGGAAGAATTTTCTGCAACTCCCCACTCCATTTTCGCATTATTGTAACGTTTTTTTATCTACTACAGATATAAATGCACGCAACACTAAAGAGTAAAGAGTAAACATCAAACCCACATAATAATGTAGATTGCTTAATAAAATAACACATGTATAATAGTGTAAGTTATCACTTACTTTCGGCTACGTTCTAAAATTAATAAATAAATAATAACGGAGATTGAGTATCTCTACACGTTGTCATCCCTGGACCGCGATCGCTGACTTTTTTTGTTTCTTATATTTTCAATTTTCAAATCCGATCCCAATTTCTGAAATTTTTCTCACCAGCTTTGTTTCATCTCCGGCTACAACAATGGCGCAGCAGCAACAACGCTCAATCTCAAACCGTCCCATTTCATTTATAAACCGCAACGGTCTCTTCCTCCTCCTTCTAGCTCTCTTGGTTCTCCTCGGCGTATGCTTACCTTTGTCAGAGTCTCCGTTATTCATGTTTCAAAACAGAACCTCTTCTTCTTCTCCTCCTTCTCCTTCTTTTGTGGTCTCTGACTGGCGCGACTATTCCCTCGCTCAAGCAGCCAAGTTTGTGGCTAAGAACGGGACGGTGATCGTTTGCGCAGTTAGTTATCCTTTCTTGCCTTTTCTTAACAACTGGTTGATTAGCATATCTAGACAGAAGCATCATGAAAAAGTTCTTGTGATCGCTGAAGATTACGCTCTTCTGTACAAAGTCAACGAGAAGTGGCCCGGTCATGCGGTTCTCATTCCTCCAGCGTTGGATCCTAAAGCCGCACACCATTTTGGTTCCCAGGTACGCCGAGATGTTTCACCTTTTCGTATGCAATGTCTATCTCTAACTTGAAACTCCAATCATAATTTTGTTAAATGGTTTTGTATCTCCTTTTTATCGAATTTTTGAATGATATTTGCATACCCTGAGTTTACGGCATAGCAACTTAGAGCCTGACTTGTTTTTCCGCTACGACCCGCAAATGCAGGTTTTACGGTTGTTAGCGGTTGATAGCGTTTTGAAACAATCATATAAACCACTACAAATCGTTTCAAACCGCTCCGAACCTCTTAGAATCAAAAGCTGGTTCCAGCTAGCGTTTACGGTTGCGGGTTGATAAATAAATATAAAATTATTTCCAATTTTTTTTTAAAAAAATTAAAATTAAAATTCTAAAATGGAAATATTATAAACAAAAATATATACATATTTTATATATTAATTTAAATTCACAAAATATCATAATTTGTTATCTAAAAACTTTAAACTAACTATTCATTAGAATTTTTAAAAATTAATATACATACATATATAAAGATATACACTTATATAAAACGAAATAAAAAATTGCTTTAAATTTTTTAATATAAATCTTCAAAACAAATTTTATTAAAATTATAACTTTCGACTAATTTAAAAATTAAATAAATAAACATAATATTTTTATTAATCATATTATATTGATAATCATTATATTTTATTACAATAGTTTTTAATATTTTTATAATGTTATAATATGTTTATACTGGTAATTTATTATTAAACCGCTGCAATATCTTATAATCAACCAGTCACAAATATTCCGCAAACGCAACAATTTTCAAACGTTGTGCCAGTCTTACAAAACGCTTAATAACGCTTGAAACTGCAATCACCCGCATCCGCAAACTTCCGCACCTACAACCGCAACCGCTGCGTTTAAATCAGTCGGACCCTTATTATCAGCTCTCTTTTTTTACCTTGCGGTAATGATTTCCTTCGAGTTACAACTTGAAAAAGCGCAGATTATTTTGTTTTAACAAAGATATTATTTTACAAAATATATTATTTTCAATCTAATTTATATATTTGGCATTGGTCAATGTTTTATGAATACTTTTATTATAAAATTAAGTTAATATATTCATTTAATGTGTTTTTAATAACTATTCTGTATATTTACTGCAATAACCCGTAAAAAGCTATAATGATAAGAACATCAAATATAACTTATTTTACTATATAATTAAATGTTACAATTTTTAACTATTGAGTTTTTGTATCTAACCATATATCGATCTTGTATTTAGTATTAAAAAAACTTTATTTTATATATTAAAATTAATTATTAATCATTTAAATATGGTTAAATATGTTTTGTAAAATTGAACTATTGTAAAATCTGTTATTTTTGTTATTTGGTGTGTATTTACTTAAATTTAATTTAATAGTTTATAAAAATTTAATCTAGCAAATTATTTAACTACATTAGTTATTTTTTAATTATTTAATTTTGATTATGATAGTTTTTCAATTATAGAAATCAAAAACTGAATCAACATTAATTTAAAATATGTTATATTTGACAATATTTTGTTGAGGAATATACTCTTATTCAAAAGATCCCAAAATATTTGTTATCAATTTGTTAAGTTGCAGATTTTATAGACACTAATAGATTGTTTGTTAAGATATTTATGTTTTGGAATATTTATGAAATATTTATATGGTTTTATTGAAATTTTTGTTTTTAAAATTTTTAAACAATTGTATCAATTTTTATATAAAGAAAAGAAAAGAAAAATTATACTGCAATTTAAGGTCAGCATATTCTCTTATATAAAATATCAAACGAAAGATTTAAAATGACAAAGACTGACTATTATATAATCTATAAAAAGAATACATACATACATTTTGATATGGTGAGAGATTTTCAAAAAACATGAAGAAAATATCCATTATATAGCATTTATAAAGGTCAAAGATATAGTGTAGGATTGACGTTTAAAATTGCCAATAATGAAACACCTATATAATTGTATTATAAAGTCAACACATCTGGTATTGTTAACATGAAACAAATATATATAACTTCTTGAAGTTTCAATATTCTATAACATGTAAACTCAACAAAGCAAAAACATATATAATTGTTATAATGGACGTGTATGTACCAACGTAATAAGTCACATATAAACGGTTATGGACATTATAAACGTGGGGTCTCGCATTTAAGATTTAAATGATATAACTGTAGAGAAAATAATTTAAGCAAAAAAAAAAAACTGTAGAGAAAATAATTAAGGTAAATAACTAAATACTGAATAGAGAATTTTATTTAAATTTCTAATGAATAGGTCCAATAATCTCTGTAGGCCTGAGACTTATTATCCGGATCCGGATTCGATCTGAGATCTTCTCCGGATCCGCTCCGAAAATAGGATATCTGGAGCGTCCGGATCCGAATCCGGATAGTAAAATCAAGGATCTGTCAAAAAACGAATCCGGATACAGATATCTTAATACTTAGGTTCGGATATCCGGATCCGGATCCGTACTTTTAAAATATATTAATTTTTTAATTTTATTAATAATTATATTTGATATATTAATATTTATTCATAAAATTATTTTAATAATACTATATTTTAATTTTTTAAATATTATATTCATATTTATATTTATAAATCTTGTATAATATTTAATTTATGTATTATTTTAGAATTTTAATATTTAAAAAATATTATTTTTATTTTATTAATTATTTTTACGAATCCGGATCCGGATATCCCTGGATAATATGATAACTAGACGGATATCCGGAAGCCTCGAATCCGGATCCGGATACTAAATCCACGGATCTGGCGAATCTGAATCTGGATCCGGATATCCGGATCCGTCCCACCCCTAAATCTCTGTAAGTATATTTTTTGAATGATCCCTTTTAATAGTACTAATATGTTCTGTTCTTTTGTCTTCCGTTCAATGCTTATTCATAGCTATTATTAGGCATGGGTACATTTATCCAAAGAACCAAAACAAACCGAACCAAAAATGAGTATTGGTTCGGGGTTGAATCCCATCAATTACCTAAGCGGATCACTCTCTAGAACAAAAAAAATAGAACTGAAACCTAACCTAAAACCGAATGAGTACCCGTATTTCTATAATATAATTTGTATACATATAAATATTAAGTATATTTAGTTTTGAAAATAATAAAATAATTTAAAAATATTATTTATAAAACAAAATATCAAAAAATGAATCTCCAAAACACTTTTTTATTCGAGATATTTAAAATTATCCGAGTTATTCAAATTTTTATTCACAAACCTAAAACAAAAATCTGATACTTGATTCAAAAATCTTTTTTTTTTTTATCTTTTTAACCTGAATATACTGAAAACTGGAACCAAATTCCAAAATTACCTATTAGCAGGTTTTTAATTTTGTTACCCGAACTAAACCAAAAACCAAATAATTGAACTGAAACAAATCTTTAAAATATCCAAATAGATCCTAAACCTCTTTAACCAAAGAATTGAATCTGAACCGAGAACCGAATGCACAAAGCTAACTATTATATATACACCAAAAATGATTGATCTACTGAAAGTGCCGGTTCTGAACCTTCTCTGGTTAAAGAGATTAGAAAATATTTTGGCCATCTTAAATCTTTCTGGAGAAGATCCAAGATATATTTCTTGAAATATTAATATTAAGTAATATTAACACAAAGTAAATGTTGATATATTAATTTAATTATAATTTCTGTAACGTGCAAGCTTATCCATCAAGCTTTTATGATTAAATTTTTTAATCCTAATCTTATAAATTAACACAATCAACAATCATTTCAACACTTTTTATTACATATTCAGTCATCTATATATATTTTTAAAATAGTCTAATACCTTAAATAACTTTTTATTCTTTTAGAATGTTTTTTTATTTTTATTGGAATGTAATATTTATTAATCAACAATAAAATAAAATTATTTAAAATGATCCAGATGATCAACTGTATTAAAGAAATAAACATAGGGGAAGCTGGGGAAAAAAACTTATGCAGGAAACAACTTGAGAGGGTTAAAATAAAAAATTTATACCATGATTATCATGATATATATATATATATATATTAATGTTGATTGTTAGTATTGATTACTATTTTGGAAATATTATTTTTTACTTTCGAATATTTTTTTTTAAATAAAGATATTAACCGCAACTTGGCCCTTTCGAATTCGGAAACTATAACGCTCACACACATATTTAGAAACCACCAAGACCAACTAAAGTTTTTCTTATGTTTTTGAAAAATGATTGCTACCTACACAAATATAAATCCACCACATGACTATAGATCTAGACAAAATGATGTATTAAAATTTATACGAACTGTTCACCAAAAAAAAAATTTATACGAACTATATGGATCATCACATGAAAACATCAATGAATTATTAGATATTGCTAACACTGTTAACATAATTCCGATAGCTATTAAAGTGTATTGGACTTGTAAGTCGGCAATATCTCATGATTCTTAACATATTTTAACATGTTTAACATGTTATCTCATGTTCTTTGATGTATAATATTTAATTTTGAATGCTTAATCAATGTGTGTTCATTTTGTTTATGATCATTTGAATATGTATTATGATCCGTTCTCAAAGAAATTTTTATTGGGTGATGCCGAATTTTAAATCCGATATATTTTTCCAATATCAAATTTCTACTTATGGTGTTAATAACATAATACATTAGTTCACGGATTGAGTTTGATTAGTTCATATGGTTTTTAATACATTAATTTTTTTACAGATGTATGACTAGGTAGAAATCATTTTTCCTATATTTAAATGTATTTTTCTGAATAACCAGCTCACCCATTGATAATCTACACAAATAATTTGTATGTGAATAATCCTACCTTCTAACAAGTTTCATTATCTCTGATTAGGGTTTCTACAATCTTACTTCTCGCAGACCACAACATCTCTTGGACATTTTGGAGCTAGGTTACAATGTTATGTACAATGATGTTGATATGGTCTGGCTACAAGATCCATTCAAGTATTTACAGGGAGGCCACGACGTATACTTCATGGATGACATGACAGCAGTACGTAATTGCAGCTTTTGCATGTTAAGAGTATTTATTTATCCTTAGTATTGTTTGATTTTGGTGCTGTTAGATTAAGCCTTTAAATCACTCCCATGGTTTACCACCGAGTCGGAACGGAGTGACTTATGTATGTAGCTGCATGATTTTCTTGCGTTGCACTAGTGGTGCAAAGCTTCTATTGAAGAAATGGGTTGAAGAAATTCGAGCTCAGCCCTGGTCTAACACAGAAGCAAAGAAACCACATGATCAACCTGCTTTTAATCGGGCACTTCACAAAACAACTCATCAGGTATGTAACACTTATCTCACTTTCTCATTTAAAGCTTTAAATCTTAAAAGAATGTGTTATGATTATATTGGAAGTTAGAAGAACCCAAAGTGAGATAAGTGAACAAATTCACAATTGATATTAAGTTAGATGCATGTCCATGAATTTAAAATAATATCATAATCTAGTTTGTTAATTCAAATCAGATTTTCTAAGTAAGATATATTGTTGATCTTAGAGTGTGATTCAGTTCAAGATTGCCCATGAAATCCATCATCCTGATGGAACATATTACGATCAGACATAAAAAGTTAGACTGTGTTTTGGTACTTCGAGATTTCTAATCTTATCAACTCATGAATGTTCGATGACTTTGTTGGTTTCAATCTCAGAGTAAGTTTTTCAGTACTTGTCCATTTTCAGCTCTTTTGTGATTTATATTCTCCAGGTAGATGTCTACTTGCTTCCACAATCAGCTTTCCCGTCAGGAGGATTGTACTTTAAGAATAGGAAATGGGTTAATGAGACAAAGGGGAAACATGTGATAGTTCACAATAACTACATTGTCGGCTACAACCAGAAGTTGAAACGCTTCCAAGATTTTGGTCTATGGCTAGTCGATGATTTTGCTCATGAGTCACCACTGGGAAAATTAGAGTAAAAAACGATTGCACCAAAACATTTGTCCTCTCTCTTTTGATTGTTATCATGAGGCTAACATGCAATATCAATATTTGCTACTCAGGTTAGTCCAAGAGCAGAGTACAGAAGAGAAGAAACAGAAGGAAAGAGGGAGAAAACAAACAGAAAACAGGGGTCAAAAACAGAACATCCTCTAGAGGATGTTTTATATACAAGAAATATTGGATCTTTACACGATTGCATGGAGATGTATTCAGATACAGTTTTTTGGCTATTACAATAAATCAACATCACAATATCACAAGTATCTATACATAATGACACTCTGGCATTTTCAAGCTTTTGGAGGTTAACACATTAGTCAATGAAATAAAATAAAAAAACTGAAAACCAATCAAAACAATCTGTTTATACAATTCAGCTTTAGGTGAAAACACATAGAAAAAAAATCTTTATCAAAATGACACTTCTGAAATTCAAAGGAAAAACCAATAAATTCCACCTTTCCAACTCTATCTTCCATGTTAGAAATATGTACCTGTAAGAATGTAAGCATATTTTAATTTTCTGCTTTAGGGTGCTTATTATTCTAAGTATCTATTCACAAAGCTCTAGAAATTAGATATGATGAATCTGGCTTATTACTTATTTTCATGGCTGCCTTGTTCTTTTGGTAATCTTTCTCGTCGAAGGGTTGTCGCAACCTCTATAGAAGAAGTTATGATCCTTTTATTTTGTTCTGTTCTCCCCGTAAATCCTAAAAGGGACACGTTGAATCTTCGCAGATAATGTTGTTGTTGCTTCACTGATAAAAATTTTTGGGTTGAAATTTGTTTAATATGTTTGCTTACTGATATACGGTGTTTTTGATATCTTGTATATATGTTTTTCCAATTGGTTTTCAAGTCTTTATCGAGTCTTTTTTTGTTATCTCCGAGTCATTTCAAATCTGGAATAGGTTGTGGAGTTTTAGAGAAACACATGAAGAAAAGAATGAAAATTGGGGACTTCCATGCGGAGCAGGCTGGTGGGTGATCCCAAGCCGAGCAGAGCACCCAAGTGCATGCTCCAGCGAGCGAGATTTTTAAGGAAACTTCTAATATTTCGGGATTTTATCTAGGATCTCCCTTTTTTCTCCTAGACCACCACAGACCTGGAAAAATACCTTTTCTTATTGTTTTCCATCAGACACGTTCTTTTTTTACGATATTTCTGAGAGAGAGATTTTTGAGGGAGAAAAATTGTAAACTTATTAAAGGAGAAGAATCTCTACATCCTTTGGAGAAGATTTCTAAACCTATTTGCTTTTTATTTATTGATTCAGACATGTTTTCTTCATCTCTTGTCTCTGTGATCTCTGTGGCTATGCATGAGTAGTCGATTTACTTAGTCTAGGGTGTTAGGATGTTAGATCCGTGAGCTAAACATAAATAAGTTAATATTTTGATTGTCTTCATTCATGGTAACTCTTACTGCTTATGCTAAGCTAATCACTTAGTGTATGAGCCTAGGCTTAATCTATTCATCAAAAGTGTTATAGGTTGCAGGCATTGAATAAATGAGCATGGCATCCCTAGCCAGCGAAAGTAGATGTTAGGGTGTTTTGTGGACAAATCGAACTTGATCTCAATGTTGTCATCGCGTCTCAGTCTAAACGACAGTTTAGATACTGAGATCGATTGACAAAAGGTGAAGCTCCACGACAGTGGGCTGATCTATTCGTATGTTCTGAGTTCTAGACTTGCAATTAATTGAACTTGAATAATTGTTTGGCTCACATCCGTTTGATACCCGATTGAACCACTCTAGGCTAGCATTCTTAATCATCTGAAAACCTCAAATCAAACCTGTCGCTTGCTTTTTACGATTTCTTATTTTAAAACCAACATTAATTGTTTTAGCTTCATATTGATCCCACAAGGATAAAGTATGAACTGGTACTCTGGAATTGAATTTCAAATACTATATCTACACTCTAGCTTGCAGTAGATAAGCCATAATTTTAGTGTATCAAGTTTTGGCGCCTTTGTGAGGGGGACCAGCTATTTACCTTTACTTTTTGGTTATGTATTTAGTCTAAGACCTCTAACTTGCTTTATCCTTTTTGTTAGGTTTGCATAGAGATATTCACAAAACTTAGAGTGTACCCTGAGTGTGTTTTGCAGGGCATCTAGTGATATATCGTCGGGGATATGCACCTTAGACACCACCTGGTTAAACTTTTCCATAAAGTCGATGCTCCTTAACGTGTGAAAATGATGTAGTGCTTTATAAAGACAACAAACAAATTATGGAAGCTATCAATGGAATCTTTGGCTAACCTGAAAAACCAGGTCAAGGCCATATTGCAAAGGCTCTCTACTAAGAGTTGACAGAACCCAATGTCTTTCTCCTTGTTAATGGACTGCACTTGTCCCATGGCTATGTTGAACGCAGTCACATGGTCAGTGGGCTCTGCGTCGCCTGAGTAAAAAGAATACAGATCTTGTCCGTTTGTCAGATTTTAACGTCAGTAATCCGCTTTGGCGATTTGGCGGCTTGTGGTTGTCTCCATACCGCTAGTCATCAGGTTTATGTCGCCATTTGCTTACTCTCCGCCACCGGCCATAAGGTTTGTGGTGGTGAAGAGTTGTCTTCGAATTGTTGGAGGTTGCTGACATCACCGGCTGGGGGTGTTATGGCAGCGACTAGCGTGACAAGACGCTTATTCATTGCCTTGTGCGCTTCTTCCTACTGGCAAGGTGATCCATGCTGATTTGCATCATTTCTATCATGGTCCTGCTGGCGCGGATTGGTTTACAGCGGTTGAATCGTTGAAAGTCATGCGTATCTTGTTAATGCTACTTTGTAAGGCCCCACTGTGGACGTCTACTGTTGAATCTGAGTTTGGTCGGTTTAAATAAGGAGAACAAACTCGATTGTGGATTATTTCGAAGGCGTTTTATGGATCATAATAGATTGAGGTTACAATATGTGTTTGAACAGAAGGAAAACAAGCTGGCACTCGTTGGAGTGTACCAGGAAAGTACAAGTCCGCGAGAAAGTTAAGAGAAGATAAACTCCCAAATTTCTAACCATCAGTTTGTGTGTTCAAAGTCTTGATCTCTTTCCTTGTTGTCTTTTTTTCCCTTTTATACGTGAACTCTATTGTTTCTTTAGCCTAAGTCGGTTTAACCTAATGAGGTAGGTTGAGCTTAACTGGCCGGAGTGATTGGGCCGCGTCTTTAATCCGTGTTCCTTGTCACCAAGCTGGTGTGCCGAGTTCGTGGTGCCTGATTGTCTTGACGACCATCGAACCGATCCCATGGTGCCGAATTAAGTTGAATTGACACGAAGTAATGTGATATAC
Source organism: Brassica juncea (assembly GCA_018703725.1). Taxonomy (NCBI): domain Eukaryota; kingdom Viridiplantae; phylum Streptophyta; class Magnoliopsida; order Brassicales; family Brassicaceae; genus Brassica; species Brassica juncea. Next base: position 60,970,439 of record CM031936.1, on the reverse strand, counting down.
TATGGAATTTACCAGTTTTCAACCATAGTATAAGTCATTTTTAGAGTGTATTTATTATGTTTGAAATCTATTTAAGAGTCTTTTCTGGTCCAGATATGTTTTAGAGCAATATAGAATTATGGAGTATTTTAGAGCTTAAGGATGAGGAAACTCGTAGTTGTTCAAGAAATCAAAGTCAGAGCCGAGATTTAGAGGAATCGTCGATCGACACTACTTCATTAGTGTTACTAGACACCAGCACGAGTAGACGGGCCCGACTTGTTTCAAGACCGAGTCAAGCCCAAAAGATCCACATATTACAATACTCATGGCTGACTTTATACCTAGTACTTGTACTTTTTGTCATTGTTTAGGCAACATACCACCTTACAAATCTCTTACCATATTATAATATTTATGGTTTTTTATCTAGTAGTTTTTGGAGAGAAAATAAAAAACCCCTTCAGAAATATAGTATTGGAACTCCAGTTTTGCTACCTTATTCTATTTATGCATTCTAAGTAGACTGTTGTTATGATTGCTTTAATTTTATTTGAGTGGTTCTCTTAATTTAGGGTTTATTAGGGTTTTGATGAATTACTGAAACATAGAACATATAAGGTGAATTATTAGGATCCTTCATCAGAGTTGGACTTGTTGTTTATGTTTTAGAATAGCTAACTAGAACTCTGAACTTAGAAAACTATTGACAACTACGAGAGTATGTTCTTTACCTGATTATAATTCTGTTGAGCTAGGTTGTTAAATTCATGCGATAACTTGTTTAGTTAACCTAGTGAACATGTCGATTAGGACGTTAATGCTTGTCTAAGTAAGTATCGATCGACACTCGGTAGTATCGATCGACACTCGTTCCTTGTTCACATGCGAGAGTTGGAACATAGGATTTAGTTATCTGATTAGACTCGCAATGAGAGCTGGATATCTTACTTTAGTATTCGAATTCTAGGACAGTTTATCACACATCCTTAGCTTCTATACATCATAATTCTGATTACATGAAACCCTGAGTTTAGCTATTTTCTCATACATCTCACAACCAAGTACTTACTTGTTTATTGTTATTTACTGCTTTATAATTAATTGCCTAGTTTAATCTTGATTTCTATAGTCTATTGTGTGTCTGCGCTCCTCGTCGATTCAATATCTAAATACTACAACTGAACCTTTTATTTAAGAGAAAAAGCTGTTCCAGGATAATTTGAGCGACATTATAATGGGCCAAGTTGTTTATTTGATGAACTTTGTAAAGATCTCCAACTATGTTGTTAGTACCAATCTCATCAAAAAGTTAGTTAGGTTGGTTCTAAACTAAAGTTTAAATCATTGAATTGACACTGCTGCTAAGGTTGTGCACTGTTTTCTTTGACGTAACAGTAGCCGAGTTCATCAAGTAAAGCTGAGCCGTGAAAGTGAAGGGCTGAAGGCTATAGCTGCAAATGATTTGTTGTTATGTTAATTCAGCTATAAGAATTGATTTGCCTTCAAGATCATATTCTTCTTTGTTACCAAACTTATGAATTATACAAAACTGGTTGCAGCGGTTAGTGTATTTTCAATCGCTATGCTGCCTTGTGACTAGTTTTTTTTTTTTTGTTACCAGTAGTCTGAACAAGAGCAGGATCCGTCTTTGAAGTGATGGAACCGAACACGATCTCTCACAATGATCTCAGTGTTGAAGACCTTCGAGATTAGTTTAGTAACCTCGTGACAATCGCTGCAGACGCGTAGATTCTTGAACACACGGATTGGAGTCTGAGGTGGCAAGCTTATCAGACCAAAAGCAATGGCGAGTCTCTCACTGTGCAGCCTGAGGGAATACTCTTTGCTTCCATCGCTAGTTGCATCGACTAGTGGTGCTTGAGAGCAGTCCGGTAAATAACCAGTGGATCTCAGCTTGTCATCAATCACTTTTAACTGTTGGTATACCTGTTTTGTCTGAGGATGCGACGTGTCTCCTGCGAAAAACTCATGGGAGGTTCCATTTATCTCAATGGAACTGCATCCAGGCTCTTTTCTAATTCCATGTTCAGTCATTAGTTTTCTCACAATCCCAACATCGTCCCACCTGCTAGCCGATGCATAGACTCTAGACAGCAAGACATATGCGCCACTGGAACTTTGATTATCTTCCCTTGTTTGTATTAAACGTGTTGCAATTTCTTCACTTACCTCCACACTAGCACCCTTTTTGCAACAAGCATCAAGGAGACTTCTCCAGATCACTGCATCTGGTTTCATCGGCATACTCGTCACCATGTCAATCGCTTCGGTGATGTAGCCTGCACGGGCTACAAGGTCGATGATACAGCCGTAATGCTCCAGTGCAGGTTCGATGCCATAATCTCTGACCATCATGTCAAAATACTGCCGCCCTTTGTGTACCATCCCTCGATGGTTGCAGGCGGTAAGGAGGGCAACAAACGTGACTGAGTTCGGTCGAACATTCTCGCCTTTTCTCACCATACGGTCGAAGCAACCCAGAGCTTCATCAGCTCTTCCGTGTGTAGCAAACCCCAGAATCATAGCGTTCCATGAAGCTAAGTCACGCTTCTGCATCTCCTGGAACACTTGCTCAGCCATTATCAACGAGCCGCATTTGCAATACATTTGGATCAACGAGTTCTTGATCAGAACATCCATACCAACATCAAAGTCGCATCTTCGCAACAGAAACGCATGTGCCCAAGTACCTAGCGACAAAGATCCAAGACCAGCACACGCACTCAGAACACTCTGCATCGTATAACCATCTGGCTCGAACCTTCTCTGCATCTGTCTAAACATCTCTAACGCAGATTCATACTCCCCGGCCCGAACCAGAGCATCAATCATCGAGTTCCACGAAACGAGACTTCTCTCAGGCATATCATTAAAAACTTTCTGGGCTAAATCCAAACACCCACAAGAACCGTACAAATGGATCAAACCGTTGTTCACATACACATCTCCACTCAGCCCACGTTTCACAACCTGGCAATGAACCTGTTTCCCTTCCGACAATCCGAATACATAAGCGCAGGCTTTCAAGACAAAGGGAAACGTGTGTTTATCCGGCGCAGACTTTCCTCTCTCTAACATCTTCCGGTAAAGCAGAAAGGCTTCTTCCTTCCTGGAAACGTCATGTGCGCATGCTCTGATGAGTGTGTTCCACATGAAGGAGCTATGGTTTTCTTGCTGGATCGAGTCGAAGACACGGAATGCGTAGCTGACGTCGGAGAAGTGAGAAGAAGAGAGGTGGAGGATTCTGCCGTAGAGAAACAGAGTGGCGGTTTCCTCGGGGAAAGTTGTGCGGAGAGTGAATGCGTGGAGCTGTTTGAGCTGGGACATGCTTGTGCATGTTTCGGACAAGGAGAGGATATGTCGGTGGTGGTTACCGGCGGCGGAGAATGATAGAGGTCCGTTAGGGGTGGAGGTTGGAGGTGGAACATGAGGAGTCAATGGGTGGAGCAGAAGACCCATAGACATTGGAAACGATAAGCTAGTTGTTCTAAAACGATGATTTGTGTACTATTTTAAGGTTTTGTTTTCATCTAAAAAAATATGAAAATTAAATTTAGAGTCTCAAAAGAAAAATTACACTTGTTTTCTTGATTTTCAACAATTATATTCTGTGTGGGAAAAACTAAGTTTTTGTATTTTCCAATCAATTACTTATCTGAATTAAGAAAAGTTTTTTTTTTATCAAAAGAAAAGTTTTAGAACAGAAACATAATACAATGGATCATTTTCAACAATTATATTCTGTTGGGGGAAAAAATACTTGGTCATCCTTTCTATATCATGCTTCAAAGTTGTTAGAAACGAGCGGAAATATATTTTAAAATTGCACTCGACAAACCTAAAGGTTACTTTCATCACTTAGAATGTTATTTAGTCTGGTGTTCAAAAAAAAGAATGTTATCTAGTCTAACATAATTCAATCTATTTTGAAAATTCAAGTATTAATAATATGACATCTCATACTAAGAAATTTTTGTTTGGTTAGAGACCCTCAGTCATTACAAAGAATTATATATCACAACTTCAGAACAACAACACTGCAAAAGAAGAGACTACACTAAAAAAGAGACCACTTTAGATGAAGATTCAACTCCATCAGAAAGAAGAAATCCCACTTGTAAATTCTAATAGCAATCCCAAAAAGGTAAAACCAACTGTATTTAGGTTTATTATCATGAATATTACTTTTAGAAGAACTGAGCATTTTATGTATAACTTAGTATAAGTCATTTATCAACTATTCATCAAAATTGTGTTTCGATTGCTTGAGACATGGAGAATATTGAATCAATACAACATGTGGGTTTTTTCAGTCACATGTGAGGCTAAAAATGAGGTATAAGCTTCGTAGAGCGTAGACTTTCAGGCAGAGAGTGAGTTGTCGGATTCGAATTCGGCGGTGATTTAGTCTTCTGCCCTCGAGGAGCGTCGGCATCGCTGGTAAAAGGGGTTGTGATTTCTCCAGCGAACGTAAAATTGTTTTTTTTTTTTTGAAAAACGGCTGCGAACGTAAAATTGTTGTGATAATGTTATATCTTGAGTTAGAGTCAATGGTTGTAATTGCATTACTGGGTCTTAAGTATTTTACCAAAATGTGCTTTATTTTAATATTTTTTTCTGTATGTGTTTATTAATTAATCGGTGGTGAGTAGATGTTATTTGAATAAATTTCTTGATAAAAAGAAAAGATTATAAAACTGGCTAGAGACAAGGAGACAGATCCTTGCATTCCGAGAAACACGTCAAATTCTTGATGGTATTGTCAAAGACAAAAACAGTTCAATAATTAAGCAAACATTTATTATTACTGTTAGGCTAATATCTAGTACTTTTCACTAGTTAATTAAATAAATCATTTAATTATTTCATGTGGCATATTTGGTAGCGCGTGAATCTCAGTGGAGTGCCCACCACAGGGGACAAGCAGTGAAGCTGTAAGGATTTCCAGTACCCCTTGCATTATTTTCCGTTTACCAACACATGCCTTTTTCTGAGTAATATTAATAGTTTAAAAAATTATGCTAAATAAAATACTCACTCCATTTTTTAATAAGTGTCATTCTAACCTTTTTTGTAATATAAAAAGTGTCACTTTACAATTTCAATGCAAATTATACTTATTTTCAGCTGAAAATTAATTGTAAATTGCATTGATTTTATAAATAATTTTATTTATCTAAAATACTGTTGATCAAAGAGGTATAATTAATAACAATTTACATATATTTCAACCACTTTCTTAATCTGTATGAAGAATGTCAAAATAACACTTATTAAAAACAGATGGGGTACATTCGTTCTTGTGTATATTATAATAATATTGTAAATGTTCTTTTGCTCTAGTGGAGAGGTTGGTCCAGATCTTCACATTTTTTTTGTTTCTTTTATGTTATGATATTTTAACTAAAACCTGCTTAATTTTACAAAATTGGAATGTATTCTAGAGTAGTTTATTTATCGTGTTTTTAAAATAAAATCAAGAAATTATTTTGACTTTTTTTCAAAAAGATAAATATATTAATATAAATCAAATAAAGAAAAGTAATTCATAATTTATTTCTAAATTTTAACCATTACGCCATTAGCAATTAATTTTATATATTAGTTTGTACTGCAAATAGAAGATTTTGGGATCATAATATTCGATTTTTTTCTGTTAATGTTATAAATCCGTACATATGGTTTTCAAAAGAGGTGAGTTGATCTATTGGGCTCGCATGAAAATGCATTGCTATAATTTTCTAATAATATGGTGTATATGAATCATTAAATGTTTTAGTAAATGGTAAGACTCAACACGCGGGATAACTGCGGTGCAGTCATAATAATAAAAATAGAAAAATACATATATATATATATATATATTATTAATTGTAATGCGATGCGATTTAAAAACAATCGAAGCCTAAAAATATTAATAGTGAAAAATATAAACATGATTATGAAAACAATAACATAATTTGAAATAATCAAAGATTTTATTTTGAATACTTAAGTTGTGGCTAGGTTAAATTTTATAGTATAGTTTTATTTTTGTTCAACTAATTTGATTCCCCAGTTTAAATAAAATAATTTGATGTAATGTTTATAGGAAAGTATATTTTATATATTACCTAAATAAAATAACAGTAGTCTTTGGAATGTTTACAATGCACCCTTTTTAGTTCTGGAAGAGAAACTTTTAAAGATAAATTGATATGCAATTTACCAGAATTGTTAAAATTTTCGTTGGATAAAGATATTCATCAAAACAAATAACTATACATAAAAGAGACGGAGATATATCTACCATGGATGAAGAGAAGGAAAAATACAAACATACTGAATTTCATTATCTCAGTAATTTTTGAATAATTACTCAATATTGAAAGTAAAACCAAAAAAAAACTTGTGAATGAACTAATGTATATATCATTTATATGAATTTATTTTCTTTCAACTATCTATAGTATGTATGTGCATTACCAAACCCATGAATAGAAAGTGTAGTGGTTCCACTTCAACCTTTGATTGGGAGAATGTACTTTCACATATTGATATCAACCAGTGTTCTCCGTATTAGGGTAGTTCTCCATATTATTTCATTTTTAGTACTTGTTCACTAAATAACTCTAAAGACAAAAGTTCTTAATTAGCTTTCATTAACTGTGGTAAAAAGACAATCATATCTTTATTTATAAACTTGCTTAATTATTTATTAAATATATATATATATATAAATAAATAAATAAATCTGTTAAAAATAAAAATAAAAATAAAAAATAAAATCAAAAATATTTTTCAACTTTCTAGATTTAGGAATGTCTTCATCAAGGTGTAACCTAAATTCTTGAATGTAACTGACATCTTTCGAAATATTAGAAAATATTTTCTAAAATACATATTTACGAACTCTGGTATTTATTTATACAACATTTATTATTTTTTCTAAATTTATAACTATACTATACATATTTAAAAATATCTTCGTAAATTTTAGAAAATGTTATATTTCAAAAATGTTTTTCAAAATTTATATATAATAATATTTTCTAATATATACATTCTAAAAGTTTTCCTAAACTTTTGAAAGATTTTATATATATTCAAGAGCATCTTATTAAATATACATATAATTTAAATTCAGTAAAGTATTATTGTATATATATTACGAAGGTATTCATAAATACACATTTGTGAATGTACTTTTAAATAGAGATTTATAAAGTTATTTTCCTAAATTTTATGAAGTTAATATACATATTTATCAATCTCTTCTTAAATATATTCAGTCGTATATTCCTAAATATGCATATAACTCAAATTCAGATATATCGTACATATTCATGAATGTCTTCCTAATTTTTTTTTTAAGAAACAATGATTTTTCAAAAACTATATGCGAAAACATTTGAATCTTTTTGAAAAAAATTATAAAAATATTTATTTCATATATCGGTAGAAAATGAATATAATTGTTATTTATCCACTTAATAAGGCTAAATTTGTCATTTTGACCATTATTAGTTTATTTGAGAATTAAAAACATGTTTTGGGCAATTTGAAATCATTTTCCAAGTTTTATAACAATATAATTATTATTATAAATTAAAACTAGTAAATTTTATATTACTTATTATGATTTTTTTTAACAGATAAAAAAGCAAACACCACAATTTTGAGAGTTTAGTATCTTAGTATTGCCAAAACAACAGTCTAAAAGGTATTTTACAACACTGGTTGAACTTGATATCAATGTGCGAAATTACTTTCTCGCAGGAAAAGTTTGAAGTGGAACCACTACACTTTCTATTCATGAATTTGGTAATGCACATATATACAATAGATAATTGAAAAAAATAATCATATAAATGTCATATACATTCGTTCTTTCGCAAGTTATTTTTGTTTTACTTCCAATATTCTGTAATTGTTCAAAATTTACTGAGATAATTAAATTCGAGATGTTTGTATTTTCTCTCCTCTTCGTCCATGGTAAACATATCTCTGATATGATTGTCTTTTTACCTACATTAACGGAAGCTGATTTAGAACTTTTGTCTTTTGGAGTTATTTAGTGGACAAAAACTAAAAATGGACTAATATGGAGAACTACCCTAAAACTTGTTATAATAATTTTACTTAAATTTAATTAATTTTAGCCATAATATTTCATATGTTATTCTATATATTTAGCATTTGTTTTATAATCTACATTCTAACATTTGAGTAAGGTTTTTAGACATTAAGCATTGAGTCACTTTCACTTAACACCCATTCTTGAATGCTGATTTAAAGACAAATATTACAAACCTAAAATTTTGAAATACAACACAGATCATTGCTTCGCATGATGTTGAAATTTCTAAAAATATATAAATAGTTTGTATAGTTAATCATGTAGGAGGAATGCCCTTTTTCTAAAGTAAAGAGACTACTAGAGAGCAAGTCATACGTGTGGTTGAACAACCCGAAGAGAGAGGACAATAAAAATAAGAAAAGTAAAGGAAGAGGAGAAAAAAAGAGGCAGCCATAGCCAAAGGGTTCGTGTCGGCTTCAACCAAACACTGACGGTGTATGTATACACCTTTAATTACACGCTTTATTATCTCACATCTCCTGTTTCTTTTGACAACAATTCCACTTGTAGATCTCCACTTACCCTCATATCAAAAATCTTTCCATCTGGGTTTTGTCTGAACCCTAGCTCGCTTTGGTTTTGTCTAGATCGTTGATACTTGAAGAGATTTGAAGTAAAGGTTCGATTTTAATTTGTTGGGTCTGCTTGTTGTTTAGTAAATGCTGGGAAAGGAGGAGACTTTCGAAGATCCATAGTCAGATTTGGGTTTTTGTTTCTCGATTGCACCTGGATTTGATTCTGGGGGTCGATACTCAGTCTAGATCAAGAATTGATACTTTGTTTCACATCCCAAATACAACTATTTGCTTTGAATATCGCTTACCCCTTTGCTTTCTTTGTGTCTCCCGGAAAATTCTTACAGATTTGATTGTATCTTATTAATTTTAGGTTTTGAAATGAAATATTTGCCATGATTTATAGTAGTACACTGAAGTTAACATTGACAGTTTTGTCTTGCAAAGTATGAAGTTAAGTACTGAGATGTATTCTTGTCTGAGTCCTGAGATGTATTCTTGTCTTGCTTTTGCTTCTTTCTTTTTGGTTCTTTCCTTTACCCCTTTGTTTGAGTGTTTCTCTTCAAATTGGGTAATCAAATCTGCAAAATCTGAGTCCTGTAGTGTGGCTTAGACACAACGTAGAGTTAAAAAGTTGCATAGATGGCCCACATTTTTTCAGTAAATTTAAAGTAGGCTTTAAATGTTGATACAACATGACATGTATCAGAGTTTTGTTTGTCTAGATGAGGATAAGTCCTTCTTCGTCCTCTTTCAGAAAGACATTTCAATCTTATACTCTCTCTTCTTACTTTTTCTTTTCTCAGGTAAAGTTATCGAAATTAAATGGATTCTCAATTGGCAGCTAGCAATCTTCCATCTGGAAAACCTGGAGGTTTGTAGAATATTTTTGTTTGTATCATTTTGCCAATGGTGTTTGCTATTTTCTGATTTTGAATTGAGTGTTCTATGGAGATAGCTAATTAATATAATTGCACCTCTTGCCTTGTTTTTGAGATACACAATAGCATCATCCTATAACAGTTCTTTGCTTTTTGTGTTGACGCCATTCCATTTGTTTGTAGGGGCTTTAAGTGATGCTTTATGTAGGGAGCTATGGCATGCTTGTGCTGGACCTCTTGTAACCCTACCTCGTGAAGGGGAACGAGTTTATTATTTCCCTGAAGGTCACATGGAGCAGGTATTTTGGTTATTGGTCTGAATCATTTGACATTTGATGTACTGTACCATGCTCATTTGCTAAAACCGGTTATGTTTATTGGACTGTTCTTACTCTGTATGTTATATGAACACTTCAAATTATCTTGTGGATGCAGCTTAAAATAAAATCACAAAGTATGTATTGTTGTATAGAAGAGATGAAATGTAGTGCCTGTTTTTGATTTCACATGATCATTTGATCATCTTATCTTATTATCACATTTATGCATTTAATTGATCACTGCCTATGCAGCTCGAGGCATCAGTGCATCAAGGTTTGGAGCAACAAATGCCTTCTTTTAATCTCCCATCTAAGATTCTCTGTAAAGTGATCAATATCCAGCGCAGGGTAGGCTGAAATCCATTATATATTGATAGAATTTTACTTACCTTTATTCATGAAAGGTGTTGGCTAATAATTTTGAGCCGGACTTGTTTCACTTTGCAAGCTCAGGCAGAGTCCGAGACTGATGAAGTATATGCGCAAATAACCTTACTGCCAGAAGCGGATGTAAGTTTATTATAAGCATAAGAATTTTGGTTTGGTGTTATTTTGTATTTACTTTTCTGTTCTTGATTATGGTGTTTGATCATCAGCAAAGTGAACCTATGAGCCCGGATGCCCCTGTTCAAGAACCTGAAAAGTGCACAGTACATTCATTCTGCAAGACACTAACTGCTTCGGACACAAGCACACATGGTGGATTTTCTGTGCTACGGAGACACGCAGATGAGTGTCTTCCACCCTTGGTCAGAGTTGCTTCCATTGTTGCTTTTGCTTTTTGGAAATCACTCCACCTACTTTTTTTCTCTCTCTCTGACACGTTGCTATTTCTTCTCTAGGATATGTCCCAACAACCACCATGGCAAGAACTGGTTGCAACTGATTTGCACAATAATGAATGGCATTTTAGGCACATTTTCCGAGGTTAATATAGTTGTTTTCTATCTTATTATTTGATGGTTTTTAAATTTCAGTTCTTATTGGGGCTTTTACACTTTGCATCAATATTATTGTTTTACGACTACTAAATATCATGAGGTTGTGAATACCAGGCCAACCAAGGCGACATTTGCTAACAACTGGGTGGAGTGTTTTTGTTAGCTCGAAGAAACTAGTTGCTGGTGATGCTTTCATATTCTTAAGGCAAGTTCTTTACCATTTTATCTATCTGAATATTAATTGTGTTTAAGAATCTGACATAGTATTGTCCTCCAGGGGTGAGAATGAAGAGCTCCGAGTTGGTGTTAGGCGGCACATGAGACAACAAACTAATATCCCGTCCTCTGTCATTTCAAGTCATAGCATGCATATTGGGGTCCTTGCAACTGCCGCTCATGCCATTACAACAGGAACCATCTTTTCCGTCTTCTACAAGCCAAGGTCTTGGTTTTCTTACTTAATTTTAATTGAGTCATTGTCTGGAACAAAATTCTGATACCACCTTAAAGCCATGAAATGGTCCAAATCTCATGCCGCATTGAATTGTTAATATAGAAAACCTAACTTCTGCTATTCAGACGTAGCTGATCTTGAAAAGACTCATGGTTTTCTAAAATGTGCATGTCACTATGCCTTTCAGTTACTGTTACTTGCATATGCTTGATGATAATCATTTGGCTGCAAATCCAGGCTGACATATCTTCTATTATCAGGACAAGTAGGTCAGAGTTTATTGTGAGCGTCAATAGGTATCTCGAAGCTAAGAACCAGAAGCTGTCTGTAGGCATGCGTTTCAAGATGAGGTTTGAGGGTGAAGAAGCTCCAGAGAAAAGGTATCATATCTAACTAGCTTGTTTTACTTTTTTTGATATAGCTGAATGCAAATATAACTCCCAGTTTGTTTTTCTGTGTTTTAATAATGCAGGTTCAGTGGCACAATAGTTGGTGTTCAGGAAAACAAGTCTTTGGTCTGGCATGATTCTGAATGGAGATCGCTGAAGGTTAGATATACAGTTATACTTTGCAGTGGAGCAAGTTGTGGATTTATATCTCTTTGACCGAGTGAATATGGTGATGCATCTCCTTAATATAATTGTTGCAAAACTGATAATGCTTCAGGTTCAATGGGACGAGCCTTCATCTGTATTTCGTCCCGATAGAGTTTCTCCATGGGAACTTGAGCCCCTAGTTGCAAATAGTATGCCTTCTACACATCCTCCACCACAAAGGAACAAACGACCGAGACCTCCTGGTTTGCCTTCACCAACCACCGCTCCATCTACTCCTGGTATTCTGTGTTTTTTCTCCTTTGTACTGTTATTACTTGTGGCAGCCCCAGCTCTTTTTGTTGATCCTCTCTTCAGTTACTGCAGATGGTGTGTGGAAATCCCCGGCAGACAATCCTTCCTCGGTTCCATTATTCTCTCCTTCTGCCAGGACTGCTACTTTTGATCATGGTGGGAACAAATCATTTGGAGTATCCACTGGATCAGCCTTTTGGCCCACCCATGCGGATAGTGCAGCTGAATCCTTTGCTTCTGCTGTTAACAACGAGTCTCCTACTGAAAAGAAGCAAACTAATGGAAATGTCTGCAGGCTTTTTGGGTTTGAGCTAGTTGAAAATGTTAATGTGGACGAATGTTTCTCTGCTGCCTCTGTGTCCGGTGCTGTTTCTGTAGATCAACCTGTCCCCTCCAATGAGTTTGACTCTGGTCGACAATCTGAGCCATTAAATGTCAACCAGTCTAACATTCCTTCTGATAGTGGTGATCCTGAGAAATTCTCTCCGAGGTCTCCTCAAGAATCGCAAATTAGGCAGATACGTAGCTGCACAAAGGTGATTATTAGCAATCTTGGATTATTCGCTCTATCAAAATCATTTATTATATTTCTTCAATATTTTTGTCTTCAATTGAACAGAATGTTGACGGTGACTGTGTGTTGCTTTGGCAATTTTGTTTAGGTTCACATGCAAGGAAGTGCAGTAGGCAGAGCGGTTGATTTGACAAGGTCACAGTGTTACAAAGAGTTGTTCAAGAAGCTGGAAGAGATGTTCGACATTAAGGGTGAACTCTTAGAATCTACCAAAAAATGGCAAGTTGTCTACACCGATGATGAAGATGACATGATGATGGTTGGTGATGATCCGTGGAAGTAAGTGTCTTTGCCTGTCTTAATGTCAAATTTATGTTTTAGTCTCAAGAGAGCTGCACCGCACCCATTTTTTCCTATTGAAAATCCTTATGGTCTTCTGTTTTGTGATGGCAGTGAGTTCTGTGGAATGGTGAGAAAGATATTTATCTACACACCTGAGGAAGTGAAGAAACTTTCACCCAAGAACAAACTCACTATTAATGTTAGGATGCAGCCCAAAACTGATGCAGAAGAAAATGGGAACACAGAGGGCAGGTCATCTATGGCTGGATCAAGATGATATATATCACTGTTTTAACGCCTAGGAAAAATGAAAGAAGAAGCAGAATATATTGTAAGACAGTTGAGAAATGAGATGTCTGTGTATAGCACCGAAGTTTTATTGTCTTCAGGTCTTATGAAGTCACCTAGTGGTAAGCGTTTTGGGTATTGAGTAGCTTTTTAAGGGAAGTTTGCAATCAAGTTTCATCTCATCTTCTTCATCAAACCAACGGTCAAAAATAAAATTATGAATAAAAAATTTCCTTGTGCTTTTTATCGTTTTTAGTACAATTCAAAGAATTTTAGGAAAAAATGAATGCCGCTACAAACAAAACTCTTGGCTTCTTTTGTTTTAGTAATGTTGCCAGAAAATAACAAAATGGTATCACATTCACAAGTAGAGAGATGCGGCAAATACAATGTCTCTCTTGATCTTGGAAACAGCTTCTTCTAGTTTAGCCTCATGCTGTGTTTCACCTATGGATTTTGCAGCTACTATAAGCTGTTGTAGAACTTCCTCCATTCTCTTTATCGCTCTGATCAAGCTCCCTACGAAAACACGAGCAATCTCCATGATCTCATAAAACTTGGAGCCTTTTGCCCACGCGTACACTGCTTCCATTATATCCGGTCTGAACGAATGCACAAACTCTCTACGTCAATATCGACCTGTCACAAAAGTCAAAAGTTATAGACCCAAATCTTCAAATAGTCGGGTTTTATTGGAGAGAGTGTTAGTGAATGCCTTGCACCCAAGCTGACGTTCAGCGACACGCCTGGCTGTGTCTTGTAACTGTATGAAGAGTAAATCGAGTTCTTCTCTGGGTTTAGCTGCCTCAGGTAGCCTCTCTCGCCACACAAAGCAAGAGAGGAGAGAAACCAACTCTTCCACCTTTGCTTCCTTATACCACTGAACATTAGCTCCGTTAATGTCAATTCTTCTGCACTACTGATTTCACATGCAACCTTCCCCTTCAACTCCACAACATTGTCGCTTGTGATGTATCTGTGATAAAACAGCATATTAATAAAAAGTAAGTTTTTTTTTTTTTGATCAAACTACGATTTCATTACTGAATAAAAGAGGTTTATCTCCCACTAGGGGAGGAGTTTACAGACAAGAGTACTGACTTTGCCACTGAATCAGCCTCCACATTACACAAACGAGGAATGTGATAAAAGGAGCAAGCCTTTAACCGGCTGCTAAAGTAGTAAATATCGATGAGGATATTATTAAGGTCAGCCCTAATATATACAATTATCAACAGAACAAACAACAGTATCACAGTCCGTCGACATCGAGGTAGAAGGTGTGGCAGATATAGAAAAATGAGTTGGCTTGACAAGAATATTTAAACAGTAAAATGACATAAATTTAGCAAATACTTACCCTAGCCTTCGTAAAACACGCTTTCTGGCTTTTAGTTCATCTTTAAACGCCAATGCTGTTGAGGATCGGACAGTTTTCTTAAGTGATCTGATCTTGGCTGTTAGCTCTTCCTTCATGTGTAGAACTTTCAGCTTTTGGGCAATGAGAGGAGACTTTGCAATTTTGTGTTTTTCAAATAGGTTTTCCAGAGCCTCCAGCCGACGAACTGTCGTTTTGTAAGAGCTTCTCCGAATCTAATGAGGTAGTAAAAGTTTGTATTCATCTCTAGAAACAGATGAAAGTGAGCAAAAAAAACAGAAGAGTACTAGAGTAAAAACAATATACCTTCATATCAACTTCAGGATCTAGGGGTATTCCATCAGGATGTCTAGAAAGTAACTCAGAAACCTTCTTCAGAGCATTCTCTCGAGCTTCCAATTGTAAATAGTCTTTAGGTATATTCATAATTGCACTGCTTAGACTCTTAATCTGTCCATGATAATAAAGAATAAAAGAATAAGATCATCAAAGTAGAATCCGAGGAGGATAGGCCGCATCATGTGTAAACATTATAAACGCAGCAGCATGTTACCTGAGATAATGGAACAGAGACCACAACGGGCTCACAACGTTCTTTAAACGGCACAGGCTTAATTTTCTTTTTGCCAGTCCCGTCTCTGCTGACCAAACATCTAGTCAGTACATCAACGGTGTAGTTTGCATCCTCTGGTCTTCTATTATCATCATCTTGAAGAATTGCTCATATCAAGGTTGAATCATTACTGTTTAAAGGGATTAAGAGCATGTACATCGGTAAGAGCCCTTAATGGGCTCTTATGAATAAATTAGGAATTAATTTGGTGATTTGAAAACTTAAGAACTTTTGTTAAACTAATCAATTTTTTCTTTCTCCATTGGGAGAACCTCACTGAGGTTCTTAAGATTAAAATTTTTTTTTTTGCTCTACAAGTATTGAAAATTTGAAACATGTTTCAAGAAAGTTTTACAATAAAGAGGGGAATTATTAGAAAAAAAGGTGAGACATGGAGAAGGAGAAGCTTACTTCTGTCTCATCTTTTGGGGACTAGTGGGTGGTTTTATTTCTGAGATTTCCTTTGCCCATTTCTTGTAAGCTTTTGTTGACTTCACTTCTCCTGCGTGAGTGAAACAATGGTTTAATAGCACACACACAAATCACAACTTGGCATGCGTTTTTTACACAAAACTACTGAAACAAAGAGAAAGAATCTCGACTTTTCTGCAAAGAAACACAATATTCATCAGTTACACACTAACTGTGTCTCCTTCCAATACAAGAGAGAAAAAACACACTTACGGATGCATAATGGTTGACGTCACGGTGATGAGCTTCATCAGCACGAACCACCATGACAACATCACGAAGCGTTGCATCAGCAGGGAGCCTCCAGTAGTCAATGGCTATGGCTGGTGCAGGAACGTTCTCGATGTTACCGTTATCGAGTTCCTTGAGAAATTCAGTGTAAGAGTGAATTGCTTCTTCCTCAAGGTGTAGAGCTCAATCAAATCTCCACTTTTCTGTTTCTTCCTCCTCTTCCCCTCCCATAGTTTCATTGAAATTGAGAGGACCATTGGAAGGAATCTCAACAGGGTTGAAGTCGGTAACAGTCTTCAAACTCCCGATGAAAGAGGATTCACCACTGTAAACCTCATCAATGTTGAACAAGTTTAGATTTGTTCCACATTTATATATTTGCCATGTAGTGCAGTGATAGTTCTTACCATGTAAACAAGCAAACACACAATAATAGAGTGAAGACAGTAATCAAACCAAAACACACAATAATAGAGTGAAGACAGTAATCAAACCAATCTCCTGCCAGTGCCAAGCAACAATTGACTTTTATCAGAAAATGGAGACCATGTAGAATTGTTGTTTCTATCTAGTATTGTCTTCTTCATTCATCACTACTCCAATCAAAGTGTAATATAACATAGCTAAAACCCAAGTAATGATTACAAGTAAACTAGATTAACCAGACCATTAAGGTAAGCCAAGATTAATGTTGCTGACCTGACTAGTAATGCCGGGTTTCGAGCATCCAATCAACCGGAATCTGGAAAGTCTTGAACTTTGTCACCGCTTATCCGTTGTTGTCTCGGCGGAGACTCGAGAAAACTCGGGGGAATCGGCGGCGGAATTGAAGAAGAAGAAGAAGAAGAAGAAGAAGAAGAAGAAGAAGAAGAAGAAGAAGAAGAAGAAGAAGAAGAAGAAGAAGGAGAAGAGAAGGGTTCTAGTGAAGGAGAGCGTATGGGAACAGATGAACGAGATCGTCAAGTTCACAGGTCCGGCGATGGGGATGTGGGTTTGTGTTCCCTTGATGAGTCTCATCGACACTCTGACTTTGGAGAACGAAACAGAGACCGTTCCAACAACGGCAAGGGAAAGAGACAACGGAGTCCGCGAGAAAAGAGATTTTGTGGGTGGTGCAATTATGGACTGACACGTATGCGCCTCTTACCATCTCCAAAAAGCCCAAAATAAACACCGGTTCTTCTATTTTTTGGGCTTTTTGATTTAACTTTTTTTTACTTTTGGGTTAAGAACCCTCTAAGCATCCCTTGATGGAAGTGGTCTAATAACATTTAAATCAAAAAGTGGTTCTCAGAATTCTAACCTTCAGACAAGCTCTTGACTTATGTTGAATTTCATTACCACTCCCCACGTCTCCTGGTCTTCAATGCTGAATGATCGTGGCGCTCCATCATCATTAGTTCAGTCGAGACAAACAGCTCTGTTCGGCAGTAAAAAGGGTAAACAGTACTTTGGAGAGAACACAATTTCACGTATATCCTTCTTCAGACTCTTATATTGTAAAATCAGGTTATAATAATTCTTTAAGCTTTCTTCTTCCTCAATCACCATGGAGTTTCTCTCTTCTTGCAGGGCTTTTATTTGCTTCTGCAAAGACAATACCACAATCACATCATTTGCATAAAGTGAACATTATATAATCAATAAATCTGACATTTAATAATCATGCAACTGCACCTATCTGGGATAGCCATGGTGAGGGGAGGGTCGAGGGCATAGCCTGGGGTCCACGGGGCGGGTAGTTTCCACGGGACCGGGTTGTTACAACTTCCTTTGAGCATTGATTTAGCAACAGCGGGTTCCATCTTCTCATCAACCATGAGGATACAGATACCTCGTTTGTCAATGCCTCAACGTCCAGCACGACCACTCATCTGAATGTACTCACCACTAGATAGCCACCGGAACTTGTCTCCATCAAACTTGCTTACATTTGCGAACACAACCGTCTTTGCCGGCATGTTCAATCCAATACTAAATGTCTCTGTTGCAAACAAACAGTAAAAGAAAACACTTCAAAATTAAGGCTCAGTTCCAAGACTGCGTCAAAATGACGCGTATCATGCTTCTACCGAAACTACACGTCAAAGTCAGTATTAAGAATTTTTCAATTCAAACTAATGTAAAATGTCAAAGTCAAAGTATGATGGAAGATGATTGAATGAATCAGATTGTTGATCAAACAAGAGTGGCTCACACGGTGCTCGACATCGTTATTCGTTTCTGCTTCGCTCCGTCTCCAGTAAGGAAGGAACTGAAAATTCTCAAAATCTTAGGGTCGGTCTCCTTACTCCCAATTCTTCAGTCACAAGCATCTCTTTATGGCTCCTTCTTCCTCTCGCAATTGGGTTTACGACGTCTTCCCGAGCTTCAGCGGAGTAGACGTCCGTGTAACCTTTCTCAGCCACTTACTAAAGGAGCTTGATCGGAAACTTATTAATACTTTCAAAGACTACAAAATTCAGAAAAGCCAATCACTCGATCCCGAGCTTAAACAGGCCATTAGGGGTTCAAGAATAGCCGTCGTCGTCTTCTCCAAAAACTACGCCTCTTCTAACTGGTGCCTTGACGAGTTGCTGGAGATTGTGAAGTGCAAGCGAGAGTTTGGCCAAATGGTGATTCCCGTTTTCTACGGTTTGGATCCTTCTCATGTTAGGAAACTGACTGGCGAATTCAGACAGGTCTTTGAAAACACATGCGTTACTAAGACAGATGATGAGATACACCTGTGGCGTAAAGCATTGACTGATGTTGCTAATATGGTCGGATTTCATTCTCAGAACTGGTACGCGACTTCATGAATTCATCCACTATTGGTAGTGCTTATGTATTCATTTCATAAATGATCTTTTCTTTTTTTTCTTGTTAGGGATAACGAAGCAGCAATGATTGAAGCTATCGCCAGTGATGTTTTGGCTAAACTGAACTTAACTCCGTCAAATGAATTTGATGACGACTTTCTTGGCATCGAAGATCATCTAACAAGGATGAGTTTGTTGTTGTGCTTAGAATCCAAGGAAGTGAAGATGGTTGGTATCTGGGGACCTTCAGGGATTGGGAAGACTACGATTGCTAGAGCTCTATTTAATCGAATCTCTCATCACTTCCAGGGTAGCATTTTCTTTGACAGAACTTTAATAGCTAAAAGCATGGAACTTCACAGTAGGGGCAATCTAGACAACTACAACACCAAGTTGCATTTGCAAGGAAACTTCCTGTCAGAATTTTTAGATGAAAAAGACATCAAGATATATAATTTAGGAGTGGTGAGAGAGACGCTACAGCACATGAAGGTTCTTATCTTAATCGATGATTTGGATGATCAAGTGGTGCTAGATGCCTTGGTGAGTCAAACTCAGTGGTTTGGTTGTGGGAGCAGGATCATTGTGGTTACTAAAGATAAGCATCTTTTGAGGGCTCATGGGATTGAACTCATTTATGAGGTGGATCTCCCATCTGATAAACTAGCTTTAGAGATGTTCTCTCAATTTGCTTTCAGGCAAAACTCTCCACCTGATGGTTTCACAGAGCTCGCTTCAGAAGTAGCAAAGTGTTCTGGTAACCTTCCTCTGGCTCTTAATGTTTTTGGTGCGCATCTGCGAGGGAGGGAAAAAGAGGACTGGATCCATATGCTGCCTAGGATTCAAAGAGGATTGGATGGGAAACTTGAGAAAATACTAAGAGTCAGCTACGATGGGTTAACTAACGAAGATGATAGAGCAATATTTCGTCATATCGCATGTCTCTTCAATGGTGCAGAAGTAAGTTACATCAAGCTTCTACTAGAAGAAAGTGACTTGGGTGTTAACATTGGGATTAAAAACCTAGTTGATACGTCACTCATACATATAAGATGTGATACTGTGGAGATGCACCATTTGTTACAAGAGATGGGTAGAGAAATTGTACGCACACAGTCCACTAACCTGCCTGGAGAGCGGGAATTTCTGGTGGATTCAAAGGATATTTTGGAAGTTCTTAAAGATAACACTGTAAGTATTACTCCTTTCAAAACCCAGCAGCTACGCTAATTAGTTGGTTAAAAATATATAAACTGTAGTCTTGTCTTTTACAATCACTCTCAGGGTACAAAAAAGGTTTTAGGTATAGCGTTAGATATGTCAGAGATCGAGGAGTTTCATATACATAAGAGAGCCTTTAAAAAGATGCCTAATCTCCGTTTCTTAAGAGTTTACAAGAAACTGGGGAAGCAGAGTTGTAAAGAACCCATATGGCATCTACAACAAGGCTTTGACTATTTCCCCTCCAAACTCAAATTACTAAGTTGGGATAATTACCCAATGAGGCGTCTGCCTTCAAGCTTTCATGCTGGACATCTAGTTGTACTCAGAATGCAGCATAGCAAGCTCACAAAGTTATGGCAAGGAGTTCAAGTAAGTTTTTTAGAAATTGTTGCATCAAGATTAGACTTATTATTTTAGTTCTCGGATACTTTGAAGTCTAATAGATTAATATATATAATGATAGTAAAAGGGCTTTGTTGAAAGATTTTGCATCTTTGTGTTAGACTTTTATCTTATAGTTAAAAAGTTGATTGTAATGCAATTGTGACTTTAAAACTCCTCTAAACAAATTTGAAGTTTTCCTTTGTGTGTGTTTTTCTTTCTTTTCAGCCGCTTACATGCCTCAAGGAGATGCAGTTGTGGGGATCAATGAACCTACAAGAAATACCAGATCTGTCCCTGGCCACAAATCTTGAGACACTCTATCTCAACGATTGCTCAAGTTTAGTGGAACTTCCTTCCTCTATTAAGAATCTTAATAAACTATGGGACTTGAACATGAAAGGATGTGAAAATTTGGAGGTTCTTCCAACCGGAATCAACCTCAAGTCTCTTTGTCGCCTTGATCTTGGTAGATGCTCACAGCTGAGGAGCTTTCCTGATATCTCAACAAACATTTCAGAGCTCTATCTAAATCGAACAGCGGTTGATGAAGTTCCATGGTGGATAGAGAAATTCTCAAGGCTTAAACGTTTACGCATGAGGGAATGCACAAAGCTAAAATGGATGTCCCCAAATATCTCTAAACTGATACACCTTGAGATGGTTGACTTTTCAAATTGCGTGGCATCAACAGATGATAGTCCAAGCGTGGTGGCAGTGCAACCAGTACTGGCAGAGAAGACCTCCTATTCTCATGCAAACAACTGTTTCAACTTCTTCAGTCAAGAAGCTCTTGTCCAACAGCAATCAGTTTTGAAGTATCTCATATTTCCAGGAGGGCAAGTGCCTTTGTATTTCACATACCAAGCGACTGGAAGCTCTTTGGCCATCCAATTGTCAGATAAGAGCTCTCTATCTCAAAGCTTCTTCAGATTTAGGGCTTGCGTCGTGCTTGATGCTGAATCTATGTCCTCCGAGTTATACGTAATCGACATCAACGTAAGTTGTCGCTTGAGTGGAAAACGCGGCTACTTTGGTTCCGCTGATTGTCGAGATGCCTTCTTTACACCTCAGATGGATAGTCATTTGATCATATTTGATTGCCATTTTCTTCTAAACAAGGGTAGTGGTCCTTTAGCTGAACTGAACTACGATAAGGTACTGGTTATGCAGTTTCATTTCACTAGTGCCTCTCGGTGCAAAGTAAAAGGATGTGGTATACGCCTCCTCAAGGACTGTTCTTCGCAGGATAACTATCAGGATACTCCAAATATTCTTGAACATGTTTTTGAAGCGGACGAGAAAAACATGGTTAATGATGAGTGTGGAGACCTTGGTTTAGGGACAAGAAAAAGCAGGAAGCGAAAACGGGTAAGCATTAGCCATAAACTGAATATAATGCTATTTATATCTCACATTCTGTTCCAGGGTCAATTGAAAACTGTTTTATAAGAAATATAATTGTATTTTTTGTTTCCAGGTTACTTTAAAGACTACTAAAATGATTACCGACTTGCCCTGCCTCCAAAATCTTGGAAGAACAGAGGAAAACACCTGGAGTCTTCCAAATGATGAAGAACCGTTCGTTTTTAAAGAGTAGAGATCGAAAATATTTTAGCTTTTGTTTATAGTGTGATTCAATAATGATCAGAGCTGTTGGACCAAACTAAACAAATAGTTACTTCTTTAAGAAGAAACTATCACCTCTGTTTTGTCATTTGCTTTATCACAAACTTGTGAAAAAATACACTGATGAATCTTAAAATCCACTTTAGAAATTAGGTTTCGGATTTCAGTGCCGTGTTTAAGAAGTGTGTAAAAGTTATGAATATTGATGATTTTGTATAAAAGAAGTATCCTATTGATAATACAAGTAGGACTCAAGTATAAATACAGAAGAGATCTAAGTACAAATACATATATATGTTTGTATTAAAAGTATAGAAATTGCTTAGAAGAATTTGGACCCTTCTTCTCTTGTCTTTAGCTTTTCTTTTATAGGTCTTTAAGAATGGATCGTAAAAGCGATGTGATCTCCGACGAGGATCAGGAATCTTTTTGGTCGTCTTCAATGCTTTGACCTCCATTATACTATAGTTTGAAAGTATCTCTTGAGCTCGGCATGGTCCAGTGTCTTCTTACAGACATAAAAGACAATGGATTGGTTTTCGGACAGGAAGCGGGATGAAATCCACCTCCAACATACACAACTCTATAAGGCATAAAGTATACTGACTATCAAAATATAACTAAAGTATAGATTGAATGTGCTAAAAACTTTTGAAATTGCTAGTTACATTACTCTCAACGGCCTTGTATCTGTTTTCTAACTTCGATTCTCAATACTAAAGTAAATACCACCCAAATTCTAAATGTCCTATTTTTCTAATTCTCTCGATTATTATCTTTTTGTCAGCAAATTGTTTTTTTTTTTGGAGGGAGGAAGGGATTTTTCTTTTTGGGAGTATGCACCTAAACGGTCGTTCAACAACAACCTAACTCATCAAATAGCTAACTAAACTTTGAAAAAAGTCATGATCCCCACGTCACGACTCACGACTAATACCGTAGAAACGATTTTACAAAAGCCAAAAAGTCTCTGAACTAGTCCAGCACGTCGGTTTTAATAACCAATAGGAAAATTCATTATTATCACGCCAATTTCCTAGACGCTCAGTTCAAACACCGATGGGGTCATATACTGAGCACTGAACCGAATATCCAAAAACTATAGTATTTGTAATCAGTTTAATATATATTTTAATTATAATTAATTTTTAATTTAAAATTTCCCAGTAAACGGACATACAATCTGGAGTACAAGTTCAATCCGAACAAAACCTCCAGGATCTATGTATTACAACCGAGTTTCGCCCACCCACTAAACCCAAAACATTCTACTAAGTTGATTTTAATATCTGTAAGAATCAAGAGATGTTCTTTACTATCGACGTTAACCATAGAGACGTGAGGTTCACTTCGTTGCGCCGGAAATCTCCATAACATCTCCGGAGTAGTTAGCTTTCAGAAAACTTCTCCAGATTAATAACCATCATTGTCAATTAACACACACATGTAGAAGAAGGATTATAGACCAAACCGAGTTGAAAAGCGAAACCGATTATTCGTTTTGGTTTACTATTTACTTTGATTCGTTTTTATTAATGTTCATTTTTTATTTAAACCAAAACGAATAACCGATCTAAGTGAATATAAGAAATTAAATTCATAAAATAACAATAATTAAATTAAAAATTGTTTATTTATTTTATATTTGAGTTTAGTAACTTTGGTTGAAAATTTATTATTTAAAGAGTGTAATTAAAATCAAAATTTGTAATAATTTAGTCATTTTATCATCTAACTAATATTACTTTTAAAATTTTTAAATCTATTTGTTATTTTTTTTTCATAACTTTTTGTAGTCTTATCTACTAAGAAATTTGAAAGCACAAAATTTAGGTCTAGTTTTTCTACTAGCAGTAAAGTGAATACCAGCTCTGTGTCTGTATATCAAGCGGTCTAATTGCGCGTTTATCCAAGCGGAAGGTTTTTCTGTTTCCCTTTTTTTATTGCACTAACGCGCTGATGGTTATGGGTAGAATAACCCGAAAGAGAAATACGTACGGAAAATTGAAAAAATTAATTTCGACCTGAAGAAGGAGCAACTTTCTGAGACAAAGGACGAAGCATTACTCTTCAGACAAAAAAAAAAAAAAAAAAAAAAAATTGAAACGGGAAAGAGAGGGGTGGTCTTCTCTTTTTTCCACTTTCTACCGTCGATTACAACAGATCTCTCCGGTAAGCCTAATCGAATCAATCAACGAGACAATCGACATACCCCGAAGTCGACTTATTCGACCCCTGTTGGATCGGGGTGAATCCAAATGGTTCGATCGGGTTATTTAAGCGTCGATTCTTCGTCGGCTAGTCATCAGCGTACGCCGTCTCGAACGGTGACGTTGGGTCATATACAGCCTCAGGCTCCGTCTTTTCGTACCGTCTACTGCAATGATCGAGATTCCAATATCCCCGTCCGCTTCAAGGTATTGTTCTGAATCGATTAAGGGATAATAAGCACATTCTAATTTCTGCTTTTCGGATTCAGTGATCTGATATTTTGTGCTTATAGTCAATTTGTGTGTGTTTTTTTTAAAATATTATTATTGTGATGAATGTGTGTGGTGATTGTTTCAGGGCAATTCAATTTCTACGACAAAGTATAACGTTTTCACCTTTCTGCCCAAGGGTCTGTTTGAACAGGTAAATACATTGTTTTTCTTTCTTGCTTGGATCTCTCAAGGGTTGTTAACTTAGCTGCAGCATGTATCTATTTATGAGTTAGTATTTCCCTAATCCAAGAATGTACAAGATGAGAATTGTGCTATCATTTGGGAATATCATGGATATTTATGTACCTGATGCTATATATGTCAAGACTATAGTGAATTTTCCTATGAAACTAATATCAAAACCGTAAATGAAGTTACAGCTGATGTACAGTCTTTCCCACAAAGCTTTTTCTTTATTTGTTTGTGTTGTGATCTTTGTTATAATGTGTTTCCTGACAGTTTAGGCGCATAGCAAACATATACTTTCTTGGAATCTCGTGTCTATCAATGACACCTATAAGGTACGTTAACTCCATTGGAAGTTGTCTAACTTTGAAGTTTTTCAAGTTGCCTCGTGTTTATTGGACATCTTGTCTATAGAAAACCCTGTTTTGGTTTGATGAAACTTTAAGGATTAACTGTGCAGCTATTAACTAGATAGATTGTTTTTTCCTGCAGCCCTGTGAGTCCAATAACAAATGTAGCTCCTCTGTCAATGGTGCTTCTCGTTTCTCTTATTAAAGAGGCTTTCGAAGACTGGGTAAGGGATACTCTTTCGCTCTTAATTTTTTTTAAGTGCAGAAATGTCGCATTTCCCCTTGCTTTATAGTAGAATTGTTTCAGCGCTAATATAATCTGTTTAAGCTAGAACGTGCGGGGGAGTCTCAAGGCCCACCTGTGAGTCTTTAACTCAACTTCTAAAATCTTCTGTGGGTAATTTGATGCAGAAACGTTTTCAAAATGATATGTCCATAAATAATACCACAGTGGAGATCTTACAAGATCAACAATGGGTATCTATTCCCTGGCGAAAGTTGCAAGTTGGGGATATTGTCAAGGTTAGTCCTTTATTGTTCTAACATGAATAGATGAATTGCTGTTTATTTATTTCTGTGTGTGTGTTTAGTGGGTTGTTGGCACACATGTTTAGTTGTTTGTACTGCCTGCATTATAGTTATTCTGGTAGGGTTCAGTTACCTTCTGTAATTTGTGTCATTGTGCTGATTTCCTCTTTGGTAACTTATTCCCCCGAATCTTCTAAATGGAGGGTTGTATGACTTCTTGACATACAGTTTAATACTGTATTCTGTTTTTTTTTCTCCTTTGTAAAAGGGTTTAATATCATCAAACATCAGCTGTATTGACCTCTAGCAAAGGACACTGTGGTTAAGAAATTTGTTTGTGTTGACTACTTTTCAGGGTTCTAATTTATAGCGTGATTTCATAATCTTGTTATCTTTGAATTAAGATCCATAATTGTTAAATAAGTTTCTTGATTTTGCAGATAAAACAAGATGCATTTTTCCCAGCCGATATTCTTTTCCTGTCCAGCACTAATCCTGATGGTATTTGCTACGTTGAGGTGCTTCTTCGTTGACTGCCCCTTTCAAGAAATATATATTTTTGCTCTTTGTCCAGGACAAAAGCTGTTATTCAAGATCGTTATATTACCTAGTCTTCAGCTCATTTGCGTATTTATTGCGAGTGCAGACTGCAAATCTAGATGGAGAAACAAATTTAAAAATAAGAAAGGCCCTTGAAAGGACATGGGATTACTTGGTACCAGAGAAAGCTTCTGAATTTAAAGGTTAGCCTATTGTTTGATTGTTATCCTGCAAAAATTTTTTTTTTTGCCCAGGTGAATCTGTTGCAGTGATGTCTGGTATCTAATTCGCTATGAACTAGTTTGCTAATAAAGTTAGTGGGCTCAGGCGATTTGGTATCGGTTCTGGAAACGCTTATCAGTTTTTATTATCATACATTGGATCACTACCTTCTGGCTAAAAGGCTAATAAATGAAACTGTCTGACACCTGGGTCAGGTTACTTTCTTATAGATATTCTGCCAACTTGCTGCCTTTTCTTATATCTCATCCTGATGTGCGTATCAAAGCATCACCATAGCTATTAGCAGCAGAGTCTTAAATAGCAGTTCGTTTTTGTATTTGTTTAGTGATTATCTGGTAGAATTTTCCTTATTCTTCTTTTTATTTTTTGCTGAAAGAGTTGTTATAGCTCATTTCTGACTGATGATACATGTTCTTGTCTTCTACCCATTTTCTTCTGTAATTATACTATACATGTAGACGTAATTTTTTATTGCTCTGACGCTCTTCATTTTATTTAACTTTTTTTTTTCATTTCAGTATGATTGTGTTGTAATTGTTTAACACATGTCTTCACTTTCTCCAATATCTGTGTCTTTTGCAATGTAGGTGAAATTCAGTGTGAGCAACCGAACAATTCTCTGTACACTTTCACCGGGAATCTTGTAGTGCAAAAGCAGACGTTACCTCTCTCTCCGGACCAGCTTTTATTGCGTGTACGATTAACTGTTCCTGCTGTTGCTTTTTTTTTTCTGCCTTTTCTGTGTTATTTTTGCAATTTTATGATTAGTCATACATATTGTTTTTTATTTTATTTTATCATGGATCAAGTTGTGATCTTCTTATGAGATATCTTGATTTCTTGGAACGTTATATCTTTGGCCTTAAAATTTTACTGAGTAGATTTCCATGCATCTAGTGAAGAGCTTTATTATACCCTTAAATTAAATAATATTCTGAGACTTGTGAAATCTAAATTTTCAGGGATGCAGTCTTAGAAACACAGAATACATAGTTGGAGCTGTTGTTTTTACTGGCCATGAGACGAAGGTAAGCTGTTGGAAGCTTTTTTTAATGAGAACCAGCTTACAAACATGTGTTTCTAGCTTACAGGATTCTCGTATTCTAAAACCATATTCAAAATAAAAGAAGATTTACTCTGTTTTTACTTAATTGTATAGTTGCTACGCATACAGTCTGATGTTATTATATGGTGAATTCAAACTATCTAGGTGATGATGAATGCGATGAATGCTCCTTCCAAAAGAAGCACACTGGAAAAGAAGCTTGACAAACTCATTATTACAATATTTTGTGTCCTTATCACAATGTGTCTAATTGGAGCAATAGGCTGGTATGGTTTCTCGTCGATCTTGTCATTATCAAGTCCTGTTTCATTGTTGAACCATGTCTTGTTGCAATACAGTTATCTATATTATTAATTTTGCAGTTCAATTGTGACGGATCGTGAGGACCTATACTTGGGTCTTCTTCAGAAGTCAGATTGGGAATACCGTAACAGACTCGCGGTAAAAGCTTTGTAGTTGAAGTTGATTCCGTCTATTTCTGGTTTGATGGTTTTTATCATATTGCTTCTATTTGCTTCCACAGATAGGGTTTTTCACCTTTTTCACTCTAATCACTCTGTTCTCATCAATTATACCAATTTCCCTTTATGTTTCCATAGAGGTACGTTGTTCCTAGTATCCTATTTTAACTATCCGCATTACAATTACTGGCATTCTGAGTGGTTTCCATCTTCTCTCCTTGAATGAAAAACTCAGATGATCAAGTTTATCCAATCGACTCAGTTTATCAACCGAGATCTCAATATGTATCATGCTGAAACAAATACCCCTGCCTCGGCCAGGACTTCCAATTTAAACGAGGAGCTTGGACAGGTAGCTATCAGGCCATGTCGCATATTGCTACTACTGATCCTTGCGGAAATTTGTTGCTTGTATTATATATATATATATATATATATATATATATATCAATATCCGTTTTGTTGCTTTTAATTGAACCGTCTCTAGAATATTATTTAAATATATACTTGATACTCTTCTCAGTGCTGTAATATTTACTATGGTATCTTTCAGGTGGAATACATATTTTCTGATAAAACTGGAACGCTGACAAGAAATTTGATGGAGTTTTTTAAATGTTCTATTGGGGGAATAAGTTATGGATGTGGTGTCACTGAAATAGAAAGAGGAATCGCCCAGCGTAATGGCCTAAAAGTACACGAGGTATTATTTCTTTTTAGATGGGGAAATTGCCTTGTGCATTATGGTGCAAGGGAAGAATGTCTAATTTGTATCTCTACAAATGTACTCAGGAAGAAAGGTCGACTGGTGCAATAAGGGAGAAGGGATTTAATTTTGATGATCCAAGGCTAATGCGGGGAGCTTGGCGTAATGAACCTAATCCTGATCTTTGCAAGGTGTCTTTTATTTCTTAGAGAATTTTCTCACAATATGTTTAAGGATTGTAGGGCTAGACGGATAATCTAGAATATGAGTTCTTCCTTTCATGGAAACGATAGGTGTTGAGGTGTGAACTTGTAAGGTGAGAAGGTTATTTTGCTTCATAGTGTATTTGATAGGTGTCGCGATGTCAAATTGTAAGGTTTAACTCGAAAAGGTTTTTCGTTTGGCTTCAACGTACAACCACTGCCTGTATTCTAGGTCTTTGTTCTGGGAGCCTTGTACTAAAAACTACAGAATGGTTCTGATTAAAGCATCCAAAACTATTATAACGACATTATTGTAGTTTCGAGAAGTTCCTTATTTTGGGTTGCAGATTTCTACAGCGTCTATTTCTGGGCATGCGAACATGCAGATGCTAATTTAACTATGAGATATTGTATTTTTTGTATTTGTAGGAACTTTTTAGATGCCTAGCCATCTGTCATACAGTCCTTCCTGAAGGTGATGAGTCCCCTGAGAAGATCGTTTATCAAGCTGCATCTCCAGATGAAGCTGCCCTAGTTACTGCCGCCAAGAATTTTGGTTTCTTCTTTTACAGGCAATTCCCATTACATTTCAGTTTCCAAAGACAAGTTGAAATCGCTGGCGTTCTGAGACGATAAATTTTCAACTAGTTAACTTGCCCCATGATTTCCCTTGTTTCAAATTTTATATATTTTTCCATAGGTGTTATTTCCCAAGTCTCTGTTAGTTTGTTTGAGACTAGTTTCTTGTATCTTCAGGCGTACTCCAACTCTGGTGTTTGTTCGGGAGTCTCATGTGGAGAAGATGGGAAAGATTCAAGATGTGGCCTATGAGATCCTTAACGTTCTTGAGTTCAACAGGTCTGTAAGACAGTGAAATGTTTGTTTATTTCCTCTTTGTCGTGTTTTATTCACCCTTTTGAAATTTACACAATGCATAACAGTACAAGGAAGCGCCAGTCTGTTGTATGTCGTTACCCAGATGGAAGGCTTGTACTCTACTGTAAGGTAATAACTCTATAAGTACTTAGTTTTCTGTGTACTTCAGTGTCAAATTTTGATCATTGCTTGGAACATTGTCCACAGGGTGCAGATAACGTAATCTTTGAGAGATTGGCTGATGGTATGGACGATGTTAGGAAAGTTACGAGAGAACATTTGGAACATTTTGGATCTTCTGGATTGCGTACCCTGTGCCTGGCCTATAGAGATTTAGACCCTGAAACCTATAATAGTTGGAATGAAAAATTCATCCAGGCCAAATCTGCATTGGGAGACCGTGAGAAGAAGTTAGATGAGGTATTCGGTTATTTCTTACCTAGTTTTTAATTATGCTAGAGGCAGCATTCTCATGACTCCCGAGAAAACGATTTTCTAAGGAAATTGTAAAGGTTAACAACCAAGAGGAACAAACTTGTTTGTATGACAGGAATGAAAAATGATTTTATAATTATGTCCTTCAGTAGTGAGAGTGATTATCATAGCTGATGAATGTGAGGTGTCTTGATCCATGAAGGTAGCAGAACTCATCGAGAAGGATCTTACCCTCATCGGATCAACTGCAATAGAAGACAAACTTCAGGAAGGGGTGCCTAACTGCATAGAGACCTTATCAAGAGCTGGAATTAAGATCTGGGTGTTAACAGGGGACAAAATGGAAACGGCTATTAATATTGCATATGGTAGGGTGTGACACAACTTTTGCTCTTGAATCTTATTTTTTCTTCTGCTCCTTAAATATCTGCTCATCGATTCTGTTATCATACAGCATGCAACTTGATCAACAATGATATGAAACAATTTATCATCAGTTCTGAAACGGATGAAATCAGGGAAGCTGAAGAAAGGGTAATTATTTTACTGTGAATAGCTTCTCCTTTTTCAAAAACAAAAAAAAAGAAGTGAATAGCTTGTCTTGAGTGGAACACAATCATTTTAGCTATTTTTTTGCTCTTTTTGATATTAGGGTGATCAAGTTGAGATTGCTCGTGTTATCAAAGAAGAAGTAAAGAAGGAGCTGAGAAAGAGCCTTGAAGAAGCTCAACTCTATATGCATACCGTAGCTGGACCAAAATTGGCGCTCGTTATTGATGGAAAGTGTTTAATGTATGCATTAGACCCGAGCTTACGCGTAACGCTGCTCAGCTTGAGCTTGAACTGCACGTCAGTTGTATGCTGTCGTGTTTCTCCGTTACAGAAAGCACAGGTAAGTTTAGTTGACTATTTCAAAATAAATTCGTACAGGTTGGCCTTTAAAAAGAGCTTATATACTATTTTGTTTTGGGGCTTTGATATTGAAATTGGTAATCGTTTATTTTTTGGGTTTGAAATTCTGGCACTTAATTCATCTCCAGTGAGTAATTTGGTCATATGTGTTCTTTGAACCGGCGCCTAAATCTTAATATATGCGATTAATTTTAGGTGACAAGCTTGGTGAGAAAAGGCGCAAAAAAGATTACTCTTAGTATTGGGGATGGTGCCAACGATGTTAGCATGATTCAAGCAGCTCATGTTGGTATAGGAATAAGTGGGATGGAGGGAATGCAAGCTGTGATGGCTAGTGATTTTGCCATCGCTCAGTTCAGATTTCTTACTGATTTGCTTCTTGTTCATGGACGGTGGTCATATCTTAGAATCTGCAAGGTTGAGTTTTTTGTCGCATAACCTTCTTTTAACTTTTTTTGAAACTTCTAATGCTCTTTTACTTGGCAGATTGAGTCATAACATGCTTGTTTATTAATCAAAGTTCTTATGATCTCTTACTGTCAGGTGGTCATGTATTTCTTCTACAAAAATCTTACCTTCACTTTGACTCAGTTTTGGTTCACATTTCGAACTGGATTTTCTGGTCAAAGGTTCTACGATGATTGGTTCCAGTCATTGTATAACGTTTTTTTCACCGCTCTTCCTGTCATTGTCCTTGGGCTGTTTGAGAAGGTAGTAGCTTTTCTCAATCTCATAAAACGTACGCATACATACCCATCTTAAATTACTTAACCAATAGGATTATTTTCATTTTCTGGATTCGATAGTCTCATTTCTGTATTGTGCTCTTGCTAGGATGTGAGTGCGTCCCTTTCGAAGAGATACCCAGAACTGTATAGGGAGGGAATACGTAACTCATTTTTCAAATGGAGAGTCGTTGCAGTTTGGGCTACTTCTGCTGTGTATCAGTCTCTCGTCTGCTATCTCTTCGTGACCACCTCATCTTTTGGTGCTATAAATTCATCAGGCAAAATATTTGGTCTCTGGGATGTTAGCACATTGGTTTTCACATGTCTGGTGATTGCTGTGAACGTACGCATTCTTTTGATGAGCAACTCCATTACAAGATGGCATTATATCACAGTCGGTGGGAGCATTCTTGCATGGCTCGTTTTTGCTTTCATATACTGCGGGATTACCACACCACGTGATAGAAATGTAACACTATCCCACTCCTTTTCTTTGAGTGTATCTTTTGTTGTGTGATTTTTTCTGTTTGTTTATAACTTAACAAATCTCTTTTTTTTTTCTCGTCTCTGCAGGAAAATGTCTACTTTGTCATATATGTCCTGATGAGTACATTCTATTTCTACTTCACATTGCTGCTTGTTCCCGTTGTCTCTCTTCTAGGAGACTTCATCTTCCAAGGGTGAGTAAAGTGTAGCTATTTCGTGTAAGATCACTGAAATAGAGCGTACACAAGATGTTTTCTAATGATTATGACATGAGAGAATCTATATATGCTTTTACTCATGCAGGGTTGAGAGATGGTTCTTCCCATATGACTATCAGATCGTTCAAGAAATCCATAGGCACGAGTCAGATGCAAGCAAGGCGGATCACCTAGAGATAGAAAATGAGCTCACACCTCAAGAAGCGAGAAGCTATGCGATATCCCAATTGCCACGGGAGCTCTCAAAGCACACTGGGTTTGCATTTGATTCACCAGGTTATGAATCTTTCTTTGCGTCCCAGTTAGGTGTTTACGCACCACAGAAGGCGTGGGATGTGGCAAGGAGAGCCAGTATGAGGTCACGGCCTCAAGTACCAAAGAAGAAGTAGAACAGATATACATAACATCAAGTATTGCTGATTGAAGGGGTTTGTTTTTGTTAGGCCTTAGTTTTAAAATATATGTAGAAAGGTACCTCTAAGGTGTTTAATTAATGATCGTTTTATTTTTGTGTTTTGCTTTAAACGCCATTTTCAATAACTCCACCTTATGAACTCAATTGTGGAGAGGCAAGCATTAGGATACTTCTTCCCCATGTACATACATTCGATTTACACCTTTGAGGTCATTTGTCTCGTTTTTATTCTATAACGACAATTTTATTTATGTATACAATGTGTTTCAAATATATGTCATTATTTTGGAGTAATCCCAAGCATGATGCAAAGTTAAACAAGCATCTAAGTAAATTATTCTTACTCAGGTATCTAACGTATCAAAAACCTCCAACTCTTCTTCTCATTCTCTGAATCTCTGTGATAATTAAGAGTTCACAAGCATCTAAGTAAGAGATGAGTATAATAAGGGACGAGTCGCTTATTTCTTTGTTTAGGAACTTTGGAAAACGTAGAATTTTCTTGCCATAAAGAGTCCGTATGTTTCGGCTCCACGTGGTGTCTCTCAGATCACAGTCTGTTTTGATATTAGTGCAAACTGCGTCCTCATGTCTCCGCTGAGGACTAGAGACCACCAGCCAAAAGAACAAGACCACGATCACCAATGACAAGAGTCGTTTGTCTATAGACCATATTGTAGAAAATTGTTATACACAGCTCTGATACCACGTAGAAAATGAAATTATACTACTTTGGCTGATGTAGAATTATGTGGATTCACCAATTAAGTGTAAACACTCTAGAACTAAATTCATGCTCCTAGAAAAAGAGTATAGTAGTGGAATAAGATATTCTGGAATATGAGAAAGTGACTTCAGAGTGAATATGCGAGGGAATTAAGAGTATGAGACAAATCTAGAAAAATAGAAGAGAAATATTATAAGATAGTCCTATAAAAAAAATTTCTTTTTTAATCACAAATATATGTTTTATTAAGAAAGTGAGGTTTTAGGAGTGAGGTTTAAATTTTTTAAAAACAAATATTAAAAATTCTAAAATAAAAATTTAACAAATACTTTCAAAAAGTATTTTCGAATTTTAAAAGAAAATTTGAATTTTTTTAAAATTAAAAATTTCGAATTTGAAAGTATATAATTCGAAACTATAAAAATTAAATTTATTTATTGTATATTTATTTGTATTTATATATCTAGAGTATAAAAATTTTTCGCCTTAATAAAATATATTTGACATTTTTATTCATCTTTCTCCTACTTTATTATTAATTTTGTTAAGATACTTTCTTTATATACCATCGTTAAAGATGTTCTTAGGATAGCATTTCACGGATTCATGTGATTTTCTACCGAGTGAATGCAGAAAGCAATGAAATTCTACCACCAACACATATCAAAACTACAATTTGGAAACTTAAAACCACACCAAACATTATCAATATAAGATGTTATAGGAAAATAACATATACACAGAACTAATAAATCAGATATTTTCTAGAGTTTTTATAATATATGCTCATTTGTTAATTGATCTATTTTTTTTAATAATATACGTGACATAGATGCTGATGCATTGTGTTACAAAAAAAAAAAAAAAGATGCTGATGCATTAGCAGCGAAAAACATTATCAATATAAGATGCTGGCGTGGGTCTTTCTAGTGGGCTTCAACAAGATAGAGGCATAGAGCAAAGCTGGCCCATTATTAAAATTTTAACATATCGGAAGTGTAAAAAAGGGGCGTTCCGAGAATTGAACTCGGGACCTCTCGCACCCTAAGCGAGAATCATACCACTAGACCAAACGCCCTTTGCTGTATTTGATACATAATACATAGTTTAGACTAGGTCAGTCCGTACAATATAGGTGGATAAATAAACTCACAATAACAGAATTAGATGAATCAATAGATCTCTACGGAAATTAAAAGAATCCAGATGCAGCCATCAAGATATTTTCAGTTAAACTCATGTTTTTGTACTCATCCCTCTTCTGGACATAACAAAATGCGAGACGAACGCATAAGATTTAATCACAGCTGTAAATAAAAGGTCTACGATTCAGACATTGGAAAATTCAACCTACCATAGTTGGCATGGAGAATACTAGGATCACAGCACAGTCTGGTCTCAAGAGTTGTACAAGGAAAAAAATAAGTTGAAAGATCCAAGCTACTAAATACAGTGATTGGATAAAAAAATATCTTTTATATGTAGATAGCTAATTTGCTAAGAAGTGGATTAAGAGAGTCTAGCATAGTACTTGCCGAACCACTATTAAGACAAAAATATATGCATTTTAATGCAAGAGAGAAATCAGGTCCAAGTTAATAAGAAACAGTGCTAATCCAAATCCTGATGTCTTAGGGGGGCTTATTGGATTGGGGATTTCAAAAAATTATAGGATTTTGTCAGAGCATGATTAACGTATAGTCTAACAGAGAGTTTCTTTCCAGATTTATATTATTAATTTATTTTAATATAGTGATAATAATTAATTTTAATGTTTAAACTATATTTAAACCAGTAGATGTTAGCCATGTATAGATATAGTCTCTTAAAATGTGTCACAGTTTGCTAGTTAAGAAATGAACTTGACATTTTTATTCGTCTTTCTCCTACTTTATTATTTATTCTGTTAAGATACTTTCTTTATATACCGCCGTTAAGGATGCTCTTAGGATAGCATTTCACGGATTCATGTGGTTTTCTACCAAGTGAATGCGGAAGGCAATGAAATTCCACCACCAACACATATCAAAACTACAATTTGGAAACTTAAAACCACACCAAAACTTTAAGCATTTCATATCTGACTAGATTCATTAAAGAAAGGGGATACATTCAGACTAAGCAAATAGAAAAATCAAGAATGAATTTGCGGAAGCGGAACGACGAACCCTATTAATGGCAATGTTGTAAATTATACAGAAGAAAACCCCAAAATCTAAATGAAGAGAATCATCATGATGAGAAAAGTCTCAATACCAAGCACCCGTTACGAAGACGATCAAAGCCGACAATCTAATCCACCAGATCTACGTTTTAGAGAAGAGCTCCAATTGCAAGCAATCAAACTAAATGATATGCTCAAATTACCCAGAGCAACTCTCTCAAATAAGAGATCGATTGTAGTACTTAGGGATCAAATTCACAATAGACTTTAGTATTCAAATTAAGCTAGGCAAACAATATTAAAACAGTAAACAAAGCAATAAGTAGATAGAACGGTGTGGATGATAGAAGAATACGCTATATTTTCAATCAATGGATTGAAAACTACAATCAGTGGTGCCAAGGGTTTATAAGGTTCAACTCCAGAACTCGAATGCAATAAGTAAGTTTCCCAACTCTCGGTGCGGAAGACTATCAGATATCTAAGTGTAATCTAATACCAACTCTCGTTGCATATCCAATGAATCAAACAAGCAATAAACCAGATTCGATATTGTCCAACTACAATCCTAAACCAACTCTCACTGTGAAGGATAACTAGTTCAGCAAGATTTAGATTCAGGTTATCGATTATACTCTCGTGTTTCATGATGATCTTATGATTCTAGGTTCGAGTTATTACTCACGCTCTTGTGGTATTACTCTACTCAAAAAGCTAGTATGATAAACAATCCTGGTGTAGAAATCTATAAATAACCCTAACAATCAGTGGCAGATCTAGAACTATTATTAATTGGGCACCTTAATAACTAACTCACTTAGATAAAAACAAATTATAACTAAAAAAAATCTAACAATTTTTTTTGATGAAAATCTAACAAATTTATCCTACAAGATTCCTTATTTTGGAAATCGTTTAACAACTGCTTCGTTTGTTACTTCTCAAACAACTCTTTTTCAACAAAGAAAACAACACAATCATTTGAAAACTGAACACTTATCTATCTTGTAAGCTAGTCTTCACAATCTTCATCGCTGAAAAACATCTTTCAACTGTAGCAGTGGCAATAGGTAAAGTCAACTCTAGCTTCAAAAGCCAATAAACCCGATAAACATCTTTCACTAACATCCCTTAAATTGATGCAATATATTTTCAAAGAGTTTCTTCGGAAAACAACTTTTATTAGATTATTTAACATATCGTATGTATGAAAAATACCCGCTGACAAAAAAAATTCCGGTGATCAGAAAATATAGGAAGTATAGTTTATAGAAACTATATCAAACCGAATATATCATTTTATGTTGTCATCATTCAATAAATTATAAGAATACTTAGGAAGTAGTTATAGAAACTATATTAAACTTAATATCACATTTTACGTGGTTATAAATCAATCAATTATAAGAAAAAAATATTGTGTATCATACATTGAGCTAAACCTTAAAATCTAAAAAATATACCCTACATGTCTTCAAAATTAAACACTAGACACTAAAGTATAAACCACTATTGTTGTGTCTCATACACAACAAAATATCGTGAACCATACTTTTGAAGTAATAATCTATATATTTTAGAATTTTAAATCAATTGAATAAGATATTTTTCAATACAGTAAACATTTAACTGTATATGTTTAGACTTATATATTTAAATCAAGCCTCTAACTTAATAACATGATTGAAAAACAGATTTTTAATTCATAACAATCTAGCGAGTTTAGCTTAGGCAAACCAAATGATTTAAATCAAACTGATTTGATAATGGTGCAAATTAAATATGGTTTAGTTAAACCCTACATGTCTTCAAACCTAAACCCTAAACAATAAATCCTAAATAGGTAATGTGATAGTGAATCATAGTATAAATAATTTCGCATGGATGTTAATGTATGATACAAATTCAAAATATAGATATATAAAACAACTGCATTAAAGCAAACCAACTTTGCATATACAAATCATATATGTATCATAAACTGTATATGTAACTTTAACCCATAAACAGTAAATACTTAACCGTATATTAGATTCTATATCAAACTTTATAATATGGTTTCAAATAAGAATTGGAAGCCATAATAATAGACTGAATTTTATAATAGGCATATCAAATGATTTAAATCATAATAATCTAGTGAGTTTTGATTAGGAGAACCACATGTTTATAATGAACCGAGATTGAAATTGTGGTAATTAAGACTGGTTTAGTGTTTGTAATCTCGGATTAGCCATGTCAACTATTTTTCAGGGCCTAATATTATGTGGAACTGAGTCAGATTTGACTCATAAATACATGTCACCTTTGCCACATTTTAGAACCAATCAAATTAAGTTGTACTCTCAACTAATAGTATGTTGAACTCTAAGAAAAATGTATAAGATAATTGATGTAAGAAAATTATACCAACTACCGTCTATCTCTATATAGTTACAAAGGATAATTTATAATATCTTTGAATAATTTGTATATTATCTTTCAATTTTTTTTTTTAATTTTTTTCTATCACAAACTGTAAAATATGGCGAAATGAAAACACAAACACATAACAAATCACTTTGTCATAAATACTTTAGGGGGGGGGGGGGGTATTGAACTTAGGATTTTAAAGAGTTTTTGGCGTTTGTTTAAAACTCCTTGTTATTCAACTGATGATTTTTAAAACAAACTCCAAATCATTTGTTATTGAACCTAGGACTTAAGTGAAATCATCTCAAATCACTAGTAATCTCATGTTATTCAATTACTTATAAAAACAAAATCAAATTCAATGTTATTCAAAACTATACAACATTTTCTAAAAGAGTTGTGAATTGGATTTTAGAATACTTTGCATCCATTTTTAGTTATAAATTGTCTCTATAGAAAACTCACCTTTACATATGTTATTTGAGGAGACTTCATAAGAATGAAACATTCAGAAAACAAAATTACAGAATTATTTCAGATTCACTTTTTTCTTATACGTGAATTTGAATCAGAAAATTATAGTCATTGATTCCTCACTGGGTTTCTCTTTCAATGTTTCTTGTATGGATCAGTGACTTGCCTAAACGCAATTACTGGTTGAGCCATGGTTAATTGACACAGAGAATCTGGAACTGGTTTTTTCTTTCGATGTTCCTCATATTAGTGTGAGAGCATTCAAAAAAGAAAAAAAACAGTGATTCAACATTAATATTTCATCATTTCGAGGCAAAAATATCGGGGATTCCGAATTTGAGAAGTTTGGATTGTATTGTTGTCACACCAAACCGTCTCATAATTCTGGTGCAACAGAGAGTTGTTGACCTACTTGATATCATATTTGGATCAACTGCAGTCACTGGATTTGGATAAACTGCAGTCACTAGATTTCAAAAAGAAAATGAACCATCTGCTACTGATTCGGGTTCCATGATTCCTTGATCGACATACCAAAACTCTGTCACCTCAAAGCTATCTAATACCTCCTGCAAAGATTGAAGGAGAAAAAGATGAGACCTTTGCCACTCAACGTTACGTTAAGAGAAGCTAGAGGGGTCACATGTTCTTACGAGAAGAAGGTTATCCAGTTTCCTGAGAGCTGGGAGGTTAACATAATGATCTGATCTTGTTCTGCAAGTCATTATCTACAATAGAACCTAAAAAGCTGTGTCACTAATCCCAAGAATGAATGGTTTTTCTTCCTCAAACTGACAACTTGAATAAATCATATCCAGTTCCAAAATAAGCTATGCGTAACATGTACCTCAAGTTTGGTGTCATCTGGAAATATTTGCCAAGTTAATGTCATTTCTACAACGTGGTCACTTGCGCAGAGAAGCCATTCCATTTCTCTTCTTCACATCTCTTTCTTCTCCGCAGGAAGACAAGGTACATTTTTGAGCAAAACACAAAGTCAAGCCTATGAAGATCTGTTGTAAGAACTAAATCCAAGTAACAAGTCAATTGGTGACTGCAATTTTGCACCACTACAAATTTGTAACAGCAGAGCCACTTAAACAACAACAATTTAACATAGCAGCTACCAAGTTCCGTGAGTCTTGTGAGTACTGTGGTGGTGCGAATTACTTGAAGCTTCTTGTTGAGAAGACAATCTTCCTTATTTTCCAGTACTAATATTGAGATCTAAGCTGTTGTTTTCTATGTATGTTGTTTGTATATACTCTTTTTTATAAGTAAGCTCAGATGACCAAATCAATCATCCATGTACAATATTATATTAATTGGTTAGAACTTAGAAATATTCTTCTATTAATAAGATTAAGCTTTTACACATAACTAAAGTTTGCAATATAACTCATTTGATGTTTATGAATAATAGTGTAATTACAGGACATCTATGGCACAAAGAAATGAATTGATATAAAGATCCCTAAACAAAAATTATGTGGACAAAAAATGCTATCATTTCAAATCACCCAAATAACTTTGAATTTTAGATAAATTTTACAAATCACTTATAGACTTTACTTTATTTTTTAAAATTTTTTTTACCTAAAATCACAAAAAAAACTTCAAAATTCACCAAAATTAAACCACTCCCAAACTCTCTAAAATCCCTAGTCCAGTGCACCCCCCCCCCCCCCCCCCCCCCCCCAAATTAGAACTATACTACAAATTTATCAAAAAATGAACTCCATGATAAAATTCTAAACACTTACAACACATATTACTACAGGTTTACAGTTCCGTGCATTTAACGGTACCATTTTGATAAATTTGATTGAATTTATAAATTTTATTAAAAAATAAATAATTTAAAAGATGGTCTATTAGTGTTTCAAAAAATGTTATCTTGTAGTGTTTAATTTTCAAATAATATTTTTATATCCGATCCAGATCGTGGTTGAACTGTTAGATCCGTTGACCTGTGTATAATCCAGTTTGGATTAATAAAAACTTATTAATTAAAAATACGATAAAACACTGTAAAATTCAAAAACTTTCTATTAACCCATGATCCAATATCTGATGATACACTAAAAACAAAATATGATAATATTTTTGAATTTTTTGATTAAATAACTCATACTTTTAATATTATATATAATTTGAATTTTTTGATTAAATAACTCATACTTTTAATATTATATATAATTGAAAAACTTGTAATTTTTTGACTTTGATGAAATTTTTACTATGTCTTTTGAAAAAGGAAACAATGGTAATAGAAAAAAAAATTATTCATATGACAATATTAGTTTCTTTTCGTTATTAATAACTTATGATAAGTTTGTATTTCTATTTATTTTAGATCTAAAATTTAATTTTATATTAAGCTTTAAAATATTTTTGAAAATTTGAAATTAACATATCAATATTATGTAAAATGACATAATAATAATATATTTTTTAATTTTTATGTATATATTCATATTCGATTGTTAAATAATACTATGCACGGAAAATGATATTCAAATTAAATGGAGAATATAATTTGCATAAAAATTAGAATTAATATCGTTTATGAAATATGGATAGTATTAGCTACCATAAATATAGAGAATATTCTATTGTTTAATTTAAATAAATAATATTTATATTTAAATTTACCGCTGGTGTCAAGGCAATGTAATTTTTTTTTAAAAAAAGATATTAATATAGATGTTAAGCGCAGCTTAGATCCGATTGTTTATTTAATATAAAGACGACGATATTAAAATAAATACATCAATTACATGTATTAAATACAGATTTTTAGAAATGTATTTTTATTTTTCATAAGAGTATGGAACTTTTCGATAAGAGTATGGTCAAAATAAGGTATTTTTGAAAACCAAAACTATTATTAAAATTTTGACAACTTTTTAAAAAAATATTATAATATGATTTGATTTTCATTGAAAAATACTTTATGACCTTTAAAATAGAAATAAATTTTATTTTTTCATAAGAGGATTATGAAAAATATTCACTTTCTACAAGAGTCGGATAAGAATAGATTTTTAAGGAAAAAAATCTTTTATTTTGAAAAGTGTATAAACACTATTATAGAAATATGATTTTCTTTATATTGCAAAAAATCAGGTTTGCCTTTTGGTGGTCAAACGGTATTTATTATTTTGTTGAAAAGTTTATAAAATCTTATAGAAAGATGATTTTCTATATATTGAAAAAATATTTATAATTTTTAAAATATATTCATTGCAAAATGTAACTAAATTATTTTATTTTTTTATCGCAGTAAGTTTGTTGAAAGAAGGTTTGTGAACTATAAATGCATGAGTACATGCCACACTTGATTATTACCCCTCCGCATATCCCATATAAACCATTCACAGGCTCTTCTCTTCCCTCTCTTGCTCCCTCGAGCTCTTAGCCTTTGATTTTTATATTTTTCGAAAACTATTTCTATCTCAGAGAGAGAGAGAGAGAGAGAGAGAGAGATCCCAAACCAGAAGCAATCTCCTCCGTTTGCTTTTCTATTTTTTTCTTAATCTCTTCTTTCGTGTGAAGATTCGTATCCCTTTCCTCCAGCAAACTCCCGCCGCCGATCCACTCTTCGGAAACAACCGAGAAGTTGTCTCTGTCCCTTTGGAGAATGTGATCCGGTCTCTACAAGGTGTTCGAAATTTCAAAAGAATCTCCTTTTGTCAGTTTTGATTGTTGGTTCGATAGATCTACTCTCTGATTTGAATTTTGTTTCTTGGTTTTGGTTTCTCAGGGTAGTGAAGCGTTTATTGTTATTGTGAAAGTTGAATAGAGAGAGAGAGAGAAATGAAGAGGGTTAGAGATGAGGTTTTCGTTGAACCTCAGACACGAGGACACACTGTTTCCTCTCGTGGCGAAACGTAAACTCTTTTTGTCTTAATCTCAGTCTCTTGTTTTGTCTTCTTTTTGTGAAAATGACATTTACAGGCTGATAAGATATTTAATTAATCTAATTGTTATTTTTATGGGATATTAATTTTCATTGTAAATGCTGTGATTGAAGCAAAATTAATGCATTTGATGGGAGTAAATTAGGTTAATTTATGATTTGTGTAATGCAGAAATGGTAGGCCTTTAACGATAGGTGGAGGAGGAGGAGGAGGAGGAAACATGGGAGGGCTAACAACGAGTGATGCCTTGACCTATCTCAAATCTGTCAAGGATATGTTTCAAGACAAGAAGGAAAAGTACGACGCTTTCCTTGCACTCATGAAGGACTTTAAAGCTAAGAGGTAATTAATATAACTACCCCCATTCTCTGTCTCTTCTACTTTTCTACAGCATGGCAGTTGTGTTTATTTTCTTGTTGGTTTGTAGAATTGATACTAGTGAGGTCATAGCAAATGTAAATGAGTTGTTCAAGGGCTATGACGACTTGCTTTTGGGTTTTAATACCTTCTTGCCTAAGGGGTACAGAATAACCCTTCCTGACAACAAGCCTCTTGCTTTCGATGAAGCTATCGACTTTGTTAACAAGATCAAGGTATGTAACTAATGTTTCTTTTTTATAATTTTCTCATTATCTAAATAGTTAATGGTAGTTGGGATTTATTTCTGCTGCAGGTGCGGTTTGGGGATGATCAACGTGCGTATAGAAGGTTCCTGGACATCTTGAACATGTATAAGAAGGAAAGCAAGTCTATCTCCTCTGTCTATCAAGAGGTTTGTTTACAGTATGTGCATTTTATTTGATAAAGCCAGGTTTCTTGTGATCTTTCTGATAATCATCTGTTGTACAGGTTACTCTGTTGTTCCAGGGCCATGAAGATCTGCTTGCTGAGTTTGTTAATTTCTTACCTAAGAATTCAGGATCAGGTTCTGCTCCTCTTTCCGGAAGGAATGCACTACCTGCCATGCATCCAATGCATTTTGACAAGGTTTCCCTCTTATTCATCTTTCTAAACGGTTCTCATATTTTTTACAGCGTAGTTACTAAATGCTGTTTGTGGTAGAAAGCATGCATTGTGGCCATGAATAGCTTAGTTTGGAAAGCATTAACATCCATTCCCAAATTGTGCTAGGAGTGATAAACTAAATGTTAGATAAATATTAGGATGTAAGCCACAGTTTGTAGCGAATTTTGATGAGATCAAATGTGTTTTAAGAAACTTGATGCTTCAGAGTTCAGACTTTGACTGAGATGTTGATACGGGCTCTTACCTGCCACAGAGAATAAAATTTGGGAGTAGGCCTGATGAGTATACTGCTCACTCTGATCAACGAGAAGATGGTGACGAGAATCTTGTGGCTGCTGGTGATCCTCGGGGAAGTGAGTATTTGGATCACTTGTACCATTTCTTATTTATGTTTCTTTGAGTTTTCAGTGATTTTGATACAAAAGGAAAAGAAGTATACATCTTTGAGATTGGTGAGTAATTATCTGGTGTTATGTTAATATTTGCAGAACCCCTTAGTCAAGTTCAATGGACGGGATACCGGCAGGTAGAAGCCAACGAGGATGTTCACGAAAATGTAGTCTTTGGCAATGGAAGCCAAAAAAATAATATGGCCAAGGGTATAAATGAACTGGATCTTTCTGACTGTGCAAAATGTACACCAAGCTATCGTCGCCTGCCAGATGATGTGAGTGCCTCTGAAACCTTTGATAATTTTATTCACAATACTCAATTTGATGCAGCATTTTGTGCTCATATTGTTTGCTTTCTCATGTGTAGTATCCCATTCCTACTTCAAGCTACAGAAATTCACTAGGTGAAAAGGTACTTAATGATCACTGGGTATCTGTCACATCTGGAAGTGAGGATTATTCATTTAAACACATGCGTAAAAACCAGTATGAAGAAAGTTTGTTTCGGTGTGAAGATGACAGGTAAGACGTATATAGTATATTAGGTTTATGTATTTCTTTGAATATCTCGATTAGGAATCTTACAATAACATTGGTGAGTTCATGATTGTTTTGGTATTTGGTGTAGTCATCTCTTCTCATTTTCACCAAGTTGTCTGAAATTTGTGTGCATATATGTATCTCCTAAGC
The DNA here is from genome assembly GCA_018703725.1 of Brassica juncea. Classification (NCBI taxonomy): domain Eukaryota; kingdom Viridiplantae; phylum Streptophyta; class Magnoliopsida; order Brassicales; family Brassicaceae; genus Brassica; species Brassica juncea. The sequence continues at coordinate 60,925,842 of CM031936.1, read as the reverse complement.
CACTTCAGCTTCCATCTGATCTGTTAATTTCCTCATATGGTCTCAGGTTTGAGTTGGATATGTTATTAGAGTCTGTGAATGCAGCCATTAAGCGTGTGGAAACTCTTCTGGAGAAGATCAATAGCAACAAAATCTCTACACCAATTTGTATCAAAGAACACTTATCAGGCAAGTAGTTATTTGATCATATCTTGTCTGTGCTATATGTATGTCTATTATTCTCTTCCCTGGGCTTATGCCTTTATATGTGACGATTTAATAGTGCTGAACCTAAGATGCATTGAGCGGTTGTATGGGGATAATGGGCTTGACGTTATAGAACTTCTGAGGGAGAATTCTCATGTCGCCTTACCGGTGATACTAACTCGCTTGAAGCAGAAACAAGAAGAATGGGCTAGGTGTCGCGTTGATTTTAGGAAAGTATGGGCTGAAGTATATGCTAAGAATCATCACAAGTCACTAGATCACCGTAGCTTTTATTTCAAGCAGCAGGATTCCAAGAATCTGAGCACAAAAGGTATGTTTTTTCTTACAGTTTTTTTTTTCACTCCAAATATAGGTTCACTTTGTTTAAGATTACCTACCTAAATGAGCTTTGTTGAAAACGGTTGATTTTGTTTGGCTGCACTTGACGCTTTATAGAATAATGCTTTATATAGAAGCCTCATTTTAAGTGCAAACTTGCAACTGAGTAAACTTGTTTGTTATGTACCTAATTCAGGTTTAGTGGCAGAGATAAAAGATATCAGTGATAGGAAGCATAAACAAGACCCATTTCATGCCTTTGCTGTCGGAACTAAGCCCTCTTTCACCCCAGACTTGGAGTTCAGTTATTCTGATACTCAAGTTCATACTGACCTATATCAACTAATCAAGTATTACTGCGAAGAAATATATGCTTCTGAACAATCGGATAAAGTAATGAAGCAGTGGGTAACCTTTTTGGAGCCCATGTTTGGAGTTCCGTCTAGGTCTCAAACTAGTGAGGCAATGATAGATGTGGCCAAGTCCAAAGACAACCAAGAGCAGCAAGATGCATGTGAGGCAGTGAAGAACAGCTCATGTGACGTTTCTCTTGTCTCAAACCTAAAACTTCCAACATCTCCAACAGCACCTACCAAAGAAAACCCAACATTACAAGGAAGCTCTGTCGCACAAGAAACCATTCAGCAAGATAAACTGCATGTTGGCGCAGCTATGAATATTGAGGTAACTGGGTTGTATCTCCTTTCTTTTGTCTTTGTTCTTGATTTGGGGCTGTATACACTTTTAGCTAAGTGTAGTCCAAGGTTCTCATAAATTCGGGTTACTGGTGGTAGAGAGCGCATTTAAATGTGGGAATATTAATGGAAGTTGATTTCCTTAAGCACCAATTAGATGCCTTAGGCATGACAAATCCAAAGTTTATTTTATTATGGGTCTTGAAAAAGATATTTATCTATCTTTTGTCTGTGGTTCTACAGGATACCCAGCCTCCAAAGCCGGTTTCACCACCCAGAAAGGATCTGTTAATGGAGGGTGTAGAGAATCTTAGTAAGGTAAGTGATGTAATAATGGGAGAGCAAAAGGTTGAACGAGAAGAGGGTGAATTATCTCCCACTGAGAGTTATGACCAAGACAATTTTGAGGTTTATAGAGACAATGGCGTTGAGTCTGTTCAGAAACTGCCAGACAATGTAGGAAGTAATAAAGAGCAAGAGCACAAACAAGGTGCAGTCTGTACTGAAGCCGGAGCAAAGAGCAATACTCTCCCTAAAGATGATGGAAATAAAATTCCTCAAAAGTTGTCAGAAGCGAATGAAAACGCCTCTAAAGATATTGCCTCAGGAAGCAAATTTGGTGGCCAAGTTTCTTCCGATGAAGAGCATAAAGGAGCTTTGAACTGTGACAGGCTTGACAGAGTGATTGAGAGTGAAGATGGCTCCTTTCTCACAATTTCAGAACGGTATCTGCAACCTGTAAAGCCCCTTGCAAAGCATGTGCCTGTGAAACTACAAGCCAGTGAAAGTAACTCTCCGAATGATTCTCGAGTTTTCTATGCGAATGATTCCTTTTATGTTCTTTTTAGGCTTCATCAGGTAAGGACTACGAAACAAACTTCTCAAAGTTCTTCAAATGTCAATTGTCTTAAGTTCAAACAGCTAACTATGTTTTCTTTTTCAGATGTTGTACGAGAGAATACAATCTGCAAAAATACATTCAGAGAGAAAATGGAAAGCTCCAGATCCAGATAACACATCTCCTGATTCTTATACCAGGTGATTTATCTTCTAAGCTGTATTGGTGCTTTTAAATTGAAACGATTGTTCCTTTCTTTACTGATAATTTGAAGCACAGGTTTATGGATGCTCTCTATAATTTACTTGATGGCTCGAGTGATAATACAAAGTTTGAAGATGAATGCCGAGCTCTTATTGGAGCACAATCATATGTTCTCTTCACATTGGACAAGCTAGTTCAGAAGTTTGTCAAGCATGTAAGCTTCCATTTTCACCTGCAACTTGTTCTTTTCTTGACTCTACTTCTTTTCTCCCTCCTTACTGATCATGGAAATGGATTTGGAAATGCTTCAGCTTCATGTAGTTGCGGCTGATGAGACAGACACCAAGCTACTGCAACTATACACATATGAGAACTGCAGAAAACCGGGAAGGTTCTTTGATATAGTGTACCATGAGAATGCGCGAGCCCTTCTCCATGATCAGAACATATACCGGATCCAATATGTATGTTTCTCTTCTCTTGATATTTTCGGACACTTTGTGTATATGGTCTCATATGCTAATGTATCCTTGCAAAATCTCTATGCAGTCATCTGCACAAACCCGTTTGGCGATTCAACTAATGAACAATGGGAACGATCAGCCTGAAGTTACAGCTGTAACGGTGGAACCAGGTTTTGCAAATTATCTGCAGAATGACTTTCTTTCGCTTGTACCTGATGAAGAAAGACCTGGTCTCTTTCTGAAGAGGTGAACCAAAAAGCAACGATAAGAGCATGACTTTTTTTATACGTATTCAGTTGTGCAAGTGCATTTAGTAATCATCTTTTTATATGCCCTCTTCAGGAACAAGGGGAAAATGAGCGGTCCAGACGAATCTTCAGGGACGCTGCGTGCAATGGAAGGATTGAAGATTATCAATGAGGTCGAATGTAAGATTGCTTGCAGTTCTTTCAAGGTACGTACATACAAATTAAATCGTATTGATAGTTTTTCTGTATTTTAATGTGAATATGATTAATGAGAGTTTCCCTAATTGTGATTAGGTCAAGTATGAACCGCACACATCAGATCTTCTGTATAGACGCAAGCAGAAGAAACCAAACGGGCTTAAAACTCCTGGTAGCAGTGAAACCTCGAGAAAGAGAAGACTATCGCGTTTTCACATGTGTCTGAACCGTAGACTTGCTGCCTTGCCTTAACAACGCGGCCTCAAGCACGTAAGTAACCCTCTTCGTGCCCTTAATCATTACAGACTATTGTTCAGCGTTGAAATTTCTCAATAGTCTCTGATACGAGATAAAAGTTGATAGATTATGACTTTTGTGTGTTATTATTGTGCAGGTGTGAAAGTTCTTGGCTGAGATATGCAAGTACGAGTCAGTGGTAGAGACTAGAGACCAAACTGTCTTTGACAAGATTCTTGCATCATTTCTGGCTAAAAGAGATTCACATGTCAACCGTAAATTTTATTTTCTTTAATTGCGTCTGGAGCCGCCAGTTTTGGTGTATAGTGTGAGATTATACATATACCAGAAAATACTACAGTGGGAGACTTTTAATTTTTTTTCATATAAAACAAATGTTGGATATTTCTTCTAATGTTAGGTTTCTTTTTCAATTCAATCTTTTCATCTTTTTGTTATCTATCATTTTATGTAGTCATCGCAGTTTCAGCAGCTATCTTTACTTTACTTTTTTTTCGTCAATAATGGTAATCAAATTCAAAAGATTCAAGTTCAAAATTGAACCTTTGAATTTGATTCCATTATTGACTAGAAAAAAAGAAAAGAAAAAAAGATACCGCGAAAATGCAACCAGTAGGTGCATATAAAAACCAACTCTAACAAAGAGAGGAGCAAGTGGAAACGATTTGTTGCTGGGGAAGAAGACAACACAGAGAACGTTAGTTTGCAGTTGATGATTCCGATAAGATACGAGCTTTTATCCATGAAGGACCCTTGTATGCCACATACAATTGAAACCTTTGATCCCTTGTGACGGTAGCAGCAACTCCATAGCTAATAAATTACGATCCACTGGTACCAAATTCAATCAGCCAACCTCAAATGAGAGGTGAGAGTTGCGTCTTCTTTGAATCCAGTTACTGTACTCGGGGACAATCCCCTATGGAGTGAGCAAATCTTGAATCATAGGCGTGGAGAATTCCATGATCACACGTCCCATTTTTAGGTCCACCATAGCTTCTTCTACTTCCCATTAGAAAGCCACCGGTGCAGCCTATGATTCTGATGATATCCCGGTAAACATTCTTCGACTATAACAAAGAGCCATTCCATTAGCATCTCTAACCTCCACCTATTTGTGATTCCTCCGACCACGAGCATCCAACATTACATTTCACGTATCTGGCGGGAAGTCTCATCCAAACCAGAGGTCAATAGGTCATCTCGGTGTGTAGTGTTGGATTCACATGCTCCAAGTTATGTAACTTTAGCCAAATTGATGCTTCAGCTTTTGAGAGAATTTTAGCAGGCATAAGTTTGACCTGCTCAAAGGAAAATAGGTTCCTCACTTTCCAAACGTGTCAGAGTATCCATGGAAAGGCTAACCGGAGAGGGGGATATATTTCTCGGTTATTACTGCAAGAGAACAGATAATACAGGTTCAAAAAAAAAACAGAGTTGGGAGAGAAACCTGCAGGTAGTAACGACAACTGAGAAAGATCCCAGACTTCTTTTGCCCTTGGGAACTGAAACATCTGTCGTATGTTTTCCGGACCTAAACCACAAAACAAGCATGTAGTATCAAGGTGGATATCCCTTGAGCAAAATCGTTTCACCGCAAAAGCACCTAACAGAGAGCGCTATAGGAAGTGTAAGAGTTTAGGGGGAGCTTTTGTCTTCCACAACTTAGGCTATAGTTGTTTTTCCAATGGAAGTAATTCACTCGATACTGGTGATTGACGTTCATAAATGTTTTGGAGCAGTTGTATCCAGACGTTGAATTGTAAATCCTGTTTGATGAGAAACCCCATTTCAGCGAGTTTTTTTTTTTTTTGAACCTGTTTAGTTTAGTGTTGACCACCTATTTAATGTATCCTACCTTTTGCAGTGACTTGTCTGATTCTCATAACATTCCAGCCACCCAACCGTTGATCAATCAAATCATTGACCAAGAGTGTGAGGTAAACCAGAGAATCTTGACGATAGTTTGGAGGACGAATCTTTACTTTCAACAACTAAACTTTAACTTTATCCCTTATTCTGCTAGAGGCTACGCGTGCGACAGATCCGTGCCTCTCGATTTTTTAAAGAAAGCGGAAAAAATTAGAACACAAAAAAAAAATTATATATTAAATGTATAATACCTCATTTATACGTGTAATACATAATTTTATGTATAATGCATGTTTGTTAGACGATGGTTCATACGGATTAATATATATCCAACTAATTGAAATTTTAATATATTTTTTTAATTTCAATCTAAATTATTTAATTAGTTTCAAATATTAAATTAATTTGAAGATATAGTTTACTTTTTTTATTACAACACAATATAGATAATTGTTTGGTACTTGCAAAATCTTTTAATCATTTTATTACCAACCCACACATGTAAAAATATCATCAAAATAAAAACCTAATAAAAGTTTATTAATACTTTAAAAAACATAAAAGATAAATCTACAAACTTAAACTATATATTAATTATTAGTAAAGCCTGTAAAATCAAACTCCTCTTCATTAAAATCTTAATTACATTTATATGAATTCATCTTCATCAAAATTTACAGTGACACATATTAACAAAATCTACAATAATTAAACATATTTCTGTCTAACTAAAATTTTATAAACCAAAAGATAATAAATTATACATGTCTAGTAAAAGCTGGATTTTTTAATTATAACGACAATAGGTTGTGTTCTTTGGATTCTTATTTTTTGATTGGTAATATGATTCGATGACATAAAAGAGAAGAAAACTTTTAAAAATAATAAATAAAAAAATACTAAATGATTTAATATTACTAAAATAAACATGAACAATACTATGAAATTATTTTTAAAATTTGATAATGCTTGTTAACAATAATTATTCAAAATTTTAAATATTAACAATTCAAAAAATTATTTATTAAAACTAATGACTCAACCTAAATAGTAGAATGTGACAAATAAACTTCTAAAAATAATAAAACATAATAAATAAGCAAAATAACCTAAAATCATGTAGAACATGAAAAGTAAGCAAAACTAAAATTATCACCTAAAATTATTTAAAATATAACAAATGAATAAAATTACCAGTTAAAATTATTAAGAACATGACAAATAAATAAATAACCTAAAGTACGAAGAATATGACAAATAAAGAAAACTAAATTATTAAAAACATAACAAATATGCAAATTACTTAAAATTATGGAAAATATGATAAATATGCAATAACAATGATACACAAAACCACCTAAAATCATGGAAAAACTAACAATTAATACGCAAAAACCACCTAAAATCATGGAGAAACTAACCAATAAGAAAATTAACTTAATAAATAATAGTATAGATTTATAAACATCACTGGGTACCACACTTTATAGATTTATATAAATACTTACCAAATTAGATCTTAAAATTGAATTATATTTCTTTCCATTCACATCTAATAAAAAAATATAATATATAAGCTACTAAAAATTCTATAAAATATCTTCTCCTTTTTTCTAAATTATAAAAATATCTTGTGGAAAGACATCTACAAAAACTGAAATATTGGGGTCAGATACCTATAATAAAAACTTTATAAGGATAAATATCATATTAAATATTCGAGGATACATTTCGTATCTTACTAAAAAACCTATCCTTGTTTACCAACTACACGTTGTCTAACCAAATCTAATTTATAAATTTAGATGATATAGTTTTCACGTGTTACATAACTAATGACACCACATGTGAACAATAATAGCTTTATAACCTTAATTATATTCTTATTCTTTTGCCAAGACATAAAGATATACAAACCTGATATGTTATTAACGTAGATGTTAATTTGTGGTGAGTATGTGGGTTGGTGTTACCCATGTTTTAAGTTATACAACAATTATGTTTGTTTAACGATTGAACTAAAGCTTTTTAGTTTACAATATATTATTGAAGATACATAGTCTAGTGGACTAGGGCAGACATAGAGCTGAACAATGACCGATATTTTTTCTCTTAGATTATATTGATAACATAAACATTTATACACAAGCCTACAAACGTTTTTGTGGGTGCATTTGAAAAAACCCCATAAAATCTGGATTTGGTTTCTATGTGTAAAATGGTAAAAGAGTTAAAATCTGGCTTCCCTAACAAATAGAAAATCTATTTTACTAAAATCTTGATTGGAGAAAAAATAGATTTTTCTGATAAGTAGAAAAAATAGATTTTAGAAAAACAAAAACCAAAATCTAATCTAGAATCAGCAAACAATCAACCTACTAATTGAATCTGATATATATGAGAGAAAATAAAAGTTCTGATCCTAGTTTTTTTTTCCTTATTAGTGGGTGATTTGCTCCGAAATTATTTGTAGGTATCACGTGACTTGCATGAGGCGACTGCGGGTGGCGAACCTTCTGAACCGCAAAGAGTCTCATAGCAAAATATCTACAGGTAAGTTGTAACTTCGCATCATTATCTTCCTCACTGGAGCTGAGACTCTCTCATCCTTTTTGTTCCTGCGCGAGCCGTTTTCAACAGATCCGCAGTAAACACCTCTGAAAAAAAAATCAACGGTGGAGATATGTCTCTGTCACGCCTCTCATCGCGATCTAACCTCATCCCTCGTCCTCTCTCCGCCGCCATCAGCCGTCTCATCTCAACCGACACCACACCCATCACAATCGAGACCTCGCTTCCATTCACCGCTCACTTATGCGACCCACCCTCCCGCTCCGTCGAATCCTCCACCCAAGAGCTCCTGACCTTCTTCCGCACCATGGCCCTGATGCGCCGCATGGAGATCGCAGCCGACTCGCTCTACAAAGCGAAGCTGATCCGAGGGTTCTGCCACCTGTACGACGGCCAGGAAGCCGTGGCCATCGGGATGGAGGCCGCGATCACGAGGAAGGACGCCATCATCACGGCGTACCGCGACCACTGCATCTTCCTAGGACGCGGGGGCTCGCTGTACGAGGTGTTCGCGGAGCTCATGGGGAGGCGGGACGGGTGCTCGAGAGGGAAAGGTGGATCGATGCATTTCTATAAGAAGGATGCGTCGTTTTACGGTGGGCATGGGATTGTCGGTGCTCAGGTTCCGTTGGGGTGTGGGATTGCTTTCGCGCAGAAGTATGATAAGGAGGAGGCTGTGACGTTTGCTATGTATGGTGATGGTGCTGCGAATCAGGGGCAGCTTTTTGAAGCTTTGAATATTTCTGCGCTTTGGGATTTGCCGTCCATTCTCGTCTGCGAGAACAATCACTGTATAAGCGTTTTTTTACTTCTTCTTTGTTTGTTTGATTTCGTTTTTGGTTTCTTATTGGATGTGGTTTGTGTCAGATGGGATGGGAACTGCTGAGTGGAGAGCTGCCAAGAGTCCATCTTACTATAAGCGTGGTGACTATGTTCCTGGTTTGAAGGTTTGCTTCGAATTCTCATTTGTGATAACAAATAATGTGCGGCTTGTTACGATTGAGTCGAAGTGTGTAATAAAGCATTTGTACATATAAAGTCTTTAACTTTCGTGTGTGTAACTCTTCCAATCTTTGAACTTTCTGATAAAGACAATAGATTCTTACAAGATCGTCTTTTTTACTACGTGCTCTTTACTGATTAGTAATAGTTTCATTTGCATTACACTACAGATTTTGTTGGAAAAGTTTTACTGTGAGCCTTATGTAGCCTTGATTTTGCTTGATTCTTTTGTCTATTAGCGGATAGATTAGTGTCATTTCCTGATTCGCATGAATTGCTTAGTTTCCATGTAGAAAGAGGTTGTCGCAAGTATGAGCAGCTTGATACTATACACTTTTCATTCATTATTCTATCAGTTTAAGGCTGTAAATGCATTATCAACTTTTGTTTTGAGTTAGATTGGATTTTTTGGATGAGCAGGTAGATGGTATGGATGCATTTGCTGTCAAACAAGCGTGCAAATTTGCTAAGGAGCATGCCTTGAAGAATGGACCGATAGTAAGCTTGTCCCACATTTTCTGTTGTTTCCCTTTGTCGTCTATCACGTTTCGTGAATTCAGTTTGAACAGTATCTAGTCTAGCTATATCGTGGGATGTTGCATCATAGGAAAAAAATTTATTTCTTCCCTTTTGCATTTTCTAGTTGAAAGTTACAGTCGCACAGTTCCTCTTTGGTTACTAGGAACTAAATTCCAATATCTGAAGACAAGTTGGTTAGTTATTTTTTATTTTCTGTACATTGTACTGTTCTCAGGTTTTTATCTACGAAGAAATGACTCACTGACCATAGAACGTGCACCTACGGATATAAAATATTAGTAGCTTTACCTTGCCAAATTTTCTAGTGTTTCCTTTTCCTCCTATCAAATGAATTAGGTTCTTCGTTTCTTGTATACAGATTCTTGAGATGGACACATACAGGTACCATGGTCACTCTATGTCTGACCCTGGGAGCACTTACCGTACACGAGATGAGATATCTGGTGTGAGACAGGTTCGTTAGTCTCTTTAGTTACTGTTTATTGGCCGAGGACTTGGTCACTGTGAATCTCAACGTCTGTGTGCTTTATTATATGACTCAGGAAAGAGATCCAATTGAGAGAATCAAAAAGCTGGTACTATCTCATGACATAGCAACCGAGAAGGAGCTTAAGGTATATCTATCATCTTTAGGGTATTCTTTCTGCATTCTAGTCTTCGTTCTCCACCCACTACATATATATACCTTGTTACTTTCTACCATGAAAACTTAATTTTTAGATGTTTGGTTAGTGATCTATAAAATGTGCTTTCTTTCAGGATATGGAGAAGGAAATTAGGAAAGAAGTAGATGACGCCATTGCCAAAGCTAAGGTAAGAATAACAGTCACATTGATTTTCAAAGCTAAGCACGAGATACTTACGGTCGATCGAATCTCTTTCAGGATTGCCCAATGCCAGAGCCTTCTGAGCTTTTTACCAATGTGTATGTGAAGGGATTTGGCACCGAGGTAGTTACTAGCTTTTACACATTCTCCCATTTTACACATTCCCCCATTATATCTAATAATCTTTCTTATTGACTTTTTTTCCTGTTGTCAGTCGTTTGGACCCGACAGAAAAGAAGTCAAAGCTGCGCTTCCATGAACCTCTTGTTCGTTAATCTGCCACGTGGCATGACAAGTGGTTTGATAGGAAGCCATGAAATAAAGAGGCGTTCGGGCAGAGTGTTTTGTGCTCTGTTTTAACGTCCAAGTATCTCTTACATACACATAAAGAGAAACATGTGATTCTTGTGAAGCTTTTGTGTGTTTATATGATTGGTTCTCGATACAGACGAAAAGCCTTTTAACACTGAGGACCTGAGGTTTTCTTTATTTTTTTACCAAAAACACGGGGGTATTCGTTAAGCCATAAAGGCAAACATTTGAAACTACAAAAGTTGGAGTTGAAAGCAGAGAGAGAGACACCAAATAGTAAGTATTCGAGAGTACAGGTTTCCAATCAAAGAGATTCGAGGTCTCGGTTTAAACAGAAGAGAACCTTAAAAACCCAGTTTTGATGGAGTCTCCTATTTGATCCAGAAAAAAAAAACGGAGTCTCCTTTTTTTTTGGTTTGTGCACAATGCCCTATTGTCTGAGGTTTCAATTTTATTATTATAACAGAATGAAGTACAAACAAAGACCAATGGTCATTCCTGTTTGTATTCTTCATAGAAAAAAAGAATCAACTTTTTTAATTCAACAACAAAACAAGTAAACTCAACAAACAATTCAAAGAACCTAAAGAATCATTTTAACCAACAAGCTTCCCTATCATCTATATACATAGAACAAGGCAAATAATCTTCTCTTTATGCTTTTCAGGAATCTGAGTCCGAGTCACTTGAACTGTACCTTGAATGCTCCGACATGAAATTTGGAGGCAGAATCGGAAATCTAACAGCGTTTCTTTGCGGTGCAGCATCAGCGGTCGGTGTTGCTGCTGTTGAACTTGATCCTCCTGCTACCGTTGCTGCTGGTCTCTGCTTCCGTTGACTCCTCGCGATCTCACTACAAGCGTTATCGACCATCCCTAAGAAATCACGGATTATAACAAACAGCTGAAACAGGTTCCTCTCTTTCAATGCTCCAGCTTGGTAATAATTCGTTGTTTTCTTCACCAAGTCCATGATCCTGAGTTGTTCCTCTGTGATAACTCTCAATTCTTCCTCTGCAGATTCAAAGAAAGATCTCAGCTTTGTCAAACACCCATCTTCTTTCCCTTTGCTTTGTTCTAATAGCCTTTTTGTTTCTTTCAACCGGGTCCCTAAAGCCAAGGTCGTGGCCACAAACGAGTCATAATCGATTCCTGCTGCTTTCTTCACATTGGTGAACTCTGAACTTAGGCCACCAATAATGGGCAAACCTAGCTTTATGAATTCAATCTCTTGTTCTTCTCTAGATGCATCTGCAATATCACCACCACCTGAGAACTTATTCATCGCAGCTCGCTTTCCCTCAGATCTTACAACTTCTTCAACAACAAAGTGAAGCAAAGTAGTTTTCCCATCAACACTCTTGACATCAGACAGTTTTCTTAGAGCTGTCAGATTAAAAGCCTGAGCATTTCCACGAGCGGTTCCAGCGTTCATTCTGTTACCTGCTTTCAAGATCGCCTCTAGAAGTTTCATGAACAACCCACGAGCACGGAGCTCGTTGCATGCGGATTCAAGTGTCTGTAAAGATCCCTTTTGTTGAGCAACCTCTGAGCCGTAGTTGATCTTGAAGAGCATGACGTTGAACCGGTTAAACGCTGAAGGAACTGCTCGTAGGATGTGAAACAGTAGAGATTCGGCATCAGCAAGTTTTGTTGGGTCGCCACTGAACTCTATGATCTCTGTCTGTTCTTCTGGCGTTGGAGCTATACCAGAAAGCTTCTCAAGCGTATCAGAATCAGCATCATGGCCTTCTGTTAACAAGTCAATGATCTCATCCTTAGTCATTCCCAAAGATTTAAGCACAATTGCTTTGTTCTGAGATTTCCGAGGGTCGAGAATGTAAGTCTGCGTAGTTGAAACAGCCGGTTTCTGAGGTACACTGTTAGCTTCACTTGGCTTTCTTGCGCCAACGTATCCAAACAGAGCCTCCATGAGATCACCATCAAAGCTAACCCCAAAAACAAATACGTTTCATAAGAATTCATGATCACGTTCTAGATTGTATATAGACTTTAGTGAATGTAACTATATATGCTTACTTGAAAGAGCCACCATCGATCCTATGCCACACCATTGAATGGCTGGCATCAGGGTTAACCTTATCCCAATGTAAAGGCTTGAGCTTTGGCTGCGTTGGATCCTCAGTTTTGCCTATGGCTGAAGAACTCTCAGCTGCCTTCGTCAGTCCTTTCCCATTACCAGGCGGTTTAGGTGGCCCAGGCTTGGACATTGGAGGTGGTGGCGGCGGCGGCCCAGGTGCCTTCTTACCCGGAGGAGGAGGTGGTGGTGGAGCAGGTGCTTTCTTAGCCGGAATAGGTGGTGGAGGCGGAGGTGGTGCCCCAGCAGGTGGCGGTGGAGGCGGAGGTGGTGCCCCAGCTAATGGCGGAGGAGGTGGTGACGTTTGGTTAGCTGGAACATTTGGTACCGATTGGTTAACCGTAAGAGTCTGTGACGATGTTGAAGACGAGGCAATTGCCGCCGCTAATTGACCTGGAGGAAGCGGAAGTGGCGGATAACGACCACTACCACCACCACCACCGCCGCCGCCAGCGATTTGGTTCGGCGGAATATGCGACGGAGACGAAGGAAAAGATGCGCCACCAGGAGCTTGAAATTTGGATTGGGATTGTTTTCCATAATCACTAACTCCACCTCCTGTAGAAGAAGAAGAAGGTCGTGAAGGCGAAGCAGCAGAGGCAGACGAAGAAGTGTAGAATCTCCCTCTATCATCAACACTAGTGTTGTTATTACCACCTGGAGATTGTGAGAGCTTCACATGAAACGAAAACGCCTCTTCCATCGATTCATCTCCCTTCTGATTACTCCCCGATCCTCTGTAGAGTCCTTCGTCATCGTCCTCCTCTTCTTCTTCTCCATCTGCTCCAGCTCTTTTAAATCCACCGTCCGATTTCTCACCGGGACCTCTTCTAGGTTTGGGGTTTTTCCTAATTTTCCCGCTATTTTCAAGCTCAAGAAGCTTTTTCCAGTAAATCACATCCAATCCTTCCTCATCTACGATCACTGCTTTCAGATTGCCGTCGATTCGCACGAAATCCTCCGGGAATAGAAATCCCCAAGGAGAAGGCGGTGGAGGTAACGATTCGGAGCCGCCGCCGCCGCCATCATATCTTACTCTCTCCTCGTCTTCTCTCTTCCCGCGATCTGAGTTCCGTCCTCGAAGTTTGTCTTTGATCCGCCTCCGTGAACTGCTTCCGTTCTTACGGAAAAGGAAGGACATCGCGGCGGTTCTTTACCGGAGTTTAGGATTTCACGCGGCGGAGCTAAGATGTGTTGAATGATTTGAAATGTGGATTTTGACAACGAAGAAGGAAATGTGTTGAATGGTTCGATGAACATGACAACCAATTTCATGATTTTGCCACATTTAATGATATTTTTTTCTATATTTATTTCTCTTTTTGGTAAAATTAAAATTTTAAAACAAATTCATGAGATACGGTCCAATGTCAAAAGCGTGGCTGCTTTGACGAAAACGACCTCCATCTACTCGACTTTGACGCGAATCTATTGAGGATAATGTCGTCATTTACGTAATGCACGGGCGTCTGACCAGGTCTCGTGTTCGAATTTGAGATTTGGAGATGTTTTACCATGTTTTGACTTCTTTGATCCAAAACTTCGGCTACGCGTTGACTTTCGTCTTCTTATCTTAAGCTTCTTCTACAACTGCATAATTAAATAATAATGTATGTTTAATTAGTTTAAATTCATACTGCTTTTTAAACCTACCAGATTAGTTCTTGCTAGTGTTCTATTACCAACCCGTGACTTTGTTGCCTGGTAATAAATGGGATTCTAGATGGTTTTGGTAATGTCTCTAACGTGTGGATGTTCTAGAAGACAGCCGAAAATTATCTGGAAATATACAAGATTTGAGGTGTAAATGTGATACTGGAATGTTTGACTTTATGAGTACTGATGTTAGCGAGATCTGTTGAGAAGTTAGAGAAATTTAATTTTTTATCTAGGTCCCATCCCATATATAAAAGCTGAAAATGACTTCTCATAACTCTTTGTGAGAACATTAAAATGCAGAGGCAGTGGTCGGCTTGACTTTGGTGAATTCGGCGTCGTTGGCCGCATATCTCCGATGATGACGAGGTACCGTCCGGTCCTTTGAGCCGAGATTTTTTTCTTCCCGCTGTTTTTTTTTTCGTTTACTTCTTCTTGTACTAAGTGATAAGCCTAATCTATTTTAGAGGTCTACTGTTTCTCCGCTGGCTAGCCGGAGGCTTGTTCTGGTATCTACAGTTTGGATTGATTTTAAAAAAAGAAGCCATCCTGGTGTATAAATCTATGAATAACCCTACCAATCCTAATTGATTATCAGTTTGACATTAAACTCATGAAATCCTAAATCTAACATGATGATTACTCAGACATGTAAGCAATAACACAAATCATAGTCTATTTATAACTAATCAATAAAGAAATTAATGACAAAACCGAAAGAGTTCAAGATCAGCTCTGAAAGATTTCTATTTATCTTTTCAGACCCAAAACTAAGAATAAAAGAAAGTGTAAAAAGTGAAGCCATCAACAATGGTTTAGAAAACTTAAAAACTAGATATAAAGTCTGACATGGGCAGTCTTGTAATTTTTGGTGATTTATGGGCCTAAGTTGGTCTTGAAATATACTCGGCCCGTCTACTCGCATCAGTGTCAACCGGAACCAAGGTCTAGGTATCGATCGACACTCCTTCATATCTTCGACAATTTTCTCTCGCAAGTCAGACATACCACTCTTCAGTGAAACGATCATAAGTTTAGATCTAGCTGTCATCAGATGGACCTCAAACCGGTGACATTGGAAATCTAAATCAAAGCTCTATCTTGTATCAAACAATGAGTTCAATCTCATTGTGGGAAGGTCTCCATCCATAGCTAAACTTGCTGATGCGTTTGCGCAACTCTTCATTCCAAAAAGCTTCGGAATCACCAAAGTTCTCCAAAACGTACGTGAACTTGAAAAGATCTCGCAAAAATACAAATGTTATTTGATAGCATTTCTTATTAGTTATAATTGTTTTTCATATTGATTTATATTTAATAAAAATATAATTTATTAGAAAATAAATGTTGATTTAATAAATATTATGGTTTATAAATAAAAACCTAGACTAAGTCAAAAACCTAAAACTAATCTTCTTTGCCGTCCATGTTGCCATACTCAGCACCAACCATGTTCAAATCGTAGCTCTTTGCCATGTTCCCGTACTCAGCACCAAACATCTCCATGAAAAACTGAAAAGCACAGCAAACAACACTCAACCGAAGATCTTCCACTAAGCTAACATCAACAAGTGGTTTGTTGAAAGGCTTGTTGAAACCAGATGGGTAGTAACAGCATCCCATACCTGTATAAAAAGTAATAAGCAGGATGCACATATTATCAAACTCTGAAAACATAAATATTCCACGATTCAAGCCTTTATTGTCTTCTCTTCTCCACAAGTGACAAAACACAATTGCTGGTTTGGTAGGGAGAAAGCAAAATCGTTGTCATTACCAGCATGTGCATCAACCTATAAGGGTAAACAAACATCAAGATCTAAGAATGCTGCTCAGTGACAAACACAAATACCAAACCAAGCCAATAAGACAACAGTGGTAGAATCCTACAGAATGGCTTACTAATTCTCCGTAGATATGTCTTAACCCAAAGGTGCTGTTTCCAAAAGCAGGCTGTGATTGTTGTGTGGTGCTTCCAAAAAAACTTGACTGAGGCGTTGAGAAGCCATTCTGTCCAAACATTGAAGTGCCTATAAGAGAAGAAAATTACTTTATCAGACAATCAAGTAACATAGAGAGTACAGGTTGTTTTGAAAGCTGGGGAGTGTGTTGAGGTGTCTGAGCAGCACATGTATCTGGAGTTGTTTTAAGCAGAGCAGCACATACATGCCGTTGCCAACACAGCACATCTATCAGGAGTTTTTTTTAAGCAGAGTCGTTCACATCTACGCTCTTAAACATCTTTAGTTAAGGGATGTTGTCATGCATAACATATAGTTCATTTAGTTAGACATACTTTAGCTTAGTCTCCACGGTTAGCCGTATAGTGATTAATACTTCATTTAGTCAGCAATCATTTCCATTTTTAAATCTAAAACTATAAAAACCAAAACTAAAATACATGCAAGAGTAAAATCTTTCTAAGAAAATTATGTACACTTATCAGTGGATTGTTTCTCACCAATCACTTATTTTCAGTCATTAGCTAGCTTGTGTTTGCAGCCATATTTCAGCAAGGTTGAATATGTGACTTTCTCCAAAATAAGCTCCACTACTAGACAGCTTTAAGTTTATAAACTTTTTTTTTCCTAAGTTTATAACCTCGCTCAGCATACTATTCACGACACCCATGCCTTTTTCTCTCAACTTAGATGTGAGAGTTACTCAAGTTTTCCTCACATCCTTCAGAGGTTAAAATCATTTCAAAATCACCTTTAGTCCTTTTGTTTTGAACTTTGCCCATCACCCCTACTTTTTTTTGTTTTTTTTTCATGGGAAACCATCTGTGGATCCCCGTCCAAAATTTTTTTGCTCTTACTTTTGTCATGACGCATTTATTATGAACAACTATCATGATGGAACCTAGATAAGGTTACAGTCCCTTGATGTACTCCTGGTCGAATAACTAGTTAGATTCTGAAAGCTACTAGCATAATCAGAAGGTGAAATGATGGGTGATGGTAGAGATACACTTCAGTGGGAGATTTGAGAAATTCATCCAACACCTGTGATGTAGACCGTGAGCCGCATTAGTGATCTGAGACAGGAGCATATAGAGATCACTCTCCAAAACAAGATAGGTCGATGTTCAGATTATGAACAAAGGATTCATCGAATTAAAAGATATTTTGTTTAAAAAGATGATTGAAAACTGGTCATCATCTATGCATTTTTAAAAACTGATCATACCATCCAAGTTATAAAAACAGATCGGAAGGAAGACGCAGCGGCAGCGATCATAGACGGAAAAATCACAGATTAATGAGAGAGAAATCAGACGACGGCAGCAATTTAAGGTTTGATCCGGAAGTTTCGAAATGACTGGCACTGATAATTCTGACTATGCAAAATCTATGTCATCTTTAATTTTAATGATCGCCATGACTAGATCCAAGAAACATTTCTTCAGTTCCATGTTCTAATTTTAAATCACCTCGCAGCCTCTCTGTGCTGAAGAGGGCTGGCATATATTTATATAAAATTTATAGGGACACAAATTTGGATGTAGGAGCTAGGGAATGAAAATGAAGAACACAAACGATTCAATATTCAGAGTGGAAACAAAGTGCACACAACATGAGGTTACATTTGGGGACAAGCAGTGATAAGCTTTGCCCTTGATGTTTTATTTGGAAGGAAATGAAAGTTGAACATAAACGTACACACATGAAATATCTTCACACTCACACCGAGTGATGTGAAACCGCAAGTTACATTCGGTTATTTTATGAAGTTATTTCAAAACCTCATGGAAGCTGGTAGCAATGGCAGTGTTGATCGGTTCCCTCAACAACTCCTCCACAGGCTAGACTCCCGTATCTGTTTTTGCAACAGGTAAAGCAATCATCATTCGTACCTAGGAACGGTGCAGGCCCGCACTCGCCTAAGAATGTGTTGCATGCATCCACGCTCTTCATGATTTCTACATATTGATATATACATCAAGCTCACACGCACAAGATAATTGAAAGACAATTTCAAAGAATAATAGAGTACATCGTTAAATTAATACCAGTGGAAGCCGCCAAGAGGACAAGCAAGAGAACGGTGTAGCTGACGGAGTTCATGTTCCTTCCCATTTTTCTTTCTTTAATTCTTCCTTAACTTTAACTTTTTGTTCTTTTCAATAACTTTGAACTTTGATGAGACAAACCGATATGTGTAGTGACCTATTTATAGTCAAAAATATGTAACTTTGCTATCATTGTTTAATTCCCTTATAAATTCCTGCCAGGATTTCCCGAGTTCATAATGTCGCCACTATCGTGCTTTGCCGTCTTTCTCACACATTGTCATTTCCCAAGTCGGGGTTTTTTTTAATCATGCATTTATCTTTAAATAATCATGCAAAATTAAGGTCGTTGCTGTCTTTGTCTTTGTAACTCATTTTATATGTCCATTTTTTCTTTAGTTTGACACAAATATTATTTAATATGATAATGTTGTTGTCATCTCTATTGAATATGTGAATGTTGACGACTTCTTATTCCGATAATGACAACGATTTGGCTTCATTATTACATTAAAAAAAATTAGGGTTTCAGCAGCATTACAGAAACCATGTCGACAGTTTTAAGCATCTCCTTATGCTTGTCAATTCTGTCTATGTCAAAAAATAATTAGAAAGAGGTTTGCTGATGTCATGGGGTTTATTCTATTTCTGGCTTGATATGAGCTAAATTATATTTCACCTCTTTCATCAACCAGATATATTAGCAGTTTTGTAAACACAATTAAACACTTTTGTACTTGAAATGAATGAAAGAATATTCACATCCGATAACAAAAGTAAAGAAGATAAATGCTGAGTGGGATTTTTAGCCATCTAGTCTAAACATTGCTGTTGTGGTTGTCCATACTAAATTATCAATATTGATATTTGTCCTTAACTAGTTCTTGACCATGATCCTGTATCAAATTTAGAGCCTATATTTTTGCAAAAAAAAAATTCGATTACAGATATCTTGTGTATTTTCATGGTTTTAGCAAATCATTTAAGTTCTCATTTGTCCATTTTGATGCATTTAGAATACAAATAAGCGCATTACATATGCATTTGCCTTATTAGGTGATGAAGATACCAATTGGTGAACTTGGAGCAGTTAGAGCTTGACTTGAGGCATTTGGAGTGATCTTGGTCTTGCTTATTTTTTTGTTTACTTGTTACAGATCAACTCAATCACACTGAATGCACTTAGACTAAGCATAATATCTTGCGATCATGGTGATTGAAACTGTCCTAAGTTTTGATTAATACCTCTTGTACTACAACTACTTTACGAGTAAACTCTATCCCTATCAATAACTCCGTTAGTAAGGAAAAACATTCTTGGCAGATGATTCAAAATGTTTTAGTGTTCTTGAGATTGTATATACATTAATAGACCGTTCTCTTTTATTTTGCTTATGATCACATGAACCAAGAATAAGAAGACGTACACCGGTTACCATTTTAGAAAATAAGTGGTTAAATAAGTGATTTTCCATGTATTAAGGACAAAGGTCCCACATCGAATATTGGAAGAGATCCTTAATAATATATAAGGTGGATAGGCCAATCCACTCATCACCAATTGGTTTTAGGTTGGAAGTCTAGTTTAACATCATGCTGTATAATTGTTTTCAATCAAGAGCTAAAAGACTGTTCACTAAAGAGCTAGATAAATGGTTAATTCTGAAAAATCACAATTTTTCAACTAATTTTTGACTCAATAAAACACTTTAAAATGAGAAAACACAGAACGAATAAGCACGTTAGTAGATGATGAATACATCTCCCAAACTTAATAACGAAAAAAAAATTCTAAGAAAATTATGTACACTGATCAGTGGGTTGTTTCTCACCAATCACTTATTTTCAGTCATTAGCTAGCTTGTGTTTGCAGCCATATTTCAGCAAGGTTGAATATGTGACTTTCTCCAAAATAAGCTCCACTACTAGACAGCTTTAAGTTTATAAACTTTTTTTTTCCTAAGTTTATAACCTCGCTCAGCATACTATTCACGACACTGATGCCTTTCTCTCTCTACTTAGATGTGAGAGTAACTCAAACAGCTGAGGTATATTTTCAATTTCCTTCATACTCAGTCGAGTTTCTTTTATATCCTTCAGAGGTCAAAATCATTTCAAAAATCACCTCTAGTCCTTTTATTTTGAACTTTGACCTTCACCCTTACTTTTTTGTTGACTTTAATGGGAAACTGGTTGTGGATCCCCATCCAAGATTTCTTTGCTCTTACTTTTATCATGAGGCCTTTATTATGAACAACAATCATGATGGAACCTAGGTCAGGTTACAGTCCCTTGATGTACTCCTGGTTAGTTAGATTCTGAAGGCTACTAGCATAATCAGAAGGTGAAATGATGGGTGACGGTAGAGATACACTTCAGTGAGAGATTTGCGAAATTAATTAATCTAACACCTGTGATGTCTAGACCGTGAGACGCATTAGTGATCTAAGACAGAAGCATATAGAGATCATTCTCCAAGACAAGATAGGCCGATGTTCAGATTATGAACAAGGGAATCATCAAAATAAAAAGAGATTTTGATTAAAAAGATGATTGAAGACAGATCATCATCTCTATTCTTTTGAGCATGCAACATGCATTTTTAAAAACTGATTGTACCATCCAAGTTATAAAAACAGATCGGAAGGAAGACGCAGCGGCAGCGATCGTAGACGGAAAAATCACAGATTGTTGAGAGAGAAATCAGACGGCAGCAATTTAAGGTTGATCCGGAAGTTTCGAAATGACTAGCGCTGATAATTCCGGCGACCCAAAGTCTATATGTCATCTATAATTTTAATGATGGCTGTGACTAGATTCAAGAAATATTTTCTAATTTTCAGCCGCCTCGCACCATTTGCGCTGAACAGGGCTGGAAATTATATATTAAAAATGTCTAGGGACATGAATTTGGATGTAGGAGCTAGGGAATGAAAATGAAAACCAAAAAACGAGTCAATATTCAGAGTGGATACAAAATGCACACAACATGAGGTTACACTTGGGGACAAGCACTGATAAGCTTTGTCCCTGATGTTTTATTTGGAAGGAAATGAAACTTGAACATAAAGGTACGTACACACATGAAATATCTTCACACTCACACCGAGTGAAACCGCAAGTGATCACATTCGGTTATTTTATGAAGTTATTTCAAAACCTCATGGAAGCTGGTAGCAATGGCAGTGTTGATCGGTTCCCTCAACAACTCCGTCACAGGCTAGACTCCCGTATGTGTTTTTGCAACAGGTAAAGCAATCAGCATTTGTACCTGGGAACGGTGCAGGCCCGCACTCGCCTAAGAATGTGTTGCATGCATCCACGCTCTTCATGATTTCTACATATTGATATATACATCAAGCTCACACGCACAAGATAATTGAAAGACAATTTCAAAGAATAATAGAGTACAACGTTAAATTAATACCAGTGGAAGCCGCCAAGAGGACAAGCAAGAGAACGGTGTAGCTGACGGAGTTCATGTTCCTTCCCATTTTTTTAATCTAATTCTCCCTTTATTTTAATCTTTTTTTCTTCTTTTCAGTAAATTCGAACTGTGGTGAAACAAATCTATATGTGTAGTGACCTATTTATAGTAAAATAAAATGTCACTTTGCTTTCATTGTTTTATTCCCTAATCTAATGTGTCAGGTTCCCGAGTTCATAATGTCGCCACTATCGTGCTTTGCCGTCTTTCTCACACATTGTCATTTCCCAAGTCGGTTTTTTTTAATCATGCATTTATCTTTAAATAATCAACCAAAATTAAGGTCGTTGCTGTCTTTGTCGTTGTAACTCATTTTATATATCCATTTTTTCTTTAGTTTGACACAAATATTATTTAATATGATAATGTTGTTGTCATCTCTATTGAATGTGTGAATGTTGACGACTTCTTATTCCGATAATGACAACGATTTGGCTTCATTATTACATTAAAAAAAATTAGGGTTTCAGCAGCATTACAGAAACCATGTCGACAGTTTTAAGCATCTCCTTATGCTTGTCAATTCTGTCTATGTCAAAAAATAATTAGAAAGAGGTTTGCCGATGTCATGGGGTTTATTCTATTTCTGGCTTGATATGAGCTAAATTATATTTCACCTCTTTCATCAAGTAACTAATTAAGCAGATATATTAGCAGTTTTGTAAACACAATTAAACACTTTTGAACTTGAAATGAATGAATGAATATTCTCATCCGTTGACAAAAAAAAAAAAGTAAAGAAGAAAAATGCTGAGTGGGTACTCGAACTTAAGATAGTAGAACACATAAGGATTTTTAGCCACCTCGTCTAAACATTGTTGTTTTGGATGTGCATACAAAATTATCAAAATTGATCTTTGTACATAACTAGTTCTCGACCAATCCTGTATCAAATTAGGGGCCTGTATTTTTGCAAACAAAAATTGAGATAACTCCGGAGTAAGGGAAAACAATCCTGGTGATGCTTCAAAATTTTTTAATTGTTCTTGAGATTTTATATACAACAGACCATTCTCTTTTATTTTGCTTATGATCACATAAACCAAGAATAAGGAGACGTACACCGGTTAACATTTTAGAAAATAAGTGGTTAAATAAGTGATTCTCCATGCTGTAAAATTTTCAATCAAGAGCTGAAAGACTGTTCCCTAAAGAGCTACTTAATGGTTAATTTTGAAAATATAAAAATTTAAACTAATTTTGACTCAATAAAACAGTTTAGAAATAAGAAAACAAAGAACGAATAAACATATTAGTAGACAATAAATATATCTAATAACCGGAAAAATGCAAAACAAAAATTTATTTTCCATCTCAGACGAGCTCTCCCTCATATCACAACTGTTGCGGGAACCAAAGCATGCATATAAAGGGCTTAAGATCTCGCCAAATCCCAAACCATTTGTGTTTCCTGAGAAGACAGATACTTGGCAGTTCATAGGGATGAAATGAGAAGATACTAATGTTTCAAGAGATCTACTCTTCGTAAATCAAACATGACAGAAGTTTTTAGAGAATATCACAGGGATTAAGATCAACGCAGCTGGACTTGTCATGGGGGAAACGAGACAGGACACCTCAGGCCTTGCCACATGATCCGTAGGCTCATCAAGATCACTTCCACGCCTTTTCCGCTAAAACGATCATAGTCTAAAGCCAAGCCCATAATATTCAGTTCTGCTTTATAAATGTGTTGATACTATTTGGGTAAAGAAAATTAGATTGATAAAAGGAATGTAGATCATAGACAAACACACGATAGGGAAAGAGCTCGTCTCTTGCTCATAAGTCTTACATTATTATCAAATATTATATACATGTGCCAAAAACTGACTAAAGCCCTCGATTCATAGGCTCAAACCGCAACAACGAGTTTTTTTCTCTTTCTTTTCATGTTTTCTATGTACAAATCATGTTTCTTTTCATGGTTCAGATTCACAGTTGTCTCCTAAATAACTCTGAGTTCATCTTTGATTTCATCCAACTCACACCACACTCTCAAAGGAGACTCTGAGGTGAGAAGGGTACCTAGGCTTTGGGCTAGAAGAAGTGTTGGCCAGTCCTTGAAGCAACTTCACCACGTCGCTTACTTCATCCAGAAAGTACTTGGCTTTGCTCGGTTTTCTTCCCACCGTGCACGCGAGTATCTCCGCAGACACTGACGATGATGGAGCAGAAAGTGTTGTTGTTATGCTCTCAAACATCTCTTCGTCTGATCTGTCATCCCCAATGCATACCACAAAATCCGGTGCCTTCCCTTCTTCATGCATTCTACTAAGAACTCTCCCGGTGACAAGACCTTTGCTTACTCCCTGTTAGTCCACAGATCCCAGTTTAGAACTAATGTATAAACCAAACTATATAAGTGTCACTACGATTCAACGCAATGATTATAAGAACATTATTAATCACAGAAGATTTGGAGATGCTTTCTCTCTATTAAAAAGAAGGAAGGGTAACCAAAGCGTATTACCTGAGGCTTGACTTCAACGATTTGGTGACCTCTGTGAACCACAACGGGTTCATTTACAAGAACAGTTTCTAGATGGTCCAGTAGTTCCTTGGCTTGACAAGAACCAAAGTCCGGGTCAGCATCTTGGTGATGCCACACTAGTGCACTCTCTTTCGCTTCTATGTTCGATCCATCAGTAGTTTCTGTATACAGTCTCATGATAGGTTCCACGATTTTCTTCCATTCAAGGTCATCAGAAAAGCCGCTTGTTTCCCAGTCAGAAGACTTATTCCACCTGCATCACAGAGATTGCCTTTTCAAGTTTGCACAAGACTATCAGAATTAAAACAAAACCAGTAAATGTACCTTGTGAAGTAACCATGTTCAGCCGCTATTCCAAGATTCTCAAACGGTGCAAGCCACTCGCTTAAAGAAACTTTCCCCCTCCCGCTAACAATAAATACAGTGTTATTAGGATCACTACACAGTGTCTTCAACGCAGAGATCACATCAGCACTTGGTTCCTTTACAATCGAAGCCTCCGGAACTAAAGTACCGTCATAATCAAGAAATATTGCTCTCTTGCTCGATCTTCTATAAGCACTGACTGTTTGCTCAATGGATAGCCTTCTGAAATTAGGAGAGAGAGCGATGAGCCTGAAACCTAAACCCCAACCAACACCCCAGCACCGTTTACTGTAATGATCCCGACATGCCCTCTCTAAATCCTGTGTAAAGCTGCGCGACCAGTATGCCACGTCGTGTGTACTAATGTAGTGATAGTGTTTCTTATGGCGCAGTTGCTTCTCAAAATCAGACATGGTGATAGCAGAATACATTGAATCAGCTACCGCAACAATGTCCCAAGGGTTGACCCTGATCGCGCCACTTAAAGAAGGAGAGCAACCAATGAACTCAGACAGAACAAGCGTGCTTGTGCGAGGAGAGCCGTCATTTAGTCCCAGGGATTTATCCATTTCAGGAGTTCCCTGCCGACAAACAGTGTACTTGTATGGAACTAAGTTCATCCCATCCCTCACTGCGTTGACTATGCAGCATTCTGCCATGGCATAATAGGCAGACTTCTCAAACCGAGGAACAGGACGATCGATCAGAACCACTGGCTCATAACCAGGCGAACCATAACGCTCGTTGATTCTATTAACAGTATAATACGTCTCTTTCTTGGCTTCTTGAACGTCCTTACCTGATCCTCTGGCTGGATTCACAATCTGAATGAGAACTAACTTCCCTAGCATGTTAGGATATTGCTGAAGGAGGTGTTCAAAGGCCAAGATCTTTAGACTAAGACCTTTGAATATATCCATGTCATCAACACCGAGTATTACCTTCTTACCCTGATACTTTTCTTGGATCTCTTTCAGTTTTTCAGCTGTAGCAGGAAGATTCAGAACGGACTCGAGCCTTCCCATTTGAATACCTATAGGAAGAATCTTCAGGAAAACTGTACGGCCCAAGTAGTCAAGAGCAATGTGCCCTCTTTTAGATTCATACTCCAATCCAAGCATTCTACAGCAGCATGACAAGAAATGCCGTGCATAATCAAAGGTGTGAAAACCAATTAGATCACAGTTCAGGAGCCCTCTTAGTAGCTCCTCTCGAACAGGCAAGGTTCGATAAATTTCAGAAGAAGGGAATGGGCTGTGGAGGAAGAAACCAAGCTTAACCCTGTGGAAACGCCTTCTCAGAAACGTTGGGAGTAGCATTAAATGATAGTCATGAATCCAGATATAATCTTCCTCAAGATTAATCACACCCATCACCTTATCTGCAAAAATTTTGTTGGCAGAAACATACGCCTGCCAGAGACCACGATCAAAGCGCTCACCATGATCAGGGCACATGGGTAACATGTAGTGGAACAGTGGCCAAAGCTGCTGTTTACAAAAGCCGAGGTAGAATTTTTTATGCACATCTTGTGGGAGGAAAGTGGGTACGCAACTGAACTCCTCAAAAAGCGTTTGAGAAACCTCGTCCTGCTCACTAACATCAACATCTGACTTGAGTGATCCAACGTAAATGACTTCTGTCTCTGGAGAAAAACCATCCTTGAGATGTAAGAGGGTAGAATCATTGTCCAGGCTGAATTTCCACTGACCAGTTTCTGAATCCTTTTTACAATTCAAAGGAAGAAAATTGGCCACAATGATTTTACGCTCGCGGCAAGGTAATGAGAAGGCATCTGAGTCAGCACCACTAATGCCATATCCATCAGAGATGATGCCAGGAACTGTCATCACTCTTGGAAGAGCTCTTGGAGTGTGAGGGATGTCCAAAAGATCCCCAGAGGCCAAGTCTAAGAGGTTTCCAAATGATTTCGACCCCATTACTGGAACAAAAGGTCATAAAAAGGTAGAGATACTCCCAATCTGAAAAGAGATCCCAAGGAACTAAATCAACAATTTTAAACAAAAGGAAGAATATTGAATCAGAGAAATACAGTAGAAACAAAACAAGTGTTAATGTAAAGAGCAAAACAAGCTAGGAGGTGTTATTCTTTCACGGGAACAAGGGCAGAGAGAGAGAACATAAATTAGCACACGTGACGACAGGAAACAGGTTAAGGGAACAAAGAAGTGTCGGAAAAGTCTCACAGGTCACAAGAAAACTGCACACAATGTTTAACTAATTCACGAGAAGTGATAAACACAATCAGGCTCATACTCAAAACCAAAAACAAAACAAAACAAAAAAAAAGTCAAAGTCTTTAGAGAGTAAGGTTTCAACATCAGCTAGGGATGCTAATAGTCTTCTTAGCATATAAAGAACACGACCCGAGATCTCAAATCCCTACGGGACGTTTACTCAGAACCCATATGATCAGCACAGATCAACAGACAAAAGAAGCGATTCAACGATTAATTAGGTAATCAGACGAGAAAACAAACAACAAACAAAAAGTTAAAAGAAAAATAAAAAAACACGAGTGAACGTTTATAAGAATAAAGTCAAAAGATGCTTGCTTACCAAAGGAAAGTCCACCCAAAAAAAGATCACCGGCGTTCACCGTTAGAGAGAGAGAGAGAGAGAGAGAGAGAGTTAGCTCCGACGAAGTACTCCGTCACCGGCGTTGGATCAAAAGGAAGAGAGAGGAAATGGAATCGGAGGGATGGGATATTCTGTGGGAGACAGACAGCACAAGAGAGACTATACGCATTTGTTTTCTTTATTATGCGATTTCATCTTTAAAGTTGGATAAGTTGGACAGACTCTTTTTTTTTGTTTTTTTTTTTTATTTTTTTGTTTTTGTTTCTTTCTTTGTCGACATTTTATAATCTTTGGATTAGATAAGATATCAATAGCAAGTTTGCTACGTCGTCGTCGCTGAGGCTTGTTACCTACATTTACCTTCAGGTTAATCCACACTTCCTTGCTTTTACCCCATGGCTGAATTTAGATTCAAACTTTAAACTCGGAAATATATAGGAAGTAGTCGTTTGAGAGACATTTGATGTTATACAATAGTTAAAAAGAATAGTTTATTAACCTTAGTTTCTTTAACTGCCTATTAACCTTTTCAAATTATTTGAGAAATTAAATAATTGATTAAAACATTTAAGTAATTTATTAAAAATTCAAAATTGTATAATTGTCATTTTGCAGGTTTAGATACTACACAATAATTTCATCCAATAATAAATTAATTAACTTTAATATATTTTTATTTATATTTTATAAATACAAAATTACAATCATTTAAACTTAAATAAGCTTTCATATTAAATTATATAGTGTATAAGTAAATAAAAAATCTGAGTTAATAAATTGACATCAAATACGTTTTATAACTAAAATTTTATCAAAAATTTATATCATAATATTAATCAAATAAATTACGTAAATTTTATAAAAAAAATTATAAAAAATTGAAAAGTAAAACTAATTCATAAGTTGTCCTAGAAAACGTAACACTAATTCTTATTTTATATGTATCATTTTCCATATAAATAGAAATAATATAATAAACACATTCAGATACGCTAAAATAAAAAAATTAAAACATTTTAATTTCATAAATTATATTTTGTTAATATATATTTATGCGCTTTAAGTAGTGTTGATCGGAATCTAGTACTACTTAAAATCGATGGCTCAGGTCGATTCGATAAATAGTTGTCCCAGAATTTTCTTTTTCAGTTTTACCGAAAAAACTTCAAAAACTTATATGATCTAGCCAGCCACCTTTTGTATTTACAAAAACACAAAATTCTAGAAATTAGAAATCATAAATGTGAATTTTTGGGTTACTGTTTACGCAACTTCAGGCCATTATCAAAGACGAAGCATCTACTTAGACAAGATAAGGGAAGAAAGCATTGAAATCGGTTTGAAGACCTAATAAATAAGTAACGTACTTGTCTAGATTTTTAGATTGAAACCTCACAAGTGATATCAGAGCTATCAAGGTTAATTGGACTAAAGTCAAGGCTGATCTGCTACAACTGATTTAGGAGCGACTAAATAAATGTACAGTTTTAAGTTGATAAGTTTGATGAAAGAAGTGATTTTGGCTTTTGGAAACATAAGATATTGTTTTAGCCGGAAATCTTGGAGCTGAGAAACATGTTGGTGGGTCAAAATCTAAAGTAGATATAAAGAAAGCTGAAAAGGAAAAAATGTTAAAGGTCTCTTTAAGTATGAGTCTGAAAGATATAATCCTAAGGAAAGTGATGAAGGAGAAGACTGTTCTTGCAATATATAATTGATGTGATCAGGTTTAACCACAAAATAAAAAGTGCAAGTGCACAAGAGTGTGAAGTAGTATTAAGGGATCGAATCCACAAAAAACCAAGGTTATACTACAATACCCCAAGAGTAGAATTAAGGTAGAAGAAAAAGGTGTTTGTATGTAACCAAATTGCAGATTATGTAATACGATATAAACTTATGAATAAAAGCAGCTAAGAGATTCAAAACAATCTTTCGGACGTATGAAGCAGTCTTTGGACAGGCCATTAACCTTAGTAAGTCGTCTACTGATTTTGGAAGAAAGGTGCTTCCTGCAGTTAGAACAAGAATGAGAAATCTACTGAATATTCATAATGAGGGAGGCATTGGAAAGTATTTGGGTTTACCTGAGAAATTTGGTTTAAAAAAAGTGAGATGTTAGCTTATATTATAGACAAGGTAAAGAAAGTGGTTCATAGTTGGAAGCAGAGGCATCTTTCTCCGGATGGAAAAGAGGTGTTACTGAAGTCTGTAGCTCTGTCAATGCCTATATATATTCAATGAATATTTTTGTATTACCTAAAGAAGCCTGTGAGGAAATAAACAGAGTGTTAGCTCAGTTTTGGTGAGGATCGGGTGATAACAGAGGTTTCCATTGGTATGCTTAGAAACGTATTTGTGTACCAAAGAGGGAGGGAGGACTTGGGTTTAAGTATTTGGAAGTTTGGCGAATTATGAAAAAACCAACTTGCTAGGGTATTAAGAGCAAGGTATTTTCCTGATGGAAATATTTTGACGGAAACACTGAAGAAGAAGGCCTCTTATGCATGGAAATCTATATTACATGGGAGGGATTTAATCACCAAAGGTCTGAAATTTATAGTAGGTGATGGTTCGACAGAAAACATGTGGACAGATCCTTGGATACCAGATCATCCTCCACGACCACCAAGACCTCTGTTTGAAGGCATTCTGGATGAAAAGGTTAACTCCTACTTCAACGATATTGGGAGTGATTGGAATGAACAAAAACTTCGGTCAGTTTGTTGTACAAGAAGATGTGGAAAGAATATTAGCACTGAAAATAAGTTCCAAAGCAGTCAGTGATCTATTAGGATGGCATGATAATGAAGATGGGATCTATACAGTGAAGTCGGGTTATTAGATAGGATTGCATCTTCCTCCTGCTAACAGTCTGATACCTACTCCTGGTAACCCGCAACTTAAAAAAATCTGGAAGACAAAGAGTACCAGCTAAGATCAAGCAATTCAGATGTTTCAACAAAAGAAAGTACACTGGAAATCAATTTTGGTAAATGCCCGCAATGATGCTTCTGAATGGAAACAGGTAGATACATCACCTTTGACACATGGAAATCATAATGATGGAAGAGAAAAAACAAGAGGAGATTGTTATTGGAGAAGATCACTTGAAGATTGGATCAAGTGCAATTCAGATGGATTTTTTGTGAACTCAGAAATATAGAGTAGTGCTGGTTGGATTTGCAGAGGTGAGTATAGAGTGTATAAGGGGGCGGCACAAGCTGTTGGAAGAAGAGTGATGACGCCATTAGAGAGTGAACTAAAAGAGGTTCTCATGGCACTACAACATTGTCGGTCTATGGGTTATAGGAAAATTATACTGGAGAATGATTGCAAGAAAGCAATGGATATACTCAATGGCAAAGCATTACATTTTGGCCTCCACAACTGGATCAGGGAGATTAAATGGTGGACACATTGCTGTGATGAAATTCGATTTTAGTGGACATCAAGAAGGGCCAATAGATGTGCTGATAAACTTGCGAGAGGAAGACTTGTACCAACTTCATCTTTTGTTTTTCACTACTATGTTCCACACTTCTTAAATGATCTTCTACATGAACATTGTGTCTACATATCATTGATAACAAAGTATGATGTTTTTGATCAAAAAAAAAAAACAAAGTATGATGTTATAAAAAATAAAAATAAAAACCAAGGCTTAAGTTGGTAAATAGTTTAAACGTGTTTATACGAATATCACATAAACGGATCAGGACCTAAATGGGCTGGTCTTAAACGGGCCAGAGCAGCCCGTTTAACATCTCCTATGTGTACCGACTCTGAAACACAGATACGGAAGAAAGCACACAATTTCGTTTAGTTTCAACTTTCAAGCAAAACAAAAGTTGGTCGCTTCTCTTTCTTCTCGAATCTCTGTGTTTTCTTATTGTATAATCTGCAGGAGGAATCACTGAGTTTTTTTCGTTCGAAGTGGAAGATATGGTAATCATTTCATTAACCCTCCTCTCTTCACTGTTTCGAGTTTTACGATCATTTATTCACTAAATCAGGAATCCTCATCTGATTTGTGGTTCTCCAGTGGCTTGTCTTGACCCTACTTTTTCAATTTTGATTTGATTTATTTTGTGGAATGCTCAATTTCAGTTGTAGTGTTTCCCGAGTGCTTTCTTCTTTCTCTTTGTTTGTTTTTTTTTTCTCTTTTTCTAAGTTTCTAAAATATTATTAATAATGGTTTGATCTTTTGTAGGCAACTCTAGAAGATTCCTTCCTCGCAGACCTTGATGACTTATCTGACAATGAAGCTGAACTGGTTTGTTTTTTGCCTTATTATTGATTTACTATGTCTTTGATTAATAGTACTTTGGTCATAAAATTTACTTTGAGGAGCTATGGTTAAATTATATGTATTCAGGATGCGAGTGATGGTGATGATGGAAAGGATGAAGAGGATATTGACATGGACATGGCAGACTTAGAATCCCTTAACTACGATGATCTCGATTCCGTTTCTAAGCTCCAGAAATCTCAGAGATATCTTGACATTATGCAGGTTAAGTTTACTTTTCTTGTCTTTTTTATACTATTCATTTAGTACAGACAGAAGCATGGTTTCAAATATTTATCATTTGAAGACTTCTTTGATGAATGTAGACAATAATTTTGATTTGTTTGTATGTCTTTTTTTTCTTCATTTTTGTATTTCAGAAAGTGAAAGAGGCTATGGGAAAGGAATCTGATGGAGGGGAGAAAGGAACCGTACTAGAAGATGATCCTGAGTACAAGCTGATTGTTGATTGCAACCAGCTCTCAGTTGACATTGAGAATGAGATTGCCATCGTCCACAACTTCATCCGTGACAAGTACAGACTCAAGTTTCAAGAGCTTGAATCGCTGGTAAACCACCCTATTGATTATGCCCGCGTTGTGAAAAAAATAGGCAATGAGACGGATTTAACACTTGTTGATCTTGAAGGCCTTCTTCCATCTGCTATTATCATGGTTGTTTCAGTTACTGCCTTAACCACCAAAGGGAGCCCACTGCCAGAGGATGTCCTGCAGAAGACTCTGGAGGCTTGTGATCGAGCTTTAGATCTTGATTCCGCAAGGAAGAAGGTTCTTGACTTTGTTGAGAGTAAGATGGGGTCTATCGCACCAAATCTTTCTGCCATTGTCGGGAGTGCTGTTGCAGCTAAGCTCATGGGGACTGCTGGAGGTTTGTCAGCGCTTGCTAAAATGCCTGCCTGTAATGTTCAAGTTCTTGGCCACAAGAGGAAGAACCTTGCTGGGTTCTCTAGTGCGACGTCACAGTCCCGTGTGGGTTATCTGGAGCAGACAGAGATTTTCCAAAGCACTCCTCCTGCGCTTCGGATGCGTGCTGGCAGGATCTTGGCTGCAAAATCTACGTTGGCAGCAAGAGTTGATGCAACTAGAGGAGACCCATCAGGAACAAATGGAAAAGCTTTCAGGGAAGAGATCCGTAAGAAGATTGAGAAGTGGCAAGAACCTCCTCCTGCAAGGCAGCCTAAGCCACTTCCTGTTCCTGATTCCGAGCCTAAAAAAAGAAGAGGTGGTCGCCGTCTAAGAAAAATGAAAGAAAGGTAACTTACTAAGTCCTACTTTATGTAGCTCTTAGTGACACTAGATGGAAATTATTTATTTTTTACCTTTCTTTTTAAATCAGGTATGCAGTGACAGACATGAGGAAGCTTGCCAACAGGATGGCGTTTGGTACACCCGAAGAGAGCTCTCTTGGTAGAAGAATTTGTACCATAAACTTGTTAATGTGATCATTTATGTGAGACATGAATCTAATACTTACTCTTGATCATGATGATGATAGGTGATGGACTAGGTGAAGGTTATGGTATGCTTGGCCAGGCTGGGAGCAACAGACTGCGTATATCCAGTGTTCCGAGCAAGCTGAAAATTAATCCTAAGATAGCCAAAAAGTAATTGTACCTCAACTTCTGTTTTTCTCAACTCTTTTTTTTAATATTTTATTATTGATTTTGTCTTGTTCTTCTCTTCATATCTGATGTGTCCTCATTGTGGTTGTGTTCATCAATTGCTTTTTTTTTCAGGCTGAAGGAAAGAAATTATGCAGGTGGTGCAACTACCTCTGGACTGACATCGAGTCTGGCTTTTACTCCTGTGCAGGTACATTCAGTTATCTCAAAAGTTTCATCTTTTGTGATCCCGTTCTCGTTGTTGCCTGACTTCAGAAACTTGAACTTTGTTTTTTTTTTTTTTTGCAGGGAATAGAGCTATGCAATCCTCAACAGGCTTTAGGATTAGGCAGTGGGACTCAAAGTACTTACTTCTCAGAGTCCGGGACCTTCTCTAAGCTCAAGAAGATATAAACTTGCGAGAGAGAACTTTTCAGAGTGTGGAAGTGAGACACAATGGTGTTTATATGCTTTCTATTTCTCTTTTATGTTGTAAAGGTTTTGCTACCGAATCACTTTTATGGCACCACCGGCCATGTTTAATTGGTCTGGTTTGAGTTGGTTTGGAGTATAGTTTTACGGTTGTGGAAGAGTATCTATCGGTTAAGAATGAATTAGTTTGGTATGTTTTCATTTTTAGTTGGGGTTTTTCTTGGTATCTAATATTTGATATATATTTTTTAATATTTGATATATTAAATTATTATTTTTTAAATTTTATTTTTTAATATTTGATATATATTTTTGGATAATTGTCAAAAATCTTGCTTTTAAATTAATTTTGATTGATTAAAACATATTAAAAATTTACATTTTGGTTTATGGAGTTTTTGCTTCCCCGAGTTCTTGTGCCTGTAGTATAAGCTCAGATTTCTGAAAAGCTGGCTTTACCAATTATTGAAAGTCACATTGTCTTTAGCTATTATGTTTTTAATTCTAGAGGGTTTGTGTTCAAAAAAAAATTCTAAAAAGTTTATTTTAGTCTAACCAGAAAAAAAAAATAAGTATATTTTAGTGATAACTTTTTCATAGTTTTAATTTATATTTAGATGTTAATTAGGATCGCAGACCAAACAAAAATCTATTTAACCATAAAACACAGGGGAACCAGTCTACATAAACAAAAAAGTTAGCATAAGCCTTTTGAAATAATAATTTTATATTATAAGATTTTTTAGCTTAATTTAGTAAAAACCTAAATCGTACTAAAATTAATCATGCATATCTTATATATTAAAACAGAAGTCATAACTTATGTGTAATTTTTTTTATTTGGAAAATTCCTTAAAAAATTATTTAAATGATTTTTTTGTATACC
Organism: Brassica juncea; assembly: GCA_018703725.1. NCBI lineage: Eukaryota > Viridiplantae > Streptophyta > Magnoliopsida > Brassicales > Brassicaceae > Brassica > Brassica juncea. Next base: position 60,891,345 of record CM031936.1, on the reverse strand, counting down.
TATTTGGATTATTCTAAACAAACAAATCAAATAGATATTCCAGATTTTCTCTTAATTACATTCCAATAAAATCTTTTCAAATCATTTTATTTACAATAGAAATATACATTCGTATTTATTTAAAATATAAATGTGTATTTTGTTTTCACTTAAACAAACATTTTAAATATTTAATTAATTTCGTAATTATTTATAATATACATGTATATTTCACTTTTACTAAAATAAACCTTTTAAGTATCTAATTAATTTTTTAATTATATCAAACTCATGTACAATTTTGTATTAAATTTTTGATATTAATTTAATATAATATTTTTAATGTAGGTTGATATTAATTACACTTAATGGAAGTTATTCAGTCAAAGATTTAAATCATACATATAATTCGATTAACAAATATGTATGATCAAAACCTAAAATAAAAGTATAAAGGAAATTAATATCTGAGTTAATAGTAAGTTGAATGAAATTTGTCGTAAATATATCGTAATGTAAGGTTTTAATTAGTGTTAATGTATTAATAAGAGAGATATCACTAATAATTTGAAAATAAAAATAAATATATGCATACAAACTATAAAATTGTTGTGTTTGGAAATATATAATAAACTATTAATAATATGATAAATATTAAAGCTATATACCAAGTAATCATGTAAACCATGTAGTTACATGTATATAAAAATGAAAATAATCATCCGCACGGTTCTGCGGATCGAGATCTTGTTTTGTATTATTTCAAAACAATTATTTATATACTTTCTTTGACATTTTATGTAATTTATACATAAAAATTTAAAGAAGTTTGACATAGCTTTCCTATATATATATATAGTTGTTAATGGTGATGAAGGCTTAAAAGCCTTTTAATATATTCTAAAATACACTTTACCACGCAGATTTAAAGTTTTCTTTAATATTTAACTAGTGGTGTAAATAATACTGTTTTGTCATCAGCTTCTGATTTTCAGATAGAAGCTCTGCGCAAAATCATTGTGTATTGTAAATTTGTAATTATATGACTTATTTACTGGAAATAAATGAAGATGATAACATAATAATTTGAGCAACATCATATAAACCAATATATCTTCACCATGATCTAAAATGCTTTTCAGGTAAACCAATCCACATATATATACTTTGTGATTGTGTTACAAAAAAAAAAAAAATATACTTTGTGATTAAAAAGCATTTCAAATAGAAATAATCCAAGTTCACGCAAACATCAGAGAAACCAGTTTTATAAAACAAAAATAAAGAGAATAATTAAGCGCAATATTTTATTGTCAACTAGAATGTGTATATCTTTTTCAGTATCTTCTTCTACATTAAAGCTTGTAAACATGGTGATTCTTCTTCAAATCCAAAGACAAAAAGACCTTGAAGAACAATTGGGGACGCAACAACGGAAGAAAAGTCTTTAAACAAAACAGTTTCAGGCTTTGGACTTTACCGGGACACCAGCTTCGACCCGCTTGATCTCGAAGATGAGCATTCTCCACATCTTGAGCACAAACATCTCAGCTTCTTCGTCTAGTATTGATTGCAATAGCTCAAGCATTTGAGACGCTTTCACGTGCTGTTGAGTGTTTGACACAATGAAATCTACCAGTGTGGCTTCCTCTTCTCCAAGAAACTCCATGATTTTCTTTGATATCCATGGTCTCATTCTTTCGTGCAATAGGTGCTTTCATTGTTAAAAAAAAAAAAAGGAACAAAACATGTGAGCACCAAAATAAACTCACAGGCAAGGAGAAAGTGCAATGAGATATGAGATTTCTGAGTAGCTTACCTTGTCATACATAGCCCAGTTTATCTCATAAGAAAATAACTCTTCCTTTGTCTTTGGGATTGTATCTATCAATTGTTTCGCATCCATCAGCTTCTTGGTATCAGGTGTCTTTGCTTTTCCAGAATCTTTACCGTCTTTGGTTGAACCACCATGCCCGTCGCCTCGGTCCCTGGCCCTGTCTCTGTCCTTTTCCCGTTCCCTTTCCCGGTGGCTTGGTTTATCATGAGAACGTCTGCTCCTATGTTTTTCGGTGTCTGCTGTCTCTTCCTTGGGATTAGTACTCGAAATTCGTTTTGCAAATTCAGCAGCTAAAGCCAAATGAGGAGGTGGTGTATTCCCTGGGCCACCATGGGCCACGGCTTCCTGTTCCTCGGCTGAGTAATCTATAGGAACCAAAGGTTTCATCTTCTTATCCTTATGCGCTTCCTCTTCATCCTCCTCATAGAAAACAGAAGGCACAGAAGTCCGCTTTCCGGACCCGACAAGCCCAAATCCCAATTTCTTGGAGGGAGCATGAGCCTCTGATCCACTGTTATTATCAACAGCCATGGACATTTCATTACCAGAACCATTTTGTTCAATATCTGCAGTAGGAAAAGGGGCCCATTAGAAAAAGACACAGAGAAGGAGACAGGATACGATAAGAGAGGAAATAAACTCCTTACCTAATCTATGGTGCTCATGGACAGATTCACCTACAGTTTGGAGAGCTGCCTTATTATCGTTTTCAGTGGTTGATGTCTGAATCGGTTCACTTCCAATAGCTGCATGTCCAGATAGGAGCCTTAAGGCATCTAATTGTTGTTGCTGCAACTTTTCCTCCTCGGCAATCCTCTTTGCCTCAGCAACCTCTTCCTCTTCTTTCAATCTATCAGCTAAATCATCCTCCTTCTCTCTTAGCCGCCGTCTTCTTCTCTCATCTGCACCCCTATGCCATCTTCTTCTTGAATCATCGTCATCTTCATCCTCCTCTTCCTCGTAGCGGATTTCCTTTTTCCTCTTACGCTCTTTGTCTTTCTCCTTCTCCTTCTCGTACTGTCGTTCCTTCTCCTTTTCTCTTTCTTTGCGTTCCCATTGTCGAAGACGAGTCTGGTAAGCACGCTCCGCATCCTCAAGTTTCCTCCTGTGTTCTCTCTCTTTTCTAAATCGTTCTCGTTCTGCCTCCCTCTCATATCTATCCATTTCTTGCTCTTTTTCACCTCTGTCTCTGCTTCGTCGTTCATTTCTCTTACTCCAATCAGGTGAACTTGTGTCAGGCCTATTGTGTTCTCCAGGAGTCTCAACATCATTTGCAGCGGATTCTACATGAATGAGACATCTTATCAGACAAATTATATAAGTAAGACAGAAAATGGCAGCCGAATTAGTGGAGCAAAAGAAAACTGACCACTTCGAGCTATGTCAGCGTTGGAGTCTCCATCCTTAGATTTGAAAGCAAGCTCTATGCCTGAACCATCAGCAGGTGGTGGGGGTGGTGGGGGAGGCAGAGGGTTGGTCTTTGCCCTTTCTTCAATAGCACTTTTGATCTTCTCCTTAGCCTCTTTGTCAGCTTCTCTTTCTTCATCAGTTAGAACTGCAGAATTAGCGATATCAATATTTTCTTTACTCTTTGGTTCTCCATCCTTTCCCGTCTCCACTAAGGTGTGCGCAGCAGATATTACAGCTTTTTCACGCTCACTCTCAGAACCTTCCTTTTGGTTATCTCCGGTTCCTACAGCTTGACTTTCCTTGGCTTTCTTTGCATTCTCAATTTTCTTCTCAACATATTTTAGCAAATACTCCTTTGTTGCTTGATTAACATTCACCTAGCAACCATATAAAAAAAAGATGAAAAACACGTTAAGATCTTAGTGACACGCAGAACTGCCTCAGCTTGGATTAACAAAAACATATGCTAAAAATTGGGTAGAGAGATCCTTGATTACCAAAAGCTCTTGTCCATCTATAGTTAGTTTGGTAAGCAGGCGTATAGCACGAAGACCCCCTTCAGCTGATTCAAATTCATAGAATCCAAAACCTTTAGGTTTCTTGGTGGTGGGATCTTCTGCACGTTTACAGCTTTTGACATGGCCACAAAACTGCAAAACAATGTCAAAATCAATTCTTAGAGAATATAAAAAAGGAAGATAAACAAAGAGTCACAGACAGCCTTAAAAAGTTATAAAAGGGGAAACAACTGCAGAGCGAAAGAAGAAAACAAACCTCGAGAATAGACATCATAAAGTCATTTTCAACGGTTGCTATCTTGCCAATGTAAATTGTGGTCTGGGGTTTCTCTACTGGTGGTACGAAAGGAACAAGAACTGGTCTAATCATAGGGGCCATTACGGGACGGAGACCGGGCATTCCTGGGATAGGTGGACGTTGTACAAGTGGCACAGCACCGACGGTGCCAGGAGGGCGCATAATAAAACCCGGACGAACCATTGTTGGATACGGAGAAGGATACCGGAGAACCCCTGCATCAACAAAAGAAAACAAGTCTTTGCAAATTCATCAGTATATGTTCAACTTCTACATCTTAAGAGAAGAACGGCTTAGAATAAATCAAGGGTGAAAAGAAGCGGAATTGAAAATTCATTTTGTAATGTTACCACAAACAAGAGCAAATTAGATATGCACACCAGAGGCAGTACAAATACCACCAGGATGAACATAGAAACCTGAAGGAGACATTAAGAAGAGAGCACCAGTATCGCAGTCATTATTACCACATAAAGTAGTTGTACCTCATAGGGCAGCTTGAAAGAGATAATAATCTATAACCATCTCACAAACGTTGAATTTGAGATTGGATAGTATTGAAATGCCCACACGGAACATACAAAAATCTAGTACTTCCCATCATAATAAATTCATCTCAAGGTGGTTGGGAAAAGAAAGAGATATATGTGGAAGACGTAAGAGAAGGTGAAACTTAAAAGAAGTTACGATACCTCAAAAGCAAGACCAAGGAGAATTCAGTCAGTACAAATACTTTTGCTTCCAGCAGGTGGCTAACCCATCAAGTTCAGAGTTCTTAAAACAACTAGAGTAAATCTCAGTTTCACATTAAAAAAAATGCAATTTTTTTTCAAGAGCATTAAGGTCAAGGGTTTTGTGTGAAAGAGCGTTGTTATAGCTACACTAACAGAACAAAAAGGAAGGAGAATAATGCGCATACCAACATAAAGGGAGTCGTAGAAGTGAGAGAGTCCCTACTCAATTGAAGCCTCGCAACGTTTCTTAATCAAAGACGCTGTATGAGAAAACAGCAGGTCGTCATCCGTGTCCCTGATCTAAGCTAAGACTACCTAAACCTTTTATCTCATCTAAGCTACAGTCACATATATCTATTTCCACTTCCTTAGTTTTGTATTTAGCATACAAACAAGTAAACGCCACAGAAACTGAATTCTACAGCAAAGCGAGTAAGAAAAAAAAAGTAGACTTTAGAAGATAGAGGGACCCACCAGGAGGAGGAACACCATGGATTCCGGGATAACCATTGAAAGGTCTCACAGGCTGGCCAGGATAAGGCATGGATCCTGGAGGAGGATTTACACCGGGTGGAGGAACTCGGTTTTGAAAGTTGGGAACCTGAGTGAACTGCACACCGGGACGGAATGGTGGTGGCGGCGGAAGATTGGGGACAAGTGAGCCAGGAATCTGAGGCGGGCCTGGTTGATAGATCGGTGGTTTGGTTGGATCCAAGGGATGTTGTTGTTGTTGAGGCGGTGGGGTTGATAAAGGATTGAGATTGGTAGATGGCTCTGGTTTGTGCGAACTGGGATCAACCGTCGCCGGCGAGGAAGAATCGTCGGCCATGGAGTTGAGTTGGGTTATGACTTTCACCGAATCTGGGAGCTTTGCCCTAAAAATCGAATTCCCCAATCTTATTAAACTCTTGTCAAAGTTGCTAGTTTGCAACTCTTTTTATCTGGTTTAACTATTTCAATTCTAGGAAAGTTAAAAATTACATATTATTTTAATTTTTTTTTTAATTATATTATATTATATTTAAAGATTATTTATTTTAAATATATGAAGGTATTTCTCCAAATTATTTTAACTTTAATTTTAACTTTTCCCATATAAAATTTGGAGAAATACCTTCATAAATTTAAAATAAATAATCTTTAAATATAATATAATATAATTAAAAAATTTAAATATTTATCTTAATAAGATAATCCAAACTTGGTATAATTTTCAAAATAAAATCTTATATGAAGGTATTTCTCCAAATTTTCCCATATATATTCTAATTAATTTGAGATATTGTTTGTTTTAGCTAAAATATGTTAAACTATGAAATCAGTTTGTTAACTAACCTAATGAACAGATAAATTTAAATAAACTTTTAATCATTTAATTATCAATTTTTTTTGATAAGTGTTATTTTAGTTTTGTATTTGTTGATATATATTTACAATTAATTTTGGTAAATATATATATAAATTGATTGAAAATTATATTTGTAATATTTGATCCTAATCATCAGTGATTAAGCTACGTTGATCAAGTGAATAATTAAATAGAAGGGTGAACAAGGTAGTTGTTCAGATGGTTTGATTGAAATTTGTAAACAATAATGAGAAAACATTAGACTTAGAGTTTCTATTCAGGATTATAATGATATAGAGGCTAATGTTGCAGGCAAGATATTATAAAAATCAACTTAAATAATATAGCAATTTTCTTTTGTTTAGATAATCTATTAACTATATCTAAGATCTTCAACTGTCGTTGTCGATTAGAGAAAGAGAAAGTGTCGATCGACTATTCTATAAGAATATCGATCATTACACCTTTCGAAACTTCGATCGATCAATCTATAGGATTATCGATCGATGTTCTTCTAGCAAGCTTTATGATCGGGTTGAAATAATGTTCACTAGGTTTCCTAGATCAACTTTCGTATCTCTCTAGCAAACATAGTTCTCTATTTGCATTTGATTGTTTCTTTATTAGATTATATGTAATGCTACATTTTATATAAATAAAATTAGTTCTTGAAAAATATTAAAAAGTAATACACAAAGAAAAAAATGAACACATACACCACACGGTCAAAACCAATCCTCAAAGTGGAGTGCAAAATGATTTTAAAGAGAAAAACAATCCTCAAAGTGTCATTAGTTGCAGAGAAACATGCCCATCTATCTATCAAACATGAATTCAACATCACAACACAAATGACATTGAAACATAGAGAGGGTTCTATAAGTCCTTAAACCACATAACTCTAATCCAAGATAGTCTGAATGAGTTTGGACTTAGCGGGATACACAATTCAAAACTATAATGACGATCACCTCTGCTTCTATGATTCGTCTTTAAATTTTGAAAGTCAAGACGTCACGATAAGGAAAAAGCAAACCAAACAAAAAAAGAAAGCCTGTCAGACAGACGTGCGACCACTCCAGAGAGGTTAAACCTAACCGGATAGCGATCCTCTACAGTGCGGACAGTCCGAGGACAGTCGTAACCGTTAATCACACTCAGATCGCACGACCATGATTCATCAACCAGGTATGAGGGCCTGTCTCCTTAGAAATCAAGGATACAGAGGTACGAGCCTATAGAACAGATCCTGTTCAAGTAAGGTCGTGACCAAAGGCTTCTCCTGCTCGTTATATAAAGAATGCGGCTTCTCTCTGTGTTCCCGGTGTGGGAGAAATCAAAGAACAACGTACAACCCCATACGACACCGTTTCTATGCTCAACGCACTAGTGCACCCGATACGCCATCGTTTTAGTTATCAGAATCACATTTGTCAATCCGATGATCCTCTCACGCTCTCTCTGTTATTCATTTGTATATGGAGTTTCCTTGGCTCCGAAGCTCTTATCTCACAAGTTTAAAGTCTATTTTGGTCTCGCTTATGGTCCTTCCGCGACTTTCCCTTTGATCTCTCTCAACCGATGTGAAGGCAAATTGGGTTGATGGGTTTAGCGGGGAAGATGAAGTTTCTTTGTCTGAGTGGCAATCATGGTTACTGGGTTTTTCTTTATTCTGATAATTTCGTGCAACTTTCTATTTGCCGGAGAATAAAATTATCTCAGTGAGGCAGCAGGTGGAGTTAACCTCCCAACAAGTGACATTTCTGAATAAGACAAAACTCATGGAATCCAACATAAAAGCAAAAGAGACAGCTCTAGTGTGGCGGCATCACCAAGATGTTCACCCTGACTTTGGTAATACGCTTTCTGTTGAAGAGTAATAAAGAACTCATAACACAATTTATATCTTTTCTGTTGTCCTTGTTTCACTGCAGTGAATCCAAGCAAGTCCTTATATTGTCTGGTATATGCATTGGGGACGACCTATATCATACGACAAGGAGATGGTTCAAGGAGCCCAAAGCCTTGTCAACTCAGAGTATCCTTTCAAAGAAAGAAAGCAGAGATCATTTATGACACCAGCGCAAGACAGCAGAAACAGAGCAAAAGAAAACAGAGTTGCTCTCTGTCAAAACGTAACAACGTGTGTGTGTTTTTTCCTCATAGATTGAATACAGAACAAACCAGTCATCTATAGATTTTTAAAGAGAGAGAGAAATGAAATAGAAACAGAATCTAAATGAATATGCGTAAGAGATGTACATGAGAAACACACTTGGAACCCTCAACCTCCAGAGTAAAGTTCTTCCTAGAAATGTTCAAAATGACTGTTAAGTGGTGCTGGGAAGAGAAGGCTAATCCTGCAAATCACTTGACCTTGCTCCTTCTTCTTAGCCAGCCTATACTCATCCATTACCCAAGTCACCTTACACTCGTTCACTTTATACTTCTCATCTGCCCAAAACTTGTAAACCGGTTCTGCTTCCTCCTTGACGCAGAACTTGAACAACCTCTTGAACCCAAGAACCTTGTTCCTCTTCGAAGTGATCACTCTATCACGTCTCATGATCCTCCAGCAACCTCCATCACATCCGTCTGTCCGACCAGAACTCTCTGTGCGGTTAACAAAGAAGTAGGGTCCCTCCTCTTGCAGCTCGACAGAGCTCCGATCAGCATCCACGATCATCCATGGCACTACACCGTACACTAGTTCGCTTCGGAGGAAATGGCTAGGCCAATCGTTTCGAGCATCCACACACATCTTCAGATAGTACAAGATGATCTCATCCGTTGGTATCGTCGGTCCACATAGATCCCATCTCGGCATGAAACTTCTTCGAGAAAAGGGCATGATCCATTTAGAGAGAAACGAGAAATGCTTGGCGAGCAAGGAAGTAACCTCATGTTGTAGCAAAACCCTAATCTTGCAAATCACTTGATCTTGCTTCCATTTATCGACGAGCCTGTACTCCTCCATGACCCAGATGGTCTGTTCTTCTTCATCTTCTCCTGATCGTTTCTTGTCATTTTCACAGAACTTGAGAATCTTCTTGAACCCTAGAATCCTCCCGGTCTCCTCGGACTTGATCAGTTTATCACGGGCCATGATCCTCCAGCAACCAGACACTCTTCCATCGGTCTTACCGCAAGAATCTGTTCTGCGTTTGACGAAGACGAAGTAGTTAGGGTTCGGAGTATTGAAGCGACTCCATGGATTCAGGTTGTACACGTTTGCTTCTTCGTCTCGGAGAAAGTGGTCAGGCCAGGATTTGCGGTTGTTGATCATCATGTTCAGATAGTACGAGATTATGATCTCGTCTTCTGGTTCGATTTGGTTGTCTTCTTGATATAATACCAAGTGGTCTTCTTGAGATATTATAGAGTGATCTTCCATGTCTTCTTCTAATTAGTAAAGTATGGAACTCGATTGTGGGATGAGAAGAGGAAGAAGATTTTGCAGTGATGAAATGAATCTCAGAGATATAGAGAGAAAGCAAGAAGAACAAGAAGCAAAAAATACTTTGTTTCTCTTGGGACAAAGAAGATGAAGAAGCAGAAGAGATGTGATATTTACTTTTGTAGATGTGATTTATAGTTAGTTGTTACCGACTTGATTACCGTTATCTCTCTCATGAATCTCTACTTACAATAATTTTCTGTAAAACTGATTTTTTTTTGTTATTTATATGATAAGCTTGCTTTTTTTTGTTAAAGAATAAAAGTAATTTCACAGTGTATCTTATTTGGGTTAGTTGATAACATTTTCATTTGTTATTGTATGGAGGATCTATAAATTGAGTATTAATATGTTGGATAGTTTGGATATTATTTTTCTAATTTTCCAGAAAAAATTGAATGTTTACAAGAGTAAAAAAACCCACAATGGAATTGACCCAACAAATGATATACTATCAAAGAACAAGTTTACAGATATCTGTTAATCTAGGATGAAATTTTTTCATATAATGGATAGAAAGTCAACATATCAGGCAGTGTTTCATCTTAAATAGAAGCATCAACAACACTAGGCCAAGCTCTGCTCCAAGGAGGAAAGACAGGAGCAGAAGAGAGAGAGAGTAATCTACAGCTGATTCACATATCAATATGTTACTTTTCGGTTGATAAAATCTAGTATTACTTTGAGAAATCTTATTCACATCTCAAGATCATTCCTAATCCATCGTTTAAACTTGCATTTTCATCTTAGCAACAGTCTATTTCATTTCCAAGAACATATGTGGCCTTTAAACCCTGAGACTACTCTGGTGATGGATGGATACGCTAGAACCAAAAGGAAGGGCAATTTGTTTCCACCCGAATCAAATACCGTCTGCATATGATGCACCATCGCTTTGTGGAATGGCCAAACAGGCTCCATAATCTGGCAACGACTGTGTTTTAGGAAGCGGATCTGACGAATACGAGAAACGCTTGGATAGCAAGAAACTAGGCCTGGGCATCCGGGTCTTCGGGTCGGGTTCTGTTGGATCCGGGTCCTTCGGGTCCTAGAAATTTAGATCCATATAGATACCTGTAATTTTTCGGGTCGGTTCCGGATCGGTTCGGGTCTATAATTCCAATACCTGTAAAATACCCGTAATTTTTCGGATCCATTTCGGATCTGTATCAGGTTCGGGTATTTAGAATCTGAAAAATATATAACATACCCAAACTCACTCAAATTTAATTAATAATTGTCATATATATCTAAATATTTACAAAATAACTTAAATTGAACTATTAATAATTAACATAAAAATATTTTTAAACTCTTAAATTTTATATTTTAAAACTCCATATTACTTAAAAACGTTACAAAATAATAATAAATATTGTTAACAAAAGATATTTCAATTAAATAAAAAATAATATATATATAAAACAGAACACAAAAAAATCATAGTTTTGAATATACATGTTTTTAAGTCGGGTACAAATCGGTTCTTGTCGGATCGGGTCTATTCGGGTCGGTTTTTTTCGGATCCGGATCTATTCAGATCGGTTCTCTTCGGGTAAAAGAAAATTAGACCCAAAAGGTACTTGTAAACTTTCGGTTCGGATTCGGATCGGCTATTTTTGAACCGGTTCCGGGTCGGATCTTCGGGTCCAGGTTAAAATGCCCAGGCCTACAAGAAACTAATCTCTGTTTGGAACAGAAGCTGATTCTTGCAAAACACGTAATCTTGCTTCGAGTTCTATTTACTTGGAAGCTTATATCCCTCCATTACCGAAGTTCTCTTGTACTCTCTCTATGTTTCGGGTTTTCCGCAGAATTTGAGATAATCTTGCAATCCGAACTTCACAACTGTTCTACACTATTTATTTGCCCCAACATTCTATGAAGCCTCATATACATAAACATATATTAGTTTCATTTTACCCTTCCTTTTCCTTCTATATATCACAACACCTTTCTTTCTCTCTCAGTGAGCTGTTTCTTAGTTCTTCTTCATTCTTTTTTCAAGCGTCTCTAAAATCTCTCTCTCACCTACACCACACCTATGACCTAAACCACACCCTCTGATTTAGAGATAGAGATCCTCTTCATCTACGTACACACCTATTGGTTAATTTAAACATTCCTGAATTAGTTTATGCACAACCCTTAACACATTCACTTGAAATCTTTCCAAGACCAAAAGATCATAGTTGACATTTAACCACTAAAAGATTTGCTAACCGAGATCATATTTTTTCAGGGGGAAAACTTTTATTTATATATATTACTTGTAAATAACTTCCTTACAATCACACACACCGAAGGGAATCATAATTTTGATATATGAGCAAGGCCTTGATCATTAGAAAGGCCTCAATAGAAGAAATCAATGTTAAGATAGAAAAAAAAAGACATGAAATGTAGAACTTTGTGCTGAATGCGGAGATTGAGATTCTAACGAACCCTCCTGCAATTAAGCCTGACCTCATTACCATTCCCACTGATACTACTCATCTTGATCATGGACTTCACAAAAGCCCTCTCGTACTCTTCCATGGAACTTGCGTACTTGGCCACAAGTTTCTTAGTAGAATGTGTTGTGAGAAGTGCTTGGTCGGATGAAAAGAGCGATTGGCCTTGCATAAGCATCTTGTAATACATATTGTCGAATGCTGCTGTGCTTGCATCCATAGTCGCTCCAGCGTTCTTAGCCTTGTTATGGGCTGGGCAAATTCCTTTCAAGCTGGCTGCGAATGATGGGTTTAGTGTTGGGTCAACCTGTTTTTTTGTGCTGAAGTTGTGAATCCTATTCTGGAATGATGAGCAGTGGGCAAATCCTAGTGTGTGCCCTCCTGCAATATCATAAATATTCCACATTAATACCCTTGTATCATTAGTAATTAAGATACCCTTGGTACACATTGCAATGTTAAAAAATCACTAGACACGCTGATCACTATACCACCTTTAATGCCTAAGTTATTTGATGATAGCCTAAATGCCAATTATTTTTTGAATTTTTCTATTCACTCTGTATGTTCTAGTTTTTGCATTTTTAGCATAATTATTTTAATAAAGTTTTGAAGTGTACTATTGGAGTGTCTCGGACATTAAAATGAAGGCACTATGTTGGTTGACACTGCCAAGCATTTAGATGGCAAAGAGACATCCTTGTACCGCATATTTAAATATATGGGAAAATGTGTACTACCAGAGAGAACAACAAGATCGTGCATAGAAAGGCCTCTTTGGCCAAAACTTTGTCGCAGCTGAGAGATGTTGAAAGTAGGAGCTGGTAGTTGTCTTGTTTCTATTGCCTTTGATACTCTTCCATCTTTTCTCCCTTTTGGCACTTCCCATGTAGGCCCTCCTGACTATCATAACAATAAAGGATGTGGATTATTAGAATTATCAAGTAAACCTATAATTTGATATATGAGATGGTGAGAGACTAACAAGAGCGACAGCATCTCTTGCAGCGAGTGAAACGATATCGGCACACGAGACGACACCAGGACATTGCTCTTCTAATGCCTTCTTTGCATTGTCAATCACATAAAATGCATGGAGTGAGATGTTTGGAGGTCCATCTTTCTCTGCTTTATTTTTTCCCTTCGAGTCCAACAGCACTGACGCATCACATCCCTTTAAGCAACAAAAACAATCGCCAACAGCTTATTTTTTTAATATATATATACAAAAAGATTGAAAGATTACAAGAATGTGCTGTGCATGAAGTAGCTACCCTGACAAAGCAATCGTGGAAATGCATCCTCAAGAGCGCGGCAGGGACAGTTTTGTCATTTGCCATGGCTTTCTTGACTGCATTCGTGACGATTTGGTCGGCATTTGGACATGTATGGTCGTAGTAGTGAGGACTAAGCGCTTCAGTGTGGAAAGAAACTGCTAAGATGACTGTGAGAATGAGAATGAGAAACTTTATATTCTTTTTTGAAACACAGCTTACTTTCATTCAAACTCAGTTGTTTTGGTTACAATAACAAGAGGGAATGTACCATCCTCTTTGATTAAAAAGATAAACTACAATGCCAAAAGCAGATAAAATAGATAGTTCTTCATGAGAAGATGACAGCGAATTCAAGACCAAGCTTAAATGCGTCGATAAGGCTTTCACAACAAAGTTGGATAGCTGAGAGATAGTCACATGAAAAGGTGACGTTAACACCCAATCCGCACCTCGGAGTATCGTCGAAACGAAGTCCGCTGCATCTTCAGGTCCCGAACGGACCGCTCCACAAGATAGCAAGACGGTTATAGATATGGATGGACACTTCCATTTAATGTTTGGAAGGGAAACACTCTTTAACAAAGAGGTATTGGATAGCACGGTTCGCTTCTTCACGAGGACTGATGCTAGTGGTGGTGAAGGCGATCCCGGTGAGCCCACCGGTAAATGATTAGAGAGTAAACTCTTCGCACAAGAGAAATAGGGCGTTGTATGTAAATCTGCTTCGGTAAAAACTCCGTTGAACCCATCGGAAGTCTTCAGGCAATTAATCAACGAGATTAAAAACCCCCACAAGACTGTGGGCTGTGAAAGCAATGGACTGGACCATTTATAATTAAAAGCAATTGGGCTAACCAAGCCCAAATTCAATATCTGAAGGCCCAGCTTAAGAAAAGTAGAATCGTGACCTTGTTGGAAAAGTGAGGCGGAGGAAGCGCGGTGATTGGCGGTGACGGTGGTAAGGGAGATGAGGGACGGCAAGCCCATGACTCTAAACTGGAACAGTTTCGGATCTAGAAACCGCGTTTTATGTGGAATCCCACTAACACCGGTCAAGACATCAGAAGTTGTTGTCTGAGAATGAGCTTGCGAAGAGATGGAGGGCGAACGTCGGTGAGGATCTTCTAGCCGGAGTGACATCGAGAGGGAGAGAATGAAATACACGGATCTGCGGTTTGAGCTTACAGATCTGAGACCACGATGAGGCGGGCGGTAAAGGGTGAGACGGCGGGTAGAGGATCTACATAGATTCACAGAACGGGAGTCCCCGTAGAACAACGGCGTCGAAGAAACCTTCGGCCTAGAGGAGACCATCGGAGCCCCGATGGATAAATAACGTGACCTTGAGCAGCAAAGAACACGAGAGCTGGAGCGAAAGGAGAGTAGAGAGATACAGGTCGATGATGACGTCGCCGCGAGTAGCCAGCGCCGACGGGAAAACGCGTCGCCGGCGCCGGAGAACATTGATTTATGGAGTGCCTCGAGCCCCGTGTCTGGGAGCGTTTTACTTTTTTATAAACCAGTTAAAAATAGAGAAACTTTATATTCATTTGTGGCAACTTTTGATAATCTTATTTACTGACAAGAAATGTATTTAGACCGAATAGTTTGGGTTGCTTAGGGATGGAAGATTAACAAGATTTTATAGGCATAGCTAAAGTAAAGCTGTTTAAGTTTTGAGTGATGGAGTTGTTAGTGAGGCGATAAGGTTGTTAAGCAAATTAGGTTTATGAAGACAAGACTCGTTTGGTTGTAGTGTAGTAGAGTTGAAGCATTTGAAATATAGATTCTTGAAAACGACATATCAAATAAAATGAAAAATGTTCAATAGCAAAATCTACGTCTGGAGAATGATAAAAGTGTGGTATGAGATATTAATTGTCTACGTCTAAATTAACGAACTTTGAAGAATGTTGATTGATTTTGACATTTACTATTGAAATTCTAATTAAATAACCAAGAAGACACGATATGGTTTTGGTGGAGTAGAGCTTAAGCTTTGCAAATTAGATTCCTGAAAATGACAGCCCAATACATAAAGAATAAAAAAGCTAGTTTCATGGAATTTGACCTTTGATATTACAACTCTAAACAACCATGTCTGCTGTTTTAATTATTCGAACAACTAAAAAGTATGTTTGTAATAATATTACAACAACCTACCAAATACCAAATCACGTCGAAACAGAAATCATGGTGTCTCAAACAGTATATTATTGACTAATTGTCCACATATAAACAGTTCGCTGGGTTCTGTTTTCTTATACTTGTTCTCGTTCTGTGTTAACTAATTTTTTGGTCTCCTCTATGGTTTAGGTGCTAATTTCATAATTAATTTGAAAGATTGATTTTATATGTTTTTAAGGTTTGAGTTTTAAAAGTTATACATGGCAGATGCGGTAGCCGGTGCCCGGTAGGTAACGTGCGTTGTGGGAGTTCATGGAAATGGGTTTGTTGGCATAAGAGATTTTTGTACAAACTGTAGAGAATCAATGTGGATGTGTTTCAAATTTCATCTCATCTTTTCCGATTCCTCTAAAATGGGAAATTGGTGTCTCTTGGAGCAAAGATTTATTGGTAGCAGGGGTTGTGTGGATCTTAGGAAAATGTGGAGGTCATGATGCATAGTGAGAGCTCCTTTTCAGATATAAAATCTAATTTGGAAGCTCAAGGTGATGGCTGGATTTGGGCAATAGAAAATATGGCCAGCTTGAGTGTCCACAAAATGTTATCTTTGAAGTTGATGCTGCAGATCTATTTGGGGATGTGATAAGACCCCCTACGTATCCGTCTTTTAAATGGATTTCATCTAAGATCTTGGCTTCGTTGAACTCTTTTGGTAACTGGAAAATGGAAAGGCAGCCGAGACAAGTAAATATTTCTGCCTTTCTCATTGCTAATAGTGTTCTAAAATGGGATCTTTGTCAACCATATGTGCCCCGTAGTTTTCCTAAATGGCTTTTAATTTTTTTTTGTTTAAGAAAGCTTTGTGGTTGTTGTGATGGGTTGGTTTTGGTTGTAACTTGCTGGCTTCAGTATTGAATAAAGTATTATTGAGAGTTTATAAAATGTCTCTCTCTGGACAATTTTCAAGCGATAATAACTTCCTACTTTTTCGCGACATTTCAAAGAGAAGTATGGCAGCATTTTTAAATTTCCGTCTTGTTATTACCCTTGAAGACGGTTAATTATGATTCCCACCAAAATTAACATGGCAACAACACAAACGAACATGCGGTTGACAAAAGAGTTAAAATAATGGAGAATCAATTTACAAGTGAGCCAGCTTTAGCACAACGATGAATGGAATGAAGATGAAACGCCGCGTTTTAGAGTGTCAATAGTCTAGGCTAACAAGATTTATTTACAGATATAACACAGCCCTTTCACAGAAGATGTATAAAAAGCCAGGAACAGAAATCAACCCTCCGAGTGTTACAAACGTGAGAAAGTAAATTTGCATCTATATTATCCTGATTCAAGGTAACACGGTTACGGATAAACCATGTGGTTTTAACGCCAGTACTGAGCCCATCTATGTATGGTTTCAACCATTTGCGGGAACAGAGCGCTTACGCTTTCATTTATCAGATCTTGAAAGAAATGGATGCATGCTTCATCGTCCATATCAAGCCTAAACTTCTCTTGGAGCTGTATAGATCAAAAGTTCATGTAGGAGAAGAATATGGTACACGTAAGATTAAATCCATACAAGAAGAATGGTGGGTTAGTGAAAGAAACTTACTTTGAGAATGCCCTTCTCCGGATCTGAAGCTATATCCGGAATAGTGGAACCCGCCATGAGATAGAACAGATTCAAAATAAGGTTGCTTGATTTGCGAAGAATGTTGTACGCTTCACAACAGTAGGATTTGAACCTCGTGTAGTATTGGCTGCAAAACATAGTACAGAGTAAGTCTGATGCTATATAACGATCGAACCGAGATTCATCGAGTTTACATAATAGCAAGTAAATATGATACCTATCTGCTCCACCCATGGCTTCCACCATTTCTTTGCAGAGTTTCATCGGTGGAGGGAATGGTTTAGGATCTCTACCAAGAATAAACGCGAAATCAACGTGGAATAGACGGCCATCATCTGTAAGGAGAAGGTTGTCCAGGTGTCTACATATCAAAAACAGACCATCACAATTTGCATATTGGTAAGACTTGTTGAACACAACCCCAGGTTAAATGTTTTGCACCATACCTGTCTCCAATCCCAAGTATATATGTAATCACAGAATAGCCCGCACAGCTTTTTATAAACGTATCGAGACAAGTGGCTGTTATCCCAAAAGGAGCATGCTCATCAGGATGAAACTTCTGCAGATAACTTGTTATGCTTCGGTTCTCTGAGAGAATCTGTCCATGCAAAAGCACATATCTTAGGACTACTCTCCAAATTACAATGGCCTGTGGGAAAATGGATTAAGGCGCTGAAGAACGTACCAGAGCCAAGGGACGTGATGGAATGAACTCCAGCATTCCTTCGTCATGTCCAGTTGCTAACACCTTGTATGGTGTTAGGCACAGATCAAGATTTTCCAGCTTAAGCAGTCTATCCATGAGCCAAACCATTTGAACAACCTATAGAGGATATTAGAGAAACAAAAATTACAACATGAAGAGAAGATCTGACAACTATGTGATGCAGTTATACCAGTTGGTCTTGTCGGAGATCATCTCCCTTCTTAAATATAACTTTGCAAGTTCCTTCGTCTTCTGTTCGGAAAGCTAGCCGCAGAGGATTCAATTGACTTTTGAAGAGCGTTGATTCTCCGGGCACAATCCCCTTTATGATAACACTAGGCGTAAGGGGTGATCGGAGAGGCTGATAATAATCCAAAAATCATTACAAAATGGTCAGACATTCTTCAATAGACATCATTAAAACCCATTCTCTAGAGTGGAAGTACCTCTTCAAAGTAGGTGAGCTCGCTAAGGATTCCACTTAAAAGCTGCTTAAGCTTCTCAATTTTTTTCTGGGTGTTTCCACGTACATTTCTCACTTCTCGTGTAATGGTACACAGTTGAGCAGTCAGTTCTGTTTGGCGCACCAAACTTTGCCACAATTTAATTCCATCTTCTCCGTTAGCACCAGCTGGTAGCTGACATAACAAAAAAAAGTCATTCTAAAGCAGCTAAACAGAACTCACTTGATGACTAACACAGATCAGTTCCTAGCCCCAAGGACACAAATTACAACGTAAGGTGATGTTCTTGTAGTTGCACAACCATGTATATGTCGTTTTAGAAGTTTCCGTATCATTCTTTTACCATATTAAAGAGACAAAATTCTGGACAACCTAGAACATCTGACTATTATGTAATCTAAATGTTAGGTCCACACCTTTGACATACCCTCCTCGAGTAAGTTGTATGTGCTGTGGTATCTCTTGTTATAGACATGATCAGTAAGTTCCACATTAACATACCAGCGAAAGTAACTGGCCAACTCAATATTCTGTAATGCTAGAGGTTTGAAAGAAATATAACAAAAAACAGTCAATGTGTAACTCATGGAACAAATCTGAAACAGTTACATATATAAAAAAAATTAACATAGTTTCATGGCACCAGTACATACCTCGTTCGACAAGGAACTGAGAAAGTCGAGATCTATCAGAGCGTTCAAAACGGATAGCCTGAACCAGTTGAAGCAAGTAACACTGGAGCTCTTCATCATCAGCTCTTTCAAGGACACTAACAGCAAATGCTCGAACCTATCAAAGGGTTTAGTGAGGAATGAGCAAACATTTAACGATACCAGAATGACGGTAGAAGATTTAAAGACCAGAAAGAAAACATAGATTGGGCACTCGTAGTACCTCTTCACTTTCAAATAGAGGAGACAATAACTCCAGGGCATCACATACATCAATCGTTTCCCATTTGTACATCAGTTGAATTGCTTGCTTTGCTTCCTGCCAACATGGGAAGATCGTAACATGGAAAAATTAAGAACCATGAAAATATATGAAACAACCAAAAGATGGATGCTTACCTGAACATCACTCCACTCCACACAGCGTAGAAACTTTGTTAGAGCTCTCTTTTCAGACATCAGAGAGAAGCGGAACTTCCAAAGAAGTTGTCTTTCATCTCCACTTAATGCCCTTGTTGGCGGATATTTCAGAACGCTTTGTATTGATCTTTAAGAAAAGAAAATAGGGGTAAAGAAACAGAAAATCATTTACTCGTGAGATTATATGCAAATATATTTCATAATAATATGATCAAGAAATGACAGTGAACTGTTTCTCTAAAGAATGCCACACAACTTCAATTAAACACCAAGAAAAAAAACTGCATTCAATACTTACTTCCGTTCGGCATTACTTGGCTTGAGATCCCTGTCAATAATGCCACGATCCAAGCTCCTTGCCAGCTTTAACTGCTTGTGCTCTGAAGGATTAAACTTTCCCAGTTCTGTATCCCAGACAGTAACAAATTCATTTGTTGAGCCTATTGGGGAAGTTATCAACACATTGGCTCCAGACTCCTAGAAAAAGGCACATAGACATAACTCCATTTGAATATAGCAAGAAACACGTGGATACATTTTTATATTTGAATAGGTAAGACCGTCACAGAAAAATCCAATAGCAGTGAAGACTGTACCTGAAATACAACTCGATGTTCAAAACTACAGAAATCGATAACCAAGTACAGATTTGAGTTTCCATGTTTGGAGCTTTCTTGTTCCTTGATCTTATCCAAAGACTTCAACATAAGTCGGTCAAGCCAATCAATGCTTTGGATCTGCCCCCTTTCAAACTTATTCATGAGCTTCTCCAAACGCTCTAGCTCACCGCGCTCATGACGCGGAACCTACAAAAAAAAAGGAAGTTGGAATAAAGAACAAACATTTTCGAAATATAAATCTAGTACTGAGATGAATCAAGAAACCTTTCCAGGAGTAGAGGTAGGAAATGAACCATCCGCTTCCTTCCCTTGCCAGAGCCTGAGCTTCTGCTTCCCTGATTTCATTTGCATCTTGCTGTTAAAGAGAAGGATGGTGGCACCACCAATCAGTCCATCACCTTTTCCACAAGAAACATCCCATACCTGACACGAGCATAGGACCAATTGATAAGCACAGAGAAAAAAGAGGAAGAAACTGTACCACAAAAAGAAGCAAAGGTCAGCTATTTGTTTACTTACTGTGATGGCAAGTTGAGAGTGAGCAGTCAAGTCCCGGTATTTGGAACTGAGAGTGATGAGTTCGTTCCAGCAGTATGGTGGTCCTGTAGTGTGCAATCTGGAATTAAAAAAAAAAGAGAGCTACATGAGGTCATCAACATCACTAAGACAGACACAATCGAGGAAAGTAATAAATAAAAGAAAATAGAGAAGAAACCTTGTTCTCATGGGAAGACCAAAAGGAGCTCCATTGATATACAATGCACACTCGATGTAAAGCTCTGGTTTTTCCTCCAATGCCCCGGACACAAGTCCTTATCATAAACATAAACCAAACCAAACATGTCAAGAAACTGAACACAACTCACTGGTCGCAATAATAAGCAAGTCCTGACATGACATTTTAAATTCTAGCAGTTCACATTCCATCGAGCTATAAAGATAAGGAATCGAATGTTTGAGTACCGGAATCAGTAGATTTGTGGAGGGGGAAGGTTCCATCGAGCTTGTCGATACGAAAAGTGACGGGGGAATTGATATCGCAGGAGAGGAAGAAACGAAACTCGCTCGCACCCATTTGCTTGACTTCTTTAGAAGATTCGAATTAGAGATTTTCTCATCTGCGGAAGAGATGAATCAATCAGATTTGGAGGATGTCTTTGAGCGGAAGGAGTAGACGGCCGGTGATTTGATCAATCAGCCTTCGCTCTTTTAATATATCCCGAGTCTTATCGTACACGGCTCCCGGCGAAATCGACTCCTACTTAAATTAAATAGAAATATATATATTAACTAATGAAAGATAAAATATGGAGAAATCGACTTATTTTGATTATTAAGTTTTATAAAATGTTTTCAACCAGTGATAATTTTCTACAGCGAGTCATATGAAAGAGATCTCTCGTCTTTCTTCCAATTTTGTTACATATCTAGTTCTTCTTGTTTATTTTAATATATTAATTGATTATAAATTTTTATAGAGACTTCCATTGTGGATTCTAGGAATGATTCAGTTTTCAGTTTGGTTTTGGTTCGCATATTTTGAAATTTTAATTTTTTGGTTCTATAAATTTAGAACTGTTAGGATATTTAAAACATTTAGTTATGTTTCAGTTTGGTTCTAGTAATAAAGTTGGGAACCAACTAATATCCAAAACAAACGTAGAATCCAACTTTTGGTTCTCTTTCATTTCTGGTTTTAAAGTAATTTCGGATAATATAGGTAAAAAATACCGGTTTTAATTATTTGCATAATCAGACCATTTGTTCGTGATCTCTCGTGTGCATTATGGTTCTCTTCTTTGACCTTTTTATCACTGGTGTTGGAAGCAAAAAAAAAAACAGATCATGGTGGTGTGATACTGGTAAGTTAAACAAAAAATCTACATTTCTCATTAGCCAGATTCTTTTTGTTAGAGGGAACCAAATCATACATCCACTGATTTTGTTTGTTTCTCTTGAACAGATTGGTTTAAAAGATTAATAATTGATTATGTTTATGCAGAGAAGATGAATGGAAGTTGCGTGATGATTTAAGATAACAATTGTTTTTTTCAACAATTTTTTTGGTCTAATTTTTCTACTTTTATGAAGACATCATATCTGCATATCTTTCTCCGTTTATTATGTATCCAAAATACTTTAAAAATACCGGTTTAATTATAGGTAACTGATTTCATATCTCGACTAACTAAAACATCTTGCCGGTTATTACAAGTTTAGCATGATTAACTTTACAATATTCGGTTAAGATTCACAAATTCATATTATATCTTCTTTTAAAGTAACTTAACTTGGTTCTATAAGCATGATCTGATTCATGCGTATTCACTTCACAAATATAGAGACTTATTTCTTCGCTATTACCGTTAATTCGGATTATAACTTATGGTGTTAATCTTTATTTGCTTCGGTATAATCTTCACAAACTCTTCCCATAATCAAAGTGAACCGAACCAAAACGATTAACCAGTGCCCAAAAAGAACACTTTCTTGAAAAGAATACACACGTGTCGATAAACCCTATTCGATTCTTTCCCCTCCTCTCTCCTGTCTCTCTTCGGAAATCTTCATCTCTCTCTCTATCTCCCACTTCTCATCTAAACCCTAAAACTTGGGATTAGCTCACTCAGAACCGAACTTCCGCTGCAAAAAGAAAAATGGCGACCGAAGAACGAAAAGACGAGGTAAAAAGGATCGTCACCGAAGAAGAAAAATCATTTGCTAAGAATTTCAACATAATGGATCTCCCCGACATCCCTACCGGACTTCCTCCCCATCTGCAACTCCAGCGAACTCGTGTCCTCTGTAAAGAAGACGCTCCTACTCATGTACCAACTCCCTTCCCTCTCTCTCTCTTTATTTTACTTCCAAACAGCTTTGCTTTTCTGAGTTTTTTGGTCTTAGAGTCTTACAACATTACAATAGTGGGTTTGGTCTCTTTTCTCAAAATCCATATGATGATTGTGTTTTGAAAGATAAAGTCTTTGATCTTTGTGTATGTTCCCTGTAGACGGCGAGTGTCGCTTACTCGGGTGCCTATAACGGTGTGAAGGTAGACAACAGTGTGAGACTCGAAAACTTCTCTGAGAATTTCAAAGTTGATGTCATCAAAATTTCAGAAGATGGCATGGAATTGACATTTGATATGATCGGTATCGATGCAGCAATCGCCAATGCTTTCAGAAGGATCCTTCTAGCTGAGGTCGGTCTCTTTCATATTATCTCTCACAACCTCTCTGAATCTTGATTCTTTCTTTCTTTTTTTTTTTTTTTTTACCACTGCAGCTTCCTACAATGGCTTTTGAAAAAGTATTTATAGCAAACAACACATCTATTGTTCAAGATGAAGTTCTTGCTCAGAGGATGGGTCTTGTTCCTATTGCTGCTGATCCCAAGCTCTTCAAGTACTTATCTGGTAAAGACAGACGCTATTATGTGGCATTTGTTTCTTTATCGGTAATCAATTAAATGTGTCTCAGTTTAGCTCTTTGTCTCTGTGTCCTTAGAAAACGACCAGCCAAATGAAAAGAACACCATTGTTTTCAAACTCCATGCCAAATGTGCAAAAGGTGAAGGGCGTAAGAAAGGTAATGCTTTGTTTCTTTGGTTAGCATCATCGGCGAGGTTCATAATCTCTCACTAAAGAATGTTGTTGTCTGTTTCTTTTCCTTGTAGTTTTAACAAAGGAATTGGTTTGGTTACCAAATGGAAGTGAGTTGGTTAAAGAATCAGGAGATTCGAACTCAAAGCCAAAAACTTACACTTCCTTCAGCCGCAGCCAAAAAGAGTCCTTCCCTGAATTCGCTCCTGTGGATAAATCTATCACTCCGAGCTATCCTGACATATTGATCGCAAAACTCGGCCCTGGTCAGGTAATGCAATTAGAGATGAATCAGACACTTCTTGGTCTCTTCTAAACATTATCTTCTTTATGTAGGAGATTGAGCTGGAGGCTCATGCTGTTAAGGGCATTGGTAAAACACATGCAAAGTGGTCACCAGTAGCGACGGCTTGGTATCGAATGCTTCCTGAGGTGTGACAAGTTTATTATTACCTCTCAGCTTTAGTCTTGCCTCATCTTCATCTCTCCTGTAATCCTTTTTGTTTGGTAACATATCTTATCTTAGGTTATTCTACTAAGGGAAGTTGAAGATGACGATGCTGAAAGACTCGTACAAGCCTGCCCGATGAAAGTTTTTGACATTGAAGACATGGGCAATGGTAAAGTAAAAATCCTTCAAAACAATAGGAGATTCTCTGCAATTCTGAGTTTTATACTGATTCATGGAAAACAGGTAGGAAGAGGGCAACGGTAGCACGGCCGCGTGACTGCACGTTGTGTAGGCAATGCGTGAGGGAAAATTATGGAGAGGAAGTAAAGGGAGAAGGAAAACAACGGAAAGAATGGATAGAGAATGTGGCTCTGCGACGTGTCAAGAACCATTTTATCTGTAAGAAAATAAGAAACAAAACATTCATTTTGCTCTGCAGTTCAAGAACTGTCTGAAATAAAATAAAATTGGGTTTTGTTATTTGTGTTTCTTTTCAGTTAAAATTGAGTCTACTGGATCACTGCCTCCGGATGTTCTCTTCACTGAAGCTGTCAAGATACTGGAAGACAAATGTGAACGAGTTATCGCTAATCTCTCCTAAACAGAGATTTTGATTGGTTTGGTCCATTACTGGCATGGTTCCGGTTTAGTTCAGTTTTGAGTTTTGTATTGAAAATTTCTCACTAATATCAAGAACATTCAAATGTTCTGTTATAGCATTGGTTCGTTTGAATTCAAATTGATACTCAATCATCTTGTTCTAACTAGCTTCACCAAATTGAAACTCTGTCGTGGTGAATTTGGTTTTAGTATTATGCTTCTAACTGACTAAGGGAAAGAAACCTTCTGTTTCAGTATTTTCATCTACATTTAGATAATATTCTTTAGATAGGCCATGTTTGTTTGGTGATCACTAGCATCAGCGACAAAATGTTGTTCGTTTACTGGTCGTGGGTTCAGCGACTGGTCACAGCGACCAAACGCTAGCGGTCAGCGATCAAAAATTTTGAAAGCTGAAAATTTCAATGGTACAATCAAAATCATGCAATTAAAAAAAATAAAAATAAAATAAAAATATATATAGTCGCTGCGATCAACCGCGCGACCTTCAAACAAACAACTACTAGTGATATTAAGTCACAGCCACTGATCGCTGACTTTTGTTGCTGACGCTAGCGACCACCAAACGAGCAGGGCCATATTTGATATTTTACAGTATATACTATACATGTCATATCATATATTATACACTACATATATTTGGTGTTAACTCTTTTGGCTAATGTATGTCAAACCTTATTGTCAAAGACATAATTATATTAGTCAAAAAAGTAAACTACTATATGGTGGATAATGTATGATATGACATATGTCATATGTGGTATGTATTGTAAATGATCAAATATCATAATATTCCTTAGGCCATGTACTATAGATAAAGAGACAAATGTTTGAGCTGCTTGGTTTAGGAAGGTAGTAATGGTCTTGTAACTAGGTCTCAAGCCTTAATCCTTGATAGAGTTCACAGGAGTCAATGCTGCGTTATTAGTTTTGTCTGCAAATAAAGCTTTCCGTGATTTTCATTTGCTTTCTTATTAAATGCAAAAGAGATTAAAGCTGGGGTTGACTATAATGTTGTTATTATAATGTGACTCCAAGAATCTGTTGCAGATTGATCCTTTTGGACATTCTGCAGTGTAGGCTTACTTAACAGGCGCTGCAATAAGCTTCATTTTAGTATTATGTTTGTTTCTGGATCCAGAGGTATGAAATATTAGTTCACAATCTTAGTGGTTTATGTTGGAAAAGTTTAATGTTAGAACTTCTGAGCATATATCAATATAAAGCTACATTGTTTCCACTTTAGAGTGTGTAATATACATGCAATTAAAATCCAATAGAACGTATTATTATTATTTTTTTTTTTTGAAACACTAATAGAACGTATTATATACTTTATTTCTTCTGATAGGTTTGGTATGAAACCATCTGTGTTTTTGTTTTTTTGGTATGGCAGGAAAAAGATTGAAGCAGACTTTGCATTT
The DNA here is from genome assembly GCA_018703725.1 of Brassica juncea. Classification (NCBI taxonomy): domain Eukaryota; kingdom Viridiplantae; phylum Streptophyta; class Magnoliopsida; order Brassicales; family Brassicaceae; genus Brassica; species Brassica juncea. The sequence continues at coordinate 60,865,287 of CM031936.1, read as the reverse complement.
CATCTTTGAGTCACTGATTTTAATCAAAATGGCGTCAACAAATCCTTACAGTATGAACCCCTAGTGCTACTACAACAATCAAACAATGGAGAGAAGGCACACAAACTTGCTTCATATGCTCATATGATCCTCCCTTGGCAAGCTCTGAACTGTATCTGACCATCTCCCAGGTGAGTGGTCACTGCTGAAAGATGACAACACTGCTGCTTCTGCTCTTGCTTCCTTCACCATCTTCAATACGTCTCTCATCACAGGCCGCTTTTCAGGCTGAATAGCCACGCAAGTCGTCGCAATGCTCAAAAGAGCTTGAAGTTTCTCCTCAGAAGAAATCAGCTCCTCGCCTGATTCAGTCTCTGCTTCTCTCACGGCACGCACCCATCTGGAGATATCAGACCCGTATTCATGAACAAGCTCCTGGAATGAACTTTTACCGGTTAGAAGCTCTAGAAGAAGGACCCCAAAGCTGTATACATCTGCAGGTTGGGTCGAGGCCCTGCGTGAGTCTCTGCACTCAGGAGCTTTGTAGAAGAGAGAGGCTGCACTCGTATCTTCAACTGAGTGAGGATCATTGAGATCTCTGAGACCGTAGTCTGTGAGGCAGGACTCAAAGTCAGGACCTAACAAAACGTTAGATGATTTCAAGTTCCCATGAGCTAAGCTCGGATTCTGATGAATGTGGACAAGACCCATTGCCAAATCCTCAGCTATTTTCAGACATGATGTCCAGTGAAGAGGCTTTCCACTCCCAGAAACCCTACTACCTACAGACAAGGACACAAGACTAAACACATCAAGCTTGAACCAAAATCCGATGAAGTGCGTGTGCAATACATACCATGGATAAGAGAGAAGAGACTTCCATTGGGGAAATAATCGTAAACGAGCAAGCATTCTTCTTTGGCTTGGAAGTAGGCTCTGAGAGGCACCAGGTTAGGGTGCTTGAGCCTGCCAAGGATCTCAATGTGTCTCTTGAACTCCTCCATCCGAGTAAACCCTGCGTCCTTTAGCCTCTTAACAGTGACTATGAAACCAGACTCCATCACCGCCTTGTAAGTGCTCCCTAACGTTCCTCTTCCCAATGTTTCAGCTGAAGCTTTGAGTAAATCATCCATGCTGTATCTCACCGCCGCGATGTCTGGTTCACCTCTCCCCAAGAAAACCAGAGTCCCCACTGATCCTTCTTCGCTTCCACTCTCCCACGAGAACCTTGTGTTTCTCCTGTCACTGGTGCCTCCTTCTGTGTCTACCACGGCTTTGCTTATGCACTCTTCTCTCTTGGATTTGATTGGCTTCCGACTCTGTAGAAGACATACGAGAAGAAGGAGTGCCAGCAGAAGCATTACAATACCGCCACCTATGCTTCCGACAATGATTGCAATGAGCTTTGTTTTGGTTTTTGTTTTGGCTATAGGCATCGCTGGAATAGCCGACGGCTTGGAAGAGACTCCAGCTGTTACATTCCTTCTTTTGCATGTGATTTGAATCTGCTGGCCGCAGAGAGCAATGTTGCCTGTAAAACAAGACTCGTTGAACTGATTCAGGGCTTGTGTCAGTGGAATATGGCCAGAGAGCTGATTGTTAGAGACGTTAAAGAATCCCAGAGTTGTTTGGTTGAGAGGAGGAATGGAGCCGGAGAAGAGATTGTCCTGAAGGTGAAGTGTATAAAGGCGGGAGAGATGGAGCAGCGAGCTTGGGATTGGGCCGGAAAGTCTGTTTCCGGAAAGGACGATGGTTTTGAGATGGTGGAGAGATGTCAATGATTCAGGGAACTCGCCGGAGAAGTTGTTGTCGTTGAGGAACAGAGACTTGAGGTTGACCAATCCAGAGAGATTAGGGAGTGAGGCAGAGAGAGAGTTGCCTTTGAAACTAAGAACTCTAAGCTGGTCTAACTGGTTCAAGCTCTTCTCGTCAAGTGAGCCAGTGAGGTTCAGATTCTCAAGAACTAGCTTCGAGACTCTTGTTCCGTTGATGCATTCTTTAACACCTTCCCAGTTGCAGAGATCTGTTCCTCGCCATGGTATGGAGTTTGATGGATCAATGGACGATTTCAAACTCAGTAGAGCTTCAACGTCGCTTGATCTCACGGGAGAAACCAAGTAGAAAGTAATCATCACTAAGAAGAACATATAGAAACAAGAAGAAGAGACCATGATGGAATCAAATGGAACAAGAAAAAGAAGGTATGCAAGTCAGGATTAGTAATGGCATGTATTATCCAAGTTCTTGGTCACGGACATAAACAGGTAAGATGTCACGTGAAGCCAATGCTTCTTCGAGCTGTTTTTAGCAGTAGAGCAGTTATTCAAATCTCAACTCCGCCTTTTTTTTTCAATGCATTCGTGAATAAATATTATTATTATATTTGCATATATTGACATCTATATGCACTTACGTACATGATTCATTAATGGTTTTTAGTGGAAACCAAGGAATAAAAATAGTAAAGTTTCTTGTCTTTTTACGAGACTCGAGTGTTTTAAACGTTCTAAAGAGATTCAGGCAGGTTGGGAGACAAATGCTGACTGCTCACTAGGTAAAGCAGATGAGATGCAAAGAGACTTCAATGATAATATTATACATTGACTTGTATTGTATGCTCAATTTAAGTAATGTATTGTATGCTCAATTTAAGTAATCTGATTTAAGTAATGTATTGTATGCTCAATTTAAGTAATCTGATTTTTGGATTCTTGCTTTATGCAATTATTGAGTTATGTTTCCTAGCCTATCGTGTTATATGCACGGTTTATTACTTCTGATTTACAACTTACATGTGCACTTTTTGGATCTGAACCCGCTTTACAACTAGGGTACAAAGTCCAGTCGGTTTAAGGTGTGTTTAGAATTACATTTTCTCCGTTTACAAATTGTAGATGTCACTAGTTTGTTATGTTACTGTCTAATTACATTTTCGACTTTTTAACTTTCGGTATAAATAAAACATGAAACAAAACTACTTCAATTAAAAAGTGTTTAGAAACGTAAAACTATCATCTATTCTTTAACTTTAGAGATAGGCCCAGACAAAACTCTTATCTATTATCCTGCAAGATTGCTCCAAAAAGTGTAGACGACAAAACAGAACACACAAAACTGTATAACTCAAATTGTTCAAAATCATATCAGTTAAAAAACACATAACAATCCACTCGCTAATGTATAGTCTTCATTGTCCATCGTTTTCCAAGTGAAAAAGATGAACCTTTCGGGCTTCTCATATTGCTGGAGATACACACTTGTGTTGTCTCAATCCTTAGTTTGACGCATTTTCTTTCTAGATTTTGGCGTCGCATCTGCCTTCACTCCGTCTTTGGTCGATGAACCCTGGATATTCATATATTAACAATGAACCAGTAAGGTGTTTGACAGACTAAGCTGGTCACACAAAGTTACAGTAAATGAACCGGCCACTCTTTACCTTATCCTGTTTCTGTGACACCATACCCTGTCTTCGTGATTTTCTGTTTCCCTTCACCTGCTTCTCCTACATTCAAGAGTATTGCAAGAATCTGGTTATGAATCATTTCAAGAACTCGAAGCACTTTCTGGCATATTCTTAAATGTTAGAAAGCCAAACCTGAGATGGCGTTTCTAGATCATCAGCGGTTCTGAGATTTCCTTGTTTTTGAGATCTCTTACCCTTTCTTTGTGATCTTCTGTTCCCTTTTATCTGCTTCTCCTACATATAAGGCAAGAATGTGAATTTGTTTGGGACTGAACTTGTTGGCATGTTCTCGAATGTCAAAAAGCAAAAACCTGAGATGGCTTCTCTGGATCATCCACATCCTCGTCATCATCATCATCATCATAATCGGTTCCGGGATCCTCTTCTTTCATAATTTTCTCCATACGAGCGTGCTTCTGAAATGAGTCAAATCAAAATAGAATAACTAAAAGACTGAAGCAAAGCAAACCTCTAATCCTTCAGACAAGTCTTAAATCCAAAGCTTTGAAAGAATAAAAAGCTAGATAGTTTTACCTTGGATGAAACATGTTGTTGCATAGTTTTCTCATTCAAACAAATGGTGTCAGGACAGTATATGCACTTGTAAACAGATTTGCATTTAATCATACAGCCTAGAATATAGTTCTCTTCCTCCTCTTCGGGTGGTTCTTCTAAACCGTATTGCATCGATGTCTTCTCATGTCTCCCTCGATAGGCACCACCATCAGAGTCATCATCATCATCATCATCAGCGTCATCACCAGCAGCTGTAACAGTGAGATTTAAAGCCAAAGGTTGTCACTTTACCTTTCTAACTTGTATAAACACTTTCATTAATGGTTCGATTGAAGAAAGCAAGCAAACCTGGGGAGTCATTTTCTTCTTCGGAACTATCACCGTCCTCAGAAGCTTCTCCAACGGCGTCTTCGGATTCGGATTGCTCTGATTCTTCTTCTTCTTCTTCTTCTTCAGACTCAGGATCGGAATCAGAAGAGAAGCAAGAGGAGTCGGATCCACTGTCTTTATCACCATGCTCTAGCTTGTAAAATCGCCTCTTGATCATCTTCTTCTGCTCTGCAAAGATCAAAACTACAAAATCCTAAATTAAGAAATAGAAAAATTTTCGTGAAATTTATCGGACTTTGTACCGTGAGTTTGGCGGAGAGAAAGAGAGAGCTTGGAGACGACTGAAAGGGAGATACTTTGTGAGAGAGAAGATAGGGTTTTAGCCTTTTATTTAGTGTTTATAGGTTATTCCTGTAATTAAAAGGCTTTCCTAAGGGTGTTTTCGTAATTTACAGCACACGTTCCTTCTTGTTTTTTTTTTTTTTTTTTGTATGTGTTAGAAAAGGCCCAAAGCTTCTTCATTGTAGCATTCATTCACTACCAACGCAGAAAGTTGTTACCTTTTGGATTAGCGGTGACGGTGAGTAGTTATCCTAGTTAGTTAGGGTTTCTCAATGCAAAGTTTTGACTTGTATGAGTTTGAGCTAGGCTTGTTTTGTTGGAGTGATTCTTCGGTAAAAAAGATGAGTTCTTTTGAGTTCGATGATATCGTGGGATGCTAACTATCCTTTTGTCTCTTCAGTTGCTTCAGTGAGAGTTGCTAAAAGATGAGAGATAGAGAAAGCGATGGGAGTCTCGACAACAGAATCTTCGTGGGAGGATTGTCTTGGGATGTCACTGAGAGGCAGCTTCAGGATACTTTTCACCGCTACGGGAAAATCGTCGAGTGTCAGGTCTACTGTCAAATCTTCCTTGTTTGTTTCTGCTGGGTGATTGATGACAAACAGAACGATTCCAGAGACTCTCGTGTTTGGTCTTTGTGATTGATGATATCTCTCTGAGTCTGAGCTTGGTCTGATGCTCAGCTATTTGGATTATCTGTTTTGACTCGTGTTTTAGATGCATTGGGGAAGAACACACCGTCTCTAGAGAGGTTTCTTTTTGACTTGTTGAAGGATATGCAGTGAAGAAATCACTAGAGACTTCTTATTTAGAGAATGCTCCTCATCAGACTTGGTTTGATCATAACTGTACTTAGGATTGCAAGGGTTTTGTTACATAATCACATTCTGTGGAGTCTACTTTAGCTATGGGCTCGTTTCCCAGCATCAGTGCAGTGCTTTTTGTTTGACATCGGAGATTTCTTAGTAGTTCTCTGTGTTTCCTTTGAGCAAGCGGCGCATTGGAATACATATCACTTTGTGTTCGTTGCTTCTAGTGTAGTGTCTCAAATCAGTATCCTAAGCTGACGGTTTCCTACTTTTTGGGGTATATATTTATGTTTGGCACTTGTCTTGCCTGTGAAGAGTTTTGTTTTGTCAGCTGCTTTGTTCTGTAACAAGTACAGTTGTTGGCGCATGGAAGCATTTCCAACATGATAACTTGCTGCTCGATAATGCTCTTGAGTCTTGATCAGCATATTAGCCTTTTCTTTTGGTGGTATTAGATTGGCTGTTGTTTTACTGTGATCACATTAAGTTAATGTGAAGAGTGATCTTAACATGTCAGTTGCAAGGGTTTAGAGTACGGTTGGCTAGAGGTTAATCTCCGACATCTTTTTAGCTAGGAGTTCATTGATGTGATACTCCTTGTGGATATGTATCTCTACAAGTATGCAGATATTATTTGACATTCTGTTTTTGCTCCTAAGGATTTCCGATGCATGAAAAATTAATTGTATATTTATTTACAAGGTTTTATGAAACTTAGTATGCATCATAAATATCTAGTCCATGTTTGAATATTCTCTTGAGTCTTATTGAATGTCTGCTGTTTGCCACTTGTAGGATATCTTATTTCTTAACACTAATCTGTCATCTGATTCTAAGTAATGCAAGCACAGAAAAACTATACATGCATGTAAGTAATATTTTGCTTTAGTGTGATAGTCCCAAATCTCAGGTTGGTGTCATTGCAGATCATGGTGGGGAAAGACACTGGCCGCCCACGTGGTTTTGGGTTTATAACATTCACTGATCGCCGAGGAGCTGATGATGCAATTAAGCACATGCACGGGAGGGAGTTTGGTGATAGGGTCATCTCGGTGAACATGGCTGAGCCTAAGGCTGGGGGAGAAGATGTTCACAAGAGTGGAGGCTATCCGTCACGAGGTGGAGCTGCTGAAGATGAGTGTTTTAAGTGTGGACGCCATGGTCATTGGGCTAGAGAATGCCCCTCAACTGGAGGACGGTACAGAGATCCGCCTTCAATGCGCTCTAGAACTGAAGAATACGATGGACATCGAGACCGTGATTTTGAACGTGACCGTGATCACTACATGGATGATCGTCGGCATAGCTACAGAGACCGCTTTGAAGGTAGAGACAAGTATGACCTCTATCCAGTGGAGAGGTTTGCAACTCTTTCTTATCTCTGGTCTAATTAGTTCCATCATGTATCGGTTTAGGAAAGTCCTACTGATCTTTTGATGCATAACCGATGGTCCACCTCGAGACCGTTTGATGAATGATAGGTATGGGATGCCTGAACACCATCATCATCTTGAGGGCAGGAGAGAGAGAAGCTATGATAGGGACAGATACGCAAGAGATGGGTATGGAGCTATGGGACCGTTACGTGATGAGGGAAGAGGCTATAGAAGCAGACCAGGTCCTTATGACCGTCCTAGCCGAGCTGGAGGCCCATCTTCTTCACATGAACGTTGGTAGTTTGTTCAGGAGCTCATTGCTTGTGTTTTGTTTTGGATTTATGGATAATTGTGTTTTCTCTAGTAACTAAAATAGTTATGTTCTTGTTGATTCTCACAAGATGCTCAACAGCAACAGATTGAACTCAATGCAATCTGAAACTGAGCCTATTACTCTAAAGTCAAAACCACTGTACCAACAAAACTTATGGTTTAAGAACCCTTGAAACAGAGTATCAATCAATCAAAGCTAAAAGGAGAAGACTTGGCATTACAATTGAACTAGTAGAGACAAATAAAACAAAGAAACACAACACAAAAGGTTCCACAATCTCAAATCTTACTTACGAAGTTGTCCGATGTAGAAATCCTCGATCATGTCGAAAACACGAGTGGCGTGTTGTGGTCCGAAAAACCCATCGGTAGAATCATCACCAGCATGATCAAGAATGGCGTCACCACCAGGATGCTCTTCAACATAAGAAGTAACATCATAGACTTTATCTTTGATTATGATCCAACAATCGTCTCTTTTGTTGTGTTCTGCGACTTCACTCTTGCTGTAACTTTTAGGCTTTGAATCTTTATCTTTAGGCTCGTGACTAGATTGCTTCTTCTCCTGACCACCGTTAGATGATCTTCGCTTTCCTTGGATTAAGAACAATGCTGAAACTAGAAAACCCAGAAGCAGTCCGATCACAGCTATCATCTTCTTCGTGAGAGAGAGAGAGAGAGGATGAAAATTTGGGTTTTTTTTTTTGTTTAACAAGTGGAGAGGATGGTGGTGGGTTAGATCCAGATTGCTGACCCAAACATATGATTGGATTTAGGGATTTAACAAGTGGAGAGAATGGCTCTTCTTGCTTTGTATTAGAGGGTATAAAGGTCAAACCACAACGTTTATTCATTGTCTCCTTGGTTTTGTTGTGAGTGATTCTAGATGCAATATGCTGTATGTTGTACTGTTACTCTTCTGTGTTTATTTTTTTTCTATTACTCTTCTGTCTTTTTTATAACCAAAGATTATTCTATTATTGTAGTCCTAGCTAAAGACTTTTAATTTAATATAAGCATCTGTTGTCCAAAAAAAGAAGTCCTAGCTAAAGACTCATAAATTCTATTTGCATTCTTAGAATGTGAGAGATCTTGAAATCCGGAAAATATAGTTGAATAGTCTTTATTGCTTCTAATTATGTTGCAAAACTTGGCCATGCACGAGGTTCTTTTATCATTGCACTCAGATCTTTGCAATCTGTTCAAAAGTTTTGACATGTCAAATGTTGGATCATGCTTTCCATAACCCATCGTAGTGCTTTTAAGTTTGTATGCAAAGCAATCTCTCGACGTCATAAGTTTCAGTCCCCATAAGTTGAATCTTCCCAAGCAGTCCATCTAAACACACTCGCATCCACTGAATTAGTTTGTAGAGGTTCATGAGCCATCCACCATATACATATATTACCCAAGCTTAAGACTTGTGGTTCTTCAATAAGTTGTTCTTGTGGAGATGAATGTACCATTACATTTGCATTGAACCAAGCTTAACATTCACTTTCCGCATATTTGACTAGTTCCATAAGATCCCTGTTTATCCTTGTAATGACCCTCACGAGTTTATAGAATATTGGTCAAGAAAATTCTGAAAATCCATTCCGAGTTTATTCGATCAGAATTTAAAATAAAAATCAAACCGATGAATTAATAGCTAGACGGGACTGTCTTGTGGTTGAAAGGCATTCGCTTGAAAGTTCTGATTGAGTATTAATTATGTTGGTCGAATTTAAATCAAGCTGGACGAATTTAGTCGAAAGCAGGACGAGATTCGAAGGTCGAGAAAATTTTAGTCGAAGCTGTACGAAAAAGTTCTACCAGCTTCTTATTATGTCTAACTCTAACCTGTCACATGCCATGCACCTTCCTGCTTGCTTACTTCTGTATTAAATGGCATATGCAAGTCACAAGCTGGCTGTCTGCTTGCTTCCTTTCTTTTTGATTAATTATGATTGGCGGGTGACTGCTTCAGGGGAAAGAAAAGGACAATTTGCTGCAGATGATGAAGCATGTCGCCAGCTGTCTCCGCTGCCCCTTGCTTTGGTTCCTCAGCTGGACACTCAGCTAAAGACCATCTGACGTATATGATAATATGAACCTCTCCTCCAGCTGCTTTCCCACGTTCTGAAACCTCAGAAAAATCTAGAGAATTTTAAGAGAAAAAAGAGAAAGAAGAACGGAAAAATCAGTGAGAAAATTTAGAAAAATAAATCAAGAAAAATCGCTGGTGATTTGATCTTCAATCCTTGATCAGTTTGTTTCTGTGAAGAAGATCAGAGGGTGAGATTTTTTAATTAAAACTCTAGACCTAGTTCAGTTCAGATCATGATCAGACCTTGATCTTTCTTTTTGATCAGTCCAGCACCAAGCTTACCTTGGAGAAGAGAACCATTTGATCCCATTTAACGGTTTGGATTTTGGGTAAGCCTCATCTCCTCCTCAGTTAGTATATGTTCAGAACAGTTCATGTTTAGCTCAAGTCCGGATCACTTATCTAAGATGTTGTTATGGTTCAGTTTGTTAGTTTCAGTTTGAATTAATTTTCTTTAAACGGCTAGCTAACTGATGGGAATTGTCTAGACCTAAGCTGAACTGAACTGATCCTGTCCTAAACAAAACCTATCAGAACTGAATTGATTTGTATTAGTTGTTTAGAACCGAGCTTGAACTGAATTGATCTAAGTTGTTTAGCTTGAAGGATTGTTGATGTTCCGAACCGAACTGTTCTGCTTTAAAAAGTAGAGAATATAGCAAGAAAATCCGGAGAGAATAAATTACATATATACATTATTTGTTGTAGTATTAGAGAAAACAAAATGGTTTAAAACATCCAAATTACGCTTGATGAAATACACGGTTTAGATCGAAATGTAGGGGCAATTAGTGAAAAAATCCGAAGTGAATCCTATTTTAATAGTATAGATGTTGTTTAGTTTTAGAGAATATTCTGTTGATTAGTTTAAATAGAATAATATTAATATTAAATTAAAAGGTAATGATGCTGTAAATATTTTAAAAAACTAAAGGAACCTAGAAAAAAGTATACTGTTTAATAATATTGATATAGCTCTTACTCAGCCCTAAATTTGTTTTCATGTCTTGCACTGTGATATTATAAAACATCGTCTATGAATGATACAAACTCGACTTATGTTTAAAGCCATACTTTTGACCTTCCCTCGATGCCAACCAGTATCCAAAACGATCATTCAGAGAGGTCAGTCCATCACCAGATTGTCCTGCAACATTACTCATTAGCATTAACACGATGTACTTGATTAAAAAACGCATAGGGTATTGCCTTACCTTGAGGAGGTACGGGCGAATTTAGAGTGTTTTTTGGGTGGGTGCACAACTCATAAAAAATACAAATGGATGACTTTAACTCTGATCGAACCCGAAATGTTATGGGTGCATAAGAAGCCTTTTTCCATTTTTAGCTAGCTGAAATTTAATATCTTCCACACAATATTTTTATATTGATAAAATTACGGATGCATTTGCCCCCATAGCTCTTGTCCTGCCTTCGCCCCGCAGGTACCCATGATGAATCACAGTCCGTCTTCTTTTTCTTTCTACAAGAGCCACTTTCTTCACTATTACTAATTTCTTGATGTCCTACAGAGTGTTTCAATAAGAGAGCGACTGCATCTTCTGCTATCTCATCTTGCGTCCGTCCGTTGTATTATACATATATCCTCCTGTTCTAACGATCATCAGTTGCTATCAACCCCGTGACAGGCTTTGTCTCCATCTTATCCTTCTGTGCCAAAATCTGTTCATTCTTTGCTTGCAAGTCTTTCTCCTAAAAAACCATATACCAAAAGCACATCAATGGGACAGCGACATAATAGTGTACAGATACCAAAGACGTCAGAAACTATCAATCGCAGCAAAAACAGATTCTACAACTAAATAGTATCTTTATTAGAGATTTAGAGATTAATATCGGGAATTCAATGCGATTAATTAATATATTTTGAATAAAAAATTTTATAATTGAATTCAGAGAAATAGATGCAACCTAATATATCTAAATGATAACTAAACAGATTGTAAAAACAACAAAACCGACTAGATATAACATATCTAAAATTATATGTCTAATTAAAGTAATATAAATTATTAATATAAATTATGCATAAAACTATAAATTAATTTAAAATTAAAAGTAAATAACAATCAATTATTATAATATATATTTACTTTATAAATATTTATATCCGTGCATGAACACGGGAAAATCACCTAGTCTATTAGTATTCCATAAATTGATCTAATATATCTTGTAATAGTTATTTCATGTTAACATTTGATTCAATTTTTCTCATATAATTTTAGTTGTGCTGGAGATTTGCGTTGATCAAAAAAATAGAAGAAGTAATTTTGAACAAATCTATATCAAATCAAATATCTTATTATATAGATTATAAGTTGTTAGCCTAAACATTAAACTCTATATTGTTATATGTATCCCATATTTTTAACGTGTGAATTGTTCAATTCAAAAATCTTGATTCTAAACTGAAGGCAGATATCATATAATCCTATACCCTAACCCCTAAAACTAAACCATACAGTTTTCTTCTGTATCACAGTTTCCTATCTAGTATTTTTAATGTATAAATTGTTTATATGGTTTATCATATACCATGTTAATTAAATGTTTCAAACACTGATCAAATTTTATAATATGATTCACATACCTTATGGTAATAAAATCTATATAATGTATGTTTATGAAGGGTTCATATCATTTAAACATGAACAGGAAACACTAAACCCCTATATGTTTCAAAACTTTCATCAAATTTGTAAGATAATTCGTATTACAATTCGAAGTCACAGAAATCCTAAACAATAAAAACTAAATCCTATATATTAAGGAATTCAGAAAACTGTTTAATATGATTCACGTAAGAATTCGATGTCATAATCTAGTTATTCTAGAAATACCAAATGAAGTAGATTAAACCAAAAATAAATTTAGTTTAACAACGGATTTGGTTAGCTAAACTCGTAAAAGACATGCCAAAAAGTCTTTGAAATCAAATCTTAGGTGGCATTAACGTCATATTTGACTCGTCAATACACGTTATTTTTGCTAGATAAATTTTTTTAACCAATAAAATGATAACGTTTTTACTTAATCGTCTCAGTTAATAGTGTGAATTTTGTTATGACTTGAGTTTGCTGCTTGATTTTGATCTAAATTTTTTTTTAATTTTGATTATTGCTATTAAACTGGTTTTGCACGTTGAATTTTCAGTTTATTGTGATTTAGATCGTAGGTCGAGATTTACACTCAATAATTATATATCACTATATATCTTATAATATAAGGAATCATTACGTTGACTTAAAAAGAAAATGGACTTGAATTTGGAAGAGGAGCTAGATAGACGACAAGTTATGATACCCATGCATGGTGGCGGCGAAGATCGTGGATCACGCTAAAAGCGGTAAGCCAGGTACACACATGTTATACTTCATGTCACGAACACTGTTACACCTAATCAAACCCCAGTTGCTCATCCGTTTTTTTTTTTTTATAAATATATACATACAACAACACAATTTCACAACACAAATTCTCAAAGACACTTTTGTGGAGCTAAAAAAAATGGCGCCACAGCATTTTCTATTGGTAACGTATCCAGCGCAAGGTCACGTGAACCCAGCCCTCCGTTTTGCTCACAGACTCATAAGAACCACCGGTGCACGTGTCACTTTAGCCACGTGCCTCTCCATCTATCATTGCTCTAATATCCTAAACTTCGACAACGTGTACAACCTCTCTCTCCTTACCTTCTCTGATGGATACGACGACGGGGTCATCTCCACCACTGAAGACGTCCAGAAACGGCTCTTGAACCTCGAACGTAATGGCGATAAAACGCTATCGGAGTTTATCGAAGCAAACCGAAACGGAGACTCTCCCGTGGCTTGCGTGATCTACACGATACTTCCCAGTTGGGTTCCGAAATTGGCGCGTAGGTTTCACCTTCCCTCTGTTCTCCTATGGATCCAACCCGCTTTGGCGTTCAACCTTTATTACAACCACTCAACCAGAACTAACTCGGGTTTCTTCGAGTTCCCGAATCTTCTTACTCTAGAAACCCGTGATCTTCCTTCTTTCCTTTCACCTTCAAACACTAGCAACACGGCACAAGCAGTGTATCTAGACTTGATGGAGTGTCTCAAAGAAGAATCCAACGTGAAGGTCCTCGTCAACACATTCGATTCGCTGGAGCCAGAGGCCTTAACCGCTATCCCGAATATCGAAATGGTGGCCGTTGGACCTTTACTTCCTCCACATGTTTTCTTCACAAGGAGCGAATCAGTTAAAGATCAAAGTAGTTATACACTTTGGCTAGACTCGAAAACAGAGTCTTCTGTTATTTACGTCTCTTTTGGAACAATGGTTGAGCTGTCCAAGAAACAAATAGAGGAACTAGCCAGAGCTCTGATAGAATGGAAAATGCCGTTTTTGTGGGTTATAACTGATAAATCAAACAGAGAAGCGAAAATAGAAGGAGAGGAGGAGACAGAGATTGAGAAGATCGCTGGTTTCAGACACGAGCTCGACGAGATTGGTATGATTGTGTCTTGGTGTTCGCAGGTGGAGGTTTTGAGACATAGAGCTGTAGGTTGCTTTTTGACTCATTGTGGATGGAGCTCGACACTTGAGAGTTTGGTTCTCGGCGTTCCGGTGGTGGCGTTTCCTATGTGGTCAGATCAACCAACGAACGCAAAGCTTTTGGAGGATTTATGGAGGACAGGTGTGAGGGTGAGAGAGAACGAAGAAGGATTGGTGGAGAGAGAAGAGATAAGACGGTGTTTGGAAGCTGTGATGGAAGACAAGTCGGTGGAGCTGAGGGAAAACGCCGAGAAATGGAAGCGTTTAGCGATTAAAGCGGGTAGAGAAAGAGGGTCAGCGGATAGGAACATGGAGACTTTTGTGGATTCTCTATTCAGTGAAGCCGAGAAGGTTAAAGACCAAAAATGAGTGACTGGACAAATCTAACTTGCTCAACTAGTTGAAGACTGTTTCTAACCTTGTCCCTCTCCTCATCAGTCTCATTATAAAAAAAAATAATGGATGCATTTATATTTGTCATGGATAAATTCTCATGATGGGTGGTTATAAGTGTATCAAACCATAAATTTATTTTATATCAATATAAGAAAAAAGCATTTGATGTACTTTAGACATAGGTTGCATGGAAGCTTGGATGAAGATCTATTTCTTCAGAAACGGTTTCGTAATCTGAATCTCTTGGAAATTCGTGGAAACTCATTAAACTAGTTTCTTGAAAATTTCATTTTGGAAATTCAATGAAAACTTGTGTTTCCATTTTAGAAACTTGTGATTTTGTTTTAGAAACGTGAAAAAAAAAATTAAAACAAATTTTATAACTTGTATTTTTATTTGGAGTTAAGTTACTTAATATTTAACTATTAAAATTTTAATATGATTTCGATGTTTAATTATTACTTGCTTCATTTTTCGTATATTGTAATTTGTTTATTTATATTCTTAGATAGATCAAACATAAGAAACCAATTGTACTCACATGTTAATCATTCATATATATATATATATATATATATATATATATATATATATGTATATATTTATAAATGTTTCCAAAACCTTTCCATTCCTAAAAGAATTAAAAATCACAATTTCACGTTTCGAAATGTTTCGTTTTCGCATATCCATTTCCGATTCCATGCAACCTAGCTTTAGACGAAGTTTCCTATATTGTTTTTCTATCATATATTTTAATTAAAATCAACATAAATTGTAGACATTGGTTAGAGAATCTGGTACAAGCTCAACGAATGTATAGAGTCACACCTTTAATTGCAAGTATGAAGGCACATACTTCTTATCTTTCAAGTGAAACCTTTGTAAACATTAATTCTCGTTTCTTTCCATGTCAGCATGTCTAAAGAGAATCTATGTAATCATATGTCCGAATCTGAATAAGCTTCCACTCGATTCCCAAAGCGGCCAGCATGGTGAAGATGGAATAGTCATAAGATACACTGTGAAAGAATGGCTTGAAAGTCTGGAATGGGAAGATGAAGCTACAAAAACTCGCTTCTTACTTTTATGCCTACACGTCCGAGAAACGCCTAATCCAGATCAGCAACAGTGTTCCTCCGTGCCAACCTAGCCGGATTAGATTGAGACACAAGCTCACGCAAACTAGCAACTCCTTCAAAGAGATACTTATCTCACTCATTGGTTTTGGATCACACGAAGTTTACATCTCTCCAATGCCCGCTTGTATAGAGTAATTTAATTGGTTCTAAGTTTTACTTTAAGGATGCTTAGCATGTACACTTCGTTTATTATTTGTAGAAGCTCTTATGTCTCAGTACATGTAACAATTAAGGTTTGGACTGTAGACTCTTCTGAAGAAGCTATTTCAAAGTTGATTTCCAAAATGTTTGATAATAACCTTTGTTTTATTTCGTATAATGTAATTATGTAAATTTTGTCGATTACAATAACATATGCCCCAAAAGGCAGAAACCACAACCTCATCATTTAACAATGATCGATAAACAGAACACAGGTAGAATGTAGCTGGAATAAAAAAAAATAGAAGGAACAATGTCGTGAAAAGCTAGAAAGAGCCAATATGTAATGTAAAAAGAATAAACCATAAAGATAAATTCACAAGAATATGGCTACTAAGTCAAATTAAAGGCAGATTTGATCCGCTAAAGAAAGTTTCAAAACGATTCCTTTTCTCTACGTTTGTCCTGTTTTGTTTCGTTTCATTGACTCCCCGAGGAATGTGGGAATCACAAGTGGCATAAAAGATGAAAAACTGAATGAGCCTTACACGAGTCTTAGTTCGTACTCACCAGCCATGGTTATGTATCTCACCCATGGAAGTGCTTGGTACCCGCTCTTCTCGATAATCTTCAGGTACCGAACCTTCACCATAAACCAAAGCATATATACATGAAAGTTTAATCACTTGTGGAAATGGAAGAGGAAGGCATAACGCTTAGAAGATTTGGAGACAAAATACTGTCGAGGGGGCAAGCTTACCTGAATCCCTGAGACAGTAAAATAAGGGATCTCGAACTTGACACGGATAGGAGCTTTTCTCTCAGGTGTTGCTTCTTCTGCAGTTATACTGGGAAGATGGAACTCTGCTCTCAACATGTACTCCTATATTGTTTTTTCTAGAAGTTAGCTTTTATACTATATGGCTGATTTCAACTGGATTAAGGAAAAAAAAAACATCTACCTTGTTCCCAGGGAAAGATTTGATTTTCCAGACCAATGCATCTTTTTCAGGAGCATAATCAGCAGACCCTAGAGATGTCCTAACGGTGGGGTTAGATGCATCTGCTGGTACAGGCAACTCAATCTCAACATTCGTTGCGGTGCTGCATTTAGAAATTTCGCAATCAAATGTTCAAAGAATATAATCATCAAGATATGTGCATTAAAGTGAAAGAGGAAAGGAAAAAAAAAAGTAGTATAATATATATATATATACCTTCTTTCCTTGAACTGACTTCTAGCTTTTACCAGCATCTCAACACGGCTTTTGGAATGCCTTTCTATTTGTGCTTCCACCCATATAAGAGGCTTTACCTAAACAAGAAATGTGAAAAAGAAACACATCTGAGACCAAGTTTGCTGAGGACGAGGACAAATTCCCATCCATGCTAATTCAACGAGTCAAACCTGAGTACTGAGTCTATATGTCATCAGATCAAAAGCCCCATCAGGTGGTATGAAAGATATGGTCCTATCATTCTCAAAACGGGCCAATCGAACACACCTGCGTTGAAGAAAAGAATACATAAAAGTCAAGAATATAAAGAAACTAGAAGGGTTAGTAGGATCATAGGAGCTTCTTAAAGAACATACTGATGAAATTTGATGTCCTCTAAATCAATGGCTTTTCCCTTTGTTGCTCGTCCTTGCGCTTCAAGCAATACTCTATCATTCAGTCCTAACTTACACTCTGGCATTCCACTGCAACAGAAAGGAAAAAAAAAGAGTCAAATAGAATGGCAAGACAAAGATCAAAGCAAAAGGGACTTGACATTTCACATGCTTTAGTTGATTAGGAACATACGTCAAGTAAGTTCGCATCTTCAGGGCTCCAACAACATCAGACCTGATGATTTGCCCATTACTGTTGACAAGAATATTTACATTCTCAATTACATCCAAGAAAACCTGGATAAACAAGAGCAGGCTGACATCATATACAAAACCCAAACACAGCAGACAGATAACAAAGTTTTCTTCTCTTGAAAACAAAAGAACTTACTTCGTTCTTCTTGTACTGTAATCCCTCACTCCTCCAGGAGACAGCATTTGTGACAGCCATTGGAGGTCTCTGTGTAACTTCCATTCTATACGCATCAGTCTTGATGAATTCACTGAGGATTCTTGCTTCAGTATACTGAGGGTACCCAAAGTCCATCATCTCATCCAGTAACTCATACTGCAATCACCAATAATCAAAAATACAACACTTTCTTAATACAGCCAAATAGTAGTAAAAGAGCTATGGAAGAAGTAACCTACCACAACCACAAAGTTATCCCTCAATGATTCTTCCTCTAACTCTTCAAAGTAATGCTTGAAGACCTATACAGATCACCATTTCCATCATACTAGCAGCATTACACAATTATGTATATGCCTTTTTAAGAAGCAGAAGAAATTTACTTACATCGACAACGCGGTGAAGGAAGGAGAGAAGACTGGCAGCATTACAGTTTTGTCTGGAGGCTATCATAAGGTAAACGTTACTATGTTGTACAAACATGTAAGTGACCCCATTATCGTAAGCGACTGGATCGTTTGACTGTGAATCACCCTGTAACAACATATTGAGATATGAAATTTAATCAGAAAGCCTGAAGATTGAAATTCAAACCATATTTATTTTCAGGTTCCCTGACGATTCGACAGTAAACTATAGACAAAGCAATCAATGAGCGAGAAGAAGAAGAAGATGACGGAAACGAAACCTCTTTCTCGATGAGCTTGGAGAAGAAGCGCTCGGCTTGAGCGGCGGAGACATCGCCGCGGTAGTCACGCCAGACGAGAACGCGGCCCTTGATGTCGAGCAGAAACAGCGCAGAAGCAGCTCCTGCCATGTTGTCGAATCAGATCCAAATGCCGCGGATCAATCACCCAGATCTCTCTGATGCAGTAGGCGAATCTAGACGGAGAACGAGGTAGATCTTTCGCAGCTGCTGAGACTTTCCATTTTCGCAAACTGTATTTTTTTTTATGATTCGTTATTCTTCTTTGGGGTTCATCAATAATGGGAAGCCGTGTGAAATTGAGAGAAATTGGCAAATATTCCGAGAAAAGAAATGAGACATAAACATATAGACATACATATAGACATACTTTATGTTTGGTCCTTTACATTTTGACATATGTTTTTTTTGGTAATATACTTTGGACTTAGCTTTTGGTTTTATCTTGACAAAATTGCCATTGATTGAAACTAGATGGTTGAAACAAAAAGAATTTCAGTTCCTAGTACTTTTTGTGTTAATATGTGACAGGTTTATCGAGTTTTGGGCTTCTAATTGTTTTATTTTTAGATTAATCTGATGGCTGGTTTTTAATAAAGTACAACTAGTATGAAAAAGGGAATAGAGATATGGTCAATGGATAGGTGGACACCAATCATGTGTGTTTTGGGTTTTGTTGGATAGGAATAGTGGTGATGTGTTTAGTGGTAACATTTGGGGTACTATAGTTGGGGTCAGAGATGATGTGGTGTGGAGAGGATTCTATGTTGTTACTAAGTTTGGGAATGTGTGGTTAAGTGTGGTGTGGTCAGCGAGTAGATGGTCAGGTCGATGCGGCTATGTGAAATGTAGACGGTAGAGTTGTGCAAAGGATATGTGGCCGGCATCGGTGACACCGTCAATGATTTTGTCGGTGTAAATCTCATGACCACACATTACAGAAGTCATCAAGAAGTATATATGCCAATTTGAAGAGCCTTGGCGATGCCCACACATTACAAAACTCATCGAAAATAATCTTATGTGTGGTCAGCGAGTATGTGGTCGGGTGAAGAACGCAATAAATCCCTTAGCTTTTGTTCCTGAAATGTTGTGCACTTGTTCTGATCAAAATATGCATTCATCTTTCTGAACACTACTCTTGCTTGTCCTCTATCTTCATTGCTTCACTCTCCAATTGACGAGCCAAGAAGAATTGTCAGTGTATGTGATTTTGTTGGTGTAAATCTCATGACCACATCACTGAATTCATCAACAAGTTTGTGATGGTTTCAAAACTTTGATCCTTTACAAATCGATGCGTCGATAGTGAATGGCCCAAGAGGACCGAAGTTTTCTACGCAAAGGTAACAGTGGATGTGGTTGTTTCATTGGCGGATCTACTGAATCCGGAGTCAACAATGCCAGGATTGACTAGAAGAGGAAAGTGGATGAGGATGGTGAAAGTGAGAATTGAAAGAAGGAATCTAAAGTTTATTTATGAAAAAGTAAGGCTCACGATTATTTATAAAAAAAATTGAATGCAAAAGAAGAAAAAAAAAGTAAAGTGTAAGAGATAATAGTTATAGTGAAATGAGAACCATTGAATTCTACCTTACACGTGTTCACTCAGCTTGTTTAAGTTAGAGGGATTTTTAGGGAATTGAAAAATATGAAGTACACCACATGCTAAAAGTATGTGCAATTGTAAATAGACAACTAAAAAATAATAACTAAAAAATATGTGTAAATGTAATTTTTTCAAAAGAAATAGCTATTTTTGATATGAAAACGTCGTCGTTTGCCGTTCTATTGTTTTTTCTCTGTATTTTCTTTTTGTCTATATATTATTTGTTAAATTGTTTATCTTTTTTCGTCGTTCAATTATTTATAAAAAAATTGAAAACAATATATAAAATAAACTATTATTGGCATAGAATCCATTTAAATATTCAGAAATTCACATATATTTGCATGTCTTAAAATATTATATTATATATTATATCATAAGAAATTAAATATATTATTATAAAATTATTTTTGATATATATTGATGATGCCATTGTAATTCTTGTGGAACATGCATGTAATACAGCGATGATGCCATTGCCATGGCGTCGGAATACTCATGCTTCTGTGTCTCGGCTTCCTTCCTTGGCACTGATGTGGGGGAGAGACGTGAAGGCTTAGCCAATCTTCTTATTTTTATACATATGGGATGAAGCATTGCGTTTTTATTATGCATATAAGAAGGAAAAATGACCAATTCGGATAATGTTGTAAACAGTTTTTTTTTTAATAAATTTAATATTAATTCAAAACATGGAAAAAATGATATCTCAAACGAATGCATAATTGAAGTTTATTTAAACGAAAAATTATATGTTACTGACTATCTTAGTTGATGATATAAAATATTTTATTTTGGAAAGGTAGATTACTGATATACATAAAAATACAAATTAAAGGTTTTTAATTTATAAATATCTAAATTATTAAAACTAGAGTACAAATAAAATTTCACCCTAAATTTTCCTTAATTATTACAATGACATGCTACTGATCTAAACACAGTAGTTTTACATATTTTAACCATAACTATTTTAATAAATCTTACAAAATAAGTAACAAATAACAATTTCCTTATAAATAGTATTTGTTACACCATATTCCCTTATATTATGCTAACGTCAATCTTTCATTTTCTATAATAAATTACTGCAATCGTTTTAAAAAAGTTTTTAAGGGTGTCAACTATTTAGTTATATAACATTCTTTGGATTTCAGTTCTTCAATTGGTGAAGCTAATCATTAAATCAAAACGTAGATATACTCACTTGTGATCATTTGAAAAATGTTTAACTTTTAGTCTTTTAGCCATCATTTCCACTTAGCATAAATGATTTTTTTAATAAAACTTAGCATATGTACTGATAATTTTATAGTTATATCTTACTGTTATTTATAGATTCATACATCATACATCTATAATAATATAGTTAACAACTATTATTTACATAAACAGGCTCATGCGTAAATTTGAGGTCACTGGAAATAGATTATTAAACCACCATTTTTAATTAACATACATGTATATATAATTATATAGTTATGAACAACTGTTATTTCTCGGTTTATATCATACATGTATCAGTTTTTATACATGATACAAGTGTCAGTATTGGTATTTATATGCTATTGTTTATATGAAAAAATATCTATCTTATTACAAACGGACATGTATAAAATTATACATCAAAAGCTCTCTCTTACAGAAACCAATACTGTTAAAAACACTAAAAATTCATTTACGATGCATTAACTAAATATTTTTGATTAAAATATAAATATTATCAAATTTACACTAGATTTAATGGAAAATTTGGATAGAAATAATCACTAATCTTGATTAACGTTTAATGTATAGATCATAATAAAACTGATTTTCTACTTTAAACAAACAATTCTATATTATTCAACCAAATTAGCATATCCAATATATAAGTGAAAAATATAAAAAATATCCGAATAATAATTTTCAAAAAGATTCAATATAAAATATTTTGTTTAATTATTTTAAATAAATAAATAGAGTTTTTATATTCAAATAAAAATTATTATTATTTTATCATTTAGTTTTTGATTATTACTCATAAAATTCCTTTATTTTAAGACTAAATTAATTATATTTTGTGTAAGTGTTGAAATGATTAAACTATTTGGTATATAAAACAAATTGTTATCTATATAAAGGTGAATAATATAGTATATTAATTTTCTATGAAATCTGTGAATTGTTTTTTAAAAATAGATGTATTTAATCTATACAAACATATTAAATAGTATGTTTTAAAAATATATACACTAGAAAAATAGGTTCTTTTGGTACAATGTTATCAAATGATAAAAGGTTTATATAAAATATCATTTTGCTTACTTGAATTAATATCCAAGATACATATGAACAACCAACTCCATGTAGAAACAATTGAAACTATAATCAATCTTATATTTTGAAAATAAAAGATAATGAAAATATCCGTGCGGATCAAAATCTTAGTACTTATATTGTTTCATTACATAAGTAGTTTTAGTAAAAACATGAAGATTTATAGGGTTGACGTTAATAGGGTTGTGTAATGAGCAAAAGACTGCATCTTAGCCACATGTCATAAGAACTACTCACGAGACTTTGGAAAAACGACAGCATTCTTGTTAAATTGCTTATTGCCGCATAATCTAACAGTTGGTATGTGGTCTCAGTTGCAACTTGCAGATGCACGCTTCTGTCGTCACATCTGATCAGCCTCCACGTTTAGGACTCCAGTTTTTTATATAAACTCTGACCGGAAAGGCAGATACAAATCGATTCGCTTGAACAAGATCTCCTTTAAAAGGAAACTAATCCGGTTTGAAATTAGAAATGCATGGAGGTTTGGGTGTTCAGTTTTTCAATTTAATTTGATTCGGGTTTGTTTTTGGTTATTAGCAGTTTTTTTAATCGGACCGAATTGGTGGTTGGATTGGGTTAAACCGTGAACCGAAAACATATATGGATAAGGTGGTTTGTTTGTAATTTATTATTAAAAATAAATTTTAATTATTCTATTTTTGAATCATTATAACAGTTACAAATAAAAATTATATTTTATTATATTCACATTTTTAAAAAAGAAATCACAATTTACAGTGGTAAACAAAATGGTGAAATGTTAATTTTATATTTTCTTTCCATTTAGTTTATATTTAAATTTTATTTCATTATTTTATTTAATAAATTTAATAACGAAATTTTTTTTATATTTGAATAATTGACTGAAAATCATTTACAAAGCATTTTGATTTAGTACTGGTTTTACTTTATGAATGAAGTCAATTGAATTCGGTTGAACCGACTGAAACCGGTCACACCATATTCATGAATGACTCAAAAATTTCAATCTTAATTACTGATCGGGTTTTAAGAACACTGGATTCTAGAGAAACTTATCGGTTCGCTTGCACTAAACTAAAGTTCGATTCAGTTGTTTGGTTTAAATATTTCGTTAGCTTTTTAGTTTAAAAATCTTCGATTTGGTTTTGAAACGAATAATTTCATTGGTAATGTGGGACCTTTCCTCAACGTCAAAATCTTTTTGACGTATAATTCATTGGATAGCAAAAAGATTTAGTTAAATAGAAACGGATTCGAAAAATTCAAAGATTTGCAAGCTCGACAACAAGACAAAGAGTCAAAGACAAATAAATCCTTTGAAAATAATATAGGAGTTGAGTGATGAACGTCCAGACTAAACAGTAGTCTTTCTTTTAGATCTAGAACCACAATAACTACAACATACAAAGCGACCACAAGTACAGTAATAAGTAGCAGCGAATTCCAACATGGCCTTCACTATCTCCACGGTAAGATCTGGGTGATCGACTACGAAAGCCTTGAACTCTGTAGAACTAGAAATCTCATCTTTGTTGATTTTGATAACACTGATGGCTGCATCACTGAGAGCTTTGTCAAAAGGGATTTGGGAAAGCTCGAGAACTTTAAGAGCATTGGAAGCGTTAAGAGATGATATAAGTTCCATTCTGCATAAGTCACGTAGATGCGGAATCTCGTATGTCAGCGGCACGATAGAGTGACATTACATGTTGCTTTGCTTTCTCTGAAAGCACTGAGCCATCGCCGTAGATGAACTCAACAAAAGCCTCTAACTCTTCTTGTTTAAGCTCCCAGAGAGTGATTGTCTCTAGCCTGGACGAAGCCTTGCATTTGTCTTCTTCAAACATCTTCGCAAACACCTCTGATCTTGCAGACTATATATATGAATTCAGTATATATGTAATGTAATTAAAGAGCATCAGTAGTGAAACTGTTTCATGTAAGAGCGTTTCTGTGTATTAAAATAATTATGATAAAAGGAAAAGGAAAGAAGTCCGACCAAAATAAGCTTATGGGCAGAGATAGCTGCCTTTTTACCACATGCCTTGAGCCGTACATCAACTTGCTGCTGTTTCAAAACCTTTAGAAATCCACCAAAGAAATGCTCTTTATTTGTTTGTGTCCCCATAACCTGATTAGATCTGCTAAACGATTGTAGGTTCTGTTTTTTTATGTTGTGCAATCAACGATTGTAGGTTCTATATATATAAAGAGAGAACCTAGACGGTCAAAGTTACTCTTTACTTCTACGTTCGTTTTCGAAGACTTTGGAAATGAAGGAGACTTTACTATTACAATATTAAAAGAGCTTAATAGTTTTGTATTGATAATTTAATTAAACAAAACAGATGTCTCAGCAATTGACCACTCAGCATGTTGTAAAAGAACTAATCAGGCGGCGACCCTAATCGAGATTTTTCATATGATTATATTCAAAAATAACAGCAAAAAACAGAGAATTATTTTTCAATAAAAATAAATAAATAAGAGCAAGAGAGTATGTTTTGAGAAGAAAAAAAACAGAATTCAATAGTGAATCAATGTGTGAACAAACAAAAACCAGAGCTGTTGAGATTTTCTTTTTTAAAAAAAACTGAAGCAAGACACAAAAGAATAAATAAGAGATTTAGTTTTGAATTTAAAAATCTGAACCGTAACCCAAAACATTAGTTTAACCCTAAAAAATAAGAGAAATTGCATCTCCTATACACGCATAACCTCAATATTTGTATTCATGGAAAAAATAATTTATTGAGATGTTTTTTTAAATAGCACCCCTACTCAACCTAAATAACGCTTATATATTATGTTTTAGATTTTTTGGGGTTTATTCCAATGTTTTTATTTTTTTTTTTTGTTTGGTAAAGATACAACTTTTTGTTTGGAAGTCGTTCAGAATTGCCTCTTAAAATGAAAATGTCATCTTCTCCAAGCTTGATCTCCTCCATGACTGTGCTACCGCGGGACCACCGGACTTCTTCGTCGTTGTCATCTCGTCCCGTGAGCTTCGTAATGTCGCCGGAATCGGACCTGGAGCACCATAGCCTACCACCTCCGGCTCTGTGTCATCATGCTCGAGAGGTTGCAGGCACAATTGAGAGGAGTGAATTGAGCGCACCAGTCAATATGTCTCGATCGATTCAAAGCATATGAGACTGAAAGATCGAAGCTTGAGGCCGAGGACGTCATATTAAGCAGTTCTGGTGTCCACGAACCGATCGATTCAAGTAAGCTTTCGGGTCGTGGGAGATCTGAGCTTTTGCATCTTTTGTGATTCTGGAAGTTTGGTCCCTGGTCTTTGTGACTCTTTGATTTTGATCCCAAAACTTTCAAATAGGAAGATTTTTCATCAGTTTTGCCGCAAAACATTAATATGGGTTGAGGTTGCCTCCAAGGTTCTTACGTCTTTTAGTGAAAGTTATTATACCTTTAGCCGACCATTGATCGAAAAATCCAACTAATAATAATGATATATAATTGATTCATACTACTTAACTGATTAAGTTTGAGTCTATAGTGATAATTAACTACTGATCGGAAAACCCAACTAA
Source organism: Brassica juncea (assembly GCA_018703725.1). NCBI lineage: Eukaryota > Viridiplantae > Streptophyta > Magnoliopsida > Brassicales > Brassicaceae > Brassica > Brassica juncea. The sequence goes on along the minus strand of CM031936.1, from coordinate 60,839,629 downwards.
CAATAATAATGTCTGGATAATTACTTAAGTTATCTGACTACTAACATAGTAACCAGCTACAAAAACATATATTCATTAGCCGGCCAAATTAATTTATAAACTAGAGAACATATTTGTTAACCGTCTAAACTAATTTAACACTAATATTTTTGACAGCTCTTCGATTGCAAAATGTTCACTAAAAAAACAAAGGAAAACGACCACATAAAACTAAAGGGAGAAAGCTTCACTAGTAAAACATGTCGAGAAGATTATCGGAGAGCCATCTGGCATTAGAGGAAGACATGTCGAGAAGTAGTAGAGAAGGAACATTGGCTTGTTTCTCTCTCTTTCAAGCACTCATAGGGATAACAATTTCTGAGCTTTGAAGGTGATTTGCAGTGAACTATCTCTCTTTGCTTAAACTCTTTATTCTTTCCTTCTACACAAATTTTTTTTGCTTGTTTGATGGAAACAAACACTTACATTGAAAAATTCCATATATTTATTCTAATAAAATAAACACTCTAGTTCTAACATTATTTCTGATGGTTAACATCGATTGGGAGAATGACTATTTTAAATTGTATAGAAGATCCAAGAACAAAAATTTAAAAGAAGAGAATTTCACGAATAATTGTTTTTGGCTATCAAAATCTGGAAAAACCACAAGAAATTATGTAACTCCACATCCAATTATTAATTTATAATTACCTTACAAAAAAACATCTTCTAAAAGGTAACAAATAATATTTATTTTAGAAATTTATAATTAATTATTAAGATAACATGGTTTATTTAGTGTTTTAATAACAATAACATATACAAGATTTAAAGTAATATGTATAATCTTAATTAGTAAAAATCAATATTAAAAATTTAATTTGATTACTTGAACTTTTTGCCAATTTGATCCATCCTGTTTGTGCTGAATACTAATATAAAGAAAATAAACATGTACGCAGATGTACATATCAAAATCTAGTTTTTATTAAAACAATCAAAGAATATATTTTGAGATACTGCATGGTGAATACTTACAAAAAAGGTGTGGTCCTAATATTAGAAAAAAAAAACTTAGGTATATGTAAAGAGTTTGTTACTATTTTGTGCTGTATAATAAGTTCGTAAACATTCAAAGTCTTATTAGAATCAACAATTTCTTCTGCAGTTAATACTTTTTTTACAGGAAATTACACTCAATTCCAGCTATATAAACATTTTTATAGGTAAAAAAAACAAAAAAAAAACATTTTTATAGGTAAAAAGGAAAAGGCAAAACAAAAACAAACCCAAAAATAAAGAAGTGAATCATCACCACTCCTTCATCGAGGACCAGAGAGCTCAATGGCTTCGACGACAAGAGATGATTCTTGGATATAATCGGAGTAATACCTCATCCGCGGCGAAGAACTCACCATACCCGACGGCAACGGTGGTGGCAGTGACTCCGCCCCACCGTTCTGCGACGATTCCCATCTCTCAGCCAAGCCGTCACCTTCAAGCATTTTCATAACTTCGGACATTTTAGGTCGATTAGATGGATTGAACTGAGTGCAAAGAAGAGCAACTTGAACTATCTCTTCGAGCTCCACTCTATCGTACTTGTCGTTAAGATCTTTGTCTATTAATTGCTTTAGTTTCCCTTCTTGATGCAGCTTTTTTACCTGCCATGTTTTAACAAGTCTTATCTCAGACCAATAAACCAAACCAAATTGAAATTTATTCTTTCTTCGATATGACCTGCAATTCAATTTAGACCGAACCAAATTCTAACGCTTATTTATGCTAATGAAACATATCCAAATGGAACCAAAACCTATCCTAGAAGTTCTAAATCTATTCCAAATCAAAATAATGGTTTATCTTTTTTCATAAAATGACTCGCAATTCGAACTTAACTGGAATCAAATCAAGGATAAACCAAACTCAAACCAGCACTAATTCTAAACAGAACAGAGTTTAAACCAAGTCACAAACACAGAACCAAAATTAAACCAATACCGAGTTTAAATCTAAACCGACTCTGAATCCAGATCTATACTATTATTTGTAAAGTGATTTTTTGCAACTGAACTCTCACGTTAAAAGTTAAAGTGGTTAATATTGTTTATACTCTTAATGAATAAAATATAAAATTTAGGTAAAAGTTAAAAATGAATTTAAAATTTATTTGATTAGATAAGTTATTAAAATTAATAATAATAAGAATTATCCAAAATATAAAAATACATTTTAAAATAAAATGATAATTCATATATATATTATGTTCTAATCCGAATAATCTTTTAATAAAAAATTCAAAAACAGAAAATACGTGACTAAATATTACTAAATTAAATTTTTTAATCTTATATTATTGAAAAGAAAAAGATTTTCAAAAAATTTATAATAAGTAAGTATTTTTAAATGAAAACATAAATAATAGTTTATCATTATAATCTTTGAATTAGTAATGCATGTATTGTATTAATAAGTAATCTCAAATTTTATGTTTGTTTAAGGGTCTATACAAGCAAGACCGAACCGAACCAAACCAGAATTGCAACGAATTACCTCCAAGTTTCTAGGAAGTGAAGCAAGAAACAGGGTAAAGAAGACTTACCCAATCGAGCATGACCCCTTTCTGGTGTGAGGAACGGCCAAAATCAAGAGCTTTCTGACCAGTGATGAGCTCAAGAAGTAGTATGCCAAAGCCAAACACATCAGTCTTCTCCGAGGACTGACCAGTGGACAAGTACTCAGGTGCAATGTGGCCAACGGTTCCACGAACCGCCGTGGTCACATGTGAATCTCTATGGTCTAGAAGCTTGGCTAACCCGAAATCACCAACAACTGCCTCAAAGTCTTCATCTAACAAAATGTTAGCTGCTTTCACATCACGGTGTATAATCTTGGGGTCACACTGCTCATGGAGGTACACTAATCCCCTTGCAGTACCAACCGCTATCTTCTTCCTTCTCGACCAGTCTAATGCTGCTTCTCCGCGGATGTGATCTAACCAGCAAATATTGAAACTTTAAAGCGCTTGAGAAAGAGCAAAAAAAAAACAAATGGTTTTGGAAACTGCATTTACCTTTTAAGCGTGAAGCCACGCTTCCATTAGGCATGTAAGGGTAGACCAAGATTCTCTCATTGTTGCTACTACAGAAACCGCGGAGCCTGAGGAGATTGCGATGAAGAGCCAGACTTATAGTCTCTACTTCTGTCTGAAACTGGACTTCTCCGCCTGCAATGTTACAGTCTTTGAGACGTTTTACAGCCACCAAAGATCCGTCGCTTAAGTGTCCTTTGTACACAATCCCGTATCCGCCTCTTCCGAGGATGTTCTTTGTGTTGAAATGATTGGTTGCGGATCTAAGCTCTTTGAATGTATACCTCTTCAAGTGTCCCAAGCTCACCTCTGGATCATATTGCTCTGCTAAATATCCATTATTAAGATGGGGCCTGTTGTAAAAAGCACAAGATGAAAGCAAAGCCTGTTTCAAGAAACTAACCATTAACGTCGAAAAATATTTGCTTGTTACGTCGATATCTCCACCAGAGAAACATTCCACTTGTAAATATAACCAAGAAAGCTGCGCTGAAGCTTGCGGCGAAAGCAACAGCTACGTGATGGCCATTGGTACGATATCTTGATTCATCTAAAACAAAACCAACCAAATAAGTAAGTGATGAGAAGGTCCATCGAAGCAAAAGTAGAAGCAGAGGGCTAATTACCTGATGGATCGTCTTGTGGAAGCGTGAGAGGCTCGGGGAAGACAGCAGAACAGTTTGCAACAGCTTTTGGGCCACAGATCAACCCGTTACCCATTACCCTTAAAGAGTCCAAGAAACAAAATAAACTTAGTTTTCGCCTCACTGGAGAGATATAAACTTGGATAAGGCTATAGTAAAGCTTACTTGAAAGTTCTGGCAGACACTTTTGGCAGCGAACCGCTAAGATTATTATACGAAATGTCGCTGCACATTAACGAATCAAATAACAAATAAGTTGGTAAAAGTGTATTTGGTTCTTCGACCATGAGTCAATAGAAAACAGAGTGTAGTGGAACATACACTAGAGTTAGTCCCTCGATCTTGGACAGAGACTGAGGGCAAGTTCCTGAAAGACTGTTATTGTTTAACCGCCTGAAAAAAAAGACAAATGAACAAGAACGGAATAAGACACTGACATTTGAACTGGAGGAGTTCCATAAACATGTAACAAAAAGAATCCCAAAAGGAACACTGACAAGTAATTCAAGTTGCTGAGTTCTCCAAGTGAGGCCGGAATCTCCCCCGTGAATGAATTGTTCGAAAGATCAAGTGTCTGAAGCTTCTCCAGCCTCCCAATCGTATCAGGAATTGGACCAGAGATCGCATTGTTTTGCAACAACCTGCACCACCACAAACCTTAAGCTCAACAAGAACACTAGCAAAAGCTTCACAGAACAAGAATCAAACATAGCAAAGAAGAGTATATAACTTACACAGATTGTAGATAACTGAGGTTTCCGATTCTAGGAGACAATGTACCAGACAAGCTTTGGCTAGGAAGTCCCCTGTTTCATTAAGCAGACAAAGACATAAGTCTCAAAAGATCTATTTTGGTTTCTCTGTCTTGTGTAATAGAGAGAAGAGAGAAGACTCACAGCGTCGAGACATAGCCATCAGTGCAAGTGACCATTCTCCAGCTACATGGATCAACTGAATTCACATCCCAATTCGCAAGAACATTGTACGGGTCATTTAGTTCATTCTTTATAGCCACCAAAGCAGTCACTGCTCGTTTCAAACCAAACAAAAACATGAAAGTTTCAGACTGAGATAACAAAATCTAGCTTCAAAACTCTAGTGAATTCTCTTATTCTAAAAGGTGCATGTTTATCTATTAAAATAGAAAAAAACTCACAGAAACCCCATCAAACTTTAATGTAACGGAGTGAAACTTTTCCTCATAGAAAGACGAAAAACATGAGTTGGTATTGATTTACTTTATATATGGCTCTGGTGAGAGCATTTAAAGCTGATATTCATTATTCAATAAATACAAAAATAACACAATCCACACAAAACATTCGCCAAAATCTTCGCAAAAAAAAAAAAGAAGAAACATAGTTAAACAAAGATGATAAATTGCTCAGAGAAACTCTAGTCTGAAATCCTGTGTTTGGGCCATATATATAATCAAGCTTTTTCTTTCTTTCAGAAACTGAGATGGCTCCAAAGAAGAAGAAGACTGACCTTCATAGTTAACACCAGTAGGAGAAAGTGTAGCGGAAGAGACATCAAGGAACCATGCCAAAACCAGAAACCATAATCTCCAGAGCACCAATCTCGCACCTTCCATGGCTATATTCCCTCTTAAAGCAATCAACTTTTGTAAGGAAAAAGAAGTTTTCAGAAAACCCACAAACTCATTTTTCTCGCTCCCACATGTGAAGGCATTTGCTTCTGACTCTCTTATCTTTCTATCTTCTTTCTTCCCCTGTCTTTTTCAGACACAGAAACTACCTCGAGCAATCTTTTTCAAATCCAATGGAGTGAAAGGAGAAGACCGGCTTACAAAGAGAATACTTGGATGAAGCATTCAGAGAATGAGTGCTACTGACTAAACGAGAAGGAAGAGAGAGAGAGAGAGAGAGAGAAAAAAAAACTATGGAAGTGTGAAGAGAATTTTTCCCGAGAAACAAAGCAAGCAAACCACGAAAATGCCCTGAAAGTCTGAGAATTTTTTCTAGAGATCTGAGAAAAGGAATGCACAAAAGCAATTGAATGATACTGCCTCTTTGGTTTTATTATTTTTAATCTTTTCTTACTTGGGTAACTATTGGCTATTGAGTAGTTAATCTCTACAGCATTCTAAATTTTTAAGTAGTTTTCCTTCTGATTCCACACCACTATTACCTAATCACCTAATCCATTTGCATTCTTTCACTGCAAACAAACAAAATAAAAATATGAGAGAAAAATGGAATTAAAAAATCATAAAAAGGTACCAAACAAGCAAAATCCCAAATGAAAATGCCAAAAACACACACAGAAAGATACTGACAGAATAACAAGAAAAGAAGAGACACTCTGTTTTTCTCCCCTTTTCAAGTTTTTTTATTTACACTCTTTTTAAAAATTATATTATTAGTAGGAACAAAAAAATAGTGTAATTTTTATGTTTCATGATTTCAGTTTGAATTCTTTTCGCTTTGCTTTCGGACAGATTTTTCAAGGACACACTTTAATATACAAAAATGTGATTGGACTGAAAGGATGGGTCACAGAGAAAGAAAAGATAAAACGAAAAAACATAGTGAAAAAAAAGTCCTTTTTGTTGGGCAGATCACGTTCATAGCCTTGTCTCTTATCTTGTTGGCTTTTTCTAGCTTCAATAATTTTCCCTTTTTGAGTTTTTGTCAAACCAAAATAACATTTTCTAATATATATATATATATATATTTATATATATATATATATATAGATAACCTCCTTTTGTGCACCAATAATTTACAATCCTTTATTTTAACATAATAATTTACAATCTTAATGCAGTTTTGATGTAAAATAATTTACAATCTTAATGCAGTTTTGATGTAAAGAGCATTGTATACAACAAAATTTGCAATTTACTTTTTCATTTTTCATTTTTCATTTTTCATTTTTCATTTTTCATTTTTCATTTTTCATTTTTCATTTTTCATTTTTCATTTTTCATACTGATACTCTTCAGTAGCATGGTTAAGTATTTTTGTTAACGAGCTTATACTTTTTTTTTATTTGAGAGTTTTTATTTATTTTGAGTTATATATTTCTTTTTTTTTTTGCTAAAATTGTTTTTGACTTAAATATTCCTTATGTTTTACCCACTCACATGTGAAAATTTTACAATTTTTTAAAAAGATATCAAACTTACCTTTTTATGCAAACGTAATTGCTGTGTGAAGTTATATTATTCGATTTTGTAATATCAATTACTTTCTATTTTTAAAATAGTAATTCTATCATTAAGCAGACAAAGACATAAGTCTCAAAAGATCTATTTTGGTTTCTTTGTCTTGTGTAATAGAGAGAAGACTCACAGCGTCGAGACATAGCCATCAGTGCAAGTGACCATTCTCCAGCTACATGGATCAACTGAATTCACATCCCAATTCTCAAGAACATTGTACGGGTCATTTAGTTCATTTTTTATAGCCACCAAAGCCGTCACTGCTCATTTCAAACCAAACAAAAACATCAAAGTTTAAGACTGAGATAACAAAATCTAGCTTCAAAACTCTAGTGAATTCTCTTATTCTAATAAGACAATGAATGGCGACATACGGAAGTGCGGAATTGTAGTATTATTTTTGAAATACGCACTTTGTCACCAATCACGTTGTCTTTTCTGCATTTGCGTTTTTACAAAAAATGAAAAAAAATACTGTAGCGTATTTCGATGCATGCTGTTAGAGGAGTAAAACCGCTTTTACTTTCTCCCACACCATTTGAGCAGCGTTTTTTCCAATACCGCACTTGACACTGTAGCTAACTCAAGGACTGCCTCACAATCCTTCTCTATATCCTCCAGACAGGCGAGCTCTTCTTCGATGATGAGTCCTCTATCCTTGATCTCTTCCAGCAGATCGATGTTAGCCATTACTTCTTGAAGTTGGATTTCTGCGCTAACCTCCTTCTTCTTATTCTTCTATTTGTCTTTCAAAGACCGTAGAATACCTCTGTAGTTATCCACAATCTCTTGGCGTGCAGCTTGAGAGGCCCGGCGGATATCCTAGTCGCGACGAGCGACAAGTTATTTGTTTCTGGCAGTTAAAGTAGCCACCTCGCTTTTAAAGACACTCCTTTCATCTAGAGCTCTCTTCCATTCATCTTTGAAGGCCCATAGTTCTCCGGCTCATTTCTTATTCTCTATTTGGTAGGCTTCGAGTTCAAACCGAGAGAACTCAGTAATATGAGAAAGATATTTCAAATTTTAATTACTGACGTACAATTGTTCTGCTAGTCTACTGATTTAGTTACCGAGTTCCAGTTTTAATGAGATAGTTGTGCCGAGTTCTACTAGTTTTACTGAGTTAGTTGTACCAAGTTCTACTAGTTTTATGGAGATAGTTATACAAAGTTCTACTAATAATACTTACGTAATTGTACCAAGTTTTAATAGTAATGTACTGAATTCTATTGAATAAGTTATACTTATTCCTACTGACGCAGTTCTAACAAGTTACCGAATTCAGATCTGTAAATAGTTAGTTCTACTGACGCAGTTTTTATAGTAATGTTGTACTAAAATTCACTAAAAAAAACTATAAAAGGTAGAACATTAATTCAAAAAACCCCAAAATTCATCTTAAGAAACCCTAACTCGAAAATCCTGAACAATCATAACCCTTCTCTATGAAGTTGAATGAAAAACTATAATTCTTATGCCGATTTTGATATGATTGTGAATATCTTTCTTAGGAGATTTTTTCTCATTTATAATCACCAACTTTTTTTTTTTTTTTGTTCCCTCTTAAAGCTGATTTAAATTTCATTAATCGTCTCTTTTCTTAATTGAACCGAGTTCTGTTTACACTTTTACATTGTGAGCCTTTTAAATGGACATAGTCCATCACTATAAGTCTATAACATTGATAAAAAAAAAAAAACTAAATCGAAAAGCTAAACTAGAGAAGTAAACCAAAGTGATAACCGGTTTTATCATTACAAGTTACAACATTGATATATGCATATGTGTCACCTGAATCGTATCTCCGAGACGAGTCACTGGTTTTAACATATCTCCATCGCCGTTTTCTCTGCCTCCCCCTCAGATCTGATCCTCCGCGGGGTTACAATATGACGTCTTCATCCGCCGTTAAGTCCCTCTTCCCCGTTTACTCCGCCGTCGCATGCGTCTTCCTTCTTCTCTCACCGGCTTTGGCCTCCGAGTCAGATCACAAGGTTAGATTTGAATCTTCAGTGTCTGCCGTTTTAGCTGTAGCTCGATTAGAGTTCTTTGCTCGTAGATCTCGCTGTTGCATGCTGTATGTGATTGTTTTCTTGGCTCGGATCTGTAAAATTTTGAGTGTGTTCGGGATTGGAGGTTCGATTCAGCTGCAGCATCATAGATTAGGTTGATATGGTTTCTAGTTTTCGGTTTGATTGAATCGACAAAGTCCAGTTGGTGCTTGTGGCAGGCCTGTTTGATGTACAAAACGCTTTCATTCCTCTCGTTTGATCCCTTTTGTGTGTTCCATCCGTTCTCATTTACCCCGAGTGATGAAATTTGTGTCTTCTGATTTTTTTCTTTTTCCAGTATCAAGCTGATGAGCAAGTTACTCTTTGGGTTAACAAAGTTGGCCCATATAATAATCCACAAGAAACGTATAACTATTATAGCCTCCCCTTTTGCCGCAAAACTGAAAACAGCATTCACAAATGGGGTGGTCTTGGTGAGGTCCTTGGTGGAAATGAGCTCATCGACAGCCAGATAGACATAAAGTTCTTGAGTATGTTAGTTCTTATGCTATTTTTTCTTTCAAATTTTTTTTTTATCTTGATTGCACAACACTTACATTGCCTACTTCTGTTTTACTTCCAGAAAATGTTGACAGAAGCGTGATCTGTCGATTGGAACTTGATGAAGCTAAGGTCAAGCATTTCAAAGATGCCATCGAAAATAGTTACTGGTTTGAATTATTTATGGGTATGTGTCACGTTTACTTATACAAAGTATCAAAGAAAAAAAAAGTTGATTCTTTTGACTGCAAAAGATTTACTGCCAGTAGTATTTGAATGAAAGTGTCTATGCACATCAAGGGAATTCAACTTGCTGCGCTATGAACATTGTTAAAATGAGCTAATACTACAATATCACCGTAAATCCTCTATTCTTGTATCAGTGTACCGTGTAACTAATTTTTGGCATTTTGCATTTGCTAATCTGTTGTCTTTCTTCTTATTGGCATTTTATGTTCATGGCGTACGTGGATGCAAGTTCAGATGATCTGCCTTTGTGGGGTATGCTATTTTCTTATATTCAGTTTGAATGACCAAATTTTTGGTTTCACTTCCTGACATAGATTGTTGACTATCTCATTGTTGTTATAGGCTTTGTGGGCGAGCTGCCTCCTGGAAAAAATAGTGAAAACGGCAAGCATGCTCTTTACACTCATAAGAGTATTAATGTCAAATACAACAAAGACCAGGTCAGTTGTCTCTTTGCCATTAAGTAGTATTAAGGATCTAATATTTTCTTTTCTGTGATCTGATTTTTTTTCTTGTTTGCATAGATTATTCATGTGAATCTCACACAAGATAATCTAAGGCCGTTAGAAGCAGGGAGGACGGTGGACTTGACATATTCTGTAAATTGGATCCCAACGGATGTCACATTTGCTCGTCGTTTTGATGTTTATCTAGACTATCCATTCTTCGAACACCAGGTAAATCATATTTTTTTTTTATGTCTTACCGTTTTCATGCTTCTGCTAGTGTAATTACAATAGAAGCCATTTTTCATTCTTGTTGATGGAACTGCTAAACCATGACTCAAGATTTTTTTTTTTTTATTGGAAGCTTTTCGTGAGGGTTTTTAATGAATTTGTTTATCATGCAGATCCATTGGTTCTCCATCTTTAACTCGTTCATGATGGTTATCTTCCTCACTGGTTTGGTCTCAATGATATTAATGAGGACTCTCAGAAATGATTATGCTAAGTATGCTCGGGAAGACGACGACCTGGAGAGCTTGGTGATGTCTCATGAACCCCTTATCTAGAGTAGTTGCAGAAGTTCTTTTAATATTACTAATATGTTGTCAACTTGTCATTTTATCTTCCTTGTAAGTACAAGAGTGTGGAGCAACTTCTGACGGTTTGTATTATTGAGCACAGGAACGGGATGTAAATGAAGAAGCTGGATGGAAACTCGTGCACGGAGATGTGTTCCGGCCACCAAGTAGTCTGGTTCTTCTCTCGGCTGTTGTTGGTACAGGTGCACAGTTGGCTTTGCTTGTTCTTCTTGTCATATTGATGGCAATCATTGGGACACTTTATGTTGGGTATGTATTACACTCTTACTGTCAATCAACCTCTCATGGAATAAGAGTTTGGCTTTTGTCTGAATATCAATTTTGCAATGAAAACTTCTCATCCTGGTTTAACCTTATTTAGGAGAGGAGCGATAGTCACAACTTTTATAGTTTGCTACGCCCTGACGTCATTTATATCTGGTTATGTGAGCGGTGGAATGTACTCAAGAAGTGGGGGTATGTTGTATCCTTCTCTGTTGAAAACAGCAAGCAAGCTGTCCAATAATTTACCTTGAGTTGACCCATTCTCAAATTTCTCTTATGCTTGTTTGTTCAGGCAAACATTGGATCAAGTGCATGATCCTCACAGCTTCTCTCTTCCCATTCTTGTGCTTTGGGATTGGATTCCTCCTAAACACAATTGCCATATTCTACGGATCTCTTGCTGCTATTCCCTTCGGAACAATGGTGGTTGTTTTCGTAATTTGGGGCTTCATTTCGTTCCCTCTCGCCCTCCTCGGGACAGTCGTTGGTAGAAACTGGAGTGGTGCTCCAAACAATCCATGCCGAGTGAAGACAATCCCACGTCCAATCCCTGAGAAAAAATGGTACTTGACACCATCAGTAGTCTCTCTTATGGGAGGTCTCTTACCCTTTGGCAGCATCTTTATTGAAATGTACTTCGTTTTCACATCATTCTGGAATTACAAGGTAAAAATCTCTTACGACTTAGAAAGAGCAACACTTACTCTACATTTCTTGATGGGCTTTTTATTGTTGTTGTCCCGTGACAGGTATACTACGTGTACGGGTTCATGTTGCTTGTCTTTTTGATTCTTGTTGTGGTGACCGTCTGTGTGACGATTGTGGGAACATACTTCTTGCTGAATGCGGAAAACTATCACTGGCAATGGACGTCGTTCTTCTCAGCCGCTTCTACCGCGGTTTACGTCTACTTATACTCGATCTATTACTACTACGTGAAGACAAAGATGTTTGGGTTTTTCCAGACCAGTTTCTACTTCGGATACACCTTGATGTTCTGTCTGGGCCTCGGAATCCTTTGCGGTTAGTTTTCTCTTCATTCTCTCATCTCACTTCAAAAGTGGCATTGGTTTGATTGTTTTGGTAACTGGGAAAAAATGTGCAGGAGCTGTTGGGTTCTTAGGATCGAATCTGTTTGTTAGAAGGATCTACAGAAACATCAAGTGCGACTAGAAAAAGTGACCGAACAAAAAAACGCGGTAAAGATGGATCGTGGAATGTTCTTGGAGGCAGTTAATTCTGTTAGAAAGAAGCTTCTAGGTTATTTATACACAAGGGAAAGTTGAGAAGGAAAGGAGGAAGAGGTTGTATGGTAATCAAAAAAGTTATATTGTGATTTGGTTTAATCTCCCCCTTTTAGTGATGTTTGCATCTGCTCTATTTATTTTAGGAAGCATCTTGCTGGTTCTATTGTCTCTATAGTCTGCTAGCCAGCCAGAATTCAATTTTCTAATTCTTTTAAAAATTGTATAACCACCACAAGAAAAAAAAAATGAAAACGTATTTTCATGCCCCGTAATCCCAAAATATTAAAGCCCAAAACTTGTTCGAGAAAAACAAAAATCATAAATCATAATTATTACTGAATCATATGACCAGTTGTTTAGTTTAGATACAAACAAGGAGTCGAATGTGCGAGTAGACTGTGAGCTGTCCTAAAGCGAGACCACGTATAACTCACCTCAACAAGATAGCGCAAAGTGTGTTAAACACAATCACACACACAAAAAGGTAACAAATCACTATTCTCCAAATAAAAGACGATAATCCAACAATCCACACGTTAAGCGCCACGTGGAAGATAGGATTCCGCAACAATCCCACCTTTTAATCTTCTTCGCACTCTCCACACCATTTCCAACAAGCCATAACTCACAAAGAAACCATCTCAAGTTTTCTAAGCACATAAAAAAAATGGCCTCAACAGCTCTCTCAAGCGCCATCGTCGGAACATCCTTCCTCCGCCGTCAAACAGCTCCTATCAGCCTCCGTTCCCTCCCCTTAGCCAACACTCAATCCCTCTTCGGTCTCAAATCAGGCACCGCACGTGGTGGACGTGTTACCGCCATGGCTACTTACAAGGTCAAGTTCATCACTCCAGAAGGAGAACAAGAGGTTGAGTGCGACGACGACGTCTACGTCCTCGACGCTGCTGAGGAAGCCGGAATCGACTTGCCTTACTCTTGCCGTGCTGGTTCTTGCTCCAGCTGTGCAGGTAAAGTTGTGTCTGGATCTGTTGACCAGTCTGACCAGAGTTTCCTCGATGATGACCAGATTGCTGAAGGATTCGTTCTCACTTGTGCGGCTTATCCTACTTCTGATGTTACCATTGAGACCCACAGAGAAGAAGACATTGTTTAAAACAAAAGCTCCATAACATGCTGCTTTTGATGGTTTCATAATCATTGTCTTTACATTTTGGGTTGAGTTTGTTGTTACTTTAGTAAAATCTATTGTTGTCTGTTGTAATTGTTTTTGGTTTGGCCCACCTTCTGGTAAAGATCAACGGATAACAAAAAAAAAAAAGAAAAAGATTCAAAACTTATGATCTTGCAAATCCTGGAAAACTTCAGATGAGAATCCAAACATTATCTTTAGACTATCTTTTGTGGTGCACCTTTCATGAAATTCTAACATTATCTTTCTTTTATTCATTTACTTGTTTAAAGAAAAAATACTCATCCGTTTTGCATTAAAAGTAAAATTCCGTTACAAAATAAACGTTGTCTTATGATTTCAATGTAATTTATGTTATTAATTTATCTATTTAACTTCTAAAATATTAAGAAAAAAATAAAAACAATACTTCCTCTCTTTCAAAATGTTTCATGTTTTAACATTTTCATACTTATTAAGAAAACATATCGAATTTCAGTTGTTAATATATTATTTTCAGTAATTAACTATATCCTGTGAATTTTAACCAATAGTATTTTAATAACTACAATTATGTTTTTTTTTAAAAAAAAATTTACAATCTAATCTATTAAAATAGAGTCCTATTTTTTATCTACTGTTAGAAGTTGTTTTTAAATTTTAGACCCTTTCAAATTTGTTACTAGACTATATATATTTTGGACCCTTTAGTTACAATAATATTATCACACGCTCCTTAGATAATACAACCAGATTACTAAACCAATATCTATTATATTAAAACCAAACCGATGTCTTAATTTGAAATTAAACTAAAACTAAATCGACAGGTTTTCTACTATTATAAAAACAATACAATATATAGATGAGATCGTCTTTGTTTTTCTTCAGATCGCTATCTGCGACATAACAAAATCTAATTATTTTATATTTTGTCCATCTTTCATTACACTAACATTCTAACAAATATTCACTTTTCATGTATTGGTGTGATCTTCTTTCTTACTACAGAGCATATTTAGACCTGAATCACTTCTTTTATGTTAGACTTACAGAAACCTCCCAACACAGTATTGTATGCATTCAACCATTCTGTAGAATCAATATCAATGTTCTACTGATAAATAAATTGAATGTTGAGTTAGATTTGTTAGCTTACGATTGAACCACAAATAAATACATTCTAAGTATTTTACAACAACTCTTTTATGTTAGAATGCCCTTTTACAAAAAAAAAACAACTCTTTTATGTTAATACTATATTTTTACATGCGTTCACGTATTCATGAGCTTCATAGAGATTTTTTTTTGTTTTCTTTTCAATCCACTGTCATAATAAGAAGATAAAGAACATAGACTGTAAGAAATGGATTAGTATCAGAAATATAGCAGGATTGAACTAACACAGAAACTGAAAAAGAAAATTGGTTTTGGAAATTTGAAATATAAACTACTAACCCGTGAAATCTATTTTGACTTTTGGGATGACAGATAAGAACTAACAAACAAAAACAGAGCAAGAAAAAGAATCAAAGAATCAAGAAGATCTAAATTTACACAAAAAAGAGTAAAAGGAAAAACAGAGAATGAAGAAGTAAACAGATACAGAAATAGAGAACTAAACCGACACATAAACATAGAAATAGAAGAACTAAAATAACATAGAATGTGAGAACCAAGAACTGAACAAACATATATAGATGAAATTTGCTTTGCAAAATCAAAGATTGATTTTGCTTTTGGTGCTTCGAACATCAACTTTTCGTTTTCCATGACTCTATCTCTCAAATCACGGTGTGATCTACAAGGATTAACAGCAGATCAAGTATAAGACTTCGGTAAAGATGATAACCTTTAATTTTCCCCCAATTGGCATAGCAAACCTCATGCATGTCTTGAGAAACAAAAAGCTATAAGAAGATCAATTGATTTCGTAAACAATTTTGGAATCACAGTTTCGATCGGTCCTTCGAAGAAGAGAGAGAGAAACAAAGAACTTGATTTATGTTTTTTTTTTAAAACACAAAACTTGATTTATGTTCTCTTTACTTTTCACTGACTGAAACAATTTTCTTAACAAAAAAAATTGTTGACCTTACACACGTTTTTTCTTCTTCAAAACAAAATATTTTACGCGTTTGGGCTTAATTTTGTTTCTTTGTCAAGTTACAATGTGGACCTAATCCATAAACAAGTTTAATTAGCAAATTTATGGATCTTAAAAGTCTATCTATTAATATTTTCGGGGTCAAATCTGTTTGATATTTTTGTTAACAAAATATAATAAAAGAAATTCCCATAAATTTTTAAATATATTTTAAAATAATTTTCAATATACATTTTTTGTTAAATATAATTTAAAAGTTTTATATATACATTTTTACAGAAAATTGTTAGTCTTAGTGTTTGATAAGATATATATATCTATAACACAATTAAGCATGTTTTCAACAATACACTTTGATAGTTACGACGTTAAAATATGTAAATTAAAAGAATATAATATTTAAGCAAAATTGACTTTTTTAATTTTAAAAACATAATTTCATAATTAATGATCAAGTTAAACCATTAAATTACTACATATGAACTATGTTACATTATGAACTATCACCATTCACATAATTGTAATACAAATCAATTCTATATACATAAAGAAAATATATTATGTAGATGTCAAAAATATATAAGCACGAAATATAAAATAAAATAACAGTTTGATAAAACAATATCCGCGCATAGCGCGGGTCAGTATCTAGTGTACCATTAAGAAAGCATTGAAAACTTAAAAATATATTTTTTTGAAACGAATTTTTTTTCTAAAACATGGATTTTTTTGGAACAGAGGAAATATGATTATAATAGTAAATAAAAGGCAACACAGAATATTTAACCATTCTTTTAACTGGCTTGAAACCTAGAACGATATTTAATTTAAAACCAAAGTTTTATTATTTTTAACACTACAAAGAGCTTTTTGAAAATTATTACTCCTTCCTCTTTAATAGATGACGTTTTAGCGAATTTCTTGTTTCAAATTATGTCATTTTCGCTTTTTAATGTAAAACTTATTAATTTTTAGGTAGTATAAATTTTTATATCCTCTATATTATTTTTATTGGTTAAAATATGGTTAGTTAGCTTTTTGAAAAAAATCTTGAAAATACCAGAGATGACTTTCCGGTAAGTCTTCTTATATAAATATGTTAGTTTTGCAATTGGCAAAGTCTTATCTCAGAAGACTTAAATGGAAATCGTCTAAATAAAATTAAATATTTAAGTTTTATTTTTTAATTGCAAAAGTAATCTCCAATGTTTTGAAAATCGGACCGGACACCGACTCGGTGTAGCTACTGGTTGACTGGTTGGACCGGTTCAATCGGTCGAACCGGGTTTTCTATTTATGAAAAATTAAATATATATAATTATATATTTATACTATATAAATTTCATTTCTACACATAATACATTCTCTATTCTTTTTTATTAACTAAAAACTAACAACAAACATAAATCTAACTATATATATAGTAAAAACTGAATAGTGAATACTATGTAAACTGAAATTGAAAAAAAAAACAAATGATCTACAGTTACCATTATCATATTTTTATATTTTTACAACTAACATCTCAAATTTTATGAATATGGTAAAATAAAGATAGTATATGATAGTCAAAAATATATTTTTCACATTGTTTCTTAAGAAAATAAAAAATCAATTAAATAGTGATAGTTGAACACTAATTATAAAATATTAAATTTTAGCTAGTAATAATTAAAAACATTTAATTATATGTTAATTTTTAAGAACCGGGTTTTAAAGTTAACCCGGGTCACCGGTTTTACCGGTTTTCAACCGGTTTTACCGGTTTTTCTCAAATCCGGGTCTTAAACCGAACCGGACTCGGCTTCTTTAGCGAGTCACGGTCGGACCGGTTCGACCGGCCGGTCCGGTCCGGTTTTCAAAACACTGGTAATCTCAGACGACTTTCAGCGACAATGAGAAGACTTCACTGACAGTTGCAAAATTAACTTATTTATCCTAGAAAACTTCAATTTCATGTAAGTCTTCTAGAAAAAAGCTAATTTCTAACACATTTTTGCCAATTGCAAAACTAACCTGTTTATCCTAGAAGATTTATGAGTATGCCTTCTCTGGTATTTTTGAGATTTTTTTGTTAACAAAGAAAAAGTTGGAAGACTTCGAGAAAAATTTCTAAAAAATTGTAAAACTAACCTTTACATTGAGCAGAAGACTTCCGTATAAGTCTTTTTGTTGTAAAAGACTTATACAAAAGTCATCTAGCGAACAGATCTGTAAAAAAAATTCAAAAATCATTGTTAGATCAAATGAGGTTCATGTTTAGCTTCTCCAAACACACATTATTTCTTAATGAAAGTTACTCACATGTTCTTGACCGAGAATCATAAACTTGAATAAATCTCGTAGACTAAAAAGGTGACTGAGAAAGTCGCTAACAACATGTGAAACACGTGTCGACGCTGCCTCCAGATCGTGGAAGGATGGATGAACAAGTGTATCTGAAGATTCTCGATTTCTATTAGATATATGGACTGTAATTTTAATATCTCTTTGGGTTTAAATTTGTAAAACCGGATGCCTATTGTAATTGGCCTGTTGGGCATGATTTTAATAAAACCGAAAATTGACAAAAATAACAATTCAGCGAACAAAATAGTTACTGTTATATATTTTAACTAAATACATTTAAATGTCGGTTCAGTGACAAAAATAACAATATTTCAAAATAAAGTATGGACAAATATTAGCAATGATCCTGTTTTAGTAACATTGATTATTCTTGGTTTGGCTCACTTTTGGTAATATCAATGGATAATAGTTTAAAACTTAAGAATCATGCAAATTCTGGAAAACTTTTGATGAGAATCCAAAACATTATCTTTAAACTAGTGAAAATACACTTTCTTTAACGACTGTCTTTTGTGATGCATCTTTCATGAAATTTTAACATTATCTTTATTTTATTTATTTGTTGGTTAAAAGAAAAATATATTCTTTTTAAAGCAGGAGAGAGTTATTTGTAAATTATTATGAGACAAGTATACTCTAGAACAATTGTGTCCATTTAAATAAAAGTCACAACTTCTTTCATATATGGATGTTTATTTGTATTAATCTTTACAAAAGTTATCAAATTACATAGTTTAACTTTAATATTTTAATATCTTTATCTTTCTATTTATAATACAAATGAATATATTTTTTTAAAAATCTAACGAAATGGTTAAAAATGTTTTAGAATTGATTTTTGAATATTAATTAATGTAAATTTTTACTATTATAAAATATAATTAGAAATTAAATATAAGATTATTTTATTTATAAACGAAATTAAAGTATTATATAAAATATTATTGTTATATTTTAATGATAATAACAATTTCAATTGATTAATTTTTGAAAGTACGCTTTTCAAAGATCTTAAAAAATATTTTGTTAGAAAAAAATATTTCATTGGGTCGAATCCTATCCACTGATGGGGATGGATGAAAAGTATACACTTAAGTAGGCTATCACATAGAGTACTTATATCCAGACAAAGCAAGACAAGAGCCGGTTTTTAGGCCATATGTTAAAGTTTTACAAGCTCATTCATGGAGGATTATATATGCCTTCTAAAGCTGAAACACTTCCTATGACAATTTCAGGTTGCTTACCGGTAAAGAGGAATCTCAAAACACAAAGGATAAAGTATAACACCCAGTGTGCAAGATGTGGAGCGGATAAGGAAAACAACTAATCATGTCCTCTTTGAATGCCAGCAGCGATTCGAATTTGGGTTCTCTCTAGGATTCCTATGAACCCATGTAGCTTTCCGCTGCAATCAGTCTTTTCCAACATGGATTAATTGTTTTGAATAATTGCACCATATGTCGAGGATCATCACTTCGCTTGAATTTTATAGTATATTTGGAAAATTCTAAATTGTAAGGTATTTAACGATGTTAACCAAACACCTAGAACACTTTGTAGTTGCAGAGACAGAGGCAACACTATGGAATGAGGCGCAAATGGCTATAGTGAAAACATGAATACAAAGCCCAATCACTAGAGAAGAGGGAAGCATATAACCTATAGTTTATCTCATTGTTCGGAACTAACTTTCCACAAATCGCTTTTATAACTGTGCATATAACAAGCGGGTTACAAAAATCACAGCTCAAGCAATGTAATGCGCTGTCTGACAAAAAGACATGCATGTGCATCTACTGCTTTGGTATAGTTATTACACCACAATTTTGCATATAGTCTCAGCTAGCTCTCAATTTTACTCCATGGGTGGCTGAAAAAGATAGTATCAACCACACCTAGGTTGCAACCGCATACTTACTATCACCAATTCAATACTTTTTTGCTCCGTTGTATCCAGGGGCGGACCCAGAAATAGATCTGACTCAGGTAAAAAGATAATAAAAGTGTCACTGCTGGGAATAGAACCCTTGTTTTGTGGGGTCATATACCACATTTTACCAACTCAGATACTGATTTTCTTACCAACTCATATACCACAAAAGCAACTTTTTATTATTTTGTTGTGGTGTCAAGTAGAGGTTGACACTTTGGTTGTTTTATCGGTTCGGATCGAGTTCGATTCGGTTTGGTTAATTCTGTTATGTAATTTGTCCAACCAAAGTATACCATAATTAGTTTGGTTTGGATCGGTTTCGATTTGGTTTGAATTCGGTTCGGTTTGAGTTTGGTTTGTGTTTCTGTTCGGTTCAATCGAGTTTTCCTAGTGTAGTTTTTTAAGAGAAATCATGTTTTAAAACAGAAACGCATAGTCATGAAATAATCATGTTGGTGACTATGAAAAAAGTATATTATATTGACTAAATCCAATATAAAACCGAAACAAAAAACATTTATTAGAACACAATCAAATCAAAGTTAACTACAGTAAATGGAAATTTTTTAAAAACATCGTCATTACTAATGCCTCTTAAAAATAAACTATAAAAATTAAATCTAATATAAAACTGAAACAAAAAACCTTAACAAAACCACAAAAAATTTATAAAAACACAATCAAACCAAAGTTAGGTAAAGTAAACAGAAAATAAAAAACATCATTAATAAAGCTAACAATGATTTTAGTCCTAGGATTTTAGTATATTGTATATTGTTAGTATGTTTAATTGAATATAACAAAACACATTGGTTATGGGTTCGATTTAATTTGGTTTGGTTCAGACTGGTTTCGGTTCGGTTGGTTCGAGTTGGGAA
This sequence comes from Brassica juncea, assembly GCA_018703725.1. Taxonomy (NCBI): domain Eukaryota; kingdom Viridiplantae; phylum Streptophyta; class Magnoliopsida; order Brassicales; family Brassicaceae; genus Brassica; species Brassica juncea. The sequence continues at coordinate 60,818,969 of CM031936.1, read as the reverse complement.
AATCTTAAACCTAACTATATGATAATAGACTTTGGTTCGATTTAGATCGGTTTCGGTTCGGTTGATTTCGTTCGACTTGGTTCGATTAGGTTTTCTTACCCACCCCTAGTGTCAAGTGACCCCATTACCTATACTGTGGGTCCGTTCCTGGTTGCATCGCGAGGAGGATATGGTAAAATTGATAAGAAAATTAGGGTTGATGTTCAGTTTAGATGAGGACATATTGTTATTACACTTCAGTATTCGGCCGATAAATCTCATACCACATATATATATATATCTTAATATCAATCAAATTAATCAATGATTAAATCATCTAAATTCATATATTCATTTTAAACAAAGAATAACATAATAAAAATATGTAGACTCCAAACAAGCTTGATTCGTAGATACATATTCAGAATTAAACGATGCATATTGTAGGAAGAATTTTTTTTTTATAACGCTGATTTATTATGATATTACAATTATGATATGAGAAAGATTACATAGACGATTCGACAACCGACAATACTACCTGCCTTATGAAATCTACGCCTAACTGCACCACCTGAGCCGTCCTATGAAGATCCACGTCTGACCAGATTAACTTGCACCATGTTGTAGATCTCTTGTAAGCCTTTCTTCCGTAATCTGCATAATTGTTTAATAAACCGCTCTCTCTGGGACTTGAAACCTGGATTTCCTATAATCTGCAAGAAATTGCATAGTCTGGGGTTCGAACCCCAGACCTAGGTGTAGAAGTCTTTAAACCTTAACCAGTAGGCTAAGGTGCTTCCACATTGTAGGAAGAATTTATGAGAACAATCCTTACCTTAGCCACTGACTATAAATGATCAATGAAACGATGTGATCAACTAAAACATAAAATTAAATATTTGGTTTTAGTGTCTCTAAAAATAAAACTTCTGAAAACGGAACTATTTAAATAGGAAATTTCTTTGAATAAAAACTTTTTGAAATAGAAACTTTCTTAAAATAGAATTTTCTGAAAATAAAATTATGTGCAGTGTTTTTAAAACCGGACCAGCTAGCGAACCAGAAATATTTTGGGTCATGGGTCATTGTGGTTCGACCGGGTTCGATCAGGTTCGAACCGGGTTTGATTGGATTTAACTAAATTTAATAATATTTTGAATTTGCATATTCTTATAAAGAAAGATCATATCAAATAAAATATTTTAATACCCATAATAGAAAATTTTTTAAAATAACAAACTGAAAATATAATAAAAGCAATAAAACAATTTAATACTTCAAATCAAAAATCAAAAGAAAAAAACACATTTAAACATTATTCTCTAGGTCTTTATCACTTTAAATCTTCATCACCTTAAAAAAATTATACGAACTTCACAAATCTAAGTTTTCAATTCTTAAAATCTTCGACACAAAAACAATACCTTGAGAAGTAGGTAATACCTTGTGAAGTAGGTAATACCTTGTGAGTTAGAGAAAAAAAGGAGACGACTTTACGTTATTAATCTGAAACCTTATTTTATTTTTTAAAAAATAAAATTTTAATTATTCTATTAATAAAATTTTGGTTTATTTAAGAACCAGAGTTTGATTGGTTCGTTGGGTGGCCGGTTCCCGGGTTTTTAACTGTTTAATATGGGTTTTTAAGCGGTTCAACTTTAGTTGGGTTTGGCAATAACCCAACCCAAATTTGTGTCCAGTTCGCGGTTGAATCTGGTCTGATCGCCGGTTCGGTCGGGTTTAAAAAAACTGATTATGAGACATAAACTTATTGGAACACTCGACGGTAAACACGTCAGAAGCTCGTTGAGACCCACCTAAAAACCCGCCAAGAAACTCGCTGGAAAACTTTCGGGAAAATTTACCTTGTGCAGTTCAGTGGATAATTCAACAAGAATTGGTCCAAGACAAAGTATTGGTTTGACTTGATGGTGAAATAGAGAAGAGGTGAAACCATTTATATAGGTAAAGAAAAGAGATGCAAGTTTTACAAATTTTTGATGTGGGACAAAGTGACAGTACTGGTTTTAAGCTTTTTTCATTAATTGAGATGAAATAAGCTTAGCATTTGGGTTACTACATCTATTTTATTAAAGTAGAAGTACCTTTTAGATTTGTTTGGAAACATGAATAGTAATAAAAAGAAATATAATGCTGTTTGGAAACATAGATAACAGAAAAAAAACAGTAATGGACTAATGCTATTAAGAATAATTAGAAGTCCATTATAATATGAGAGACTATATATGTGAGCCAAATTTAAAATATATAAAAATGACTCAATCTAATTATATAAAAACATGTTTTGTCTAAATAATCATTAAAAAAAATTAAACTCTATATACATATTTCAAATCAAAATATTAATTTAAAATTAATTTATATCAAAAAGTTGATTAAAAAATACATATATTAAAAATTTGATTTTTACTAAAATGTTTTCCATAACCATTATAAAAATGTTTTAAATATATATAGAAAATGTAATTCAAAACCCAATTTCAAACAAAAACTTAAATTATGGTTTTATATTTTACATTAAGTTTTAAAAATATAATATATATGATTATTTATATGATAGTACGTATAAAATACTATTAATTATATGATTACTTATATGATGGTACATATAAAATACAATTAATTATATAATGATACATATATGAAATATAATAGTGACATGAAACATAAATAGTAACATACTTTTGAAAAATAATATGTGTAATATTATATTATATTTATAAGAAAAACAAAATAACATTTAATACACAATAATAATATAACACTATCTACTTACAACCAATATTTACAAAAATTTAGAGTATATATAAAAAAAATTCTAAAAAATAATTAAAAACTAAAAAGAAGTTATACATTGATTCAACCGGTGGTTCAACAGGTACTAGGTTCCGGGTTAGTGTTTTTTGTGGATTTTATTGGGTTTTAAATTTTGTTTTTTTCTTTCACAAAACCCGAATTGTATTTATTTTGGGTCATCGGGGTTACCAGTTCAACGCGGATCCGGATCGGGTTTCAAAACACTGCTTACGATAAATATATATTTATTTATAAGAGAAAGCAAACACCCGTGCGGATGCACGGGTCAAAATCTAGTAATAATTAAATACAAACCACAATATACTGAGTTTGAGACAGTGCATTCCCTACCCTCAACATCAACTGCTGTTGCCAAGCATTCCGAGTTCGAAGAATCAAGAAACCACATCCAAGATTATTCTAGAACTATACATATTATTTGTACCTAGCAGCTATAACAGAAGAAAGAATCTCAGAATCTAAGCCCAAATAGCAAGAGAAGACATGAGCCCAGCTCCTAGGAACAACATCATATAAGAAACAATCTGAAGCCTAAAGTTACAACTCATCCTCTTACTCAAGAAATCAGCAGCTATGAGATCCACCAAAGCCATGTACACAAGTACCCCTGCCGAGAGCGAATCCAAGATACCTTCGGTGACCAACGCTCCCACGCTGTGAGAGTTGAAAGACGACGCCACTGCAGTCCCAATACCGATCCCTATAGGTGTTGTGAGGGCGAAAAAGCAAGCCATTATGGTCGCTGACTTGTTCCTGAACTGCGCTTGGGAGATGCATCCACCGAGCGCAAACCCTTCAAAGAATTGGTGGAATGATAGTGCTGCTATTAGAGGCCGGATTGTGCATGGAGATTGAGATACTCCGAGGGATATACCGATGATAATGGAGTGTGACACGATACCGAGCTCCAAAACCTAGCAATTTTTTTTATTTTTTTGGGTAAAACATCCAAAAATGAGACTAACAATGTTAGTAAAATGAGACTAATCTTGAGCTTAATTATATTTGAGACTATACAAGAATCAAGAATCAAGAAACAGAGATTTGTACCTGAGAAACAACGATATGCCTTGCTCCACTTCCAAGCTCCAAACCTCCGTGTGCATGTCCATGTCCATGTCCATGTCCAATGTCGACCTTATGGTGTCCATCACACGAACCATGACCCTGAGGGTGACTATGATTATGGTGAGCAGCATGAGCATGAATGCCAACAATGAGAATCCCGCCACTGTCTTCTTCTCGAAACACTTTATCATCATTCCCTCCTTCGGCAACCACAGGAACAACAATACTCCCTGGAGATGACTGTTCAGGACCAAGCTGTTCATCAGACTGATCATTAGCTTCCCTCTCTTGCTTCCTCTCATAGTACTGAGTCCCCATGAAGTCAACAAGCAGAGTGATCAAAGCAGCAACCATTGCAAAGAACCCCGGGAAAGGAAACTTAGACCAAGGGAACTCCGGTAAGCAAGGGTTGTTCAAAGCTTCCGTGCCGCCGGCTAACATGTGAACAAACCCCGTGGCGAGGATCACACCGGCTGCGAAGGCTTTAGCAGTCACAAAGAGACTACTGTCTGTTTGAAGGAACCGGCGGTTTCTCCCAATGAGTGGTATAGCTACACCTGCAGCACCAGCTAAGAGAATGGATGCAATGGCTACTAACTTAAGCAGAAACGCAGCTGAGTCGTCACGACAAAGGTCTGACTCGGCGGCACTGCAAAGTATGGAAGATGTAGAAGCAGCCATTGTCTCAGGAACTACCTGCAAGATGGACTCTGTTGCTGTAAACACTGGAGAAACATTACAACAAAACCAAAACATATCAGAAACAAAAATTTACGAATCTTTTGATCAGATAAGTTCGTATATAACTAACTATCTACTTAATAAAGTCCAAATCACATGCAAAGTCAAAAAAAGTTTCTAACATTTTTTCTTTCTTTATGGGCAAAGGATGAAAATTCAAACAACATGCAAAGACTTTGAAGGGATAATCTTTTTCTTTTTAATGGGCAAAGTATGAATCTTTATTTGACTGAATCTTTATTGAAAAGGAGATATAGTTGACGTTATGTTCGATGAAGTATATACCTGAGAGAGAATCTCTATCTGATCTGAAAAAGTATAGAGGAAACAAAGTCCAAAGAACCTAATCCATAGAACCCAGAATTATTAGTTTCAGGCAACTCTAAATAAATAAAAAACCAAACTGAATATAATAATCTGAGATTGACGAACATCGATGAAGAACATTGAATGACTAAGAATATCTCGTCGGGATCATGAAAATGTTAGCGTAAAAAACAGAGTATCTCGTAAACTCCAAAGACATGAATGAATGAGAGTGTTATTAAATAGAAGAATAAAGATAGATGAATAGAGAAGAAAACAAGTTGAAGGAAGAAATAAGTTAGTGTCGACATCGTGATGAAGTCTGCTGCTGAGCAACAGGTTTAGACTTTAGAGAAGAGAAGACATTTGTTTATAAATTCTCGAGAATATTGCATGCACACGCCAAATATGTCGACATTTTGAAGTAATTCTATTTTATGTTTTTGTTGAATTCAATTTTCTTTCTTAAAATAACATAGACAGCGATGTACTGTACGTCCTTATAAATAATTTATTGCACAGGATAAAAAACGAAACCGATTTATTGGTTGAAAACAAAAGAATCATAGTTTTTTTTCATTTTATTTGTTTGTCAAACAATTAATAATAGCCCTACCTAACCAATTTAGACCATTGAAAATAAACAATCTTTTTTTTTTGCTATTATCATCATCTTCACTCATTAGCATCTCAAAATAAAAAAAGAACATTGGTTATGTAAAGAGTAGGTCTGCCATTTGGATATTGAGATGGGTTTGAGTTTTCTTTATTGAGTAATTCATATAGAAAAGCTCTAGTTCAGATCATATGGATACATTGCTCTCAACTTTGAGTGGCACGTCAATTCACGCGCTGCTTTCTTCTCTCTCCTTTTAGTTAGATCTTGATCTTTCTGGGTGGAGGTTCTGCTGAATCCGGTGACAGCATTAAGTTCTTCCATCCCTTCCTCGTCGTCATCTACAGTGGCGGTCTAGTTCGGCCTCATAGTTCCAGATGATATCTCATCTCTTCTCATGGCGAACTGGAAAAGCGTCTTGGTTCGGTGGCCTCTACGAAAGTCTATGGGTTCTGGTGGCTCGTCAGGATCTATGGTTCTGGTCGATCTCTGCTAGTCAGTCATCCGGATCTAGGTTCTTATACCCGTTTTGCGGAGAAAACCATTGGCAGTGGATTTAAGCTTCGGGGATGGTGGTTTCTCGGGTGGCATATCTCCTCTGGCGTTCTTCTTCTTCTTGTCGTCGCCGTGCTGTTTAAAGAAGTGGTGTGTAAGTCCTTAGACTTGGTGATGGCAGCAAAACGAGGCATTTTTGCGGTGACTAGGATTTTCAGTTGTCAGATCTCCCGGTATTCGGTGTCTCTGGCCGCGAGACTACTCCATCGGTGCGCTTATCTTGGCGGCAAGTGTCGATGGACCTGCATACCGGCTTTGAACCCGGTTCAGTAAAGCCACGAATGCTCGACGGTGGCCCTTCTGTGTTCAATGAAAGGGTAGCTTAGCTACCTCTTGTCTTTTCACCCACGATAAATCTCTCTTCTCAGCATCTTTGCCTTGAATGTTTGATGTGTATATCCATGTAACATAGGGCTATTGTTTTCGTCCGGTTAACCAGAATTCTGTAAACTCGCTGGATTTAAGTACGCCATCATGACGATAAACCCGACGGAATCAATAAACTCTGCTTTGCATTCACCAACAAAAATATAAAAATAATGCACAACAAAGAGATGAAAATAATGAGTTAACTGTCCTGGTTCTTTTGCCAATGGTCTGGCCCCATTATATGCGAAGATAACTAAAGGTCAGAAACAGATGGCCTAATATGAAAATCTCTGTAAAGGGAAAGCATTAGTGTGGCGTTAGCAAAGTGAATTAAGAAGAAAACAAAAACAATGAAATATAACTTACTTTGGATTCAAGGACCATTCAATTAGTAAAAACCATTTGTCTTCTTGGACAAAGACCATTACATAGTCACTTTCTTTGTTATGGACTTCTGCCATGTCAATATCAGTCAAGAATGACTGTGTCAAGTTCTCTGACCGGAAAGAAGTCATTGACATGGTGCAATCTTCATGGTCTTCAGATTTTTCTTGAGATCGATCAAAAAAATTAACATTTGACTCTTGTGTAGGTTACCCATGATATTTTGTAAGTACTCTTGGGTCCCTAATTTTACATCTACGTTTAAAGTTTGCGTTAAATCAACGTCATATCAACTGACAAGAAATTCAGAAATGTCTTCATCCTAGTTATAAAACATAGAACATATCATTGACACTTTTTAAACATATATATTACAACAGTAGATACTATTGGTTAAAAATCATTGCAGATCAATATTACAAACCAAAACAGTGCTAAACCACAATCGTTATACATTATCCAATTCCTAATGATCAACCAATATTACATAACGAAAACAAACAAAACAGACAAGGTGATCAACCACAACTACAATACATTACATAACCAAAGTTATTCATCATCACTAAGAGATCTATTTCTTTTTTTACATTGTTCTATGACCTTGTCTTTTATTTTCTCTCTAGAACCAAAGGAGAAAAGGTAAATTGGTTTGTCGTTTTCGATTTGGGGCTATAAGATTTTCTTTCTTTTGTAATTTGTTACACATTTTCACTTAATTCTATTTTTTTAATTGGGTTTACACAAAAAAATTATATTATATAGACAATGTAATGTTCAATTTATGGCATATGGACAATGTTGTTGTTTTTGTTCTATATTTATAAATTTTCCTTATGAATATTTATTAACTAATTATAATTTTGAGTGATCGATTCGTTGAAAGTACACTTTAAACTATATATGATCAATCAGAGAATCTAGCTTACTTTCAGTCACTGTCCCGGTTTTCTCTAAACCGGGTTATGAATCAGTATTGGCAGAAAAGCAAATAAATATGGACAAGTATTGGCAGAAAAGCAAGGCTTCGTTTCTATGCTTTCAGTTGGATAACAAATTGTGTAAAATGTCCCCAGGGTTGGTTCTTCCATGCTTCACAGTTCCGCTTATAGATTAAAACAGAACCAAATATGTTACAAAAGAAAAAAGAAAATGAAAAGAGAAGCAAATCGAAGTTTTATGAACCATCATAAAGTCATGTATGTGGTTAAAAAAACTACCATCGCTTCTATTGCCTCTACCAAATGATTAAACAGAAAACGGAAGAAAAAAAAATTGTTGAATTTTTTTTTTTGTATTTGTCTATGTCTTTTGGTTTAACTCACCACCTTCAGCTTCTTCCATATTGATCCGACCTGAAGATAATGTACAAACTATCGTTTTGCCTTTCACACAAACAAATGGAGACTATGGCGGTTTGTTATATTTCGTTACGTACCTAACAATGATATCAACGATGGGGCGTCCCCTGATCCATTTGATTTCATGTCCGCACCTACGTTTCATGTCACAGTTAAAACTTAGATCAATTATATCAACTATTCCACCTTCCCCAACAGGAGAATCTAGCTTAAGAGTAAGTTTTAAGCAAACACATAATCAATAGAGAAAGACGAGTCACCTGTATTTTCCATTGATCTTGTGATGTCTGACTTCTTAAACGTAAATCCTATGAAGTTATTGTCCTTGGACGTCAACATCTGCTCAACCATAGCACCAAAAATTTACTATCTAAACTCATTAACATTTTTTTCTTTCTTTCTAGGTTTATGTTAATACTCTTAATCATAACAAAACAGAATCTGCTATAGGAATCAAGTGGAGTGCGTTACCTTTCTCCAAGGACCAACTTGTGGTGCTTCAGATGGCGATCCATCAACCTACAAGATTTTTAAAAGACAACTTGATGAGGATACCAGACTACACTTTAAGTTTAAGCAGTTCTTACATAAGATACACGTTCACTAACTAATCGGATTTCAACAAATGCTTCATGTCAGAAAACATGTCATAAGAAGCATTTTAAGGTTCCATCTAACTTACTTCAGGGAACTTCTCAAAATTTTGTGTGTCTAGTTCTCCATCAACAGTTGGTCTATAAGCTGCCTCCATTTCATACAGTTTGTCCCATTGGGTGCCGTTGAACCAAGGATGCATCTGAAACAATATCAAAATCGAATTTCAATAATCTCAAGGCTGAAAAGTGAGGAAAATGGAATGCATATTTGAGTATCCTTTTCGGAATTCTCACCTTTATCTCCTCAGCACCTCTAGTTCCCAACCTCGACTCAACATCACATAGCAAGCGACAAATCAAGTCCCTGGCTTCATCTGATATTTTCGGTTCTTCAGGGAATTTCAAGCATACCCTCCAATTAATTATCTGAAAAAGTAAGTACAAGTGTTTATAATTAAGCATGAATATTTCTCTATAGATAACAAAAGTACATGACTAACCAGCTATATATACACCTTACCTTGCGGCATGTTATACGGGGGTCATCAGAACAGAATGGGGGATACCCAACTAACATTTCATACAGAATTGCTCCGAGAGACCACCAGTCACATTCCATTCCATATCCTTTCTTTAGCAGTACTTCTGGAGCCATGTAATCAAGAGTCCCAACGGTTGAATAAGCCTATAAAATGAAAAATAATAATATTGATCTTTACGGTCTAGCAAAAATGAGTAAACCTATGAGATTCATTAGAAGACAAGCATAGATACCAATGCGCGGCGATTGCGCTTCCATTGCAGCAACTGCTCTTTAGGCATTTGCCAGGGCGCTTTGTCGGAGTCTGCTTTTCCTGACTGGCTCTCTGCTTCCTGAGAAAGCATTTCTTCATCTTCTAACAGCAGCGAAGAATACTTGTCATCTAGAGGCTTACACAAACCGAAATCTGAAAGCTTCAAATGCCCACTTTTGTCTAGTATCAAATTATCAGGTTTGATGTCCCTACAGTCAAGAAGTAACATACTCAAATCAAGAACCAACGAACTCATGGACTTTCTACAATTCACAGAGATCTCCCAACATACTAAATCATTAGGTATAAACAAACCCAATGTCAGACGCTTACATACCTGTGAACATAGTTGTGTTGATGGATTGAATGGATAGCAAGAATGCTCTCAGCAATATAAAAGCGGGCAACATCTTCGGCGAGAATGTCTTCTCTCATGAGTAAAGTCATGATGTCACCCCCAGGTAAATACTCCATGATAAGATACAAACACTCAGAATCTTGAAAAGAGTAGAAAAGCTTCACAATGTAACGGCTGTCAACCTCTGCAAGTAAGTTCCTCTCAGATCTCACATGCTCAACCTATAGAGAAGAAAAAAAAATGACGGAAAAACCAGTCAACTAGAAAAGAAAAAAAAAAGCTCTTTGTCTTGCGTCAATATTTGCACAATTGCACTTACTACTCTAAAACATGTTTCAGTTCCCGATTTCAATTGAGTATGGTGAATGCAAGTTCAATCATATGAACTCTATTGTGTTGCATCAATCTTGAACTTGCCACTACTAATAATATAAAACAAGTTAGAGTTACTTGAATAAAAAGAACAAAGTAGGTACCTGTCCACGGCTAAGCATGTCAGTTTTTTTCAATTTCTTCATGGCATAAACCTCACCAGTAGATCTCAAACGGCATAATCTAACCTGATATTAAGTGGAGTAGTAAACATATCAAATCAAAATCACAATCAATTTCTAGAGTTGATCACATTGATCTCCGCTTTGTTATTGTACCTCACCGAAGGCACCTTTGCCAATCACAGTCAATAACTCGAAGTCATCAATCCCAATTTTACGTCGCTGAAGCCTCATGTACTCCGTCTCACGACGAGCCAGACTCCTCATCATTTCGTCTTGTTCCTCAACAGGTAGCTGAGCTTCTTGCACTTTCCTCTGAAACTCTCTGCGTCTGTGGAAGCAAACATTTGATTGAATCAAATCTCAAGTCAACCTAGCTCTGATCCGAAACAAATTATCAGATAAATTCATGGAAATTGAAGAAAGCTATACGAACCTCTCCATACGTTCGTGCAAGCCTTGCAAGTAATTCTTGTAATGATTCTCGATGAACTGCTTCGCGGCAGCTGCTTTCTGACGCGTCACCGGAGAGGAAACGGCGGAATCGGACTCCAATTCGAATCCGCGACCAGGCTTGGCGTTTAGACCGCCGACGCGGACGGTTCCGTCGGCACCTTCTTCCATTTGAAGCAGATCGCGGCGTAGGGAGGAGGAGTGAAACGGAATTGGAGATTGTGGAGAAAGAGAAGAAGAGTGAGATTTTATGAGAGAGGCATGAGGATGATGAATAATGAAGAAGAGTAATCGAGGAGAGATCTAAATGAGCTGTTTAGAGATGGAAAGGAGGAAGAACGTGGACTATTTTTTACTTGCAAAGCTGTCTCCTGTATGGTTTTTTTTTATTATTAATAGTAATTATTATAATAGTAATAAACAATTAGATAACTATTTTAATTAATTTTTTTTTTTAGTTTTTACTTTTTAGAGAGTTTTATATGGAATAATATGAAGCAAAGTTTTAGAATAATATGAAGCAAAGTTTTAATCATCCTTCTTCTGACTATTTGTGTCAGCGGAAGGTTTGGATCTCCTGAGAGAACATTTATCTGTTTGTTTCTTTTAATTTTGGTATATATATATATGCAGTTTTTGAAGTTCTGTTCAATAATAAGAAGTAGAGCTTTATTAAGGGCTCGGCGTTGCAATGACTCTATCCTCTCTGTATAGGAAAAAATTATCACTGTACTTTTTATAATATTTAATAGTTTGCTGATGTCAGATAAAAAATTGTTTAATAGTTTGCCAACAGTTGTATTGTTGTGCATCCATAAATTCCACTTGGCCATGCTTTAATTTTTGTTGCGTCTTCACCAGTTAAGCAGAGTATTATTCATTTTCATTCTAATGTTTATGATCCTACCATCCAAATGGGGAATCCAAGAAAAGCTACCTCTGAGAGTAAACTTTTGATATCTTTGATTTTGTCCAATTAAACAAATTAGATTTCTTGAATCTTGGGTCTTGTTGTTTTGAATTGAAATGGGATCATGTGTAATGTTTTGACGTTCTTTTACTTCAACTTAATATTTATTATTATTTTCAAATGATTTAAACTCAGAAAACTAGTAAGACATAAACCACTGTAAAATACTTGAAACTATAAAAATAGTTTTTGATAAAATCATGTAGAATCTAAGTAGACCACCCTTCCTTATACTTAATTTTTATTCATCATAAAAAGCAAATACATAAAAAAAAATTCGAAAACGTAGAAACTCTAAATTTTTTAGAATCTGTTCTTTCTATATTAGGTCATGCATAACATATTTAAAGAAAAAGGAACATAAATTCAAGTTACTACTTACTATAGTCCTACATTTCTCATTGTGTTTCGGTCATTCAAACTCCTAACCTTGACCTTAAAATCTCTGCATTTAAATCATCTCTGCGTTTAAGTTATCTAAACATTCTCATTCTACATTAACAGTTTCTAAGCAACAAAGTTTATCGCATAGGCAATCAAACAAAAACATTCTCATCTGCCCATGCCAATAGAACAAAACATGTTACCTATTGGTCACTTCTAAAACAAGAGTAACATGCACTGAATGACTTCATACAATCTAAATACGACCCAAAAGATTATATTCATAATTTACCATAAAAGACAATCTTTGAAAATAAAAATACCATTTAGACTGCTTTATTCTCAATAACTTACAACTTCAACAAATATCAAAATTTATATCGTTATTATTTATCTCAGAGTACAAAATACTTAATTGATTTGTTGAGTACGCACACATTAAAAATTCAAACATTTAAGGATTTATTCGAGAGAGTCTCTTGCAGGATAATTACTGAAAGGGAACAAAAAGTTTGAATAGGATGACAAGTGCGACTCAGCTTTGAAATAACTAAAACCTTACATGAGTGAATCCCTGTCCTCTCGAAACCGCTCGAAGGCGAAACATAATATCTATACGTCGCGACTTCGGAGTGTGCAGTAAGCGGAGTCTTAATCCGCGAGGAAGGCACCAAACAGAAGCCCATTTATTACATAAGCAGATCACTGATCGACGCTGAAATAAGATACCCGGCGATGGAAAAATTGGCACTCGCAGTCGTCACGGCTGCACGAAAACTAAGACCCTATTTCCAATCTCACATCATCATCGTCATGACTTCCCAACCACTGCGAACAGTTTTGCACAGTCTCAGTCAGTCGGGAAGATTGGTGAAAGAGGGCAATCAAGCTAAGCTAGTACGACACTGAGTACAGACTAAGGGCTAGCTTAAAAGCGCAGGAACTGGCCGATTTCTTCATCCAACTTGTTTCCCAAGATAGGAACTCGGAAACAAAGACCAAAAAGTGGAGGCTCCATGTCGATGGAGCATCGTCAAAACAAGGATCCAGGATCGGAATCCAGCTCGAATCTCCCACCGGAGAAATGATCGAACAATCGTTCCGTCTAGGTTTCATTTCATCAAACAACGAAGCAGAATACGAGTCCTTAATTGCCGGACTCCATCTTGCACTAAAAATCAGAGTAACCAGTCAATTTCACGGGGAATATGAAGCGAAACATGAGAGAATGGATGCTCATCTCGCAGTTCTGCACGAAACGACACAGCAATTTGACGAGTTCGAACTAACAAAAATTCCCAGAGGAGAAAATACGTCGGCGGATGCCCTCGCCGCACTTGCTTCGACCTCGAACCATGTCGTTAAAAAAATTAATCCTGGTCGAGGGAATAGAAAAACCTAGCATAAATTTCTCTCCACGAAAACAAGACGAACAAATAAAAGAGCCGCCCCCAAGGGTCAATGCCATCGTAACACGAAGCGCAGCACAAAATGTCAATGACACATGCCAACCAACCCAAAGACTATCCTCCGTGTCCTCACCATACTCTTTCATGAGGTGGTCGATGGATATAGAAGGACCGCTAGTACCTTCCAGCTCAGCAAGACTCCGATTCCTCTTGGTGTTAACGGACTACTTCACCAAATGTGTGGAAGCCGAAGCATACTAGAAAGTTACTGCCATAGCAGGGTCTGCCTTACGAAATCATTACAGACAACGGGTCGGAGTTCATCTCAAAAACGTTCTCCGATTTTTGCAATAAATATTTTATTAAATTAATTTTTAAATTAATTGTTGATTGAAATAATCTTGAAATACATATTTTATTAATTTTTTTGAAATGTTTTTATATAACCAAAATTTATATAGATATTTTATTAATGTTTTTGAAATAATTTTTGATTAAAATATTATTGAAATACATATTTTGTTATATTTTTATTTTTGCAATATTATTGAAAAGATTTATATAAATATTTTTGAAATTAATTATTGAATAAAATATGAAATATCTTATTTTAAATTTGAGAACTTTCATATAAAAGAGATAAATTTCAGTTTAGAAAAAAGAATATATATAAGTATTTCATTAAATTTATATTTCAAATTTATTGTTGATTAAAATATTATTGAAATCATTTATTATTTAATTATTTTTAAAATATATTATTTTAAGATAAACAGATTTTTTTTGTTTCCATAATTTTAGCTATATTAATCAGATTTTCCCTAAGATACCTGTAGGCCTTAGCAAAATGCTGTGTTGTAGTGCATGTGCTCCATAAAGAAAGTCAAAAGTAAATGACATTTGTCTTTATATAATTAGATTTAACCATGTCTTCATACAATGAGATTAGCGTTACACAGTTATTTCAAAGGTTTTGATTGGCTCATAAGTATAGACAAAAATGTTTATGATAAAAATAAAACGGAAATCTCGTGTTCACTGTACTTGCCATTTGTCTTTAATATAGTGAGATTCTAGCATGTCTTTATATAATGGAAGACCTTTTCTACTCGCTCTTATAAATGTGGTTCTTCTCCTCTCCATTTACACAACACTGAATGAAAAAGAGAGCCTACTTCTAAGTTCTTACGTTATTTCTCCTTTTCTTGTTTCTTTCAAATATTAAGCATCTTTTCCTTTCGACTTGAGATGGAATACAAAACAGAGTTCTCTTTCAATGAAAAGAAAACGGAAGATAACCCTTTGATGTTCTTTGGTTCGACGGTCATAAATAATCAACAAAACCAAATACCTCAAGAGTTTGTATGGCCGGACGATAAGAAACCCTCTCCTAACGTTCCGATCCTCCAGATCCCCCTCATCGACCTAGCCAGTGTCCTCTCCGGCGACCAGTTCTTGGTCTCGGAGGCTACAAGACTCGTGGCAGAAGGGGCAAAGCAACATGGTTTCTTCCTGGTCACCAACCATGGAGTCGATGAGGGACTCATGTCGCGTGCATGTACATTAATGGACACATTCTTTAAGTCACCGACTTGTGAGAAACAGAAGGCTCAGAGGAACCATGACGAAAGCTGGGGTTACACTAGTAGCTTTGTAGGAAAATTCAGGAAGAACCTCCCCTGGAAGGAAATGCTGTCGTTTAGGTTCTCCCCACAGGAGAAGAGCGAGAATCATTCCCAAATTGTTAAAGACTACATCGTTAAGAAATTGGGAGATGGATACAACAATTTTGGGTACATAAAAGAAACTTTCGTCTTATTTGTTTTTACTAGTGCGTTTACGTTTTTATGTTATGTAATGGTATTATACGTAAATTAAACGAAACTAATTTGGTAGTTTTGTTCCATGCATATATACATGCAGGAGTGTTTACCAAGAATACGCGGAAGCCATGAGCAATCTCTCACTGAGGATCATGGAGCTTCTTGCAATGAGTCTTGGACTCAATAGGAGCCATTTCGTAGATTTTTTCGAAGACAACGAATCCATATTAAGATTGAATTACTACCCCAAGTGCAAGCAACCGAATGATGTATTAGGGTCAGGACCACACTGCGATCCAACCTCTCTAACCATACTTCAGCAAGACCACAGTGGTCTTCAGGTTTTCGTGGACAATCAGTGGCAATCAATTCCTTATAACCCACAAGCGTTGGTGGTTAACATTGGCGACACTTTCAGGGTAACTTCTCCTCTGCCTTTAAGTTCAGTGAATACTAATAATACAACAAACTTACACAATAATTTTTTGGGAGACTTGAGCATAAAATGAAATTTAAACAATTTTTGTTGTTTTTTTATTGCCTGGGGTCTTTGATGATAGGCTCTAACCAACGGAAGATATAAGAGTTGCTTGCATCGAGCAGTAGTCAATAGCGAAATCGAAAGGAAGACACTTGTATTCTTCCTATCTCCGAAAATGGACAAAGTGGTAAAGCCACCAGAGGAATTAGAAGGTGAAAGAGCGTATCCTGATTTTACATGGTCTTTGCTTCATGAGTTCGTAATGAAACATTATAGAACAGACGATAACACGCTTAAAGAGTTCGCAAAATGGCTCGAGACCAGACGAATTTCCTTATGAAGAATCTTCGCAATCCAAAAAAAAAAATGAAGAGTGCATGGTTGTTTTTCTTTTCTTTTCTATGGTTGTTTTTATTGGGTATAGTATGTACTAAAAATAAAAATAAATAAAGAGTAAGAAAGAGAGATAAGTATGAGAGGAAAAAGATGACAAGAATTTAGACTCAATAATCATATATTTTATTCAACGTTTGATATAAATTACCTTCTTACAATCCACAAAACTCTAAATCGTTATCATTCATGAACAACAAAATACCAAAGTGGTGGTTATAGAAGAGCGGATGTTTTTTTTTTTTTTTTGAGTTATTTTCGCGTACACTCTTCTATCAGAATCCCGTTTGCACCTCTAGGATGGAGTGACGGGATGGAGATGGAGGAGAGATGCCGCGAGAGGGATGAGAGGGATCAGCCGTCGTCAGAGATTGAGGATGGGGCCAGTGGCTGATCCAGAAAAATTATTTGACGGGGGCACGCAATATTTATAATTAATAATATTAAAATTTAATAATATTAAATTTAATAAATATATATTTTATTAAAAACTTTTATAAAATATTAATATATTAAACTGTTAATAAAATATTACTAATTGTAAGTTGTAAACAAAATATAATTAATAGTAATTGCAACTTATACCAAGTTTTATAAAGTTATTTAAATATTTACAAATTTTATGAATCAATATAATAAAAATCTACAGTCAACAATAGTTAAATATAGTGTAGTACTTAATTTTACATATGTATTACAGTATCATACATGTCACTTTATCATAAAGAAATAAACTCTGAAATATTAAATATAAAGTAAATGTAAAGTTTACTATTTTAATATAAATTGTTTTTCTTATTTATTAGCAATTGATCATGTCAGTTATATAAAATAATAAATTTAAAAATTGTTTTAGAAAAAAATGAAATCTGGAAAGAAAAATAGAATGAAAAGAATTAGTGAAAGTCATTAAACCAAAGAAGCAAGTATGTTAACAGAAACAAAAGAAAGTCAGTAATAATAAAGCAAATCTAGGTAAAGTGCAATTTGTAGTTCCAATGAATGATAGAAACGTGACAAGATAAAAAAGTCAGAAATATAAACATAAAAAACACAAATTAAGGAATCTGAGGGGCATCGAACCCTGTCCATGAGATTTAATAGGGGGCACTTTTACCAATTGACCTACACACATCAACAAAAACCTTCTTCGCTATAGTGTTTTTATAAAGTAGTAGGGGGCACGTGCCCCCGTTCTTACCACTGTAGATCCGCCACTGGATGGGGCGCGCCACCGTCGTTGTTAAGGACATTGTCACCGCCTTCAACCAGCACATTAAGATGACATTAATTTTCAGAACTCAAAACTGTGGATAGCTGTGGAGAATGGAGTTTTTAAACTAACCGGTATAAACAGAGAAAACTTTCTAGAGTATTATAATTAAGTAATCAGTGGGATGAAGCATCATCACAAGATTTGATGGCACCACAAATTCTACAAATTGCTGTGTCTGATTAAGATATTCTCTTGCATAGCACCAATAGTTACTTCAAAAAAATTGCTGTGTCCGATGGAGCTCTCTTGCCTCGACTGCTCTAACGCCAACAACATAAACTCGCCTTCACTGCCAAACCGTGTGTTCTGTATCTGCGACTCCTCCATACTCTCACCCTTAAGCCCAGTTCGGAGACACCGCCACAGCTTCTACGGCTCACTAACTTACGTCGAATCACACAGGACGAGGAGAGATGGCTCTGTTGGAATGAAGAAGGAAGAAGTAGTAGTTGGGTTGTTGTAATAAAGAAGACATGGCCAAGTCCAGAGCTGTTTCCAAAGAGCTGGACTTGAGAAACAGCTCTGGACTTGAGATAAGAAGAAGAGAATTAAGCTGCCAGACTTGAGAAGGCAGACTTGAGAATCAGACTTGGAAGCCAGACTTCAGACTTGAGAGCCAGATTTCAGAGCTAGACTTGATTGCTAGGCTGGAAGAATATGACTGTTGGAGATTTGAATTTGAAATTCAAATCTAGATCTGAGTGCATGTCTTATACCAGTGTGTAATCTAGACTTCTCTCTTTGTTTTGTGTCTTTAAATATGTTGTAAGCTAACATGAATAAGATCAAGCTGAATGGGGGAGTTCCCCTTTCTTCTTCACAATTTTCTTTTCTCTTGGTTACTCTCATACTCTCTCTGTTTACTCTCTTCCTCACTGTCAATTCTCTTATCTCTGTTTCTCAGTCTTTCTCTTGTTCACTCTTAACCAGACTCTCACATACATTCACACACCATCCTAATCTATCTTTTCTATCAGGCTCTGACATCCATACCATGCTCGTTAGTGTCAAATCCAAATATGAACAACATGCTCTTCGAAACCTTTGAGATTCACCTAGTCTCTTTGGAGAGCATCGTCGGAGTTAATGTTTCTCTCTCGGGTCCATCACACTTAACCGTCAGTGCAAAAACAAGTCAGTTAGGACTTCTTACTTCAGGTGCTGCCTAAGTTATAGGATCATCGGATACTCCATTCTTGTGCCTACAATTTGTGGTCATTGATTGTTTAAGGAAAAAAAAGTCCGTCATCATTTTCATTGAGCCCAAAACTGTCACGATGAGTCTTGTAAAAGAGCACTCTAGAACCCGAGTTTATGGCTCGACTCTCCTTGACCAAGCCACCTTACTGGAGTATTATTACCTTCTCTCCGACCAAGCCTGCAATCAAACCTCAACATCTCAGAAGTGTCTCAAGTATGCATCTTGGTCTCGAGTCGTATGCAACCGCTCCCATTCTTGTGCCTACAATTTGTGGTCATTGATTGTTTAAGGAAAAAAAAGCCCGTCATCATTTTCATTGAGCCCAAAACTGTCACGATGAGTCTTGTAAAAGAGCACTCTAGAACCCGAGTTTATGGCTCGACTCTCCTTGACCAAGGCACCTTACTGGAGTATTATTACCTTCTCTCCGACCAAGCCTGCAATCAAACCTCAACATCTCAGAAGTGTCTCAAGTATGCATCTTGGTCTCGAGTCGTATGCAACCGCTCCCAAACCCTTCGTGGGTACTTCAACTTCGATCAGTCCGACTATAATTTGTTCTATCGAAGAACAGTTTCGTGGATTCAAGTGAAGTGTCTCCGCGGATCATTAACACATCTATCTTTTTCTTTGTTGTTGTTTCCTTCTGTTTTTATCTTCCCGTTGAGTTTTCCTTCGCATGTAACCGCTTTAGCTCGTTTGACATTTAGATTAATATAATCAGTTTCGTAACGAAAAAAGGTAATAACATCAAATTTTCAAATTGCAAATTAATTAACGGTTTAGCACCGTATTGATATTCTATGAAACCTCGATCCACTATTAAAGATAATGGGGGGGGGGGGGGGGGGAAGGGTGATTGGTTGGAATTTATCTCTCTACCTTAGTTTTATCTATTTTTAAATCACCGATCTTTACCAATCATGTTGTAGCTTTATTTATAAAAGTTAAAGCCTACATCATGTTTCTACTAATTTTTACCAATCATCATTTACCTTTATTTTTAAAACTACAGCAAAAAAACTAAAGCAATTTTTTTAAAATATATTTTAGGTAAAAGTTCTACATCCTTCTTTTTTAGGCTGTAGAATCTGTAAATGAAAAAAAAAACTATCTATAATATCAAATAAATTATATAATCATAATAAAAACATCTATAAATGTTCTAATTTATTTTTTGGGTTTTAAAAATTATTGAAATATTAGAAAACATAAATATTATTTACATATCACATTTTAAATAAATTTTGATAATTTATCTAAAAATATTAATATAAATTCTTTTAATCAATAAAAATAATTATTTTATATATACATCACATATTTCATATATTTTATTTTAAAATATCTACAACCTATAATTTACAGCTACAACAAATTTAACTACAGTAAAAGTCTCTGCACAAAAATCTACAGTAACAATTTTACATCTACAATCAACTTACCTACAGTTAAACTTTTACAGCTAAATTTTTACAGCTAGAATCGAATCAATCATCACCAATATGTTGGGATATGATACTTTAGCATTATATTAGTGCTAAATTGTATTTTCACTAAGCGGGAAGCGAAAATGACTTTTGGAGCTAAGTTTTATTTATTAGCACCGATAGTGGTTAGCCAATGGCAAAAACATTTCCCACACTTTCATTAAAGTTTTTTTCTTAAGTCCCTCCCACCACTTAAGGGGGGTTATTGGTAGAAAATTTTTAGATAAATTATTAAATTTTGAGATTCCATGTTTATTGGTTTATGAATTTTCAAAATCTTAGTAAAATCCATTGTTATTGGTTTAAGAATTTTTAAATTACATTCAAAATCTTTGTTATTCAAAAGTTTTGGTTTCATTGATTTTGCAATCCTATTAAACTCTATTGTTATTGGGATGAAAATTCTCAATATTTTTACTCATAAGACTGAATTTAGAAAATATCATATTTACTCACAAGATTTTAAAAATCCATGTAATAAAAACAAACCCACGTACAAATGCATCTTCCGTTCATCTCTTCTCATCTTTCGTTCAGACATCAATGATGACACCATATATATTTCAATTTTGAGAATTTATCTTTTACATTATGAAGTTGTTTTCCTTTGTATACTTTCGTTAGTTTCTGGATTTGTTTCTTAATTATGCAACATGAAAAAAGAAGATGTTGTTGATGTTCTTTTTTTTCTTTGTTGTGAAAAATGAAATATTCAAAAGTCAGAAGATAAAGACATAATTTGAGATGGTTGCAATGTATTATGTGCATATATTTATATAGTTATTTATATGTGTGTGTATGTGTGTTTTACATCAAATAATTTTGGGAAAGTTATAAAAAAACTTGTATATATTACCTTATAAAGGAATTTTTTTGATAAAAGACATATATAAAAATCTTTGATAGTCAATAGCAATCAATTTTGACCAAAAAAGTCACTAACAATCAATGAGAGTCTATACAAAATATTTGATAAAGTTGATGCAATCTTTGTTAAATCTACATTGGTTTTAAAATCTATCAACTCTGAAAATTATCAAACTCCAAAATCTAAATTAGTTTCCTATATAATTGTGATTTCGTGTTATCCAATTCTATCATTAATGTGTGTCATTATCTTACCAAATTTTATCATGTGATTACAACAATATATTTAGAAAATTCTAAACTATATAGTAAAGATTCCTAAGAATTTTTTGAATATATTTTGTTAATCAATACAATAATATAGTTAAATATTATAATCACATTTTAAAAACTATTTTTGACTTTTATATGAATATATAAAGCTTACTTCACCAAATGAATAAATTACAAATCTTTAATCAACGTAATCGTAAATAACTTAAATTATCTCATATTAAAAAATAATCAATTAACTAACAAATAATCTTATAAAAAATTGTCTTCTAATTGTCACAATATGAAAAATATGAAAAATTTCTCTATAACTTGGAACTCCATATATATGCTTTCCTAAATTTGTATTGAAAGTTGAATAATATATATATAAACATGAACTTACAAATATTTTATACATTTGTACGCAATTTGGAAAGGAAAAATTATCTGCACTTTCAAAATCTAATACATATTTAAACTAACAATCAAAATTTGTAAAGCCAGAATCTCTACAACCATAATCGTAAAACCAAAGCATAAAGCAAAAGCTGTTACTAATATGAGCCATAATAAACTTCGAAACATCATAATTTTCAATGAATCATATCATTGTTTTAGCGAAAGTGATGTGATGATGTCTTATAAATAGATCTTAACATAAATTATCTCAGATAATTTTGTGATGTTTAAGGGATAGAAAACAATTACAATCTTTTTCATGGTCACCACTACTGCCAGTTTCTCTGTAATTATGGAGTTGCCTGGTCTTGATGATAGCAAAGTGAGGTCTATTTTTCAGAAATCTAATCATAACCAAAACACAATGTCATAAACATTTTTACTAACCCATTTTACCATTTTTGTTCACCATGTTTATACTCCAAATGCTTGTTTCTCTGGCTACAGACTATACAAGCAACAAAGAACAGAAAACACAAACAAAAAAAGAAAGAAAATGTACAGCAAACAAAGGAAGATACTTTAGTCCACTAAAATCGTATCATTATGAGAGTTTTGCGGGGAAGTATCGACAAACACTTGAGCTTCATCTTCACCTCTCACATCTCTAAACATCGATAAAAACGAGTTAAGTCCTTCTGTGGGAGCACCGCCTAAAATTCTTAGTAGCATCGAACTGAACGAGCTCATCGCGCCCGCTTGTGGGTTAGGCACTGCGGGAATGGTGTTTGCTGTGTTCACTTCTTGCTGTTGATGTTGCATTGTATTCTCGACTACTGCTGCTGCTGCTGGAGATCTTGTTTCTGTGTTTTGGTTTAAGGTATTGTTGTTTGGACCAGAAGGAGATCGGTTTCTTGTTGTTCTGTTCAGCCTTGTGATGTGAAGAGTTGATGCTAGGATTGTTGAGGAAGTGATGTGGAAGTCTGGGTGTTGGTGAAAGTGTGACTGTCGGCTTTGAAGGAATCTCTGAAGAGCCGGTACCTGCCACTTTTGTGTGTTTATTTAGATAAAAATAACATTTCGATTGAAGCTTTTCTGGAATCAAACGTTTACCTCAAAACGGTTCCAGAAGTATAGAATCAAGTGTTGCATGAACGCAGCGGTGGTCATAAGGGCAAGATAAGAAAAGCCTGTTGAGAGTAACGCAGTAAGGGACAAATATACTGTGACGTCTCTGAAAAATATATACAGTAGTTAATAAGACAATATAATGTATAATAAACTCAGTCCTTACCATATGCATAGGAGAAGAAATAAATATGGAACACCAAGAAGTACAGCAAAAAGAAACGTGGGAAGAACTTCATCGATATTGGTGTCCTAACACTGCAACATTTGGAAGATAGGTTGTGAGAATCTCACGAGTAAGAGAGCTCGATAGTTCATATATACGGGTGACTGAGGCAAAAGAGAAAGACCAAACCTTATCAGGGTGAATAATTCGCATAGCCAGACAAGAACTAGAACCATGAAAGCCAATAGCTGATCGTCGTAAAACTCAAACAGGAAGAAGAGAATCCCAATCATAATCTAACAATTTCAAATGATTAGATTATGTTGGTCAGACTCGAGAGAATCCTCTGAGATGTTGGAATAGAAAAAGAACCAGGGATGTGTGTGCATACCGGTACAAAGACAAGGGATTCAATCACGTGCACAAAGATCAACTGAAACGTTGGTAACCGATGCTGAGCATGGTGTTGAAGCTGCACTGAAAGAAAATTGATACCCAAACAAAGATGATTGTTGAGAAGCAAAGACGGGAAACCATCGGCAAGTGAAACAGACGAAAAAGAAACCTGTGAACTTCAACATGCGAGTTTGCGTCTCTCGCAAAGTGAATGACACAGACATTGTGGTTGTGAAAAACACAAAAAGTGACATCATAAGCACACCACATTTCGTCACCAAGTAATCTGCATACGTCCGGAATAATAATATTACTTTAGCAAATGGTTATAATGAACTAATGAGAAAGTTGCAAGAGCTACTAACGCCGACTTAATCAGATTTTCCAATCCAACATAATGCTCACACTAAAAAGATTTGACAGACGCAAGGTAAAATTTGTAACATATTCTGTTCATGACACAGAATATGACATACCTCCAAATTGCGAAGAACCTTCAGAAAGTTCTTGGGAGTAACTAAGATTGTAAAACTCTCTTGTCTGGAAGTTGTACATGTAACCTGTAATGGATAAAGTTCGCAGTTATATGAGGTGAAATCTCCAGCTTTCACAAAAGCATATTAATAAAAATAATCAAAGGGACATGAGCAGGAGCCAATGACATCGGTTATTTTACATTATGCATTTTCATGCATGGACCAACTAATTCCTTCATTTCCAGAGAATAAATTTATTAAGGTAACAACTAATAATATAAACAGACAGTCTCTTTTTAGCGGTAGGCAAAACTTTCAGATGGAAATAGGTTGCACACAAGCTACAAAAGCAAAGAAAAAAAAAACAAAGAATTGTCCTTAACGCAAGGAATCACAGGCCTAGAATGATACAACCATATAACTTGGCTCTGCCTAATTGCAAAAAGAAGAGACCCAGATATAGTCATATAGCGAAACTTGCATGAGCTTTATCAATATCAACCAGACAAACAGCTAATACCTACCTTGACCAGCAGAGTTCTGTAAGCTATTCATTATAATTGTATCATATCCTACAACTCTGTTTATAGTAAGTTGCTGCCACCTGCAAAATTAATTTAATTTTAAGAAGCTTATCATCAGGATCCAGCCTTTTCGATTAAGTTTAATTGTTTCAAAAGTGTGGGCCCATAACATGAGTATTACCTGTTGCCAAAGCAGGGATGTCGTGCTGATATGCTTACATTTGCAGTGCGAATGCTATGCCGTGACTTTGCTTCATCAGGCAGCAAAAAGTAACCCTATACCGAAATAAGGCAAAGCAATTGTAAGATCGATCCAGAATTTCAACTGAAGAGTTCCTCATTTTTGAATCTTCCTTAACAAAATAGATTATTCTAGGATATAAGATGCTCATGGATCTTCCACTAGTCAGCTTTGTATAAACTATCAACAGAGGATAATGTTTACCTTTTCCATAGTATATAGATATGTCGGCTCAAACTCTTGAGTTCTTCTCTCAAGCCATTGAACTGTCATAAACAACCGACTAACACATTAATTTCAATCGTACCAGTTAATGCATACATCTCCCCACCCAAAGCAGAGCGAGAAGCCAACCCTGGGTTACTCGTCTAATCAGTAAACCTCTTAAATGAAAATCGTAGATTGGATTATATAAAAGAAAGGTTTGTAAATAGAGACTTTTTGTAGTTTACATATTTAAAAACAAGAAATTTGTTTGACAAGGTAGTGTATGTATTCAGATTCAATTTTTCATTTGTAGAAAGGCCCGTCGCTGTCTGATAGTTTCATTTAGATAATGAAGAACTAAACGACTATAGACATAAAATAGAGATTCTATTGAGATGGATTTTACCTGCGTAGAAGTTGACCCTATCCATATACAGCACATGTAACAATTTGGGCAGATCAAGATTCAGTGGTATGCCGACAATGTTCTGCATTTAAAATTGAAGGGCAAAATAATTTGTTTTAGTCAAAACACGAATAATCAAGATTGAAACTCGGCACATCGTATAATTACTTTGGCACCAACAATTCGGGAACATATAATTACTATGGCACAAACATACAGACCTAAGTCCATTTTCCTCGCCCAATAAAGGGAAACAGTACTAAATAGTCTTCACACCCTAACAATTGAGCCACATGCCACTTAAATCTTCCAATTTTTGAGAAACAAAAGTAAATGAACAAAGTGGTCAATGAGCTAATTATTCTAACATATTCTAAGTCAGTTAATACTCACCCATATTTTTCTAACACCTCTGAGGATTCGTGCTGTGTGCCGTAAAACGAAAGATATGCGCCTATAAAACTTTTTGGGAAAGCGAAGAATAGCTGCTCTGACAGTCTCTTTTGCAGACACAGAGAAACTACCCCGGGGCTCTTCCTTATCAATTTTGGCAAGTGGGTTATCAGCATTCTCTTCACTGGTACAGCTTTCTACGTGATTTCAAAAAGAAGCCGCATAAGTCCCTGCAAATTTTGAAGATATATATATATAGCTCCTACTTGCAGGCTACCGAAACCGATTCAACCACATCCTACTCCTGAGGATAAAGAATCACCTTGATCAATCTTTGAGATTTCTAAATTGTCAGCTGCAGCTTTAACTTGAGACACATCTGAAGCGGTACTTTCAGCACTACGTGACCATAACCCTGCGCTTGTTATCTACAACACAGTAACAAGTTGGTGACAAATACGTTGTAGAGAACTAAGGACAAATCCAACTCTATCTATCGCTCAGTTCGAGTAGTTTATCTAGCAAGGAGTAGGAACCAACTCATGGGCCAACAGTTGCTCAAAGCTAGCACCAGAAGGGACAAGAGGTGCATACCTTGATTTGTAAAAGCTCTGCTTCAGATAACTCAACCCCAGTCAGCTCACTTGAACAACCAGGCTTTGCAAGAAAATATGAAATGTGCACACAGAAATTAAAAATAGGAAGTTGTATTCATATATTTTCCGTGAAAGTAAACACTCTATCTTGGGGGGGATTCTAACCCGTAGACTCCAAAACCTTTTATTCATATTTATAGCTTCAGCTCCACAATTTTCATATTAACAAAACTACATAATAGAATATCCAAACTATTGTTTCAGTATTTCAGACTAAGGCAAACTATAATCCAAACGAGTCAATATCTGAGGCAATATCTTAATCTTCTACCCTCAATGAAATTTCACTACAGAAACACAGATTGGCGTTAGAGAATTGAGTACCTGCTGAACATAATTGGCGTGCATAACAACGAGGATGCAGAACAAGGTGATGGCAACGAGGAGGAAGGTATACTCTAAGAAAGCCCTAATCCTAGGATTTAAGATCTGTGAAAACCTCTCCTGAACCCTAATAAACGTCTGCTCCGGATCCATCTTCGATCGAAGGTGGCACTTCTTCTTCTTCCTCTTCTTAAAATTGTCCGTTTCGACTTAAGGAGGGCGTTGGCATCGAATTCGATTTGCTGCGCAGTGAGGACGATGATCGTTGATTGCTTTGCTTCTGAAGAACACAAGTGGAAGATTAAAGATTGGAAAGCACCGCCAAGGAATTATCTACTTTTATATCTTGTTTTCTGAGAGGCAGTGGCGAGTTTTGTTGAGCGTAGAAAATCAAGGGGCTCACGAGGGCGACAGACCTAGGCCCGGTCGTTTTTACCCCAACCGAAATCCGGAGCTTAACCTGAGCTTTAAAAAAAAAAGAGATGGATTCAAACTGTTATTAAAAATATTGAAATGGAATTTAAAAGCTAGCTATTTTCAGTTATGAGTACAATTTGAATTGAATCGAAGTCCATTATAGGATCAAAAAATATCTGAAATTAATAAAACATATTAATTATATATAGCTCTATATATTAAAGACTTAAAGTAGATTTCTATAGTTGTTTAATGGGTAATTCTCCAAAAATAACTTTTTATGTTTTAATCACAAAAACGCTTTCAAGGATGAAAATAAAAATTTCACTAAAAAGTTTAAATACCCTTCACTAAAAATATATTTTTTATAATTTCGAAGTAATTTTTTTTCCAAATTAGGACTTTTTATAATTTTTTCTTTTTTGAAATTCAAAAATGCTTTTTAACATTTTTAAAATTTTTTTAAAACATTATCTTCAAAACTCCACCCCCTAATTATAAACCCTAAGTCTAGGTTAGTTAACCCTAAGAGTATAAAAGTATATTTATCCTTTAATAAAATTTATTTTGGTCATTTTCTTCTTTAAAGTTTTTTGTGAAAATAAATTTAAATAGCTTATCTTAGGAAATTTCTCTTCTTTAATTTGTTATTTTCTATGTTACACAAAACAGGATGGTGATACACGGAAGCGTATAGAAGCGTAGAAGCAAAATATTTTAAAAAAATTAGGAATCGGTACGTGTTGAAAACGTATATATATATATATATATATATAATTTAGAAAATTTATGACTAAAAGTTATATGATTCAAACCGATGCATAGTAGATAGGGATAGGGATATTAGGTAGATCAGGGTGGTTCGTCCAGCACTCATCTAGATTAAGTAGAAGTTCATGTGTACGACCTAGCGCAAAAATTGGGATCAGGGCATGCCTGCCCTGAGCAACTGTTGAATGGATTACATTGGTGAAGCGTTTCTCCGGATGTGATGAGATTGATGAAGCTGGACACCGGAAGTGGATTCAATGATGCATATGTCGGGAAAAGTGCCTATTTCGACCTAAACAACTTCAGTCGTGCCAAATACTATCCGAACAAATGATCAGTGCCAAATACCACCTGAACTCAATTATAATTCAAGAAAACTACCCGAATTTCTTAAAACGTGCCTAAATCTACATTGACTCTAACAGAAGTTAGTCAACCGTTAACAAAATAAAACGACGTCGTTTTGATATACGGAGGAAAGTGCCAATTTCGACCTCAACAATATCAGTCGTGCCAAATACGACCCGAACAAATGGTCAGTGCCAATTACGACCTCAACTCTAAGAGAAGTTAGTCAACTGTTAACAAGATAAAATAACGTCGTTTTGATATATATATATATATATATATAATATATATATATTCATTCCGTGACTCAAACTCGTGCCGTGATACCTTTTTAAAGGGGTACATTAACAACTAGACAAAAGTAACTTTTTGAAATATTATTACAAATTTGAAATTATATAAATGACTATTTTTCTTCATCTTATCCAATTTTAAACTTTGGTGATAATTTTTTTCTGATTTATATAAATACATAACATGTTTTTTACTTATCATATCTTTAATAAACTTATATCTTACTAAAATATAAATAATAAAAATATTTATAAATTACACGATCTTGTATATACTTAAAAATTTGAAGTTATTTATAAAATTTTCTTATATAAATTATTTTTATTTTTTAAACTTAAGTTAGAATTTTTTTTCAAATTTCTAATAATATTTCAAAAAGTTACTTTAGTCTAGTTGTTAGTGTACCCTTTTAAATGGGTATCACGGCACGGGTTTGAGTCTTGGAATGAACATATTTTTAAAAAATATATATATATCAAAACGATGTTGTCTTATTGTGTTATCGTTGACTAACTTCTGTTAGAATCAATGTATATTTAGGCACGTTTTAAAAAGTTCAGGTAGTTTTCTTAAATTATAATTGAGTTAAGGTCCTTTTTGGCACTGATCATTTGTTCGGGTCCTATTTGGCACGATTGAAATAGTTGGGGACGAAATAGACACTTTTTCTGTATATCAAAACGACGTCGTTTTATCTTGTTAACGGTTGTTTAACTTCTGTCAAATCAATGTAGATTTATACACGTTTTAAAAAGTTCGGGTAGTTGTTGTAAATTATAATTGAGTTCATGTCGTATTTGACACTGACCATTTGTTTGGGTCGTATTTAGCACGATCGAAATTGTTTGGGTCGAAATAAGCACTTTTCCCTGCATATGTCAGGGGAGAACCGAGGAAGCTCAGCTGCTCTTAGATGTCGGTCTTCCTCACGGGAATTGTCGCCTGTGTAGAGGATTCAGACACCAGCTATATCCACCATAAACATGGCTGCACCCAAAACATGGCATGCCGTGTAGCACCAGAACGTTATGTCGTTCAGTTCAACCGTTTTGTGGAAATCAATTATCTAGAGAAGAAGTAAACATAACGCTTAACTGATAACTTATATGAAACCGACGGAAAACTGTTTAAACTTAACCTTAATGGAGTGATCAAGGATTTAACATTAATCAACCAGATGTTTCAATAACAACAATCATACATCTTATCAG
This sequence comes from Brassica juncea, assembly GCA_018703725.1. Classification (NCBI taxonomy): domain Eukaryota; kingdom Viridiplantae; phylum Streptophyta; class Magnoliopsida; order Brassicales; family Brassicaceae; genus Brassica; species Brassica juncea. Next base: position 60,789,148 of record CM031936.1, on the reverse strand, counting down.
TGATTTCAACCTGTAAGAAGACTACAAGAAGCACACACTACACACCACACATTCAGATGGCTAATCTGATACTATGTAGGATTCAAGAAAGTAAACTTCAAGCACACCACTTTAGTTCAACTTCTCTTAAAGAGGAAATAACTACATTGAGGAAAGGTGCAAGTATACAGTTCTTACATTTTGCATACCGACAGAAACATCGTTTCCAAAGAAACATGATAAGGCAAGCACAAAGCAAGAACAAGGTGTAATAAGAATTCATGGATTTATTGATGTCATGTTCATCGAACAACATATCTTCCACTGACACCTTGCTGACTTTTACATACTCCGTAAGTAGTAACTTATATATAGCTGTTGCGGCATGTGTCATGAAAACTCGCCCTTTGAATGTTGTCTAATCAAAACAAATACCAATCTATTAGTTCCAGCTAATGATGAAAGGCATCATTCCGTAATAAGAGAGAAACAAACCTTCACTAGAAAATCAGGGAGGGATGCTGCATGATCCAAATGAAAGCTGCAACGAGAAAACATCAACCAGTAGTTTGTTATCTTAATCTAAGAAACCTCTCAACAGAACATAAGACGATAGGAACAATAGACAAACTTCTTCAAGTAGACAGACACAAATTACAACTCCACCCTTTCTAAAAGGTTGAGCTAAACCATGTCAACCCCAGTAATTACTATCCCGTTAATATTCCATATTTTCACCTTATTTTTTTGTCTGGTTTTCTCGTTCCGCCTCCCGTCGATCTCAGCAAAGTTTCCGGCGACTTCTTCTTCTCGTCTCAAGTAAGTTCCCCTTCAACTTTTTTCCTTTTTCTTTTATTTCTTTAATTCCTCCCCCCCTTTCTCCGCCGCGAGAAAACATTAGTGACGGCTTCTAGCTCCCTGTTTCGACCGGACTCACCTATTCGAATGGTCATACGAGATATCTTAATTCTCCATATTTAAGCTCAGATAGGTTTCTCAAAACAACGATTGGTCTGATGATTGCACCAAGTTGACTTCTTTTTTATTTTTTTTATTCATTCAATTCTCAACTATCAACTTCTTCTTCTGATAATCTCAGGCTCACCAGAAGAAGCTATGGTTGATTTAGATGACTTGCTTTTGGAAGCTGCTGGCAGAACAAACGCAGCTGCTACAAGGCCCCGTCATTCTCATCCTTCATCATCATCATCCAGGAGACGTGATGGTTCTTACTCTGATGGTGGTAGCGATTCAAGGGAAGAAGATTCTGATGAAGATCGTGGCTACCCAGCAGCAAGTAGGAAACCCTCTGCTTCTCAAGTCCCTTTGAAAAAGAGATTAGAGGCAGAGAGAGAAGCTCGAGGTGGGACATCTGATCGTGAAGGTGATTGCAGCAGCAGCGAGGAATCTGATTTCGGAGATGATCTTTACAAGAATGAGGAAGACAGGCAGAAGCTTGCTGGGATGACTGAGTTTCAGAGAGAGATGATTCTTGCTGAACGTGCTGATAAGAAGGGTGACAAGAACTTCACTGAGAAGCTTAGGTCCAAGAGGGAAAACGAGAAGACCACCCCTGTTTCCAAAAAGGACACTCACCCTCTTCCTGCATCTCGTGGTGTGAGGTCTTCAGCTAGATCTGCAGACAGGGCGGCTGCAAAGGATGATGCTTTGAACGAGTTGAGGGCTAAGCGTATGAAGCAGCAGGACCCTGCGGCTCTCAGGAAGCTCAGAGATGCATCAAAAGGTGGTTCAGGTAGCAGCAGAGATTTCTCATCGATGAAGAGGAAACCTTTAGCTTCCTCCAAGTTGTGTAGCTCAAGTGATAGTGATAGGTCTCAGAGCGACGATGAAGGGTCCAATGGAGGAATGGTGGACAGTGATGACGACAGGTCAGATGTGCCTACCTATGAGGATATTAAGGAGATTACCATTAGGAGGTCTAAGCTTGCTAAATGGTTTATGGAGCCTTTCTTTGAAGAGCTTATCGTTGGTTGCTTTGTGAGGGTTGGGATTGGAAGGTCAAAGAGTGGTCCGATTTATAGACTCTGCGCGGTAAAGAATGTAGATGCAGCCGATCCAGATAAGGCATACAAGCTAGAGAACAAAACTACACACAAGTACCTTAACGTGTTCTGGGGAAATGAAACCTCGGCTGCTCGTTGGCAAATGGCAATGATCTCAGATGGGCATCCTGTGGAGGAAGAGTATAGGCAATGGATCAGAGAGGTTGAGAGAACAAATGGTCGCCTGCCCTCGAAGCAAGATGTATCAGAGAAGAAAGAAGCTATCAAAAGAATCAACAGCTTTGTATACTCGGCCGAGACTGTTAAGCAGATGTTGCAGGAGAAAAAATCTGCCTCGGTCAGGCCGATGAATGTTGCAGCCGAGAAAGATCGGCTTAGAAAAGAGTTGGAAGTTGCAGAGAGCAAAAACGATGAAGCAGGTGTAGAGAGGATCAAAGCTAAGATCAAGCAGCTCGATGCGTCAAGGAATAAGAAAGGAGTAGATAAAAAAGCCCTCAAACTCTTCGAGATGAACAAGAAGAACAGAGCCGAGAATTTCAAGAATGCATCCGAGGTGAAATCTATTACTGCTAGTCTCAAGGCTGGTGAAGCTGGGTATGATCCGTTTTCAAGGAGGTGGACACGATCATCGAACTACTACAATGGTAAAAACAGTGGGAAAGACGTAGGAGATAACGAGGCGGCGGTTGCAGCAGCGGTTGGGACCAATGGAGAAGATGGAGGAGGAGTTGAAGCGACAGAAGCAGCTTTAGAAGCGGCTGCTGAGGCAGGGAAGCTAATAGACACAAGAGCTCCTATTGGTCAAGGAGCGGAACAAAATCTGATGCATAACTTTGAGTTGCCGTTGTCGCTAGCGGCATTGCAGAAGTATGGAGGACCTCAAGGAGTACAGAAAGCGTTCATGGCGAGAAAACAGGTGACAGAAGCAACGGTGGGATGCAGGGTTGTTGAGAATGATGGTAAGAGACATGGCCTTACGTTAACTGTTAGTGATTACAAGAGAAGGAGAGGTCTTCTCTGATTATTGGATCATGTCTCTCAAAGTCTTTTCAGTGTTTCAGCTTCTTCTTATAAAAAAACTTCTGCTTGGTTCTTCATTTCTTCATCTTTTGATTGCACTCAAAATGTTTAGAGCTATTTGTTTTTTTCCATAAATTATTTTTGTACTCTTTTGATGTAAACTCTCCTCACTAGTGTATTGGGCTGCATGAGATAGAAATCGAGTCTTATGCCAGTCTTCAGCAGCTACATTGATTTGTTGTTATTTTTCACTGTAACACGATTTTGTTGTTATCTTAATGACTAAATTAACGAAACAGATGCTGTTGGCCAAGGAACGTATCAGCAGGCCTCATCCTTGTCCAAATTCTCATGTGAGTCCCTGTTCTTCATGACTTAGATCTCCTCCATCGAATCTGTTGGTGATAGAGAAGGGTTCACAATAGAGAGTCTCTTCAAATCTCACCCACATAGCTGTTTGATCTTGGTCTCAAACTCACTTGACTGTGACAGAGGAATACTTGTCTTGAAACCCTTTACAGACGAAGGGCTTCAAGTGCTTACATCTTCAAAGACACATCAGCAGAGAAATGGTTTGAAAGATTGAAGAAAGGAAGGTTCAGTCCAGGAGTAATTCCATTAGAGCAAAACCTCTCTAACCTCTTAAGATTAGTCTTGGTCTACAAATTTGGAGGAATCTACTTAGACACGGACTTCATAATCCTCAAATCTCTCACCAACCTTCACAATGTAATCGGAGCACAAGCAGTTGATCCGGTTACAAGAAAATGGAGCAGGCTCAACAACGCGGTACTCACAAGAACCATCCGTTGCTTGAACGGTTCATCAACGAATTCTCAAGAACCTTCAACAGTAATAAATGGGGTCTCAATGGTCGATACTTAGTGTCGAGAGTCGTTGCAAGAGTCAACAGTTCCTCCTCTTCTACGGATTTAGGATTTTCTGTTCTTCCACCATCTGCGTTTTATCCGGTGGATTGGACTAGAATCAGAACATTTTACAGAGCTTCCACGAATGATCAGAGCGAGGTGATATGGTCTCGGAAGAGGCTTATGCATTTGCGTAAACATAACTTTGCTGTTCATCTTTGGAACAGAGAGAGTAAGAAGCTTAGGATAGAAGAAAGAAGCATCACCCATCGACTCATGTCTGCTTCTTGCATCTTCTGCAACTCTTCTTTACATTTTTAGTTATTAAAAAACATGTAAAGATTTGATCAAAAAAAAAAAAAAAAAAAAACATGTAAAGTATTCTGTGTGTGTGTGTGTTGAACATACATATTTGCTGATCTATCTGCCATTTTGAGGAGCCGTAACAAATAGGCAATGCGTAGTTTGTGTACATCAGAAGTCTGGTTCTGTGTGTACATAAACTAAATCTTCAAGAACAAGTACTAAAGAGACACAAACCACAACAGCTTAGCACTTGAATCAGTTTCCCATATACAAGTAAAAAACACATCTAATTCATACAATATGATGGCAACAACAATGGCCCTAAAATGGTTTTGTAATTCTGTTTCAACCATGACGGTGTCTGTAAGTCCTAAAAGCTACTCATTCGAATACCCGGATCTCTGGGAGCCTCAAAGTCTTTGGCACGTGTCAAGCACACGTAGTAAAGCTCGGATACAATCCCTGTGAGAATTATGAAGGCAGCTCCAGCCCCAAACACACCTTTCCTTAATGATCGACAAGAAGGAGCAGTGTTCCCAAGGTAGACACGGTACTTTGTATGGTAAGCGTTTTGCACAGATCCCGCAAGTAAACACACTTCTGCTATGAAGAAGAAGACCCTGTAACAATCCATTTGACATTTATAAGAAGCACAAGTCAGAACAAGATATCGTTGACCAACTGTCTCTGCAACTAGCGCAGATGGAAGGTGAAGTTTCGCCATTGTAAGACACTAAACAATCAACCATAGATACATGCGTTTAGTTCTTTTGATCTTAGAGAGTCAAGTTACTACTTCTGAACTCAAGGACAGTTTCAGCCATTTCCCACTATAATCTGAGATGATATTCTTCACCATATCTATAATCTGCAAGAAGAGAAGAGAATTTTCTTTCTATTACCAGGTGGTGATGAAGAGAAGAATAGCATAGGATCTAGACCCACTTGGTGTCAAGGCTCTTCCACAGCATAAGCATCGGCTTGCCACCATCATGAAGAGATGACTCGCTAACAAGATCAAGAAAGAACCTATTCCGAGACCCGTTGCTATATCCTTCTCATACACACAGTAGCTTGAATCTCTTGATTCATTAACAACTTGCCACTATCAACATAAAGCAACACAAACAAAAATCAGGAGGAACACAATACAAGAACCACAAAACAAGACAAATCTCCATATTTCACCAATAACATTTGAAGGGTTTCTATTCATTTGATCTCTGATAATCAAAGAATCTTGTAACTTTTGGCCCAAAATTTTCAGCTTTCTGTGAAGCTTAGGGATAATCTAATACAAAACCCGGAAATTTTCAAGAACACAGATTGAAGAATACTTAGAACCAACATAAGCGGAAGAACAATAATCAAATCAAATTTATGAGAGAGAGAGGGAAACTAACGGTGGTTCTTCGCTGTTCTGCAGCAACAGCAAGACCAAAAGCTATTAGATCAAACACGAACACTATAAACAGTAGCATCACAGAAGCCATAGCCGTCGAATAAATAAAAATCTAAAACCACAAAGTTTCTTCCTTTTCTTCTACTTCTACCTGTACTTCTTCGATACACTTTCTGGTTAATAACGCCAAAGCTAGTATTTAAAAAGTAAACACACTGTAGTAGAGGAGAACGAGTAACTCGAGGAAAAAAACTGTTTGAAAACTTTGCAGTGGTGAAGAGAATGTTTACGTGTTTGATGAGAAGGGAAATATTTAACAAATAATCATAAAATAAGTATAATACAATATAAATAATTTTTTTTTATAAAACAAAATTTTAAATTTGTTAAATTTTAAATAAAAACAAATTGAAATAGTTAAACTAAGTAAAAAGAAAACTACAAATATATTGTGGTGGATGATATAGAACACGGTAAAAAATATAAAAAAAAAACAAGCGAAAAGATTGCATCGCAACTTTTTTTCGGGCCGCAAATTTTAGCAACCCGTTTGAGGGTCAAGACGGCTGAATTTGGATCCGAAAAACCGCGACGACCTATCACCGACCTAGATGGTTTCTGGGACTTTCCGAAATGGTGCTGTGGGCGTCGTAGTTACACACGGTTCAAAAGTTATGGGTTTCCAATATTAGACTCGTTTTAGATTGAAAAATAAAAAATAAAAAGGGGTGCAACACAAAGACTTCCCGGGAAGTCACCCATCCTAGTACTACTCTCGCCCAAACACACTTAACTGCGGAGTTCTGATGTAATCCAGTGCATTAGTGCTGGTATGATCGCGCACCTGTTAGTACATGATTCGCGATTCCATATATTCTTTTGTTCTGAAATTTTGAGTGGAAGGGCGTGGGACCCACATGATTGGTTGGTATTTTTGTCTACCGGAAAGTGCATCGTGGATGATGTAGAACGCAACAAAAAGTAAAAAAAAAAAAAAAAAAACCAAGCGAAAAGACCGCATCGTAATTTTTTTTCGGGCCGCAAACTTCAGCAGCCCGTTTGAGGGTTAAGACGACTGAATTTGGACCCGAATAATCGCGACGTCCTATCACCGACCTAGATGGTTTCTGGGGCTTTCCGAAATGGTGTTGTGTGCGTCGTAGTTCCACACGGTTCAAAAGTTATAGGGTTTCAAATATTAGACTCGTTTTAGATTGAAAAATAAAAAATAAAAAGAGGTGTAACACGAGGACTTTCCGGGAGGTCACCCATCCTAGTACTACTCTCGCCCAAGCACGCTCAACTGCGGAGTTCTGATGGGATCCGGTGCATTAGTGCTGGTATGATCGCACCCGTTAGTACATGACTTGCGATTTCATATGTCCTTTTGTTCGGAAATTCCGAGTGGATGAGCGTGGGACCCACATGATTGGTTGGTATTTTTGTCTAACGGAAAGTGTATCACGGATGATGTAGAACACAACAACAAATAAAAAAGACAAGCGAAAAGACCGCATCGCAACTTTTTTACGGGCCGTAAACTTCAGCAGCCCGTTTGAAGGTCAAGACGGCTGAATTTGGACCCGAAAAATCGCGATGACCTATCACCGACTTAGATGGTTTTTGGGGCTTTCCGAAATGGTGATGTGAACGTCGTAGTTCCACGCGGTTCAAAAAGTTACGGAGTTTCCTACATTATAGATCCATTATACAGTTTCTTTTCATGATGTGACAAATATATAGAGAACGCCTTCCCTCTTTTTCTTGATAACGATCTTTGATATATTTATGGATTTACAATTTTGGTTATCGTCTTGGACATCCATTATACAGCTTCTTTGTAGGATCAGGCCCGGGCTTGAGCAGATACCCAAGAAACATTGGTATGTGGCCTTCCATTTATATAGTTTTTTTTTCGTAATATTTTCTGTTGTTGCTAGCAAAAGAAAATGAGCTCTAAAACCTATTTTGAACATATAACATAATAGATGTTTGTATATGGTTTTTCATTCTCTTATATAAAATGAAATTAGAAAGATAATTTTCAGAATTGATACTTTCTTAAGTTTTAAAGATATTGTAATTCGTAACCGTAAACTATAGTTTTCAATAATTTAAAATTTTAATTTATAAATTTAGGGTCTATATTTTTAATATCGTATTAGACCCGAAATATCTGAGGACTGGCACTGTATAGGATCAGCTGTTCATGATGTCTTTCTTTTTCGTGTTTTAGTGGCGTGTTGTCTCTTCTTTTTATTGGAAGAACATGAGTTGATGATCTGATTGTGAAAATGTGATATCAAACTTTTCACCATTAAAAAAATTTGAGATAGTAAAATATATTCAAAGAAAAAGAGTCATTGTATCAAAAAAATTTTGGGGGGTAAGAAACGTATATTTCAGATGCATCTGGAAACTAAAGTAAGATTGAAAAATATGTAGTGCATTGGTTATATATGCTTTTCTCTCATACAACATGAATTTATTTTCTAAATATTAAAATGATATTAAATAGAGTAGATTACATAATGCTAAATATTCATCTAGAACTGATAAGAACCAAACTGTTAAAAGAAACAAATTAGGGTATCAAAATTTTCACTTTTGGGTAGAGTTCTGATCCAAATGTCAAATATATAATTACAAAATAAATATTTGGAAAACAAATAAATAAATAATCTTGACACAAGCAAACCCAAGGAGTTTACCTTCCCATGACTTATTTATGAACGTATATAAAAAATTGACGCAGCAAAAAATCCGGTTTTGCTTCCAACGGTTTTAACTGAATCCAACGTCTTAACTTCAGCTTTTTATGTGGTCCTTCCACGGACGGAAGGAGCTCGGTTCGAAGCTTTTCGAGATGCAGTCGCAGCTGATCTCTCAGCGATTCTTCTCTGCCTTTCCAACACAAGACTCTCTATTCTCTTCCTCATCTCTTCTTCCTACATTCCCAAAACATTAAACCCGCAAAAAGCTAAGCTAATCAAACCACTAAAGAAACGCAATGATAAGATCTTTTAATACCTTCTCGAACTTGTTCTTCTGTGCCATTGTTCTACTAGCTGCTACTGGTTTCTTTACACTCTTGGAAATGGTTTCACCTCTGCTTCTAACTGGAGGTCTGGACTTGCGAGCTTCCGGGTTTTTCCCATTGTTCTTCTTCTCGCCACTCAAGACGGTATTGTCTTCTTTCTCCTGAGATGTTCCGTTACTGGATAGCCTTGCGTTCGCTTCAGCAGAGAAGTCGATGGAGTGATCATTGACAAACGAGTCTCCTGAATTGCGTTCAGGAATCATACAGAGATCACTTGGTTCCCATGAGCCAGACATTTCACGCTTCTCATTGGCCTGACCGTTATCGATGTCAATATCCGCAGACATGTCTGGTCTCCACCGAGAATCATAAACATCATCACCAGTGAGCGACGATGAATGGACCATGAACGAATCATCAACGAATTCTTGTTTCTTGCTCTGATCAGAACCACCTCCAGATGTCATAATGCAACTTTCATCAAACGACATTCTCCCATAGTTTCTTTCCGGTTTCACTCCACGATGATCAGAAGTAGTAAACCAATCCTCTCCACTCCCTGACTTCTTCACCAATGATGTAGCATCATACAAGTCTTTGCTTTCATCTCTTAACATCTCTGATCTTTCTGGCAATAACATATGCTCTCCAGATGAATCCCTCGTTCTTGAAACCCTATCCTCACTTTGAAACTGATCAAAGGTGGTTCTTCCTCCGTTTTCTATGTGTTTATGAGTTAAAACGATGGAATCACCAGAGCCATCGTTATTTTCTTGCAAACTTTTTGAGCCTTCGTGTGTGAAATGCTCCTCACCGAAGACATCCATTGAATGTATATCTGAACCATCGTCGTGCCTCATCAGTATATTCTGAAAAGAATCCCAATTCTCATTGCTTCGTTTTACTTCATCACCAGAAACTTCTCTCTCATTTTCCTTGATGGAACCGTTTTCAGTAAACTCATTCCCCTCCTCCATCTCTCCGTTTCTTCCCTCAGGGGTTATGTAGTTAATGTTACGGATGATAACAGTCTTAGATGACTTCTTCCTGTTTTTCTTTGACGACCTACGAGAGCTTTTCTTACCAGTATGAGAGTGTCTTTTGCCTTGATCTTCCAAAGAAGAAGCAGAATCATCGTCGCTTGCAGATTCACTAGACCCACTTGACTCATCTTCATCAGAATCACCTTTACCTTTCTTCTTGGAAGCTTTGTTCTTTGAAGGCCATGGCATGTTTCCTTGGTTCTGACCTGGCATAGGTTGCATTATAGGGTAAGGATAGCCTTGGTACGGAGGCGGGTAATAGTACTGAGGTATATGGTTCGGCCAACCCATTGGTGGTTGAAAGTTAGGAACAGCAGACGCATGTTGGTCTACAAAATCAAACTTCTTCACATTAGTAATGGACGTTTCAGCATCAAGCAGTAGAAGAATTACTACGAGGTACCTTTGTTTTCAGAACTTGAGTTAGACGAGTCTGTCCCGTTTAGTGGAAGAGCAGCACCTTCATTGGTGAGGATGATCCCTGAGGAACCTAGTAACGACATGTCTGCTGGTGCAATCGCTTTCACAGCTGCTAATTCCGCCATCCAAAGCCCGTCACCGTGCTTCTTCTTCCATAGTTCCTTGTACTCCACGCATGCTTCCCTGTATAATGATTAAAAAAGTTGTTACTAAACTTGCGAAACAAGAAATGGTTAAGCAAAATATATGTACCTTAACCTTGACGCCCCAAAAGCATCAGCAAACAGTAATAGATCATCAATAGTATCAATTTCGTAACTAGCAACAACCCCTCGAGCATAGGCCATTGCTTGCTCTCTTCGAAGCAATGTTCTTCGAGTTTCAAGAAGACGCTGAAGCTGAATCCTAATAAATTATACAAAATAGAAACAATCAATTGATTAAGAAAGAGTTCTCCTTGAGTTACATGAAGCACCAAAAGAAACCTGAATAGTTCCATGAGGTAGGAAATTTTACTTGGAGGTTTCTTCTCCTGCAGCTTCATTGCCAATCTCAGATTCCTTCTATCCACACAAACAAGACAAGTTAACTTACAAAACAAGTTACTGAAATAAGACGATAACACTTGAGAAAACACAAGTTACCTTGGAGGGATCGTTTGACTTTCTTAAATTACCCCCTGCAGATAATAAGCAAAAAAAAAATTGTCAGGAAACATAGTCAAAAGTAACAATTGTCAACTGTCATTACAAGTTGGTAAGTGAATTATTGGAAAGCCTACAAAAATGAATACCACCTTGTATTTGCTCAGCATTGGCAGTCTCATTAGCTTGAATAGAATGTTCAATCTGCAAGATCTCCTTCTCCAGAGTCGCAAATCTCTCAATAATCGCAGGCGTGTTCACGAATCTCACAAACCTGAAAACAGTAGAAATCGATTCAGCAAGTCAAGTAAAGTTCAATAAGCAGCCTTCCACATTGTTTCAAGATCTTCCACACTAACAACTGTGACAACATTTCAATATCTGAATTTCGAAACTGTCGAACATAAATCGCCAAAAAAAAGGCAATGGAAATTACCGATCAAAAGTGGATTTGGTGAACCAAGAAGAGTGAGAAGTAGGGGGATAAAGAGATATTGAGTAACCGCCTTTGGAGATTTGATCTCTGGCGAATTTAAGATGAGAGATGAAGGGTTCGAATATCCCAGACGCCAACTTCTCCTTCTTACTCCCACAGAACAGCACCAGATCGAATCTGAAAGAAATACCAAACAGTAAGAAACAAAGAAGATCAATCGTCAAGCTTAATCAGAAGAAGAAGAAGAAGAAGTGAGACAGACCTGGTACGAGTAGGAGTGAGTTGAAACAAAGCGGAATCCAGGATAGCTGTCGAATCCATGGAGAGAGATAGAAAGAGAATCAGTGAAGTCTTTATCTTCTTCTTCTCCGATGAAGAAGATAAAGGAGAAGACGTGAAGGAGACATGTTGACTTGATTTGTTTTTATTTTGGATTCGAAGCTTACGGTGACAGCAATGGATGAGTTAAGCCATAGCACATGGTTAGTGACTGACCAATACTCACTTATTGGTAGTCCCCACCAATAATTAAGAGTAGTTGCACTCCTTATACAAACATTATATCATAATTAGTAAACTACATAAATATACTGTTGGACACTGTTCTTTTTTTCATTAATACTAATTTACCCCCCGGGTGGAACAAGTCGAATACTTGGTATTTTCGGTGTACTTAGTACTTGGCTTGATTTGACCGAGTAGTAAAATTTTGGATTTGTATTTGGTTTGCTAAAAACGAATACTTGCAGTTTCAAATACTTGTCAAAAATTGATGGACTTGCGAGTTACTTGCCTTATTTTATTACTTGTTATTTGTAAATTACTTGATAACTATTGGTAAATTATTTGCTAATTTGTTAGAATTTAAAGGTAAATAATTTTATTATATATAAATATACGTCAAACAATACCTTGAATTGGCTAAAATATACGAAAACAGTGACATATATTTATAGGTCCACCCTCTGAGCTTAGGTCCACCCTCTGAAAATGTATTGTTTGCTAATTTGTTTGAATAGTAAATAATTACTTGCAAGTGGTTTAAATAGATTACTTGATACCGACTTGGTCAGAACAAATACTCAACTTTAAGGATTATGTACTGGTTAAGTAGCGATTAGGAGGCAAGTAACGAATAATTGTGGCCACTCATAAAATGCAATACATAAATTTTAATTAACTAGTGAAATTGATACCAAGTATTTAATAAACCAAGTAATAAATAACAAGTAACATGACAAGTAAAAAATAACAAGTAACGAGCCAAGTAACGAATCAAGTAAGGAACCAAGTAACAAGCCAAATAATTAAAAATAAAAATGAACTTGATACTTGACTTGTACTTGCGAGTAACAAAATCCGCTTACTTGTTACATTATCGATGTTACTAGAAATTGTAAAAGATTCTCCTACTTTAAAAATCAAGTTACTTTTCTTGTTATTTTGAGTTCGTGATTTGGTTACGTTTATAAAATTGTAAGCTTGATCTAAGATTTGAGTTTTTCATGATTTTTATTTTGTACATACGATGGATTTATTCTTCTAATGACAAAAAACCTTGTTAGTATGATGATTAGAGAATATGAATTGTTCTTCTAGCCACCATCTCTTGACACCACCATCATTTCTCGAGAAAGTCCAACTTGTAAGTATATTTATCATGACTTGTCCAAATAATTGATATGTGAGTTGGTATTTACGTTTAAGTTAAGACAATTGTTTCCATATATACTAAGACTTTTTCGAATAAAGAACATATATATATCCATCGTGAGATTTATGTCATTGATGGCACTATGATGTTTAGACTAATCTCACTGGTTGGAAGGTAACTATTTAACTTGACTATCACTAGCCATTGATACCTTTTTAACAAATAACATAACCGTTAATTATTCAAATAACCAGTGAACATAAAATTACATACCGCTAACATATAGAGTATTTGGTTAAGTTAAAGTATAACTTTGCTAACTTAAAAATTAACTAATGGAATCATATGTAATCTTCTTGACAAGTTTAAGTGTTTTTTTACAAAATTAAATAATTGTAATTTTTTTAAAAAAAAATATCGGGTACCTTAGATGTAATCTCAGCTAATATGTATAATATCCATGTAAGTCTAATTTTCAAAATACATATTAACTTACAATTCCTATGTAAGCTTCTCAACAAGTTTACCAAGTTTACCAGAGCGTCCTCCTCCTATGGTGTTCCGGGACCGTTCCCAGACGCTTCCGTCGAAGCCGTTTGGGATCACCTCCACTGAGAGAAGTTACCTGATGGACAAATGAGTTAGATTTAACAGGGGCAGCATCCTGGGCTCCCTTCCAAGCTTTAGTATCATTAATGACTTTGAGGATTGTGTCTCCAGCAGTGAAGTCTTTATCCTCAAAGAGAAGTTTGTTACGGTTAGTCCACAAGGTCCAAAGGAGCCATGGATACAGGGGAGTGTTGCCCACACCCGTTGGCGGGAGAGCTATGATTCTTCGGCAAGCCTGAAGCAACTGAGCTGTTGATGTAATCGCTGTTGGGGATGGTTTGTTCATAGCAGGGAGGAGTTCCCATACGCGCGTCGCATAGGGACAACTAAAGAGCATATGAAGTTCAGATTCTGTCTCTCCACATCTCCTACAAACACCTTCCGTGGTACAAATTTAACATTACATTTTTTCTAAAATATTAAAATTGTGTTTTCTCATGAAAAATGATAAATATGTCTTGTTGTTCAAAAAAATGTGTTGTTTTCAAAACTTTGAAATTATGATTTTTATCAAAATTATAATTTGTGTATTCCAAAAATTCATAAATTGTGTGTTTTACCTTATAAACTGTGAATTTAATTATATTTTCCTCACAGATATCAAAAGTTCCGTTTTTCTTTTAGAATCAAAATATATTTTCTGATAAAATCGAAAATGTGTTTTCTCGTCAAAACTGTAAAATTATAATCTCTAACTGCAAATTGTTTTTGTCAAAATCGAAAAAAATTGTGTATTTATATCCAAAATATAAATTTATATTGATAAAAAGTCATCTAATTACCAAAAGCTGATATTTTTAAAAAGTATGTCTATTGTTCATTTAGTTTTACCCACTTTAACCATGATTTTATGACAATTTGATGATCGGGTAATCAACTACATTAACTCGGTAGTTTATGGAAACTCTTATTTTTTCAATTGTCCAAATGATTGTGTATTTTAAACTTCTTCGGATTTTAATGATAACTATATTTTGATCTGTGCTTTGAAAAGCGGGATAGTTTTTTGGTTTAATTATTTCGGTTTTAAGTAAAATATTTTTTAATTAGAATTTTAACATTTGAGTTTAGTTGTCTATAAGTCATTTTTATATAGTACTAGTGGTATATTCGCGCTATACGCGGATTTTCTAAATTTTTTGCTATTTATTATTTTGTAGATATATTGGTTTACTTATAATGTATTTGATCTTGTTAGTGTTGAAATGAAAGAATTTTGTTTTAGCATAAGCATGTCATCTCGAATATAATAAGTTAATAACACACACATTTCGTAAAGTATCGTAACTCAAAATATGCAATATAGAGCATTTATAAATTAATGGGAACACCACTAAAGTTGGTCGTATATGGGTCTGATTGGCAAAGCAGATGAGAAAGCAGTAGCAGTATGCTTTTGCTAAACTGTTTAATAGATTGATTGGTAGAGCAGTATGGACATGCTATTTAAAATTATTATTAAAATTAGTATATAATATATAATATATTTATTTATAATGAATATATTTCTAATATATATATATATATATTTATTTATTTATTTTATTTTATATATTAATATATATATATATATATAATTATTTTATTTTATTTACTAATTTCAAAAATTATGTTTATATCGAAAATGTTATTTTAAAAAAAATTTTATAATTAAAATATATATGTTAAAAATAATATTTCGTATTTAAAATATAATATAATTTATGTGATTAATTTAATTATATTATATTTTAAAATTTAATTTATATAATTAATTTAAAATATAATTATATAATTATTTTATATAATTTATTTAATCAATTTATATAATATAAATTTATATAATTAATTTAAAATATAATTTATAAAATTAATTTAATATAATTAAATTATATTTTAAATGTGAAATAATATTTAAAAAAATATTTATATGGTAAATTTATTTTAGAAATCAAAATTTCATTTTCTGGATATAAAAATAATTTTATGATATTATTAAAAATCAAATAAATGAACTAATTATATATTATTCTTAAATTTATAAATTATAAATGCAAATGCTCTTCCAAAAGCTTCATATGAGAGCATTTGCTAGAGAGCATTTGGAGAGCATTAGCATCTAATAAATGCTCTTTTAAATGTTTTTCTAACAAATGTTGATTGGATAATGTAGAGCATAATGTAAATTAAAAAAAAAAAATCCACGTCTCGCAATCAAATCACTATATTTTTCCGTTGAGTTATTTTTATGTTCTTGCCAAATTTTCTTCATGGCGTTTTACTTTTTGAAGTTTGATATACTGATGTATTGACCTTTATGTTACTGTTTAATTATGATATTATATTTGATTGTAGCTATAATTTATTTTTGGTGTGAATATTTACTATTGAAAATATATGTTTTTGAATAAAGTAATGTTTCATAAGTGAAGTTTAGAACATAGGTTTAGAATGTATGTGTTATGTATATTGTCGATTAACGTTATTAATATTTAAACGTATTTGTAATAATTTTTAAGTTCTTTTTTTTGTACTCAGTAAGGTTATTAGAAGAAATATTTTTCAAGTTTCGTCGTAGGATTGTTTCTTAAACTATGGAATCATATTGTTGTTTTAGAAATAAGAAACTACAGTTATTATAGCTGTTGTATTTTTGGATTTTTATTTTATTTTCTAGTTGCTTGGTTTTATATATAATATAGTATTTATAAAATTTTGGGTGGAATTAATGATTGCATCTTATTGTGAGAACCAAAACATATAGTTAAGTATATTAGCTGCATATAGTACATAATAGTGGCTGCATTATTAATTTTACTAGGTGTTTTCTTGCTCTATCTGCAGTACTAAATTTTTTAAATTTAATTATATTTAAAAAATAAAATTTGTTTACTATTCTAGATTCTATTTATTTTCTTACCAATATTATAATATAATTTTGGTTTAATTGAATATAAAATTAAGATAAAATAAACAATTTTATTTATTATGAATGGTATTTACAAATATATATTATATATTTTAAATAATAATCTTAGATAGATTTTATCTATTTCTTTTGGATAAAATAGATTAAATCAAATTTTATAAAATTAATATAGAAGTTCTAAATTATCAAAAAGTAAAAATAAATAGTATTTCTAAAATTTGTAGATATATAAAAGAAACTAATAATATTACGATTATTTATTAAAAATTGTAAAAAAAATTGAAAATCTTTTTAGTAATAAAATTATATCATTATAAAAATAGAAATAAATAAAATTAGAAATTTATAAAATATTATTATATTTCTATTGTTATATTATTTAATGTCATATTTGAATAGATTTACTTTAATGATGATGTAAAATTTATTACCATATTCTATAAAGTTTACCAAATAATATAAATTAGCATTAAATGTAATTGTTCACGTCATGTTTAAGCATAATCCATGTCATCATTCATAGTATAACATGTTACATTTATTTAGTGAAAGTGATTATAGAGAAGACATGTGTCAAAATCACTTTGCAAATAATGTCTAGAGGATTGAGATAGAATAACAGAATTCAAAAATTTTCAAATTTAGAAACTTAGTCATTTGATTGTACAAATAGCAATTGATGCATCTCGTCTTAATGTTGGTTGGGTGGCAAAATTTTTTTTTTTAGGTTGAAAATCCATCTACCTTAACAGCCAGTAATATTATGGTGTAACATGGGAGTCTTCTAACTCGAACTCCGTGCAATGTGACTAAAGATATGAATGAGTTAAGAAGAGAGAGTTTTCTTTCTCTAGAAAGAGGAGAGAGATTCAATTCCGTTTCATGATAATAAAGATTATTTTATTATATTTTTGGATCAAAAACAAAATATTTATAATAAAATATTTATTATATATTTACATATTTATATATTTATTACATTTCTAAAAGTAGTGCCATTTATACACAGTTTTTTTTTTGAGAATTATTATACATATTATAACTGAAACAATATTTCCAACCGATTGAACTAAACATATTTTCTCTCTCGAACTTCCCTCTTATCAAACTCTTATCTTTCAGAGGGATTCGAGATTTCTTTTTGTTGTAATATACTTTCGATCCTTTGGATCGATCTACCTTTCGGTTGCCGAATTTTACTTTTCGCTTGGCGATTTTTGAAGTGTTTCTCGATCCTTCACGAAGCTGTTCTTAAAGTTATCATTTTTGTCTTTGTTGAAGATCGAAATAATCTGCTTTCCGCTTGGCCTTTATTCTAATTCCGTCGACGATTTGAAACAGAAAACTCCTTTTACTGTGTTCACTTTTATCTCTCTCTAGGAGAATCAGCCTTTTCAAATTTTAGCCGGTTATGGCGTGTGAAAAGCATCTCTGATTGAGAGTTGATAGGGTTTGATGGATCTCTTTGGTCAGTCATGGAGTAGATCAAGAAGAGTTGGCGTTTCTAACGGTCCAACAAATTGTCTTTCTTCAATCTGGCTAAGCTTCCTCTGTGTTAATCTCCGGTGAAACGAGGCTGGTCTGATCAGGTAGTCGCGGTAGAGGTGGAAAGCAACCTCAAATTGGTATTAGCATTTAGAGCATCGGCGAAGAGGAGAAGAGATGTGGAGGTCAGATCGTAAGAGTCGCGGTGGTGAAGCTCCCTCGACGGCCGTGTTGCAGTTTTCTTCAGTTTAGGACGCGTGCAGAATACGTGTTCTATGGTGGCTTCCCCAGTTGACACGTGCTTCATGAATAGTTCCATTAGGTTTAATATTTTCTGTAATCCGATGTCGATTTAAGCTCTAATGCTTTACCAATGTAAAAAAGCCTTTGGGCTTCCATCAATGAAATTAAGTTGACAAAAAAAAAGAACTAAACATATTTTAGCATAAGTGACTAATATTGTTTCCAAATCTATATATTTGAGGAAGTCACACTTCACTTTGCCTCACTAATTTATTTTCTTATTTAACTAAGTATCCCTAAACTTCTTATCGGTAGTCAAGTGCATGAACAAAGTTTTGTATCACTATCTTATTTTAAAGTGTATATCTTTTGGAAAAAAAAAGTGAAAAAGATTATATACGAAAACATAAGTGAATCTTAATAAAGAGTTAAATTACAATATGTTATCTGTTAATTTTGTTTGATTCCATTGATATGTTACATATTGTTTGCTTTGCACATTGTTTAACACAAATGGATCCTTCTAAACCTTTTCTGTAACAATTGATAAATAAAACGTATGAATATATAACCAAAAAATTTGTACATATCTGATAAGATAAAATAAGAGATAAATAAATTGGTTCGCAATTTCCGTCATAGAGAATGAACAACGAAATTGGTTTTGCAGAGTTAGATGTTGTGTAATCAGAAGCTTTAAATATTAAAAGTGGAGAAGGAAATGACCTCCTACGAATTTGGGATTGTTGTTTATGGCAACGATGACCATGAACTCCACAGCGACCTCTATGATTTCTGGTGAAGGAGCATGGCGAGCTCGTCAAACAGTAAGGAGGCTGAGACTGATGAAATTTCTCGATCCATACATGCTTATTTATAGGAGCAAATCAGAGTACGGCGGAAGCGCATGAGTTGGAGAAATTAATGTTAAGGTTTGAGATCGTAAATGTTAACCTTAATTAGAAAGGGGGATTGATGACCTTTGGCATTACAATGGTGGTCTCATCCGACGGCTGCTAAGGTAAGGAAGGAGACCACGATGTCAGATGGGGTTCTGTTTTTTTTTTTTTTTTTGATTGGACCTTTTCATTAACAACAGCCCAAAAAGGAATACAAAAACGTCTAAGCTAGGAGTAAAGTAGTTATCAATGCAAGATGTGAGACGTTACAGATATGCGATCATCTTCTTTGATCTCTGTGAAATTTTGTCGGCTGAGATTACAATGAGCAAACAAAGAAGACGCCAAATTATTCTGATGGGCCTAAATCTATACTTACTAAAGCCTAACAAATTTTAATGAAAAAAAAACTCAAGTCCAAACAAAAAACAAAGCCCAATCGAAAATACCCTTCAATAAATGATAGTACGACGAGTGTCATTTTTCCAAGTCTATTTTATTATATAAGAGATACATCTTTTCAGTTAAAAGTGTGTAACATTTTTATTTTGATATAATATGTTAAAAATAGATTTAAAGATGACTAGAATTTCACCCGCGCACATGCGTAGATATTTATTTTAACTTACATATATATATATATATATAACCTAAATGTTTATTGGTTAATATATATTATCTAAATATTTATTGGTTAATATTTTAAACATTTAGCATATTTTAAAATGTTTGTAAACGCAATAATTAAATAGTTTACATGGTGTAAAAAAATATTGACCCGTGCACCCGTATTAAACCTTCGAAAATATTGACCTATTGATATGTTTGAGTAATATTTCTTTTAACACGAAATCGTTTCTCAAGTGCAGTAACATTTCAAATATTTTGATTAGCTATGATGAGATTTAGATACATCAGAAAGAAATATTCAGTTTTAAAAATTAATTATTCTACAAGTAATTCAAATATATTTAAATCTTATCATTGATAGATTTTATTGCTAAAAACAGTTTATAATAACAGTTAAATTTATATTTATAAACTTTCGAAAATATATATAGATATATTTTATGCGAAATTTGGATATATTAAAACGAATGTTCGGTTATAAATATTCGATATTTTGTACAAGTAATTCAAAAATATTTAAATCTTAGCATAAACAGATTTTATTGTTAAAAATAATTAATAGTAACCAAAATTGTTAAATATGTATTATAGGGATATTCAATATATATATATATATATATATATATATATATATATATATATATATATATATTAAGCCTTCCAAGCTAAATTTGTGGAATTATACTATACTTGGAAAATATTGCATATTATTGTTAAAATTTATTTTAAACTTGAATATACTAAATTTTTATCATGGACAACTAAAAAATATAATTAAATTTATTCAGAAAAAGGTGAATATTAATATATCATAGACAATTGTTTTGTTGAAAAGGTGAAGATGAATATAATACAATATAAATTCTTGTGGTGTAGATTAATTACATTCACCTCTTTGCTGAAATAACTATTGTATAATAATGTATAATTTCCTAAATGGTAGGAGAAATTTAAGGTGAGGATACATACATTGTTGTTGCTGAAATCTTTAAAGTTATAGTTATTTTAAGAAATTATTTACTACTTGAAAAAGATAAATATTATTTCAAAATAGGTTTATTTAGGAGGTGTTATTCATTGATTGATTTTAATAGAGTCTAAATCTAAGGAAAACCTACTGTTATTCAATAGTTGATTTTAATTCCTTTTTAGAAATCTACTGTTATTGATTCTTGGATTTAAAATCTTTTCATTTTTAGAGTTTAAATCAAGTCTTATTGGTTCATGTATTTATAATATCATTGTTTAAGAATTTAAAATCTGTTATTTAATCTAACATTTGAATTAATGATTTAAAATCTAGTGTTATTCATATATGGATTGATTTTCATAGTGAAAGGAGTTATAAAAACTTTGAATGATTTGATATTTACTTTTGTGAGTAAATTTTAGCAATTAGAATCCAAGCTTTACCCAAAGATTTTCAGTTGAAAATTCAGAGTTATCAACTCACGCTTTATTACGTGCAGTGTGTCGTCTTTATTTTCTGGTTTCTTTCACATTTTCTTCTTCTTCTCACAAAAAAACTCTTCTTCTCACAAAAGGGTAACGTTAGTTTATCATGGTGAATCAGATTTTTCAATTTTGTAATTGACTCAATCTTCAATAATAATCTTTCAAAGTGGAATTTTCATCCCAAGATTTACAACGTTATATTTCTTGCTGCAATCAATTTCGAAATGTATTATTTGACTCCAAGGGATCATCTTCAATGCTCTTTTCACTGGCAATAATTACTTTATAATTTCACAAGAGTTATGGATCTATTTTATAGTCTTTTTCATTCTTTTGTTTACTATGATGATATTTGATTGCTTGGAATTTAATTTTAATGATCTGTATTATTATCATATTTTAAAAAGGTTACGCAGGAGTATGGTGGATTCAAAGGAGTATGGAATAAGAAACTGTTTTATGTGTTTTTTCTTACGTTGGTTTTTGTTTTTTTATTTGTTTTGTTTTGTTTTTGATACATTTGAACTTTTGTTTTCATAGTTACATCAATAGTGAATCATCCTAAAATCAATTGAATCATTATTTAAATCTGACATATTTAAATTGATAAATCAAAAACAAAATATTACATATTTTAAATCTGTTGGTATTGATTATAAAAAGAATTACAAATCATTAAAGAATCACTCAAAATATTACATATTTTAAATCCGTTGAGTTGAGTTTAACATCTACAACGAATAACACCACCTAACTTTCTAAATAAAATTGTAAATAAAACATATGTGAAACATACAAATTCTAATTGTGCTTTTTCAGTGGCATGGAGCTAAAGTAAAGCCTAATGCTACTCTATTTTCAAGCCGTGTAGTCACATTCTTCCTGCTGCTAACTCTCTTTCTTCTTCGGTTTTGTTGAGCTATAAGACCTTTGATGCCATGAGCTATAAGTTAGTTTTTTATTTTTGAAAACGTGATTTGGTTAGTGACTGTAGAGTAATCGTAGATTATAGAAAATATGATCGATCTGTAACGTTCCTAGAGCTATGGTAAAAATATATGTGAAATGATCCGTCGTATGAAATGTATGTGTTGGTTAGATGAGTTGATCTTAAACGGCCAGCTTCATGAACACTGATACAATCGATGGTAGTCCATGAAAATAATAGTTTTAAAATAATTTCACCTGACCATTATAAGAAGCTCCAAGATCCGCAAGCAACATTTCCATTAAGCCTGCAGTTATTGTCCGAAGTGAACCTACCGAACCGAACTGAAAAGTTTGATTTTTGGTTAGTTCGATTTGAAGGTTTGGTTCAGTTCCGCAACTAAAAGAAATTCAATTTTTAGTTCGATTTTCAAAAAAAAAAAACTGTACCAATCTTAACCGAATCCGAACTAACCAAACTAACAAAATTTTGAATCAAAATAATCAAATTAACAATTTTTTTAACAAAAATTATTCAATTTAAACCAAAAATTTAACCATAAAATAAAAAAAAATGGTAAATATTTTTGGGCACCGTAAACGAAAATCCAACCAAATTTCTCCCAGTTCACTTCGGTGAAATTATGACCAACCCGAACTAACTGAATAAACTGAACCAGCAGGCCTAACTTCCATCAACTTGAGTTTACAAGTTATAACTGCATATGTCAATATTTGGCTCTAGGAAAATTCCATATCCCTATTCATACCTATTTTTTCAAATTGAACTCAAAATTTATCGGGTTTCTAACATTTTTTATTTGAACGAAACCAAAAACAAAAATAACAAAATCCAAACAAACCCAAATTCATAAATAACCGAACTATCACTATATTTCTTGAACCGAAGACCAAAACCCACAACCGAAATAGAAAAAATCGAGAACCAAAAATACTATCTTGACGGAAAGTTTATAAAATATCATCAAATCATAAAAATTTAATTTAGAACAAAAATTAGATATGAGAATATAAATAATCCCACGCAACCGCGCCGGTCAGAATCTAGTTTATATTTTAAAGTATAGAACCTACACTTTCACTAGTGAAATATAATAGCGATATTAATTCTCGATTTCAAAATGAAATTGAACTTTTGCTACGCCTTTTTTTAACACCAAATACTTATATTAAAATTAAGGATCAGATGAGCTAAGTTGGTTACAACCGGAGAGATCTTCGACGGTAAACTGATAAACAAAAATAACTAAAATATAATGAGGGATAGATGTGGCTGAGAGAAGAGACCCATAGAGAAGCTTCAATTGTAGTCTAAAAGCCCGTGTTCGAGAAAATGCAAAGAATTTGATAACAAAGTTGAAGAACCCAACCAGTGGGTTTTGAAAGCAAGAGTCCGTGAATCTCCGTCGAAGATAGTAGCTCCGGTGATAGGGATGCCGAGCCAACTCTGTGAGGAACCGTCTATGTTTGAGACGACATAATGTGCTGGAGATAGTAGTGAGCAGATCTGGTGAGTTCACATTCTTGCACAGTAGTTTCTATGACGAGGGAAGGGGTGGGAGGATCGTAGAGACGACTCTGTGAAGAACCGTCAATGCTTAAGACAGCGTACTGTGATGGAGACGCAACGGTGACGTAGTAAGGAGAAGATCTAATGTATCTACCTTCTTGCACAGTAGTAATGGCGCTGAGGAAAGTGGTGGGAGGATCATAGGGCCAATTCCATGAAGAACCGTCGATGCTTGAGATGGTGTAGAATGTCTGAGGTGCATCAATGATGTAGCAACAATCAAATCGGGTGAGTCCACACTCTTGTACAGTAGATCTGGCGACGAGGAGAGGGAGTGTCACAGACAACATTGCAGCAAATGACTCGAACAATGTCGAATCTGAGACCGATCTTTGGAGGGATCGTTGCTTTAAATATTACATAAATTATTTTCTACATGAATATTCCAAAGAATATCGTAGGGCAAATAATTTAGAAGATCAAACAATATTCATTGGAATAATCATGTAGAAAATAGGTAAGTTAGATGTATATTGTGGATCCGATATCTTTTTCAAATTGTAAATTTCATATATACTGTGGATCATTCCAGTTTACAATTGTGAAGTTCATATATATATATATATTAATAGGTAATCTAATCAAAATGTTGCAATATTTTGTAAATCGTAATCTATTTCAAAATCATTAAGTTAATAATATTTAGTGTTGCACAAGAATATATTCCTAGAAATTATGCAAGTTCTATATTTATATATATGCAAAATCTCATTAATGCTCATGTCAAAATTATGGAAGTTATATATCTCGAAATTAAGGAAGTTCTATATGTTGTTATATTTGGCTGTTTTAATTTTCCAAGTACAAAAAATTTTCAAAATGAAAGCACAAGTTATTTATAGGAATATAATTACACAATTTGCAAATATTTTTAAAATTAAAGATAAAATCGTGTATGATAACTGAAATGAGTTAAATACTTAATTTTGTTACAATTTACTTAGTTAGATTTTTAAAAAATAATGTTAGTGTATAAGAATATTTTGTAAACGAAGAAAAAAACTACTTTGTTAAAGATATTAGTTGAAAAGCAAATATTGTTACTAAAAATATTTAATTTTGAAGACACATGTAAAAATCAAATAAAAATTATGTATGATAATTGAAATGAGCTAAATACTTAAAATTAAGTTGGGATTATCATTCAAAATAATTGTTAGTGTATAAGAATATCTTGTAAACAAAGAATAAAATCAATTTCTTTAAAAGATATTAGATGAAAAAAACAATGTTTACTACAAATTAATTTGAAAACACATGTAAAAATCTTTTTTAAAGATATTACAGTTTTTATTATTATTTACTATATATTGAAATTCATAGTAAAATACAAATACTATACAAACATGTGAAATATTTGTTTGATTAATTACAGAAAATGATATACTAAGGTACCTTTTTAAAACCATTTATTAAGTGGAGACAATTGATTATCATAATCATAATCAATTTCTTTATAGCATTAACATCAACAACAGATCATCATCGTAATCATCGTTGGCGAACCTAAGTAGAGGATTGTGGGTGCATTTACACCTATAATTATATCTAAGTTTACACCTATTCTATCATTTGTGCACCCACTGAAAAAAATCTTTGGATTCACCCCTGGTAATCATGTGTTGTCATCGGAGCATGAGGTACTTAAAGTTTTCTAGAAACAAAAACATATGTGAGCACGAGGAACTATGTATAAAAAATAGTCCCACGATTTAGGGTCAAACTCGATTCTCACCCGTACAATTTATAATTATGTTTTTTTAAAATTAAAATTTTATGATTTGATGATATTTTATAACTTTGGTTCACTTTCGAATTGTATTTTTTGGTTTCGGTTTAATTCCGGTCCGGTTGCAGTTTTGGATTTTGTTTAAGAAATATATGAATCATTCTGTTATTTGTGAATTTAGTTTGATTTGGATTTAATTATTTTGGTTTTTGGTTTTGGTTCAAATAACAATGTTAAGAATCTGATAAAAATTCGAGTTCAATTCAAATGTGTGGATCTGAATAATGATATGTAATATTTTATTTAATTCTAATTTAGGTAGCTATATTTCGATTACATTTTCTGGTTTTTTTATTTTGTGTTTTTGAATGTTTTTATATTTTAAATATGTTTAAGAAATCGGTATATCTCAAGGTTATATACCAAATCAGAAATTATGCTAATTTTATATCTCTATGTTGTAAACGTAAGCTGTATATTAAACAGTTGTGATCAGAATAAAGTAATATCATTTTGAAATAATAATTATTTTTAGTCTAAATAAGGCTATGTAGATATAGTTTAATTAATAAGTCATTCTATATCGATGGTTGTTGAAACTAATTATTTATATTTTATATATGCTTATGGGAGGAATATACTTTATAATCACTTGATGCAAATCATAATGTAAAATTAATGAAATATACATATTTATTAATATACGCAAAGTATAATTGGAAGAAAATATAGGGTCAAACATGAGTTCCCAAGTGGATATTTAATTTTTAATTATAGATATGTTTTCTTATGAAAAAGTAAATTATGTTGGTTATATTGTGTAAATAGTAGTGTTGATTTGTTTCGGTGGCCAATCAATTTAAATTTTGATTTAACACCGTACTTAGCTTCAAGTTATTCTTTTGGCAGTTAATATAATTTATAGATCAAATATTTCTTTCTGAATTTTATTCAATAGTTTTAAAAATTTGTTAGTGTTTTTGAAAAATAAAATTTAGATTTAATAGTTTTTATACCGGATATATTTGAGATCTAGTGCGTAGAGTATTTCTA
Organism: Brassica juncea; assembly: GCA_018703725.1. Taxonomy (NCBI): domain Eukaryota; kingdom Viridiplantae; phylum Streptophyta; class Magnoliopsida; order Brassicales; family Brassicaceae; genus Brassica; species Brassica juncea. The sequence goes on along the minus strand of CM031936.1, from coordinate 60,762,782 downwards.
ACCCTACCTATATTTTACTGCAAAATGGAGTAGGGTTGGGATGTTCTAATCTAACTTATAGACGATAAGATTATAAGTGTAACTAGACCTTGACCCGCCCGACCGGGCGGGTATTTATTTATTTTTTAATTTTTTAGCTTATACTAAATGATGCATTTGTAATAGTTAGTTGTATTACATTAAGTTCTTTTTTGCGTTTGTATTAACAGTCAAATGTGTCACAAATATTTTGTATCATATAAAGAAAGCGAAAAATAAAAAATGATACATTATATACAAAGTATATAAAACAATTTTGATAATTTTAAATTTGTCGAAATAAATAACTTTAGTTAGTAAGATTGATATATGAAATAGATAAATAAATATAAATTTTATAACATCAATTTATTTATTCATCTTGTATGGAAATCTAACATATTAGAATGTTTTTTTAAGATTTGTAAAGAATTAATAAAAGTCAAATATATATATATATAATAGTTACAAATTATAAGGGCCTTAGTTTGGGTTAAATGGATACATATATGGTTAATTTTGATATGAAATTAGCACATATTTTTAGAAGCCCATCTGTAACAGTTTTATTCCGGGAAACATCAAAAATTAGTTTTGGGGACTCGGGAAAGAATTTTTTTTTACCGAAACTGTGTGTTATATAAATAAATCCAATATTTATATAATTAGATCTATGTGTAAGATATATAATAAACAAAATTTTTGAATGATAAGTATATAAAATAGACAATTATGGTTAGTATGTTATTAAAAAATCATACATTAGTTATAAAATTGGTAGGAAATTAAATGATTGTTAAACTTTTAACAAATTTATGATATATAAAAATTATGACTAAAATTTATAAGAAAATAAAATAAAAATATTAAGTTTATTTAACTGTTAAGATATTAGAAATGGGTTTCAGTTTGTCACCATCTAATTTAATAATTTAGGTATATTACTAAAGGCCATTAGAACCATATAGCCTTTGTAGTAGGATGTGATAATGAAAATCATTTAGAAATGAAACTATATATAGTGGGCTACTAAAACCCTAGAATAGAGAATATGCACTCACTTAGTTTGCAAGGGAACAATCCGTTTATTTAATTGTACAATATTTTCAGTTTCTAAAATAATTATGGTTAGCAAAAAATTTAGGCAATAGTTTAGATTCTAATGGTTGACAATGTTTGATATATATAAGTGGTCAATAATTTTCGGATTGAATTTTGATTTTAAATTTACATAATTATTGTAGACTGATGAGCAAGTCAAGAGAAAAAATTATTTTCCGAATAATTTAGGTGATTGTTTCTATATTTTAGAGGGATAATAAATATTTCGCATTGATTACATTAGGATTAATTAGGAAATTACAATTTGGGTTTTGAATTTATATATAAACTGAGAAATATAATATGGTTTATTTAAATATTTTGGAATATAATAACTAAACAAATTAATATGATTCGGTTGTAATATATTCTGCCATATAAGAATAATGTATTCATTTTGTTTGTTTAGAAATGTTAGATAAATCGAGATTTGGTAAAAGTTAGTAAATACTAAATAGTAACCAAACTATTATATATGTATGAATATATTAAAATCAATAATGAGTTCGAATTAAACTATAAAACAAATAAAGTAAACCTTCATTATATGATTTTTTAATTAATCTGGCTGGTTTGAGATTTTTTAAAAAGTTAAAACTAAATTAATCCTCCATTGCTCTGTATATAGATACATCATATGTAGGTGAAGAAGTTAAGAAGACTTGTTATACACTTATACGGGTAATATTGAATGGAAGCTGCAAGTTACAACTTAAGTCATGGCAAAATAAGTTTGGTTTTGATTTTCATTTGTCATTGTTTCTGATATGATCGATGCAATGTCATTTGTTTGTCCCAGAAAAAAGATTTTCATTTTCAATACTGTTTTCATTTTTGTAGGTACGAATTTGAATTAGGAAAATACATTTATTAACCAGAAAAGACAACATTAATTATTTAAGGAATGATAATTAATAGTTTCAGTGGCATGCCATTGTAAATAATACTGAAAACTAATGGGCATTGTTTAAGTGTACTTCTATTTTAATAATAGAGATGAAATGTCACTTGGATACAAAACCACTTAAGGCTCATGATAACGTAAAAAAAAATTACTTTTTCATCTCAAGCAAATTTACAGTTTCTCGATTTATTTCATAAATAACTGGACTCATGATAGTGGTATCTTTAAAGACCAACACGTCAAAGAAAAACCTAATAACAATGATCCCGCTTTTATGTTTGTCATGACTTCTTAACTGAACATGTCGTTGTACAATCCTCTTCATGTCGGAATTTTTTCTGAAAAAAGAAAGAAAATGCTTCACAGGATCTTTTTCTAAAAAAATGTAATTTGTTATATGTTCACCGCATGCATAAGCCCATCTCATAACCTGCAAATGTATCATTCCAAGCAAACACTCAATAAAACAAAAAGATAAAGACAAACATCAAATTTTTGTTTGAAAATCAGTCACGAAAAACTCCATTTTGTGTGTGTGGGTTCATACTGCAGCTGGATTCATGCATCCACCGGTAAGATCAGTTCCAAGAACATAGAGAGTTAACTTAGCAGTACTACCAATCCAATTCTTCATGGATAAACTTCTTGGGATCTTTCTTGCTAGTCCCATTGAGAACAGCACTAAGAAAATGTTAGTATCACCTCGGGTTAATTAGTACGCACCGTAATGGATTGCTACGTTTAGTTTTGGTCCTTTTTCAATCTCAGGAAAAATGTGAGCAATCTGTTTAATCGCAAGGACTAATCATATCACCTAGGATTGCTAGAAACATGCGAAAATTGATCTAGGAAACCTAGTGAACATTATTTCAACCCGATCATAAAGCTTGCTAGAAGAACACTAATCGATAATCCTATAAATTGATCGATCGACGTTTCAAAAGTGTATTGATCGATATTCCTATAGATTAATTGCTCGACATTTTCTATGATCGACAACAACAATTGAAGATCATAGATCTAGTCAATAGATGATTTAAACAAACGAATGTTGCTAGATTATTATTTAATTTGAGTTCTATAATATCTTGCATGCAATATTAGCCTCTATATCATTATAATTCTGATTATCTGAATAGAAACCATAATTCTAACGTTTTCTCATTATTGTTTACAAACTTCAATCCAACCATCTGAACAACAACCTTGTTCACCTTGCTTGTTCACCTTGCTTGTTTACATTACTATCTTGTTTACATTACTATTGATAAACCTAGTTTAATCACTGCTGATTAGGATCTATTGTGTGTCTTAGCTTTCTGTGGATTCGATCCCTAAGTATTACAACTGAACTTCTTATTCGAAAGAGTAAAGTTGCTCTAGGGTAATTTGAACACGTATCATTGTGGCGAAACAGGAGTAACTCGAGCTAGTTGATTATATTCCTCCTTGTTATTAAGCAAGTTCTTAACTCTATTTGATAAGAATTCTTGGATGTATCTTTTCTTTGGTAGTGTGATACAATCTTCTATCTTATGATCGTGGTATGAAATTCCCAACATTTGTTTGTATTCTGGGATGATTCTAGTGCTCTCATTTTCTGCGCCACTTTACCTTGAAGTCCATTAGCCTCAGAACGTTATCCAATTCCAGTTTTGAGATTGAAAGATTGGAGATTTCTATCCATGACCATGACCATAACCACCACCAGAGACCACCGTGCAAATCAACACCGCCTCAGATCTAAACGGTCCAACCCAGAAACATGGTAGAATCAAAGCTTAAACTGAAGCACATGGCACGAAGGAAAAGAGAAAAGGCAAGACAGAGGCTCTCTCGCAGCACTGGCAGAGAGCTTGGACAAGAGGCAAACGGAGAAAGAGATCTTTTTCTGCGAGTAGAGAGACAATGGGAATTGAACTTCCTAAATAAAAAAAAAAATCCAATTCAAAGGGTTCGTCTCTTTTATTTATGGAACATCAGCGGAACTGTATTTAGATTTGATTAAATTGCTTGACGCTAATTTGCGGATGATTTCATTTATATACTCAACTGAAAGAAACTGAACCAGATCTTGAATTTGAACACCCGGCTGTGGGAGCAATGCATTAACCTATGTTGCACCGGGACGGATACGGGAACAGATACGGGGACGGGAGCGGGAACGGGAAACAGCTAAACTTAAAATCCATGGATACGGGAACGGCATGGAAACGTCTATAAATATATAAATATATATATACATATATATATATTTATTTATAAATATAAAATTCAATAAATATAAAACCTGCTATGAAGTTGAGAAGCATGAAACGGGAAAAAGCATATATAAACTTGAAACAACACACATACCTAAGTATGATAGTAGGAAAACATGAAACAACACACATACATAAATAAGCATGATTCTTAGGATAAGTCGATAACATGATAGTTGAAACAACACACACCTACGTAAATAAGCTACGATCTAATACACACTCAAAATACTATGTGCTTTTAAGTGAGAATTGACAAACCAAAAAACTGAGACCAGAGTTTCTAATAGAACTTGTTGTGTGTTGCTTAAAGAGACGTGAGAATTGACAATTGAGAAAGAAAATGAAGATAATAATAGTTTGCTTAAGATTAACAGACTTTGTAATCCTAATCGTTTATATAAGGACGTGTTTCCTTTCTTCAATTGCTTTCCATACTAAAAGACATAAAAAAGTAAAAAACCAATCTTCTAGAAAATGATACTGAGTTTACATCAGAAACGTTTAGGAAACGTTTCCAAAACCTAACTTCACCGTCTCCAAAAACCTTTGCCGTCCTCACCTCTCTGAAACGTTTAGGAAACGTCCCCACGCTGTCCCCACACCGTCCCCGTCCCGGAAACGCATCTGGTACGGGAGACGTCAAGGAAATGCCGTCCCCGTGCTTCATAGGCATTAACTTACTTTTGATATGCACAAAAATAAGATTAGACTTGAGTCCGAAAGTATTTCGTTGTCAGTTAATTTGTTTGGGGCCATATCCAGCATAGCATGAGGTAAATTCTATTCACGTGGCCATTAAGGTTGTTACTTGGTAGATACATGTACTGAGGATTCTGTTCTTTTCTTCCCATGTGGAGATGTTCTTTGTTTCTGAATCTCAGTACCTTTCACATGTCGCAAATTACATGGTCCTTAAAATTCGAAATAAGGACGTTAAAATAATTATTTTTCTCATTCATATAAGAACTCTCTTCCTGTTATCCACATGATAGTAGTGGTAGTGAAATTGTACCCTATTACTTTGGGCCTATGAAATGACGTAACTATAGGTGGTCCTGCTTCTTCACAAAGTGGTATAAACCTACATCAATATACACAGATACGTTAAATAATAAACTTGTTTAGTTGTGGAGCCTAGTTTCTCGACAGAATGTACATAAACATGAAGGACCACACGTAGGTTTAGGAAGAAGTGGTAATCAAATGAAGAGACATATTAATTTGTAAGAGCATCTGCAATGTAAAATTTCATTTTCGCCTCCAAAATGGAATAAATGTGAATATAGAGTACTATAATATAGAAACATGAAGAGAAGATGATTTTTTTAGCTAAAAGACATGTTTTGTCTAATTTTCATCTGATTAATATCTGGCAATACAGTAAGAATCGTATGTAGTGACTGGTGAGTGCAATTAGTTAGACATAGAAAACTTGGTCGTATTGGTTAGTCATTCCTTAGTTTTAAGTTGTTTTTAATTAGGATTTTCAAGTTAATGTTCAATTTCTCTTTTTAAACCACAGCTCAGACAGAAAACTATGAATCTATGTAAAGAGTATATTTGTGAGTAATGGTGCTAACAGTGGCGAATCTAGCAAATATAATGAGTGGAGGCAAAAACAATAAAAATGAACAAAGGGTTATTTGATCTTTGGTTCTGTGGGTGCAAATAGTAGTTTTTTTACCAAGAAAGCTACAACATACATATAAATTTTGGTATTTTTAAATAAACTTGTATTTTTTTATGGGGGCAGTTGCACCCTTCCTACTCTACGTAGGTTCGCCAATGTGTGCTAACATTTTGATTAGTGGATGTTGGGATAACAAGGTCCACCGAGCAGTAGCGGTAAAAGCCACGAACTCGTAAAATCGTGTGTGTTGTGAGATTGTTTGATTACTCGAACAAACAGTTCCAAAGTTAACTCAATCATACGATCGTTTATGTTTACAAGTGCAACCAAAACAAGGCTGCTTGATTGAGTGACCAGGATCATGGTATAAATAAAAAAATTGCTGGATCGGTGATAGAGTTTAAACTCATTCATCACACTGCAAGTAGACATCAAACCACATTAGTATAGAAGGGAATTAATCCACATAGACTAATATTATACAATCAGTTTACGAGAATACAATTTAAAATGTAAAGAGGGATTTTTGTTTTCCTAAAGCTCTGAAGAAAATAAATATGCAGATATAAACAATGCAATAAAAGCATTATACATTAGGAAAATCATAGAAAATTAGATTGTGAATGTATACAATCTATCATAGAATCAATTAAGCACTATTGTATAACGCAAAACACGAAGATATAATCTTTCCACTCGCGTGGCTCCAATGACTATGCCCAACAACCTAGAGAACTAACTCTCGTCGAACCTAAGAGATTAGACATACATTAAGTTCGAGGTTGGATAGGTTTTCACAAAGCGTAATAACATCAACTCATGTTGGCTAAGTACACTTTGCTCATAAGGATTATTTTCAAGCAGTCAAATCAACTCCCACTGCACTCAATTAACCTATTATCATGAACTAGGTGATTCATGTGGATTAAGTTTACTATAGAACAATCACTAATGAACGAGGTGATTCATATGGATTAAGTGTACCAACCAATATAAAGCTAAACAAGATACAACTTAATGATTCAAACTCAAGTAACAAGAAGCAAGACAAGTACTCATTCAAGATTTAAAGAAGAACTCATTGGCAAAGGCAATTGATCCAAGATGACAAGTTTCTATGTCAGGGTGTTAGAGCACCATTATCCAGGTCTCTTAGGGGGCTTTTACTAAAAAAGCATGTTGTGGGCCCCACAAAAAGGAAGAAACGGGTTACACAAGTCGCTGGAGAAGAAACGTTTGTTGAGGATTTTTTGCACTATTTACGGGTCCCATCGACATGTGGCGGCACGCGATTGATTCATTTTTAATTTTTAAAAAAATATCAGACAAAAGAAAAAAAAAACCCAAGTAGGTTTTTGGGATAAAGATGCTCTTAACCAAACAATCAACAAGTTTCCATAAGTCTAGAAAACTAAGATAGATTAATTCATTTCCATGATAGAAATTCCTATGTAATCAAGCATTAAACATAAAATCCCGTTGGTTTAGTGCAATCAAACATGCATTTGAATCAAGTTTACTAACCATCTAGCATTCCTAACTTCAGACCTCATTAGTAAATCATGTTACAGCAATAGTAAGTTCATTAAAAAGCATTTAATGAACACCTTTAGTGCATAAAATAGCTTAGAGTCTAGATGTGAGCGACGAAGTCTAATCTAAAACACTTAGCAAGCATGAAAAAAATTAAATCTAACAAAAACACCTCAACTCTTAACTAATCACTCTTAATCTAGGAATCTACCTAACCCATGGATTCGAGATGAGTTTACTCATTAGTTTTCTTGAATAACCTTAAACTCATTAAAAGTTTAAGACAAATCATGATTAGAAACCAAGACGAACACTAAATACTCAAGATTTAAAAGAAAAATTGCAAAAAGAAGATAAAGTTTTGATCTTTCACCGAGAGATGATTTTCTTAAGTATAACTAGCCTTTGATCCGCGCACCCGCGCGGGTTTTATTCTTCATAATTATATGTTTTAATTTTTGACAATGCCATAAACGTAATTGTTTGTGTTCTTGTTATAGTTTCATACGTTATTTAGTTCTGACGTTGGTGTGTCTTTTCATTAATGTGTTCAACCTCCATTGATAAACTATGAGTTTGTGTTTTTAATGTTTTACACATTTAATTTGGTAAAGTAAACATTAAAGTGTCAAATATTAGAGTTTTAAATATACTTATGAGTTTTATTTAATTATATTATAAATATTTTGATGTAAATTTGAAAGTAATGAAAGTAAGTTAAAAACAAAAAACTTCAAAATAAGTATAGTTTGTTGAAAATTTAGTTTAGCAGGCCTAATGCAATTAAGTGAATTTAGCCATTTTATTTTTTTAGGTTCATTCAGTTAAGATACACGCAATTTAGGGTTATCTTAAACTAATTTTTATGCAGACCAACATTAACCTTAACCGAAGGGATGCTGTGTGGAGAATGACGTGATCTTAGGTTCATTATTCTGTTATGATACAGGTAACTTAATGTGAAGTAATGTCAATTTATTTTAGGTTGTTTAGGATTTTTTTTTTTAAACAGTTTAATAGGCTAATGGCAGAAGATTGTACGTCTTAGGGAAAACTTAGGGTTAAGTACAACTTGTACTTCTGTTTTAATAATTTAGATAAGATAATGGTAATTTTTGGCTTCCAAAACTATTTTTTTGGCCTTCTAAAAACCATATGGGTCAACCAAAACAACCTGAATCAACCCAGAAAGAAGTAGAAAAAGTTGGATAGTTCATACATGGCTGTCACACAAAACCTCTATGTGTGGTCGCTATATAGAGGATTCTTCTTCCAACTACCAAGTGGCCGTAGCTGATACTTAGTAGATTTTCAGAATCTTCTTATACGTAGCGGCTTCATCAAATCGGTACGCCTGGCTGCTGGATTTCCAGCTTCTTCTACATGGCTTCTCTAAACCTGATAGGTCCTGGCCGCTATGATAGTTGGTCATTTTCAGGTTCCCATCTCGTAGCAACTTGTTTATGCCGCTACTCGTGGCTGCTATGAGTATGCTTCAAATATAGCGGCTTCTCCAACCATCTTTTACTCTTGATATTTAGTTAAGAACTTCGTCCATGATCCATCCTTCACTCTTTTTAACTCCAAAGTGCTGTAATTACCCCCAAATCCAAGAAGTAGCTTCTCCAACACCTAATAAGGAAAAATACAATGTAATATGCTCTAAATGCATCTAAATGGAATCCTAAATGGTGCTAAATATCTCTAAAATGATTGCTAATAACATGAAAAAAACACAATATATTAACTCCCCCAAACTTGTTCTTTACTTGTCCACATGTAGACTTTCAAGGAGAAGTGATAAGCTCAAATTAACCCTGGAGCCAAATCTCTCAAATAAGAGATCGGATGTAGCACTTGGGGATCGAATCAACGGGGAACGGAGGCACACAATAGAACAGATTATATATAAGATCAAGCTAGGCAGATAAGTAATTAAGACAGTAAATAATAATAAGAAAAAGTAGTAAATAAGATAGATGAGTTTGTGTTCACATAATAAGACAGAAGCTAGACTTTCATGTTAGGTAATCCAACTTATGATATAGTTGCTAAGTCATGTGATAATCAATCCGAGTTGCTAAGATCTCCAGGTCTCACTGCGAGTCTACGTGTTTGTATCTATATCCATACTCTCACATAGGATGTCAATCGATACGTCTTCCAAACAAGCTTTAAGCTTTGATCGATTTGTTCACTAGGCCAGTTAAACTAGCTAGCTATAGCCTGTGCCTAACAACCTAGCTGACAGAATTACTATCAGGTATGAGCCTACTCTCGCAGTTGTCAACTCCTAATTCATGATTCTAGTTAGCTACTCTAGAATGAGAGCAGTAAGTTCTAACTATGTGAAGGATGTTAATTAATCACCTTAGCAGTTCTATTATCAATAATTCATCAATACCAGACATAATCAAACAATAAATAAAGATAAACTGAATGAATTACATGATAGATTAGAGATCGAAAAACCGGAGTTCCAATAGAATACTCTGAAGGAGTTCTTGGATCTTCTCTCCAGAACCTTAAGCTTCTAACACCCTATAAATTTTTTGTGTCTCTCTACCTAAACAATGGCACAAAATATACATATCCTAGGTTAAAACTCGTCAGGGGTAATCTTGTAAATTGTGTAATCTTCTGGGCCCAAATCTTGATCTTGGTCCGTAAGACTTTCTCGCATCGGGTGTCGATCGACACCAAGGATTGTGTGTTGACCGACACTTCCTAAGGATATCGACTCTGTCTCCTCTTCATTTGCTCAGCTATTGGTTTAGCTCCAATTAAGCTCAATTTAGCTCCACAAATTCCACAATGTTCAGAACGTACCTAAACCTGTAAAAACTCTAGAATATACTCCAAACATAACATAAAGACTCTAAATAGAACATATACTATGGCATAAAAAGTGGCCAAATCAATAGTATATCAAGAAGAAGGAGAAGAGGTTTGAAGTTGGAAGCTCAATTCCAAAAATAATCCTTCAAAAGGCTTCAACATGATATCCTTGCTAAATAATAATAAATGGCATGAACAAGACTCTTTATTGCACTCTAGCTTCTATAAACCTATCTTAGCTCCATTTTTTACTCTACACTCATCATCAAGATTTCACAAAAAGGTAAATCAACCCACTCTCACATTCATTAAACAATTCTCTAAGTGAAGTCTCGCAAATCAGAACTCGATCCTAATCATTTTGCTATGAGAGGAAATGGGTTCAAGTTGTAATGAATCAAGAAGATTTGGTGCTTTTTGGTGGTAGCTTACTCTCAAGAAGAAGGAGCATTGACATTATGAAAAATATATCTAAGAAATGGAATACAAAGATTATCCTCATTGTTTTACCTATTCCTAGAAATGTTTCAAGTTCAACCCTTAATGCCCAATGCCAAAATCTTGCTCTCTCACCCATAATAACCCAATGATCACTCAATCTTCACATTCACCAAACAAAAATCATTGTTTCTTCTTATATTATTTTAGGGATTCTTTGAATCTTTTAATGTCTTTTGACTTAACTCTAATATTTATTATGTTATCATTTTCTCCCCATTTTTTGGCATTTTCTCTTTTTTTTTTCTTTATAATTTTATTAAGAGTTTCTTCTTTGCAATCTTAGGGCTAATTTTCTCTTTTGAATTTTCTTTTTCTTTTGATCCTTAATGACTTGACTTCTTTAGTCATTTTTAGTTCATTCATTTCCTCTCTTTCCTTTCCAATTGCCACAAGCTTAAGTTTTTCACACTCAACAAACTTCACTTCCAATCCTAGAAGCTAGACAAAGCAGGGTACCATGGCTAGTCAATAATAAGAATTAACCCTTGTCGTTCTCAATACACTCAACATTTTGCACATATCAAGCTATCAAAATAGGCCTCACTCAAGCAATTCAATGGTGACTTCAATGGAGGCTTCAAATGAAAGGCAGGGAAATTACAATCCAATTGTGTGTAAAGTATCTTCCATTAATCATTCATGAGCCCATAAGCGAGATGAATACAATTCATTAATCTCAAGTAATTTGGAGTTGGTTTCAAGAAATTTTTTGTTTCAAACTATCAATGAGTTTCAAGAGGAGTTTTAAGGCTCAAAGCTTTCAAGTCTTTTAAGAAATGCTCATGCAACTTACTATGATTAAAAATAGTTTCACAGTTCTTAACATGAGTTCTTTACAATGTTGGTCTAATCATTTCTCATATGCATGATGCAATCCTAAATTCTATAGTCTCAATCTTAATAATGCAAATGCGACAAGTGAATCTACATGTTTGTTTTCATTTTTATTTTTTAAATCTTTTTTTTATTTTTTTCTATGCACATATATCTACAAAAGATTAATTAAAAGTTTAAGTTTCATAAAAAACAAATAATTAAACATTTGGTACCTCTCACAAACGTAAATCACAGTCCATGTGTGACTAAGAAAGAGGGAAATGCCAAAAAAATGCAAGATAAAAACTAGTATAGACAATAAAAAGGTGTAGAAGTCCCTTTTTTATGGCGGAGACGGTGTCCTCGTCACCTCCCTCATCCCCATCCTTGTCGGTCTCCTCATCATTCTCCTCTTCTTCATCTGTAGTGGCAAGAGATGGGGACTCATTATTTGACTCTTGTGGTGGAGTAATGGAGTTGAGCATAAGTGACAAAGCTGGTGCTCCGAGAGGAATGTTGGGGTCAAAATAGGTCACAACAAAATCAACGGCTAGAATCTTCTAAGAAAAAGTACCATAAACAAATATGAGCCGGAAATGTCGAAGAAACCATACCGCATAAATCGAGCCTATTTAAATAAGGATATGAGAACAAAACTTTGTATATTTCATCACAGACGAGAAACGAAAATGTTCATGTCCAGACATGAAAGCATTGGAAAACGTTCTTGCAAAAGGTTTTTGCTATAAATAATGAGTCTTTACGAAACAACCGACTATAAAACAAAAGATTGGAAAATTTTCCATGGAATAACGTTATAGGAAAATCTAAGAGATAATCCTTCGCAAAACAACTTTCAGGAAATATTTGCTAAAAATTTACGTAAAAGCAAATTAAATAGTTCTAAATGTCTACCAAGCGATCCACAAAAAAATGAGAATGGAAGAAAGGCAACACAACACTCACCTCACCACACTCCCTCTCACTCACTGATATACCATGGATTTGACCCACTTTTATCCATGGTATATATGTGTTTTAAGATATAATTATTATGTTTTGGAGTCTATTAGGTACATTTCAGGTTCAGGAGTGTTTTGGAATAAAGTGATGATTTTGGAGCATTTTGGAGCATAAAAGAGATTTCACCCGAGCTGACCATCAAACCAGACCAGAGGTTGACATTCAGAATCGATAATTGATCGATGCACAATCTGTGCTATTGATCGACATCGAAGAACTTCTACGATTAGAGATAATAATCGATCGATGCACATCCTGTGACATCGATTGCCGGCGAATCGCGCAGAAGACAGATTGGTTCCAGCCGCCTTAAACCCCAAGACTTCACCAACCTACAAGATTGCCCCTGACGAGTTTTTAACCTAATATATATAGTTTGCCTAAGTGTTTAAGGCAAAGTGTGCTTTATATTCTCTTGTTTTACACAGCAAAAGGTTATAGGGATTTCTAGAGTTGGAGAGAAGATCCAAAGAGATTTGTGATTGGAATTCCATTATTATCTATTTATCTATACACCTTGTTGTTGTGAATTGCTTAGCCATGTCTGAGTAGTTCTATTGTTATATTTAGGGCTCAAATAGGTTATGAGGGATTAGCCCCAACTATAGATTGCTAATTTGTGATATTCATCATTAGGATGCTCTTAGTGCTTGTGTTTTAGAATAGCTAACTGGAACCTTGACCTAGGATATAGGTTATTACTTAAACTCGTCCTGAACCTATCCTAATTAAGCTAGGATTGCTAGAGAAAGTCCGAAGCTGATCTAGAAACCCTTAGTGAGCATTCATTCGACCCGCACGCAAAACTTGCTAGAGCGCGTCGATCGATATTCCTATAGAATAATCGACCGGCGGTGCAAAAGGTGTATCGATCGATATTCCTCTAGAATAATCGTTCGGAACTTTCTAATTGATCAAGCTGATTGGTGAGATCATTAGATCTAGTCAATAGACGAATCTAGACAAACGAAAGCTGATTGATTTGTTCTTATAAGTTGAGCTCTATAATATCATGCAAACAACTGTTAGGCATCTATAGGATTATAATCCTGATTACCTGAATAGAAACCCTAAGTCTAGCTACTTTCAATTAATTGTCAAAACCTCAATGAACTCAACCGAGCAACTTCCTTGCTCAAAACCTGCTATTTACGTTTAATCATAATCAACCTAGTTAATCACTCTGATTAGATCTTTTTGGTTCTCTAGATCCTTGTGGATTTGATCCCTAAGTACTCAATTGAACCTCTTATTTAGGGTTTATTTGAGCATTATCACTCACCATGCTCACTCACCTCACCACACTTCCTCTCACTCACCTCGCCTCACTCCCTCTCCCTCACCTCTCCATACTCACCTCACCACACTCACCTCGCCTCACCTCACCACACTCACCTCGCTCCCTTTCCTTGGCTCCACGTCGCCACTCAGCACCTTCATTGCTAAATGAAACTCTCATTGTTTTCTCCTTTGAATCTTGATCAAAATGTATTTCGTTTTGTCTCAAACGGAGTTTCCGTTGAGAGTTTACGATGAAAATAAGTAAAATGTGTTTCTCGTAAAAGTCTGATTCAATCGTCAAAATGATGCTGGTCGAATTAAGACCATTTTATCTCGACTAAATGGACTAATTTTCATCAGTTTATAGGACCAACAACATAAAAACGAACCTCGGACAACTCGACGATTCCTTCGAGAATAATAGTAAAAATGGTATAAGACGGTCCTAACCAGCCTAAAAAGGCACAAGCTTATGATTTAAAAACGAGAACATTCCCAGATGCAATGACGGTTTACTCAACTGGAATAAAGAAAAATGGAAGAATAGGATAAATGTAAATTTTCCGAGATAAACATGGATTTGGAGAGGATAAGGAAAGATCTCCGCAAAAGGATATCTCGAATCGAGGCAGAAAAGGAAAGATTGCCGACCTTGGAGGCATATAGAAAGAGGACCAGGGCGAAGAGTATGAGACAGATGAAAATTCATAGCAACTTAGTCACTTAGAGAGATTTTTAGCAACTTCATTTTTGTTATCAAGCAGCGACTCAAACTAGGTTTAGGGCTCAGGTGGTTAGAACTATAGAATTCGCTGAAAACTTTTGCGGACGTAGCTCTTAAAACTTATTGTAACCTCGCAACAACTATGTACATTTTTTTTTTCATAATAGCCACAGATATATAGTAGCTAATTGTGACTATATCTAGCTACAATAAAACAGTGGAAAAAAAAACGTAGTTATTTTAGCCACGAAATGGTTGTGGCAAAATAGTCACGATTAGCTGTTGTTTGCCACGAAATTATAGCCACATAATATTTCAAGCACAAAGCTTGCTATTTTTTGTATAGCTACAAGTTATATGTGGCTAGGTTGTGACTATAGCTAGTAGTTACTGTTCACCATATTCGTCATTCCGAACCTGCAAACACACAAAGAAACAGAGTATGTCCACATGAATATCAAAGAGGAAGATGGCAGAAGAAGAACACGTACATCAAGACGTTTACCTTTAGTCTTTCATTTTGATGTGATTGTATAGAGCTCTCTTTCATTTGTTATGTGATTGTATAGAGCTCTCTAGCTCGCGTTTTTGACGATGAAAGCTTTGATTGTACTTCGCAAGAGCAATCACATTACGAAGTAATTAGTAACACTGTAAACCTTTTGATTAGTGGATGTTTGGGAGGACAGACTCCCACGAGAATTAGTTGTCGATTCCATGAGTTAAATTTTGGGTGTTTGTTTGTTGGTTTGATTGCACGAACAAACAGATCCGAAGTTAATCATAGGGTAATTTATGTTTACAACTTAGAACCAACGAGATGTTGGTCAAGGAGTGTCTAGTAGGCTGTGTGTTTGTTTGTTGGTTTGATTGCACGAACAAACAGATCCGAAGTTAATCATAGGGTAGTTTATGTTTACAATTTAGAACCAACGAGATTTTGGTAAAGGAGTGTCTAGTAGGCACTCCGCCAGGCGGATTCAATTCTCGTCATGATAGACTCTTTACATTGCTTTAGTTCTTGGCAGAGAGATAGAACCACTTTTTTACCAAAAAATGTCATGTAGATATTATATAATATTTGTCTAATTTTTTCAAGTAAAGGATTCATATCTAACTGTTTTAATATGACATGACATAAACATGAGGAGAATCCAGTGTTTTTAAACCCGGACCGAACCGGCGGTCAGACCAGGTTCAATCGCGAACCAGACATAAATTTGGGTTGGGTTATTGCCAAACCCAACTAAAGTTGAACCGGTTAAAAATTTATATTGAACCGTTAAAAATCCGGGAGCCGGTGATCCAACGAACCAATCAAACCCTGGTTCTTAAATAAACCAAAATTTTATTAATAAAACAATTAAAATTTCCTTTTTTAAAAAATAAAATAAGGTTTCAGATTAATAACGTAAAGTCGTCTCCTCTTTTTCTCTAACTCACAAGGTATTACCTACTTCTCAAGGTATTGTTTTTGTGTCGAATATTTTAAGAATTGAAAACTTAGGTTTGTGAAGTTCGTATAATTTTTTCTAAGGTGATGAAAATTTAAAGTGATAAAGATCTGGAGAATAATGTTTAAATGTGTTTTTTTCCTTTTGATTTTTGATTTGAACTATTAAATTGTTTTATTGCTTTTATTATATTTTCAGTTTGTTACCATTTAAATTTTTTCTATTATGGTTATCAAAATATTTTATTTGATATGATCTATCTTTATAAGAATATGTAAATTCAAAATATTATTAAATTTAGTTAAATCCAATCAAACCCGGTTCGAACCTGATCGAATCCGGTCGAACCACAATGACCCATGACCCAAAATATTTCCGGTTCGCTAGCCGTTTCGGTTTTAAAAACACTGGTATTCTCGCAAAAAGGACAAAATGGTTTTTGTCAATATTTCTGGTTTTTCTTGAAGCTTCAAGTGTCTGCATTTTTCACATGATTAATTATACGGGTTTAAAGAAAACTTCATCGTAACCATCTAGACTCTGTGGTCTATATAAATACACATATTCTTCCGAGTAACATACTACGCTTATGATGAAAAAAACATATTAAGCTAAAAACAATCTAAGAAAGCAAGAAAGACAAAGATACAATGAAATTCGAGAATTGTCCCTCTTCAGATCTCTATGTTCTAGCGGAGGCGATCAAGAAAGAAACATTTGAATTGGATACATTTAGTATAAATCCTTACTCATTTGTCTCTGCCTCAGCTTACGACACAGCGTGGCTAGCAATGATCGAAGATCTCAGTGATGCCAGTACTCAACAACCCATGTTTCGTGGCTGTATAGATTGGATTCTGAGCAATCAGAACGTCGTTGAAGGGTTGTGGGGTAATCACGGAGATGAAAACGAAGGTGAAGCTCTCACTTCGACACTTGCTTGTGTTGTAGCACTTCGCAAATGGAACATTGGAAGTCTTCATATCAACAAAGGTAATATTGTTACGTTGTCTAGTTTTCGCATTAGCTTAGACATCCCTTTTGTTTTTCAGGTATTGAATGAAAAATATACATGTATTGCACATATGCATATATTTGTATTTCACATGCAGTGTAATTCCTTTTTCATGTCGACAATAGTTAACTACATGAATACACGAAAGAAAAATTATGATGTACAATATAAATTTCTTTTAAACATTTATGTTACTAATTTATAACTATTTTTATTATTACCAGTAATGAATGATACATATACCTATGTATAAACTTCTGTCCTTTTATAATTTTTAATATTAAAATATTTATAAATTATTACAAGTTAAATATATAAAGTCTTCCTTTTTTTTCCCTTTGCGCAATTTGATAATAGTTAAGCTGCCATGTATTAGGAAAGAGATACATCGAAAGAAATGTGGAGAGGATTATTGGGGAATATAATAAGAAGGGCTTTTGTCCTCGTTGGCTCGTCCTTATGTTCACTGGACTCCTCGAGCTTGCACAACAACTTGGCCTACACTTTTTCTTCTCTACTCGAGTTAAGCAAATGATCAACGACTTGTTCTTCCGACGCCAAGAGATTCTCCAGCAGTACGTTAGAATCATGAATATAAACTTAGAAATAATCTTCATTTATATGAGCCAGCTCGATACATATATTTTCTATTTTCCACTGAGGAATTAATATTTCGGCATCGCTAGGTATAGGGGACTGACACGTGGCAACACGTGACTAGTCTGGACCATTTTTGTGGGGCCAGAATACACATGTATAATTAAAAAAAAAAGTCTAAAAAATTATTTGACTTTGGGCATAAAACTTTCTAGTCATGCCTAAAAAAAGATGTGTAAAGGTGAAAATCATAGACTCTTAACTTAAAAAATAAACATGCATGAGCAATCCGAACTACGTCTTATATATATATATATATATATATATATATATATTTTTTTTTTTTTTTTTTTTTCCTAATGTATGACTCCTGAAACTGGACTAATCAATTTGCTCTTTAGGGAATTGCTCCTTGATGGCCGTTGCAACGGGCAGCCTTTACTTGCATACCTAGAAGTGTTTCCATTGACATTATACGCTGAATATAAAGAAGACATCATTGGGAAACTCGATGATTTAGATGGCTCTTTGTTTCAATCACCTTCAGCAACTGCAGCAGCGTTTATGCTCTCACGCAGTACACGATGTCTGGCTTATCTGCAATCTCTAGTTCAAAGATGCCCTCATGGAGGTTAATTTTAAAGTTCTTTCTCAATTCTTTTTTTTTTTTAATTTGGAAGACAGGTATTAAGGGAATGATAAAATATTGTTGCTTTTGTATTGTTTATGCTTATTTGTCAAAATACAGTGCCACAAATTTACCCCCTGAGTGAAGAATTCATCAAGCTCTCTTTGGTCAATATAGTGGACAACTTTGGGTTAGGAGAGTACTTCAGTAAAGAGATTGATCATTTTCTTCTTCAAATTCACAAGTGAGGACTAGTATAAAATCCTTTTAGGATCCTTCACTCTTTGTAATTAACTACATGTGTATGTGAGCAATATACTTTGGTGTTAATTCTCCCGTTTTTGCCTTAGAAGCTATGAAAGCGATGATGTTAAGAGAATGCCCATATGGTCAAAAGTAGATCAGCTGCACAAAGACTCTCTCGAATTTCGATTGTTAAGGATGAATGGCTTCAATGTTTCACCTGGTAAAGAACTAATTCTCAAGTCTATATATATACACACAAATATTATATATTCAATATTTACATATAAATTGTATATGCAGAGAGCTTTTGCTGGTTCTTGAATGACGAAGAAATTCAAGATCATCTAAAGACAAACATTGAGCATCTATTCTTAGTGATGCTTAGTGTTTACAGAGCAACTGATCTCATATTTCCAGGAGAGTCTGAGCTCGAAAAAGCAAAAGAATTTTCTCGGAAATTACTCGAGAAAAATGAATTTATTGATGAAAAAATTGTTTCGAGTTCTCACATTAAACATGAAATGAGTACTCCATGGATGGCTAGACTCAAGCATCTTGATCATAGGATGTGGATTGAGGACAGGGACTCAAATGTTATTTCAATTGGAAAAGCCTTTTCGATTCGGTATTAATTACGTACTCGCAATCGAATATCATAATCATATGTTTACGATAGCAAAGCTGATTATATAGTTTTTATTATTGGAACCAACCATATTGCACAGTATACATGCCGACAAGCTTACTCATCTTGCTTCGAGGAATTTTGAACTTCGACAAACTGTATACAGACGTGAGATGGAGGACTTAATAAAGTGAGTATTAAGATATATTTTGGGAAAATCCTATAAATTTTCTTATAGACCTTCCGTTCGTTTTACTTCTAATAAATCTTCAAATTAATATTCGATCTTGTAATTTGAATCAGGTGGGTGAAGAGATGGGAACTTAACGATATTGGATTTGGAAGAGAGAAGACAACTTACTGTTACTTTGCAGCTTCATCAAGTACCTCGTTGCCCTTTGAATCTGCAGCTAATGTTCGTATGCTTATGGCAAAAAGTGGCATTCTTATCACAGTTGCTGATGATTTCTTCGATGAAGAAGGTTCTCCTGATGAGTTAGAAGCTCTTACTCAAGCTGTTCTAAGGTACATTAGTTAAAAAATATGCAGGCATTATAGTTAAAAAATATGCAGGCATTTTAGCTTGAGTAAGAGCTTCTAACATTTTAGTATCTAAAAAAATATGCAGGCATTATCTAAAAATCAACATAATATCTGGCAAACCATTTTAGTATCTAATTAAATATTATGGTGATTTTTTATTGAATTTGACGCATATCTGATAGATGGGAAGGAAAAGAGCTGAAAGGTTACGGCAAGATCATATTCGAAGCACTTCATAGTCATTTAAAAGAGACCGCTGAGATTTACCGCAAGCAACACGGGACCGACATAACAAACCATTTTCGCAACATCGTACGTCTTTAATTAAATCACGATATTAATCTTTATTTGATAATATGGTTTCTATGTGAAAATTGACCTTAAAGTATCTGTATATCAGGCTATTAGTTAATATGTCGATTTCTTGCTCAATTTAGTAATGCACTGAAAAGACATAAGAAGTACATTTTGAACAAGTAAATATTAACCGTTGGAAAAAAACAAGAACAAAGTATAAACATATTGATTTTTTTGCTTTGTTTTCCTACCTTTCAATAATATCGTTTTTGCTCCGTTCGGTACGAAAAGGATTAGTCAGTACGTAGTGGATAGTTTCGTAGGCAATCATACATATGCAAGGTCGATTCTGAGATTTTGAGAGCTATAAATGATTTAGTAAAAACTTCGATAATTTTTTTTTCACAAATTAGAAACTTATGTCTATGAAAATATAACACCTATATGTCTATATAAATATAGGACCTATGTCTATATAATTGTCTTCTGTAAATTTCTTGTGACGAGTGTTTCATTCGGCCTTGTGCACATGTACATAAGTTTTTCATTGTATGTTAATATACTTAATTTATGTATTGTGATAATCTCAAATAATTAAAATGTAAGGGTTATAATGCTGGCACCGAGTGGAAAATAAAGATCGAAATAATTGAAGTATAATTAAAATATATATATATTTACACGGAAAAAATGTTGTTCCTAAGTATGTCTAAGATTTTTTCCTTTTTGCAGCTACATTATAGAACAAGGTTTCACCCACACTATATATTCTACGAATGAAAACAATTTATGTGGGTATTATTTTGCACGGCTATTTCTTGAAATATTATGATATTATGGTGTACTGATGGACTTGCACGTGTTAAAACAATATACACGTGAAATCGCAGATGTTTTCCCATTTCCGAATTTGAGTTTTAAGTGATACGAACAATGACTATAAATGCAGTGGGAAGAAACATTTGAGTCGTGGCTATGTGAAGCCAAATGGAGTAAAAAGGGGCACATACCGTCGACGGAAGAATATCTTCGAAACGGAATAATCTCAATCGCAGCACACACCATTGTTCTTCCCATTTCATGTCTCATGGAATCTTGTTTTCCCAAACACAAACTCAAACCCGGAAATTACGATAACATAACAACATTGCTCATGACCATTACCCGACTCCTTAATGATCTGCAGAGTTACCAGGTAATCTTACTCTCTCTCACATCTGATTATCTGAATTTACCAAGTTGTTAACTCAACTAGCAGACTATATAAGGCAAAGTCTAGAAATCACAATACTGAGTTATGTCTCGGGGAGAAAATAATCTTTTATGTTGTGGTTTTGGGTCTGAAAGAATTACCAGTTTTGGCCCAAAACCTCCTAGTAATCTAAAACCAAAAAGATTACATGAATCTATATACTATGTTATATAAAACTTGAACAAAACTAGCAATCTCAATAACTTATTTTTGGGTTAATCTTGTACTATACGACTAAACTTGTGATGCTGAAATTTTCAGAAAGAGCAAGAACAAGGCAAGATCAACTCTGTGCTGCTCAACATGAGGAGTCATTGTAGTTTTAAGATAGAGGACTCGATTGCTTATATGGAAAGGATCATTGAATCGAAGAGGAGAGAATTTGTGGAGTATGTCCTAATGGATGAACTCAGTGATTTGCCTAAATCGTGCAAAGATATACACATGTCTGTTTGCAAAGTTTTTAATATGTTTTTTAACAAGAAGAATCGTTATGATTCGGACACGGAGATGCTTCAAGACATTAAGAAGGCTCTTTACGATCCCGTTAACATTCGTAGACTCTCCTAGCGTGATCCAGTGTTCTGGTGAATTCTGTATTATAAATTTTATGTATGCACTGTTGAATAATCATCATCATGTGGCATCTAAGATCTTTTTACATGATACAATGAGACTATTTTAAGGCTCTTTGAGTTTCAGGTTTTAAAATTAGCAACAATGTAAAATCAAAATGTATTATAAATATATAGATTTTAGAAAACCTTTTGTTTCAATCCAATTTGTCTGCAATCAATGAAACCTACATCTCCAAAAGAAATTAAGTTTACATTGAGGTTTTTCTTTTTGGTTTTAGTCATGTTTTCTTGAAATAACTAAACGTTTGAACATTTTTAACTATATACGACTGATATCAGTTTTTGGTCGATCATTGTTACTCCCTTGGTTTCACAAAGAATTGTATTTTGACACTTTTTTGTTATACAATACTACAAGAAAAAGGCATTTCACAAAGAATATCATTTTACAATTCAATACTCCCTCCGTTCGGTTTTACTTGCCGTTCTAGCACATTTTCTTCGTGCCAATATATTTGAATGATGAAATATGATTTTTTCTACCGTTATAGTTAATGATCTCTAGTGATATGGATATAAAGTCAAGTTAATATTTATCATAGATGAAAGAATATATATTACATCAAGTTCCTTAATTTATGTATCAAGCTGTAAAACTTCAAGTAAATCCGAACCGAGGGATTATAATTTATACTTACTTTAAATCTGATATTAATTTTTAAAAAATACATTGATTTTTTAAATAATTTTATTTATCTCAATATTTTGTAACATTTTTATCTCAAATACTATTGGTTTTATACGTGTAATTAATAAAAACATAAATACATTTTAATTGTTTTCTTAATTTGTGAAAGTGTTACTCTTTACAAAATGGAAAGAATAGCATTTTTTTCTTAATCAATGCAGTGTATTCATTAAGATAAAACAGCTTTGAAATTAAGTGAAATATGACGGATAAAAGAAACATAATACAACAGGAACGTCTTTATATGGTGGTTTCCGAGAAATTTTTTTTATAATTTTAAAGGGCTAACTCATTTCTTATTATTTTTATACTAATGATTTAACAGTAGACAATTCTACATGCTTTATGAAGATTCAGATCTGATTTTAAACTGCTAACTCGTTTTTATTCTTTTTTACAAATAATTCAACATTCGACAATTCTACTTACCTTGTGATGATTCATATCTGATTGCACCACCGTAAGTCGCCATATTAGACTCATATTTGATAGTATTCATTGAACTGAAGATAAATTGTAAGTCTTTTTTGTTAATCTACATAATTTCGCCTTCTCTAAGACTCGAAACCCAAATCTCCTGATTTAGAATCATTAATAAACTCTATGACTTAGTCAAACAATTGAACTATAGAGACTTCCACAACTCTTTTTTATTCTATGGTGGCTTAAATTTCAAAATGTATTGTTAAAAGTAACTCATTTCATATATTGTACTAGAAAACCGTGCACTACAAAAAAACACGATTAACGACAACGAATTATGTCGTTAGTTCGTCATTAATCACCTATTACGTCAAACTAACAAAGTAACAATAAAAATCAAATCGTTGTTAAACACGCCTCGTAATACGGAAATCGATGTGATATCGTCGTGATCAAAAACTAATGTTAATTCGTCATAAACAGGTGTGTCAAAATGGGTAAACCAACCCATATCTAGGAACTAATATTAATGCGTCATAACTAAGGGTGTTAAATAACTAAGAGTCGGTTCATAGTTTTTCTTATTTAAAAGTTAAGAGACGAGTCTTATATTACGCTAAAAACTCCACAATAATCATGTTCTAACTCATTTAAAATAATGGGTAAATGGTTTTAACAGGTTGACCCATAAATAATATATTTATTATTTAAATAATCAATAAATATTACAAAATTTTGAAATCATATAATTTTTATGTCGTCACCTTCAAATCACGTGTTTGCTCCTTGCTCATATACAAGGAACCAAATCATATATGCATTAGAACAATTGAAACTCAAAAGAAAAAAACAATGAAACTCAAATCAAATCAACGACAATGAAAAAAAAAATCAACGACAATGAAAAATCCAACGCCATAATCGCCTTAACTATCAGCTGATAAATCGAACACCAACAGAGCTTAAGAGTTTGAAATCGAGCCAGCGACCGACGTTCTCGAAGTTTGAGGTGCGAGTGATGTCGTAGACGACGAGTGCTCCGACGGTGGCATAGTAATAGGCGGAAGTGACGGTCGGAAACGTTCTTCACCGGCCGTATCCCAAATCTATCCCAAATCTGAGATTTGACCTCCTTGCCGTCGATGAGCATGCTTCGAGTCTGAAACTCGACGCTGATGGTGGCTTTCGACGTTTATGCTAGTCAATTTATCCGTTAAATTTGATTCGATTCGTTATTCGTTTCGATTCGATCCGAAAATTCCAGATATCCGTAAACTTTCGAAGTAAACTGAATACTAAAAATCAATTTCCGTTAAATCTAAGCAAAATCGCAAATACTAAAATTTTGGAAAACGGATATCCGGTCCGATCCGGCAATCTATAAATATTTGTATATCTTGATTATATTTAAAGTTTTAGATGTATAAAATTTTATGATTATAATTCAACATATGATTTGACAAATTATATTCACATTATTACTTATATAAAAGTATTATATAAAAAGAAGAGAAAAAATTATGACAATTGTGATTTTTTCTTAAGTTTTATGTTATTATAATTGTTAACTAAGTTTAAGACATTTGCAAAATATGTAGATTAACTACTTCTTTTAATTTTTATCTTTATATCATGCAAAAAAATATTTTACAAAACAAATTTATATCAAATTTTTAAGATTATTTGTATTAATCAAAACATATGAGGTATCCGTAAGTATTCGTAAATATCCGCAAATATCTATTTATTTTCCGGATATCCGTTTTTTTTGAATATCCGTATTTTTCCGAAGCAAAGCAAATCGAAAAATTAGATATCTGTGACATAAGAAGCAAATCACAAATACCTTCAAAAACTCGGATATCCGATCCGTTCCCAGGCCTAGTTAGCGTAGCGGGTGAGGAGATTGGATTTGCCGACGGCTGTCTCCAATGATGAGAGAGAGAGAGAGAGAGAGAGAGAGAGAGAGAGAGAGAGAGAGAGAGAGAGAGAGAGAGAGAGAGAGAGAGAGAGAGAGAGAGAGAGAGAGAGAGAGAGAGAGAGAGAGAGAGAGAGAGAGAGAGAGAGAGAGAGAGAGAGAGAGAGAGAGAGAGAGATCATAATGATTTATTTTATGTTTTAAAATTAGAATTTGTAACCAAACTAGAACAAAAATAAAATTCAACTTGATTAAACACAAACACAATTGAACCCATAGTTTTATGGTTGTATACAATGCTTTTCAATGTTTTATGGTCTTTTCATTGATATTTAGCAAGACTAATTTTCCATATGGGATTTTGAGTTTCTTTGTCCGCCTTGTTTCATTTAAAAAAAAAGGAAAACATGTTGTTTTTAGGTTTAAATGAAATTCTATGTTGTGTTTAAACGGTAACCGTCCATAAATAATGTACGAAACAATAGATGGAGGGTACCAAAATCTAGCGAAATAGAACTTGAGAAGTTAAATTACAAGATAACAAGTAAGGACATTTTTTATGAAAATTATTTAATTGAGGGGATTTATCACTAAAATGAAACTCTGTAAACGGTATCCATCCATAAATAACAGAATAATAGACGGACGGTAACAAATCTAACGAAATATAACTTAAAGGATTAAATTACAAGATAAAAAGTTAGAGGGATTTTTTACGAAAAATCTTAGTTGGAAAGATTTATCACTAAAACGGCTACCTGGCATGGACCTCCATTTATGTCTCTCTCTTCTCCAATCTCGATCACGTTTCTTCTTCTCTCCTCCAATCTCTATCGCGTTTCTTCTCTCTGAGCTCTGGCTCGATCTTTGTCGGGGTTACGATTGTTATTACAACGATCCAATCTCGATCACTCCATCTTCTATCTCTGGATTCAAAGCCCTGTTTTGTTTCACTGAAAAACCTCAAAATAAGAAGGAAAGATAGAGAAAGAGAAGAAGGCGAAGATGTTGACTGATGAAGATGTGAGAAGGGAGATTCAGATATTCGAGCACCATCTTGCTCGTTACCTCCCTTGGCTTGAGCCCACGTTGGCCGAGCTGCAGTCGTCATCTTGGAAGAAAAAAAAACCCTAGTTCCTAATTAGAGAGACGATCAAATCAAAATAGAGATGAGTGACAAGATGACTCGGGCGTGTTAGAGAAAGAGAAGAAGGCAAAGATGTTGACTGATGAAGATGAGAGAAGGGAGATTCAGATAAATGCATCGCTTGGCTGGTCCCCCAAATGTCAATATCCATTAAAGGAGCTTATGGCGGTGCACCTTGTGATGGAGTGTTTTTGGCAGAATTATTCAACGCGGTCAATACACAGGGAGGAAAGCAGCTGATTAGCTAACTAGAACCATAGCTGGAGGCTTGCCATTCTCTTGGTGTTATGCATCGAGTCCTCAAGCCTGAGAATTTTCTGTTTGTTAGTAAACATGAAAATTCCCTCCTGAAGACAATTGATTTGGACTCTCCATGTTATTTAAGCAAGGTGTGGATTCATTGTTACTGATCTTTAATCTCATTCACTTTCAAGGTATTGCTTGCTTTAACTTGAAACTGATATGCTTTGCAGATGATGTTTTTTACAGATGTTGTTGGTCGTCCATATTATGTAGCTCCTGAAGCTGATGTGTGGAGTGCTGGAGTGATTGTGTTGTTAAGTGGAGTTCCTCCTTCCTGGCTGGTAAGAAGCGTATTATATAAGACATCTCTCACCTGTCCTAATTAGATCTTTTGTGTTTTTGCTGAACATTTAGAATCAGAACAAGGCATTTTCGAAGAGGCTCTCCATGGCGATCTTGACTTGTTTCAGGCATTTGCACGACTTATCAAAAAATCCTCCTCTGCTTCTGCTGTTTTACTTTAGTGAGCCGTACTTTACTTTGACAATTACCTGTATTGGGGTCATTTTCTTATGTGGACTGATGGATACAGTTTAGGATCGACATTTTCAAATGAATACATTTAGATATGAACAACATTCTCCTCTTGTTCTGCAAGTATCGGCTGCTTAATCAAGTTCTATTTGATGTTAGATTTGTTGTTGCTTGCAAAAAATTTTAAGAACCTCGATGAGGTTCTTCCATTGGAAGAGAAAAAATTTAGTTAGACTAACAAAAGTTCTTAACCTTTCAAATCATAAAATTAACTATTTGATTATTCTTAAAAATTCTTAATAGTTTCTTATGGATGGACATGCTCTTAGTAACCAATCATTCTGAGTAGAAAAAAAAAGCTAAAACAAAGACCAATTCATTTCAAGAAATCCAAATCTTTCATATTTTATAAGTCATTCTTTTTTTTTTTCTAAATTAATCACAGTGTTCGGTGACCGAAACTAACCAACTATTCTGTAGACCCCGGCGATACAGTATTTTTTAATCCTCTGGTGGTTAACGAGAATTGAATTACGAGTTTACCGTATTAAGTATTGCCCTCAAGTACCTCTAGCCCAACCCCCGATAGTTGTCACTCTTTATTTTCTAAGGCACAAAATGCCGTTTGTAAACTGACATTTAGAGAGAGAAATATAGCAAGTAAACCAAAACACACTGAAGTTTGTGTAAAATCTCTAATACATTCCGGTATATTTGTTTATAGTACAAATAAGCTTTCATATCACATCTTTTATATGAAATTTAAACTAATCACCTACGAAGTTAATTTCAATGAAGTACCTTCATAGGAAAATCACAAAAATTTAACAAAGTTAACCAAAAGAAATAGCTTTGACTAGCTATGTTGATTTTTTTGGGTTTTTGACAACTTTCATTGTAAAGACAACTAATATCTAAAAAATTATAGGTTTAACTAGTCAATAGTTTAAGTTTCAATCTTATCTTCTTTAGTTTTTACAAAAGCAGTTTTTCAGACATCGGTGATGATTGGTTCGACTGTTGTTTTAAAAATTTAGCTGTAAAAATTTAGCTGTACGTAAATTGGTTTTAGCTGTAAAGTTAGTACTGTAGATTTTTTTGCAGAGATTTTTGCTGTAGTTAAATTTGTTGTAGCTGTAAGTTATTGCTGTAGATATATTAAAATAAAATATATAAAATATGTAATGTATATGTAAAATAATTAATTTTTATCAATTAAATCATTTATATTAATATTTTTATATATTATCAAAGTTTACTGTTATTTAAAATGTGATATGTAAATAATAATTATTTTATTTAAAATATTTCAATAATTTTAAAAACATCCAAAATGAAATTAAATATTTATAGATGTTTTTAATTATGATTATCTAGTTTATTTGATAATATATATAGTTTTTTTAATTATACAGATCCTACAGCTTATAAAAGAAAGCTTTAGGTTTTTCACCTAAAATACATAAGAAAAAAAGTTGTTTTAATTTTTTTTGCTGTAGCTTTAAAAATAAAGGTAAAGCATGATTGGTAAAAAATTATAGAAACTTGATGTAGGTTTTAACTACTAATAATAAAGCTACAACATAATTGGTAAAATTTAATGATTTAAAAATAAATAAAGCTAAAGCAAAGAGATAAAGCCCAACCAATCACATCTAATTAATAGAAAAGTAAGAGGAGTTTAAGTTTTTGGGGGTTTTCTATTAATTATAATAAGATCCTCTCGCAAGCTTTAGTACAAAATATGATAAATTGCAAGATCTTTAGTTATAAGAAGATTTTTATTTTTTTAGCATTTTCTTTAGATTAACGAGCCAAAAGTCACTTTTCACCATCACTCACCATTATTCTCCATATTGAGAATACGTTCCTAGAAGGTTTTCTTAATTTTTTCATAATGCATTTATTGTTTATGTAAAATATAAGGAAACGATATATAATAAGAAATATTTTTCTTCTTTTACAGATAGTATTATCATATGTTTTTCCTATTTAATCATGTGCACCACTTTGAACAATCATCCTACTTGAAATGATAAAAATATTTTGAAAAGCAAAGTACACATTGATATAGATTAGTCGAAATGACGAATCGCCTTTCGTGTTTTCACCTTGTCATTACATTGTGTGTGGGGTTGAGTTGCGCCAAGTTCTACGAGAAAGACTCCGTACATTTTAAAAACTCTCTTAACCCAAACAATGTTCTCAAGGTTCATTGTATATCGGAGCAAGATGACTTTGGCGACCACTTTCTACGCCTTGGGCAAACCTATGATTTTAGCTTTTATGAAAGTATTAAAAAAACAAAGGTCGATTGTGACTTATGGAAGGGACCTGATTTCAGGTTTCATGCAAAGTTTAGGGCATATGAAGGTGGAGGTTTCATCGTTCATTATGGCAAGAAAAACTTTTGGGATGCTAGAGAAGATGGGATTTACTTTACACATGGTAAAGAGTTACCCAAGTTAGAGTATAAGTGGTCAAGCCAATATTTAGTTACTCCAGTGAACTGACATCTAGATCCTCTTTGTTTAAGCTGCAAATTCATATCTTATGTTTTTGGATTATATACCTATTGAATAAAAGATTGTAATAACCAAATAGGATTTTTCACACCTCAAATGTTAAAGTATCGCTATATTAAGATAAAATATTAAGATATTAGAGGTCACGATCTATTTACTCACAGAATTATCATATAGCATCATATATCTCCCAAACTACCAAACTATGATCGTTCTATTTATCACCGAATATAAGGTTTCAACTTTATTTCCCCCACAGTATTGAAGTTTCAGACCTGTATCCCCACATATATAAAATTTAAAATCGAAAAGCCCATAGAACTTTATTTAAGTTGGTTTACTGTTTTAAAGTAAACGACAAGTCATTTTAAACCGATAATTAACCAAATTGGTTTACTGTTTCAACATTGACCTAATCTCTCTCCCTTTCTCACGTTACCCTTGTTCCACCAATCAACCATTAAAGCTTCGATGGAGAAGAACACCACTGTAATTCTTTTTCTAAAGGGTATAACAAAACTGTTAATTGCAGAGAGTAGCAATTTTTTTCCGTTGTTGAAATTTATACCATAGAAAATCAGTTTCTGACTGTGACATGGAAAAAAGAAGAGAATGATGTGAAGCTGATATCGTGAATTCTACCTCTGATTGGCGCAAAAAAAAAAATAGATCATTAATATTTTGTTTGATTGTGAGAGAAGAGAGACTCGAGGAGCAGAATAATTTTTTTTATGGTTCTGGATTTGTTGTAACTCGCGAGGAAGGAGAGAGATAGAAGTGATTTGGTATGTTTTGGTTTAGTTGGTTTTATGTTAGGTATGATTTCGGGTTGTTCGGTTTACTACTGAAAACTAAAAATTGTCAACTGGGTTAACAAAACCACATTTATGGAGAAATAAAACGGAAACTTTATATTTGAGAACAAATAGAACTATACCATAGTTTCCGTGGGGAATAGCTCGTCGACCCGATATTAGAAGATCGCATAACAATGCTCAATTATTCAATTGTATTGAAGGGTTTTTTGCAAAAGATGTTTGATGACATGTAAATTCTGATCTGGTGATCCAAACACTTTCTATCTAAATTTGAGTTGATTGATTTTTAATAAGATCTAAGATGATTTCAATGAATTGCAGAGATTAAAGTGATTTTTAAAAAAATCATTCTAGAGTTTATTTAAAACCATCAGATTTGATTTTTAATTTTTCTAACTGATAAATTCCACCAAAACACTCTAGAGTATTTTATAAAATATCAAGTTCAATAACACTAGATTTTAAATGAATTTTTTAAATTCATGTTTGAATAATAGTGGATTTGTCATTTTGATACAAATAATTTAAAATTCTCAATTAATTACGCCCCCCCTAAAAAAATTAACTAAACCACAAACCACATATTTTAACAGAGCAAAAATAAACTCCAAATTTAATGAAAAATGTAAAAAAATTTATAAAAATTCTTTTACATAGATTTAAAATTTAAATTAAATCAAATCCCGCACTAAATGCGGATTATAATCTAGTATTTCTTTTTGGTCAATCTTTTAACATTTTAGTCAAACACAAAAATAACCTATTTTTGTAGAGTAGTCTACTAAATATGTCAAAAACAAATTGGTCAAATGAAAAAGTGACCTCTTGGAGACTTCCGGTGTAAATCTAATTGAATAAATGTAGTTCCAAATTTTATAAAACAAC
This sequence comes from Brassica juncea, assembly GCA_018703725.1. Taxonomy (NCBI): domain Eukaryota; kingdom Viridiplantae; phylum Streptophyta; class Magnoliopsida; order Brassicales; family Brassicaceae; genus Brassica; species Brassica juncea. Next base: position 60,731,673 of record CM031936.1, on the reverse strand, counting down.
TAGATTTATTAAAGTAATCTCATACAAAATAGTTTTATGCTTAAATTATATTTGATGGCATGTGTATTCCAGTTAGTTTGATTTATTTGGTTAAGAAGCATTTGGTTTTTGTTTAATTCATTTTTCACTCTAACCAAAAAAATAATTGGAATTGAACCAACATTTCTGGTTTTTGGTTAAATTTTGATTAACTTTGGTAAAATTTAGACAGTTTGGTTAAATTTAAGTAATTCAGTTAGTTTAGCTTGTTTTATATTTAAAAAAATTGGGATATGATTGTTGTAAAAATAAACGAACTGACTGTTAAACCGAATCGAAACCAATTAGTTTTGTAAACCTCCCAGGGGGTTCACAACCCTTAACCGAATAAGATCGAACAATGTTTACCGGTTTAAAAAGGAAACCGTTCCCCTTAATAGTATAAACCGGATCGGTTCATTGACGGTTCGCGAACATATCCTCTGAACAACTCTTTTTTTTTGTTCTTCATCAGATTGTAGAATCATTAGGGAAGCAAAGCCTCGCAGGCAATCGAGATCCCCCAATAATCTCCGTCTAGTTTCGCCAGAATCTTTAGTTGCCCAGATTCTCCAGGTACTCTTTCTCGGATGATTCGTTTCGGTTCCCCAGGAAAATAGTCGCGCACACTCTTTCTTACAACTTAGAACTACGGTTTCCGTTTGATCGCAAAAGAGAATTGAAGTAACTCTCATCAAACTGTGTTTTTCTCCAGGTAAGAAGTTGAATTGATTTTATTCAATATGATAGGCATAGCCACGCTGGCCTTCTAATGTCACTGTTTCGGATTTTTATTAATCAGCTCGAAGAAGACGACCAAGAAATGGTAATTAGATTCTCTCCTCCTTCTTGTTGTGTTGCTTATGAGTCTGTTCTTACCCCCTATGTTCTTTGATCCAAGGCAACTTCGAAGAAAGTGATAACGCGTGGGGAATGGGAGAAGAAACTAAACGCTGTCAAGCTTAGGAAAGAAGATATGAACACTCTCGTCATGAATTTTCTTGTCACTGAGGGTTTTGTTGAAGCTGCTGACAAATTCCAAAGGGAGTCTGGCACCAAACGTATCCTTTTCTTTACTCTTCTTTTGCTTTCAGTTTAGTTTTCTTTCTGAAAGTTTGTTTCTTTTTCCTTATGGAGAAAACAGCAGAGATAGATCTCGCCACCATCACAGATCGAATGGCTGTTAAAAAGGCTGTTCAAAACGGTAATGTCGAGGATGCTATTGAAAAAGTTAATGACTTGAATCCTGAGGTATACACTCTCTTCTTGTTTGATCAGTGAGAGATATCAAGAATCAAAAACTGATTCTTCTTGGAAAACTCATGCTTGCAGATACTAGACACAAATCCAGAGCTCTTCTTTCATCTTCAGCAGCAAAGGTTGATTGAACTTATTCGACAAGGGAAGACTGAAGAAGCCTTGGAGTTTGCTCAGGAGGAACTTGCACCACGTGGCGAAGAAAACGTATGTCTCTCTCTATATTGCTCGTTGATTGTTGTTGAAGATGGCATTTTATATATATATATATATTGCTTGCAACACCTCTTCTTGTTGATGCTGAAAGCCTGTAACAGCATTCATGCAATTTTGTTGGTTCTTACTGCAGCACGCGTTTTTGCAAGAACTGGAAAAAACTGTAGCCCTGCTTGTTTTTGAAGATGCATCTAACTGCCCTGTTAAAGATCTTCTTGACATTTCCCACCGCCTTAAGACAGCAAGTGAAGTGAACGCAGCCATTCTTACAAGCCAGAGTCATGAAAAAGGTAACTGTCTCGATGTTATACTTGTTCTGTTTTAGTACCCACAAACTTCTTTTAATATATCATCATTCAATTTCAATCTAAAGATTCAAAGTCTAAACCTTTTTCTTCTCTAAGTAAGAAGGCTTAACTCGCAAGGCACAGCATCATAAACATTAGTTCATTCATTTCTTTACTAGCCACCTGTATCATTCAAATCCTTTCTCGTAAATGGTTGATGTGCCGACTTTGTTTGTGAACAAACAGATCCCAAACTTCCAAGCTTGTTGAAGATGCTGATTTGGGCTCAGAATCAACTGGATGAGAAAGCAGTGTATCCACACATCAATGATTTGTCTACTGGCCAGCTCGAAGACCCGTCAGATTAATTCAATACTTCTTTTCTTTCAGCAAGTGGGAAAAAGCTCCAAAACGGAACAATCAATGATGCCCTTTTCTTCCCTTCAATTTCAATAACGTAAGATTCATATGTTTTAGCTTTCTGCTTCTCCTTTTTCTTCTGCATCGGAACTTGTTTAATTAGGATATGTTGAAGGGAACATAAAGCTGTTTGTGGGCAATGAATTATTCTAGTCAAATGTTGTGATTGTCAACATATTACATGACTCATTGCATGTGCACATTTGTTCTGAATGAAGTTATAGATCTTCCCTTGTTTTGAGGAACTTGTGTTCCATACGGTCCTGAATTTGTAAACCAGAGAGATGGCTTGTTCCTCTTAACATGTGGTATACGGATCAACTTGGTAAGGTTAATCCTGTTCTTCTGCTACTGACAGACAGGTTTCGAGTCTTATGAAATGTTTTTAAACTTGACCGACGGATTTGACAAACGTGGTCGGACCGGCAAACCGGATATCCCGATATGCAATCCAGCTTGGGTTTTCTCTAAATCTATTATTTAAAAACCTAATAAATTGCAAAACCCTGCAAAACTTAGTAAAACCGGTGACCCGATTACCGCTTGAACTGATGGGAAACTTTTATTTAACTTGAACTGACAAGAAACTTTTATTTAAGTTTTCTTTTTTTAAGTTTTTCTATTATTTTCTTTTCACGGGTAACATTATAGATTTTTAATAAGAAAAAGTGAAAAACTCAAATAATAAAAATTTGCCCAAAAAAAAAAAGAAAAACTCAAAAGCTATGAAGAGAAAAAGAAAAAAAAAAGTTGATTATACCTTTTAAAATTGGATATTTTAATAAAAAATGTTTTAATCATATATAATAGTATAATACCAAATAAATTATTTGATTTGTGATATTTTTGATTTTGATGAAGATTTTATTATATCAAAAATGAAGTGAATGAGGAAGAATAGAACCAAAATTAATTGCTATGATTTATATTTTATTTATTTTAGCTATGGACAAGACTTTAAAATGGTTAAAAAATATTTTATTTGTTTACATAATCAATTAGGTATGGGCATCGGTTATCTGTTCGTGTATTGGTCGTTTCTTTTGCGTATAGGATTTTTTTTGGATTCGGCATTATTCACTTGGGTATTATAGATTTTTAGGTGGATTTCGAGTAGGGTCTTCCCAGAACCGGGTGGGTTCAGTTATGATATATGTAAACCTAAAAATATTCAGATAACCTATATATCTGAAACGGGTTTGAAAATTTGTATCAAAAGTAAAAGATATAATATTTAGATAACCAATTACTCGATTCAGCTCGAATATTTTGTATCCAAACTAAGAATACCAAAATAACCAAAAATATATATTATTGATTTGATGCGGATTCGATTCTGATATATAGGAATCTAAAAAATTTAGATAACCATTGTACAATTAGTTATATGATGGCCCGTGTAAAATATATCACACTAATCATGAAAAATAAATATAAATTTATAAAAGATGAAAACAGTATATGTACGAGCAAGCAGATCAAATCTCAAATATTCTATTAAAATTAATATAAGTAGTCTATAAAACTAATTTTTTGTTCATGTGTTTATTACATAAAATTATATTGAATTATTCTATAAAATGCTATTGAATTACTCTATTCATACTGTTCATTTATGGTCAGTTAGTCTTTTTTAACACCCTTAATAAACCAGATAATTTGTCTGATCTTATTGCATACTTTCAAGATACATAAGGTCATGTCCCATTGGTTTCCAAATTCTAGGAATATGGTTTAAGTAACCCATAGTCCATCTTCAAGAAAAAAACCAAAATTGGTGAAATTTCATCTCCAATACACCAAAATTGGGCCAGCACTTACTACACATTTACTACACCAAAATGGTCAGTCGACACTTGAAGACTGGCCAGCATTTACTATACATTTAGAGGAATTTCAACATAGTAAGACTTTCTTTCTTATTTTCTCGATCAAACATATTCCAAGAACACAAAACATAATGGCAGACAAGCTTGCACAAGATGCAACGAGTTCTCCTCATCTATGGTCTATGTTGATTCTTCACCTCCTGTTTGGCTTTCCGAACCGACATGGACATTATCTTAGAGTAGTTATTATTGTTGTCAAAAAAAGACACCAAAATTGACATCATCACATCAAAATTGGTGTAATGTGAATAATGTTACACCAAATTTGGTATAATACTATTAATCACACCAAATCTTTAAAATATACATTTTATCATGTTTTATTTAATAATATTGTTCAATTACTATCAAATTTATAATTAATTAGATATATTGTATTATTTGTATTTTGATTTATTTTCACATAATTCTTTTTTTTTTTAATTTATTATTTGTATTATTTTTATTTTCAAAATAAATCATTAAATGACTATTATCATAGATCACTTAAAATAATAAAAACATAAATAATGATCCAAATATGATAAAATAATTATTTACAATAATACACATTTTTAAAAATTAAAATTGAAAATATCAAATAATATATAATATTATTTGGGGAATTTTCCAAAAATAACTCAAAACTTGATTTTATGTGCAAAAGTGTATCCCCAATTCAATCAAATGCAAAAGTAACCGAAAATGCTAGTGAAATTACAACAACCTCCTTATAATCAAACAAAAAACATTTATTGAGTTTTACCATTATAGCTCTCTGCGTGAGAAGACTTCTTTGTAAGTCTTCTCCTATGGTAGGTCTTTAAAATAATTTATAAATTTTATTAAAAATATTTTGATTGGGAAAAATTGAAATCATGGATTATAAACATTTCTAAATAATGTAAATTTATATTTATTAAAGTTGAATTGTTTTCAACATAGATGAGTGAATGTAAATTGAGTCACAGTAGTTTTTGGTTCATGGTTTGGTATCATATGTTATAATATTGTTAGTATTTTTAGGATTAGATTTTGGAATCTTAACTTTTTTTAAAAAAAAATTGACCTACATGTGTTTAGTTTTAGGTATATTAAACACTTTATAAGTTGATTTTAAGTTTAATGTTTAGGGTTTGGAAGTCCAGAAGACTAACATGTTCCTGCTTAAATTTTAGGAGAATTTAGATTTCACGCCTTACATTAAGTATAATTTAAGTTTTCCACTTAAATCGAAGTCTTCCATGAAAAGTTTTCTTATGTATTAGATCTTAAAATAATTGATAAATTTTATAAAAAAATATTTTGTAAGGGAAAAAATCGAAATCATGTGATAATAAACATTTATAAATCATGTAAATTTAGTTTAATTAAAATCGAATTATTTTTAACATAGATGAGTGAATGTAGATTGAGTCATAATAGTCATTGGTTTAGGGTTTGGTAACATATGTTATTGTATTAGTGGTATTTTTAGTTTAGATTTTGAAATCTTATCTTGGTTGATGTTGATTTATCGGATCTGATCGGTTTCTCGTTCTCTCAAGAGCTTCGGCCTAATGTGCGGCGAGTTCCCTTTCTGTTTGTTCCAATCGGTTGGCTACTGTTTGATAAGCGATCTTCTGGTTTTGAGATTTGTCGATGAGTGTCGAAACCATTCCTCGAAGTTCGGTCACCTCTTCCCGGGTTTGGCTATATGTGTGGAAGAGATCGGTCGCGTTTATTGGATTGGAGTAGACGTGTTATCGGTGGACTGCCTTTCTCCAGATCGATTCCAGACTCTTGTATTTCTTCGTTCTGGGATTTAGGTTCCCGTCGTGCCTGCAGGTGGGGGCATTCATTGTGTTTGGGTCATCTCGGTCGCCGCGGTCTGGTTCGTTTGCTTAGTCGTTCGTATTTCGTTTCACGAGTCGAATATGGAGAGATCGACGTCAATAGTTCTTGGTTATGTGGAACCGGATGGGGTTTATGCGAGATTTATGATCGTGCTTAGAAATCTTAGATCGGATTCTTAGCAAAGATGTTTCTCATTTCTCTTCCCCGTAGATAGTGTCAAAATGTGGATCCTAAAACCCACACTAGGTATGTAGTTTATTTTCCTCTCATGTATTTTTTTTCTTCTATTTCTTTTCCTTTCCTTTTATAATTTTTTTGGATGTCGGTAAGAATTTGTGAACAAGCATATAAGTTACTGCTTTTCATAATTTCACCTATTTGGAAAAGTGAAGGATTTAATAAAAAAATTATGAAATAAAATACTTTATAGAGTGAATAAATAATTGATGCTTTCTGTTTAATATATTTCTCAACAACTCTGATTTTCATTACAAATTTTGATTTCTTATGTTTTAAAACTATAAATCATTTAAGTAGCATTAGAAATGAAAATAGAAAAAAAAAACAAGATGAATTTGTGAATCTCGAATTATATATTTTTAAATATGTGATATGAATTTAAAATTTTGAAATTGAATTTTATAGATAAAATGAAGAAGTAATGTTTTATGTTACTTTATACAAATACTTAATTCATCATTATTTTATATAGTAATCAAAATAATGATAAGCTATATTTTGTTATAACTAAAGGCATCATTTTTATGTGTAACTCCGAACCGGCACTGGCCATGGCTGAGCCAAGAACACAATACAGTGAATACAGCTATTCACTAAGAAAAACATCAAAACAACGACAAGAAGAAACGTCATGAGAGAGCTAGAGAGCTTTAAAATGACCTGATTATATCAGAACCAACAATGGCCACCGGTGGGAGCTCCGACAAATCTCCGACAAGAGGTGCCATGGAGATCTCAGTTTAACGATTCATTCAAAGCTGTTTCTTTTGGTTTTGTTGCAGTAGTCATTCTCATCTCAATGTTCCTCGTCATGGCCATCTTTGAGAGGCTGATTCACACCACCACAACGTTAACTAATTCACATTTTTCTCTAGGTCTGGTCCTCTCAGGTCTAAAATAATAAATATTACCTATGTAAAATAATAAATAAAGAGGTTTGGAGTGTATTGTAATCCAAAGCCAAGTGAGCCGAGAGAGTTTAGTCATAAAGAATTTCTTGAGTCTTTTGTAATACTTTTGAGTGATCTGTGAGTGTTCTTAATAGAATAAAGATTTTCCTTTGTATTATAAATCAATCGTGTTTATGCCTAAACACTTTATCAATATACCTTTGATCCTAAATACCTACTTTGTGGTTGTATCTGCTATGTATTTATAAATTTGCTCAGAGTCTCTGGTGGGGCTCAGTGGCTTTGCATTTTCTAAGTTTGGTTTCGAATTTCCCAAGGTAAGTTTTTTTTTTCTCATTTCTTTAATTCTTGCAATATAAAAATCGTCAATATTGTTGGAGATAGGTTCTGGTCAAACCCTTCCTAAATTAAAATCGGTACATTTATTAAATGGAAAGTCCGCATAGAATAGGAAGTGAATAAGAAAAATGAAATCGACACAGAAAAAAGGTCAGCAATAAAAGGCAAAATAACCTCAAGACAAAAAGAAAAACCTAGAAGAAAAAAAAAATACTGATTTCAACCTTATATAAACAGGAGGCTTCTCTTCTACAAGATCATCTAAAAAAACAACTAGAAGAAACTCGACACTTTTCTACGAAAAGCTGTGATTATTCTGAAACATCTTGTAATGAATTATAATTGGTTTGATCACTATTCAAAGAGTATGTGGGCAACCTTTAACTGAATTCAGCTATTGCATAACAAAATCTCTTTTATATTCATTCACCGAATTCCAAACTAAATACAAATACTTCTCCTAAATCCCGAACCGAAATTGTGATCTTATCCAGTACACCGATTTTAGATTCAACATTTATTAGATTTTGGTGTGATTGGGATGTGATCCAGATAGTTCTTTAATTGGTTGGAACACTTTTTTGACCCAAAAGCAAAACAAAAACAAAAAAAAAACATCATAGAATTTGTGTACTCATTGGTATAAACTGACCCACACACATGCTTTTGCATCATCACCACTAAACTGTCTCATAGATTTTGGCACACACGGATACTTTTGCGATGCATTCATTGAAAATTTGAAATATTCGTCATCATCTCTGTTTTTTTTTTCTCATAGTGACAAAAGAGCAGTGAAAATAGGTAAGATAGAAGTGTAGTTTTGTACTGGCATTGATTGCTTTGTAAGTATTTATGAGTGTGAAAAGAAAAGTGGATTCTATGCGTATGGAGATAAAATATGTGGTGTACCATATTTGACTATACATTCCTTGGACACACAAAATGGTCCACTGGCTTTTTCTTCTTATTTTACATGTTTCTTGGGAGTAGTATAGTTTCATAGAGATTACACATTCCCTTTGTCTTCCATCTCTTCGAGTTGTAGCGCTAAGGGTTAGCATAACAATATCGAATGAATCTAGGTCGACTTTCTTGAGAGAACATTTGATTCTTGGGACGCCAAATCTTACTGAAAACAGGGGGTTTTGTTGGGTGAACTGTTATTTGGATGAAATCTTTATCCTTTTGTCTTGATTATCAATTAGGAAGTCTTAAGTTTTCCTTTACTTTTGGTTAGGAATAGTTATTTGGGAGTTCGAGCTTAGTTGGCATATTGAACTTTCATAAGGAACCTACCATGTGTTCAGAACTAGAACTATCCAAAACAATACCGGCTTGAGCATGTGCTCAGGAGTGCAGTTGCATTGGATCCCTTTTTTCTTACATTTTTACATAACAAATTAGGGTCTCAATTTGTTAAATCATACATAATTTAGGGTCTTATTTTAACATCTATAATAGTATAACTGCAATTTTAGAAGAAAAAAAATTATCCTACCACAAAGCACATGTATACTTTAAGCCGGGCATAATCCAAAAGAAGGGAGGGACCATAATTTATGGTCCATAAAGTGTAATCTTATCCGAAAAGATGTCATAGTTGACTAACAGTATGCCTAAAATGGCATGGTAAACGAATTTTTTTTATTAAAATGGTTTATCAATAAAAATTGAGTGTTTTTTTACCGAAAAGTTGATGTTTTATTTCAACCAAATTTGAAAGTTGATGATTTAAATGATATTTTTCCCCTTCTTTATCAGTTCAAGAAAATTGTATGACTTTGTATAAACATCAAATTCTGTTTTGATGAACCTTATAAATTTTATTTGTCCAACTGCAACACGAATGGAGGTTCAGATCTGTTTATGTCTTCTAAAAGAAACTGTGTGGATATCAAATTCTTTGATATATTGTGAGGGATTATATCGATTCCCAGTTAGGTGTGCACATAAAAGCGGTCTCGGTGTTAATGCCAGGAGACAATGTACCTACATTCATTGCTCACCATGCACCCGTATCCACACCTGCAGACAGAAATTCCAACACTCGGATTCAAGATTGTTAACAAATCGAGAATTGCATTAATCAATTTTTTTTCTGCGATTATTGTAGCTTCATTCTTAGATTTTACGAGGTTGTTATGTGTATCTCTCTCGTCAATATAACTCGAGGAACCAAAATTTAAAAGCTTGAATTAAGTATATATGTAGTCAAGATTTGCTAGATTTAAAATTTTGTTGAGTTTCATAATGCGTACTACAAGAAAATTAGTTGAAGGGGAGGGAGTGGTTCACTGTCGGTGTGAACTTAAGTGGGGTGGAATATGTTACTGTCGGCCTGCTCAATTTTTAAGCCCGAACCCAATAAGCATTATGTTGTTTAAAGGAGATAATGTGGTAACATGTGTTTCTGGTCGTTAGATTCGTCTTATGTTATAATACGATCTTAGATCTCAGACATAACATTTTGTCTCTAACCTTCATTATTATAATTATTTTCTTACCATTCTATTATTAAAATCAGATCCTCTGTAAGCTCCAAACTGGTGTGTCAGCTAAACGGATTTCATGAATTATATTGTTAAAAGAACAAGACTATATCATCTGCTTTTACATTTTTTTGGTAAAAATGTGTTCTTTAGAGGTATCATCTATAACTAATACAATTGTTGTCTGGAAGCTAAAGAATGTTGACAAAAAAATGTAAAGTTCCATGATATTTTATAAGAGGGAGATGAACCATCTTTGTGGTAGTATAGATCTGAAACCATGTTATGCATGTGACTAGAAAAATATATATAGATAGTATATTTAAAAAAACAAATTAAACATTTCTTTAGCGACTTCTAAAAACTATTTTGTGAAGTATTTTTTTTAACCAATCAAATTCATTGGGTAAAGAGGTTTTTCTTTCCTGGTTAAAAGTTAACATACCATTATTAACGTAAATATATCAAGATTCGAGGAATTGAAATTTGCATGGGGATTATTCCTCGATCATCATTACTATTGAATAATTATAAATTAAAGCTACTTTGGTGTATTTTTTTTTTGGTAAAAAACTTTGGTGTAGTTGGTATTATTTTTACAATCATATCAATTTATCAACTGTCCCAAGATATCAACAATAAATACTCTTCCAAGTCTCTCACTTCACAATCATCTTCTTCTCTCTTGCTGTCACCCAAAAGAGTAGTACTACTCTCTTTCTCCGATCAAACGACATCGTCTTCTCTCTCCCTCTCTCTCACATGGGTTGCTGCGTTAGCTCCGGTACCGCTGATCGAAACAACGAGAACGTGTCCGACAAGAACACAAACATTGTCGAAGAAGAAACGGTTGTCAAAGAAGTCTTGTCCGAGACAACATTTCACAATAGTTCCTCTAATGTCCAAAACCCAGCCATGGATGATCCAGTGAACAGAAAGATCCAGGGGACAGAGGAGGAAAAACTCAAAGTTGATCCGGACATGTGTATGAACCGACCCGTTTCGATAGACCCGGAAGAAGGATCGGAGGTTTCGGAGATATGTAGCTTGAGCTTGAGTGAGAGTGTTTCTTCAATGACTGTGATGAATAGGTACGGTGAGGAAGAAGTGAAACAGAGGAAATCTCAGAGATCTCCGGCAAAAGCTCGGACCCGGATTACGGGTAATAATTATCCGACCCGAAGAACCGATCAATCTCCTCGTAAGAGAAACAACGGAGCATGTAATAATACTGGAGAGAGAGTCGGGTCTGGCATGAGAGACCCGGGTGAGAGATCCGGAAGAAGGTCGAGATCGCCGGCGACAAATAGATCCGTGATAGATTCTAATCAGAGTCGGGTGGGTGGGGCAAGGACTCGGAAGAATAGTCAGTCTCCGGGTCGGGTTAGGTTAGATCCGAATAAAAACACGTCGGATCAGCAACAATATCAAAACTACGGTTATACCACCGAAGAGTTGTTAGAGAACCCACTTGTTTCATTAGAGTGTTTCATATTTCTCTGAAGCTGGATTGCAATTCGTAATGCCACTTACCTTACCTCTGTATTTCATTTTTTCAACAAACTGAATTTATTATTAAAAAACGAAATGAATAATTTTACAAATAAATTAGCCAAAAAATAATCTCTGTGATTCATTTGCGTTTTAATTTTTGTGGAAAAATTGTAACTTTGGTCAACTGATGTCAGGAAAATTTAAGATCATATAGAAAAATGTAGTTTTTTGTCTGTTTGCTTGTTGTATCTTAGGATAATTACGGTTGTAATGATATTTTATGAAAGTATACAACTTTTGTTTTGTTTTAATTTAAATTGATTAAAACTGTTTTTACAATTTTGATTTTTTCTTGGATTCACCCCTAGGATGAACATGTAGGTTCACCAACCAATAGTATTTGGTTATTTGATATTCGATATTTTATAAGAAAGATAAAAATTTTAAATTCTATTGTTTATGATTTTATCCAAGGGTCCAGGATTTACCCAAGGGTTATGGATTTAGTGATTAGGATTTTAGGGTTTAGAATTATTAAAATTTAGTTTTTAATGTTTAGGATTTAGGGTTATGATTTATCAAAAGTCTAGAATTTACCCAAAAATTTAGGATTTAAATAAGGTTTATTATTTTGCTGGCGGCGTTAATAATATTAATATTTTTTTGTAACTATTACTATTTTTATGTTTTTTTATATTTTTATTTTTAAAATATAATCTAATTTAGAAAATTCTTATTATTTTGTTTTTTATGGGGTGACTCTACAATTTTAGGCCGAAAAGATTTCTTATTACTTTCCTTGTACTACCTTCGGTCAAGCCATAATCTCCCTTGTTTTAAGCGATTACGTATCGTCTTATTTAGGGATGGGCATTTTATTCGTTAAATTTGATCCGATTCGTTATTCGTTTCGATTCGATCCGAAAAATCCGAATATCCATAAGTCTTCGAAGCAAAGCAAATATTAAAAATCATTATACGTTAAAAACGAAGCAAATCACAAATACTAAAAAACTTAGAGACGAATATCCGATCCGCTCCGACTTTTATATAAATAGTTATATATATATATAGTTAAATAGAGTTTTTAATGTATAATCTTATATAATTTTATTTTAAAATTACTTATAAAATATAATATGAAGAAAATAATTATAAGATCTTTATAAAAAACTACAATTCTTCTTAAAATATTTAATTTATAAGAATTTTTTTATGAATTTTTTAATAATTTATAAATAAACAGTTTCATTAATGTTTTACTTTATATTTTATAAGAACAAATATGTATAATATTTCCAGATTTACTTGTATTAAACATAGTGGAAAATGTATCAGTAAATATCCGTGAATATTCGCAAATATCCATAAATTTTCCGGATATCCGTAAAACCGAATATCCGTATTTTTCCGAAGCAAAGCAAATCAGAAAATTAGATATCCGTGAAGTCCGAAGCAAATCACAAATACTGAAAAATATGGTAATATTCGATCCGTGTCCACCCCTAGTCTCATCTATCAGACCATGCAGAGTTGTTTATTGAGCTTGTTGTCTCTCCATGTCGATGTGTCACGTGTGTTCCTTTCCCTCCATAGATTAATCGCCTATTTATTAATCACTGATTTAGCATTGATCTCAAATAGTTCTTTCAAACGGTACCATTAAAATGATTACTTAGCTTTAGGTCACAAACAGTGAAAGTGGAATACTTTCTATGTCGGAAAAAGTTGAATCCCTTTTACATTAGTTTGAAATTTTATATATTCTTTTTCTTTACACGAGGAAAAAAAATTAAGGAAATTATTCTTGTCGTTATTCATTCAAAACTCAAAAGTTACTTTTCTACATATGAACGTTGCTTCTTTTATATAACTTTCTCTGTTTTTATAACTTTATTTTGAACGAACATGATTTCAATCCAAAGGTTTTGATTTTTTTCATTCCATAGTTTTTATTTTCAATATGAGAGACTAGGCATGTGCATTTTGGTCTTTTGGTTAGGTTAACCTGTTTCTTTTGGATTCTTTGAATCTTAAATATTTAGACGCTGTTAAGTATTTGGAAATTTTCGGTTAGTATTCAAGTAGGTTTCTTTCGAGTTTGAATCGGTTCCGGTCTATAACTAATTTAACTGTAAAATACTCGTAATTTTTGGGTACATAGTGAGTCATGATCGGTTTAGTTATTTGGCATCCGGAAAAGACTCGTATTACCCAAACCCCATCAAAATTTAACCAAAATATTTCACATTAACCTAAAATTTTGTAAAATAACAAAAAATAAACTATTAATAATTAAATTAAACATTTTTAAACTCTGAATTTAACATCTAAAGTTTCATATTACATGAAAATGTTACAATAATAATAACGATAATTACAAACAAAAAGACATTACAACTAAATCATAAATTAAAATATATAAACAAAACATATGGAGCCATTGTCCTTGATATTCAATGTTTTTAGGTTTGGGGTCTATGTTTTTAGGTGGGAGGAGGCAATGATGTCTCCTGAGAAGCAGCAGTTTCCTGCAAAGGAACTGTAAGAACCAAAATTCACACCTTCGATTTCCATTTAAATTAGGAAAGTTAGGAAAATCATAATTTCCCAGAGGTCCGGATTCTCTGCGAGAGCCAACGACAAGTGACCAAATAAATGCGGAAAATATGTAAAGACAATAAATCGAGTTTAGAAAAAGTAGATCTTTATTTCGAATTTGCATATGAGCGTTCCAGAGGCAAGCATACGAGAAACTTGTCTGGAAACGGGATTACAAAGGAAATCGTATGACAAAAACAATAAAACGAGACTAAGTTTATCAGCAGTACCACCTATGTCAAGAAAAAAACCTATGTGGCCGCAACTCGCTTAGCAATAGACAAAAAAGACGAAAAAAGTTTTGAAGATTTGGGACTGGACCTTATGAAAGGCTGCCTATGTACCCCTTTCGAAGATCAAGTCGAACATAGTTCAATTAGAAAGATTTGAACCAGAGATCGAACTGCCTAGGCGAGTTTGTCTAGTATGAGTGTAAGTCATAGAAACTGGCATGTCGAGAATAATGCATTGGGTTTCTAAGTGCAAAGAGTTCTAGAGTCTAAAGTTCTCCTTTTCCATCTTTAACCTTGACGTCTTTATATACTCCTTCTAAAGGCGGTTTTCTCTTTTCCTTTCTGCCCTTGGTCGAGTTTATCGCTTCGCGGAAATATTCTATTTTCTTTCGATCTTCGTGTTTATCTTTGGAAATTTCACATTTATCCTCCGAACTTGACATTATCTTCTCCTGCGGAATAAAAGATAAACCGTCGTAATGATTGGGCTTGAATTCGTATAAAATCGTGAGTGGTCTTTTAGCCGCGTTCTGGACCCTTTCGAGCTGTTTTCCGACTTAAGCGTTTTTACGATTTATGGAAAGAGCGCTTTAAGAAACGACGTCGATTCCGAAAAAAGTTCGAATTTCTCGGATAGTGGAGGCATTTCAAGGTGTTTAGCTAACTGTTGCCGCTTTATACGATCAATTAGAATTCCGTACGAGAAAACGAGTTCTTGCGGTTTTTAAGTCGCAAAGTTCCAATTGTGAGTACGATCAAGATAAAACAAGAGTAAGTTCGATCTGACCTTGAAGGTAGGAGCTATGAGGACGGGGTGAAACAGATTAGTTGATCCTACTTGCCGAACGGACGAGTAGGACTGCTTGTTTGGTCCAAATCACCAAATATGCCAACGTGATGCAATTATTTACCACATACTTCCTTGCTTTTCATGTATAAGATATAGTATGGACTCTCTAGGTCCATTCCATTTGTACAAGTAAATTAATAACACTGCACATCATTTAAAAAATAGTATACAATAACAAATTAATAGATAAATAGTATAAACTCTTATAAATAGTATAGTATCCACTAATCCATTGTATAGTTTTTACTATTTTGATATCCAACACCTTTTAAGAATATTTTACTTTGAATAATATAATCATAATATGTTATTTTTCGTAAATGCTTAGTTTTGATTAATAAGTATAAACCAATCATTTCATAAAACTGAAACAACAACAAAACATAACAAATACTCCCTCTGTTTCTAAAAGATCCATATTCTAAGATTTTCACATATATTAAGAAAACACATTAAATTTGCATAGTTTTTTGTTATTATATTTTTTCCATAATTTTAAGCCAATAAAAATCCAATAAGTGCAATTAAGTTTTCTGATATTTGTAATTATTTAATAAAACATGCATTGAAAATACAAAAAATGGATCTTTTAGAAACAAAAATTTTCTCTAGAATATAGATCTTTTAGAAACAGAGGGAGTATTTATTTACTATACATCCATTTTTATATTCTTATTTCACCAAATAGAATAGAACAGTACAAATAGTATAGTGCAACTGAATGACCAGATGTGGAATTGATGGAGTTATGTAAGAGAAGAATGAGGAGGATGGAGTTATGTAAGAGAAGAATGAGGAGGCAAATGAGATGATATGATTTGTAGAAGAGCTGGTATTCGAGTTGAAGAAGGAGGAAATGAAACCACCACAGAATATGGAGAAGAAGAAGACACGGTGAGAAGATGTGAGGAGACATGGATGGAGACGGTGGTGGAGAGAAGATAGTGGCAGCGATGAAACAATTGGTGGTGGTGCTAATTTTATAGGTGGAATAATAACAAACATAATACATATTGTGTTTCATTTCTATTCCATGTGTACATAATAGTATAGAACAAAATAAAAATAAAAAAATCATTTTCTCAAAATTAATCTTTACGGACGAGAAGTGTATGACGGCGGATGAGGAGAAGGTGCATCTGAAGACAGCAACGCAAGGTTTTTTGGTGTAGGTATAGTAGGTGGTAGAGAATAAAAACAATGGAAAGAGGTGAGGAGAAAACATATGATCACGAGGATATAAGTAAATACGGTGGCGATGATGAAACAAATGATGATAATGGATGTGCCAGTTATACATGTAGAGGTAATTGAAGTTATGTGACGCAGGTTTATGTGTTCGTCGTATGAAAAAGAATCAGAGATCTGGAAGGGAGAGATAGAAACATAAAAGAAAAAGAAAAGTTAATGTGTGACTCTCCAATGAACACGAGTTGAGAGAAGACAAAGATGGAGAGGCGACTTCGGAGAGTCATTCCGACGGTTCCTGGTGGGGAAGTTCGAGATGGCCAAGCAGGCCCGGTCCGTGGGGGAAGCTATAGAAGCAGTGGTGTAGGGCACAAAATGTTTATTCAATTTTTCTTAAGCTAAATTTATCCATGAAAAAAAGAAAATATTTTACCCAACTGATTAATGTATATATTTTAGTTTGGATTAGGGCATCCAATAGTCATGGACCGGCGCTGTGGCCAAGATTGCCGGTTTTGGCTGAAGGACGCTTGTAAAGCTGGTGAAGGCTACACGTGAATTGGACATGCATCATAATTCGCTTTTCTTTATGGGCTGTATTTTATTATAGTTCTCTAGTTGGGCTTTGTACTGATCTACCTGTATTGTCCATTGGACTCTCATGAAATAAATGAAAAAATTGACAAAAAAAAGTAACATAAATTATTAATAAGACGCGCTTTTGTGTGTGTAGTAACAACAAAGTTTAGTCTTGAACGTTTGGCTAATTCTCTCTCGGTCCGTGCTAAGATCGATCTTAAATCGATTACAGGTCCGCTTCTTGTGATAGTAAGCTCCTTGAATATTCTGAAGCTGTAATCTTCTTTAAGCCATGGCTAATCGCTACGATCCGAATCCATTCGCTGAGGAAGAAGAAATCAATCCTTTCGCTGTAAGCTTTCGATTAACTTTTTGTGACAAAAGTAGTGACTAATTGTCGAAATTTTTTTAAAAAAAAAATCTTGGTGGATCAATTGATTTCTGAGAAATCTTGATGGGTTTTATATTTTCTTGTTGAATTTATATATTCAACAATATGATCCTCTACTTGTGAAGAAATTTTGAGAGATTGTAACACAATTTATTGTTCAAGTTTGTAGCTTTCATTGATTTAATTAAAGGGTTTCTAAAAGTGTTGTTTTAGAACAAAGACGTTTCTTGCTGAATTTTGAAGCAATAGTGTTTCTTTTTTTTTTGGTCCAACTGATTTTGTAATCCAATTTAGAATCATGGGAGTGTTCCACCTGCATCGAACTCAAGACTCTCGCCTTTGCCTCCGGAGCCTGTTGGTTTCGACTATGGCCGAACCGTTGACATTCCTCTTGACAATGACAGATCCGGTACACAGGTTAGTTTGTTAGAGATGATGGAGCTGGTTTTTAATTTTAATATGTGTTTTTTGTTTGGATTAGTTATAATAAAACTTGTTGGCTTGTTCAATTGTTTGGAATTTTTAGAATTTGAAGAAGAAAGAAAAGGAACTTCAAGCCAAAGAAGCTGACCTAAGACGAAGGGAGCAGGTACTGACTGCTAAATTTTTTTGTTAATATAAGCTGAACTTTATCTGATTATGTCATAGATGTTACTGAACTGTGTTGTTTCTTTTCCTCAGTCTTTGATTATTTTTAAGCTTTACTAGTTAGAGAACTAAAGTCTTTGACTCTTATCTTTGAAAAATTACAATCTTTTTGAATGGCTCTTTTGCAATGTTTACATATTCTTGATGCCATGATCAAGTCTCTAAGCTTTTGCATTACCTAACCGTAGCATTGTTGTTCTTGTGAATGTTTTTCTTCTTCTTTTCGCTCTATGTAGGAGGTGAAACGGAAGGAAGATGCTGCTGCGCGAGGTACTTTTGCTTGTAAAAGTTTAGTCGACAAGTTACACTTTAACTGTTTTCTCGTAGATGTGTCTCAGTTGTGTGTGGCTCTCTCTCTCTCTAATGTCTATGCAGCTGGAATCACTATTGAAGTGAAAAACTGGCCACCTTTCTTCCCACTTATCCACCATGACATTGCAAATGAAATTCCTGTTCATCTCCAAAGGCTACAGTATGTTGCCTTCGCAACGTATTTGGGTATGTTTATTGTATTCCTACTTTGTTTTGACATTTTCATTCTTCTCTGCTCTTATTTGTTCGACTGACACAATTAGATGTGGTTCTGGTTCGGCAGGGTTGGTCCTCTGTCTATTCTGGAACATTATTGCCATTACTACAGCTTGGATCAAAGGAGAAGGTTTGTTTCTTAAGTCTTATTTCAAGATTCTTCATTACTGCATAGTTAAAAGAGCTTGGTTTGTTTTTGTTCAGGAGTGACGATATGGCTTCTTGCCCTTATTTACTTCATAGCGGGTGTCCCAGGAGGCTATGTGTTATGGTATCGCCCTCTATACCGTGCCTTCAGGTTTGGACTTTTCGAATTCTAAGTTCTGAGTTTTAGTATTACGTTACTGCGTGTTTCACATTTCTTTGTTGACTGTTTGCAGAACTGATAGTGCATTGAGCTTTGGATGGTTTTTCATGTTCTATATGGTGAGCTACAATTATGATGTTATTAAACATTTTTTTTGGGTAAAATCAAATCTGAAACCTGATTCTTGCTGCAGCTCCACATTGCTTTCTGTGTATTTGCTGCGGTTGCTCCACCTGTTGTCTTTAAAGGAAAATCTCTTGCGTAAGTTTTTGTTTTCTTCTTAACATTTGATGTTTATCTTGTCATTGCTTTTTATAATTTTAGTATGGAGAAACCATTTTGAGTTGATCAACTTCAACTCAAAGACAAGTTTTTTTGCTCGTATTCTTTATTGCAACTCAAAGACAAGCTTGATAATGATCATATTCCACTAAATGGTAGTTGCATAAGGTAGCTTTTGTTCTTGAAAGATTATTATTACATCGATTTGTCTTCATGTAACAGTGGGATCTTACCTGCAATAGATGTCTTAAGCGGTAATACATTGGTTGGGGTAAGCTCTCTCTCACCCTTTGATGATCTTCCATGATCTTAAAAACATAAATTCTAAAGCTAAAACCCTGAAGCTTGATTCATTGACCTTATTTTTGATCTTGCTAACAGATATTCTACTTCATTGGGTTTGGGTTTTTCTGCCTCGAATCAGTGGTCAGCATCTGGGTTATTCAGGTCTCTCTCTTCAATTCCCATCACTGTATTATATATCTGCTTTTAACATAGTGTTTATAACCTCAAATCTGTTTGCTAATATTTGATTTTGGGATGGTTTTGTCTTGTTGTTTGAGCAGCAAGTCTATATGTACTTCCGAGGTAGCGGGAAACAAGATGAGCTGAGACGAGAAGCAGCAAGAGGAGCCCTCAGAGCAGCCGTATGAGAGCTCTCTATAACATTTTGGTTTGTATGTAATCTTCACTGTTGCTTTTTTTTTTCAGATTGTCTCTCCCTCTTTCTTGTTTGGTAACTTGTAAGCAAAACAAAATCAATTTTTCTTTATACTTTGTCATGTAAATCTGTTTTTGTTCAAAAAGCCAGAGTTTAGATTCATACCGTTTTGGAAATCTTTCATGGATCATTCATTCTTTGTAAGAACCACCCATCATACATTCCACACTATGGTTATTTTTTATATTTGTGTTTTTGATAGTCTAATGGCTTTAACATTGATAGATTCTTTAATTTATGAAAATGTTAATTAGCATGACATCATATGCTAAGAGTCAGAGAAGTACAACAAAGTAGTTTCGTAATTTGTAACCATTGGTAACAAATCAATTATGTTGGTTTTAGGCTCCTTTTTTCTGGAACTTTCTTTTTTGCCTTAGTTTAACTAAGAGAGCAGCAAACTGGGTGATCTAGACCCGGAAACTCACAGTAGCGATGAGAAGATGATGTTTGATCAAAGGCGGCAGCAGATGGGATTTCCAAAGAGTGATGAGATAGATAAGCAAGATATGATGACTAAGTTCATGACTCAGCATCTTCAGATGAACTTCTCTCATGCAAAAGTTTAGCTGATAATCTTTTATTTTCAAGTATTTTTCTCTTGAGCCAATTTTGTATTTTGTATCATCTTGTTATAGCTTTAAGATGAAACCATTTGATTCCCTGTCTGAACTTAACAATCGGGTCGATATGTTTTTCAGTTTGATCAAATAAGAGTTTTGAGATGGCTACGGTTGCTCCATTAGCAAATATTATGGGTAGACTAACCCTATGATACATCATTTATCATAACATGAAATCAAAATAAACCAAACCCTCTCTTTGTATTAGCTGGTGTTTAGTTTTTCATAATACTTTATCTTTATTAGTTTTGATGGGAATCAACATAGTCATGTTGGAGTTGCATAGCTGCAACAGTGGGTACATAATAATAGTAACAAAACGAAACATTATGAGGAAGAGGTTGTTTTGCAAGTTTGTCAGCAACCTTGTTTCCATTTCGTCGTATCCACGTAAATAGAATTTTATCAAATTTTCTTTTTCACCATATTGCCTCTAGAACCCAATTATATCCATCAAAGTGAAGACGATTATTGACAATGTCTATTACCCTCTTACAATTACAATCACTCTCCAATATGATCTTCTTATATCCTCTTCTCCAATAATATTGCATTGCCATAATAATTTCTTGGAACTTGCTTTCAAATGCATTCCTTACTTTCATGCGCATTCCTTGTGCAACTCCTTGCTAGAATCCATTTGAATCTCAAAAATCCACCCTGCCTGAGAAGGTGAGTTGACAACAATGAAAGATCCATCGACACTATATTTAGTCCATCCTTCATCCGGTCTTGTCCAATGTATCAGAATGTTAGATATGTTGTTGTTTAAACGTTGTGGTAGAGGAGTTTCCATTTGCAACAGGTTTTCATACCATTCTTTTTCATCATCACGGGCTTGTTATTCTTTGCCAAGGGACTTGCCTCCGTTGAAAAACAAGAATATTCCTACTTTTCAAAAAGTTTCCAAAGAATCCATAATGGAAGATCTTGCAGATGACGTAAGTTTCTTGAAGAGCTATTTATCGTAACATTCCAAATACCTGAGGCTCGCCATAATCATTTTGCATTGATACTTTCTAAGAAAATATGATGCTCTGTTTGTTCAAACTGACAAACCTTTGACATTGCGTGTCCCTTATAATATGCCATCGCGGGAGATTATTCATCGTAACCAAACTTCTAGATGTCATTCTCCAAAGAAAATGTTTGTCTTTTAGTGAAGTTTTTGTTTTCCTAATCCCTTTGCTTCAACTTGATATCTCCAGGTGTTGGTTGAATTTATACTGTTGTAGGAAGATGAATACTGAGCCAATATCTAGATTTGACAGAGTACAAACCATTTTCATTATTGTGCCAGCCTAAGAGGTCTAACTTGATCGTTATGCAGAGCTTAATACTTAAACTTTTCTCAACATCTTCCTCTACAACTATATATCTGTGAAACCTTGGTCGTGGTGGATGGTCTGAGATCCATAGATCTGTCCATACACTAATGTGCATTCCATCACCGATCATATATCTTATACCTTTGCAAACTAGGTCTCGTCCATACAATATAGATTTCCAAGCATAGGACAATTTCTTTTCTTCTTCTTTTTGTGTTGCCGTGAATATATTTTCATCAGGAAAATACATCGCCTTGAGAACCGTTGCCATCAAATATTCCGGATTTTGTAGGAGCCTCCATACTTGTTTTCCATGTAAAGCTTTATTAAACTGTTCCAAATCCTGGAATCCCTATCCTCCCTCTCTCTTTGGTATACACAATCGCATACCAACAGAATCCTTTTTTTATCACCGGAGCCCCACCAAAATTCTGCAAGGATTCTATTTATTTATTCACATACTTCTTATATTAATCGAAAGACATTTATAGAGTAGATAGGAATTGCTAATGCCACCACTTTCAATAACAGTTCTTTTCCACCTTGAGATAGGAATTTCTGGTTCCATCCTTGTGTCAGTTTTTTTGACCTTGTCGATAATGTATGTAAACATCTCACTCCTTTGTTTCCAAATTTCTCAGGTAATCCAAGATATTTACGTATGCCTCCTTCATTATGAATGCCTAATATGTTTCTCATCCTTGTTTTCACATCCGGGGATACCTTGCTTCCAAAGGTGATAGAAGATTTTCTTAAATTAATGGCATGCCCCGATACTGCATTGTACACTGCAAATATCTTTTTACATTCTTCCTGCTTTTGGATTGTCCAACGAGAAGAACAATGAATCATCGGCAAATAATAAATGGTTGACTGAAGGTGCTTGAATAGCAACTTTCATTCTTAATAGTGACCTATTTCCATTGCCTTGTTCATCATAAGACAAAGAACCTTTGCACATAGGATGAATACGTATGGGAAGAGGGGATCTTCCTGCCTTATTCCTCGCTGATGTATTATATATCCCTCCGGTTACCCATTTATCAACACCGAGAAAGTAACTGAAGTAATACAAGATATGATCCATTGAATCCATTTGTCATGAAACCCCATTTCCTTCATTGTTCTCTAGAGAAAACTCCATTTTAATCTGTCATATGCCTTGGTAATATCAGTCTTCACTGCCATATACGATGTAGCTTGTCGTCTCCTTACTTTCATACTATGAAAATTCTCATGAGCTACAACAATTTTATCGTAAATCATTTGAATGCATTCTGATTTTCTGAAATGATACGATGTAGGTGTTTCTTCTTTCTCGTTACTAAAGAAGAGGTTTTGTGGCTTCTTGATATGCTTGATTGGAAATGAAAACATGCTTTAAGACTCTCTGATCACATTAAAGCTTTTCCAGTTGTAACTCTGCACACACAAATGTTCTTTGGTCCATTAATAGTAAACCAAGACTTGTCGTCTACTTGTTTATACAAGTGTTGCCGCTATGTTTCATTATTGTGTTTTTAATCAAATATCTTAATATATTAAATCACATTTACTTATTGTGGTAAGGATGCTTTTAGACTTGAGACTTGGGAGTGTGCTTGTGAGTTATAAGGAATGGAAAAACATAAACTTGGCAAAAAAAAAGCTGAATAGTTGGAATCAAAGTGAACGGAAATGCTATGTCAAAAGACTATTGATGTTGACGCTAAACCAAATGCATGATCACAACTCATAATATATTTGTAGTATTAGTGTTGTCTTTTTAATTATTGAAAATTTTGCAAAAACAAATGGTATATTTTTTTTTCTTTTTTTAAAGGGTATATTTTTTAATATATTTCTAGTTTCATAATGCAATTAAATGAAATAACAAAATCAATGGTATATGTTTTTTTGAACACCACAAAATCAATGGTATATATAAGTTGCAAAAACAAATTTAATCCTTTTTTTTTTTGGCCAAAAGCAAATTTAATCCTTACACCAAAAAACAAATTTAATCCTCGAGATCCTTTGGTCGGTGATAACTGATAAGTGTTTAGATCATTAAAGAAAGACAACTATGTGTCAGAGACTCAAAAGATCTGTGTGTTTTACTTTCTTTTTTATTCCTCTGTCCTGGTGGTAGGAATCCTAAGAAGCCGTGTGAGACCAAACCGACAAAGGAACAACTTGTCGCCACGTCAGCACGTTGATTCCTTCACCTATTCAGAGTTCGCCACCTGTCTTCCCCAACGGCTAGTTTTTGTTAGCCGTCTTTTGGTCACCACAGGAAAGGAAGGGGGAAGGAAGGTAAACAAATTTAAAAATTAAGACTAAGAATTGAAGATATTTTTGGCCAAGGAAGTTTCGGGTGTTTTCTCTTTCTATAAAATAAATTAATTTGACTAAAAAGTAAAAAGAGATAATATCTTTACTGTATAAGTACATACAAGTGACCTAAGGGCATCATTATTGGTGGTCCTCGGTTGAAGTCCCTTAGCGGAAAGTCCCTTAACTTTTAACTAAAAACGCTAAGGGACATCCCTAAAATCCCTTATTTAAGGGATGTCCCTTAGCATTTTTAGTTAAAAGTTAAGAGACTTTCCTCTAAGGAACTTCAACCGAGGACCACCAATAATGATGCCCTAATCTCCTTGTCACACAATTCAAAAAAGAAAAATCACTCATTTTTCTTAGCTTCTTCGTTCATTAAAACATACTTGGATACATTTTGAGCATTTATCAAGAAATCTCACTGCGTATAGGTTCGTTTCTTGCTTTATCCAGTTCCCCTGTTTCTGGAGTCTCTTAGATTCGAAGAAGATCTGATTTTTATTTTTGTTTTCTGATGCAGATACCGTGAAGTAAGAATCTTTTGTTTTTTATAAGTTTAGCGAAAATGGCATTGGGGAAGAAGAGAATCGTTGCCCAGAAATCGAACTTGAAGCATCGTCGTGGTGTGGAAGATGGAGGATTAGCGTTAGAGTTAGAGTTAGAGTTGGTTCAGTACCAGAGAGGTTTTGGCAGGAAGAGGGTTCTGGTTTCGGACACTGGTGATTCGATATTCACTTCACCTGTCAGGAAAATCTCATCGAAGAAGCTCTGCGAAAAAGCTTCGTCTGCAAGTTGTCAAAGTCGAGAGCTTGAAGATCTTCATCTAGATATTCTGGTTAGTTAGTTTCACCTCTATTAATCTTCTGATTTGTGGGTTATGTTACTTACTTTAGACTGAACTGAAAGATTTAACCTTTTTGTTGTTCTGAGATTCAAAATCGCATTGGAATTGAGAGTGTTTGTTAATTTCATCACATTTTTTTTATAAATGGGTTTTATTTGAGATTTCATTCGGATTTACAGAGTTTTATCAGATTGAGCTGAAAGTTTTGTTTTTTTGAAATTCAAAATCGTATTGGCGCAACAGGAAAATGTTCAAAATATATGGTTGATTTCATCACAAATTCTCTTTTTATTTATGTATTATTTTATAATATCTGTTAACCAGTTGAGATTTATGTTAATTTACTGAGCTGAAAATCGAAATGTTAAAGCCTCTGAATTTATCCTTTTATGATCGCTGGATTCTGTTAAGTTTGTTGGGATTTGATAGTAGTATTAGATTATAGATTGAGCTTGAAAGTTGAACTTAATCTTGTTGTTTGAGATAGGGTCAAAAATCACAATTTCTATATCTGGAGAAATATTTCTATATGGGGTTTGACGTCAAACATTGACCATTTCATATAAGAGTTACTGAAGTATTTTGTGATTTTTATTACAGGTGAGAATTATTTGTGGGGTTGAGCATGAAGACTTGAAACAACTGTTTCATGTTTCAAAGACAGTAAGAGAAGCTGTAAGTAAAATTTGGATCATTAGTATATTTCATGATACAACATTTACTTGATGTTAATCTAATTGGTCCGTGTTTTTATTTACAGACATTAATCGCAAAGCAGTCACACTTTGCGTATAGTACACCTCGGAAAACCTCTGTTTTTCAACATAGCAAATTTGGTTTAGATAAACCGTTTGGTTTAGGTGATGACGATAATTATGAGATAGAAGCCCCAGGAGCCCCATTGCAGAGAAGGTACCGTTTCCGTAACAAGGACAATTCTGGAGTCTCAGTGGCTCTATTCAAGTGAATCAAACAGCTTGGTTTGAGGCTAATACCAATCTACTTGGTTTCTTCAAGATTCTTGATTGAAGAAACAGAGTTATAAGTTATGTTCTTAGGTTTTTGGTTTGGATAGGTCTCTGTAAATTGTTGTTAGATAAAAAAGAAAGTTAGGGTTTTGGAAAGGCTAGCTTGTTCAGAAGGTTAGAAATGTTTTTCTTTGGAGGTTATAAACTTTTTTGTTATGTAAGGTATATATAGTATTGGATTTGTTTATAATGTGAGCTAATACTTAATAAGAGATGAAACATTGTGTTCTTTAAATTCATAATGAAAGTGATTATCTTGTAGTTTATCTTGGTCTTCATTTGGAACTGATTACTGTAATTTCAAATGTCATCCAATAAAACCTGGTTCTTTATTATATGACTTGACTTACGCTCTCCTCATTTATCAAACAAGGCTTCAACTAAACGATACTGAGAAAGGAAAGTTCATTAACGAGGAGTGTTCACGAAGAAGGAATGAAAAATGCTTATTTGTTCTGCACTTGTCTGAATTTGGGTATTTACATAACGACCAATCTTAGTACCGTTTATGATATAAGTTGTGTCAAAGCTTGCATCTAACTATTGTTATGTAAATGGATTGGGTCGTTCTGAGCCCTTAAATAGCAGCCCGGTTTCCTATATTCATCATTTTACTTCTTTTTTAATTATGGGTCTTTTTTGTTAACACTTACTATTTATTATATAAGTTTGTGGCATAAATGGTCGTACATAGACGTAGAACGTATTTCAAAAATACACCAATACAATAGAAGAAAAAACTGATACCCGTAGGGATCTTTGGAAATGAAAAGTTTAACAGACCTCAACCCTTCTTGATTCAGAGATTCTTCGCTGAGGTGGAATACGTCAAAATGAGAACTACTAGGATGTTAATCTTGCAGTTCTTCCTATTTAAAGCCAAATTTTATTTGGATCGTAACACATGTTTTTAATTTTCTATATTGCTTTAGAGAACTGAAGGGCTATCAGAGACAAAATTTTCTATACTGTAGTTGGAAGGGATGCTTAGTAATATATAAGATAATAAATGGTTTAATCTATTTATCACCAATTGATTTTAGGCTACAAGTACATCTAACTTAATATGTTATCAGAGCTAAGTTTAACCCGATCCATTGGCCTATCAATCTTTGCCCAAACATTCCAAGATTGATGCTCAAAGAGCCATCATTTCGAAGAGGCATATTAGAGACAAAATCTCTCATATCGGTAGTTGAAAATGGATACTTAGTAATATATAAGATAAATGGACCAATCTACTTATCACCAATTTATTTTAAGTTAGAAATCCATCTAATACAATAGAACAACTAAAATCAAAAGCTTATAAATCAACTAAGGAAGACGAGGACACGAAGATTTAACCTTACGACTCTTTATGACTTAGCAAAATTATCAGCTTGAGCACCATATCGTTGGACTGGATCCAGAGAATCTTATTAGAGAATCTGCGACATGGCATAACTGTTGCACCAAAACCAACAGGAAGTACTTCTCCTAAACACAGGTTATATACCATTTGAAGCAACAGCCATCAAAGCACATACATACCAGAAGATCATAGAATATTGATATATGAAATAGATACCAGAAGATCATAGAAGATTGATATATGAAATAGACTTGGTAAAACACACAGCTCTAGAAGGCACAATATAGAGAAGTATCCAAGATCACAGAAGCTACGATCATAGTAAAAAGAACGGTGGTCAAGACTACAAACTTAGAATAGGGGGCTCTGTTATACTAAACGCTGATTTGGGCCTACAACATTGAAGTTCATAACAAGAATAGCAAGGCACAACCGAAGATAAGAGCAGCTCACCAGATTCCTCCAACATAACACTAGATATGAAACCAGATCTAAGATCATCGCGAAAAATAAAACCACTTCTGGGATAAAACTTTGTCACACCGGCGAAGAGGATAGAAAAAAAACTCACTGGAGACAAACGAGTTTACAAAAATCAAAACTATATCTAAACCATCGAAGAAAGAGAATTCGCCGCTCACACCACCATAAGCAGCACCAAGTATTGCAACCAAGGATCTACAGAAAGGAAAAAAGCTGACTTTGGTGACTGCATCGTGAACACTTCCACCTCTGGATAACACAGGAAAAACATGATCACTTCAAGAAATAGTGTTTTATTTTGGCTTAGTAAAAATAAGAAGAAGATGACGTAGGCCTTCTCCGGCACCAGTGAGAAACGCCAACCACCGGAAAGGCCAAGATCAACTGACAGCTGAGAGAGAGAGAGAGAGTTTGAGAGAGAGATATATATCCTTTATTTTCCACTAGTAGCTAATCCGCTCTTCGCGCGGGATTGTTCACTATGAGTTGTGTTTTTGTGAGATTTGGTGCTAACTGATTTTTGAAAGTTAATGGTATTTTTTCTCACAAACTTGTTTCATATAACTTTTTATTTATTTATTTGGTCTTTATGAACTGCATTCGTGATACTTGGATTTTTTTTTCTGTAATTGCATTTATCTTTTGTTGTTATTTCGGGAACATACGTTGTATCAAATTTTATGTTTTACTTATATTTTGTGATAGCTTTGGGGAGAAATATATTGCCATATTCCGGACTGTTAAGTGGTGGAAAACGTTGTTGAAGGCATAGATAGTAATTCCAAGTGACGGTATGCAGTATGTAGAACGCTTGGAAATTTTTGTTGGGTGCTTGAGCTATTAATTTGAATCAATTGTAGAAGAAACCAACATGTTTCGTGCTGCAGTGTGGATCTTGTTTTCATTTATCTACAGTTTAGATTTACTTGGACCTTGTTATTAAGGCAGGGTATGAATGGGCTTTTGGAGTTTGAGGTCGTATTTTACAATGTTCTGGACGATAATATTTATCGTTGTTTATTAAATTTGTAAAAGGGTGTAGTAAATTTGAATAGTATCATTGTCAACTAATCATCTGATTTTCCGAAATATTATTCTTTCTGCCCATATGTATGCATTCCTGCTTCTTAGATTGGAATGAGCAAGCAGAAAAATGTGTTTGATATTTGGGTTACTGTTGAGATTCTTGCTCAGGTTTGTACCTCCTTTGTCTTTCTTGATTTCTAACTCTTTTACTCTGTTTTTGTTTGTGCAAATACTTTGTTCTACCAAACTGATTTTTTCATTCATTCTTGCATAGTGTTACAATAAATCCTCCTTACATTTTCTACTAACCTTAAGCTTTCTTTCTTGCTGACCTTTTCTAATCCATACTCCTTACCTTTAGGCTAATCTTACACTCCAAAGCTTAACTATTCTGACTATTCATAACAACTCTCTTAGCAACTCTCTTTTCATACCACTCTCTAATCATCTCTTAACTTTACATAATTATTTATTGACTTCTTAACATGACTAACTACTCTTTAGAGATGTGCTTCATGCTTTGACTTCTTCTTTGACTTTTATCTTCTTCTTCTTTTTTCACTGATGACACTACCTGCTCTTGCTTCTCTACGTTTCTCTTCTTCTTCTTGAAAGGATGCGAACAAAAAATCATCTAGAACTTCTTGAAAGGATGCAAACAGTGCTTATTTTATTAAAAGTATGATTTAGTCTATTACCTGAGCGAGGCAAACCCAGTAAGGTATGATTGCGACAACAATGTAGAATTCTTTGTAAATATTTCTGGATGTTTTCTCATGCGAAACCAAATGTTATGATTTTCTCAGGAGGAAAACACAAAATTTATTAACAAACTAAGTAGCTAAAAATTAAATTCACATAACACAAACAATGATCATGTTTATAAATATTAAGTTACCTTGCGAACTTGGTTAGCCTCCATAGCTTTGATCTAATAGTAAAGAGGTGGTTTGCAATCTCAAGAGATGTTATCTTTTTGTTAGTTCAGATAATTGCTCTTGGATCGAAGTCTATGAAAACTTCCCTGTTTAAACAAAGCAAAATCAATTTGAAATTCAAGCTCGTAAGAAGAAGAAGATGTTACCATAAGATGTGGTCATTTCTCAACAGAGATCTCCGGATCACAAAGAAATACTAAATTAAATCATCTATTGCAAAATCTAACTCATATGCAGAAGCCATTATATACCTGCAAAACTGGAAATGATCAATTATTGAGATTGAGAAAACATTATTACCAGATTTGGGACTATCTTTTCATCTCTATACTCCGTCAGATAACTTGGCCGATAGACGGCAAAGCTCTCTTCCCACTCGATGACTACGCCTCGGACAAATACCATGCATTCATCGAGATATCGTTTCACCTTAGATTTGAATGGTTTAGAGGCAAGAATTGCAGCATTTTAGTTACCAGAGACGCCGAAAAAGTGAGGTCTAGAGATTTATCAGCCATCGGCTTCTCCAAAGATATAGATGAGGGTGTGTAACAGTGAAGAGAAGATCAAAATTATCTAAAACTGGGATGTGAGATATATACAGCGCTTGAGAAATACAGGATGACCATCTAGTTAGTCAATCGATTAAGCTGATATCTTAATAGAATTGATTGGAAGTAAACAACATAAAGAGGCGGGGAAGATGAATCATCCCTGACAAGGAACTGCTATTTAGATGTTGAATTAAGATTAAAACATAGAAGAGATTAACGAAACAAAACAAAAGTCCAAAGAAAGAAACAAATTAAGCTTTTCAAAGTTACTAATCGAAAACTTATTAAAACATGGAGAGGAGTGGTGACGTGTCGCCATAAGAGATATGCAGTGATGAGTTGGCAGCATAGGAGAAGAGAATACTTTACTTTTTGTCTGATTTTTTGTGCACTAGATTTATCTTGGTTAAGAGATTTGTCACTCTTATCTATCACATGAAAATACAACATATCTATCTATATAAAGAAATGTTTCCTCCTTCTGGTGCTGCCACGTTATCAAATACTATCACCAGCACATGACACGTGTCCTACTTGTTCAAAACTTTGAGTTTCATTAAAGCTGTTCCGATGTAAAAGAAACTCGGAGACTTGGTCCAGACCAAAGGTGTATGAAACGCCTCTATCATTCAACCCCCATCCTTTGACATCTTTCTCAGGATTAGAGCAGAGCAAATCACAGAGCAGCCCAATGTCAGGAATCATAGTTAGACGTGGCAAGCTTCTAATCTCATCCAAATGGTTGAGAACCGGCGAAAGTCCACTGTGCATGCAAAATATTTTGTCATTTATAAACGCAGCAATAGGGACACAATTGAAACAATCCGTAAAAACCTTCCAAACCCTCACATTCATCACAAGTTCCTTTTATCCGATTGATAGAAGCACATTCCTTAGTAGAAAAAAATTCCATTCATTTGATCTTGTAAACTAGAAAGAGACATATCGTTTCAAGACTCTTTTTTGCCTCAGTCCACTATGTTCTCCAAGACATATCGTTTCAAGACTCTTTTTTGCCTCAGTCCACTATATTCTCTAAGAACGAGATAGTTGGCACTATGTTAATATAAAAACATAAATATCATTTAGATAGTTTTCATTATTAATTATGTTAAATTAAATAAGTTTATATTTCATAAAATAAGAAAATTTCTGATATTTGTAATACTACAAAATGTAATCATATTTTTTATTTATTGGTTAACCGCTAGTGCATAAGTCAATCAATTATAAGCGTTTTTGAAAAAACATTCATTTTTTTTAGATAAAAAGCACTCGTTTCTAACTGCAACACGGGTTGTATGAATTATCTTTTATTAATGTAGGGATGATAATAAAATATTTTATCGTTTTAGTTTCTTCCAAGTTTTGAAGGAACCATACAAGAGGAGTGTACCAAAAGACGTTATAATAGTAAGTGACTTGTTATTACTATCCTCGATCGATACATCATGGTCATAGGATGCGGCCGTCGTTTCTGTGTATCATGTCTTTAGTTACACTCAGAACCCCTTCCTCACCTGTATGATAAGTTTAAAAGGTTTTATAAGAAACATTTAACTTACAAATATTAATTTTGTTTGTTCGATTTTACAATTTTTTTTCAATTCGACATAATAGTTGGTAACTAATTCTCAAACACATTTATCTATAGAACTATGGTCTCTCAACTAATATGGTGAATCTTTCAACCACTAAACAACAGCATTATTTATCTTTGTTTACCTTTCATTTTTTGAGCCTCTTTTTCGGTGAGTGTTGCTGCGAATCCAGATGAGACGTGTTTGTAGCAATACACTAGAGCATGTTTCGGAGACCTGATGAAAAAAAAGAAACAAAACCAAACATTTTGAAGATAAAAAGTTCAAAAGTTTTTGTATTTCTTTACACCAGCTTAACCTTCATTATCATAAAATCATAATATATCATTTTGGTAATTTTGCGATTTATTTTGGTTTAAGGTTTTGCTTAGATATCTTCATATGAATTCGTTTTGTATAACTAATTAATCTACTCTATAGAAACCAATAATTACCTTCCCTGAATCACCTTTTCAAGAAGTTGTTCGTATTTCTTGCAGTCATTATGATACAACGCATAATCAACACTGACCAAATACAACTGTGTATCATATTCGACAAAAAAGAATATGTGCGTTGAGGATTAGTATTCGAGAAGAAAAAAGAAATATATATATATATATATATGATTGTACCCTAATCTGCTGCATTGGTTCAGAGATGAAGGAAGAGAAGCGATTTTGGTCCGGAGATGGCGCCAATGTTCTGCTCGAGCTTACGACACAAATGTAAAATGTGAAGAAAACCAACAATACTCGGGAACCCATTTCTATAAAGATGATACGAAAACTATTGAGAAATTACAGGATCTGTGAAAAGGATAGAATGGATATATATATATATATCAATACAATAATATTGGTGAACATTAACAATGAAAAACGTTAGGCCTATATAAAGTGAAGTTATAAGTCTATAACTTCTGTTGAGCGTTTATAATCACATTTATTAAGTATTTATTAGATTCCCTAGTTCTCTACCGTTGTTTCGGCCTTTAATATCCGTTCAGGCTTTATGGAAATTATAAATCCCTTCAAGCCATTTAGAAATCATTTGCAAATGTCATATCGATCAAGCACTTACCTATGTTATAGTGAGACGCTTTTTTTTTTGAAAAAAAGTTAGAAGCTTTTTTCAAAAAAAAAAAAAGTTAGAAGCCTTAATTAGTGAAAATATTTTAAAATGTATTGTGGAAATGCACCAGTTCCACAACGAGCCTTGCGGCGATAGCTTATCTCAATTCTTTTTTAAAACAATTTCTTGTAAGTTATCATAAACTCTTTATCTTATGTTTATTTTCGCAACAGAGGTCTGACATTAAAAGTTAGATTGATTAATATCATTTGTACCCTTAATGAATAAATTATATAAATAAGCTAAAAATAAAAACGAATTTAAAATCTATTTGTTATATAAGTGATTAAAATTAATAATAATAAAGACTATTCAAAATCTAAAATATATATATTTTAAAATAAAAAGATAATTTTTATATATACTGTCTTGTTATCCAAAAATTATATTTTAATTAAAAAGTTAAAAATTCAAAAACATAAAACACATAATGAAATATTAATAAAATAAGAATTCAAGTTTTATAAAATTGAAAAGAGAATATTGAATGATTTTAAGATTTATTTGTTAATAATGAATATGGTGAACAAGGAAATTTCAAAACTATCCAAAATCTAAAATATATATTTTAAAATAAAAAGATAATTCTTGTATATATTGCGTTGTTATCCGAAAATATATTTTAATTAGAAATTTAGAAATTCAAAAACAAAAAAACACATAAATAAATATTAATAAAATAAAATTTAATTTTATATAATTGAAAAAGAACACTGAGTTATTTTTAAGATTAATTTGTTAAAAATGAATACAGTGTACAAGGTAATTTAAAAAAAAAATAATATTTAAGAATTTTCTAATAAAAACATAAATAAGAGTTTTATTATTATAGTTTTTAATTAATACTATGTATTAATAAGTAATTATAAAATGTTTATGCCCATATGCACGGATTAAACACCTAGTTTAATATGTATAAAAAAATTATTAATAGGATTATATATTATAGTTAGTCAGTAATATTTATTTCGAAAATTCTAATCAATTCTTTTGATAGCATTGTTAAATTAATTTTCATAATATCTATATATAAAAAATAAAAATCTGATAAACAAATAAATAATTTAATTATTTATAATAAAATTATTGTAAGGATTATATTTTATTAGTCAGTCAGTAATATTTATTTCAAAAATTATAATCAATTATTTTCATAATGTGGTTATAATTATATATAACTATTTTTTTCTTGGGCCGGCCCGTAATTATAATTATCTAGGGAAACTAAAATATTATTTCAAAAATTCTAATCAATTATTTTGATAATTTGGTTAACTTCATTTTCATATATAATAATTATATATAAGATTCTAACAAACAAGTATATATATAAATAGTAACGATAGTTTCATATTATCTATTTTTCTGTCTTATATTATTTTAGTTATAATTAATTATTTATTTATTTTATATTGTGTAAAGCAGTAGTTTTAAAATAAAATGTACAAATAAAAAACAATTTGATACATGAAACAAATACATTAAAAGAGAAAATAACTTACTCTACTTATTCTAATTGTAATTTAAAAAATCTATGTGACTTATTAGTATAGTAAAGCCAAATAAACATTGAGAAAAAGTAAATAATTACATTTTATTTATTTTTTAGACAAATTTATACACTCTAAAATGAACAATATAATACATAGATAAAATTATTGTATAAAAATTATGAACCTTAATGCTATTTTTATTTAAATGTAAATTAATGATTTAACAAATTTGTACTATTTGTTTTTTTATTTGCTAGTCCATAGGACGGGTTTACCCTAGTTTAATATATATATATATATATATGTGTGTGTGTGTGTGTAAGTATAAGTTTTTATTATCATTTGATGAAAATGTAAAAGTGTGAGGGTATAAACTGAAGAAGTATATTTAGTTTTAGAAAACTAGATTTTGATCCCGCTTTCAAATGTTTGTAAATTTTTATTTAATAAAAATTATAAATACATCAATATATATATATATATATATATATGTATTTCATAGATATTATTAAATTCAGAATCTTAAAACAAGATCAAGAAAAAAATAGCTAAAAGCAATCATAATAAACACATTAAACTTTTAGAAAAGGATTAGCATATCGATACCGAAAGCACGATTGATCGAGAAAGCGATGCATACCTAAATTATTGGAGTTGAAAGAAGATCTCCTACATTTCAACCATGAAACCACGAGTAACCACCAAACTCACAACAGCTTCAACAAAAGAAGTCACAAGAGAACTAACCCGAGCAGCCAACGAAGACATGTGTTTGACAATCAACTACTCAATGATCGGCCGCGACTTAACACAAGATCCACAACCCCTTACCAGGTAATCCAGAGAATCCATAGTTTTCAAACCAAAGAACCACACAGTTTCTAATAAATCGAAAGCCTAAACTCAACACAACATAACAAAATAAAGCTAGTAGAGACCCTCTCACTACAACAATGAAGTTTGCTAGACGTTGGAGAGAGTAAACAAAATAGCTTAACCCTCCTAAACAATGCTAGGGTTTACGTTGTTTTACTGTTTGAGCGATCTCAACTACTTTTCTTTCATGAGTTTGTTAATAATTGTTGTCTCTTCAAACAAAAATTCTGACTCGCAATCGTGAATTTGTCTAGTTTTTTCTGTAGATATTCGGATCAGTGATTCAGTTAAACCATTAAACCACATTAGAAAACATGAACATATCATGTTCAAAAGGTTTATAAGAATATTCTTCTCAAGGAGTCATAAAATTCATTCACGAGCTCTAAAAGTAACAAGAAAATCTTACAAATTTCTTTGAAATTTGGAGAAATGTAACTATAATTAGGAGAGAGGACTTCTCAATTCACAGTAGACTTCTCTAGAACTCTTTTATTTAGGTTATAGTAAGAATTTTCATTTGGAAATTATTGGGTTACTTTGTATACATTTGGATTTTTTTCTTTAACTAGAGTAGACTTCTATAGAAGTCTTCGCTTATAATCATGTTAATTTTGCAATTGATCAAAATTTTGCAAAAATTTGACTTTTTCATAGAATCATAAAAGACTTCTGAAGAAATCTGATCATGAGCAGACTTCTAGAAATTTTTTTTTATTGTTATATGAAGTCTCTGAACTGTCACAAAAATTTGTAATTAAACATGTTTAACTTTATAAGGGCAGATTTCTCGAGAAGTCTTATAAGATAATACTTTCCAAGAAGTATGACCAAAACCAGAGGTTTAACCAAACAAAATAGAGGTTCTTTTTTTAGTGGGTATCTTTAAAAGTTATATCGTTAACTCTTTAAGATTCTTCTTAGAAGCTGCAGTGTTTGCAATTTTAGGATAACAGTTCTCCCTCAAGTTGCATTAGAATTATTTAAGGAGCTCAATCAATATCACATTGATCATTTTATCTTTTCAACTTTGGTACAGAAATGGCAAACTCGTAAAATAAGACATACATTAAGATCGAAGCTAAGATATTTGATTAGAAAAATGAAACTGAATTTAAGGAATTGTTTTGTTGAAATCGATGTAAGCTCGGAAGCATGCAAGGAAAAGGCAAAGCACATGATATCAAGTGATAAAGAAGCATGTGAGGTTGTGTAGAGACAGAGTGTTCTCTCTTATCTTACCATACTTCAATTATATGGAGAGAGATAAGTAAGAGTGGTGAACATATGAGTATTAAAAATGTCTCCTTGTTACTTGAACTTATAGCGTTGTAAGACTTGGGGGCCATGTGCACTTTACACACGAATATGCTTATCCTAACACTTGTTAGGCTGACGATGGTCCTATATAGATTAGAGGTGGCTAAGGGTGGGCAAAAATAAACAGAACCAGAAAACCTGAACCGATCTTTTACCTACTTAATGAAATTTCTTTTGATTATTTTTCTCCCTGTATCTATTTTATGGTCATTTGAGAGAATTATTCTTAAATTTTCTTCAAGAAATTAAAAACTATTTTATTTTTAAGTTTACATGATGTTTTCTACGTTTATAGAGTTGTTAATCGTTAGTTTTAATTTTTTTATGTACTCCAACAAAAAAAATATTGAATACTATCTTTGTGTATGTCGCTTTATGATTGATTTTTCTTTTTGATTTAAAATTTAATTAATAATTGAAACATATTAAAACTTTTAACACTAAATCTGTTATTATGTTACTGAACCTATTTTTTTTTTAAAAAAATCTGCTGTTTTAACTTTTAAATAATTATATTAATATAATATATCTAAGAGTCTTTAGTGAGAAGCCATATTAAAACCATATTGATACTTATGCTCTTAGAGTTTTATGGACTGATTGTAGACTTTTTGTCTCATTTGAAGCCTCTAAAACTTTATAACCAAATCCAAATTAATATGGACAAGATTGAGAGAATGGGAGAATGTAAAATATACACCTTATGCTTGACTAAAGAGTCAATTTACATCCTTAATTTATTTTCACAAATTTAACTAACACATAGTCATGACCATGCGGAAGAATCAGATTGGTCAACAAATCATGTGGAAGAATTTAGCTCCTTGGAAGATTTGTTTTCATCAACAGAGAAGAGACCATTGGAGTGTTGAGACAGAGAAGAATCCTCATCGCTTGTGTCCAATACAAACATTGGTTGTGTTGGCCTAGGAAGATATGTTGCGGAAGTCAGCATCGACACAACTTGTTTGATGTTTGGTCTATCAATAGCTTGATGTTGAACACAGAGTAAACCAATATGAGCACACCTCCCTGCTTCAACTGTTTTAACTGGATCATCGGAATCAGCAAGATCTTCATCCAGTAGATTCACTCCTCCGGTTTCACTCCAAGATTCCCATGCCTGTTATAACAAATCAAAAACCCGCGAAAGAATGTAAGAATAAAGAATCAAATATTGACCCTGCAAAGTGTTTTAGATATGCTCTTACATAAGAGAGAAGGTTTTTGCCATATTTGCCATAGCTAAAGCTTGAAATCTCCTTGCCAGTGATGATTTCGAGCATCAGAACTCCGAAGCTGTAAATGTCAGATTTCTCAGAGAACGTCCCTGTCCAAGCATACTCGGGAGACATGTATCCTCTGTTCAAAAGTCGATTTAATAGTTAGCCAAGTTGAGTATATACAAAAAGAGTGTTTAATGAGCATGTCATGAGAATGGAACTGGTTTCTTACAGAGTTCCTACAACACTGCCAGTGCTGTCTTGATGTTGCTTTCCATGAAACATTCGAGCCAACCCAAAATCCGATATCTTTGGGTTCATTTTCTCATCCAAGAGAATGTTGCTGACCTTCAGATCACGGTGAACAACTCTGAGTAATGAGTCACGGTGGAGATAGAGAAGTCCACGAGCAATTCCTTGAATGATATTGAATCTCTTAGGCCAATCGATCTCAAGCTTCTTCTTCAAATCTGTTAGCCAAGTGTAACAGAAACTAATCAGCATAAAGAAGTTTCTACTGTCATGGGAGAAGAAAAGCAAGACGAGGCTTACCAAAGAGAAAAGTATCAAGGCTTTTGTTCACCATATACTCAAAGACCAATAACTTCTCTTCTCCATCGATGCAGCATCCCAAAAGCCGAACCAAGTTTCTGTGCTGTAGTTTTGAGATAAGTTTTATCTCGTTCATGAACTCTTCTTTACCCTGTACAGAGCTGCTAGAAAGACGCTTCACAGCTATTTCCTTCCCATCGTGAAGCTTCCCCTTAAGTCATCATAGTTGCAGACAGAGTCATATAAAGAAACAAAAATATCAAAACGAAGAAGAGCCAATAGAAAGACCATATCTCTTACCTTGTAAACCGTACCGAACCCACCCTGACCGAGTTTATTTGACACATTGAAATTGTTTGTAGCGTTTTGTAACGTTTGAATCTCGAAGAAATTTAAACCTGAGACATGTTGTGACTGCAAATCACTCTTCCAAGAGCCTTCTACATTTTCCTTGGAAACAAGACTTGAATCTAATAACCATAAGTAACGATGTGTTATTACAAAATTCTAGCAGTCAATATATTGAGCTAAAGCTCAAATAAAAGCTAAAAACAAAAAATAATAAGCTAATATGCCACAGAGATAAGTTATTTGGAGTCTCACCATTTTGTTTCATTCTGTATCTCCAACACCCATAGGCAGCAAGCACCAAGATCAAGCAAATAGAGAGGCTGAGAGCGGCAATAGTGATAACCTTGATTCGCTTGCTTCCAGCTGAAAGGGACACACAAAAAGTAAACTATAAACTCACTGCTACCCAAAAATAACACTGTCAAGACTCAAGACATGCTCTTTATGAAGGCTTACTCAATTCAGAGTGTGCAAGACGAAGGGAAAGAGTCTCTCCTCCGGCAGTGAATTTCACGGTGTCCAATAGCTCCCGGTTCCACACCAAACATCCTATTCCTTTGATAAATGAAAAGGCTGTGCAAGAACAGTTCCTTAGACAGCCCTGGTGGCACTGTTCTTCATCGCTAAAGCTTGCTAATTCGTAAGAATCTGGAGGCTTTACGTTGGAAACTTGATAGAAGACGTCTCGATCTTTCCCCTGAGTTTCTGCAGAGGATTTTTCTTGACAAGATAAGTCTGTGATTCTCACACACCCACGACTCCAATTCCCGCTTCTCCACTCATCATTTGACTTTGGCTCAAACCCTTTCAAGCATTGACACGTTGGAGTATGGGACCTCACACACAAACCAAAAGGTCCACATGTACCATAAAGATCACATGAGCTTACCGGACCTTCAAAGTGCTTAATCCATTTGGTTCCCTCGAACCGTTGAATCCTCAATGATCCCTTTGACGTCAGCTTGATGGATGACAAATTGAAATTTCTCAGTACACAAAAAGCGAAAACTCCTGTGCCATTGACTACATCTTGGACCATACCCAGTGGATTTATATATGATTCATCCATTTCTGGTATCCCCGTGAATCTTGTTCCTGCCCAAGGTCCACTTCT
Source organism: Brassica juncea (assembly GCA_018703725.1). Classification (NCBI taxonomy): domain Eukaryota; kingdom Viridiplantae; phylum Streptophyta; class Magnoliopsida; order Brassicales; family Brassicaceae; genus Brassica; species Brassica juncea. Next base: position 60,691,827 of record CM031936.1, on the reverse strand, counting down.
CCAATAAGGTGACGAGCCTTTCGATATAATGCCTTGCGAGGGCACTTGTGGGATGATCTCAGCTACAAATTCCCCAGGTGATGGATCAGTCTCGCTTCTCCAGGAAGTCAACACACGTTTCTTGTGGTGAGGAGTATCATACATCAGAGAGGTTAGAGGTAGCATAGTATCACCAAGATGTTCAAAACTCTGCCACAAATAGTCTCCAGTAACGTTATCTACCAGGACCAGATTTCCCGTGTCCAAAAGCTCAGCACGACACTTGTTAGACGTGAGATCTCCATCTGATGACCACACAGGACCTTGCTTGCCATCAAGCAAGACAAGACTTCCATTGCTGCTGATTGTGAGACTCGCCGTGAGGCTGGAGACTGGCTTATCTCTGTTAGCCACCCAAACAATAACCCGAGGAGTGACTTTCTGGAACCAGATTCCAACATACTGATTCCCAGAATTGTTGGTACTGAAGAAGCCTAGCTCAAAAGATCCGTCAGGAGAGCTGAGAGTTTGCCCTGCTGACAAAGGACTCGATATGGTTATAGCTGCATAGCCAGAGTTTGAGAACAAGGTTGTTATCAAGAGCAAGCATACAACGATACCCATCTTGAAATTTCAATAAATGAACAAAAAGATGTTATTTTAGTGAGATTTAAAGAATTGAGAGAACAATCCTCCTATAGAGTTTCATCTGTAAACTTAGAAACTGATGTCTTCTGCTACTTAAAGAGACGCCTAAAGTTGACCAGGTTTTAGATGGCAATACTTGACTTTTTCAAAGTTCCTTTAACTTTCTGTGGTGCAATAATGTATCACTATCAATAATCTATTCTTCAAGTTGCTTTTCTATTTTTCTATAATTAAACAGAATAAAGAGTTAGACGTTGAAACAATCCATTTGCGCTAAGTCTAAATAGAAGACAAAATTTTCTCCAAGCGCTGAAAAATACTTTTCAAATTTCACACTAAGTTACCTGGATACTACGGAAGCATTTCAAGAAAATCTCCATCAAAAATATCGTTTTCCATACAAACTGAATTTGCAATGATAATAATCAGGCATAGATCAATCATCTTGAATAAATGTTTTGCGGCATTGAACAAGATTATAGACTTCTTGCAAGAACCCAACCAAGAGAAATCTAAAGTAGCTATTTTTTACGAAGTCAAAACTGGGTCAGTCATTTCATCGAGCACAATCAGTGCGACCCTTATTGAAGAAGCGGTCAAGCCATCGTAACCCATCACTATAGTTTTAAAAAAAATCAAAAAGTTATTTGTAAATTGATTGTGATTAGTCATGCTGAGATCATGCAGGCGTAAGCGCTTGGATTCAAAGTTTGCGACTTTAACTGAGTAACTTACGTAAACAACAACACAAATTTTTGATGACGGGATTAAGAAAGAAAAAAGAACAATTTTGGAGCGATGATGTTTTGCAAGGCCGTGAACAACACTCTGGACTTTGTCTCCTGTCTTTGAATATTTGAGCCAAAGCAAGCCTTCTCTGTCTCGCGCGTAGACACAACCAGTCAAAAACACGTGCCGTTTAGACACCCGTACCTTTTTTTTTTGTAACTTGACACCCGTACTTCTGTAGTAATCTCCCTCTCTCGGTCGTTAAAATGTTTTTTCTGAGTCGTCTAACGTTTTTTTTCTTTTCTCACTTCTGTTCTTGTTTATCTTCTTTTATTAAAATATCTTAAATCAAGATGACATTGTGTTTTTTTTTTCGTAAGTGAATCCGTAATCTTCATATAACATGTTTTCTTAATTGTGAAATGGATGCCAAATGCAAACGAAAGGTAAAGTTTCTACTTGATTATTTTATAAGACCCTAAAATTCTTCTATTATTAAACATTTTTGAGTTTCTTGTTTTAATTCATTTTAAAAAAACCATACTCCAAGAGTGGGAATAAACAAAAAAAAACTTAGGAGGGGTGTATTCACTTAAGAGTTTTAAATGATATATTTATATCAAATGACAAATTCACTGTTATTCAAACATGAATTTTAAAAATTCATTTAAAATCCAGTATTATTGAATTTGACATTTTATGAAAAGTACTCTGAAATCCACTGTTATTGAAAATATTTTAAGTTGTGCAGTTTTAAAGTTTTCAAGTGATTTTAGGGGGGTGTATTCAACTGACTGAGAGTTTTAAGTGATTTGTATTAAATGACAAATTCACTGTTATTCAAACATAAATTTTAAAAACTCATTTAAAATCCACTGTTATTGAACTTGACATTTCTTAAAGTTCTCTGAAATTCACTGTTATGAAAATATTTTAAGTCGTAGAGTTTTAAAGTTTTCAGGTGATTTTAAGGTGTTTGGGTGGAGTTTTTTAATTAAAAAAATTAAAACTCAAATCTCATGGTTTTAAGTGATATTCTAGAGTGGTTTAACAAAAATCACCTAAATCTCTGCAACTTATTGAAATCATCTAAAACCTCAATGAAAATCAAATCATCTCAAATGTTAGATTGAATACACCCCTCCTTAGAGTGTTTTAGTGGAGTTTCTTAGTTAAAAGCATTTAAACTCAAATCTCATGGTTTTATGTGATATAAGTTAAAAACATTAAAACTCAAATCTCATGGTTTTAGGTGATATTCTAGAGTGATTTTACAAAAAATCCTTTCAATCTCTGTAATTCGTTGAAATCATCTAAAAACTCATTAAAATCAAATCACCTCAAATTTTAGATTGAATACACCCCCTTTAGTGTTTTAGGTGATTCAATACAACATCAGCTTATTTTTAGCTCCAATATCTTCACAATCATTTCAATTTGTAAACATGGTTTACCATTTGCAAAAATAATGTTCTTTTATCAACCAAATATAGCAGTTTGTGTTATTATCATTCACAGAATACATAGTCTTAGGACTCTGAATCACTCTCTTGGATCTGCAATGCGAAACCAGTTGTTTTAGTCTCGGAAGATCCATTTTTGTAGTAAGCATTCACATGACTTGTGCAATGTTGGTAGGCATGGGCAATCGGGAGACTATTCTAGTTCGGTTATATTCGGATTTTGAGTTTACAAAAATCAGCTACATTCTAGTATTATAAATATGTGAGTCCGTATTTGTTGGGGTTAAGGCGGGTTATAATTGGGTTTGTTAACACATCCTAAACTCGGTTGTGTTGAGTTAAAGTAATAAATACTGTCATGAAGACTTGAAGATGAAACGAAGAAGGATGCATTGAGTTGAGAAAAATGCAGTGAAATGTGTGCAGTGAAATGCAGTGAAGTGTAGTAAAATTTATGAAGTGCAGCAATTCCGTGAACAGTAACTCCGATTTTGGTTGACCTAAAAAGATAAACATATATATAATATATATCTTGTACTCACACCATTAATGAAATCAATGGAGAATTATTACTCTCATTCTTCTTTACAATCTCACTCTCTCTCTAAACATTCTCTCTTGCTATTCTTAATATCTTTCTATCTCTCATCCAAATCTTCACTAAACTCTCCTATTTTCTCTGTTTATCTAATTACACTCACATAACTCATAAACTTATATGGTATCAGAGCCAGGTTGTTTAAAGTGTGAGTGTATTTCCGCAAATCTGTGTTTTTCAGTTTGAAGTTCTTGTGTCCTTGAAATTTCTAGTTTTTATTTTTTTCTGAGTATTGGTGTTATCTGATGGAAACCAATGACCTAACCATGGAAATGAAGCACAGATCTATGATTCCAGTGACACTTGAAGGGGGAAACAATTGGCTGTGGTCAAGATTAGTTAAAACAGCTTTGGAAAGCTGTGGGCTTTGGAGTAGTCATATAAAGGTGGAAGATTTAAAGGAGATGACTACTGAAGAAGGTTAGACGACATGTCTGAAGGATAAAGACAAAGACAAGTGGATCCAAAAAAGACAAAAGAGCACTTGAGATCATCCAAAACTCTCTCTCTCAGATTCTATCTTGGAGGCATACATACATTGTGAAACCGCCAAAGAGATATAGGAAAGAGATTTGGGAAAGTCTTGAAGCAGTTTATGGGACCATCTCCAATCTGGGTAGGGTCTTTAAAGTCAAGAGGGCTATCAGTGACCTGAAACAAGAAGAAGATGAGGAAGAGTTCAACAAGCATCTAGGAAAGTTTAGATGCCTATGGTCTGACTTAAATGTATTGAGACCAATGTTTTGAAACCCGGCCCGGATCTGCAGTCGATCCGGTAAACTTGGTGACCCGATTTATAATCCGGTTTGAGTTTTAGAAAAATACCATTATTTAAAACCCAATAAACCCTGCAAAAACCTATTAAAAACTAGAACCCAGCTACCGGTTGAACCATTGGGTGATACAATATGTAACATTTGCTTATTTTTCAGATTTTTTAGTTTTATTTTAATATGTTTTGTTTAATTCTAACATGGCGAACTTGATTACAATGAATTAATTAATGCTCTTGCAGAAAAATATATCAAAGATTATGAAGCGACAAATCCAAAAATGCTAATTTTTAAAATTTTGACTGATTTTTCTGATTTTTATCATATATAAATATCGATTAAAATATTTTATTTGTGATTTTTTAGATTTTGATGAAAATTTTACTATGCCACCTGAAAAAAATAAAGTGAACGATGATAAAAAACCAAAATTAGTTGATGAGATTTGGTATTCGTTTATTTTTTGTTAATGACAATCAATTAAAGTTTGATGTTTTACTTTTGCCTTTTTGGATTTATAGTAATTTTATTTTTCATATTATGCATTTAAATACCTATGAATTTTAAATCTTGATATTTTTATTAAATGTTATAACTTCTAACTTGTTACAAAAATTATTAAATAATTACATTATTTTTTGATATTTTGTATGTCAAATGAAAATGAAAATAAAGAAACTTAAGTTATGTATTTAAAAAAAAAATTAAAATCATAAATATCTATTATGATTTTTCAATAGCTAATATATTAGCAGAATTCTAGTTGAGTTTGTAATGCCGATGACAAAAAAATTTAGCATATTTGTATACGAAAAAATTAATTTATTAACCCGCGGTTCATCCACGGTCGACTCACTAACCCGTTGACTTGGGAAGTTGCCTAGTTCAATGTTCGGGTCAGATTTCAAAACACTGATTGAGACCAAGTACAGTAGGTCGGAGATTCTACAAAAAGGCTAGAACAAGATGCAGTCTTTAGCCTACTATTATACATGCAGACAATATCTACAGTTTTAATTAAACTAAAAATAACATTTCAATAAATGATTCCTCGTCCAACTATAAATTGGAAGAAAAATTGAATATATCATATATTAAAAATCTCTTAAGATCCAAAATTTTATCTCACCTAAGAATAATTAAAATATATTACGTCTACGAATTTAAAGTAACCTTATATACAAAACTGTAAATATAAAAAATTATATAAATATAGTATTATTATGGTTTGTCAATCATAAATTAATTTGAAAGTGCGGATAGAAATCTTTACATTTTCAAATCAAAATTATAAACAAAAATGTAACCATGAAAATGAGTCAAATGAATATAAAAAAGTTGAACATAATTACATATAAGAAAATTAATTGAAAAAATAAATATGGAGGAACAAACGTTCCTTATCAATTTTAGAAGAGAAAAATACTTCTTCATTAGTTCATCAATATATGACGAACATAGACGAATGTCGTGGGGTCCCTATCTTATTAATTTGAACAAAAAATTCGACCAAATTAGTATCAATTTTGAGGAACAACAAGCTCATCGCCATTTTTTCTAAAATGTGGTCACCTATTGAACCCAAAATAGTTTCGTTTTTAAAGCGTGGATCACCGCTCGCCACGATACGTCATTTAGAAAAATACTCTGTTTAGATATATGGTAGGAAAAACTTCTTTTTAGTTTGAAATTGACAATCCATATCATAGTTGCATTACAATAATGAGAGTGTATTCATAATCAAAAATACATATCATCTTTAAATATATTTGTATTATACTATAATAGAAGAAAATTCCACGCTTTAAAAGCTCGGATCAAAATCTAGTACCTATTCAAAACACACATAAATCATAGTAAATATCTTTCTTCATCCAATATGGTTACAAAATATTTCTAAGCCAAAAATATAGGGATTGTCCATTACATTAAGTAATGTTCTTGAACCAGATCCCAAGTTACTGATTCTAAGAATTGTTGGGACTGAAGTTTCCTAACTCATAAGATCCGCCAGGAGATCTTAGTGTTTGTCCTACTGCCAAAGGACTTGCTTTGGTTATAGCTGCATAGCCATTACTTGGGAATCTGATCAGCAAGAAGAGAAAGGAAGCAAACTAAACAATGTCAATCTTGCCCATACATACAAGAGCTCTTCTACAGATTTAACTTTATGAAAAAGCCATCTAGACAGCAGCACAAGAAAGAAAAATCATAGACCATATTGATTGACCTCTAAAATCACTATCTCTCCATTCACACCAAATAAAACAAAAATATATCAATATTACCGTATTTTATATTCCATGTTGCCTTGGCAGAGAACTTTGAATATTATTCATAATAGAAGCCACAACTTTCCATCTAACCAATCACATCAAAAATAACGCACTCACATTCCACATTTTCTAGGAATGTAACCAAAAGACAAAAACAAAACAGAGCTAGATTTATGCAACAACTTGCAGTAATCAAGGATTCATCAACAATATCTTTGTAGATTCATCAGCTCTGACACATAAACCAATACGTTTCAAGTTATTAAAAACTCTATAAAAACGTAAGCAATGGAATTTGGAAGATTAAAAAAAAACCATTAAAAACCTTACCTTATTGCTGGTAGTGGAGGTATGACTTTGATGGGCGGCTTATTGGTCCCTACTGCTAGACTTCAAAACTTGACATCTCATTCATGCATTCCACCGAGCACATCCAGACACAAAATTTCTAATGTTGAACACAAAGGCTTGTGATGATATCAACAAGTACAAATGCCTGTGATGATGCAAAACTAATAACAGTATGAACCTGTTTTGAGTATTTGACCAAGTCAACGAAACATTGTGTTTAAGGATAACAAAACATGAGATCTCAAAATCTTAGGCTCATGAACCTATAGACTGAAGTATATATATATAATTAGAGCTTATCGTCCTTGGATCACAGAGTGTGTCAAGTCATTGACAGAGAAAAGATCTTTAGACACTGACACATCGTTAGAAGTTTCCACATTTTGAGTTTGCACCGAAAACATTGGCTGCTTTGGAATTGCAAGATCTGTAGTTGAAGTAATCATAGACATCAGTTGAAGAGTGTTTGGTCTGTCTGCAGCTTCGTGTTGAACACAGAGAAGACCAATCTGCACACATCTCGCAACTTCAAATGCATTGCACGAATAATCAAGATCTCTATCCAGAAGATTAGATCCCCCAGACTCGCACCAAGATTCCCAAGCCTGAATATAGGAAGAAGAAATTTGTAATGTCTGCACTTGAAGAAAATCAAAATCAAACACTTACATATGCAAGAAGGCCTTTGCTCTCATCACCAAAGGTGAACCTTGAAAGCTTCTTTCCGCTGATGATTTCCAGCATCAGAACTCCGAAGCTATAGATGTCAGACTTCTCAGAGAATAACCCTGCCATTGCATACTCAGGAGACATATATCCTCTGTTCAAACATCAAACAGTTTCACCAGATTGTTAATACAGGATGATAGAGGAATGAATCCTTGTTAAGCTTTTCGTTGAAGACATATGTTCTTACAAAGTTCCTGCAACCCTTAGTGTGTTGTCCTGAAATTGGGTTCCCTGGAACATCCGAGCCAATCCAAAATCTGATATTTTTGGGTTCATCATTTCATCCAGAAGAATGTTGCTAACCTTCAGATCTCGGTGAATGACCCTGAGGCGGGAGTCACGGTGGAGATAGAGAAGTCCACGCGCAATACCTTGAATGATGTCGAATCTCTTTGGCCAATCAATCTCAAGCTTTAGAGTTGAATCTAGCCAATAACATAGAATATATTAGTGACAGTAACACACCAGCTTTAACCATATAATGTAAGGCAAAGAGAAACGAAATAAAGGAGCAGACCAAAGAGGAACATATCAAGGCTTTTGTTCACCATAAACTCGTAAATCAACAGCTTCTCATCCCTTTCTATGCAGTATCCCAAAAGACGAACCAAGTTTCTATGTTGTAGTTTTGAGATTAATGTTATCTCATTCATGAATTCCTCTGTTCCCTGACCAGAGCTACTGGAAAGGCGTTTAACGGCTATTTCCTTCCCGTCTAGCAGATTTCCCTGGAAGAATAGTTTCAGATAAATCTGCAGAACAAGAGAAAAAGAGAGGAGAAGCAAATAGAACATATAATCTCACATACCTTGTACACTGGACCGAATCCACCTTGACCAAGTTTGTTTGAGGAACTGAAGTTATTGGTGGCAGTTCGTACGGTATGGATCGGAAAGAAATTTACGCCTAATATATCTTGTGGCGGCTCGAAATCATTCTTGGATGCATCTTGCACAAGTTAGTGTAAAACTGATTAAGAACAAAATATTGGGACAAGGAAAGAGAGTGTGACAGAGAGAAATAAAGCTACTAAGTGTTTCAGTCTCTCACCATTTTGTTTCCTTCTGTATCTCCTTAACATATAAGCGGCAAAGACCAATATCACAAATATGGAAAGGCTAGCAGTAGCACCAACGATAATCTTGGCTTGACTTCTATCAGCTGGTACATAACATTATATAAGAAAGTTGAATCTTCAAACGTAATAACATCTCTAGAAGAAATATGTTTGACTCTCACCCAATTCCGAACGTGCAAGACGGAGGGAGAGAGTTTCTCCATTAGACAAAAACTGAACTGTGTCTACTAGCTTTCCATTCCATACCAAGCATCCAATTCCACTTATATAGGCAAATGCTGTGCAAGAACAGTTGCGTAGGCAACCTTGGTAGCACATTTTTGCATCGAGGAAGCTTGCAAATTGGTGCATATCCGGAGTCTTTACATTGGTCATACGATAGAAGCCGTCTGTCTCTTTGGCTTGAGAGTTTGCCTGGCAAGATAATTGTTTACGTCTCACGCACCCACTTGTCCAGTTCCTTTTTCTCCACTCCTCGTCTGACTTTGGTACAAACCCTTTCATGCATATACACTTATGGGTACTGGATCTCACACACAAACCAAAAGGCCCGCAAGTACCGTATAAATCACATGGATGTTCTGGTTCCGTAAGGTGATGCATCCATTTTTCCCCTTGATCCCAGTAAATCTTCATCTCCCCCTCAGATGTTAGGGTGATATACGATAGATTAAAGTTTCTTAGCGTGGAATAAGAGAATGATCCTGTGCCGGTTGCTAAATCCTGGACAACGGTGAATGGACTCACATATGTTTCATCAAACTGGGGAAACCCAGTGAATCTTGTTTTTGCCCATGGACCAGTTCTCCAGTAAGGCAGCGAGTCTCTTCTTATAAGGCCTTGCAAGGGGACTTGTGGTGTGATCTCCAGTGAGAAGCCCCCAGGAGATGGATCGCTGTTACTTTTCCATGAAGTCAATACACGCTTCTTGCCATGGGAAAGATCATACATCAACGATGAGTGAGGCAGCATAGTATCACCAAGATTCTCAAAGCTTTGCCATATCGTTGTTCTTGAAACACCATCAATAACAACAAGATTTCCGGTGTCTTGAAGCTCGGCGTGACACTCGTTGGATGTGAAAGCCTCTCCTGTTGACCAAATAACATGTTGTTTCCCGTCAAGCAGGATCAGGCTCCCATTAATGCTGATGGTTAGATTTGCCGGGGAGTTTGAAACTGGCGTATCTCGGTTAGCCACCCACACAATTACCCGAGGAACGATTTTCTTGAACCAGATCCCAATATACAGATTCCGGGTATTATTAGGTGTGAAGAAGCCTAACTCATAGAACCCACCAGGGGAGCTAAGAGTTTGTCCTATTGACAAAGGGCTTGATGTGTTTATTGCTGCGTACCCACAAGTTGGAAAGATGATTAGCAAGAGAGAGCAAGCAAATAAAACCATACTCGTCTTTCTCGTATGTTATCTCTGTACATGACAGATTCTATATCAGCAACTTCATGAGCATGTTATTGGTTCAGATTGATGCTTGGAATATTTCAAGCACTAAAAAAAACCATTTTGACGTGTAAGTCAGTGACAACTAATATTCAACCAATAAAACAAGGCAAAGAAACATAAAAAAGAAAGCAGAATACAGAGCTGGAAATTGCTCCCACCTCACATGTACCATGTTGTATTCATAAGTCAACTTTCTAGAAAGCAAACAAGTTTGGAGCTTTTGAAATATTCCATGTTGTATGCTGAAAATTGCTTCATTTTGAGAAAAACAACGTGCAAGCTACAAAGTTAAGATCGACAACTTAGAAGAAGACATTTCATAGGTTTTGAAGATCACTTCAACTCCTACGTAACCGTTTATCTCGTTCAAGGCAGTTCACCGAATGTTACAATCATCTATGAGATTACTGAATGATTCTGCTTGTTTCCTCTTCTTCCAAAAGTTCTTTTACATGATCACAGTAACATCGTTAACGAAAACACTCATGAAATTTTTAAGGGCAACCTTGAAAAGAAAGAAAAAATATTAATTTAAATTATAGAAAATTCTTAAAAAAATAAAAATAAATTAAGGTAATTGATAAAACTAATGAAAATATATCATTTCCTCTTTGAATATAGTGTCCACCTCTTGTGGAAAACGTGACAGGTTGCATCAGCTGCATCTGATGCTCTTTAATCCGAGCAGCCATGTTGTTGAGCAGCCATGTTGTTGAGCAGCCATGTTGTTGTAGATTTTTTCTGATCTAGGATCCTCAAAACTCTCACCCTATGTCTTTTGTGTAGCCTCAAAAAGGTCGGAAAGAGATGGTAATGCTGGTCTTTAATTCCTTTGATTCCTTTGCGTTTTGCTTAGACTCACCAAACTCGATGTTTGAAGCTCTCTCAGCTCAGATGGACCTTGAACTTCATGGGTCTATTCTTCATTCTTGGGCCTTGATAAGGTTGATTTGGGTTTTGTTATGTTCTGTTAAGATCTCAAACTTGGTTTGAAACGGTTGAAACCCGGCTCCAACAATCCATACATTTTACAGATTGTAATCAGTCTCTCTCATCTCTCTTTGTAATCGTCTTCCATTGTTGTTGTTGAATTCATTCTCAGCTAGTGGTACAGATTCTTTTTTTTTTTGAACATTCAACTGCTTCAATTCGATTGAACTGGATTTGGGTTATCAAAAAACCATTCTCATCTTTCCATACGAAAAATTATCCTCTAAATATTAAACTTTTAGCTTGTTCTTATATTCTTTGCGTATTATAAGTGTCATTGCAAGGTAAGCCGTATTGATTGGTGCGCGAAAAGTAAAATAAAACAGAAGAGACCAAGACTATTCTATGCTCCTTTCCCCAGAAAATAGAATTTGATATTGACTTCCACTCCCTCCTTTTTCTAATAATTGACAGTATTACAAGTAGAAACATAAATTAAGAAGATATTTAATTCTTTACACTTTCTAAACAAAAATACATTAGCTATACACCAACTCATAATTTGACCAATAGTGAAATATGTTGTATAATATCATTTGTCATATACATTAACTGTTAATAAATTACATCCAAAACTGAAACCGTCATTTAATTTGGAATATAAAATTTTCTAAAACGTCAAGTATTTTAAAAAAAAAACAGAGGGAGTACTCCTTATTAGAAACTCGTTTGTTAATAACAAAAGTACAAAACACTACAAGAGTTAAAAAAATATTTGAAAAAAACAATAAAGACGGTATCCCAGTTTAGAAAAAAAAAAACGCACATTATGAATTCCACAAAACTGGATCACGCATTCGTTACTTAACGTCCAAGCATCACAGTTTGTGATATCTCATTGTCAGTGATCAAACCTTTAGACAGGGATTTTTCTTCTCGTGCATGAACTACAAATGCGGGTTCTTTTGGTGATGGAAGATCTGATGTTGTGGTGATCATAGAGAGCAACTCAAGTGTGTTGGGTCTGTCTGAAGGTTGGTGCTGAACGCAGAGCAAACCAATCTGAACACATCTCTCAACTTCTAATGGCTGACATGAGTCAGCAACATCTTTATCCAAAAGATCAATTCCTCCGGTTTCACACCAAGATTCCCACGCCTGTTTGTATAGTTTAATAAGAGCATGAAACGTTTCGAAACATTTGCAAGTGTATGTAAACCTAAAGTATCACTTACATACGCAATAAGAGTTTTTCCTTCTTCTCCATAGCTGAATCTTGAGATCTTTTCTCCACTGATGATTTCCAACAGCAGCACTCCGAAGCTGTAGATGTCTGACTTCTCAGAGAACATCCCACTCCATGCATACTCAGGAGCCATATATCCTCTGTGCAAACATAAATTTATCTGAATCTAGTTTAATATATTATAATGACTATGAATTTTGATAAGCATGTTTTGAGAATATATTCTTACAGGGTTCCGACAACCCTGCGAGTGTTTTCCTGATACTCGGTTCCTTGATACATCCGAGCCAATCCAAAATCTGATATTTTTGGGTTCATTTTCTCATCTAGAAGGATGTTGCTTACCTTCAGGTCTCGGTGAATGACCTTGAGGCGTGAGTCACGGTGGAGATAGAGAATCCCACGGGCAATACCTTGGATGATATTAAATCTCTTCAGCCAGTCAATCTCAAGCCTTTTTCTTGAATCTAAGAAATTATACAGTGTAAAAAATATCAGACAAATTGTACTGTACACAGAGAAAAACTACTGATGGGAAAGTACTGAGACAAGAATAGACCCACCAAAGAGAAAAGTATCAAGGCTTTTGTTCAACAAGAACTCATAAATCAATAGGCACTCTTCTCCTTCAATGCAACATCCCAAAATCCGAACTAAGTTTTTGTGTTGTAGTTTTGAGATGAGTACTATTTCATTCATAAACTCTTCTTTGCCTTGCCCCGAGCTGCTAGAGAGCCGTTTTACAGCAATTTCTGTCCCATCTGGCAGTTTTCCCTGTAACAGATTGCACGAGGCCTATCTTGAGAACATACACAAAGAATATCAGTGGAAAACAAAATATTATCTTACCTTGTAAACTGAACCAAATCCACCTTGTCCAAGTTTGTTTGATAGACTGAAATTATTGGTGGCAGTTTCTATGGTATTCATCTCAAAGAAATTTAAACCTTCGACATCTTGTGGTTCCAGATCGTTTCTCCATGCATATTGTGAAGCATTCTTTGATTTATTAGCTGAAATTTGAGTTTCAAGAATACATAATAAGGGCATCAGTTATACTATTACCAAGAAAATGTACAGATAAACAAGAAGAAATAGTTGAAAGATAAAGAACGTACTTTTATGGTTCACTCTGTATCTCCAGAAACCAAACGCAGCAGAACCCAATACAATAAAAAGAAAAAGGCTTGCAACACTAGCAGCAGCAATACTCTTGTGATACTTTCCACCTGAGATACATAAGAAAAAAGAATTTAAATCAGTAAGCCATGCTACTATTCAAAGATACCACTACCAATAGAGCTGTACTTGACGTAGTATCTCTTTCCTGTTATCTTGTAAGCCGTACCTAGTTCAGAACGTGCAAGACGAATGGAAAGAAGCTCTCCTCCCGCAGGAAATTTCACAACGTCTATTAGCTCCTGGCTCCACACCAAGCATCCTATACCATTAATAAAAGAAAAGGCCAAGCAAGAACAATTGTGGAGGCAAATCTGGTGACACTCTTCAGTATGCAAGATGGGAGTTGCTGAGCTTGCAAGTTCGTAATTATCTGGAGGCTTTGTATTCGCAATAGAATGGAAGACGTTTACATCCTTGCCAGAAGAGCTTCCTTGACAATGTAGTTCCGTACGTCTCACACAACCACCGGTCCAGTTTCCTCTTTGCCATTCCTCAATGTATTTTGGTACAAACCCTTTTAAGCATTTGCACTTTGGTGGTATACACAACCCAAACGGTCCACATACACCATATATATCGCATGGACTGAGTAGAGCATCATATTTTAAAATCCAGTCACTGCCAGTATGCCAATAAATCCTCACTGAACCCTCTGAAGTTAGGATTATACATGAACGAAGCCTTGTTTCAATATAAGTGAAAGATCCTGACCCGTTTGCATCCTGCTGAAAGCTGAATGGACTTGCATATGTCACATCCATTGCTGGTATCCCCGCGTACCTTGTTTTAGTCCATGGACCGCTTCTCCAATAACGAGATGAGCCTCTCATCGTATACACCTGTGATGGCACCTGTGGTGTAATCTGAAGCACAAAGTCACCGGGCGATGGATCATTGTAACTTTTCCAAGAAGTCAACACTCGTTTCTCACCCGTGGAGAGATTATACATCATGGATGACAAAGGGAGCATAGTATCACTAAGATGTGCAAAGCTTTCCCATATAGTTCTTCCGGAGACATTTTCCGTGACAATAAGATTTCCAGTGTCTAAAAGCTCTGCACGTGACCCGTTGGATGCAGAAGTTTCTCCAATGGACCAGACAACGCCATGTTTGCCATTAAATAAGAGAAGAGTTCCATTGCTGTTGATAGCTAGATTTGCCGTGGAGTCTGTAACAGGCTTTTCTCGATTGGCCACCCACACAACCACCCGGGGAAGGATACCCTTGTACCAAATTCCGACATATTGATTCTGGGAGTTATTGGGACTGAAGAACCCGAGTTCATAAACTCCATTAGAGGAACTGAGAGTTTGTCCTATTGACAAAGGACTCTCGGTCGTTATCCATGCAAACCTAAAACTTGGAAATATGATAAAACAGAGCAAAGAAGCAAGGAAAACGATCCTCTGCTTCCCCATGTGCTTTTTGTCTCTCTAATAACTAACTAACTTCTTCAGATTAGTTTAAGAAGCGAGAATATAAAAAGAGCAAGAAAGCGAAAGAAAAAAAAATAGTCAGGGACTTGTAATAACAATCCGAAGCACCACACTTATGTTCCAGAATTATGCATTACTTTATACAGAAACCTTACGTAATTGCCACGAAGAGAGTCCTACTTATTAACCAATCAAGTACGTAACATTATCTTTTCATATGATAGGACCCGGTGAGAAGATAAAAGTCCAACATTTTATCCCGTCAACCACACATTTATGGACCTCGCATTGACGTCTCGTCTTGTGTCCATGTTCTTGGAATCAAGAACTTGCGAACCAAAAAAAAAAAATGAACACGGCCGAGCAGCTTAACATTTTTATGGGTCTTTAAAAAACCCTTAAAAATTTTTCATAAGTTTTTTATTAAATTTATTTCCTTTAAATTTTTATAAGTACTTTTTCAGAATTGATAATTAAAAATATGTATATATAAAATATTTTTGATCTTTTTTAATCTAATTCTTTTTTTAATAATATAACTTCAGTATAAATCTCACCACAAGAAAACACATATTTACCGACAATGATATGAGTCGGTAAGCAGTCGCTAAATGGACATATGCGACTGATTTACGACTGATTAGAATCGTCGTAATATTTTCATCGCTAAATAAATTCAATCGTAAAACAGTCGCTAAATGGCGAATGTTTTGCTACTATGAGGGGTAGTCGTAACTCAGTCGCTAAGCAGTATATAATTTAGCTACAGATTTACGACTCATTTAGTGACTATAATACGACAGCTTAGTGACTTCTTTAACGACTCAATTTGACGACTGATATAACGATGAAGTTAATGACTACAGTAACGATTAATTACTTCAGTAGGAAAACAGTTGGTGTATTTCTGCTACCGAATTACGACTGATTAGTGACTCAGTTGTTCAAATTTTACGACTGTTTAGTGACTTTTTGTGACTGATTTGCGACTATATTACCACTATATTGAGACTGTTATGGTTTTTCAATTTATTGTGCTGTTGAATTTGTTATTCAAACCTGATAATTGATAATAACGAAACTATTTGAAATCAGAAAAGGTTCTAGTAACCAACATCCAAAAGAACTCCAACACTTTAGGAGTTTTCAAGTTTCAAACATCCAAAAGAAAGTTTAAGTGCATAATAAAAATACATAACAAGGGAAATGCAAGACCTAAATATGATGGGGATCAGATGAAGTTGTTTCTTTGGAGATGAAGTCCAAGAATCTCTGATCTGTGGAGGACAAGTACTTCTGAACGAGTGTCAACTGTTGATCGTAGCCTGCTGAGCAGCTGCAGCAATCTAGGTACGCTCTTCCTCAGCCTTTGCAAGAATCTGTATCATTTTATTCACAATCAACTGATCTTGTTTTTCTTTTGAATCTACAAACATTGTTTTTCTTTCAGGTCCTTCTCAACTTGTTGACCCCATAACCAGTGAGATAAGACACCACCACTCTGATTCATTCAAAATCTGAGAAAAATTTAACACTTCCAGGGCATAATTCAAACGTTAAAATGCTTGAATATTGTCGTGTCAGACCTAAATGTCCCTTGTGGTAGAGCAACATGAGAAAATTTGAAAATCGACAAAGCTAGGGCATACTGATGGGTTCTACTGTAGTGAACCAAGGCTAGTTCCTAGGGTTTAATCATGAATGTTTTTCGCCTAAACTGGTAACCGTTTTCAAAGGGTATTAGCTGCGGTTGTGAAGTTCACGGTGTCGCCATATTAAGCTTCACAAGTATTGTTGAACGAAAACACTAGCAAATGGTAACCAATGTGAAAGAAGACACTAGCAAACGAGGAGCTGCTGATATTTATCTCGTTAAATCTTCTCAAGCTCTAATCTTCTTAAAGATTCCAACCAAGCACCCATACATGATATAGTGATCACACATTTATTTCACTTTTGACATCTGACTCAAAAACTATGCCTTCAATTAGATGTAAATCTTAAAGATTATAATATATGGAAAGAATCATTTATGGAAATTCTAAAAATTAAAAGTAATCATTTGAATTGAGTGACCAATAATTTTTATTTCATTAATTCTAGTGAAATCTATAAGAAAAGATATAAAGTTAACAAACATTCAGACACAAAAACTATTGGGAAAAAAATAAAAATAAAGTAAATTAAAAATTATTGACCTTATGCAACATTGTCATTTTTCCTGTCCTTTCCACAATCTGACATAAAAATCCAAAATTTTCGTAAAGAATATATATATATTTTTTGTAACAAGTTTCCATGAAGAATATGTTGTGTTAAAAAAAATCTTATTACTTAAATCAAGCATGCAAAGGTTGGCCTCGTATTTAAAACATTGTGTTATTTTCGTGTCTTTCTTAACTCGTTGAACCCAAACATCGTATGCTCTGAAACAACTAAAAGATGCAACTGGGATCCCTCGTCTCGTAAGACCAATTAAAATATAATTTAAGAAAAGGAAAACAAAACTGAAGGGTTTATTGGAATCTATACCAATCTTTATACAGTGAACTTTATGATTTAACTGAAACAAACAGCCAATACAATTTGAAACCATACATGTCCCACTTAAATTTGAATCGAGTTGTATAGCTCAATGGAGAAGTGATTCATGCTAAGAAGAAGTAAACCAAATTGTTCTTGTCACTACAGAGGTACATATCCATTCAAATTTTCCAATCAATAAAACATCTGATAAATTCTCTATCCAATTGGCTTCGATGTAAAGATTTCCCTGTCTCTTGTGTGGCAGATAAGAAAAAACACACAAACAAAATCTCTTATCCAACTCATGATGCCACGTGGACAGATATAGTTGGTGAAGCAGATACTAATCTAATCTGACCAAAACCAGTTAGGCTATTTCAAAGCCACAAGTAGTTCTAGTGGACCGTGTTCCTTGTGCTCTTAACACTTCCATTCAGACCATTACTGAACAAGCATCGTCTCTTGGTGACAGAAGAGAGGAGTTTAAGGAACATAGCAAAAAATGGCAGCACAAGCACTTGTGTCTTCTTCACTCACCTCCTCTGTTCAGACCGCAAGACAGATATTCGGCTCAAAACCAGCTGTGTCCGTAAGGAAGACTTCCTTTGTTGTTAAAGCTGCTTCAACTCCACCTGTCAAGGTACATGATACTCTCTACTTTTTTCACAAATCTCTCTCCCTCTATATCTGTGTGAACTGAATAATCTGATCGTGGATTTGTTTGTGTTTTGGTTTCAGCAAGGAGCAAACAGGCAATTATGGTTTGCATCGTCACAGAGTCTTTCTTACTTGGATGGCAGGTAATTCCAAAGATTTGATTTCTTTAAGTATTATGATCTTCAAAAGGTGTAGACTCTATAGAAAACGATGTTTTGATTCTGCAGCTTACCTGGCGACTTTGGATTTGACCCGCTTGGTCTTTCAGACCCAGAGGGTACTGGAGGGTTCATCGAGCCGAGATGGTTAGCCTACGGAGAGATCATCAACGGGCGGTTCGCTATGTTGGGTGCAGCTGGAGCTATTGCACCTGAGATTCTAGGAAAGGCCGGTCTGATTCCAGCAGACACTGCTCTTCCCTGGTTCCAAACCGGTGTGATTCCACCTGCAGGGACATACAGCTACTGGGCAGACCCTTACACACTCTTTGTTCTCGAGATGGCTTTGATGGGATTTGCTGAGCACAGGAGGTTACAGGACTGGTACAACCCAGGATCTATGGGTAAACAGTACTTCTTGGGTTTAGAGAAAGGTTTTGCCGGTTCAGGTGACCCGGCATACCCTGGTGGACCTTTCTTTAACCCTCTTGGGTTTGGAAAAAATGAAAAGTCGATGAAGGAGTTGAAACTCAAGGAGGTCAAGAACGGTAGACTGGCAATGCTCGCCATCCTAGGCTATTTTGTGCAGGGGCTAGTGACAGGTGTGGGACCTTACCAGAACCTTCTTGATCATTTGGCGGATCCAGTCAACAACAATGTATTGACCAGCCTCAAGTTCCACTGAGATGATCATCATATCATCCCATGGTGTTTTATGTTGGTCTCCCGTTTTCTTGTATGCTTGCTTTCTGTTGATACCACCAGCTTCTTCGTGTTGTAACAGCATGTGTAAACATATTCGTATTTTGTAAGAAATGACATTTTCAATGGACAAGAACAACTTCTAGGGACTAATGGTGATATAGCCAATAATTATGTAACATCCCGAGTTGTGATATGTGGAAAGGCTTAAGAGAATTGATTTGGCTACCTATGTCACCAAAGTTGACTTACCTTTTCCGGAGCACATCCAGAAAGAACTCCAGAGTTAAGCGTGCTTGAGCTGGAGTAGTGGAAGGATGGGTGACCTATCGGGAAGTGATTCGCGATAGCGTGCGAGTGAGGCCAAAGCACGGGAAAAGGTCGGGTGGTGATTGCAGGGTCAGTAAACAATAATTTCGAGCCTTTCAAAATTTAACGACCGACCGTCGGATGGGATGGGGCCCACGGGCCGAGAGAGCGGGTATGGGTGGCCCATTAGCCATGGGCGGGTCGGGGCGTTACAAATTATGTAAACTAGAAACAAAATTATGTATAAATAAGCTGAAATGTACACAAGAACATTGTTTCCATATTAACATATCATCACTATAAACAAGTTTTTTTATTAAAATAAAAAATCATCGCTTAAATGAAAAATCCCTCAAACTAATATTACTAATCTCATGCTGGTGAGTTCTTATTTGTCCAGGTCCAGGAGGAAGCTCCACAGCTGAAGAAGATGGCTTCTTCTTCTCTGTGCCTTCTTCCCTAAACCTAGAATGATACTTAACTGAAGAAGAAGCAGGTTCTTGTTGAGACTCAACATCCCACGTATCGAAGTCAGAGTTTCTCGGAGACAGCGAGTTAGCGAAGCTTTCATCAGCGCTTCGGCTTCGTTTGTGGACGTTGCGGAGGAGATGGATAGGAGAAGAACCGTGTGTTGGTGTAGCTGGACGGCTGGAGAAAGGGGTCGTTGACTCTGAGGTTCTTCCATGTTTGATCTGCTTCTTGGCTGTGTGATGCCAACTCTTTAAAGCTACTGCTACTCTCTCGTTGAACACTGTCGGTTTCATCTTAGAACCCATCTAAAACAGAATTCACCAAACTCAAAACTTTTAGAACCACTCTTTTCTTTGTTATGTCTTTTGTGTGTGTGTGACTTACCTGAGTAACAAGAGCGTATAGAGGAAGAGTAACGTAGCTGCAAAGAAACTGTACAATAATTCTGCAAGATACATTGAGAAAGAAGAAAGAAAAGTTTTGACTTTTGTTAGTTTGATGATTTCTCTGTTTCTATAATTGGTTAAAGTTTTACTTACCCAATTGAAATTCTGATGACCACATCTACAGTACTTTTGTGGAAACAGTTCTTAATCCCAAACTCATACTGCAGAAATATAAAAATGCGATGTCAGTGATGGATGCTTGAGAAATTGGTAGTGGAGAATGTGGAACTGCATAGCTTGCTTACTTACCGTACTCCAGGCAAAGAAAGCTAGTTGAAACGCATTCTGTAAATTGGCAAACAGGTTTCGTTTTGTTTTTTTTTTTCAGATATTTTTTTGTTGTAAGAAGGAAGTAAAATAGATCGTGAAGGTATGTATGGTACCGTGAAAAGGACTAAGTGAACGAGGAAGAGAATGAAACGTGGACGACCGAACCAGAAGAGATGATCACCGGGCTGAACAAGCGGAATGCCTTTCACTATCTCTCCTTTCTCTTGGATTAGAAGTCCCAGTTTTGTTATTATCACTTGAAGTTTTGTTCCAACTATAAGTATCACCTGCAGTTTGTTTTATACATCGGTTCTTGTAAAAAAACTGAAACCAAAAGAAAACGTATCTTCGTATAATGTTTTGTTGCTTACTACTAAGGGAATGAATGGTTGCCAGAGGTAAGAATTCAATCCTGTTTATAAGAAAAACAGAGCAAATATATTGGTTTTTGATTTTTGTATAACAGATACGAGATATCGATGTATCAATGATTTGGAAATGAGTGTTACCGTGTGTGGTGGTCAGGAGGAATAGCACGGCGACAAACCAGATCACAGGACTATAAGATATAAAACATCAGACTAAGAAGTAATCAGTTAACTGATTTGAGTTTGTTAAGAACTACTAATCAGTAGTCACCATACCTGATTTCCACAATGGTTTTGAAATCTTCTTCTAATGATCTCTGAATGTACTTCCGGAAATCGAACCTCGCATCACTTCCAGGAGCCAAATGGGCCTGAAGAAGATGTATTTTCGCAATGCCGTAAGAAATGTCTTGAGAGAGAAGCTTTTTCAAACAATGGAGAACACACTAAAATTCAAAAAGATTTTTTCCATGATGAAACCATGTCGCAGTGTTAAGTAATCAACTTTGGTTACAGATCCAAAGAACTGTCTGAAGAAACATGCAATCCAAAGCGTAATAGTCGATTTGCTCCAGAAGTTCAGATGTCTACGCCCGAAAGATGTATCCCTCGCAAACCTAAACCTCTCAGGATCTGCATTACATTTGAAAACATGCCTTGTTAAAGCTTCACATTCAGTTTCATTTCCAAGCTCGTACATATATAAAGATACCATGTGAATACTGATACTCGATTGTCTTTGTCTCCTCTTCCCACCTCTTCCACCTTCTCATCTGAGGTTACATAAAGAAACAAAAGAAAACAATCTTTAACGAAAAGAAGCAAGATCTCAGGCGATTTTGACCACAGTGTCGATGTAATATAAAAGAATGTACCTTGGTCTTTCCCAAAGCATATGTAACAATGCAGTAGATAACATGACAAACAGCAAGAACGAATATAAATATATGCAGCTGATGCATCCCATAAGACGATACAAAAGCGACTTTTCCCTGGACAAAAACATTAAGAATCATCTGTCAATAACTGAAGAAGGGTAATGCATTAATGGGTTTTAAATAATTTTTTTTTTAAAATGAGTCTTTACCTTCTCTGCACATTTGTCATAGCCTTTGGTAGCCAAACTCCTCCGAGGAATGAAAGATTCGACTAATTCAAGAAGCTTTCGACCAGAGTTTTCTTCATCCCCTTCGTCATTTCCAGTATCTTTTTTCTTCGGTGGATACTCTCCCAACTCTTCGGATTTACTGCAAGGGCGCATTGATGCTGCGATGCTCTCCGAGATGCAAATTTGTGAGATATAGTTTTGTCCAATTGTTAGCAGTAGTGATATGAATCCCATCAGCATAAGCTCTGCAAGTTTTACATTTGATAAATACACACAAAAGATGATGACTAAGCTCTATATTTAAATAACTCTTTGGGAGGGAAATAATATATTTTAATCTAATATTCAGAGCTTTTTTTACCTGCTTTCACCTTTTCAAGAGCTTCATACAGAGCTTTTTTATTCTTCCTTTTAAAACACTGTTATAAGTAGATGGATAAACAGAGCATGGATTATGTTTAGTATTAGAAACAGAGCATCACTATGAAACCACCAAACACACACACACACAAAAAAACGTAAACCCCTTTTAGATTTTGGCAGTTTCGAACATAAATTACTTTAAATCTTTGAGATCAACTTTGAATTTTGGGATGATGAAGGATTAAACAGGCTCAGAAACAGAGCAAACGAAGAAGAGACAGAGAATCAATAAGGACTGAACTGAAACAGAAACAGAGCAAAAAGAAAGACTAAACTGAAACAGAAACAGAGCAAAAAGAAGAAACAGAGAAGCAAGAACCACTAAACTGACACTAAACTGACAGAGAAACAAGATTCAAGAAGAAGGAGAAAGAAGTTAAAAAGGGGACTTACGGTTCCTAATTTGTGAATCAGTTTCTCAATGACAATGGAAATGAGAAGCAAGAAGAAGCAAACCACCGCGACCGCCCACGTGGAAGTCTGCTGTAGCGTTCTTTCATCCACTTTATCAGCCATTAGAGCTCACAGAACAACCTCAAGCTAAAAGGCTTTCCTTTGGAAAGTTTTCTCCACGTAAATACTATCTAATATAGTATAGTTTCCGAAGAATTTAAAATTAAGAAACGCATTTTTATATTATTCCTTTTGTATGTCCTCTTCTTTCTTTTAGTTTCTTTGTTTATTTGCAATCATAAAAATACGTCTTTATGTCATAATATAAACAGAGAGACGAATTAAGGTGAAAGAAGACGACCGGCGAGTAGTTATTTTTAGGGAAATTCAAAGTTTTTGACTTTGAAACCAATATTATGACTTTATCAATAACATCCCGTGTGAATTGTTGAGTTCTTCATTAATGTTTCAGACTTTATGTATAACTTCTCCTTCTGCATCTGTTTCGTTTGTTCTGACTGTGAATTTATTATTCACATCGTGATGTAATCGAAAAGAAAAAGATTATATAAAGTTGCCGACAAAAAAAGATTACTCAAAAGTGCTGTAAAATCTGAAAATGTTCGGAATTCATAAATTATTTTCACATATTAACGAAAACTCAGAAATGGCTGACCAGTTTTGTAGACATAGCTACAGTAGCTAATCATAATTATCAAGATCAGTCCTTGAGATATATATTTAAAGTTATACACAATTTGTATAAGAAACTATAATCTTTTAATATTATAGATATTATAAAATTTGTGTATATTAAATTTTAAATTTTGAAAGTTAACCTTAATGTTTTATTGGGTTATATTAATCATATTTAGAAGTAGAGGTCTTCTACGACAAAAACAACCAAAAACAAAAGAAAAAATGATTGCTCGATACGTGGAGTATTGACTACCACATAGCTAGCAATGTAGATTAAATAATGTATATCTAGCTACATGAAATATATGTTATGCATAACATCATCTTCAACTTAATGATGTTATGTAGTTAACATCACAAGCTGAATTTTATTAATCCAAAAAGTGACATGGACGTTAGAAACGTTACTCCTATCAATTTTATGTTTGATTAATTAAAATCCGACCCATCCGACCATAATTTAACTATAATTTGACCCGTTGCGACAAATTTGAAAATCAGAAAATCAGTATTTTGATTCAAATCAGTGAGAGAGAATGGAAATTCAAAATCATGTGGGGTTATTGACAAAAATCGAGAGAGAAATTAATCAACCTTGAAATTGATTAACCCTTGTTCAAAAACTCGGTTAACTCGTCCGCCTAATCGGCGAGTATATGTGAAGCGGCACTCTACCGTGGCGAATCAACCATAATCGGCCATAAAATCGGAACCTTGAAGAAATCTCGTTTTTGTTTCGTTTTTGTTGAAAATCGATGTACTTTAGTTAGATTTATGTATATTACAGAGGATTATATGAGAAAATGACAAAAAACTGTGAAAAAAATGGAGGCACATGAATTTGCAGGTTAAACTCACAGGGAAAAAGGTTGGGGATGACTCATTGAATTACCGTTTTACCCTTCATTAAAAGAAAAAAATAAAAATAAAAATAAAACTAAAAAGATGGATCCATAGGTCGAACGCGGGTCCGCTCAACCCAAGAATGTCTACTTAGCCACTTGAGCCAACGCATTTCATTGTATTACTTGTGGAACATTTATATATATACATAAAAGAAAGAAAAACTAATCTCCGATTAATCTACGATTAATCCCCGATTTTTTTATAACTCGCTAGGCCCATGTCTACCGCACGGATAGCGCCTAGCGAGTTTCCGAACAGGGTGATTAACTCATCTCTCGATTTTGGTCAATAACCCGCACCCCCAACAATTTCACAAATTCATTTATCTCTTACCAATTTTATTTGGAAGCCTAATTTTTTAGAATTTTCCTTTTTGTCGCACAGAAAAACGACGTCTCCGATATTTTTTTAAAAAAAAATTGGGCCGATTTTAAATTTGTGGTCAATTTTCATGTTGTTTTATTAGGTTGGATCGGGTCAAATTCTAGTAAAATTACAGTCAGGTGGATCATGTTTTAATTGATCGACGAGAGAATTGAACGGAGTTAACATTCGCAACATCCACGTCACTTTTTAGATTAATAAAATTAAGTTTATGATGTTAACTACATAATATCATTAAATTGATAGATGTTGTCATATATAACATATATTTCATGTAATTAAGTATATATTAGTTCTGCATGAATATCCAGGTGATGGTCAATATTTCATGTGACCAGCAATTATTTCCAAAACAAAAAGAAGCAAAGAACCTAAATCTCCCGTTTTTTTTGACAGAGCCGGTAGGCTTCAGTAGTACATAACAAAATTTCTAAAGATGAAAAATCTGTTTTTTTAAATAAAAAAAAATTGAAGACAGATTGAAAATGTGTTCGAAAGATACTTTCAGACTTCATCAACCAATGGTTTTCTTAAGTAATAACGGTCGTTGCTACCTAACAATTATTTGAAAAGGTCAAGGTGATCAATGCTAACCTAGGTCAAGGCATTAAATAAACATTTATGGAAAATGTGGATTTTTTCTTCTTCTGAAAATGTCCAATCAGGTTATTATAGAGATGTTGACAAAAAAAAAATTAGTTTTAGAGACTGAAAACAAACCCAATTTTTTATCCCTTATATATTAAAGGAAAAATATTACAATAAATGCGTTTACACTATAATAAACACATGTCAATCTCAGAACAATTTGAAAATGATTATGCTGACGTGTTACATGTAGAAAACTTCTCGTCAAAACTCTACATAAATATGTTTACATTATATATTTTACGGGTTTTTTCAATATAAAATTCTATACAGGATTCCATGGGTTATACAAAAGTTCCACGTAAAAAACCAATTTATAAGAAACTAATTGACATGTTTTCTCTTTCATAAACCTTTCAAACTCGCTTATACAATATACTTTAGTGTTTTTTTATCAAATACTAAACGCACATACAATTTCGCGAAGGAAGGATAGAGTGAAGTAATATAGAGAAATAGAGAAAACAAACTTCGGGTGAAGGATTCGAAAGGATCAGGTGAAGATTCCGAATTTTGCGAACGAAACTCCAAACCTCTTTCAATTGTCGGTTAGTGATGGTAAATACATAACTATTTTTTTGGTTACGAATGTGTGTACACGTTTTAGAATCTTAGGTTTTTTCTTTTTTGGCAGACCCAACTGTAAATATTTGTTGCCATAAATGATTAATGTTAAAAACTGATTGAGCCAGATACAACACCAAACACCAAAAAAATAAAATGCAGCGAACCCAATTAGATATATATTATTTTTATTGTTTACAGATACAATTTGATTTTATTTATATGAAAATATTCACTAATGTCTATGTCTATTTTATTTTTAATTAATTTTATTTTAAGAATTTTATTTTTTATGTGTTATTTTGAACAAAAATATCTTTTAATAGTCTCTCTGTCCCATTTTAAGTGGTGTTTTAGGGTTTTTATTTTGTCCCATTTTAAGTGATGTTCTCACAAATCTAGATAGAATTTATTGTTATTTTAAAATTTTGACCAATTACAAAATACTACCTCTTTTTTTTATTGGTTGAATTAGTTGAATTTAATACTAATGCATAAAAATTTGTATTTTCTTAATATTTGTGCAAAAACCTTAAACACCACTTATAGTGGGACAGAGAGAGTATTAATTAACAGTATCTTTATATATTTATCAACCACCTTTAGTGGGAGTTATTGGTTGTAGTATTTTAATGAATTTAGGATTCATTTTTGGATTTAGAATTTTTGATAAATCCATTGATTTTAAAATCAAATAAGTAGATTTCAGAATCAATGATATAGATTTCAAAATCAAAATAACTGGATTATCATAAATCTATCAAATGGATTTACAGTAACTTCAGTTTAAATAATAAAATAAATATAAAAACTATAATATGTGTAAAAGCATTTTGTATATCATGATAACATAAAATCTGCCCACATATTTATAGCTATTGTTGCTCTCACTTGATTGGTATGTTCTCTTTGTTGATCTTGAGTTATATGAATGTCTTCACCGTTGTTATTAACTTCTTCAAGTTCTTCTACTTCATCAAAATCTTTTTCTTCAGGAAAAGTATCTGTTGGACAGAACTTTCGAAGGAAATTTTGTAAACCAGCACATGCAAGTACAATCTCTGTTTGTG
Source organism: Brassica juncea (assembly GCA_018703725.1). Taxonomy (NCBI): domain Eukaryota; kingdom Viridiplantae; phylum Streptophyta; class Magnoliopsida; order Brassicales; family Brassicaceae; genus Brassica; species Brassica juncea. Next base: position 60,664,840 of record CM031936.1, on the reverse strand, counting down.
TCTTATAAGGAAAAGGGGGTGCAAACTTAAATATCAGAAATCAAGATTTGAATATACCAAAAATTCTCTCGATAACATTCCTCAAGAAAGTATGATGATGATTGAACAACTCTTTGTCACTTTGTGGAGTAGAATCTTGACCAGAAAACTCTTGTAGGTGGTATCGAACACCACGATATGGAGCCAAAAAATTGCGACGATTTGCGAAACCGCAATCAACCAGATAAAATTTTCCTGATATTTAAAAATAAATACTTATTTCTGAAAAAATTATCAAGGATTACAATATATATAATACATATTTATATGTACCTTCTGGAACTGGTAGTCGATTTGTGTTCTTTGTTAAAGCATCATTTAATACTTTTGAATCATGAGCTGAACCTTCCCATCCACTAAGTATGTATATGAAGTCAAGATCAAAATTACATGCAGCCAACACATTTTGCGATATATCTCCTTTTCTATTGCGGAAAGAAGCTGCTTCTTTTTTTTTGTACCATTGCAATTATATATAATAGAGAGATTATATATAAATTATGTGATGGACCATTGCGGTAGAAAATAGAAAACTTGCGCAAGGAAAATGTATAATGGAAAACTTCGAAAAAAAGAAGAAAACTTTCAAAAGTGTGAGTGCTTAAAATGGAAAACTTTCGAGCACTGCCGTTTAACAAAAGTCTTGTATCTTTGTGAGTTTTTGTTATAACCTATGTATACATATACAAATTGGTGCCAAATAGTTATTAGGAAAACCAATAATACATATCTATCAAAATATCAAAGGTCAACTCAATATTTGCTCATTTGTATTTTTAACTTAAAATCACTAATAAATCCATCCAAATCCAATTTTAAATCAAATCCTTACATAAATCATTATTATTGAATAACGCCTGATTTTAAAATCTATTTTGAAATCATAAAACCAATAACAATGGATTTGAATTTAGATTTTAAAATCATAGAACCAATAACAATGAATTTGAATATAGATTCTAAAATCACATAACCAATAACACTAGATTGACTTGTATTTTCAAATCCATTAAAATACATAAACCAATAACACCCTCTTATATAGTTTTACATACACATACATATACACATTGACGTGAGCATCTATATAACTAAAAATTCACCACAAGTGTAGTATCTAATTCTCCTAGAAGTTGAAATATTATTTTTCTTAATGCTTCTTTCATTATCGATCAAATTGTAATAAAACTATGTGTCATAATAATTTATTTTCTTTTTCTTCAACTATTATCCGTTTAGAAACTAAAATATGAAACCATTGGTTCGACATCAGAACTATCTAAAAATCATATAATATGAAACCAAATAAATAATAATAATTTTTGGTTATCACCGGAAAACAAAAAACAAAAACATCAAACATTTTAACAAAACAAACAAAAATAAATACTGATTTAGAATGATAGTTATATTTTAGGAATTATCACTTGGCTAATCTTTAAGTGAAGGTGAAGTCTACGGAATTATCTTATCTATAGGTATGCAAATAAGCCGTAAATAAAGGCTACATTTGTGTACATATTTAGGAACAATGTAATGTAGTTTCGTGCAGTAGATGGATCGAATTTAAAATATGTTAGTGTCTGAAACCCGTTCCTTTACCAATAAATTTTGGTTGGTTATTTTGCTAATTCTAATAGATAAATAAAATTTACTTGTTATTTATTTTTGTTTAGTTATTTGGGAACCATATTTTAAATCTATTAGAATGGATCACTAGCTACATTCACTTTAGAATATTAATCGAACGATATCATGGTTTGTGCCCAAAGTTCGAAACTAATCGATAAAATGAAGCAAACCACACTGTGAAAAAAAGACGCTCATTTTCCCTCTCGCGACCAAAAGAAGAAGCGGGCAGAAATAAACCCTAGCTCTGGCCTGCCTCCGTGGTGGTGCCGGAGGCATCTCCTTCCCCCCCCCCCCCCCTTCGTCCTCTTTTTCTTTTTGCTATCTTCCTCCTCTGTCAACCGTAGTTCTTTTTGCTATCCTCTTCCTCTGTCAACCCTAGTTGATATACAACCTTCTCTGAACCGTTTTGAGTTCTCGCGAATCTCCGATTTGTTCAGCGGTGGCAGTTACCAGCGTCTTCTGGAGAGGCGGTCAGACTTACGGTGTGTCTGAGGAGAGGATAGTCGGCTTTTAGGACTGAAGAATATGCCAGATCTAGTTTTCACTTTTCAGGTCTACGGTGAGAGCTTCATGGCGTTGGCGCGTGGGTCGGTCGGACGTCTTCCATGTCTCGAATCTAACTTCTGGTGAGATGGTGAGACGGATGGAGAAGAAATATGATGTGCAGTGGATGAAGGATTGCTTTCTGGTTCTCGGGGACAACACGCTCCAAGATTCATATTGACGGAGTAGTCAACCAGAGATGTAGTCTTGGCCGGTGAAGTGTGGCGGAGTCATACATCCCAGCACCGGTGACTGGATTCTTCCCGGTGGTATGAGTTATGCATCTTCTGTAGCTGCGACTTGGTGTACCGGTCATGCTTAGGGATGTCAGGGTTCGACTTTCAGTCCGGATGGTTCGGTCCGGTTTATGGCTATGAATTGAGGCAAGGGTTGAGTCCGGATATGGGTCAAGTCCAGAATGCGTTGTTTGGCGATGAAGCTGTTGGTACACGGACTGAACTCAAATCTTGTAAAGACCAATAGCTTGTACTTTAGATAGAATCTTGTTTTGGTTCATTGTTCGGTTGTATGTACCTTTGTTTTCGTATTGTGTGGTCGAAGTAGGGGTTAAGAGACGGTTTCTCTCGGGTTAGGGGAGGAATTCGTTTCACTGTGGTGTAAAATATACCGATGAATTAGATTGGGTAGTTTAGGATCCGATTCAGTGTTCTTAGGAGTTACTAGATCTTGTCGGGGTTTAAAATCTCTTGAGGTTGTAATCATGTATTCACATGGCTAATAAAAAGTTTATGTTGAGTTTAAAAAAAAAAATCGATAAAATGAAGCTAATCGATAAAATGAAACTGATAAAAAAAATAATGGTACAGAGCGGGCCAAGCCCTGCCGTTTATTTCTTCTTTAAAAGGCCTATATCCAAGCCTGCCGCGTTCTCCAAGTTAGCGTATGTAATACATGCATCTCTTTTTTTTGGCCAACATTATATGCATCTCTAAAACTAGGATTCCTGCCCTAACAAATAAACTGCCGCCGCAAAAACCTTCTGTTATCTGAATTGTTTCCCAACCGAATCAGGTATGTCACCTTTTTCTCTGCTCTCGTGATTGTGATGATTTGAGGCTGAGAATCTTGGCGTTTATAGTCTTCTGCATACTTTTTCTTGTTATTTATCTTGGTGTTTATATAGCCTTCTGTTTTTATTTCGATGAAGAGTACTTTAGTATTTCTCCATTGCATCAGACTTCGTTTTTCGGTTTAAATACTTGATTTTGATTGGTTTTGAAGAAGATTCCGTACATTTTGTTTTGAAACTTTGAGACAAGCACATCTCTTGATAGAGATTGTTCTAATATATTATTGTATGGCTTTATTATATTCTTTTTAGTAAACTAGTATTGAAACAAAACATTCTTTTGATAAACTAAATTTATAAAACTGACATGGTTTTGATTTTTTTATGTCAACATTAATTTTTGTTTTTAGCAAAAAAAAAAAAAAAACATTAATGTTTGTTTTGTTTTGAATTTACAGCTGATATAAACATTGAACACTAATACATTTTATAGTAGAACACCTTAACCGTTGTTTGTATATTCACAGTGGTGTAGATAAAGAAGTTTACATGTATATTATATATTCTGATAATTAATGGGGTGGTTTAGAATAAACTAATGGATTAACACGCACAACAACCATCTAATTTTGGACTATTCCAATGTATATTCCAAATTTTAAACTTCTTATTAAATCTAGCTTTTGATTTGAAGAAAAAATCATCTACATGTTCTTGCCAATATGTTAATGATTATTAAAGTTTCTCTCTGCTTCGGTTACATTAAAACTGTGTTTTTTGTACATAATCACGGTTTTATTATGGATCTTTTTTTCAAAGTAATTCAATTTGTGTTATAATTTTAACGCTGCAGTTCTTCAAACACAAAATGTCTCAAACCAACCTACCTTTTAAAGATGGTCAAACTGTTGAAGTAAGATCCTTTGAACATGGATTTCGTGGAGCTTGGTTTCGATGCAAGGTAATGTAAATTGACTCTGTTTCTTTAGGGAACTAACCTTGAAATATATCAAATAGGCATATTTAATGTCTCAGCATTTAAAAATACCAGTTCTATCATTGACACTCCGTTTCATGAAATTCACTTTTGTGAAAAGCTGAAGTAGATGAGCCTGTATGAGAATCAAAAGGTCTTCCAGAAGGCCCTCACTCCAATTGTTGCATCAATCTTTAGAGTTTGCCTCTAGTATTGAACCCCTTTCAGTGCACTGGCTTCTAGTACAATACAATATATATTATCAGGTTGTAAACGGCTCATATTGTTGTACAATAATATTAACAGCCTTGTGTTATTTCTTTAATGGTTAATTAGATAGTAAGGATATACAAAGTGGAGGGGAAATTGTACTACAGCTTGAAGTATCTTGATTACGAAAACGAAGGTGAGTTTTTATCTTCCATTGCACATTTTATTTTTGTTTAACTAATATCATGTTACCTTGACAATGTTGCAATGGCTGTGCGTGAATTTAATCTTGAAAATTTCATACGCTTCAGAGATACATGAGCAACAAGTCTTTCAACGGTTTGAAGATGAGGAGAAAGAGTTTTTAATGGTTCGACCCTCATACCCATCAGTCCATAAAATCAAGGCTGACCAAGAACCTCTTGACGTCGCTCGTGGCTCTTGGAAAGTAGGAGGCTTTGTTGATTGGCATAAAGATGATTGTTACTGGTCTGGAACGGTTTCGGCAATCAAGAATAATGGTGCATTAAAGGTAGATAAAAATCAGTTTGATGCTGTGAATTTCTTTTTCTTATAGTTATTTAGTCCATTCTCTACTGCTTGTCCTTAGGTAGGAGGAGCGTGAAAGTGAAGTCATATGATTTTTGAAGCTTTTATTCTTCAGTAAAAAATCGTTTATCTATTTTAAAGGTTGAACTGTATCCTCCACCACGTGGTGAAGGAGACACTTGCAACGCTTTGAGCAAAGACTTACGTCCATCACTGGAATGGTCACTTGAAGATGGCTGGACATCGCCTTCTACGGTTAGTTTGTGTTCTGATATGTGATTTCGAAGTTTTTTGTTAGATTTGTCCATTATCTTTGTTGATTCTTAATGGTCAGTTCAGATTAGGATATTTGCACATGATTGGTTAAGTATATTATGATTGATTGTGTTTCTTGTTCTTTTGATATACAATAAAACTGCTGGGTCTTGAGTATGAATACCACTAGTTGGACTTGGGTATCCTCATGTGACATATTTGCTTATTTTGTTTGGTCACGTGTTTATGTTGTTGTAGGATGGGAGACAAGGCAATGTGCTCGGCTCGTGAAACGTAAGAATGAAAGTTAGGCTTTCTACTTTATGAGTATTATCTAATGGTTGTTTTCTTTCAGAGCTCAGTTTACTTTCTTTCACACTTTGTGGAAACTACGACTACTGTATATAACTCATTTTAACATAAGATAAGAACCCTAATTTCTAAAATTTATCAACAGTAGTTTTTGGTCGTCAAACATTTGATCGATAAAATCCTAAATGAAAAGTTTGGTACACAATCCATTAAACTGAGGCCCAAATAAAATATTAGCTTCGCCCATCATTAACACGACTATAACAAGCACAAACGACAGCCTTAGGTGAAGCATCACCTCTACGACTGAAGAAAGAGTTTCTTTTTGGACTGGACGTTTACAATCCTTTTCAGCTCATTCCCATGTAACACTACTATGAAGTGGCGATAATTATCAGTCTCTCATTTTCTCTTTTCTTATATCCAATCTTTCATGTTTAAAAAGTTCACGCCAAGGTTCACAAGAAGGATACTTCCTCTTTCACTTGACCAAGACCAATTTAGCAGTTAGTCATATCAAAAAAGGCGTTGGTTTGCTGGATTTAACCCTTCCAAATGAGCAATATTGTGATCATGATGTGCTGCCAATAGAGGTAATGATGTTTAGTTCAGCAAATATAGCTGCAAATGCAGGTAGTGCACTATAGCTAAATAAACATGCCTTGTTGAACACAGATCATAGCCAACACCTTACTGGTGGTATCATGAACATAACTACATAAGGCTGCAGTTGAGCAATAATCGCATTAAAAAACATGATCCTCTTCGAATAACCCTACTTCACTCTCAAACTTTTGACTTTTTAAGCAGTAAAATACAATATTTTCATTTTGAAAATCTTGTTTCTGACAACGCTCTTTTTCCATCTATGAGTGAATTCTTGGGCGTGCTTTGCATTTGAACAACCACAAGGACCACAACGTATAAGACTTCTCTTTTGCTGTAATTTGTTCTCTAGAAGAATTCTTCAACAACTAAAAGATCACTTTTGACCAGAGCAAATCAAGAAACAAACACTTCTGACTTACCAGTTCTTGAATTTACTTTCCATCCACTTGCTTCTTGTACCAACTGAGAGAACCTCCCTGAGAGTATAAAGACATCCATCCTATTCTAATGCTGCCTATAATTAAGATTTTTTTACTCTCAGAGACATCCATACAAAAATTCTTCAATCACACCAAACTTAAGAAATTTTTAAAACAAAAACAAACCACATGGCGGTAAGATTTCTGCTCTCCGATTCGGTCAAAATACATTTTAAAATAAAAAGTCAAAACCCGAAACGCAAGAGAATGCTCAAACGTCAAAAGAACCAACATCAAAAGAACAAGTACCAACAGAGAAAGAAACTCTGAAAAATAACAAATACGAAAAAGAAATTTCATGTTTGAATGGGATTTGGAACACAAAAATCTAAGCCTTGACTCTACCATAGAACTTGGCCTTCTCTTCAGCAGTCTGGAAACGACCGTGTCCACCATTGGAAGAAGTGTCGATGAACTTAAGATTTATCTCCTCCAACGCAACCCTAGAAGTCTGCTTCAACAATGTCTGTCTCAAAGTCACCACACGTTTCTTCGGTCCCACGCAACATCCCTTGATCAACAAATAATCATCCTTCACTATCCCATAGTGCGGGAACCCTCCCATCGGTGTGATCTCCTTCTCGGTTCTGCGAAAGATAAACAGAAAATGAGCACAAGTCAAGTTCCCTTACACAGCAGATGATCAAAACATAACGAGAATGCTTGTTTTTATTACCTGTCGAATTCAGTCATGGCCGTGTGAGTCTCTTGGCCAACTTTACCAAGCCTGTAAATTTTCTTGTTCATCTCGGTACGGTGGTGGTACCCGTTTTGCCCAGCTCTAGCCACTGTGTAGGAGACTCTAGCAGGGTGCCAAGCTCCAATGCAAGCCACCTTGCGGAGTCCACGATGAGTCTTCCTTGGAAGACGGGTCACACCCCATCTTGTAACAACACCTTCATAACCTTTTCCTTTAGTGACACCGATGATATCAATCATCTCATCTTTCTGGAAGATGGCATCAACAGGGACTTGCTTCTCGAATAGACTGTAGGCATAGTCAACCTTCTTTGCTACATCTCCACCATTGACCTGAATCTCATTCAGATGAGCCTTCTTCTGCTTAAGCCCTTTCATCTTCCTTATCTAATGCATACATCAGAAACAAATTAACCAAATGACACAGATGGAGTTACTATCTATATAGAGAAAGATAGAATACCTGAGTGTGAGCAAGAACTCTGATGACAGTGCAGTACTTCTTCATCTTCTCCAGTTGGCTTTGAATGTCTTTTCTACCTTCTTCGGTTTCATGCTTCTTTGAGTATTTGGTGAAAGCCTTCTTCTTAGACTTGGCCCAGTTCTTGTAGAACCTCCTCCTTACTTCTTCGCTCAAATGCTGAGCCCACACAGTGCTTAGAGCGCGCAGACCACGGGGTGTCTTCACATACCCAACCACACCAACAACCACCATTGGAGGTGTCTCAATCACAGTCACAGCTTCACATGTTTCCTTCTTGTGGAGCTCTGGCAATCACATTCAAAAGAGATCAGCACATGAAACACACTTTCAAATAAATGATGTGGAGTAATAAGAGAAGGGAGTGAGAGAACACACTTGATCCAGGTTTTTCAACTTCCCTGACAATGTGAGTCATCCCAGCTTTGTATCCCAAGAAGGAAGTGAGTCTGCAAGGCTTAGTAGGATCATCCTTAGGGAATGCCTTCACTGAAAACAAGAACTAGGAAGGTCAGATGAAAACTACACAAGCCATACTAAATTAAAATGATTTGGTATCATTTGCGAGACACCAAAACCAAAAAATAAATGTTTATATTCATAATTTTAAAGCTTGGTTCATCATTCTAAGTACCTTTTCCACGTTGTCTGTTAGCCCTTTTCCTTGGAAGGAAACCCAAAGAACCGTGTCTTGGATGCTCAAACTTTCTGTGAGACATACTCTCTACTCGATATAAACACTGCCAAAATAAGATATCTTTAACACTAAGATTATAAACTAGCGTTAACAAACCAAAGCAAAAACAGAAATCGGATATGTAAATATACCTATCAGCTCTTAAGAAAGAGAAACACAAGATCTACCGGACCATAAGTGATTCATACAACAGACCAATGAACCCCAAAATAAATTTCAGATTTGTACCAATAGATAAAACCATATAACCAACAATATATATATACAATAATTGATTATGAAATGAAATCACAACACTCATTAAATATATCAAACCAAAGAACAGATGTAAAAAGTTGATTCATCTCTAAAGACAGAGAAACAAAAAAATCTAAAGTGATTCAGACAACAAAACCAGTAACAAGAAGAATAACTAGGCTCAAGATTATCAGTGTGCAATAACAGATTACGAAACAAATCATGAACACCAGGAAAAGAAGACACCAAAGTATACTCTCATGACTTGTGTTAAAATGATACGAAATGTTCCCCCGGATCAAAGGCCTATGGCATCATAGAGATAGCCAAATCTCAAGCTCATTATAATGTGTTTCTCACCCAGAAAGCCATTGAAAATGGTTTCCAGCAAAACAGAGCAGATAAGAGATTCCAGCCTTGATTGTAAGTGTTTCCAAGGGTTTTCATTCCGATCACAACCACAAGAACATTAGAACATACAGATGCGCTTATCAGCGTGAGCAAATCTTAAACATTACAAACATTTTCGGATTAAAAATCAGAGACGATGACATTTTAGGCAGCTAGAATGTGAAACTATGATAAGTAAAGACATAAATTTGCAGATAAGAGAGCAAAGCATCAATACTGTAAGCATATAATTAAAACGAAAATTGAATGAACGAAGATAACCAGAGGAGTAAGATAGTGTACCTTACGTCTTTGGCGGCGATAAGCGTAGAGAACTTTTTAGGTCGAGGTAAAGAGGTTGTTGGATGATGGTATTTATATGCTAAAGTTTAGGAACTAGGGCTTTTGCCGTTAGGGCAGTACCAAGATAAATATGGGCTTGGGCCGTAGATGTTTCAGATAAAACATCTGTATGGAAGTATAATGTTTAGGAAATCTACAAAATTAAAAGCAGAGCAGCATTAGTGGAAGTCTCTCTACAAGTCTCTCATACATAGTATTAAAAATAGTTAGATAAGAGAGAGATATGAATCGTGAGAGACGATTGGTTGCAGAGAGACTTTGAGCAATTTTCAAGGTACTCTTAGTGACTATGTGGAGAGTCAGCCGTGAAATTTTGGGGGGGAAAATTCCTTAAAAATACACAGACTGAATTTCTTTTGCTGAAATAATACACGAATTTTTTAGGCTTCCCGAAAAATACCCAAACTAATTTTGGTTGTTCATAAAATACATGAACTTTTGAATTTTGGAGGTTTCACACTTTGAGTTTAACGACGTTAATTCTGATTAACGGAACATTAAGACGCCGTTAGACGACGTTAACTCTGATTCGAAAGTTCATGTATTTTATGGACAATATAAATTAGTCTGTGTATTTTTCGGGAAACCTAAAAAGTTCGTGTATTTTTAAGCAAAATAAATTTAGTATATGTATTTTTAAGGAATTTTCTCTTTTTTTGCAACATCATATTTCTTTTATTCAAAATTTATTATAATCTGGTTTAGCAGTTTAGGTCTAGGCATTTTAGCAGGATTCAAAAACTTGAACCAGAGCTGACCCAAAAATATTTGGTCCAAAACCAAACCGAAAGTTTAGATATTTCGTATGATAGATTTCGACTAAATTTGATGGAGTTTGGATATTTCGTATCCTATTCATAGGCTAAATATCAGGATTTGATACGGATCCAAAAATTAAAAGTACTTATTGGATCCAAATATCGTAGATCCGAAAGACTTGGATCCAAAAAGAACCGATCTAAACCTGATCCAAAGACCCGAAAAAACATATCCTCTATCACATGATTTAGATCCGAAAATTACATATATTTTACACGTATTTTAACTATAGATCTGAACCAACCCCAGAAAAACCGGCTTCAACATGAACCCAAATAAATATATTCAAAAATTACATTTTTCGGTCAAACAAAAAAAAATGCAAAGTCTTTGTCACCTTAGTATATTCTGGAAAATTCCTTAAAAATACACATACTAAATTTTATTTGCTTAAAAAATACACGAACTTTTTAGGTTTCCCGAAAAATACACAGACTAATTTTGGTTGTCCATAAAATACATGAACTTTTGAATTAGAGTTAACGTCGTCTAACGGCGTCTTAATGTTCCGTTAATCAGAGTTAACGTCGTTAAAATCAAGGTCTGAAACCTCCAAAATTCAAAAGTTCATGTATTTTATGAACAACTAAAATTAGTTTGTGTATTTTTCGGGAAGCCTAAAAAGTTCGTGTATTATTTCAGCAAAAGAAATTCAGTCTGTGTATTTTTAAGGAATTTTCCCATTTTGGGGACATGAAACCATCTTAATGTAAAATTTCTTTTTTACGAGTTTAGGGGTCTAAATTTTTTTTTTTGGACTTGTTGCAAATGTTTCACTAAGCATGGCTCAATACCGGCCCTGGCTACGTGTTCTCTTTTCATTGGATAAAAAAATTGTTTTAAAACTTAACAACAAAAATAAAATATTGCTGATGTTTGTTGCTTAACGAGAGACCTCCGGGTTAACCGCGGTGAATCATTGCCCTTTAGACCATCTCCTCTATCTTTTTTGGGGTTTAGGAAGTGCTTATATTAGGATCAATATTGCTGATGGTTGTTGCTGATTTGTGTTTCATTACTAGGCTTTGTTTGTCAAGCATTGAATTTTTGATGCTTAGGGTTCTTCTTAAACTTTTTTCCGGCTCTAAGCATCGGTTTGGCTCTCGAGCAAACTGGATTGCAAGATTAAACTTGTAATCAAACCATCATTATTTACTTAATGATATTTACAATTTAGCAAAAAAAAATATATATTTGTATTATATAAGTTGGAGACGTCTCTCAAATATTTTGTTGATGCTGATCTCTAAGATAGCTTCAGTCTCAGAGACTCCGACTCTCGTCTATACTATAAAAGCAGAAGAACATTTTTTAAATACCATTCTGTTTTGAAAATATTTAAAGATCAATGCTACTGTTTTATTTAAAACCTATGCTTTTAATTATTTTTATTATTCCAGAAAATTTATTTATTCACGATATGTATTGTCTTATTTCTCTATCATTTTCAGCTCAATAATTTAATCCTTTAAAAAAGTCTGATATCAAAACTATAGATACATACGTTTCGACTATATATATTATTTGTATTAACAATACTAAAGTAAACAATATGTTTGTCAATGCTTATGAACCATATGCTACACCATTGTGCTCCAACAACACTAACGATTCAACATGTTTTCAATGTTTTCAAATTGACATGGTAATATATATACATAAACCTTAATATGTTAGTATTTCGGAAGTATTCAAAATTATGAACTCCAAACAAATATGATCATAACCCAGTAAGCTATAATTTACAAAACTCTAAACCCCAAATCATTTTTATTTATTTTTCTGCTTATCTATTAAAAATAAACCAACAAACTACAAATATAGATAACTATTACATAAAAGTCGATATATCAAAATACCAATATATTTTTGATACTCAAATTTCTTATTATACTGATATCTTTATTGACTATGTAAAATACGGTTCGCTTTATCATTATAGTTGCAAATCGTTTTGCAAATCAATAACAAAATATAGAAACAAGAAAATCAGAAGTTTTGAGCATTTATATCAAATACACTAAATAAAAACTAGCGGCCAATCATTATAGGTACAAATCATATCAATAACAAAAAAAAACAACAAAATCAGAAGTTTTTAACAAACTGTCGAATATAATGATTCTAAAAATCTTATTTTCCATAATTAAATTAGTTCGATGCTCAAGATATGTGATAATGACAAAATATTCTCTAACTATATTGAATCAGTATAGTTAGCTTAAAAATAAATTGAATCAGAAATTGGTAATTTAAGCATTTATTAATATTTTTTATTTTTATCTATATTACTAAAACACAAGACCTTCACATATCGGTTAATATATATTTAAATAAAGGGATATAACATATTTTGAAGTTTAAATGGGATCTTAATTTACCATTTATCTTAAATGAGATGGGTTCGAATATGACAGATTTACCCATTTTAATATCACTAACAAAATATTTGATGTGTTTTTTATTAAATTTTCACAACACAAAATATTTCACGCTATAAAATCGTTGATCAAAATCTAGTCTATGTATTAAATATGAAAATCACATAAATTGTGATCAAAAATCAAAAGACAGAATCAACCGTATTGTAATTCTAGACTTGATTCTCACCTGCGCTAAACGCAAGATATATTTTGATAATTCTAATTATAAAATGTCTTTTGTCATTTTTGTATAATTATGAAAACATATATTTTAATATTGAATGTGTGTAATTTAAAATATAGTAAAAGTGTTATTTTACTTTTATTATATTTTAAATGTTTAGTTTTTTGTTTATTTTATATTTCTGATATATGCTGAAATTTTTTAGAATGTTAATTATATAAACTGTTGAACATATGAAGAGTAAATTAGTACAAATTTTAAAAATTTATTATAGCCCATATTATGCTTTAACATCTAGTACATGTTTTAAATTTGAAATCATAATTTTAAAATTATATATTATTTTAAAATTAAATAAAATTCTATTAAAACTTATGTGATCTAAGTTTAATGTGTATTTTATTTCTTTAAAATAAAAATAAAATCATGTGATTGAGATGATTTTGTAGATTTCTATTTAAAGATTACAAATTAATTTTTTGAACAACAAATGCTTATATTAAAATTAAACGTCCGATGGAATAAGCCGGCTACAACCGGAGAGATACTCGACGATAAGCTGATAAGTTAACATAACTAAAACATAACAAAAGATAGAGGTGGCTAAGGAGAGAAGAAATCCGTAGAAAATTTTCACTTGTAATCCTAAAGCCTGCGTTTAAAAGAACACAAAGAAGTCGAGATCAACGTTGAAGAACTCAACAAATGGATTTTGAGAGTAGTTGGAACCTGTCTCTGAAGATGCATGGATCTCCCGACATTGGAGTGAGGTGCGGAGAAACTGCCAGAGTAGAACTACACACAGGGTCGTCGACGGTACAGCCTCAGAAATTGAGGTCCATGTCTTTAAAGCGTAAGGAAGCCAATCTAGAAAAAAATACAAATTAAATATATATATATATATATATATATATGTGATTTTACAAATGTATAGTTAATAAGATTTCTTGTGATATATTTTCGTTAAGATTTTAATTTTGAAAGAAAAATTAAAATGTCTAATAAGTAAAATTTTGCTATATTAAATCCAAAATATTGATGGATGTATACATCTAAATGATTAATTAATATACTGATATACTTAGAATAATGAGATTTTCATTAAAGAATATGTAATTATATCTCATCGGTATATATAATTATCTGATTAACTATAACTTTTTGTAATGAACGTGTAATATATAGTTTAGAAATATGGTATATGCCTCAGTTTATATGTTAACACCATTAGAATATGATTTGTACTCTCGTGTGTACAATAAGACCATGTACAGTAGAAATTCTATAAATTAATACTCGATAAATTAATAAATTTCTCGAGTTCTAGGTTGGACCGGTTCAAAATATAACGCAGATCCATAAAATAATAAGATAATAAAATTTTAGAAAATTCTATGTAAATATATTATCCCATTAACTTATAAGATTTTTGTGTATTTAAAATATTTTTTCATTTAAATCAGTGCTTTTAAATTTGACTCAGACCCGCGATCAAACCGGTTAATTCGGTGATCCGATAGTTCGGTTTAGATTTTCAAAAAATATCCATATTTAAAACCTATAAAAATCACTAAAATCCAAGACTAATCGATTGAACCGATGGATGACCGATATATAATCCAATTTGACTTAAATTGTTATAATTTCATAATTTGTCACCTTTTAATCCAAGTTTTAAAGTTCAGTGTTTTACAATTTTATGATATTATGACGTTTCTACAGATTTTGATAGAGAAGATAATAGATATAAAATAATTAAAAACTATAAATATGTCTTGATCATAATACTCTTTTTATATAGTTTAATTACCTTTATTATAATATTTTGTGTAATTTATCTTGATAATAATTTGGTTCATAATATAATCAGTTTAAATTTGTTGTTTACAATTAGTGTTAAATATTTTTTCTTCTTAAATAAAATAAATAAATATTTTTCTTCAGATAATATATATTTTGAACATTTTTCATAATTATTTTTTGCTATTATATTTATTGTACAAAGTAGTTATTTTTAGTGTATAGTGTCTATATATATATATACGCAATGGCTTTTATTGAATTATTATGTTACTTAAATAAATTATGGTCAATCAAAATCAAAATGTTAACAAACAGAATTGAAATATATGGCATTTGTTCTCGTAATCATTATTGAACGAAAGGTATGGGTTCGTTGTTAATTTTTCAAACCATACCGGAATACCATATTCAAAACCAATTTATTATAACCCATCATTAGTACTTAGAAAATGTATTTAGATAAAAAATAGAATTCTAAATTAATAGAATATATATATATATATATGCGTTAAATTTTCAGTGACATTTTTTTTTAATAATATACCACATAACTAGAAAGTTATCTTTAAAAGATATTTCTGTGTTTTAATAAGGTAGATTGTTGATACTACTTTACACACTGATATGTTTAGCCATATTCCATATATATATATATATATACACACAAAAGACACATCACATGCTTATTGAATTTAATCAATCTCTAATTAGTGAACCAGGAGCTGATTTTTGAGAACTTCGATGATCCCCTCTAACTTTCTGCGAGACCTTGCCGCCTTGTGAGTTAGGAGACGGTGACCAGTGGCCGGAGGAAACCGCCATGTCCGTATGATGCATGAGACTCTCGAGAACCTCCACAACGGCAGGCATCTTAGGCCGGTCCTTAGGGTTAGGGCTCACACATTGCAAGGCGAGAAGAGCTGTATCCTTAGCCGCCTTGACAGAGTATTGACCAGCGAGCCTCTGGTCCATAACGCATCGGAGACGACGGCTGCTCGTTAGATAAGGCTTTGCCCAGTCAATGATGTTCTGCTGGTTTTTCGGCCTTGACTTTTCGGTGGCTCTTCTTCCAGTTAGGAGTTCAAGTAACACGACTCCGTAACTGTACACATCACTCTTTGTCGTTAAATGCCCTGAAAATATTGCTCACGTGCATTAGAGAATTAACCAAATCAAATGTATTATTTGTAATCCCATAAAATTAAATGCCTACTGGTTCAAATTTTTGAAACTTTCACATCTCTCTGTTTTACTTATTTAGTCATTTATCAAACCTCTATATAGCTATATAGTTTTTATTCAATATGAATGTTTAAATTTTAAATTTGACCAAATAAAAATTGTTGAAAAAGGTAAGAAACTTGTTTTGTATATAAAACCTGTTGAGACATATTCAGGAGCAGCATAACCATAGGTGCCCATGACTCGAGTTGTGACATGAGATTTGGATCCTTCTGGTCCCATAGTTGCCAAACCGAAATCTGATAGTTTCGCTGTACAATCCTGGAATTTTTAACAACTCACATCAAAATTAAGTAAATTTTTTTTGTTACAAAAATAAATATGTTAATTATAATATGTTGTCTTCTTTTTGTTTGGCAACATGTTGTGGAAAAGATTTATATTAAAATAAATGGCTAAAACTGTACCGAATCAAGTAGTATATTAGAAGTCTTGAAATCACGGTAAATTATTGGACTCTCTAAATCATGCAAAAACGCCAAACCCTTAGCAGCTGCGACAGCAATTTTCAGCCGCGTCGCCCAAGGCAGAGATATTGAAATCCCTGTTTATATAATTAGGATTAGAAAACAAAAAAAGACAGACTATTATAATAGCCACATATATGGTACGAGACTATGAAAATGATTTTTACGCTTGAAGAGGTGGTTTTCCAAGCTACCACGTGACATGAACTCGTAGATAAGGACTCGTTCTTCCTCCTCGCAGCAGTAACCGATAAGCTTGACAAGATTTGGGTGCTTTAGTTGTCCAAGGAGTATGACTTCAGACTGCATATGAAAATAAAACGTATAATATAAATCAAATATCACTATATATATTCTTAGAGATTAAATTTGGAAGATACGTGTACATATGCAATGTATAGAGTGTATCAAAGTGCTCTCACCAACTATTATATTCTGCTAACCAAAAAGATTCTTATACGTTCTACGTGACACCAAAAATAGAAAACGACAAGCTCATATGCGTACTTAATCCATAATATAAACAAACATATTTTTCCCTTGTAGTTTCATACCCTAAAGTACTAAAAGATAAGAATGTGAGTCCAAGGATATCTTTGACTTTGAAATACAAAAAAAAAACAAGAGGAGTGGTTCGTTTTTTTTTTTTCAGAATTGTATTCTTACGTAGCCTATTGTTCCAACTAAAATATGAGTAATTTATGTGTCATATGGAAAATAATCAAACACTAATAAGAGAACAGCGACAAAGTGAAAACAACTCAGTGATTAATCAGGCATGCTATTACTAGTAAACGTTCTTACAAGCCATTCACGATGTCCTTGAAGCCCTTCAATGTCCAGTAGCTTGACAGCAACAGGCTGAGCCTGGAGACTTTGTCGGAGATTCTCATCGATGTAACCTTTATAAACTTTACCGAACCCACCTTCTCCGAGAAGATAGTTCCGAGAGAAACAATGCGTGATCATTTTAAGTTCACACATCTGAAAATCCACTAAATCGGCTCCGAGAGCCTCTGCGAGATCTTCGTTGATCCTAGCCGAAGAAGAACGGCTTAGATCGGCAAAGGAGAGTCGCCGGAAAGAAGGCAGTGGTCCGAGATGGCTCCTGGAGAACTCTGATTTGGAAGGTCGGCAACGGCTTAAATTCCCCAAGACTGTTTGGTCATCGACGGAGCAACAGTTTCAGGCAAAGGGTTTCCATAGCGGTGAGGATTTGGTAGATGTTGTCGAGGAGTCTCTCATTGAGAAAGATGGTTTACCTAAATGTTTTGTGCATTAGACTTTCAAGGAGTCAAAGGTGGGTTGGGTCTTATTTATACATGTGAGATAGGGACTTTGCGTATCGGAAATGACTATATGAGACAGAGACTGTCTATATCAACAAGGGTAAAAAATACTACTATACTAGAAACCATTTGTCAACAAAACCATTAAATTAAGATGTCTAATAATCTTCGAAATATATTGCTTACGTACATATATTTAGTTTCCGTAGAAAGTAGGAAAATGTAAATATACTAACTTGTGTTAAAAAAAAAAGTAAATATACTAACTATCGTGTAGACTACACAACTATTTGTAAGTATGATTAGAGTAACAATGTTATATTATTAAAAATGTGAAATAGCGGTTTTTCTAGTTCTCAGTTAAGGATAATATAATATAAATGAAAGTAAAGATTAGGGGTGTTCTTTCTTTAACTGCCCTAATAACCACTCTACTTAAACTTGGGGTTTTGCGTCATGGTGTCTTCTCTTTTGACTCTTTACTGTGATAGAACGTGTGTTAAATTTGACTAGAAAACTATTTAGAAAGTTATTGGTTGGACTTTATCTCTATTCTTTAGTTTTATTTTTAAAAATTAAAGTTTATATCAAGTTTTTATTAATTTTTACCAATTATGTTTTAACTTTATTTTTAAACTACGGCAAAAAGAATTAGTGGATTTAAAATACAATACATATAACATAATATTAGATATTACGGATTTGAAGACCACGGACTTGTTTGGACGTTATAGTTGTAATGAAGATGTAGTGGATTTCTTATAGTAGTAAAAAAAATTGATTATGGAGTTTTTTTTTGTTGAAAAAAGTAAAACTCCTAATCGATACACTTTATCAAAACACTTTTAGCTCTGACAATTCCAGTTAGAAGATAAAGATATAATTACATTAATTTATACAAGGTACAGATGGTAGTATAGGATGATTTACGACAATCAGATGCTTAAGATACCTTCTTCATACATGACCGATTTTGTATTTTTCGGTCGGCGTATTGAGCAGCTATATGCAAAGTCCAAGAGAGAGTCATGGACAAGCTGTGAAGCATATCTTAAGGTACATAAAAGGTACTGCCGAATATGGACTTTTCTTTAGAAGAAACGGATAGATGGATAGTCATAATATTGGTGTTGACGATGGGAGAAGCACATCACGTTATATGTTCCATCTTGGAATTTCATCGATCATATGGACATTGTGCAAGCAACCCACCATATCACTCTCTTCATGTGAGGCGGAGTTCATGGCTGCAACGGTGGCTGCAAAGCCAGCGATCTGGTTAAAGAAGTTGATGGCTGAGGTCATGAACCACGGTAACAAGAAGATCATATTGAAGATAGACAACAAGTTAGCTATTGCTCTCACCAAGAATCCGGTGTTTCATGGTAGAAGCAAACACATACTCTCGAAGTACCATTTCATTCGCGAGTGTGTAGAAGATGATCACATAGAGGTTAACCACATACCGAGAGTGGAACAGAAAGCTGACATACTTACTAAGGGTCCGACTGGTTCAAACGCAGCGGTTGCGGTTGCGGCTGCGGGAGTTTGCGGATGCGGGTGATTGCGGTTTCAAGCGTTATGTTGCGTTTTCTATGACTGGCATAACGTTTGAAAATTGTTGCGTTTGCGGGATGTTTATGACTGGTTGATTATGAAATATTACAGCGGTTTAATAATAAATTACCAATATAAACATATTATAACATTATAAAAATATAAAAAACATATTATTGTTATAAAATATAATAATTATTAATATAATATGATTAATAATAATATTATGTTTATTTATTTAATTTTTTTAATTAGTTGAAAATTATAATTTTAATATATATTTTTGAATATTTATATTAAAAACTTTTAAAGAATATTTTTTTTTTCGTTTTATATATGTGTATATCTTTATAAATGTATATATATTAAGTTTTAGAAAATTATAATCATGAATAGATAGTTTAAAGTTTTTATAAAACAAATTATGACATTGATTGTGAATTTAAATTAATATATAAATTGTGTATATATTTTTATTTATAATATTTCCATTTTTGATTTTTAATTTTTAATTTTAAAATATTTAGAAAAAATAATTTTGTATTTTTGTATCCAACCGCAACCGCAACCGCCCGCAACCGCAAACGCTAGCTGGAACCAGCTTTTGATTTTAAAAGGTTCGGAGCGGTTTGAAGCGATTTGTAGCGGTTTGTATGATTGTTTTGAAACACTGTCAACCACTATCAACCGCAAAAGCTGCGTTTGCGGGTGGTAGCGGGGAAACCAGTCAAGCCCTAAACCATTGACAAGGATCAAGTTCAAAGAAATGCGTATGCTTATTGGAGTTCAAGAGATCAACAAATCGAAGTTCACGTTAGAATTATGGAGGAGAATGTTGAATAATTCAAATAACTTGAAGAGCAAGTTAACTCATTAAAAAGAAGTTTAGTGAGTTAAGGAAATAGGAAATATGTCAAGATAAGGATTTATGTTTCCATATTGTTATTAGGAAAAGATATAGCTTCGTCCTATATAAAGAGTCCTCAATGGAGAGATGTTTCATATAAGAATACATTGAGAGATTTAGTTTTGAGAAATTTATAAATCTAATAAGAAAGTTGTTTTATAATCTTTGTATTCTTATAGCTTTAATTGGTATCAGAACCAAGTTTGTGAAGACAAACATATTAAACACAAGCCCAAAGCAACAACATCAAACACAATGAAATGTCATTAACCAGGGTTCCTCTACAAGTGAATTAGTAGTATAAAAATGATTGTTACATAATAAGAATGTATTAAAATGGAAGAACAGGCAAAGTCTTAGGTAAATAGTAATCGTAGATGAACAGTAGATGTTAATAAGCAATAAACAAATTACTTTTATTTTTGATTTTGTTGTAAGTAAAATATGTTTAGTTTTCCTAGAAAGTTAGACCAATTTTATAACTATTGTATCCCTAATTGTAAAGAGAAAAAAAAAATTAAATTGTTTTGTTTATTTTCTATTCTAAATATTCCATAAACCAGTCTTCGTTGTTCTTCCATTTTTCATCTTTTCATCATTCTTCATTTAGTTAATCTTATATTTTAACATGGTTTCTAAGTTCATATAGAAATTGATAAAAACAAAAAAGTGCAAATAAGATTTGATCGCACATTTAGGGGTCAATACAAAATAACATAACCAATTACGTTATGTGAAATTTTCAATTTCTCTTTGGAGTGATGTTTTAAATATGCCTAGATAATCTAAAATGATTGAAAGCGTTAATAATTATAAATTTTGTAGTCACAAATTTCTTCACCAAAATAGTACAAATTCTTACACTACCGTACAATCTATTTTATTAATTTAGAAGTACACTTTAAAAATACCCCTTAATTTTTCAACTTATTTACAATGGCATGCCACTAAGACTATTAATTAAATTTCCTATTTTAATGCTTATCTTTTTCAGTTTCATTAATGTGTTGTCTTAAAATAAAATTTAACTTCCATTCTCTAATTAAATCAATTTCAATTTTATCTTTATTATTAAAATAGTTTCCTAATATTTCCTAAAATAATTTTAGCATTATTATATAATTCACTTTTATTAATTCTTTACAAATCTTAAATCAACATTTTAATATATTATATATCCATAAAATCTGAATAAATGAATTGATGTTACAAAATCTATATTTTATTTATCTATTTCATGTATCTTACTAACTCATAGTTATTTATTTCGACATATTTGAAATTATCGAAACTGAATAATATATTTCATATTATTTATTTCGACATATTTGAAATTATCGAAATTGAATAATATATTTCATATATAATGTATCATTATCTATATTTTTATTTATTTTCCGTATTCTTTATATAATAAAAAATATTCGTGACACATCTACTTTATTAATTCAGAAGTACACATATAAAATACCCCTAAGTTTTCACTTTTATTTACAATGGTATGCCACTGAAGTAATTAAACTAACTTATATTTAAGTAATCATTGTCTTTTCCTATTTATTAAACAATTTCCTAAATCAATTTTAACTTAATTTTCGTATTTAATATATTTCCTAAAATAAATTAGCTGATTTTTAGGAATATTCATATTTAAAATTGATTTTAACAATATATTAAACTTGGATAACATTACCATTAATTATTTTGAAAAAAATTCAAATTTAAATTTGATATTAAACAATATTATGAATATTCCTAAAATGTATGTTTAACTTACCATTAATTATTTTGAAAAATAAAATCTATATATGCTAAGATTTTAAATATATTTAAACTACTTATAGAACAAGATGAAATATTTGTAACTGAATATTATTTTAATATAATTAAATCCCACCTAAGATTATATATTTTTCAAGAATTTCTAGAATATATGTTTATTCATTTCAACAAGAAAATTCAATACTGAAATTTAAATATCTTTGAATTACTTGTAAAACAATATTTAATGTTTATAACCAAATATTCTTTTTTCTAATGTATTAAATCTTACCATATTATCCATATCTGATCAAAATATTTAAATTCTTTTTACATTAGACAAACAATTTCATGTTACAAGAAATATTACTCAAACTATCAATAGGTCAATTTTAATTTGTCAAAAGTTTAATAACGGGCACGGGTTACTATTTTTACAGTACATAAACTATTTGATCGTTGTGTTTATAAAAATTTAGAAATATGATATTTAAAAATGTAAATCGATAGATATTTAAATAATATTCATTTATGTATAAAAAATAAAAATAAGTACCCGTCCGATCGGACGGGTCCAGCTCTAGTTTACCTTTAATATAAAAGAACAATTGTACAACAATATTTCCACTGTGTAAAGAAAATAACTAGCTTGTTATCTTTAATAGTAAAAAGTCATTTAAAATTACATGTACCAAAACTAAGAATACAATTTTTTTGGTAAATTACATATATTAATGGTTTATATACAGGCATATACAGAAAAGTCACAATTCAATTACTTCAACTGTAAATAAAACATTTTAAAAGAAATATTTAAAATTTACAACATGTGTATTTACATACATAACATTTTATATTGTCATTTACAAATTTTAAATCCACACAAGGTGTGAAATTATCTCCTAATATTATATTACATCTACTAACATTGAAAGAAAATCTGATAAATAGTAATATTAATTCAAACACAATTTTTTATATACGAGTTATTTTATAGAACAAGAATTAATATATTGCAATGCAAAGAACGCAAAAATTAAAAGGAAATAAATATTTTAAGATAAATTAAGAGGCCCATGGAAAACAGTAAGGTTGACCTCCATCACGTCTATCTCGACATGGTGCTGGTTCGTAAATACTCCAAATACATTCACTGCAAACTCCAACTTTGCTTTTTGGTTTATCGTCTCGATCAGCTCTAAATATATCAAATGTCGCTGTATTGTTAGGCCAAGCAAAACTACAAGTGTATACCGTTGTTTTACGGAGGTTAACACGAAATCTAAAATCAAAACTATCTCCAGGTCCGAGATAAAATACTCCCTTATCTTCACCTTTGTTTTTACAGTGCACAAATAATGTTGCACGCGTTACAAGCTTATTGAAAATTATAACATGTTTAGCGGAGAAGGGCAACCATCCTGAAGAGGCAAACTAAATCATTGCATGGAAGATTAGAATTGGGATTAGCATAAAATTAATATAGTGGTTCCTTGAATCCATTGTCTTCTTTTTTTCTAGTATAAGATAAAATTATTCTTTTGGAGGTAGTACACTTATATATGTTATACACATTCATCTTTTTTAACCAAAAAGGTATATATTTATTTCTTTTGGCAACTATTCAAAATATGTTAGAGTAGATATATATCGACCATTAATTACTTGGAAAACTAATGAAAGATTCTATGATGTAAAATTTCTCTTCAAATTATTTTGGAAATTATTATAGATTAATAGTTGTTAAATGTTTTTGTTAAATGTTCATACCACAAAAGTTAGGCATTAACTGTTTGTAGATTACTGTTCTAAAATAGATTGTTATTTTCATTTTTCCAAAAACCATTTTATATTAAACCATAATTTATGTGAAATAATATTTATAATTTTCAAGGAAAATAGATTTCTCCCAATTTTACTATTTAAAAAATCATTATAGATCAGTTGTTGTTAATTTCTTTTGTTAAACATCTATGCAAAAAGTTATGCATTAATTATTTGCAGATTCAGGTTGTAAAATCGATTTTAGTTTTTCTTTAAACCAAACACTATTTTCTATCTAACCATGATTTATGTCAAATAAATTTTCTATTTTTTAGTGAAAATAGATTAACTTCTACTATTTTTTTACCCTAAGTATATTGTATGTATCTTTTTTCCTAATACAAGCTACCATCCTGCAGATGCAAACGGCATCATTGCATGAAAAGGATTAGAAACGGGAATAGCATGAAAATGAATTTTTGGTTCTTTCAAGCCATTCTATTCTCTTTTTTTTTTTTTTAGTATAAGATTAAGTTATTTCTTTGGAAGGAAGTACACTTGTATATTATTCTGTTGATAGTATCATATACACATTTATCTCATTATTTAACCAAATTTATATATTTATTTCATTTTGCAACAACTAAAAATAGTTTAAAGTAGATATATGTCAACCAATAATTACTTGAAAAACTAATGAAATATTATATGATATAGATTATCTCTTTAAATTATTATAGATAAATTGTTGTTAAATCTCCATGCAACAAAAGTTAGGCATTAATTGTTTGCAGACTACAGAAAATAGATATTTGTTTTTATTTTTTCCAGAAACCATTTTTATACAAAACAATGATTCATGTGAAATAATTTTTCTAATTACTAAAAAAAGGCAAATTGCAATTGTTGTCACTAGCAAAAGTTTGGAAGACCATTGAATAAGCCTAGTATTTTCTAACAATCAAACTCTATAAAAAAAATTCATTGGTTACATAGGACACTAAATAAAGTTCATCACCTATAAACAGAGAACATCGATCTACAAAAAACATAACTGGATACAAAACAAACATAGGTCTTTGCTACACATAGAAACTGTTGATGATACCTTTTCTAAAACCTTAAAAGCAATGAAAAACAATGCAAAACAACATAATCACTCTAATTGAAAACTTGATTTATTGTCATTTGTAGTCATTTCTCTAAAAAAATAAAAAAAATTCGTAAATCTAACTTAACCATCTAAGAGGTTGATTGTTTATAGATTTTGAACTAGTTTTTGGTTTTTGTTTTTGAAAAAACCATTTTTTAGACAATCAAGTTTTTATAGAAATATATTCTCTAAAATTTAGGGAAACTAGTTTTTTTTCAAATAACTGTATTTTGTAAAGAAAAACCAAAAACTAAGGAGGGGTGTATTCAATCTAACATTTGAGGTGATTTGATTTTTAATGGAGTTTTAGATGATTTTAATAAGTTGCAAAGATTTGGGTGATTTTTGTTTAACCACTCTAAAATATCACCTAAAACTATGGGATTTGAGTTTTAATTTTTTTAACTAAGAAACTCCACCCAAACACCGTAAAATCACCTGAAAACTTTAAAACTCCACAACTTAAAATATGTTCAATAACAGTGGATTTCAGAGTACTTTACGAAATGTCAAGTTTAATAACAGTGAATTTTAAATAAGTTTTTAAAATTCATGTTTGAAAAACAGTGAATTTGTCATTTTAATACAAATCACCTAAAACTATCAGCAGAACACACCCCCTAAGTTTTTATGGTTTTTTCAAAATCCAACAGCAGTTTCCAATTTTTTTTTGTCAGCATTTCCAATTTTTATTTATTTAAACTTTTGCTATATTTATGCATTAATACCTGAAAAGAAATAAAAACAATAAATACTATAAAAATCAGATCTAGTAAAAGCCTTTGCTTAATAATATAATACATAAATAATTTCTATTAAGAACATTTTTAAAACTTCTAAATAAAATAAAATTAGATATTTAAATTTAATTATGTAAAGTTTATACATTTTGTTAATAATCCAATTTTTCTTTTAAAAAAGCTAAATTCCCTTGGTTTTCCCCTACAACCAATTTTTTTTAAAATCAATAATTTAGTTATATTTTTGTAACATAAATGTTATAGAAAATTAAATAAAATTTTTAAGTCTATATTTTGTAAATTTATTACACTTTAATTTATTTTTGTATTTAAAAATTTAGCTACTAACTTTATATACAATATACTCACATATAAAAAATTATTTTTAACTACACATAGAATTAATTTTTTAAATAGGTTTATGGCATAAATATACATATTATCAGGTTTATGTATCTATACAGGAATTGCAATAGTTTTATTTTTTATTTATATTTATAAAAATAACTTTTAAACAATTTATATGTGTTTTGATGACAGTATTTTTTCTTAAATGAAAATAAACATTTTACTAATATTCTTATTCTATTAATTTTAAAAGGAAAAAAAAAACAAAAGCTAAAACTAAAAGCTAAAACAACCAATCATTTTTCCTAGAAAACTAAAATCTACTGCGAAATCAAAAACCTAAAAACTAAAATCTAAAAACTAAAAACCAAAAACCAAAAATTAGAAACCAAAATCCAAAAACGAGTTAAACAATCATCACCCTAGTATCTTTTACCATGAGGAAAATTTCAATAAAAAATTATGAATTACAATAACATTTAATATTTATAAAATTAAAAGAGGGAATGGCTTTATATTTATTTACAGAATTTTCTTGTAAATAGTTGTCTTGTAACTTTATTCCTTTTTCTTTTCTTTTCCTATTTTTATCATCGCTTTCTTCATCCACTAAATCAAAAGCTATTCGAATGAGTGTGTAGAGATTCTCATACAGTTTTCTTTCGCTCAGAATAATTTCGTTTAATTGTTGAATAGAAAATTATTTTTCTTTACTGATATCCAACCGGATTTACGGAATATAAGCAAGCAACAATTCAAGCTTCGCTGGTCGTAAAAATTAGAGACAAACCCCAATAACCTTTATAATATTTTTGATCAAAAATCTTTATAACATTTTGAAAGATAGAACTTATTGGTTTTTGAAGTTTAAATAGTAAGATCATGTCTGATAGACTGAGAGAGTGGAATATGACGCTTATATTTCGCTTTATCTTTTGTTTTCTCTTTAGTAAAAACAAAGGGACGACTTACCAATCAGCAAACACTTAAATTACTCAACTTTACCCTCCACTATCAAAAGTTACATCGAGCAACTCCACTACTCTACAATCTTGTCGTTTTCACCCCCAAATTCATAAAAACTACGATAAAACCCATCAAACTGATATTTAAAACCTACACATAATCACACTTTCCTTACATCTTCATGAATAAACAATGTACGTGACGAGGACATTGTCGCAGTTCAGAAAATACCAGAAGACACTATCGGAGGAGTCACCGGAGGGTCCATTCTCCGGTGTTCTAGTTATCACAGACGAAGAAGCAGAAACAGATGATACGTTCTGTTTCGGGATGTGTAAGAGGACAAAAATCGAGAAGCTTCCGTTCCCTCAAGACAAGATCTTATCAGTTGTTCACACAGACAGTTCCGGAAACAGAGATACTTCGGTTAAGAAGGTTTTGTTCATACCAACACTCGATCAACCATTGTCTTCGAATCGGTATTACGTTGTTCACGCTAGAGGCAGACATAAAGGGTAAGATAGGAAAAAAAAACACAAAAATCTAAGTCAGAAGCGTTAAATTCAGATTTGAGTTGGTGTGTTTAGCGGTTTGGTGATAAAAGGATTAAAAAAATAAATAAATAAATAGGAGTGAGGGTAGTTAACTCTTCTTCTCTTTTTTTTTACTGCAGGAAAGTTTGTGTGTGTTCTAAGGAGATAGAGAAAGGTCTGTGTTGTTTTCCAGATATCTTGCATGAAAAGAAACCTAAACCTTTGGATCCAAGAAACATTTATCAGACAGTGAAAATCAACCGGCATCACGACCATACTTTCTTTGCGAAATCAGTTGCTCCAGACGGTACACCACCTCCATTTCTCAAGAAGAAAGGATGGGAGCTACGAGCCTCTAGGAGCCTGCATCCGAGGAGGCCTAGAGAAGCTCTAGGCCTAGACGATGAGCTAAGAGCCCGTCTCCCTGAATTCGGATTCTCAGTCTCAACAATTCGGTCCGGGAGTGTGATAGTAGGAGAATGGTATTGCCCATTTATGTTTGTGAAGGAGAACTGTAGTGTAAGTCATCAAATGAAGAAGTCAATGTTTTATAGGATGACACTATCTCAATACTGGGAACGGATCTACCATTGCGAAAACAATAACTTGGGTGAAACAAACGACGAAAACAATGATGAAGATGATGGAACGGTGAGGGTAGAAGCGAATGTGGTGAGAGAGGCGAACTATGTGAAGGGTATGGAGGCGGTTAAGGGAGAGAAAGAAGGGCATGGAGGGTTTTATTGGTATAGACCAGTCCAAGGTTTGCGGGGACCAAGGGAGAGGAGGAGAAAGACGGGTTCCGGGTCTGCGGTGGGGCTGAGTTTTGTGGTAGTGGAAAGAATGATAAGGGTAATGGAGGAAGGAGGATGGGTGGAAGGAGGGAGGAAAGTGGTAAGAGTCGAGAGAGATGAACAAATTGGTGTTTCTAGAAGAGATTTTAGAGATCTGAATGGTAATAATGATAGAGAATGGAGGAGATTTGGGTGTTATGTGTTGGTGGAGAGCTTTGGGTTGAGAAGAGCAGATGGAGTTTTGTTGGTTAAATGTTTATTTAGACATACTCAAAGACTGAGATGTAAGTGGGAGTGACCGCTCGTTATGTTGTATTACAAAAATAGATGTATACTAAAATTCATAAGCCTTGCAAACTATTTTCATTAAATAGTAGGTATGATTAGTAGCAAATAAAATACTAGGTATATTTCATTTTGTGTGTATGTATTGCAAGACTCATTTTTAAATTTATGAGTGAAACAATTACGGTTTAAGAGCTAAAAGATTCATCATACATACATGTTTTGGATGGTTTGATGGTCGGATAGTCAATACATATGAATGAAATATATAAATTTGAGAGAAAATGCAGATGTTTCGTTGGACTTTGTATAGAACCGGTTTTGGTGTTTTGTAAAAGAAAAAAACAATATGTATAAATGTGTAACATGTTTAAAAGGGTGTACCATACACAGTTTAAAAAAAAAAAGATATAAGTGCTGGGTATTTGGTTTGAGAGTCAAGCGACCACTAGTGTCTTGTCAAATTCTCGTACGCGTATGATCCGCGCCCAAAAAAATTGTATCACGCAATGGAATTAGACTAATTGTCAATTTGTCATTTGCCAAAGTAGCGGTTTGTGACGTGAAAATTCCATTCTTTTAAGAGGTGATTTAAGAAAAAACTTCAAAATATACATTATAACATTATGGTTTCATACAAAATATGAAAATACTATAAATTTTCTTCTATGATCAGTGCAGGAAAATTCTATCATACTGTTGACTACCATTACACATCACTGTTTTATATTTATGTAAGATTTGAAAAGGAAAAAATTGACGATCAAAAGAATTTACACTCTAAAACAAAGATTTAAACATAGCTAAATAACTCATAAACACTATTGAGCAACTATTTAACTCTGCATAATCCTATATTTATATATCGATATACATATCATATTTCAGTTTCTTTGTTTTTCTTTCACATCTCTCTTCCCATTTTTATTTTATCGATGCAGAGAAACTGACTATTCCTCGATTGAGATACGATCATTTTGTCCGATCAAAAAATATTTTTCAAGGGTATGAAATAGCTAACACTTGTCAAACTTCAGCTTTTGCATTCAAATTTCAAACAACTACAAGTATTTCGACACTTAAACATATAAACTTATTTCCAGGAAAACTCTCGCAAACATTTTATGATAAAAACATAATTTTTTTGAAAGTGAGTGAGTGGTTATATCTCTCTTCCAAATAAATTTATCAATGGATCTTCATCGACAATCTATTCAACCTTTTCAGACTCTAACAATTATAGACGATTGGTCTTCATCTTGCATGCAGGCACTTGAAAGATACAAATTTGTTGAGTCATTTCGGTATGTTAGGATTAACTAAAGATGTAAGATTAAAAAAAATGTAAGATCGATTTTCAGGCACCATTTTCATCATAAAAACTATGAGCTTCATCATATCTTCGTCATTCATCTTCACTTCAGCATCATCAATGAAAATAATAATGCTGCCACTTATGACGTCAACTGACGACATAGATTTTTTTCGTTACAAATAAACGTAAATTTTATTACTGAAAGAACCTTTGTTACATCAAATGAATTTTGTGAATTTCATATTAAATTAAAGCCGCTTTATCATGTTTTTTTTCAATGAGTTTCGTTGTCAATGATTTGGAGATGTTTCACCATGCTGTTGTTGGATTGTAAAAGGTTTTTCAAACTAAACTACTAACTGTGTTTCAATTAGGCTATATATTAATTAATAGAATTATTACTCTGTGTTCCAAAAAGATTACTGTACTTTAATATTTTTGGCAAAAGAAAAATATTTTTTAAATAGTATATATTAGTATGGTACTAGAAAGAGACCTAAAAATTAAAAAGTAGAATGTAGAATAATAAATCTTGGATTTTTCACACTACCAAAACAAAAAAAGATCACATCTTCAATAATAAGATAATTGGCACATACTTTTCTGGCCTTACAAGTCACAATTCTCCATTATAATCAAAAGTCTAAATAAAAACGTGAAAAATTCATACTGTTCATTCGTCAACAGTCAAATACGATTCGCCGGTTGTCTTTTCAGTCGTTGGTACTGTATATTTCTTTTGGATTATTTCAATTCGCTTCTAGAATGTAAATACATATATTGATGACTTAATATCTTCTTATATAAAAACAAATACACGTAGTTAAATTTAAAAAGAGCAATTAATTTAGTCTTCCTGAAAAATCAGCCAGGGCCGGATCTGGGCACAACCTAATAAAACATTACTCTCGGCCCTCCTCAAAAATTTTAAAGGATTTTTACATAGATATAAACCCCCAAACATTAGATTCGGTCCTCAAAATTTCTAAGATTCTTAAGAAATGTTTCAAGCTCCCAAATTCTCAGATCCGGCCCTGAAATCAGCAAACTTATTCTTTTTGTTCTTAACCAATTAATTAGTTAAAAAGATATAAAATTCAACGACTACTATTTTTGTTCTTTCCATTATTTTCCTTCTAAAATATACAGATATCTGAGGATCGAATCTTGTCAATTATGTCAGAATCTAACAGAGATCATCTTGCTTTGGTCACGACCCTTTTGATTTTGTTTCAACTATACAGCATCGTATCTTGCAACACAAGCACCTCAATCACTAGAAACAACACGATACGAGACGGAGACACACTGATCAGCGAGGAAGGAGTTTTCGAGTTTGGATTCTTCAGCCCCAAAGACTCAACTTTAAGGTATGTCGGAATCTGGTACAAGAACATAGAACCTCGAACTGTTGTCTGGGTAGCAAACCGAGAGAGGCCATTGTCTGATCACAACGGAGCTCTGAAGATTGCAGATGACGGGAACTTGGTGATCGTTAACGGTCAAAACAACACCGTTTGGTCCACAGACGTGCCGCCCAAGTTGAATAACACTGCTGCTGTTCTGTTGGAAACAGGGGACTTGGTTCTGTCTTCAGATTCAGACAGGGACATTAGGTACTGGGAGAGCTTTAACAACCCAACTGACACTTTCTTGCCCGGTATGAGAGTTAGGGTGAATCCTTCAATGGGAGAAAATCGCGCTTTTATCCCGTGGAGATCCGAAAATGATCCTTCACCAGGAAGGTATTCATTAGGGATTGATCCTATGGGAGCACCAGGGATTGTGATCTGGGAAGGAGAAACGAGGAAATGGCGAAGCGGTCCTTGGGATTCGGTTATCTTTACTGGTATACCAGATATGTTCCGCGTCACAAACTATATTTACGGCTTTAAGCTCTCTGCTCCTCCTGAACGAGATGGTAGCGTGTACTTCACGTATGTTCCGTCAGATAGCTCTGACTTACTTAGGTTTCAGATTAGCATTGATGGTGCAGTAGAACAGTTCAAATGGAACAAAGATACCAATAACTGGACTTTGCTTCAACTGAAACCGAGCAAGGAATGTGAGAAGTATAACCGCTGCGGTAATTACAGCGTATGTAATGAGAGCAAAGAGTTTGATTCTGGTAAATGTAGTTGTATTGATGGGTTTGAGCCGGTGAATCAGAATCAGTGGGACAATGGAGATTTCTCAGGTGGCTGCAAAAGAAGAGTTCCATTGAATTGTAGCCAGAGTCTGAGAGAAGACGAGTTTAGGGAACTTAGGGGAATGAAGTTGCCTGATTTTGGATCCGTTGTTTCCCTTAGAAACTCAGAGACTTGTAAGGATGTATGCGTGAGGGATTGCTTGTGTAATGCTTATGCGTTTGTTAGAGGGATTGGATGCATGGTTTGGACTCGAGATTTGATGGATATGGAGCGTTTTGAGCATGGTGGACAGTCTATCAACATCCGGCTAGCGGAATCTGAATTAGGTCTGCCAAATGTTTGAGTAGTCATAATACATTTTGAAAGATTTAAACATAACTAATCCTTAAATATTTCAATTTTTTTGTTGTGTGAGTAGGTGGGAAGGAAAACTCGAAACTATGGATCATTATGCTAACTGTTATAGGAGCCTTCTTGCTCGTATTATGCATTTGGATCTTGTGGAAGTTCAAGAAAAGAATTAAAGGTAAAGTTTTTATTCACACATATAGTCTTGTTTCAAAAGGATTAAGTGCATAAGCTGCAAGAAGTCGAGATTCATTCCAAGCTGCGTCAGTTTTTACAACAACACATCGGTCTTTATGCTGAGTCGAGATCGGTTTCCTCCCCAGCTTGTTGATCTTTGTATTTGCCTGTGTCCATTCCCGGGCTGAGTTCGTCGCCTTTGTGATAACCTCCATTACAGAGCTTCTTCTATCAGAGAAGATCAAGTTGTTTCTTTCGATCCATAACTGCCAGAGTATCCAAGGGACTAGGGAGCCATCCACTAAACCGGTGGGGGGTAACGTCTTTCTCGAGTGGAGGCTGCTCCAAACCGACTTCAAATCTATCGATCCACTGCTATCAAAGGAGGGTGAAATCGGAGCTAAGCTCCATACCGTTTGCGCAAAAGAACAATGAATAAACAGGTGATTAATAGATTCGGGTTGGCCGCAGCTCTTGCACTTCCCTTCAACCGCAATGTGTCGAGCTAAAAGTTGATCTCCCGTAGGTAAAGCGTTGTGGAAAATCTTCCAAAGAAAGAGTTTTATTTTCGGGGCAGTGTGAAGTTTCCAAACGTTTTTCTTCCAGTTAAAGTCACTTGCGTGTGGGTTGGGTAAAGTCATAGCAGTTTGGTGTTGACGAGCCGTGTGGTAGCCAGACTTTGTGGTGAATTCTCCCGTGTCGCTCTTGACCCAAATAAGCTTGTCTGGGGCGCCTTCTAGACTCGGTTTGATAGCGAGGATCTCACCTTCATGGAACGGGAGATGTTGTCGAATTTTATCTAGATCCCAAGCATTAACGTCAGGGAGAAACAGGTCAGCAACCGTTAAGTTCACAAGGGCTTCCGGGGTAGGACCCATTGGTCTCACCTGTGCAGAGAGGCTAAGCCAGGGAGATTCCCACACGCTCAATCCCACTCCATTTCCCACAGCCCATCCTGCGTTTTCAAGGATCAAATCTCTGCCAATCATGATACCTCTCCACCCATGGGAGCAAGATGAGGTGATCGAAACCGTGCGGAAAGAGTCCGACGAGCAGTACTTTCCCATAAGAATCCGCGCGACAAGGCTATCCGGTTTCCTAATTAGCCGCCAGCTTAGCTTGGCCAAGAAAGCATCATTTATACTTTCAATGTCGCGGAAGTCAAGCCCTCCCTCGTCTTTAGGAAGAGTCATCGTCGTCCAAGCCACCCAAGACAACTTGCGATTCCCGTCTTTATCATCCCACCAAAACCGGGTGAGGGCTGATTGGATTCTTTTGTAGAGGGAGGTCGGCAGCTTGAAATAAGTCATTGCATGGGAGGGGATGGGTGAAAGGACACTTCGTAGCATGGTCATTTTCCCCGCTGTAGATAGATGTCGATTAGACCATCCACTCGCTTTTTGCTTGATCCGGTCAACTATGGATGAAAAGAGGTCACGCTTACTTCTGCCAAAGTGCTCCGGTAGCCCAAGGTATTTCCCCACACCCCCTTCTTTTTGTATTCCAAGAGAAGCTTTGATAGTGGCCTTGAGGCTTGTTGGTGTCCATCGAGAGAAAGTAATTGCTGATTTTCCCGGGTTGATTAGCTGTCCCGAGGCATCTTCGTAGCGTTTTAGGATTCGCTGTAAAGCGTCACTACTTTTCTTGCTGGCTTTGATGAAAAACATCGTGTCGTCCGCAAAGAGGAGATGATTGAGCTGGGGACTCCCCCGGGCTACGCAGATTCCTTTTAGGGAACCCTCCGCTTGCGCTTTGTTACACAAACCCGAGAGAACCTCACTACACAAGATAAAGATGTATGGTGAGAGAGGGTCTCCTTGACGGATACCTCTACTCGGTGTGACTTTTCCTCTAGGTGAACCGTTGATGAGGAAAGAGTAAGTAACAGTGGACACGCATTGCATTATCCAAGCAATCCATTTCGGGTGGAAACCTAATCGTTTGAAGACTTGGTAAATGAATCTCCATTCGAGCCGGTCATAAGCCTTACTCATATCAGTTTTAACCGCCATAGCACATCTCTTCTCCGCCTTTGAGGTTTTCAAGAAGTGGAGAACCTCATGAGTAATAAGGACATTGTCGGATATCGCCCGGCCGGGAACAAAAGCAGATTGAGTTTCAGAGATGATTCCATCCAGCAGGGGTTTAAGCCGCATCGTCAAGATCTTGGAGATGATCTTGTAATAGACATTGCACAAAGCAATAGGTCTATAATCCGCAACGGAGTTTGGGCTCTGAATTTTAGGAATGAGACGGATATGAGTTTCATTTATTCCGTCGGGGAGAATCTCGGTCTCAAAGAAGGCCTGAACCTCTCGGACTATGTCCACTCCAATATCCTCCCAATGTGAGTGAAAGAAGCCTGCCGAAAACCCATCTGGGCCAGGAGCCTTATCAGCGTGAATGGAGAGAACCGCTGTCTTAACTTCCGCATGGGAAGGGATTTGTATCAGCGCCTGGTTTTGTTCTTCCGTCACCATTGGCGACAAGGCATAGTTTACAGTGTCTTCGCTATTCCCTTCCAGAGACATAAAAAGCTTTTGGAAATACTGGACAATGACGTTTGCGATGTTCTCTTCCTCAAAGACGATATTCCCGTCTGCGTCCTCTATCACCGAGAGAGAGTTTGCTCGCTTTCTGTTCTTTGCCGTTGCGTGAAAAAATCCTGTGTTCTTATCTCCGAGGCTAAGCCACATGAGGCGGCTCCGCTGCTTCCAGTAGCTTTCTTCCGCTAAATAAGCGCTATTTAGTTCTTCTGTGATCCTCAAAATTAGGGAAGTATCATTTGTTGGACAGAACAGCGCTTCATCCAGTGCAATCTTCTTCTCCTCGATAATCAAGCGGCTGTTCTGTCGCTGCTTCTTTGTCCAGTCCACAATTACCCTTCTGGTTATTGAGATCCTGTCATTGACAGTTGAATTAATAGCCGATTTCCATGCCTGACAGACCAAAGCCTTGATCTCAGGGTTATCTCGCAATCGTCTATCGTAGCGGAAAAGGCCTCGTCTCTTCTTCTTATTGGGTTCGAAATAAGAAACAATGGGTTTGTGGTCCGATCCCTCATAGAGGAGGTAGTGAGTTCGGGCAGTGGGAAAGAGTTCAGCCCAAGCGCTGTTGGCAACTGCCCTATCCAATCGGCAGCGCACAAGATAGTCGCCCCGCTGCCCTCTCCATGATAGGAAATCACCCGAGTGTTGCAAATCAAAAAGATCTCCTTCGGAAAAGAAAGAACGCAGGTCCGAGAATGATCCTTCTGGGCGTGCGGGTCCACCTGTCTTCTCCTCATTACTCAAAAGGTCATTGAAATCTCCGGTTAGGAACCACGGGGCTTCACGAGCATCATTAAGGGAGATTAGATGATCCCAAAGAAGCCGCCTATTGTTCCTGTCAGTGTCTCCGTACACAAACGAAGAGTACAAGATTTTTCCTTCAAACGTAATACATGTATCAATACAATTCGCAGTAGAGCCTAAGATTTGGAGGTTAATTTCCTGATTCCAGAGCAGAGCCAAGCCCCCTGCTCCATGTCCAACTGGTGAGACAAGATGAGAGTGATCGTATTGTAGAGCCTCTGTCTTTGACTTGACAAAAGCGTCGGGGTTTTTTGTTTCCATCAGAAAGATGATGTCCGGGAATATGCTTTTCTTCAATTCCCTCAGTCGACGAACTGTCCGGGGATTCCCCAAACCCTGACAGTTCCAGCTCACTACTTTTAAGGACCGGGAGGGGATGGATTTTGAAAATCCATCCTTCTTTTTGAGGACGCTGGAATCATATTACAGATGGGTTGATTCTCGGAAGATGTGGGAGCCACTGTCGTCTTGGTGGACTTTCGAGAGGCACGAGAAGTTCCTGATAGCGGTTTTGACTTTCCTTGTGGAGACTCCGTAACGAGAGCTCTACGAACATGAGGAGGCTTTGTTCCTTGAGTTTTCCTCTTTCGAGAGGAGGATCCTGCGATCAGTTTTGGACTTTGGTGAGTCACTCTTCTTCCAGCCGGGCGTCCCAGGTTTGGGAGTAGTGATCGAGCGCTCCTCAGGAACAGAGACGTTCGCGAGCCCAAGCTCCCATGTGAGATCACCATTGATGGCGGAAGGACTGGCAATTCGTGAAGCCATTACGAAGTGTAGGGAACTGGGTATCTCGCGCATTCGATGTGAAACGGACTCGATGAGTTTGGTTAGGATCCTGAATCTAGAAATCCAAAGCTCGGAACTGTATGGCGTAGCTTCTGATATTCTCTCTTTAGCTAGTTCCTTTGATTGCTTCTCTTTTGTATGGATTCCTCGAGAGAGGAACCTTGTGGCCGATGGATTGGCTAAACAGGTTTTGTCTGTTGAGTTAACCATCGATGCCTCACCAAACTTCAGCTAAATGCATCTAATGATATTGTGTTTCAAAAAAAAAAAAGTGCATAAGCTAAGTGATATATTATTTGTAGGTTGTAGAGTTGTCTTATAATATTTTCGTAATTTGTAATAGAATAAACCAGCGTTAAAAATGCCAAGTGATCAAGTGATTCATTTTATGCAGCTATTTTGTGGAGGAAGAAAGACTTTCCAGTCTTCAAAATCGAAGAAAAGAAAGATTACTCGGTTAAATCCTCAAGCTCGAAGATCCAAGTTCTGGTAGGGGATCTAGTTGACACACCCGACTTGCCCATTTTCAGTTTTAACAGCGTAGCCTCAGCAACAGGAGATTTCGCTGAAGCAAACAAGCTTGGACAGGGCGGATTCGGTACTGTATATAAGGTGAAACATTTGAATATTACAAGTAATATTTATGAGACTAATGTTGGGGTCATAAAGTTTTGATCCTAATTTAGAAAATTATATATGTGTTATGTTTTGAACAGGGAGACTTTTCTGGAGGAAGAGAGATTGCGGTGAAGAGACTATCAGGGAAATCTAAGCAAGGACTAGAGGAATTCAAGAACGAGATCTTACTGATCGCGAAACTCCAACATCGGAATCTTGTTAGATTACTAGGATGTTGCATTGAAAATAACGAGAAGATGCTTCTCTATGAGTACATGCCAAACAAGAGTTTGGACAGTTTCCTTTTTGGTATGTTTTCTTATAGAACAATATAAAGAAACAAATGTGTACATTTTGTGGATTGAGTATAAAAAACTTATTTATGCATTTGCGCAGATGAGAATAAACGAAGAAGTTTAGACTGGAGAAAACGATGGGATATCATTGGAGGAATCGCGAGGGGATTGCTATACTTGCATAGAGACTCAAGACTAAAGATCATTCATCGTGACTTAAAAGCTAGCAATATCTTGTTGGACAAGGAAATGAATCCGAAGATCTCAGATTTCGGTATGGCTAGGATCTTCAACTACCGACAAGATCAGGCCAACACGATCCGAGTCGTGGGCACATAGTAATTAACCGAACCTCTTCATTGTTTTCTATTCTATATACAGTGTGAAACTGTATCGATTTCTTATGGTCTTGATGTTGATAACATGTCTAGTGGTTATATGGCTCCGGAGTATGCAATGGAAGGGAGGTTCTCAGAAAAATCTGATGTGTATAGCTTTGGCGTGTTGATAATGGAGATTGTAAGTGGAATCAAGAACGTTAGCTTTCGAGGTTCTGAACATGGAAGTCTCATCGGTTATGTAAGTTTCTCTTGATATTCAGTTTTGGTTTGGTTAGTTTTTAGAAAGAAACGAATGCTTTGCTCAAAAAAAAAAAACTAATGCTCTAAAGGACAAAAACTTCAGGTGTGGAATTTATGGAGCCAAGGAAAGACCAAAGAGCTAATAGATCCAACGGTGAAGGACACTCAAGACGTAAACGAAGCAATGAGATGCATCCACGTGGGGATGTTGTGTACACAAGACTCAGTAATCTACAGACCAAACATAGGTTCGGTTTTATTGATGTTGGAGAGTCGAATGAGTCACCTTCCACGACCGAGACAGCCTACATTCCACTCGTTCTTGAACTCCGGCAAGATCGTGGAAGGTCAGGATGTTGCCACGCTCAACGATATTACTTTGACAACTGTTGTTGGTAGATGATTACTTTGTCTTTTTTTTTTTGTCGATTTCTATTAGGGGTGTTCAATCTGGATATCGGTTCGGTTTCGGTTTGGTTTTTTCGGTTTTTCGATATTTCGGTTACTAAAATATAACTACCATTCTAAATCCATATTTACTTCGGTTCGGTTCGGTTTATATACTGTCGATTTTCGGTTTTGTTCGGTTTTATACCAAAAACTTAACTATTTAGTTTGAGATCATATTATATGAATTTTAGAGTCATGTTATCAACGCAATCATTTATTAAATTCAAATAAATGAACAAAAACGTAAAAAACGCTTCTACCATCATATAAAATAATCAAATTTAGAATTAGAATCAAAGCTCAATAATTTGAAAGTAAAAATAAGAAACAAAACAGAAGCACGAAAGAAAAGTTTTCCCACTCTTGCATATTTATTGTTCATCAAATTCATGCTTCTTCGATTGAACACAAAAAAAATTTCGTTTATTGATTAGAAAAAAATTGTGAAGAATTTTCACTAATTATTATCCATCAAATTTATAAACTTCACTTCAATTTAGTCAATGCTAAAATAAAGCAAAAAACTAAGAAAGGAAGACTAAGAAAATAAAAAGCCACAATCGCGATGTATTGTTATTTAATTATAGTTCAAATGTTTTACAAATTAGAGTTTTTTTATTACTACAAAAATATGGTAATTGTTATTACATGTTTCTACTTTTGATCGGTTTTGTTCGGTTTATTCGGTTTAATCGGTTATAAACCAAACCATATCCAAATCCTACGGTTTTTATAAAATCACATCCATTCGGTTTATATGGTATATACCAAAACCAAACCATATTGTCTATTTCGGTTCGGTTCGGTACGGTTCGGTTCGGTACGGCTCGGTTTTACCGTATTGAACAGCCCTAATTTCTATAGAAGTCTCTTTTTTTTTGAAACTTTTGCACATGATACAACACTTTAATTTGAACATTGTCGAGAAAAAAAAAACAAATCGGATTTGCACAGCAGACTTTCTTAGAAGTCTACATCTTTTATTTTTTTTAAACAAAAACAAAAATTTAGATAGATTTACTAAAACGTCTACGTAAAAGAGATTAATTTTTCATTTGACCAAACTTTTAACTTTTCATAATAGACTTCATCGGAGAATGCAGACTTCTCGAAAAGTCTATAAAATGTCAGTTTTGCATTTGATCAAAACTTTGATTTCATTGAATATGTTAGTTTTATGTTTAATTAAAATGTTTAAAAAATGACCAAAATTAATTAAACTGTAGAATTCATATGCAGTCTACTAAATTTACAACAACAAAAAAATGTAAACTGCATATATGAAATCTATTATTTTATTTTGGCCAATTGCAAAACTTAACCCGTCGGATTAGAAAATAGACTTCATGCGAAGTCTACACATGCGTAGACGTTCATTTCAATCTATTCGTAGAAAGTCAAATTTGATCAGTCCCAAAACTAACCTCTTTAAAAAAAATTAAAAATGTTGACTACATATGAAATCTACTTTTGAAAATCAAATCTTGGGTGAATTCTAGTCAATTGAAAAACTAATATTTTCGAAGTGTAGAATGAAAAGGAAGTCTACTTATATAAAATCATAACATTTTTTTTCAAATACAGAAAGTAACCCATGAATTTTGCAATTGCAAAAACTAATTCAAAAAGTAAACCTATATAATAGTGTACATACGTAAACTGAAAAACATGTCTACATTTTTTTATAAACTGGATATGGAGTCTACGTAGAAAAAATATATTAACAGTGAATTTGTGTATTCATTAAATGTTTTCAAGATTTTTTTGTTCGATAGTGTGTGTTAATTAATCCTAATGGTCTTGAATGTTTTTCAAAAGATAATTAGTTATAATTATAGAAATATCAAAAAATTTTGGTTTGACTATGTCGTTAGCTAATAAATGTAGATGTCTCTGTAGGTCTAAAACTTAGACTGCAGTTAAAGTCTACGTCGAAAATTCTATTAAAAATACATTTGTGTATTATTCATCATATTTTTCACGATTTAATTATTTTACAGTGCGTGTGAGTAAATCTTAATGGTCTTGAATGAATTTCAAATGTTAATGTGTTATAATTATGGAACTAACAAATTTTTTGTTTGATTAGGTTGTTAACTAATAAATGTAGACTAACTTAGAAGTCTGCTTCAG
The DNA here is from genome assembly GCA_018703725.1 of Brassica juncea. Taxonomy (NCBI): domain Eukaryota; kingdom Viridiplantae; phylum Streptophyta; class Magnoliopsida; order Brassicales; family Brassicaceae; genus Brassica; species Brassica juncea. The sequence continues at coordinate 60,624,097 of CM031936.1, read as the reverse complement.
CATTTTTATTGTTTGAAGTATACACTTGAGACTTATTGCAATATTTTTTTTTAGTAGTTTTACTCTTGAAATTTCTTGGAAAGTTTTTATAGATTTTCTTTTTCTCACATATGTGTTAGCTATTGTTTTTGTGTATAGTGATTTTAACTGTTTGGTTGATTAGAGTATCTTGTGAAAAAAACTGATAGTAAACAAAAATTAATAATATTATACAAGTGAAACACAACTAAAAAACGAATACAACGTTTATAGATTATGCATCAAATAATTATTTACAAATGAATATTTTATAATGATAAACTATTACAAAGCAATTTATTAAAAAAATTTAGAGTGTGTTTGATTATTCATAATCTCGATGCCTAAAATAAAGTCTTAGAAAAGAGTGCCAAAAAATAAGATAAAATAATGAGAAAAGCATAAGATAATAAAATTTAAATCATATTTTTGTAGACTTCTTATGAAGTCACTTAAAATATATGGATTAGTAGACTTTATTTGAAGTCTACTAGCCTTACGAAAAATTTTCAGATCTAAACATATACATTTAGAAAATTTGAAAATATTTTATTCTGGTAAATATTTCAAAATGTATTTTTTAACCTAGTATCAAAGCAAAAACATAGAGTTTGAATCTATAAATTTAGTTCAATATAAACACAAAAATATAGATTTAAAATGAATATATGTACATCTTACATTTTTGGGACTATGATTTGAAAATTTGGAAAAGAATATCTGAAAAACAAGATAAAAAGTTATTAGAAATATAAGATAAAAATTAAAATAATATTTGAATAGACTTCATTTGAAGTATACTCTATCAGAAATTTTTTTGTTCTGAAAATATATTAATTAAAAAACATGGAAATAACTTTAAATCTAAAAACATTAGAAAATATAATTTATAAGATAAAATAGTAGTAAAGTAAAGACATAGAGTTTGAATATGTAACTTTATTTAAATAACAATATAAAACACATATTTGAATTCTATAGATGTAAATCTTACATTTTTGGGAGGAAGAGATAAAAACCGTGGAAAATATCTGCAAAGTAAGATAAAATTTTGAAAAAAAAGATAAAAAATTAGCCATATTTTTGTAGACTTCTAATGAAGTATTCTTAAAATTTGTGTTTTAGTAGAGTTCATTTGAAGTCTACTAGTTTTAACTTTTAAGCATACTTCATTAGAAGTCTACTCTATCAGATAATTGTCAAATCTGAAAAAATCTGTACATTTAGAAACGTGAAAAATAATTTTTAATCAAAAAATATTTCAGAAATAGAATTTATAAGATGAAAAAGTAGCAAAGTAAATGCAGAGTTTGAATCTATAACTTTGTTTGAATATAAACATAAAAATGCACCTTTAAAGGTTTGCAGAGAAACTAGATCTGGTTTTCCTCTTTTCAGATTCCCGGCAACTCCGGCTCAGTGGCAGTGCGTGGTTTCGGGAGACGCCTTCTCTAGCACAGATCTATGTCCCTGGTTGTAAGTGAGGCGGCGGAGAGGATTTGATGGCGAGTGGACAGAGCTTGAGTTCCCGGTTTCGGGAATCACACGAACCATGAGTCTGCGGATAAAGAGATCAATTGGAGATTATTCAAGTAGAGGTTCGTGGTGGTGGCTTTATACCCAGCACCGAGATTTTAAACCTATGGTATGAGCATCGTTTCTCTGAAATCTCGGACTCGATTTACCGACCCGGGATTGACAATTGATGATTTCATTCGGATCTAGTGTACGTGTTAGGCTTAGGTCACAACTTTCAAAGACCAGGAGGTTGAGACTTCTCGACATCGCACCATTGGTGATGAAGCTAGTGGGTCATGAGCTCCAAAGTCTATTAATAGGATCTGTTAGCTAGGACTTAACTGGTCTTGAGTTTAGTTCTCAGTTCTGTTGTGCTAATAGAAGTTGTTGTACCAAGTGATTGAATTAGGTGGTTAAAGAGGTGGATCATTCCGAGTCGTGGCGTAATCTCATCTCATTGTGGTTCAAAAATACATTGAGTTATCGGTTAGGTAGGGTTAGATCCAATCTAGTGATCCAGGGTCATACTAGATCGCTTCAATGTATTAGTGGTATAAGTTTCTTGTGGTCAAGTCTTGTATCCAAATATTTGGTGAAATGAATGTTGATGTTGAGCAAAAAAACTCTCTCACTTCTCTCTAAAGCTCTCTCCCTTCTCTCTAAAACTCTTTCATTTCTCTCTAAAGTCTTTGAATGTGAAGAAGTTTTTTGTTTAAATTGTTAATTTTTTCTCGTATCTTTCTTACAATATTATCTTGTTTTTGTAGGTGTTATCATTCACGGTTTTCATCTTCCCCTCTAAAAATATAAGTTTTAGATGTATAGATTTTATAGATTTTTATTTTGTTATAAAAACATTTGAAACCATTGATCACATAATTTTCAATGTGGAACTTTTACTGTTTTATTAATTTATAGTCGTCTTTAAAAATTTAAAATATATCATATACGTAAATCTATTTTTTATTATATGGTTAACGTGATTTTTTAATTTATTATAATAATATTAAATTAAGCAAAAAAAGATAGAAAATACACAAATTGTTATCAAATCTTTATTATTCAAAATTATTAATTGTCATATATTTTTAATCATATTAGCTAAATTGGTTGCTTTTATTTACGGATAGAAGGAAAAATATTTTTATACACTAATAATTAATTCTATGATTAATTTAATGAAAAATATGGTAAATGTTAAGATGTGTTAACCTATTTAACTTAGGAATTTAAGAATCATTCTAATGATGGAAAGTTTCATATCTGAAAAGTTGTAATATTTCTCAAATGATATATAAGGGAAGATAATTATATTAAAGGGGAATTGCATTTTATAACCAACAAAAAACTTCAAAATTAAAAAAGATATTTATATGTCTGAAAATATTGTCAAATCTAATCTAGTTCTTGTATAGGCTGCCTATATAAGAGACTCTAAAACCTTATAATAAAGGATCCAATTTAAAATACTTTCAATAAAGGGATAGCCATGTAGAACTAAGGTTTCTACAACAATATACGTCTTCTCTTAAAATTAATAAACATTACTTTGATCTCTTTGATTATCTCATTTCTTATTTCTATATATAGTATAACGGAGAACGATTCGCCGGTTGTCTTTTCAGTTTTTGGTACTGTATATATTTTGGATTATTTCATTTTATTTCTAGAATATAAATGCATTGGCCATTAACTTTGAATTTGCTGCGAACGCAACTAGCGACCAAAATGTTTATTTTTAGTCGCTAAAATTTTAATAATACAAAATAACTCCATGTTATTAAACGCATGATCAGTCGCGCGACAACAAAAAGAATAACGAACTGCGAACTATAACTAGTAGAATATTGCAGGTCGCAGTCGCATATCGCAGTGATCTTGAAACAAACATGGGCATATTCATGACTTAATCAATCTTTATATATAAACGAGTACAAGTTGTTAGAAAGCAATTAGTTTAGTCTCCCTGGAAAAACCAGCAAACATTACAAAGAGATTAAAAAATTCAACGACTACTATTTTTGTTTTTTTCCCATTAATTCCTTCTGGTAATATACAGATATCTGACGATCAATTTTTATCATATATGGCAGAATCTAACAGAGACCTTACTTTGGTCACGACCCTTATGATTTTGCTTCAACTATGCGTCAGGGCTGCTCAGGATATTTTTGTGTCTTAGGAAATCGCAGAATCTAAAAAAGAAAAGAAAAATATCTATATGTTTTAGGATTTTGTCAAATCTAACTTAGATCTCGTCTAAAGCACTCTAAAACCGTAGAATAAAAGCATCAGCATTGGTAGAACACTAATGGATCTCTCACATAATATTATTTTAATTATTTTTATTTTGTATTTAAAAAAAAATATGAATCAATGATTGAATGACAAATGTATGAAAATGTTCTCAAAATACCTAAAGCTGCTCTCCGCATAGAACATGTTCTCCTCTTTTTCTCCCTTCTCTCTTACTTTATTTATTTAGTTTATTAGTTAATTGGTGAGAACACCTCTAATTAGGCCTGGGCACGGATCCGATATCCGGATTTTTGAAGGTATTTGTGATTTTCTTCGAATGTCACGGATATCTAATTTTTCGATTTGTTTTGCTTCGGAAAAATACGGATATTCGGAAAAACGGATATTCGGAAAATAAATAAATATTTGCGAATATTTGCGAATACTTACAGATATCTAATCTGTTTTGATTAATACAAATAATCTTAAAAATTCGATATAAGTTTGTTTTATAAAATATTTTATTGCATGATATATAAAATAAAAATTAAAAGAAGTAGTGAATCTACATATTTTAAAAAAAATTTAAACTTAATTAACAACTATAATAACACAAAACTTAAGAAAAAAATTATAATTATCATAAATTATTTCTCTTCCTTTTATGTAATACCTTTATATAAGTAATAATGTGAATATAATTTGTCAATAAAACATTATTTTGTTCTCTTTGATCATCTCAATTCTTGTTTACATAGTGTCACGAAAAATGAAAAAACTTATATTATTTTATTTTGTCAGGTGTCATTTGGTACTGTATATTTTTTGGATTATTCTAATTTACTTGTAGAATATAAAACCATTGTCTATGTTTGCTTCGAATTTGCTGCAAACGCAACCAGCTATCGCAACCAGCTACCAAATGTTATTTAGTCGTTAAAATTTTAGTAATACGAAATAACTACTTGTAATTGAATTAACGTACGATCAAATCGCGCGACAACAAAACGAATAAAGGAACTACGACCTATAGCTAGTGAGAGATTGCATGTCGCGGTCACATGTCGCAGTGATCTCGTAGCAAACTTGGGCATATTCCTGATTTAATCTATTTTTTTATATATAAACAAATACAAGTTGTTAGAAAGCAATTAGTTTAGTCTTTCTGAAAAGTCAGCAAGACTTACAAAAAGATTAAAAAAATTTCAACGATTACTATTTTTGTTTTCTTTCCATTAATTTCCTTCTGGTAATATACAGATTTCTGAAGATCAAATCTTGTCAAATATGGCAGAATCTAACAGAGACCTTACTTTGGTCACGACCCTTTTGATTTTGCTTCAACTATGCAGGATCGTATCTTGCACCTCAATCACCAGAAACCTCACGATACGAGACGGAGACACACTAATCAGCGAGGAAGGAGTCTTCGAGCTTGGATTCTTCAGCCCTAACGATTCAACCTTAAGGTATGTCGGACTCTGGTACAAGAACATAGAACCTCGAACAATTGTCTGGGTAGCTAATCGAGAAACACCTTTGTCTGATCAAAACGGAGCTCTTAAGATTGCTGATGACGGGAACTTGGTGGTCATCAACGGTCAAAACAACACCGTTTGGTCCACAAACGTGCACCCCAAGTTGAACAATACTGTTGCTGTTCTGTTGGAAACAGGGGATCTGGTTTTGTCTTCTGATTCAGACAGGGACACTAGGTACTGGGAGAGCTTTAACAACCCAACTGATACTTTCTTGCCCGGTATGAGGGTTAGGGTGAATCCTTCAATGGGAGAGAATCGCGCTTTTGTCCCATGGAAATCCGAAACTGATCCTTCACCAGGAAGATATTCAATGGGGATTGATCCCTTTGGGGCAATAGAGATTGTGATTTGGGAAGGGGAAACAAGGAAGTGGCGAAGCGGACCGTGGAACTCAGCTATCTTTACCGGTGTACCAGATATGTTTCGTTTCACCAATTATATTCATGGGTTTAAGCTCTCTTCTCCTCCTGATCGAGATGGTAGCGTGTACCTCACGTATGTTCCACCAAATAAGGACGACTTATTGAGGTTTCGGATCAGATTTGATGGCATTGTAGAGCAGTTGAGATGGAATAGGAATGCCAGGAACTGGACTTTACTTCAAGTGAAACCGAGCAAGGAATGCGAGAAGTATAACCGTTGTGGTAATTACAGCATATGTAATGATAGTAAAGACTTTGATTCTGGTAAATGTAGTTGCATTGATGGGTTTGAGCCGGCTTCTCGAAATCAATGGAACAATGGAAATTTCTCGAGTGGCTGCAAAAGAAAAGTTTCATTGAACTGTAGCCAGAGTCTGTTTGCATATAAAGTAGACGGGTTTAGGGTACTTAAGGGTATTAAGGTGCCTGATTTTGGATCAGTTGTTTCACTTAACAACTCAGAGACTTGCAAGGATGTATGCCTGGGGGATTGCTCGTGTAAGGCTTATGAGGATGTAACAGGGATCGGATGCATGATTTGGACTCGAGATTTGATCGATATGGAGCATTTTGAGTACGGTGGAAACTCCATCAACATCCGGCTAGCTGCATCTGAAATAGGTTTGTAAAACATTTTAGGTTTCATGTAAATATTTGAATATGACTAGTCTGATATCTGTGTTTGGGTTTCTTTTCTTATGTACACAGGAGGCAAGAAGGAAAATATGATATTTTGGATCATTATTTTTAGTATAATAGGTGCATTCATGCTCGGCTTATGCTGCGTATGCATTTGTATCTTATGGAAGTTCAAGAAAAGAGTTAAAGGTAAAAGCCTCTATAGTTTACTTTCAAAAGGGTCTGAAACTGAGAGATCTGTTGTTTCATCTATCTGCAGAATTTTTGTGGAAGAAGGAAGGTTATACAGTTTTAGATATCGGAGAGAAAAGAGATTACTCAGTTAAGTCCTCAAGCTCGCTGAACCAAGATCTAGTGGGGGATCAAGTTGACACACCCGATTTGCCAACTTTCAGTTTCAACAGCGTAGCTTCGGCAACAGGAGATTTCTCTGAAGAAAACAAGCTTGGACAAGGTGGATTTGGTACTGTATATAAGGTGAATATCAACTAAACTCAATCTTCTTGAGACTAAAGTTAATTAAATTTTTGTGTCGCCTTAATTTTTGGTTGGATAATTAGGCTGAAAATTTATGCTAAACATATGTTTTATGTTTGGACAGGGACACTTCTCAGGAGGAAGAGAGATGGCAGTGAAGAGACTATCAGGCAAATCTAAGCAAGGACTAGAGGAATTCAAGAACGAGATCTTACTAATCGCGAAACTCCAGCATCGGAATCTCGTTAGATTACTAGGATGTTGCATTGAAAACGACGAGAAAATACTTGTCTATGAATACATGCCAAATAATAGCTTGGACCGTTTCCTTTTTGGTATGTTTTATTTTACAACATTATCAAGAAACGTGTGTCAAAAATTCATAGATTGAGTATAAAAACTTATCTATGTGCAGATGAGAGTAAACGGAGAAATTTAGAGTGGCGAAAACGATGGGATATCATTGGAGGAATTGCAAGAGGATTGCTTTACTTGCATAGAGACTCAAGACTAAAGATCATTCACCGTGACCTAAAAGCTAGCAATATCTTGCTGGACAAGGAAATGAAACCTAAGATCTCGGATTTCGGTATGGCTAGGATCTTCAACTACCGACAAGATCAGGCCAACACGATCCGAGTTGTCGGCACATAGTAACTAACCGAAAATCCTTATTGTTTTATCTTCTAAAACATTGTGAAGCTGTATCGATTTCTAATAATCTTGATGTTGAAAAATTGTGTAGTGGTTATATGGCTCCAGAGTATGCAATGGAAGGGATGTTCTCTGAGAAATCTGATGTATATAGCTTTGGAGTGTTGATACTGGAGATTGTAAGTGGTAGCAAGAACGTTAGCTTTCGAGGGTCTGAACATAGAAGTCTCATTGGTTATGTAAGTTTCTCTTAATATTTAAGTCTGGTTTCGTTTGTTTCCTTTTTTCATTTCTATAAACTAATGCTAGAGGACAAAAACTTCAGGCCTGGAATTTATGGAGCCAAGGAAAGACCAAAGAGCTAATAGATCCAATGGTGAAAGAGATTCGAGATGTAAACGAAGCGATAAGATGCATCCATGTGGGGATGTTGTGTACACAAGACTCGGTGACTTACAGACCAAACATGGGTTCAGTTTTGTTGATGTTGGAGAGTCAAACCTGTCACCTTCCACGACCAAGACAGCCTACCTTTCACTCTTTCTTGAACTTCGGCGAGATCGTGGAAGGTCAGGATGTTGCCACGGTTAACGATATTACTTTGACCACTGTGGTTGGAAGATGACTAATTTGACATAAATTGTTCTTCCCCTTGCTCTTTGAGTTTTCCATTTTCTCTGGAAGTCTCTTAGTTTTCAACTTTTTGTGTATATTTAATATTTCGTCTTGATAAACTTTTTATAATACGTATATACTTTTTGGTACAAAATTCGTATATACTTGAATTTAAACGCTGCCAAGGAAGAGAAATCAAAATCGGATTTGTACTCTAGTTTTTACTTCAACTGTTCAACTAGACTTCATGCTTCACGATTCACGCTTCACGCTTCATGCTTCACGATTCACGCTGCAGGCTTCACGATTCACGCTTCATGCTTCATGCTTAATGCTTCATGCTTCATGCTTCAATGCTTCATGCTGCATGCTTCACGCTTCATGCTGCATGCTTCACGCTTCATGCTTTTATTAATCTCAACGTCGAAAGGAGTACGTAAAGATTATTTTTATTTTCTCAACTAAATTGCTTTTATTAATTTTCAATTTCATAAGAATCCAGAATTACAAAGGTTCTTTTTTTCTAACTGAAGAATTACAAAGGTTTGTAATTGTTTTTGGCCAGTTATAGTACAAAATTGAATATTTACAATTATATACATCTTTGACTTATGATTTACACAGAGCACTTACAATCTCTAGCACACTTTGGAAAGCATAAAAGACCAAAAACCTAACTAAACTATCTAACAAAAATAAACACACTATCTCTATCTTTGAATCTCTACTTGATCATTCTCTACAATTTCGCTTGTATAATTCTCTAATTTCTTATTCCCATCAGTTGTTCACTCGATTCCTGTAATTTGAGATTCACCCACAATGGATTCACGAGCAAACATCACAGAGAATAGACTTTATGTCAATATAGGTAACAACCTGAAACTTATGATTGATTTCTATTTCAATTTAGGTTTTTGCTTCTAGTTTTAGTTTAGGGATTATAAGTGATTTGTCTTTGTTTTATTTTAATTGACGACAAGATGAGTAAAAATATATGCGCAAAATTTAGATGTTGGAAAAATAAATTTAAATATAAACGTATTTCGCCAATTGTTGATGGCTTCAATGTAGTGCTGAACCCAAATAATACCAACATCTATATATAAAGACTAAGTTAAGATTCACAATAATCTCAGCACATTTCTATCTTACACCATGCAAACTAAAAACATCTTAATTTGATTTTACGATATGTGTTTACGTGTTTGATTGTTTAAACCACTAACGATCAAACACAAAAATTTACTTCCTTCTTAATTGAAGACCGTCAAAAATTTTATATCCTCAGTCCCAAGTTTAACTATTCATTTTCCCCAAGTTTGACTATTCAAATGAATAGTAATCCAATTTGTATACAAAAACACGCTTTACAAGCCTGCATTTTAACGTGAACAAATCATTTCAGAGGACAAGAGTGGAGTTGGATGTAAAACATAATTCTATGCAAATGCAAACATGAATGTATCTCAGTCACCTGCTTTATACCCAATGTTACTAGTAAAAATCTGACACATAGCGACAAATTAAAATATGACTATGGCCAAAACATTGTGGCTAAAATACTCTATAGCCACATGTTGGGTACATCGCACAAACAAGCTACTACGAACCGACTCTTTATGATATCACTCCGTTGGGAAATATGCAATGCGGAATAAAAGATCATGTTCTCCTAATCTTGTGTGAACCTGTGAGGAAAATACTTCGACAATAGTAGAATATACAATAAGCAATAACAAAATGAGACAATCATTTTTACGTTGGAAAACCTCTTCGATGTGAGAAGGAAAAACCACTATATAAATGGGTATGAGTAAAACCACGTCCTACTTGTTCAACAATCCGAACAGAACAGAGACCTTAACTACAAAGAGCTATCTCCCATACAAGAACAACAACAACAAGAGAACAACACAAAGCTTCAAAACCAAGAGCAACCAAACGACCTCCGTTTACAAGGATTCCGAAAACCAGAGAATAATCCTACCATATAAATCCAAGATGAACAAGTCAACAACACCTATGTCAAATTTCAGCTCAATCAGAGAAGATCTAACCATCGGATTTACCAAACACTCAAAACAACAATGCTGAAGAACTGTGACGATCAGCTTCACTAAAACCCAGACAACAGAAGATCCAAACGTTGAAATCCAAATCCATTCGGTGAATCTCTAACCCACTGACTGAAGAAACTTCCCAAAAAATATCAGTCCGATCAGGATCCATTTGATCCTCCAAACCTCCCTTGACAAACTCTGACGAAATATGTCTTCTTCTCTCCTTTTCTCTCTTCTGTCTTAAGAGTCTTCTTGAGTACTCTTCTTACTTTTTCTTGTTTTAAGTCTGCTGCTTCTGCTAACCATAAAAAATTAGGTTAACAGACTTTATATAGTGTCTCAATAACCCGAATGCCCAATACTAATCTCATGGACTATACCAATGACCCAACTCCAAGTTTGGTTATCACTAACCAAACCCAATGAGTTTCCTCCATCTAGGAAGAATCCAACACCACATTTTGTCACAAAAAATTGGTTATTAAATAGTAACCAAAATAATATATGGCCTTTCGGACAAAACTGACCCGAACTAGTCATAACCAAAACTATTAAATTTAATTTTTAAACATATATACTATTATTTATGAAATAATTTTTCGCATTCGAGCCCTCACGTTAAAAGTTAAAGTGATTAACATCGTTTATACCCTTAATGAATGAAATATATAAACTAGCCAAAAAAATAAAAATGAATTTAAAGTTCATTTGATTAGATAATTGACTAAAATTAATGATAATAAAAACTATCCAAAATCTAAAAAGATATTTTAAAATAAAAGATAATTCTCTTATATATTGTGTTGTTTTATCCAAAAAAAATATTTCATAATAAAAGAGTTAAAAATTAAAAACAAAAAACACATAACAAAATATAAATCAAATAAATCTTAATTTTAAATAACCAAACTATTGAACTATTTCTAAGATTTATTTATTAATAATGAATATAGAGTACATAAAAAAATTCAAAAAATTAAAATATGTAATAATTTTCAAATGAAAACATAAATAATAATTTATCAGTATAGTATTTTAATTAGTAATAAATATCTTAATAAATAACTATAAAATATTTATGCCTGCATGTGCGGTCGAACCACCTAGTTAATATATATATATATATACACATATATAAATATACATATATATATACATATATAAATGAAATAAACTATTCTTTTAAAAGTTTTAATATAAATCTTCAGAATAAATTTTATTCAAATTATAACTTTCATTTAAACTAAAATAAAAATAAATGTAATAGTAATATCAGTTATATTATATTAATATTTATTATATTTAATCATTAATATATTTTTGATATTTTTATAACATTAAAATGTGTTAATATTGATAATTTATTATTAAACCGTTGCAGTATCTCATAATTAACTAGTTACAAATATTCTGCAAATGCAACAATTTCTAACCGCTGTACCAATCATACAAATCGCTTAATAACGCTAGAAACCGTAGTCACCCACATCCGCAAACACCCGCAACCGCAACCGCTGCGTTTCAACTAGTCAGATCCTTAGTCACGTTTTGGTATTGTGTCAAGTCAGCCACAAAATTTACATGGTAAATCATGACTTTTTCTTAGTTATGATTCATTTGTGACGAAAAGATTACAATTTTTGTCACGAAAATGATATGGCTAGTCACACTTATAAACGTTTTGACATTTGGTGACTATAATGAAAAAGTCACGAACAGAGCATGAGTAATTTGTGGCTATACAATATAAATTTACTAGTGTGTTAAAGTCTAGAGTGGTGAAGTCTCGAGCATTCCTTCAAGGTAAGAATACTATTAAGAGAAATTAGGTTCTATATTCATGGAAAAAATCCATAATTAGGAAACTACCCTAACCACTATTCAATTTTCAAAATCCCAATATTGTCCCTACTCTCTTCTCCTATCGTATCCATCTCTCATTCCTCTTTCCTCTCCTCTCTCTTCCTAATCATATTCATGTTCTTGATAATGATTTAGTCAAGTTTATTAATTACAATTGTAGGATTGAATTTCAATTCAATCTGATTTCCACAAGCAAGATTCAAATTTATTCTGATTTCTATCGACACCTTAATATTAAACTCATCATCTCTCACCATTTCCACCACTTTAAATTTATAATCACAATCCACTTTCATTTTCCAATCTCAATAGCAATTTTTGGGTTGTGGTATTTTTCGTTGTGGTTGGGTGACTTGCTGGCGTTGACGAGTTTGTCAACCATTCTTTAGGTGGTGGTTGCTTGATTAAGAGTTTGTGGGTTGTTTTAGATTTAGATAATATATGTTAGTGAGTATTTTTATTAGTCATCTGATATTATTTATGTTTAAGATACATATTTTGTTACCTATTAAAAACCAATACAGATAACTGATAAAATACTGATGCTATGTAACTAAATATTTATCATTAGCCGATACACGAATTATTAACCGTTACATGGGTTGTTAGTTGTTACAAACAAATTAATTCTAATTGATAAATGATGATAAGATGTCACAACATAGTTTTATTAACTGATACATGGTTTAGTAATCGATACATAATTTGTTAGCTGATATGTTTGTTGGATACATAGCTTATTAGTTGATATGTGTATTAGTTAACGAACCATGTATCTGCTAACAAATAAAGTGTCTGTAACAGATCATGTTATATGTTAAGTATAGTTTCCCTAATAAACAAATTATGCACTAACATTTTATATAACATCTAAGCGAAAAGATTGGAACGAGTTGTACATTCCCAAATTGCTAAAACCCTGCACTCAGTTGTGATTCCCAGTTAAGGTTTGAATCCAAAAAGAGTAATAAGATCTCTTTTTTACAATTTCATTATATTCAAAAACTTTAGATTTGAGATCAGTAAACATCAATGAAAAAACAGAGAAACATAATTTAAAAATTCTGCAAGAACTTTTTTGGATGAAGATTAGATGAAAAATAAGAAGAAAAAAGAAGATGGGATATGAAGAAAGAGACAAGATAGATGAAAAAAAAGAGGATGGCGATGAGATGAGTGCATGGGCCAGTATCGAAGATCAAGTAACAAAAGTTACAGGGATCTGGAGTTTTAAACGTGTGAGAGTATTTACCTAATATTGGCTGTTGTTGTGTATATTCAACCAATTCTCTATACTATTAATGTACATAAGATGAGTGAATATTAGTTTAGTGTTAACCAATATAATTGTTCTTGGTATAGTTGTAAACCAATATTGATCTCTCATATATAAGAGAGCCCTGTAGCATAATTGGCTAATCAATAACAAAATCTTCTTTCCTTTCTCACCGTTTCGTCATTTTCTCTGTTACTTAAGATTTACTAACATGGTAGCTTGATTCGTCGGTTAATCTCCTGATCAAGTTAAATTTAGAAGTTTTTTTTGCTAATCAAAGCTTTAGAGTTGCAGCAATGGTGATCACTCGTAAAATCACGTGACTAGACCTGGGCCTTATACCTAGACAAAAAAAATCTGAATCGGAACTGACCCAAATACTGAGTATCTGACCCAAAACATCCGACCCATAACAATTAAGAACCGTCAAACTATATTGGACGGTAAAGGATGCGGTTGTATAATCCACTCAGATGAGTGCGAAACACAGGAAAACTCGAAATCAGTTCCCAATCTGAAAAAAACCACAACTTGGTTGTTCCCGGTCTTCTAGGGTTTGCGATTTGGATCCTTAATTATCTCTCTCACACACACACAGACACCTGATTCCTCTTCTACCCAATTCTACATACGACATGCCGCAAAGACACTCGAAGAACAACAACGATCTCGCGTATTTCACTTACGACGAGAAGAAGAAGTTAGGGTATGGAACCCAGAAGGAGAGATTGGGGAAAGACTCGATCAAGCCCTTCGATGCTTGTTCCCTCTGCTTGAAACCCTTCATCGATCCCATGTGTTGCCACAAGGGTCATGTCTTCTGCAGAGAGTGTATCCTCGAATGCTTCCTGGCCCAGAAGAAAGATATCCAGAGGTAAACTCACCACCTTCTTCTGGGTCTTGTCTTAAATTCATAAAGTTAAGTTCTTTATGCGGTCATGTCTCCTGGTTGCTGTTTTGTAGCTTTAAAGTTCTAGATAAGGATTGTGGAATTGAATTATTGATGGTTTAGTTAGGTTTTAGCTTAAGTCATTGTTGTAATTGGCTGAACCATTTCCCTCAAAGTGGTCTGACTTTTAAGTGTGTTGTGTTGCTTTAATGTTGTTCAAGGATTTCTAATTTTGTTGCTAGTCCCAGAGTGAATTATCCTTTTGATGTTTTTTTGAAGAGCTATCATGTGTGATATGTATTTGCTCTGTATGTGAAAGTAAAGTTCTTTATTCAATCATATGTTTCATGGTTGCTGTTATAAGCTTTGAGATCTTGATAGGACTGTGGAATTCCATTGTTGTTCTGGGTTCTGGTGTGTAGTAGCTTATTTCATTGTTGAAATTGGCTTAACCATTATTTTCAAAGTGTTCTGACTTTTAAGTTTGATTTGCTTCTGAAGTGATCTTAGCTATAGCTCAAGTAGTTCTTGTATTGTTGCTAGTCCCAGAATGACTTTTTTTTCTTCCTTCTGAAGTTATTTACCGACTGGACTAGCAAAAAAGAAAGGGGTTTGGAGCTGACTCGTCTCTCTTATTTTTTTGTTAAGACCTGTTGTGGCATTTGTGGTATACTATGTTAATGGGTCTCTTGAAAAGTTATCTTGGGTGATATGTATTTTAATGTAGGCTAATACCTTGAGAGAAGTGATACTAACATGTGGGCTTGTTTACAGGAGGCTTGCTGCCCATGCTTCTCAAAAGAATCAAGATAAGGACGAAGAAGAAGAGAGGCTAATGTTACAAAAGGCGAGAGAGCTGGACGAGTTTGATCAGCAAAACCATGGTGCGTTACCTCGGTACAGTGACAAGAGCCAAAGCCAGGATAAGAATGGTTTTCATGGTGCGAACAGTGTAAAGGCGACTTCTTTTGAAGAAGAAGCGCTTAGGACGATGAAGGCCTTCTGGCTTCCATCAGCTACACCAGGAGCTTCAGTGAGAGTAGAAGCTCCAGAAACTCATACCGTTTGTCCAGAGGGCAAAGAGAAGCTCAAGCTTAAGAACCTATTTGCTATCCGTTTCACTGAAGATAACAGCGAAGAGGAAGAGAAGAAGACAAAATCGTCATCTTCAAGCTCTTATGACAAAACCTACATTTGCCCAAGCTGCAAAGTCACTCTGACCAACACGATGTCTCTTGTGGCACTTAGCTCATGTGGACATGTTTTCTGCAAGAAGTGTGGTGAAAAGTTTATGCCTGTCGACAAAGTCTGTCTTGTGTGTGATAAACCTTGCAAGGACAGGAACTTGGTTGGGTTGAAGAAAGGAGGCACTGGTTTTGCTGAGCACGATGATCACCTTGAGGCTAAAGAGTACAAGCATTTGGGTAGTGGCTCTGGTTTAGGGATGGTGAGGATGGGTAAGACATGATGAAAGTGGAAACCACATCAAATGTTGAGTTACAATTGTATACAACTAAGAGACTGTTTTCTCTATTTGGCTTTTGGTTCTTGTTCTTTTCATCGGATCTTATTTGCACTCCTACTTCCTCAATACACCCGAGTCTTTCAAAGAATTATCCATGCATATGAATTCTACATTTTGATTATGTAAAAGTTCAAATATACCGTGTAAAAAATGTTAGACATCAAACACAAGGACAACAATTTTTAGCTATTTAATATTCGTAAAGTAATAAATGAGTAAGACATGTATCTATCTTATTAAAATTGAAATACTTTTTGGTACTGTTTGGAAATATAGATAACCTTATAAATAATAATTGTTTAAAAATATGAATAGCAGTATAGAAAAGATATTTTCTTCTAGTATTTTATTTTATTTACACATTTAACCATTGCATTTACAATAAATTAAATATTTATTTTTGTATTTCTTTTTATTTACAGATTCTACTACTGCATTTAAAATTAATTTAAATTAATTAATTATAATTTCAAAGTTTATCTAACATTTTCCTATATATAAAACAAAGTAAATTACAATAAATTTTGTGTATCAATATATAGTTGTTGTTTCTTTGTGGTGAAAATAAAATCATAAACTGAAATATATAATATATATTATATAAAACAATTTTTCAATACAGTATTACCTTATTTAGTTTAGTCAAATATAAAAATTTTGAGAGTTCAATTTTAAAGAAAACAAAATATCAAAAAATAAATAATAATTCATAGAAAACGAATGCAAAAAAAAAATAGTATGTTGTTTCATTTTAAAATAAATTAGCAAAAAAAAAAAAGAACAGATTAATATATGAATAGAACAATCACATCAAATTGCATCAAGTTATAAATTTTTAATATAATATTATATAAAAATAAAAAAATTATTATCAAATATCTATATTATAAAATAATATATTCTACTATATAAGTAACTTACAAAACATAAAAATATACATGGAATTTTTAATAAAACCAGCGGTTTATAAGTTTACGTTGAACACAAATTAAATCAAACATATGTGTGGGTGCTGATCAAGTTCTAATTATATTTTATAAGTTATGTATTCCCAATTATCACGTATGGGGCATACAAAAAGTCAATAGACTATTTTTTTCGTTCTTTCTTTCAAATCTATCACAATTTATTGTTCGAGTTTTTACTTCATGATTCTAAATCCTCTTCTTTATCTGCTCTTCCTTTTTTCATTGTTCACACATTTATTCTTACTTCAGTTTGTTTATCTAAACATTTGTAACAAAAAGAAGTTAAAAATATGAACACTGAAACTAAGAATATCCCAATGAAGCTTGAGGTAATTTACATAAAGGGCGTAGTTTTCCATTTTCTTTGATGTATATTTTCAGAAAATGTATTTTCATACGTGTATAATAAAAGACATTGATTTGGGTTTTGATGGGTGAATATATGCAACAGGGTAAGATTGAAGCAAAGGTGGTATATTAGTGTTTTATGTTAGATTTGAGACACAGATTTACTGAATATAATCAAAGATCTAATGGAATAAGTCTTTTCGCATTAAACTTAACTGGTGGCTATTAAAACAGGAATATGAATTAGTAGGAAAATAATAAGAAGGAACAAAATAAAAAGAATGAAAAAGAATATTTATTACTTTTGTTTCATATCAATTTTGATAAGTAATGTTTGTGTTTTATAGTTTTAAAAATTGAAGGAATGACAAAGAACCATTCGGAGCAAAATTCTTTATAAATGGTGTAATTTTTAAGAAATGAACAGGAATTGATTATTCTCCTTAAATATTCCCTATATCACCATTTAGATCTAGTTATTTTTTAAAGAATCTCAGATATTGTTTTGAGAACTTTGGCATGGATTTAATCTCATCCTAATTTAAATATACATGTTCTTTGTCTATGATTTCCATTCAAGTAATAACATGTTGGTAGTAACTTCTCTTTGGAAAATGTTTTACTCATCAATTTTGAGACACATTTTGTCTGATTTCAGTTTCATAGTTTTCTTAAAACTCAGAGTACACAATCATAGTTAATCAAAAAAGTGTATACCGCAAAAGAAAATACATAGAAAAATGATTAAAGTCAAATCAAAAGAAAATAAGAAAACAAAAATTGAACTTTTCTTTTGTTAAAATTTTCTGTAGAAGATGTGTTTCTTCAACTCCTAAGTCGAAACAAAAGCTTGGCTTGCCTCTCAATAAGATTCAAATGTGTACAAAAATAATATAAGATTAAAACCTTTTCAAATCTAAGGAGCCATCAGTCCATCGACCGTGTAAGAAAGTGATTTCATCCAATCCGTTTTCAGCAGCATTTTTTGTAACGTCCTCATTATATCATATCCTGGATCCAGTTTCCGTTGCCAACCCTAAAAAACATAGCTCAAAAACCTCAGTGTTAAGAAACGGTAAAAGCAATATTGCTTTAATCACAAAGATGAATGCATTGTTCCACAGAACAATAAACTAACCTCGAGAACTAATGTTGTAAACATTACGGTGGAGACATTTCCGTCGATGTTAACTCTATGATTTCTCATTTTCTCGAACAACTCGTGCATACAGTCTGCTGGATGAACTGATTCTCCTTCTGCTGTTCCCCAGAATCTAAACGCTTCTTCTACTTCCTGTCACAATATGTGTGTTTATAAGAAAATGAAGTAACTTTGTGTGATGCAAGAGAAGCCCCCCCAGAGCAGAGATCTCACCTCGACAAAGGCTTGTGGGTTAGGGCAATTCTGTTGTCTAGATAACTTAAGTGTTCGTTCAGCAGCGGTCCGACCATCTCTACGTGCAACCGCCTTGAAAAAACCGAGTAGGTTGTCTCTGTCAGTTTTCGAGAGTTCTGCAGTCATGCCAACGTCAAGGAAAATGATGTGTGGCTTCTTGGATCTGAACAGACCTCTTCGAGCACCGTTCTTCCGGACAAGAATGTTCCCAGGATGCATATCTGCGTGAACAAAGTTGTCCACCTGAAAGAAAAAAAACAAGAATGAGATAAGACTCTTTAAATTATACTGAAATGAACAAAATGAGGATTCAAGAGGCAGAACCAGAAGCATCTTCAAGAGAGCATTGGTTCCGATATGAGCTACTTTGGACTTAAGCCATTCGTGTCCTTCTGAGCCATCTACATAACGAGCCACGCTTTCTCCGTGCTCGAACGACTCAACCAGAACAGAGGGATGCACAAGAGGAAAGACAGGCTTAGGGAAAGAGACATCTTTCCATCCACGGAAGTTGTATATGAACCGACTCAAATGAGAAGCTTCCCTTGAGAGATCAACTTGAGACAACATGTAGAGGCTAAACTGTTGCACACACTCGTCTAATCTAAGCCAGTTCAAACCCGGAACCAAAGTAGTTAACTTTGCCGCCATTTTAATAATCACAAAGTCTCTTGTCATGGTTTCCTCAACACAAGGATGTCTCACTTTAACAGCAACTTCAGAGGACTTCACCTTTTGTCCTGGATACTGAAACTTTAAAGTGGCTCTATGGACTTGAGCTATGCTCCCAGAGGCCACTGGCGCCTCATCAAACTCCTCGAATATATCAGAGAGCTTACGACCAAACGCATTTTCTATGGTTCTCTTGGTGAACTCAAAGCTGTGCTCAGGGGCATTACTGTGAAGCTTTGAAAGCTGCAAGCACAAATCCTTGGAGAAGAGATCAGGTCTTGTGGCAATCCATTGTCCGAACTTGATAAAAGCAGGACCAGCTTTCTCCAGAGTTCGATGGAGGACCTCATGCCGTAGCTTTCTAAACCGAGACCCGCATGAAAACTCCAACAACGCCATTACAAGATTTGGAGAAAGCAAAACTGCTAAATAGAGAGCTCTCCCGAACAGAACCACACTTTTCATCGCAGAGAGCAACAAAGTAGAGATAACCACAGGGATGTTAACCGCACTTCTATAAAGAGAAAACTGCTGGGGAGACCGGACTATAACCGGACTTGGAGCCGGCCTCTGCGCCCATGCCACTTTCCTACAAGTAAGAGCCAAGACACCAGGTACTAAAAAATGTGAACGAGCTACAGACAAGCAGAACGCTTGAGCGATCATGCTTAAGTTCCATTGGTGGGTAGAGTATCTATGAAGAAGCCTTTTGAAAGAGATTTGAGCATGTTGCTTAACTACGTAGCTTGCAGATGCAATGGAATAGCTTCGTGAGAGAAGATGACTACCTAAAGTTCTTCCTTTAGAATTAGGAAGAAGAGCTAATGAATGATTCTGACGATACCCATTACTCAAATTTCTGAACTGAGGCAAAACTAGAGAAACCTTGAGAGGTGTTCCATGTTTCTGGTTAGAGTAGAGAGATTGTGTGTATCTGGAAACAACTTTAGTGACCAAGAATCTGCAGGAAACCAAAAAAAAAAGAATTCTGTCAAACGAAAGAGTAAAGGTTGGAACTTTTTAAACCTATAGGAATCAGTTTTGTATAATCTCCAGGAAATTGGGAAGCAAAAGCTAATCGGATGATAAAGAAAGGTGAAGCAGAGACGAACCTAGAGATGAGGGTCATGGCGAGAGACGAGCTTCTCGAGAAGAAAGGCTGTTGTTTGGTATGGCTTTCAGACCGGGTAGCATCATTGTGTCATCGATTTTGACTCGGTGTTTTAGGGTACAGTAAGTCGCGGTTTCGTGGGGGGAGGTTCTGGGTTTTGGAGGCAGGAGACGATACAGAGGTCGGTGATTGGTGCGAGGAAGGAGAGAAGGGACCCACTAAACGCGACCTCGTGGGCTTCACGCTTTAGATTTTTCGTCGGTCCAAACAATCACGCTGATTAAATATCTTGTCCATACAATTTGCACTCTATATACACCCATAAGGCCATAACCATACAATTTGCAAATCTGGATCTTATACCACTCTATACAGTCCTATAAGCATGCTTGTGATCTTGTATATGTCTATTGCACGAGGAGAACAATATTGACAGGATCAATATTGATGTATCAAGAAGCATTTATTCTATATATACAAAATATATATCTATTGTTATATTTTTATATTTTTCTCCTAAGAATTAACGTGAGAACGACATGTATAAAAGTAATTTCTCAAATAATATAATATAGATTTGATAATTTTTTAACTATAATTACTTAAAATAATTTCATTATTTAAAAGGACAATCTATAAGGGTTTTATAAAACTTAAAACTAAAATAAATACAAAAAAATAATCAGTTTTAGCTAATCTCTACTATATAATAGCAAATGGAAGGTCATTTAGCAGTGCCACGTCAGCACAAATATTCCCCACCAATCAATCAGCCACATATGTCCCAGTCTTAACGTTAATATTTTCGGTCCATTTGCAAAGGTTATTATTTTGTGACCCAAAGTCATCTAGCAGCTTCCTCCTTCTTAACCCTAAGCTCTTCCGACGTAAATCGATTTGTCTATCTCCGTCATCCGGAATAACACATGCGTCCTCATCCATGAAAATTCTATGCTCCTTAATAACCCTACAAGACGAGCCTTTGTCTACCTCTTCACATCCCTCCTCTCAATCAACGGTCTCGATGTCTCTTCAAGTAACCATCATTACTTACACATTTGAAACGACTCTCAACTCTCAAAGTTCCCCTCATCACTATGTATATCCTCATCAATCTCTCCCTCACTCGCTAAATCCCATTGACCCATACCTAAAACCATGGCAACCCAACAATCAGAGCCCAACCCAATTCCCTTTAGGCACTCTTCTTCAATCAGGGAACCGCTTGGAAGCGTAATGAGTGCTAATGGAGCTAAAGTTTAAAATGGAACCGCTAATAAAATTCAAAAATAACTTTTATACAATTTTAAAATGTACTGTTTAAAAAACTCTTTAAAAACTTTCTTTGGTATGCTATATAAATAACTAAAAATTAAATAAAATAAAATTAATAGTTAATAATTTTTGTTACTTATGTATCTTATTGATAATAATATACAGAAAATAAGAATAATCATATAGACTTGACTTATAAACCATACATATATGTGTGTGTGTGTGTGGTGTGTGTATAACTGTTTTAATTTATCTAAATTGTTTAATTGACTATTGTTTATAATATCTCTAAACTTTCCACTAACTAGAACTTTTTGGTTATTTGTATCAAATTCTTGCATATTTAAAATTAAATTAGGTGTTTTTCTGCACCATGTGCAATACTAAAATTTTAAATTTAAATTATATTTAAAAATAAAATTTGATCATTATTTTAGATTTTATTATTTTCTACCAATATTTTAATATAAATTTTGATTTAGTTGAATATAAAATTAAGATAAAATAAACAATTTTATTTATTTTGAATGGTATTCAAAAATCTATGTATATATTTAAAATTATAATCTTAGATAGATTTTTATCTATTTCTTTTGGATAAAAATATATTAAATCAACTTGTATAAAATTAATAAATTTAATATAGAAGTTCTAAGCTATCAAAAAGTAAAACTAAATAGTATTTCTACAATTTGTAGGTATATAAAAGAAACTAATAATATTGTGATTATTTTTTAAATTGTAAAAATTTTGAAAATCCTTTTTAGTAACAAAATTATATAATTATAAATATAGAAATAAATGAAATTCGAAATTTATAAAATATTATTATATTTCTATTATTATATTGTTAAATGTCGTATTTGATTAGATTTACTCTAATGATGATGTATAATTTAATACCATATTCTAATAAGTTTACCTAAAATATAAATTAGCATAAAATGTAATTATTCATGTCATGTTTAATCATAAACCATGTCATCTTTCATATTATGTCATGTCACTTTTCTTTTGGGAAAGGGATTATGTAGAAGACATTTATCAAAATTATTTTTCAAATAATGTCTAGGGAATAATCCATATGATGAATTAAGCCATATTAGCCAATCAAACTATTTTGTGATGTCAGCAAATACTGTCGTCCACATATCATTTTTAGAAAATATTATTTGTGTTATCACATATATTATTTCTAGCTAGTATTATTGGGATGTGTAAATGTAAGTTAATAGTAAATTAATGGCATTTGGAAATCAAATTTACGTAACATATAATAAGGCTGTATATAAATTAAATTGCAGTATACATTAACTATTTTTACTATAGTTGTCGATTAAAAATTCAATAAAATATCACAAAAGTCATATATACTTTTTTAAAGTAATAAAATAATTAAAATAAAAAGATATAAATTTGTTTATTTAGAAAATATATAACAAATAAAATTCATATTCAAATTTGAAAAATAAAAATATATTATAATGTGTCAAACATAATAAATATATATGAACCAAAATTTAAAAATTATTTGTGCCTGCATATTTGCGGGCAACTACCTAGTTTAACATTTTTTTAATGAAATTTCAAATTTATTGATCTAATCAAAAAGAATGTTATTTACATAAGAGGAAACTATTTAGAAATTATCTATATGTGTATTTCTAAGCTGTAAAAAATTGTGATCAAAGTATGATTTCAAACCATCTCCTTAGCATTCCAACTAGCTTCTGCTCCGTCCGGTATTTGAGTGAATAAATCATGTTTCTCATAGCCTTGTCAATGAGTCTACGCATCTGAACTTTTGAGTTTCTAGGCTGTTGATGTCGCCTAGCGTTACGCCAAATGTGATATATGAGCGTCTGAAACAGGAGTCGAGCTATGCAAGAGTCTACTCCTTTTGTGCCCATTCTCTGCAAAATCTGCATTGTCCACTGCCAATCCGGATTGACACCAGAGCCCACTAGTTTACGAGTAGGACCTTCCCATATCGTGTAGGAATACAGACATGCAAAAAAATAGATGATCTCTTGTCTCATCCCTTTCCTCACACAGTTTCACAACCTCGAGTCATCCCCTATTGCCTCATTCAATCTCCAGTAGATAGCCTATTCTTAATATCTAACCAAGTGATAAAAGAGTAGCGAGGAACACCTTGCGGAAACCACATCACTCTATGCCATTCCACTTTTGATCTCAGTTGTTCTCACGTTTTGGAGGATGAGAATGTGTCCCTGTAATCATCATCTCCGTGTCTCCATAACACTAGATCTCTTACATTCTCTGGCTGAGGAATATTAACTGCCAATATGCTGTTGTGTAGCTATTAGAAAGCCCCTACTTCTCCTACCCCGAATGTTCCATCCATCCAATGTTACCGCATCACTGACCTTGGCGTGTCTCTGTACTCCAAGATAGATAGTAACAGCTCATACCATCCCTTATGTCCACTCTGAGATAGTTATAAGCGACATCCCTTAGCTTTAATAGTTTCATCCATATCCAAGAACCTTTAATAGTTTAACATCCTTAATAAAAATACAATGTAAAATATTTCATGCTTTAATAGTTTAACATTTTTAACAAAGGAGTTGATGTATTTTTATTAGATTTTCACAATGTAAAATATTTCATGCTTTTAAAGCATGGATTAAATTTTTTGCTAAATTTATTTATGAATAGTCATTAATTAAGAAGAGCCTCCTGATGAATATTCAAGATGATGAAGCCTAATAACATTAATACAATATAAAATAGCTAACTGAAGGTAAGCCCACAATAAGACACTAATTAATTAATAGATTAAATCCAAACTAAAAAATTGTTTTTTTAAATTAAACTGAAAAACAAAAATCACAAAATATAGTTCACTTTGATAATTAATAAAATTATCGAATGCAAAACGCATCATATAAAAAATTATAAAATAAGTTTTCAACTCCAACTACAGTAACATCAAACTTTAATCATTTCCTTGTCCATATTACAACAGAAAAACAACTAGGTATAAAATAAAGATAAATAAAACTATTGCTTACAATATCTATGATGTAGCATTGCTAATCATTAGGGATGAACAAAAATTGAATGTTTTTGTTTTCGAAGATATTCGTGATCTCATCCACTTCGGTCTTGATTGGTAGAGCATTAGCATTAGCATTAGCATTATACTCTACTTTATCCAATCAACATTTGTTACAAACGCATTTAGAAAAGCATTTACTAAATGCTAATGCTCTCCAAATGCTCTCTGGTAAATGCTCTCATATGAAGCTTTTGGAAGAGCATTTGCATTTATAATTTATAAATTTAAAAATAATATATAATTAATTCATTTATTTGATTTAATAATATCATAAAATTATTTTTATATCCAGAAAATGAAATTTTGATTTCTAAAATAAATTTACCATATAAATATATATTTTAAAATATTATTTCATATTTAAAATATAATTTAATTACATTTAATTAAATTAATTATATAAATTATATTTTAAATTAATTATATAAATTAAATTATAAAAATTAGTAAAATTGATTATATAAATTATATTATATATAAATTATATTTTAAATTTATATAATTAAATTAACTATATAAATTAAATTATATTTTAAAATATAATATAATTAAAATTGATCATATACATTAAATTATATTTTAAATGCGAAATATTATTTTTAAAATAGATATTTTAATTGTAAAAATTATTTTTTAAAATAATATTTTCGATATAAACATAATTTTTAAAATTAGTAAATAAAATAAAATAATTATATATCTTTTATATATTAATATAATATATATATAAATAATATATATATTAGAAATATATCCATTATAAATAAATATATTATATCTTATATACTAATTTTAATAATAATTTTAAATAGCATATCCATACTGCTCTACCAATCAATCTATTAAACAGTTTAGCAAAAGTATACAGCTTCTGCAGCATACTGTTTTTATAGCATACTGCTACTGCTTTCTCATCTGCTTTGCCAATCAGGACCTTCGTCTAGATAATCAATTATCTAATTTGATTGGATCTATAGGTATTCAACTTTTCAGTGTTTGGATATTTGGAAAATTTTATTTTTGAAACCGGATATTCGATCTGATTCGTACAAATAAAATAAATAAAAATTTAAAAATAATAAAGATGAAAAAATTATATAAATAAACTAAACAATAAATTTAATAAATAAAAAATATCATAAACTTACGTAAAATAAAAAAATATATAATTATTTATCTATATATATATAATATATAACATATCGAACCGGATATTCGTTCCTAAAATACTAGTTTATGTGATATGCTCTATTTTTACGGATATTTGATATTAGTATTTGGTTTGCTTCGTAGAACTGCAGATTTCCAGATTTTTTTTATTGGAATCGAAATGAATAACTAATCAAATCAAAATTTACTTATATTTTACCCAGCCCTACTAATCAACTATCTTAATTCGACCATTTAAAATATATTATTTAAGAGTATAAAAAACTACATAATTATCAGAAAAGCATATAATATGCACTATAGCTGATATAACGGATAAAGTTATTCATTTTTTACGCGATACAATTGGTTTTTGTACCATACATACGATACCCAAAAACATACTTAAAAGCAACTCCACTGAAATTTTCCAAAATTTTAAAAATACATATATAATTAAATACTAATATTTAGATACTTACAATTAGGCCTGAGACTTATTATCCGGGATCCGGATTCGATCCGAGATCCGCTCCGGATCCGCTCCGAAATTAGGATATCCGGGGCGTCCGGATTCGAATCCGGATGGTAAAATCAAGGATCCGTCAAAATCGAATCCGGATCCGGATATCTTAATTTTTAGGTCCGGATATCCGGATTCGGATCCGTACTTTAAAATATATTATTTTTTAATTTTATTAATAATTATATTTGATATATTAGTATTTATTCATAAAACTAGTTTTATAATACTATATTTTAACTTTTTAAATATTATATTCATATTTATATTTATAAATCTTGTATAAATATTTAATTAATATATTATTTTAGAATTTTAATATTTTTAAAGATATTATTTATTTTATTAATTATTTTTACGGATCCGAATCCGGATCCGGATATCCACGGATAGTATGATAACTAGATGGATAGGAATCCGGAAGCCCCGAATCCGGATCCGGATACTAAATCCACGGATCCGACGAATCCGAATCTGGATTCAGATATCCCAAATTTCTCGGATATCCGGATCCATCCCACCCCTACTTACAATTTAATATTAATATTTATATATAGATAGTATATTTAGAACTCCCTTCATGTCGAGAAACTCCATTGAAGCAGCTTCGTTTTAAAGCGTAATTCTATCATTCTCAACAAATAAAGCAAAATTTACCAAAAAAATAATAATAGAGCAAAAGTTTTTTTGATGTATTTAAAAAAAGTAATCTGTATATAAATATATTCTCATATTTAAAAAAAAGGCAAGTGACAAAATTGATTACTTTGTGGACCCCATAGTTTATACAAAGTTCCAAAATTTCCTCTTTTCTTTCCAGAATTTACAATATTTCCCCCATATTTCAGTTTCACAAAACATCCCAGCCCCAAAGAAAAGAAGTACACACATCTTTCGTTCACGTTTCAGAGAGAAGATTTAAGTTTTGAATCTCATACACCCCAAAAAAGTTCTCTTATCTCTGGAGTTGAATATCCATCTTCCTCTTCTCTATCTTCTCCATAATAGATCCTATTATAACAAACATAAAAAAGAAAATTAATAAGACGCGTTCAAGATTTACAAACATGTTAAAAACGGATTTTACATAAAACAACGACAACATTTTAAGGAACTAGAAGCTACAAACTTAGACTTACCAGGAGGATAGCAAACAGGAGGATCTTCAAAGAGAGAGCGAGAGATTTGTTTATGAGCAACACCAATATCGAAAAGAACAAGTCCAGAAGTAGAATCATTCACTGCAATGCCTTTGACTGGTAACCAAAGAAAAAGCTCTTCTTGTGTTAAACCTTGAAGCCCAACAAGCCCACCATAGCTAAGATTTGCTTTAATCACACTATCAAAGTATACTCTGTTTTCGAACCGAGCAAAACAAGGATTCTGTAACTGAACTTCGAGTTCCCCTGTCTTTACGTCTAGACTGTAACTCTCCACGTTGTCGGGAAACAACCCACCTGGTAAACCACGAGCTTCGAGAAGGTTTCGGATTGAGGATTGCGAAGATGGAGTGATGAATGGGAGTAGTAGAAGAAGAAGAAGAAGAAACAGAGACATTTTCTTCTTTCTTTTCTTTTTTTTCGTTGGATCGTGAGATTTGCGCTTTTGAAAGGTTTAAATGTTTGGTGTTCTGTTTTTGTCAAGAGAGTGGAGAAATGAGTTGTCATTTTTAGCTTATGAGCTGGTTAGCAATGAGTGGTGATTATTCAAAAATACACAATATTAATTTATTGTGTACTATGTTTTGATTAAAAAAATAATTCACATAATATTGCATAAATAATATTATGGGTTGTATAGTCTAACTATTTGAAATCATAGTCTTTTGCCTTTACGTAAAGCCATGTTGAACTAATTGACGTGGTAACATCCGCAAATCACGGTTTGTTTCTTGGAAACATTATAATGGGATGAATATTAAAAAAAAAAAGATTACAATGTTTTTTTTCTTTTTTTTTTCTTTTGAGAAAGAAAAAAAAAACATAAATTAGTGGCTTTTAAGTACCAATCATGGTTAAGTGTTTAACACACATTATTCATATATTTATTCTTCTCTTTTTTCCCACTTAATTCCAATATCAAAAAACAGAATACAGACTACAATGGTATCAAAAAAATAATGTTGATTATCAAAGAAACTACAAGGGATCTAAACCTCTGACCAAATTTCACCATCTAATCTTGATTACGAAGTATCTCTCCTATTAAATTTTGTGAAATAATATTGTTTTCTTCTTTTTGAAAGGTTTCGTCAAGTCAGTCGCCCAGTTAGACATTATTCTTTGTCTTGTCTAAGAATTGTACAAGAAACATGGGCTGTGGGGCCAGACAGTCTTGGTCCGAACTGAAAATGTCGGTTGAAAATATTGCAATTTGAATGAGAAAATACCATAATTGTGAGTGTTTGCCGTGTTCACCGGGTATGAGCAGAAGCTGGGCTGCCTTAGCTAAGGCTCATTAGCTAAAGGCGTCTTTAACTTGAGTAGAAGCAAACTGGATTTGAGTTGGGCTTCTGGTTAACTTGCAGCGAAGAAGACGAGGCCTGTTAGCTGGAAATGATGCAGTTTCGTTAAATGAAGAAGTGAGACTTTATCTTTTTCATAAGTTGTAACAGAAGGTTGTTACGATCAGAGCAGAGGAGAATCAAGAGAGAGAGAGTCTTATCTAGGTGTAGAAGCTGATCGTGATTCATCTCACAGGAGAATCTAATTACCTGGAGTATATTTCAGAGGTAGTCTCTACACTATCTACTCGGTTTGATCCTTGACCGATTGTTGTAGAGATACCAAGACTCTATATTGATTCTAATGAGCTTGTGATTGTTTGAGAGTTTCGATCTTTCCCCAAACAGTAGGCAACAAGGTCTGGGTGAAGAAAATCTTGTGTTGATCGCACTATGTTTTTTGATTATCTGCAAAACAAACAAGAACAATAGTGATCAATATCGAACAATCTCAACTAGAAATAATCAAGATAAAACACTAACAAGTGGTATTAGAGCCAGGTTTTATTGTGCAGGAGGTGATTGCGTGTGATCGTAATTGAAGGTGCTAAAGATCCTAAGTGTTCGTAGATCTGTGTGTTTACCGAGCTCGGATAATGATGGAGTATGTTACGAGGTTTGAGATGAAAATTCAATACTGATGTAACTTGAATTACAGTGACTGGGGAAAATGCTGCAAGGTGGATCTGGTGAAGGATCATCTGAGAAAAATGATGAAGATTCGAAGTTGCAAGC
The DNA here is from genome assembly GCA_018703725.1 of Brassica juncea. Taxonomy (NCBI): domain Eukaryota; kingdom Viridiplantae; phylum Streptophyta; class Magnoliopsida; order Brassicales; family Brassicaceae; genus Brassica; species Brassica juncea. Next base: position 60,594,594 of record CM031936.1, on the reverse strand, counting down.
GAAGGAAGATCCTGATCCTAAAGCTAAAGAAAAGGATACTAGAGCAAGGAATCTGATAAGCTCAAGTCTTACTAACATTGTACTGAGGAGATTGATGACGGAACAGACTGCAATGGGAGTCTGGAAAGCGTTGGAAGCTGATTATAAAACTAAAACATTGCCAAAGATAATCTATCTAAAGCAAAGCTCAGCAAGTTTTAAGATGTCTGCGCAGAAAACTATTGAGAAAAACTTGAATGCATTTCTAAAATTAGGTGACGATTTGGCAAGTCTTAACATCATAGTATCTTGAATGAACATCATATTAACTGCATTCGTGACAGTATATGCACCATCATCAGTGCTTTGACTACAAACTCCACAATATCATCCTCCGTATCAAAGAGAAGAAATGTATAGGCTATACAAGGGTGACGTGATACATAAAATCGTTGAGCTAAAAAGTTGCACATGACAATGGTCAAAAAATTTCCTTTATAAAAAAAAAAAGACAATGCTCAAAATTTTCTTAACCAACCACAAACATTGCAAGATAGAAAGTTTGTCTGGGGAAAATTGTAAGTGAATGGGCATGGCTTTTTGGGTCAAAGAGAAGGCCAGTTAAGCATGTTTGATAGTATTTCTCTCAGTATTTGTTAACCCTCCTTAATCATCCCTACCATAACCTGATCGTAGGAAAGCCTCCAAGTAATATTTACGTATAAAAAGACATAAAATCAACCATCATATTATTTGAAGCAAATTATAGGAAACATAATGAGATCAGAGGTTCATATACTCATAAAGTCCATTTTCCATCATATGAAAATCAAGATTATACAGGTTTGATCAATCCTTTTGACTCGAAGTACTCAATCATCTCATCATACATCTCACTGATCCCATGTTCAAATCGAAAGCCTTCCTTGACGAGTTTTTCCGAGGATAGCGTCAGTTTCGCACTTGATAAGCACTCTTCAAATCTGCACCAAATCTCACAACCCATAAAAGTCAGAAACTTTTTCAATTAAAGTTTGCGATGTCTGTGGAGATATATATGCTTACTCTGACACAACGTTGTACTTAGGATATCTTCGTCTGAGAAAATCCGCGATCTCAGGAACATTTGTGTTGTAATAACAGCAAATATAGCGACCAGAAGCTGTTTCTTTCTCCGCAAGAAACATATGTGCACGAGCTAGGTCGTCCACGTGGATGAACGAGATGGAGCCAGATAGCTTCTGCATTTCCTTGAGACCGCTCAGATGCATTTCTTTCCCTAACAACAAAACCAATCATCTTGACTGTGAAACTTTAACAGAAGTGGTCACAATAGTAAAAATTCATGATTACCTGTGATTAAAGACATCGAGAGAGATAAACTGCTAGGAGGATCGGAGAGGAGAGAGTTTCCAGCTATGAGTGCTGGAACCACGGTAACGAGATCAATCTTATTCTCTTCCGCAAATTTATAAGCTTCCTTTTCTGCTAACATCTTTGAGATTGGGTAGCCCTAGAAAAAACAGAGAGAGGTAAGTGAACTCAGTGTATCTTGTATAGCAAGAAATTGTTATTACCCAGTTAAACGGCTTCTCCTTTGTGAGAAAATCAACGTCGGACCAGTTTTCTTCGGTCATCACAAGTCCAGGTTCCGAAATATTGTTGATAGAAACCGCAGCAGCTGAAGAAGTGTAGATCACACGCTTGATTGAGTTCGATTTTAAGCAAGATTTCAACACATTGATCACTCCTTGTACCGCTGGATTGATCATGTCTTTCTGTACATTGAAACACAAACAAGATAGCTGGAAATGTTTCTTTTTAGAGTAACAAATAATTTTTAGGACCACTGACCAGACCTCGGGATCTTGAGATGTAAAGCTGATTGGTGTTGCGACATGGAAAACATATTCACAGCCCGAGATTGGTGAAGTGAAACTCCCTTCATCTGTTAAATCCGCCTTGAAGATCTTGAGGTCCCCAAGCTCTTGAAGTACCTTAAGGTGAGCCGTTTTCTTCTCATTTTCTGCAATTTCAGAATATAGTCAGTAAACATACAGAATGACTAGAGACAAGAAAGAAAGAAAAATAACCTGGATCTCTAACTGTGGTGTTAACTTTGTAGCCGCTTTGAAGCAAATGCTTGATGAGAATAGAGGCTAAGTTTCCTGTGCCACCGATGACACAAGCCTTCTTAGTTCCGGTGGTTACAGCGGTCTGATCAATGGTTGTCATCTGATAGAAATTCTTAAGACAAGAAATTTATGTTTGTTTGTTAAGAGGTTAACGTTTATACAGGAAGTAAAAGAAAAAGTTGTAAAGCTTATAGTCTGTGCTCATTTGGTACAACCATTGATCAAAGGCTTTTTAGAAGGTAAGCACGTGACCGTTGACACAACTAACTTGTTTACCTTCTTCCTGATCTAAAATTCTCACCTAAGAATCAGAAGAAGACTCGGAACTTGTTATTGACTTGCAGATGTGTTATAATTTACCACGTTATCACAAGAATTTTGTAACATTCTTTAACCAATTTTGATATTTTGACTTGAAATTTGCAGAACAAACCCATTTGATTAAATATAAATTCCTAGAATCTTGTTCAAATCACCCCAAACCATACTGATAACCAAAATAACCAAACTAAAAACTTAATTATTTTTCATAAGTAGCTAACAGTTCCTTACGTTTGAAATATCCAAAAACTAAAAGAGCCAACATCGGGACCATAGCTAGGATCTTGTTCATATTTCACCTATTTGCCATAGGCTTGACAGTACTTTGTTTTTATGGTGTTTATATATGTAAGCAACAAATCCAATATAGAGAATTTCATATGAGAGAAAGCCATCAGAATTAACCAGAAAAATTACATAGTAAGTAGATCATAAAGATGAAAACGTAAGTCCTAAAAGTTCAAAAAAAACAAAAGATAGGCATAGACATTGGCATTGAAACCCAATCGAATCTATCATTCTAATGACTTGTTCTTGGATGCTTCAGCGATCATAGAGGTCACTTCATGCAAAATCTCAGTCTTCTGCAACACAAACTCAATTTCCTTAGCCTGCAACATCTTAACCTTCTCTTCAACTTTCTTCTTGGTCTCAACCGGAACCAAGCTCCATCTCTGTTTCACATAATGCTCATCCACACCAAAACCCGCAATCCCTCTAACAAGAAACGAGTTCTCAAACCAATCAGCTTTCTCGTCCACATGAACCAACACTCTCTTATCATCCTCCTCCACCGTTTTACCATTGGGAGAAGCTGTCACAGAGTCAACCTTCTTGGTCTTCTTCTTGGACACACCATTGGACTTAACAGCAGTCTCAAGACCCATCCCATCAGGTCCCCAGATATACTTGCACAATCTATAAGACTTCTGATCATGAGGCTTTGTAAAAGAAGGCTTCTCTTTACCCATATACTTCTTCTTCAAACTCCTAAGCTTATCCATAAACTGGTTCTTACTAACCTCAAAGCTAATGGATTTCTTAATGTAATCGTAGTAAGCATTGGTGTCGTCGTAAGGAGAGTTCCCTGTATCGTTCTTGAAATCGATCATACCTTGCAAGACGGCGATCTCGTCGTCTTCAGTCCATAGTCTCTGGAAAGCAGGCTTCTTCGAGTCTTCGTCCATCTTCTTCTCTTCCTCCTTCTTCCCTCGCTTCGAGTTCGTCTCCTTCGGAGTCCCTTCGCTCGGCCGCTTCGTTCCCGATTTCGGCAGAGATGAAGTAGCACGCGGCGGAGATTTCGCGGCGGCGGTTAGGATAGCCTTTCCAGATCGTTGATTCGGAGGATGTTCGGTGTCGGAATCGGAATCGGTCTCGGTTTCAGATCCGGAATCTGAATCGGCGGTTTTGCCGGGGACGGCAATTGTGACGGCGGAGGAGGAAGGAGGTTTGGGTTGGTCTTCTTCTTCGGATGAAGAAGCGGCGTCGTCGTCGTCATCTTCGTGTTCCACTTCTTCTCCGGCAGAAGAGTCGATTTCGTCGTCGTCGCTGGAAGATGCAGCAGGTGGATTATCTAAAGGGTTGCGGCTCTTCGTCATCTTCGCTCGCAGAGATGAATTGGGGGGAGAAGGAGGAGCGTTTAGGGTTTCAGTGTGAAGACGGCAATAGGAAGTCGAGTTAGCAAGCCAAGGAATATAAAGGGATGGTTAAAGTGGTGGATGTCTTCCAAATAGTTAGCTATTTAAGGGTTTTGCTTTCTCTTTTACGTTTAGGGCTACGCAATTAGGATTTTAATATTGTATTCTTATAGTCTTATCGAAGGTTTAGTTTTTAACCGTCAAGGACCAAATGATCAACCAGTCGATGATAGGTCCAAACCGTTCGGTTCATTACATGTCCATCCGGCCCACTTACCAATGTTTTGGGTGATTAGAAGTTTACATTTATGTATAATAGATGTTTTTCATATTGGTGTTTATCAATATTTATATTTATCATTTTACTAGATAAACTATGAATTTGTATATTGTCATTTATCTTATGACGGTCTAAACTCTTGTATAAATAGATCTTCTGGTCGTGAGGAAATAATAAGACTTCAGAGCATCTTATTTACAACATGTTATCTGCACGATAGCCTCTAAAACCCTAGCTATGATTCCGACTTCTAAAAATCCTAATTCCGCCGTAACTTCAAATCGATCGTTCTCTCAAACAGTAAAGATCCAGACGACGATCAATAGACATATCTATTATGTACTATTAACCAAAGAAACCAAAAATTTATTTGTTAAAACCCATGGAACTACGAGAGACAAATCATCCCAAACATCAAGAGCTCCATAGCTTGTCATTAACGCAATACTCAATGCATTGTTGATGAAAACAGAACCATGAAAGCACATGTCGCTGCGGAACTGCGGTTACCTATAACAAACCAATAACATAGTTTTTTAACTTGAGATCTAGCAAAAACAGAGCTTCTTTTTTACTTTTATCTAGCGACAGGCAGCATCACTTTGACCGAGCCAAGAACTCATAAATACCTCGGGAGCGATGCCGACTTGGAGGAGGAGAGGGCATAAAATATGTGGGAATTATAAATAGATAAAGTATACTTTGTGCATATGTTTGTAATTTGTAAAGAAGTCAACGTGTAGAAGGGGAAAAGGCTCTGTTTCTTACGAAGGAGAAAATGTTTGAGAGAAATAGTAAAATACTGATTTTTTTAATAATTTAAGTCCGCAATGTTGGAACTAAAACATTTATTGAGTAATAACCATATAGATAACATTGCTGATGTTGACTAATTAATAACTTTTGTGTATATGTCACTATAATAAACTAACGATTTCGAATTACAAAGGCAATGTTTAAAGGTTTACACGCGCTATACGTATAATAAACTAACTTGAGTTATCAATAATATTTGTTTGTGTTTCAAAAAAAAAACTAACTTGAGTTAATTTAAAGATCGATATTGTGCTGTTTTAATCAAATGAAGAGATCAATTTCTGTTTTCCACCAAGTTTTTTTTTCTTTGAGTAATTGTTTTCCACCAAGTTACACCAAAGGTTTCGAAAAGATCATATTTTTGATTTTTTTTGGTAAAATTCATATTTTTTGAATTTGATAACAAATATCTATTAAGTTCAGTTAAAAACCACTCATGTATAGGAGTCGTAAACAAGAAAACATAGACAAATTAATTTGGCAACGGTAGTTAACCTCATCATAACTATATAAAATAGATTGGTTTTAACAGTCATCAATCACAAAGTTCAAAGCAAAAAAAAAAGAACAAGTTTTCAACCACGCGTGTATAAACATAACTTTGTATTTGAATTAATTTGGTAATTGTGATTCAGTTTTGGCTATTGGCTGATCAACCGTAGGACTTGCGATAACGTTGGCCGTTGACATTTCTCTTTCTTGCACCTCGTCCTTCTTCTTTTTCTTACAGCAATAACAACAGAGAGAGCATACACAAATCACCAAGATCATTACCACCGCAGCTATTACCGGACCTATGATTCTTCGAAACACTCTACCTTCACGCATGCAACCAAAGCTCCATGTCAACAAATAGCATAGATTACGTGAACAAAGTTATCTCAAGAATCAAAGCTCATTAAATAAATTGGGAGAAATGGTCGTCTTGGTAATCCTTTTAAAATTTAACTAGGTATTTCAGGCTTTTGTACAAAATAGTCATGACAGCCTTTCTCAAAATAATAAAATAATATTCATGACAGAAATCCAGTGGACGATGTGTTAGATAAATCTTTTAAAATTTTCTCTGTATTGGAAAATTACTTGTTAATTTATACAATTAACTGTTGACAAAATTTATGCTGTGTATAAAAGCCCTTAAAAATATTTGTTCGTCTTTTTTCAACCTAATTTCTGTGTATTTTATAATAGATTTATGTGGACAAATGTTAGTGTTAATAAATATTTACTGTAGTATAAAATATTTTACATTTATTCAGGAGCTTAGATGAAATAATAGACGTCTCTAGACTAAAACTTTTCATCAATATGAAGAATATTGTACGGATGTACCGATATATTCTAAAGGACACGAATCACAAGATATATATGAAAACTTCGACAAATATATAACTAAATCTCATTTTCTTCTAACAATATCAGCATGAATGGCTAGTTCTCCTAAATTTGCATGTGTGCGCAAATAATGTAAAAATGCAATCATTAAAAAGGTACATAGTTATATATTTAGTTCTCACCTTTAAACTTAAACGAAAATGAATCGTCGGAATCGGGGCCACTGTTTTCGCTAGAAGGACGGAATGGCGGTGGTGGTGGTGGCGGAGGCGGAGGAGGCGCCAAGAAACTGGCTTTATACGTCAAGATACATTTAGTAGTGTAAACTAGTGCGAAACTTTTTCCATAACAACAAGCCTCCGTCTCATTATATGCCCATTTCAAGCATCTATAGCAATCGTACTGATCTAGATCGGGTGTGCACTGCACCAATACGTGCAGATCATAAACCTCTCCAAGATAACTCACGTGGTGTGTCTCTTCTGCGAAATATGAAGAGCTCGAGTAAGCTTCTCGTATCAACAGGTCCATACGGTATTCCACGGTATTAATGAAATAAGATGAATATGTCATGGTATACGTAGACATCGTCTGTGTAATGAACCGTCCATAATCAAAGATGGAGAGAATCTGACGGTTGGAGTATTTAAGGAAACATTCTTCAAACCATATGATAGCCTCTTTTTGGACAGGACATGCTATAAGAACGTTTCTGGACGCTCTTGTAATGCATGTTTCACATGTTGAGGATGAGACGTCTCCGCGACATAGATAATTTCCATACACCGTTGTTGTCGAGGAAGAACCTGAAGCGTAGCTGTAAAAACCTATTCCGTATGATTGAGAACGGAGAACAGATAAGAGAGAATCTAGATTGGATTTATACAAACTGTTGGCCGTGTAGTTGCCGGATTCGTAGCAGTAGTTGTAGAGATGGGTTGGCTGGGCATCCAGAGATCTGATGAGAAAGAAGAAGAAGATAAAGGTGATGATTTTTGATTGAAGGACGGAGATCATCATCTTTTAAACTCCGTTATTGTTTTTGGTCATCAACTAAGATCAAGTCTTTCTTTCAAAAAGATTGAAAAGAAGAAAAAACACTAGGATCAAGCCATATACTTGTTTTGTAACGACTCTTCTTATAACCTATCAACCAGGTAATAATCAGCCATTTTGCGCGGAATGAAATAATTTATAAAATACCTGTTAAACAAATAATTTTTATTAAATGTATTTTAAAATATTAACAATAGATATTTAAATATATTTTAATGATTTATTAATTCTAAAATTAAACTCAAGTGTGATATTGTTTCTAAATTTCGAAATTTAAATAGTTATGCATTTTTAAAATGGTATATGATTTAGTCTACTTTAAACAATATTAAAATAGATATGTATATATATATATATATTTTTTTTTTCTTTTTCTAATTTGAAGATGTATTAAATCAGGTTTTCTACTCATATGTTTTATAACCATTTATATATTTTATAATAAATTTTGTAAACCCCTGATCTTAAAATTTTCAGTGTGAGATTTTAAACAATTTTAGTAATTTATAACCATTTTAAAAATTAAAAATATAACAAATGAAAAAATCTAACTTTTAATACGAATAATGTAATTGTTTAATTTATTTAGTAATATAACATTAAACACAAATGATAGAGGATATCAAAATTGTTATCAAGTTTTTTACCATTCAGTATCATTAATTATCATATATATTTTAAATCACATTAGATAATTCCATACCTGTTATTTAAGAAAATACTAAAATTATTTAATATGTTATGTGAGAATGCATATGGTGATGATTCATCTTCATTTTTGTGAGGATCATTGTGGTGATGACACATCAGTTTTTCTATGAGTAGCACTGTAATGACGACACATCATCATTGCACTCTCAAAATGTTTTTCAAATAATATATACGAGATAAGCACTATTTTAGTTATCATATTCTCAATTTAATATATGTATATAGTTTTATAAACTATGCTTTTCTGAGTCAACTTTGGGCCAGGCTGCCTGATTTGAGATGTTTACGACCATTTTTGTACGAACTTAAACTATAATATTGTAAATATAAATTCTGAATTTAATTGTGATACAGAAAATGCTAAAATATTTAGCAGAAAGTAATAATACATCTCTTTCACAAAGATCACTGTTGAAACTTTTCACACATATTAATAAAATCATTTCATTTTCTATTTTATATCTAATTAGGTTATTACTTTGTTTAGTTTGTTAATTAATGAGTTAAAAATTAAAGAAAAACTAGAAAATCTAGTAAATAAACATATTAAAATATAAATGATATTAATAATGGAATAGAATTTAAAGTTTAATATGAAACAGCACTGGTGGTGTTAAAGAAAAATAAAACACTGACCATAGAGGATCAAAATTTGTGGCAAGAGAAAGTGTGTTGCTGTTTCAATATCGCTAATTATTACTTTCTCTATTTTAAAATAATTTATGTTATAGATTTTTCACACTTATTAAAAAATATATCAAATTTTAGTTACCAATATATTATTTTATGTAATAAACTATTCCTCATAACTTTTAACCAATATAATTATAATAAACTTATTATGGATGTTTATTATAGTTTACAATACTTTTAATTTATGTATTGCAAACATAAAAATGTATTATTTTGTAAATTTTTTTTTTTTAAAAAACATGAAACTTTTCGGAACAGAGGGAATAGTATAACTTTTGTTATTAACCGTTAAAATTGGATAAAATACTAGTTTCTTTTAACCAATGCCATAAAAATGATCAATCAAACTTTACATTTGTTGCATGGCTAATTACGTAAATTATTTTTGATGCGTGCGCACACACACACACACACATATATATATATATATATATATATTAAAACAGCTTAATATTAATTTTTATTTTTACAGAATTTAAATTCAGAGGTACTTTGTCATATTTTCTATACAAAGATCAGAATGATAAAATAATGCTCAATCTGTCCTATGTTCAGATATGATTATTTATAAATAAATAAATTTATGCTCAATTTTATTTTTGTTTACTTCAAATTATTGAATATAAAACATAAATTTTATTTATATACACTTAAAATTAAGATGTAAGATATGTACAAGTTATTTCAAATTTGAAAATTTTAAATAACCATATTCGTTAGAATAATTTTTTTAGTGTCATCGTAAAATTTTAGTATCGAAAGCTGAAGAAATTAATATATAGTTTTTTTTCTATCACAAATTCAATATAAATTTGTACATTTTTTCATAGTAATTATCTCAAGTTAGTCATTATCGGCTGAATATTTCAACGGATTTTTTTTGTCAACATTTCAACGGATTTAAAAAATAAAAATTCCAATCTTGTAAAATACACATAATTATAATTATCCTTATTATAAGTCAAACAACATGACACACATAAAGACAAACGTAAACATGAACATAAACATAAGCGCGTAAATGGTGCAAATCATTAGGCACAGATATAATTCTATAAACATTGACGTTGATTGTGTCAAAAAAAAACATTGACGTTGAATTATAGGATTGCTAATAAGAATTTGTACAGGTCATCATGTGCCAATCAAAATGTGACACCGAAATTAAATACACATGAACCATCATTTTTAGGATAATTTTTGGGATGATTAATAAGAAATGTTTAGAATACAGCCGATATGTTGAACTAATCAAACTGGAATCATATTAATAAAAAGAAAAGAAAATGGTTCAAATCATAATTGTAACGCATTTGGTCAAGTGAAATAAACCGGACATCTCTTGTCTTTGGTCCGGCTCAATAACATGCCATCCCAGCCGACCTCAATATAACAGTTTGCGTGCATCCTATGCCTCTTACTGTGCCACGAGTACACCTTAAACCGTATCACGGACACCACATCCAAACGGAACACTACCTTCCCTTGATTCCTGTCTCGTCCCATCTGCTTCCAACGGTCCTCGTTCACCGCCATTGTAGGTCCACGCAAGACTCCTTCGATCAAACTCGTGTCCTTTGGGTCTTGGTGCAATGGGTGAGTGAGATTAGTCGACCCGACCCGTTTCTCTTTGTAGTAAACCGATCCTTCCATGGAGTCGTAGTAAACACTAACTTTTTGGTTTGGGTTATGAGCCGTTATCTTGAAGCTTATATGAGAGGTCTCGAAACCGTCGGTGTTGCCCAAACCGGGGAGAGAGAACTCGCGGATGTGGAAACGGGGTCGGTGTGGACGTACATTGATCCATAAGATAAAAAAAACAATGCCTAAACATAGCAAAAGCGTTAAGAAAATAGCACATATGAATTTGGAGACTCTTGTTGAGAGGCTTTCTTTGACTCGATGAACAATGTAGTTTGCGGAGTGGTGACGGGATATGGGTCTGGCTGATGGGTTGGATCTGACCGGTAGAGAGTCAGTCATGTTATGCATATTTTTTGTGTGGATTAATATTGGTGGGCATGGGACGCAATGTGAATTGCGTTGTGAGGTTTATGTAGTAAAACTTAAGTAAAAAAAAATTCTGTGGTAGCTATGCACAAAGCAAAAGATACCTTGGAAAATATAGTGGTATTTCACTTTGTGAAGAAAAGAATTGACTACAAAGTATCTAATTATGTATTGCTTTTCTTTATATGCATGTGCAAAGATTTCAAATTTGACCACCAAGTTCGAATTTTTAGATATTGAGTTTACCTGACTTTGTATGATATGATACAATGTTTTCTGTAGTGTTTGATGTGGTCAATTAGTTCAAATATGCATGGGTAAATATTGGGGACAATTTGAAAAATAGCCTAATTATAATTCAAAATTTAAAATATACACTTCAATTTTTACTTTTTGAAAACTACACTTTAGTAAATGTGATAAGATATCTTAACTAAAACTATTTGTATTCATTACTAAAGTACAAATTCAGTAATACTATAATCACCATTATAAAATAACACTTGAAAATCGTTAAATAAATGTAAAGTTTATGTCTGCAAATAATTTTATAAATCTTTCAAAAAAAATGTTTTTTTTTTTGAAACTTCAAAAAAAAATGTTTCACAATAACTTTCATTCCTCATATAAAACAATTCTCGTTCACCCAACATATACAATTTTTTTTGAAATTCATTCTCCACCAAACCATGTTAATGATCACCCAGATTTAGATTGAATAAAAGTTGGACTGTTACTTATTTTTGAAGACTTTGTTTATTTCATTGGTTCTTTTGCATATATAGAAAATCTAGAAAAACAATAGGGAAAATTTGGAGAAATGCACTTGTATGAGATTTATATTTGAAAATTATACAATAGTTTAATTTTTTTGAAAAATACATTTTTATATATGTGAATTTACTAAATTATTCACATAGGAAAATTTATTACTATTAACAATATTTTGTCATTTGAATCTATTCAACAAGAATAATTTCTTAAAAACCTCTGTAAAATCTACACAAAATCTTTTTAAATGTAACTATATATTTTTTTTTTGAAAAAAAAGAGAACAAGCTAACGTCGTATGTCTTCTTCTTCTTCTTGATATTTTGTTCTCCAATAATCCGGGAAGTTTTATTAAATGGTCCTTCTTATAAAGAGTACACACAACATAGAAATCTCAACTTCAAGATACACCAACAGATATGAAAATGGATTATAGGAAAATTTTCTGAATTACTTTTATGGCTTTTATCTACTTCACTTGTCACCAAACTACCGCACTTTCTTTCATCTCTGCGTAAAGCACACCGATAAAAATCAGAGACTTCATATAAGAACATTCTAAAAAGACTTACAAGGAGTTGATTGTGGAGTTTATTGTACCTTGCAGATCAACATGTTCTAGTTGCCTTTGTAACAGACAAAGAAACAAGAACCATGTCACATACTCTAATGTCTCATGACAAACATTAATTAGACAGAGAGCTATTCTGGAAACGAAAAAACGTTGCAGAAAGAGAACATTATAATATTATTATTATTATTATTAATTTTGAATTTATATTGTATTTTGTTGAAATATTTAATATGGCTAAAAGTGTTACAAAAAAAATTAATATGGCTAAAATGTCTTTTCATATTTGCTAAAGTATAGTTTTCAAAAAATAAAAACGAAAGTGTAATTTTCAAATTTGAAACTATTAATAGATTATTTTTCAAATTATCCCCAAAACAATAACAGTTATAAATCTTAAGTTGATTCTATCAAAATCAGAGAAATTATAGTTCTATAAGTAATATATGTTAATCACTGAAATTCTTATTTAAACACAATTATACACACCGGCAAACAAAAACGTGTAAATTAAAAACCAAAGAGATGATTTCCATCTTTAAAGAAAGATAATTCCAGACTTCCAGTAATGTAACAATGATAACCTCATTTAGAGAATTCAAAACCCGTTGATGCAATTATACAGAACCATACCAACATAACAAAAGAATCTGAAGAATAAACACATTGATAATAAGGAAAATCACTAGAATAATTATCCAAAAATCCACCAAGTGAAGAAAGAGACGTAGGCGAAGACTATTATTCCAGATATTAAAAATCACCAGAATAATTATAGATTTTACGATTGGATAATTTAATCATTTTATTTAGAAAAAAATGATTATTGGCTATCTGAAGTATTGGTGTTCCAAAAAGAAAAAAAAAGCTATCTGAAGTATTGATCATCACATGGATAGTCATACAGACTAAAGTAAAGTATATCTAGCTACACGAAATATATGTTATGCATGACAATATTCTTTAATTTAATGATGCTATGTAGTTAACATCACAATTTTAATTTCATCAATCCAAAAAGTGACATGGACGTCTAAGACGTTAATTCCGTTTAATTCTTCTATTCATCAATTAAAATATGACTCACGAAACTGTATGTTAACTAATTTCTGTTATTTTTCATTTTGTAGTAATGAGTCAAAATTTAGTTAAATTTTGGTTGGACGGCTCAGATTTTAATTGATCAATGAAAAAATTAAACTTAGTTAATGTCTCCAACGTCTACGTCGTTTTTTTGGATTAATAAAATTAGACTTGTGATGTTAATTACATAAAATTATTTAGTTGATTTGCATATCATATACTTCGTGTAGTTAGCAGGTCCGGCCCAAAACATATTTAGTGCCCATGCACAATCAAAGGGTCTTTTTTGTACAAATCAAAAAATTTAGGACCCTTTCTTGTGTGTTCAAAAATAAAAAAGATCTTTTCTTGTATAAAATTAAAATTGGAGGACCTTAAATATAAAGAAAATTCACAAAAAAATGATGTGACCATGTGCCAGAGCACTGTCCGCACATGTCCAGAGCCGGCGCTGATAGCTAGGTATACATTTGTTTGGTCTGCATGACTAGCCATGTGGTGATCAATACTTCAGGTAGTTAGCAATCATTTTTTCTTTTATTTATACGAAAGTGTAGTTTTTTAAAAAAAAGATGTAATTTTCAAAATAAAATGTCATACAAATGTATTTCTTCAAATTTTCCATAAATACTACGTTATCTACATTGGTTTGATCCTAATCTCGTGGATCTTATACAATAACAACACATATGGATTTTCTCTTCCGAGGGAATTTTTAGAAATTGGTATAAATTTAGTTAGGAAGATTCGAGGTTTCTTCTTGAAGCCTAGACGTTTCTTTTCTTTTTTGGTTAACATGTGATAAGAAGAGTTGTTAAGCAAATTTAGTTAAAGAAGAAAAAATAAAATAAAAGTGTAAAAGAAGCATTTTAGACAAGAAACAAAAAAATAAAAAATAATAATCACTTTGTCTATCTCTTTCTTATTTCTGTTCACACTCTCAAATCTTTAATAGAGAGAAGAAGGGTTAGAGATCTTTTTTCTTCTAAGATATTTCTGACCTTTAAAGATCTGTTCTTTTGTTTTGTTTTAATAAACTCGATCTTTGCATCGATTTCCTTTCTTCGCTTCGGCGACTTTTGTTTTTCGATTGATTCAATTTCATTATTGATTCCAATTTGGATATGAAGAAAGATTCAGACTTAATTCATTGGTTTCTTCGTAAGTTTGATGAAGCTCCTATACAGTTCATATTGGAACTAAAAAGCAATCCACTGAATACTTAATCATATCCATATCTTCACTATTTAGCGTAGATTCTCTCTATTTAAAAGGTGTAACTTTGGAGCTTCCTATTCCGCCAGCCTTTAGTGAGGCGGTTGCAAGATCCTCGAGTCATATAATTAGTTAAGAAGTGTATTTTTTGTTCAAAATATAAGTAATTTACACATTTTAACACAAGTTTTGAATTTATAGGTTGCTGAGCGACTAATTAAATTTTGTATGTTTTTTTATAATTAACTGAATGTATATATTAAATGATACTTAAAAAATAAACAATTTTCTTAATATTATTATTTTCAACTAAAATACTTATATTTAAAAATATGGAGTATATTATCAACTAATATTTGATTAATTTCAAACTCACATATATGTCTGATATAGAATTGGTTTAAATGCGAAATTCTTCCTAAATAGATAATTTGTTAATTTACAATAAAAATTTACAGTAATAAGAAAAACAAAAGACTAAACTAAATAATGAAAACATGTAGTCATTTTGAACGTTTCACCGAAATAGAGAAGAAAACAAGTAAGTAAATAGCTTACAGTATTAATTTATAATTAAAATAATCCTATTATTTAGCACGATACTCTTCAATTATAAAAACATGTAATATATACCAAAAGTAAATCTAATAATAACAAACAATACAAAAAAGGCATAAAAGGGTACTTTCCTCCCAATTCGCAGCGAGAGAGAGAGAGGGATGGCGCCGCCGTCTACGGAGCGGTGGTGCTGGGCATTGATTATTGTGTTGCTTTCTCTGTTCGTCCAATCCTCGACGGCCATTTATTGCGGCGAAGATGATTGTTATGCTCTCCTCGGGTTCACCACCTTCCCATCCCATCTTTTTCCAATTCAGGTTTTTTATTTTAATCTTTATCTCTCTTTTAATCTGTGTGCATTTTGGATTTCAGAGTGGCTCAAGATGCAAACGCATCGGATATAAAGAGATCTTACTACAAGCTTTCTCTCGAACAGTAAGGCATTGTTTGGATTTGATCTTCGATTTGATTTTGATCTTTTTTTTAGCCTAACTGATTGTTTTGGTGATTAGTCATCCAGATAAGAATCCCGATCCTGAATCTAAGAAGCTCTTTGTCAAAATCGCCACTGCTTATGAGGTTCTTATCTATCCTATTTATTTTGAATCGAAGAAACTTTATGATTTTCAATAGAATTTGTATCTCTTCGAGTCTCATTCTATATACCTGTGTAGTTATTTTAGCAATTTATATCAGAAAATAGATTTGGTAGTCTTTCTATGAAGTATTTTATTGGATCTATGAGATTGTTGTTGTGATGGTTTTCCTTCTACCAATTAAAGTGTTACTTGGTTGATCTTGATTTGTGTTATTAGTTCCCTATTGCATACTAGTTACCACTATTCACAAAGATCTCAGAAGGGTAGTTTTTGATTCGTTTGTTTGTAATCTTCTTGTTGCAGATATTGAAAGATAACGAGACTCGGGCACAGTATGATTATGCAATTGAGCATCCAAGTGAGGTCAGTTCAACATTTTCTTTGATATGTCATTCTTGTATTTTACATCTTTTAAAACAATTTCAATGCCAACAACGTTGTGTTTCTTGTATTTAGGTGTTTTACAACACTGCTCAATACTACCGAGCCAAATATGGACATAAGTCGGTAAGATATAATTGAATGTTTTTGATTACTTCTCTTGCAAAAGTGGCATTTTGAACTTACACAACTGAGTAATATGTTTCTAGGATCCCCGTGCTGTTCTTGTGGGTCTACTGGTGGTTTTGTCTGCATTTCAGTATCTGAACAACGTAGCAAGGTATAATGAGGTGCGTATGGAAGACATTTTCATTGCCTAAATCTCTCTGCCATAGCGTTTTTTAGAACTACTCATCTACATAACTCTGTCACACAAAATCAAGTTTTATGGGGTATTACTTGTATCATAACATGTCAATAAACGTGGGACGTTTGACTTATCTTAATATTATTCATATACTTTTGTGCTTGCAAACACAAGAAAGTCAAAATCCTCTTACCGACTTTGGGCACATATTCTTAATGGGACCTACACCTTTTGTTTGATGCAGGCGTTGGCTACAGTTAAGCGAACTCCTGCTTACAAAAACAGGCTCAAGGCCTTAGAACTCGAACGCACTGGTGGAGTATCTAGCAAGAAGAAGGGTCCAAAGCAGATCGACCAGTATGCTCTTCTGTTTATTCTATTACCCTTTTGTTAGATGAGAGTGAGTCTCTTGGGGATTGTATCATATCCGTTCTTCTTTTGGCAGGAAACTGCAGGAAGAGCTAAGCAATGAACTCGACCTACAAATCAAAGGAGCTGAAAAACCCTCGGTCTGGGATCTTCTCGGTGTTCGATTCGTTCTCCTACCTTACACTATCATCAAGGTTTCATGTTTGGAACAATGTCCAGTTGCTTTAATTTCTCAAAATCACTGATTCAATTTTCTGTCTCCTTTCAGCTTCTAGTATGGTACATCAGTTGGGTATGGAGATATAAGGTTAAGAAAGCTCCTTATTCATGGGAAGACGCATCTTACCTAACCCGAAGATCACTTGGGGTACCTCTCGACGCATGGACCAATCTCGGTATCCTTCTATTCTCCACACCCGAACCAACAAATGAATAAAAGATTTGATTCTAATATAGTATGTTGATTTTTCAGATGAATATAAGAAGGAAGATCTGGTGCAGAGAAGGCTATGGGAGAAGCAGAACCTTGAGAACTACTATGCAGAAATGCGTAAAGAATCGAAGCGGAGAAGATAGGTCCACTTATCACTTACCATGCAAGGAGGGATACACATGAGAACTCAAGTTCCATAAACACTTTTGTTACCATTATTACTTTTAATGTTCCTAATCTGAACAAACAAACCAGTTACACGAAGAGACAGTATAATTGTATGGTACAAGGAACCAAATCTCAATTTAGCATTATACAAGTTGGATCATGTCTGAGAATGAGCATGGTCTGCTTTTGACTCTCAACTTTGTTTAGTCAAGTTTTCGGAGAAGTATATTCAAAACTATATTCGATACTGAAAGTTGGATTGCAACACGAAAGATGATAACTATGAAGTGTCTCAGTCTCCAAGGACAGAGAAATAACATGATGATTTGTACGGAAAATTAAAACCCGAAGAAGCTGCAACAGAGTGAATTCACGGCGTGCCGAAGATCGCATTGTAAGGAGCTGGTGTGTGATGACAAAGAATTTGACAATCTTGGTTACTCCTTTGACAAAAATATTCAGTCAGATTGTGCCGATCATTTCTTCGGAGGATTCACCGAAGCCGGCAGGGGATTGAGTTGATCATTTTCCATGGAGCACCTCCTTATATCTGTGTCTGATCTATATGAGAGAAAATATTGACTTTGGTTCTTATTTCTCTTACTAACGCGTCTGCCCAAGCATTCCTAGTCCGAAGAATATGAATCATACTCACATCCTCGAAGTTCTTCTATAGTCTCTGGAACACCTCGATCTCCGTTGCGAATGTTGGCCAGTGCATTAGATTCGTAGTTCCGAACAGTAGAAATTTTAATATCTTAATATCAAATTTCAAATTCTTTATTGTCAGATTTCAAAATATCTCATTGTAAATTTTTTCATTATCTTTCATGATTTTTTACAGTAAGTGTTTGGATTAAGATGTAAAAAAGTGATCCTTTGAAAACTTACACCATTATGTAGGGCTGGGCACAAGGCGAGTACCTGCTATTTTGTGTGTACTTGCGACTTGACTTGCCTTCTACGAGTAATAAAATTTCCGACTTGTACTTGACTTGTTAAAAACGAGTACTTGCTATTTCGAGTACTTGATCAAAAATGAATTACTTGCAAGTTACTTGCCTTGCTCTATTACTTACTATTTATGAGTATTTGTGAACTATTTACGAGTATTATAAACTATTTAGAAGTTTTTCGAAATATTTGAGAACTACTTACTAAATAATACTCTATTATAAATAGACATGAAAATTTGTTTTGTCTATTCTATTTAAAATAACATGTGAATTACTTTAAACGAAATATTTGTTCATATTATAGAGAAGACAAGTAAAAAATGTTATCTAAACAAGTGATAAGTAATAACAAGTCATATAACTAAATTTTTAATACTTGTTATTAAGTAATACTTGACTAGATGAAGATGAGTATTTAAAACTCAAAATGGATACGAAATAATTACCAAGTAAAAGAAGAGTAATGAGTATTTATGTCCAATCTTAAATGAAAGTAAAGACAACTATGAATAAGTAATTAATAGATCATATAACAAATAGCAAGTAATGAGTCAAGTAACGGGGTATAACGAGTCAAATACTAAAAATAATAATGATACTTGATACTTGACTTCATCTTACAAGTAATGAAAATTGTCGATTTGTTACTTGCCTTGACAACACGGAGTACTTGAATTTTTAAGGTAGGTACGAGTCAAATAGCAAATTTAAGGCGTGTAACTAGTAATGATGGCCAGCTGTCTATAAAACTCAAACTGTCTGGCAAATCAATGTTATCCACGTGTATAAATAGAAACTCTTAAGCTGCAGATTTAACCGACGAACCAAAGTTGCCCAAGTGGATATGTCAGCCAATAAAAACCTTCCATCGAGGAGAACCAGCGAGACGGCAAAATCAAGAGCTTAGTAGACCTTCTTCTCCAACTAGAGGCTTTCTGGTAAACGGCAATACCTTTTTCTCTTCTGTTTCCGAATCTGAGCTCACCTGGAGAGAGACAAACCTTCACGTGAGATCGATCTAAGAATGGCGATCAATAAAAAACTCGCATCTCTTCTCTTCCTCTTAGCAACCGTATCATCATTCGCATCATCGGCATCTTTCTCCGATCCAGATTCCGATTCAGATCTCGTGAACGAACTCGTTTCCCTCAGATCAAACTCCGAATCAGGCGTAATCCATCTCGACGACCATGGAATCTCCAAATTCCTCATCTCCTCTCCCGCACCACGACCTTACTCCATCCTCGTCTTCTTCGACGCCACTCAGCTCCACAGCAAAACCGAGCTCCGTCTCCAAGAGCTCCGCCGCGAGTTCGCCCTCGTCTCCGCCACCTTCCTCGCCAACAACAACGGATCCGATGCAGAGAAGCTTTTCTTCTGCGAGATCGAGTTCTCGCGATCCCAAACCTCGTTCCAGCGATTCGGCGTTAACGCTCTCCCTCACATCCGTCTTGTATCTGGCTCAACATCGAAACTAAGCGACGAATCTGGTCAGATGGATCAGTCCGATTTCGCTAGGTTAGCCGAATCCATGGCTGAGTTCGTCGAGCAGCGAACCAAGCTAACCGTCGGTCCGATCCAACGGCCACCGTTTCTTTCCAAGGCGCAGATCAGCGTCATCGTTGCGTTGATCGTTATCGCGACTCCGTTTGTTATCAAACGGATTCTTAAAGGAGAAACTCTTCTTCATGACCGTAGGCTTTGGTTATCAGGTGCTATCTTCATCTACTTCTTCAGCGTCGCGGGTACAATGCACAACATCATCAGGAAGATGCCTATGTTTCTCCAGGATCGTAACGATCCGAACAAGCTTGTTTTCTTTTATCAAGGATCTGGGATGCAGCTTGGAGCTGAGGGATTCGCTGTGGGGTTCTTGTACACTGTGGTTGGATTGCTCTTGGCGTTTGTCACCAATGTGCTTGTTCGAGTTAGGAACCTTAATGTTCAGAGATCGGTGATGCTTGTGGCTCTGTTTGTATCCTTCTGGGCTGTGAAGAAAGTGGTTTACTTGGATAATTGGAAGACTGGGTATGGGATTCATCCGTATTGGCCATCAAGTTGGCGTTGATTTCGACCTTTTTTGAGGTGTGATGAGTTTAATTTTCATGATATTCCTGGAACGGAGTAATGATATGTTGGACATTTTGTGTTTTGATGAATACTTTGGATTCAGTGTAGTACAATTTCAGATGGTTTAAACTCATTACTGCTTTACTAGTTCCTTGTTAGTCCATCTGATTGAAAAAACATAGCATATAGATCTCTTCTCTAGGCAATGACAACATTGCTCACTTTTACATTTTAGGTAAGAGAAATATCGAGTGTTGAGATCACTCTAAGATAGTGTTTTTAGATGGCTGCTGTACTTGTTCCTTGTTAGTCATTCATATGATTGAGAGACATTTTAACCAAGAATATGTGTCTCTAGGCGATGACTTTTAGCATACGACGTTGTTACACTGTTCTGTTTGCTCTTTATAGAACCATACTCCATTTTCAGAAAGTCAAAAATGTTTTTCCAAAGCGTTACTGATACTTTTAGGGCAGTCTATGTTCACATTGTTATAGGATACGAGAAATATCAAGTTTTGAGGTCACTATAAGATAGTTATTATTAGTACGTCCCCAGTTGTCTATTTGCATTTGCGTTCCATGTTATCAAATTCTACCTCTCGTAACACTGAAACGTAAATGCAAAGGAGCAGTCAGGCCCTTGCATTACCAGTTACAGTTTCTATGTGCCTCGAGTCTTTCTTACTGCATCTGCTTAAGCTTAAAAAAAAACTGTAGTAGATGTTGTACAGTCTAATATGATAGTGATGGAGTTTCAGTTAAGCACCGTGCTCTTCTCGAGGAGATGTATATAGGACTTTGCATAGAGCAAACATACATTGGTGTGATATCATTTTTTTAAGCAAATCATTGAAATTTTCACAACTAGGTAACGTTTGACATACACTATTTACCTGCTTCCAACACAGATAATAACCAACTTGGGACATTAGAATCAATCAAAGAGTCTACACTGGTAGGCGCTAGACACATTGTTTGTGTGGCGATGAGATCAGCCGCCTTGAATGTTAAACCTGGGCAGAGCCGGGCTGAAAAATCTTTGGCCCAAAAGCCAAAAAAAATTATGAGGTTGGAAAGAATAGGACCTTGGTCTGCATGCAGATTAACGGAGGAGTTATCTATAGAGCTACATGATATTTCAAGTTGTCATTGGTCCCATAAAAATATATATTTTCTTTGGTCCCGAAGCACATATTTCATGGGTTTCTATTCAGGCCCAGCTTTGAACCTGAATTATAGTTATATTGATTACCAGCCATAACAAAATTGAAACCAGAATGCTTTACACCATGAAAAAGAACCTACAGATAAAATTGACACATCTGGGTCAGATAGCGCCAAGATCAGCTTCATCGAAGACTACTATTGTACATCCCAGATTGCCATTACCCTTCTATTCCTTTAAAATATAGCCAATACCACTACTGTTTTGTCATTTGTTTCATGCTCCACTTCAGCAAACCAAAACCATGAGAAAATCACTTGTATTGTGGCAGTGTCCACCACTTACAAAGCTAAAGGTGAAGAATATGCATCAAGTAACAACCAGTGAATCAAATTTTGGGAATCCTACTCAATTTAGTGCTCTCATCCAATGATATGCATCAAGCAAAGTTCGAGAATACATGCGCTGTAAAATCCATATAAAGCCCATATAAATCAAGTAAAACGACAAATGAAAAGAATATCTTCTATTCTATTAAAGGTGAAGTACAAATATGAACTTAACTTTAAAATAATATTTTAATTACATTCTAATGTCATTGAAAAACTACATAATCCTAACTTTTATCATTTGTTATCTTTTTGTCAATTAAAAAAAACATACCTAAATGGAATTCTATACTAGCTAATGTTGAAACTTTCCAAATATTTCTCAATTGTAATAAACTTTTCAAAAATTTATACAAATGTAATATTCTGTAAAAAGATACCACCAACACCTAAAATAGACAAATTAGTATATGCTAAATGGCAAAATAACAAAATAATTTGAAACTTGATTTAAATCAAAACCTCAACTTATTAATAATAAAATTTTGTCTCGAATCATAATACCTAAACCATATATTATATGAAAGTTTTTTGGGGGTTTTTATAGAATATCAAATTTATTGATCAAAATCAGCTCATCATCATGATTAATTGATTTATTTCCATCTATCTAGATTCTTATATGTCAATAGGAATATAAATTTTGGAATGATATTTTATAGTGAAAAACATATCTTGTTTAACTTTAGATCACTTTTCTTTTAGAGTGAATCAACTTGAACCTGAGCTTTTGGTGATTTTATTAGGTCAAGGATTTGAGAGGATTTCATTTTTTAAATCCTCTTTTATTATATTTATCATTTATAAACTATATATGAAAGCCAAATTCTGATTAGTCATTTGTATAAGTTCTCCCAAATTTCATCCTATTGAAAAATAAGGATTTTGTCACTAAAATTTATCAAATAAGATTTGATGGGGTTTGGATGATATTTTATATTGAAAAAAACAGTGATCGAAATACCACCTCCTATGATGGTATTTGAAACTTAAAAAAAAAGACTTCACATTTAAAATAAATAAATCACACTGTTAGAAATAAAAAAATATTATTTGAAAATCGATGTTTAGAAACTTTATATTTTAATATATTTCATAAATCAATAAAAATATTAACATATAGTAACTTAAAATAAAAATATTTTTTAATAAATATTGTAAATAAAAAAATTCAAAAACTTATAAAAATTGTAAAAAATCTATTTAAAATTTACTCAGATCTCGAATTCTCTATTGATTCAGTAACCCCCCCCCCTCCCATATATACAATCTTTTTAAAGTAATTAGAGTAAAATTGCTTTACTCTGTCTTCTGTTTAATTTTATCAATCTGTTTAAAATTATTTCATCTAAAAACAGCTGAATAAAGCTGAATGTGGTGCAAATTATTTCACTTGTTTTGAGTAGAGTAAATATTTACTCTCATTTTCATTTTTTGTTTATTCTCTTTCTTTCATCTTTTGTTACCTTAGTTTCGCTGACAATTACTAGTCACACTGTTACCATCACAACAATTTTATTAGCGTTTAATTCAAGCCTAAAATACTAAGCTGATTAAATTTTCTAGGATATATTAATTTGAATTTTATTTTGATGTGAAATTTAATCCATATCTTGTAATATCTCAGAGAGGTCTACACACTTGATTTTTAAAAAGAGTTCTCTTTTGTCAACAAAAAAAATATTCAGGATTTTTTTTAAAAAGTCGATTCTTCAATGTACAAAGGAGACATATTTTTTATTTTAATTAAAGACAAAGCTGACAAAAAAAATTGCCATATGATGTTCTCACTAAACTAAAAAAACGCTTACAAACATTTAGATTTACAGCTTTTTAGGATACTTTTAGTACAATAAAAACTAAAAAATAAATATTTAAACATTAAAATTAAAATTTAATGGGGAAAATTGATTTAATCCAAAGACAAGAGGTGTCTTGAAAGTGACTAAGCACAATTTTCAATCTTTATAAACAAAAAAAGCACAGCTGTCTCACCTAGTCACACTGTATGTTATTACAAATATATTGTTCATGACCAAAAAAGACAATGATGATTGCATATACATATAAATTTATACATATATATATATATATTATATATGTATAAATATATTTCGTCTGTGTTATGCATTTAGAGAGACCAAAATACGTGAAGGCAACATCTCCACTTATCTCAAAATGTGTAGCTTTCAAAATCTTTAAATAAGGCTAATCATTTGAACCGTGATACATTAATCGTTGGTGATTCTGATTACTTAGGTCATCCGCATTAGGAGTTCAGAATTCCCCACCAGTCACCACATATATATATATATATATATAATTATGAAGTCTTTAATTTTTTTGAGAAATCCATATAAAAAAATTATTTGATAGAAAACTGTAGTTTCGAGATTTCCATTGTCATATTTTAATACACTTATGTAATACCGAACGACATTTTTAATATTGTTTTCAAGTTGTTAGACCAAATCTTTGATTGCACTGGGTATATGCTGAATAGTTGATAAATGAAAATAATGGTTTCTACCCAGCAAATGATGTATCACTGTACCAAACTTTTTTAAACCAAAGACCAACACCAGTTGTTAGAGCATCTCCAATGAAATATTAAGTAAAATGCTCTAACTGAACAAAAAGAAAATAGATTACTCCATAAATAAAGTAAACTCTATTATACAGTGAGAAATAGAATTGGGTTGAGTACTTTCTATTCTATACTCCCTTTTATCCCATTTTAGTCAGTAATGCTGATTTTTTTGAACGACTAAGGTTTCGGTCCTATCCTTAATGAGATTATATTTAGCTATGGACCATCTTCTGATCCTAAACGAAACCATAAAATACAGAAACCTGATAATTGTTCTCTATTAATCAACTGTAAAATATTTGAAATGGGTTATGCTTTAGCAAAATCAATTGTCTTAAAGAATACTTCCTCCGTTTCATTTTAATTGTCGTTCTAGGCTTATGTACACATATTAAAAAAACATATAATTTTATATATTTCCAAGATAAGAACACAATTACTTATATACCTAGCCATAATTCGACCAATAGAAAAATAGACCGGAGAATCTTATTAATAAATTTTGCATTGAGATTCTAAAACGACACTTATTTTGAAACGAAAAATTTTCTCCAGAACGACAATTAATCTGAAACGGTGGGAGTATATAGTATACGACCAAACTATATGTTTCAAAACTTAAATTGTATTTAAGTGGATGGAAAATTAGTTATTGGGTGGAATTAGTAGTTGAACTAAACTCGTTGAATAGACTTTCTAAACCTTTAAATATTACATAACACCATGAATAAAGACATTATTCGTCTTGTCAATATCAGATAGTAATATCACATAACATTTTCTGTTTGATCTGTTAATATATAAAATTTATATTCTCCAATAATTGATCAAGAATTTAATAATTGCTATTTACTTTATACTACCATCACTACTCTTTCATGTCTCTGCCCGTTGTTTTATATATTTTCTTGAATATCATCCAATCTCCAAGAAAAGAGCATTTTGTCTCTTTTCTTCTTTATCATCCATCTTCCTCTTCAATCAATACTGTTTAATACATTTCTTCCGTAAACCAAATGTTCTTTGTTCTTTTTAACACCATTACCGAAGTTTCTCGGAATTGAGCATGTCTACAAGATTCAAAGGGCTTTATCAGAAGAGCTTCAAGTGTTTCTCCGACGATATCGGTAATTAGATTGAAACTATCTTGTTAGCTATAAACTTTTTTTTTTGAACGACAAATCTTGTTTAGCTAAACTAAATGTACATATATAATCATTGTTGACTATTACAAAACGGATCAATGTAGATGAGAAGGATGATGAGATGGAAATTGGATATCCTACAAATGTTCGACATGTGTCGCATATTGGTTGGGACAGTTCACCGAGTAGTGCACCCAGCTGGGTACGAAAATTTTATTTTCCTGCAACCATTGAAATTTATGTTTACAACTTTTTTTTGAAACAATGTTTAGAACGTTAATCGATGTTGGTTAAGTCTGAACCGGCCAATTAAATTTTGCAGCTACAAGAATTCAAGACGAGCAACGTGTTAAAGCCAACTTCAACGCGGCCTTTTCAAGGCAATTTTTCCTTCTTCTTCATCTTCTTCTTCTTCCTTATTTTTTCCTTTTTAATGAATAATTTTATATTTCTTGGTATAATATTTAATTTGTGCCTATGTCAATGATCAAGAGAAAATACATTAATACATTCTGTCAACAAAATAAATTACTTAAGCAGGCCAATGATATATATTTAACTTGTTTAATAAATAAATTTTAAATGTATTTATTTTCAAAATATATAGATTTTAAATTAGCCATGGAAGCATTTGGAGAAGTTGAAAGCAGCAAAGAATTGGAAAAAGAATCAACAAAACAAAATCTGAAGAAGAAGCTCTGTCCAAAAGCCTCTCTACTGTGTGATCCATGGTCCCCAAGATTCTCAAGATCATGCAAGGTCCTTGCTTGATTATTTTGGGGATAAAATCTTTGCTTGATTATTATTCATTTTAATTTTCAATGCCGTTGTTTATATATTAATATAGAGAATATATCAATCTTTAATGTTTTCACAATATGTTTTTTCAGAAGTGTGCACAAATAAATATTCAAAGTGACTGATATTGGAATCATTTTACCAAGTGCTTTTTTTAAGATGAAGTTTGATACATTAATAAAGTCTTAAGCTGTTTTCAAAACCAGACCGAATTTTCCTTTGAATTAGTATCCTTTTGTAGTTGTTCTAAAAAATGAACATTAATTTCTGTAGTTGTTGGATGGTAAACTAAAATTATGTTTGAAAAGTACTCGGAAATGATTCTTTTAATTAACCATTTTCGCAATTATTACTTAACAAACACTAATATCTAAAGAAAATTTAGACATGAATTTTCATTCGTACTTTCTTTGGACCTATTGGTTTGTATTATAATTTTAAACTTTTAACTTAGAGAGATTTAGAACGAATCTCTAATTTTGTGTAAAACTAATGATGCTATATGATAACTTCGAGGGAAAATGACTTCGCCTAATAAAATTTTTGAGTATAATTTTCAATTTTACCTTTGCTTATGTGTACTTTTTCTTCTTTTTTATTTTTTTTTTAATTTTTTTTGAGACCCTTAACGTAAATCTTCGAGTAACTATTAATAAATTGGAGAATTTGGAATTTGCTGTCTAACCAAATGAGAAGTGAAATTAATAATATAACATTACTTTTGACATTATTAGCAAACTAACATTGTGCAATGTATATCAAATGTTATATTTTTCTAAATTAAATTTAAAAGTATTCTTTAAAATCTTTTTCGTAATAACCACGGAATAACAGTGGTTAAATCGTGGCTAAATGTAATCTATGATAACACAGTGGTAAAACCGTGACTACTCTAGCAACATAATTTATATGAGTAAAAAGTAGCTAACGAGCCAAGAACTAGTCACAGCTTTTTTTAACCACGGCGCTATAACCACTTAAAAAAAAACAGTGGCAAAATTTACTATAGCCACAAACTGGTAGTGGCTATATCGAAGGTTTTTATTAGTGGCGATTTTGGCATGGTAGTCGGCATCAGCGCCGGCCAAAGCGTAAGCTACTAAGCTAGTGATCAGGGGCCGTGGCTACATAATTTTTCTTTTTCGGTTATGCAAATTTTTTTTTTATAATTTTTCCTATATATAAATATATAGTTGTGTCTATTTTGGCTCAGGGTCATACAAATTTTTTACAATGTTTGGACCGGTGCTGGTTCGCGTTTTAGGGTTCTGATTTTCTGGCTTTATATCTTGCTCATGGTCTTCGTTGCTCCTTGTTTTGGAGTGAAGTTTTGGTTCCACCTCTGGATTTGAAGTTTGTTGCAGACTATGATCATGGTGGGTCATCAGGCTTCAGTTGTGAGTATCGGGTTTCTCCTCAGGTGTCCTGGAGGGCCGATGCTTAGTCGCTAGTGTCGAGTGAGCTCTGGAGGATATCTCTACTCGGAGACGAGTTCTAAGCCAGTGTAGGCAGGCAGAGCTGGTACCTCGACTCTGTACCTCGATTTTGTATTTCGAAAGCGGGTTTGACCACTACGTGTAATATCTAAATATTTGTAACAACTCAGCCTTTTTATATGGCAAAGTAATACGACGTATCCCAACAAGGGAATTTCGTAGTCTTTCATTGAAAGGAGTAGTCTATGGCTTCTCGGCAGCTGCTCTATGTATCTCCTCACTGCGAATCTCCTTTACTCGGTCGCATATGGTTTCATCCAAAAGACGGTGACGGCCTTCTCTTCAGATTGTATCTCTTGGTCTCTTTGTTAGTGTGGATCATTTTAGATTTTGCACAAAACCGGGTAAACATTCTATCTCATAGTATAAATTTGTTCTCTCTCTTTTGTGGTGATGCTAAATAAAACAAGCAGGACTCATTACCATCTACTGAATTATTATACATACATAGTGACTTACTTGAAAGATATATAACAGTCTACAAAGCAAAAAACTACCATCATTGCTGTATGTAGATGTAAAGAAGGCAAGGGATGATATCCACAAAGATGAAAACACTATCATAAAAAGAAGGCATCTAATAAAGATACACAGTAATAAGATCATGTTAAAATTAACCAAAAACCTGGAGACAAACTAACTCTCTTACAAAAATCTCAAGCTCTAAAGTCCTAGTTAAACACTCGCACAAGCTTTCACATCCTAGTGTCTAAGAAAACGTAAGTATCATTTAACTCAATATCGAACCGCAAAACAAACTCAACTTAGAACCAACACACACAGTAAAGAGTAAAAAGGCAACTTATTTTTAGTCGAGCTGATGACGCATTGACAAGAACCTAGAGCCAAACTAGTTATATTACAAAAATCTAAGCTTTAATTGTATGTTGTTAACTAAACATGGAACTGAAAATCAAAGTCAACTTAGAACAACCCTTGTCCAAAGTAAAGAGTTAAAAAGGCGACAGATTAGACAGCAACTTAGAACCACCACAATATTTTTTTTTTGAAGGAACAAAAATTTTAAAGCTCGAAACTCTTAGTTACACACTTGCATAAGCGTCACGTCCTCTACATGGTCTAGAAAAGTGTAAATTTTGCAACTGTCTTTCTATCCTTGGATTTCAAGTCTTGTGAACGTGTTTCTTTCAATATTGTAGTAGAACATGAAGAAAGAAAAGTATCCACTGGTTGTCCTCAAGACAATTTCACCAGTGCGAGTCTTGTGAACGTGTTTATTAACGAAACCACTGTTTTTAAAAAGATATAGAGTTAGGTTATATTTTTTGTGCTGAATGCCTGTTAGACTCATGATCATGTTAACTGTTCATGGTGTTTGGAGAATCGAACATGCTCATAGATTAGATTCACTTATTCAATTGGACCAAACTTCTTTAGATTTTATTGGAGCTTTATGAAGAGATTTAAGTTAATGTTTGGGTATTTGGTGCAGTGTTAAGAGGAGTGGCGACATTGAAAGTGAGGGCTATGAAAGAAGTTTGGAACACTGCATCAGTGTTTACATGGATAAAGAACTCACTTCTTCTGAAGGATGCAGAAGCGCTAGTAATTGTAGCAATGGAAGCTCGAGTAGTAGCTACATTAGCTAACTTATACAAAGGGATAATTTCTTGGTAATTAGTAGCAGAGAATGTCTTGCAAGAGACTGTCAACTTCTCAAACGTACTCGTCAAGGTAATGAAGATTATCTTTTCTTTTTGGTTTAGTTTACGTTTCAGTTCTTGGATATTTTTCCTAATGCTTTGTTACTTTTGGAAGTGATCTCCGCTGAAAAATAGTTCCTGTTTAAATTAACACTCTGATGAAACAAATAAAACAGAGCCAAATTGTTTGTGAATAAGTGGAGAATTTTTAGCTTACTTTACATGGATGTGAACTTTGTTATAATATTAAACACACAGAGATATTTCAAATGACAGGATAAAACATACGTTATGACAATGATGATGAGAATGAAGTTACGGGATCCACTTTTGTCTATCACTCGAGAATTTTCTTTGAGAATCACCAAGATGAAAGACTGTAAAAGATATGTCTTGGCATTGTTATCTAGGCTTTTTAGTATTAGTTTATTTTGTGGAAAAGTTTTTTTTTTTTGTTTCGATCATATATATATATTGAACAACGTTTTGGTGGAATGTATCTTTAATAGTTGTAGTGTTTACTTTTTTATTTGGTGGAAGGTGCCGAAAAAAATCTATGGTCAATTTTATTATTTTCTATCATTACAACAATGTAATTTTTCTGAGAAAATGTAGAATATTACCCCGACTCCTATAAAGTTAGAATATTACTCAGGCATATAAATTTTCACTTTGCAGCAACAATGGCACTCCAGTTTGGTCAATTTAGTTGCATTTGTAAGCAGGAAAGCAAACAGTTTTTTCTCTACAGAGGATATTATTTCAAAAACTCTAATCCACACTGCTTGAAAACAAGATAGTGAAACATTTTTCACAACTAACTTGTGAGTGGTGGAAGAAAAGAAACAGAATAGATAATTCAGGAAACGCCCATAAAACCAGATGAACCGGCGATCTCGATACATATACCATAACAAAACAACCTGGTCTATCTCTACCCCTGCTCAAATCTAGATAAGCCTTTTCCAGAATATAACACATCCTCGAAATCTTTTAACAATCTAAATGGGACTAGCATTATATTTTATTTTCATCGTCATCTCGAAACATACACATTTACAATAAAGGCAGTGCGCAATTAACAATACCTTATTTTGACTATCAATGCGGTGATGATGAAGAGCTTTTCCATGAAATAGCAAATCACACTTAATCATTGCTATCACCATGGACTCAGTTTTAAACAATGTATTTATCTTAATTATCACTTATATTATATGATTATAATTTTTTTAAACGTATAAAATATACTATTATGAAACTATCATTCAAATTATAATACAAAATAGACATCTTTACAAAAGTATATTAAAAAAATAAATATAAACAGAATAGAACAATTAGAATTTAGTGAAATATAATAAAATACATAATTTAAAATATAAAGGAAAAAATTATAAGAATACAAATTTTTAGAATTCATTAATATTAGTCTTTTGACATTTTCTATCAAAACAAGGTCAATCAAAATTTTAAAAGAGCAAATCTCACATTTTTTACTTTTTATTATTAAACTCAAGTTAAGGGAAACAAAAAAAATATGGAGGAAAATTACAACAAAAAATTTATATACAATCAAAACAAAGATTAACAGTAATTATCAAATCGAATATACAAAATTACGATAAATATATAATAATTTAATTATGTATAATAAAATTATTGTTAGAATTATATTTTGTAAGTTAGTCGGTAATATCTATTTCAAAATTCTAATCAATTATTTTGATAACATTGTTAACATAGTTTTAAATTTGAAAAAAAAAAATTCTAACAAACATGTATATGTATAAATAGTAATAAGATAAAATTTCACTCTCTTCCGAGTTCTCTCCAACTTCTCTCTAAAATAGGTTTCTTAATCATAGTTGAAATCGGTGGCCGGTGGCTCTTGTCGCCGGTTACCATCCTTTTCTTTTGTATTTGGATTGTGAATAGCTCCGATCTATGACCATTAATTTACTCTTCGAGTTGGCGATTTTTTTTCCGTGTTGACGATTTTGGAGTGAAAAGTTCAACCAAGTTCAGAGCTCATTATCATTCCTATCCTTCTCTTACTTGGGAGAACCTAAACAATGTCTGCAGCTTCCGACTTATTCTGGATTTAATCCCTCTTTCGCAATCATTCTTATCCTGTATGCTGTAGTTTGGTTTCTCTTCCTCTTGGGCTTACCTCAGATCTTTTTTCTACTTGTCTAGATTTTACCCTTTCAAAGTTTAAGTCTTTCGCTTTGGGTAAAGTATCATGGATGGAAAGGTAGATGAAGATGTTGGTTTGACTTTGATCGTTGTTAGAGAGATTTACCAGGGTTGACAAAAAAAGTATCAATAGTAATGATTGTTTCATATTATCTATTTATTTGTCTTAAAATATGTTTAGTTATAATGAATAAGTGATTTCTTTTACATCGCGTAAATCATTAGTTTTAAAAGAAAATATATAAAATTAAACAATTAAATTCATGAGACGAATAGATAACTAAGAGAGAAAATAATTTCACTGCACTTACTCCAATCGACTGTAATTTAAAAAACTCTATGTAACTTATAGGTATACTTAAACTAAAATAAACATTGAGAAAAAGTAAATACTTACATTTTAATTTTTTTATTATAATTAGACAAGTATTTAACATCTAAAATGAATAGGAAAATAAATAGTTAAAATTCTTGTTAAAAATTATGAACGTTAACATTACTTTTAGTAAAAAATAAATTTAAAATTTAAAATAAATTTGTATTATTAGTTTATTGGTAATCCAAAAACCAATCATCATGTAATCTTACAATTGTGGCTACTTGTCTTAGTGAAAGAGAAGTGGACAAAGTGTATCAAGCGTTGTAACACAAGTGCTAATGTCTACATGCTTAAGAATGTTCCTTTTTTTTTGTCTTGGCTGCCTCATTAAAATATTTTTTGATAACCCAAGCTTTGTTTCATTTCCTTAGTAAAATATTTTTTACCACGTGTAGATGTATCTTTGCCAATATCGTTTCTGATCGACAAGTGGAACATTAGCAATAGCACTCTCTTATGTTTGTGGAATCCTATCTTTGTTCCCAACAGTCTCCGGTAGCCTAACGTAATCAAACCATGAAGCGTAGTTCAAAGTTCTTCCTGACCATCTTCATGCTGAAATATTTTGACTTCCTGACCATCTTTTTACTGAAAGCTCTTCTTCTACATACTTGTTACTTAACTAAAACAGAAAATATTAGAAGATATTGTCTTTAAGTTCCAGGGATTAATTCCACAATACCTACCTCGGTCATGTGCTCCTACAAGTGAGTAAAACGTATTATATATCGAGCTACCTGAAACAGATTAGAGTCAAACAATGTCAGAAGTTATATAAACATAAGAGAGTGCTATTGCTAATGTTTCTTGAGTTTCTTCATCAAAATCAAATCCTTTTAAAAACCTAAGATGACCAAAATACAGATTTTTAAAGTTACTAAACCTGTGGCTACACTGGCATGAGTGTCATGATATCTCTGGCAGAACGAACACTGATGGCGATTCTGACAACAGAGGCCAAATGCTCTCTCTCAGCTCTAATCACTTTAGCAGCGTCCATACGCTGAGCATCCGCAAGGGTCGCAGCCGAAGAAACGGCCATGTAAGTTTTGGCCATCTGCTCATCCCTCCCAGAGATCGAAGAACGTGGTGGTGGAGGCTGCGATAGCAGAAATAGATGCAGCCACACTGGCTATACAGTAACAGCACCATGAATCTAAGATAGTTATTGTTTGCATATAACAGTGCTGGAAAAGCAAGAAGCACATTGTTTCGGGCAGCCTGCAAAATAGACTCATGTAAATGCGATTTGCATTATAAATAGTCAACCAATTGAACATAAAAGTTTCAAGTTATATCTACTGGTCAGTAACACCAACATTCCAAAATCTAACAAAACCCAATAAACTGTAAAAAAGTTATACGTAGATGAGAGTATGCTATGACATATGCCAAGAAATCAGATAACAAAAGGTCAAGAATCTAACTTCAAATCTGAGAATATGCCCTAGAAAAACTCTAGTACAGACTCTTTAATTGATTGGACTCTTTAAATTAGCAAAGACAAAGTACCTGGAAAAATGTTGAAGTGGCTTCTCTCCACCACCCTTTTTGGTGCTTCACCTATGGTTTGAACACAAACAATTAAGTACTAATAGATCCATCCTCAGAAAAGCGAACGAGTCAAAAATAGATTACAATTTCGAAATCAAGAAATCATGTTGTACAGGAACTATAATCTCACTGGAGCCACGTCATCAATAAATAAGAGAAGGCAAACAGTAGCTGTATAAAAGCAGAGTATCTGATTTTCATTTTACTAATCGAAAATTATAACCAGTTTGTTAGAGTCTTCTCCTTCCTTTTAGGGTTTATGTAGAATCTTTTCTGTAATTCTTGAGTTCATTACTGGAGAAATTCTTCTGTTTTTTTTTTTGAGCAACAGAGAAATTCTTCTTTATTCACGATTTCTACAAGTGGAACTATCAATTCTGTGTTTCAATTGAAGCATTGTTTTGGATCACAGAGGTCTATAAACCTCTATCATCATGTTTATGCACAGAACTGAGTGGGATCTTTTTCACATTCAAAGTACAGGTTAATCAGCATTAGGACTCCAATAAATGAAAACAGAAGAGCAAAGTCCCAAAAAAAACTTCTAGAAAAATAGCCAAAGTAATGAGCTTTGAAGATGATTCTCAAGGAATGAGGCGTTGCCCATTTTTTAGGTGTAGATACAGCGCTAGGAAGAGGGGTAAGAATCATTGAATGAGTGATAGTTAATGGTGTTGAATCAATGCAGGTTGTAACGCCTGTGAGGAGATGAATCGATACCGAAACAGACGAGCCGACATAGATGCAATGATACAGTCGTCTCTCTGATACGCTTATAACTTCTTCCATGGATGGTAAAACTAGTCAGATTACACAGGAGATGATGAACCCTGAGTTTTAAGGCGGCTACAGTTAAAGAGTTAAAGCACTATACAGGCCAAGCTTGTTATGCAGTCAGCCCAAATAACTATACTTAAACCCACATAAAAAACATTCGTCTATGCCCATCACTCGTTAAAACCTATTTAACAGAATCCCAAAAATTAGGTTTTAAGTGGAAACGTTGTCACATCTCATAGACGTATTTGATGATGTGTTTCAACTAGAAGAGAGATAAATCTTCTTTATATATATATATAGATAGACAGATAGATAAAATTTCAAAAAATACAATTAATGTTTTTGAAATTCACAATTTTTCAGTATTATTTTACAAAAAATACACTGAATAAAATAGAGAAAATGAAAAAATATATACATAATTAAAGTATTATATAGAATAGTCTATAAAAAATTTTTTTTAAGAAAAAGTGGAAAAGGGTTTTTTCAAGCCTTTTTTGTCTAATACTATCCATTTTTGATTAGGAGAGATGGTTAAGTGAAAATATAAAAAATACATCTTTATGAACTAATTTTTTTCTAAAACACGTAATTTTTTGGAACGGATGAAATATATGATAAGTTGATATGTAAAACTAAAAAAGTGTGAACATATAAGACAATAGAAACGATGAACGTTTTAATTTATTTTGAAAATTATTTTTTGTCAAACTGGACGATAAATACCAATAAAATATTTTTGAATGCCGTGCAAGAAAGTTATACTATTTTCAAACTTGATATTTAATATTTTTTTGCTTCCTTACTCCGTAAGCAGGGACGGATGTAAGAAACTAATCAGCCCGGTCTCATAGATTTTAGATTCTTTGAAGACAAAACTTAAACGATATGGAAAATAAATGTCTCAACGGAAAAAGCTCACGCACTGCTTCTTTAACAGTTTCACGAAATGTATACATCCAAAATGCTTTTAATTGGGAGTTAAACTGGAAAAGTACTATTGGTCAGGAAGTGGATAGCATAAAGTAATTTCTAATGATTTTGGTCAGTTTGATCGATTCTGGATTTGATTACAAATGATTTGTTCTGTTAATTTCTAATGTAATTTTCCTTAAAAACAATCTTTAGAAGTTTTTTTTTTAAACTACTTTAAAAGGTTTTTTTATATAACCACTATATATACAGAATAAAAAGGAAGAATTTTTGCAGAAAAGTGTAAAATCACATGAGTTTCTTTTTTTTTGAAAGAAATCACATGAGTTTCAAATGTTGTTGAACCATTTATACAATTAATAAAGCAGCTACGGAGTGTATCTGCAAAATATATGATCAATTAACAATGAATTCAAGGTTACGAAAAAGAATTAACAATAAGTTTAATAAGGTTTAACGTAAAACCAACAGATAATATATCATTTTGTTGACTTACTTCTAGTTCTAGCTGGATTCGAGTTGTTGTTTTGTTTATTTTTTATGTTGGTTCAATTAAAAATTGGTTTAGTAGATTTATTTACCTAGAATATGAATTTATGGGTATTCTAGGCTTATGAACAGTTTACACTAATTTTTAAAAAGCCGTGCAGTATAATATATATATATATATATATATACATATATATACTTTTTACGTATTTAAATAAGATCTAAAGCATAACTTTATATTCAAGTAGTCAGAACATAAACTATATATAATAGAACCCTTCAAATCTAGATTGCTTATCTTCCCAGAATTCGAATACCACTAGATCATCATTTTGTGATTTGCCTAAACTAGAATTACTTTGCAACTTTCACGAAAATTTTCAAGATACTTTAATCAAATAAACCACAGAAATTATCAGTAAAGTAGATGACAACCCGTTTAAGTCAGTAATCAACAATATTGAAAAACTTCAACATTTTAATTTTTAAGCTGGTAGAGATATTTGCGTTGGTGAGGAAGAGATAAACATCGAAACACAATACAAACCATGAGGTCAAGAAATTACGGCCATGAGACTTGACTTTGACGTGATGAAAGAACTTACGTTCTGTCTTTTCTCGTCTAGTCATTGTCGTTTTCTATTGCAAGATTGAAAGACGCCATATTAAAAAACGTACCAACAACCAAACAGACAACGAAATAAAGTTCGAAATGAAAAACTAGACAACGAAATGTGTCAAATGATTTATTTTCCCTTGCTATATATTGAGCATAACAAGATTGACTTTAGAGGGGGACCATAATTCAGTGAATTGCAAAAATAATTCAAAATGGTAGTGAAATTACAATAAACGCTTTGTATGATCAAACAAAAAATTATATACATTTTTACGTATATCTCGTGAAGTCTTCTATGGTTAATGAAATTTTCTCATGTATTAGATTTTAAAAGTAATTTTTACATTCTATAAAAAAATATTTTGATTTAGAAACAATTGAAAGCATGTAATTATAAACATTTTTAAATGATGTAAATTTAGTTTTATTAAAATTAAATTGTTTTCAACACAGATCAGTAAATATAGGTCGTGAATCATGATTGTTTTTGGTTTAGGGTTTGATAACATATGTTGTAGCATTGTTTGTATTTTAGGGTTAGATTTTAGAATATTATTTTTAATGAAAATTAAATTTGACATATATGTGTTTAGTATTGTATATATTAAACAATTTATAAGTTGGTCGTATGTTAAATGAAACATTTATTGTTATTTAGTTAGTTATTTGCATTTAGAGTTTAGAAGACCTCTTGGGAAGTCTTCTAACATATAATACATTAGAAGATTTCTTGGAAAGTCTTCTCGAACGAATAATAAATTTATGGTTTAGAAGATTTCTTGGAAAGTCCTCTAATGCATTTTATGATAGAAGACTTCTCTTAATTGTAAGTATTTAACCTAATTAGATTATTTGTCTCATTATATAAGAAAGTACGCATTCTTTTTTTTCTTTCAAATGGCTGTAACAAAAAAAATAATGTTTCTCACTTTAAAACTCTCCAACCTCATTCTAATTGCTTTAAATTTGAAAACACAAAAATTTATGTCAATTTCTCATTTTTTTGTCTCATGTCTTTCTCACTATTTTATCTTGTTTTTACATATTTTTTATTATATGGTTCTCATGTTCCTCCTTTAAAGGTAGAACTATAAATATTAGATATGTATTTTCTTGTGTGTTATTATGTTAGATTCGAAAACATTATCGATTCAATCTGATGTGACTGATTTATTTATTAATAAAGCATTAAATATTATTTTGAAGTTTTTCTCCGTCAGAAGTCATTTGAACGTTTTTGGAAATGCATGTTTTTCAGATCTGAGTCAGACTTCGGACTTCATTAGCAAACGTCTTGGAAGAATTCTCGGCAGATTTCTCAGCAGATTTCTCGACATACTTCACAAGCAAACTTCTCAAACAGACTTCTCAGAAGACTTTTCAGAAGATTTTTCAAAAGACTTCACATGAATTAAGCGGGAAATTACAAGTTCTCTTTTATAGTTAGGAAACTCTTGTTTTGATAGTATATAATATTGTTAATAATAAATTTCCTTTATCTCTAATTATTAAAAAAATCTTTGTTTAATGCTTGCTTCATTTACTTAAGTTCTTATAATCATAAACTATTGTTCTTCATTATAAATCTTTTGTTGAGGTTATAGTTGTGAAATTTAAATGAGAGGTTTATAATAATATAACAGTTGACACAATTTCAACAAACATAACAATAAAGTTCATGACACAATAATATAAGTTTCAAAATAACAAGCATAACAATAAGACTTCTCAGCAGACTTCTCATGATACTTCAGCAGAATTCACAAGACTTCTCAAGCATACTTCTCGGAAGACTTTATGCCAATTAAGCGAGAAATTAAACTTTAAGTGGGAAATTAATTTTTAAACGGGAAGCTTAAATTTTAAGTGAAACTTAAAATTTCAAATCTCATGAAAGTTTTTTTTTTAAAAGTATATCTTACGATCTAAGAAGACACATTAAACCACATGCCTTGATATTTTTGAAGTTAGCAATTTTGAAAGTTAAAAAAAAATATCTTGAAGTTACTTAACACTCTTAAGAAGACTTCTCTCATTAACTAAAAATATTAATAAACACGAATATTTGTAACCCCACAATTATCACCAATTAAGTTATGAATTTCATTCAGGAGCCCCAATATTGACTAATACAAATGAATTAATAAGAAAATTTTAAAAAGTCATTTTAAATTAGGAGAAAATGAAATTTTAATAAACATTGACTTGGAAGACTTTTACAAAAGTCTTCCATTTAGGCCATTTTTGCAATTGAAAATTATCGAAAGAAGACTTCTTAAAAAATCTACTATGCAGCAGATTTATAGAGAAGTCTTTCTTTGTAAATATGGCCTACTTTTGTATTTGAAAATTCTCAAAAATACCAAAGAAGAATTACTTAGAATTATTCTCTGATAATCATGTTAGTTTTGCAATTGACCAAATTTTATAGATATTTGACTTTTTCTTAAAAGATTTCTATAGAATTTTTCTTAAAGTCACATAAAGTCTTCTTACTGTCGTAAGAAGTCTGCGTAGTTTAGCTTTGTAATTGATCATGTTTGAATTTTTAAGAGAAGATTTCTATAAAAGTCTTCTTTCAAAACCAAAGGTTTGACCGGAATCACGGAATAAAATTCGAGAAGATTTCTCATGAAGTGTTACTATTAATTATTAATTACAAAACTAACGTACATAGACTTCTTGCGACACTAAGAAGACTTCATATAACAGTAAAGAAAATTTCTCTGGAAGTCTATACCAAGAAGACTTCTCGGGAAGTCTCCAATGAAAAGTCAAATATCTACAAAACTTCGGTCAATTGCAAAACTAACATGTTTATCAGAGAAGATTGAAATATTCTTATTTTTTTTGTTACAAAGAAAAGTTAGAAGACTTCTCTAGAAGTCTTCTATAAAAAATATACAAAATAGTCAATTACAAAAGTAACTTATGCATTGACAAAAGACTTCTAAAGAAGTCTTCTTCGCGTACAGATCTTCAAAAATTGGAATTCATACTTTTAACCTGTGAGATATTTTTCTTAGCTTCTATAAGCACATATAACTTCACCACAAAAGTGACCCACTCGTTAATGACCAGAAATCATGAGTTTGAATGACTTTATGAACCTTACACAGTTTGGAATCAAAATCTTAGGTTTGGGGATGAATTTAGAAAGAAAGTGAAAGAGATGTGGTTTGTGTGCACAAGGAATGAGATATGACGAGTAAAAATCAATTCTTAGATGCATTAAGAGTTTCAAATTGGTTGCTCATGTTCGTTGGTGTACAGATGACAATGATATTATTGTAAATACTTGATGAAAATGAGGATAATTGAGTAAAGCATTTATTTATTTCTTTTTAAATTGCATTTTTATGAATAACTCAAACTTCTAGGATGAATATGACAAATGAAAATTTTGAAAAAAACACTGATCATATTTAGATTTGACTTGAAATTTTGAGTCATATTTACAGAAAACCTCATCTTTATACATCTACTGTTTGAAAATTAGCTAAAAACAGACAATTTATTTGAAAAAAAAAAACAAACAGTGTTTTTACAGAGTCAACATATCTAAAATTATATGAACGTTTATAAAATTTTATAGTCTAAAGAAAGTTTTAGAAGTTTGTGTAAAAAATTTAATTTAATTAACATCAAAAAGATTTATAAATAGATTAATTTCATTTAAAGTTTAGATTTTGTCTTATATATTTTATATGGTTATCACATTTTACATTATTTTATTTTAGTTTATTATCTTTCTATACATTTTATATTGTTTGGTTTTATAGTGTGTATATATATTGGTGCTCATAGACAAATTAATGAAATTATTTTATGACTGATCTCTATCAAATAATTGATGGATTATATTGTTTTTCGGAACTTAAATTGTTTTAGTTGTTGTAATTTTATATAAGTAGTACGAAGGTGCGTACTTGACTGATGGAAAAAGTCTGAACAACTGGGATGTCTTTACACATGAACACCCTGGTATGCATTTTTATTTATTTATATATATTATTATGCAGCCTATGCAGTTTATTTTGGTTTCCATTTTATTTTCTGTTTGGATTATCTTTAAAAAAAATTATTCACTTACTCGATTGATATATATATGCAGAGAAAATACTTGATGAGAGCAATGGAGATGTTGCTGTGGATCAGTATCATCGGTTTATGGTTATTTTCGTGTAGTTCTTTTTGTCTTTTTCTTGTCAACATATTAAGATTTTAACCTTTTGTTTAAATCATCCTATTAAATGCTTAGGAGGACGTCGACTTAATGATTTCCCTCGGAGTGAAGAGCTACAGATTTTCAATTTCTTGGTCTAGAGTCTTACCAAGTAGGTCCTTTTAACTTACCTAACCAGGACTGTTATTATGCTGCATTGCATGATAGAAAAATAAAATATCAATCGACTGATTCATATACAAACCCGAAATGAATCTACGTAAGATTTATTTCGATTATAAAATAATCAAAGCTTATTCTTTGGAAGAAAGGAGGGAGATTTGGAGGGATTAATTATTCGGGAATAAAGTTTTACAACATAGTAATCGATGCTCTCACTAGTAGAGGTAAATACGTCTGTAACACTCTATATTAATGAATAGTATGTAGTATTTTATTTGAAATATAAGCTCTCAATGATTTCTGCATACGTGCAGGAATCAAACCATTTGTGACGTTGAACCATATGGACTATCCTCAAGAATTTGAGAACCGGTTTCAAGGTTGGTTAAGCTCCGAGATGCAGTAAGTGGTTAATCTGAATTTATAGTCAACCAAAAAAAGAATTTCTAATCAACGAACATATATAACTTAAAATCTATATTAACACTAATTAATTTATTTTGTTGTAGGAAAGAATTTGTTTATTTGGCTGATCTTTGTTTCAAGCATTTTGGAAACCGAGTTAAGTACTGGACCACGATAAATGAACCAAATCAACAATTAATCTTGAGCTATAAAACGGGTATATTTCCACCGGCTCGCTGCTCCTCACCATATGGAAATTGTAGCCAGGGGAATTCAGAAACTGAGCCTTTCATAGCCGCGCATAACACGATCCTTGCACATGCAAAAGCCGTTAACATATACCAAACCATATATCAGGTATTAGACCGATATATAATCTTACTTCGGTGTTCTATATCAATAGAAATATAATGTTTTGTATAGAAAAACAAAGCGAAAGCATAGGCATTGTTGTACAAACATCATGGTTTGAACCCGCAAGCGATTCCACTGTGGATAAAAAAGCAGCCGAGAGGGCTCGGTCATTTTACTCAAATTGGTATGTTCGATAACAACTTATGAGAGCAGAGAGAGAGAGAGGTTTAAATATAAATGTATAATTAGTTCAATTTCAGTAATTTTAACATCGTATCTATATGTATCTTAACATACTAGGATTTTAGATCCCGTTATATATGGGACATATCCAAAAGAAATGGTGAATATACTTGGACCAGCATTGCTGCGATTTTCGACCAATGAAGCGAATAATTTAAAGAACTCAAAAGTAGATTTTATGGGTATCAATCACTATACAAGGTACTTCATCCGAGACTGTTTGGTATCTGCTTGTAACACCGGGTCTGGAGCTTTCAAAGCCGACGGATTTTCTCTCAAATTAGATCGGATAGGCAACGTCACCATCGGTGAACTTGTAAGAACATTGTAGTTTCGTATATTCAGTGTGCGACTATACGTTTTAACATTTTTTGTTTTAGTAACAAAATAATTTATGCTTTTTTGGCATGACAGACCGACGTAAATTGGCAGCATATTGATCCTGAAGGATTCCGAAAGATGTTGGATTATCTGAAAAATAGATATCCGGAGATACCAATCTTTATAACAGAAAACGGTACTAGACTTAAGATTAAAAAAATGATCAACCATGATAATAGTTTTTGAAAATCTCATGAACAATTAGCTTTGATGCTTTTAAGGTTTTGGAGACTTGCAAAAACCC
Source organism: Brassica juncea (assembly GCA_018703725.1). Taxonomy (NCBI): domain Eukaryota; kingdom Viridiplantae; phylum Streptophyta; class Magnoliopsida; order Brassicales; family Brassicaceae; genus Brassica; species Brassica juncea. The sequence goes on along the minus strand of CM031936.1, from coordinate 60,551,962 downwards.
GAAACAACGATTAAAGAACTTCTACATGATACAAAAAGAATTCAATACATGAGCGGATACTTGGAAGCTTTACAAGCAGCAATGAGGTAAATAATCTGTTTTAAGTATATATGCTGCTATCCAATTTAAAACTTTGATTAGGTTGAATTTAATTTAGCTTTTGAACCAGCTTATCTTATGCCAAATTTCTAATTATATTACGTTGTGAATTTCTTTTTTGCAGGGATGGAGTAAATGTGAAAGGCTATTTCGCATGGTCACTATTAGATAATTTTGAGTGGCTGGCCGGATATAAGGCTCGATTTGGGCTGTTCCATGTGGATCGTACAACTCTTAAAAGGACACCGAAACAATCAGCTTTTTGGTACAAAAGGTTCATAGATGAGAACGTGAATACAAGAGATCTCACAGATAATTAATAGACACGTTTACATCCAATTAGTATTATTTACCGAAGAAAGTCAAAACTACGAAAGCCTTTAAAATCTTAATCACTGCTTAGTACTCCCTCTGTTTCTAAAAAATCCATATTTTGGAAAAATATTTTGTTTCAAAAAAATGTATATTTTGTGTTTTCTATGAAAAAATTGCAAATTTTAAGAAAATTAATTGGTTTTATTAGATTACTATTGACTAAAAGTTGTTGAAAGTTGAAAATTACAGAAAACGATAAATTTATTATAGTAATTTAATGCATTTTCTTAATATGTGTGAAAATACTAAAAAATCTATCTTTCAGAAACAGAGAGAGTATTGAATGTTTTTTTTTTGTAAAACAATTATTTCTCTTTTCTATTAAGTGAATGCTTAACGTGTTGACTATTTTTCTTTAATCCACACTAATTCATTAGCATATAAACTAGTGTACATTAAAATTTGGTTTTATAGAACAAAAATATGTTATTATATCAAATAAATCAAAATTATTTTAACTAAGTGAGTTACCAAAAAGGTAACATTCTTTTGCGATTTTGCCAAATCTATCAAACCATGACAAAATTTTAGGGGGAAGGAGAGGACAACGTATTTACTTTGACATTTAAAATAAATTGTATTAAAACTAAAAAAAGAATTAAGTAATTTTCATTGAACTTATGATTTTCAAATCTATATTAACAAATTTCATTAGTAATAAAATTTAGATTTGTTGAAATTTAGATTTTTAGTAATCTATGTTGTTATTTGCGAAGTATTTGTGAAGTGATTTTTCGCAATGGAACACTCACTCACATTAAAAACTAGACCGGCTAATATTGATTATATCCTTAATGAATAATATATATATATATAGCAAAATATATAAAAATGAATTTAAATTTTTATTAGATAAATGATTAAAACTATTAATAGCAAGAATTATCCAAAATCTTAAAAATATATTTTAAAATAAAAATATAATTCCGATAAATATTTTGTTGTTATCTGAAAAAAATCTTTTAATAAAAAGTTCAAAATTTGAAATCAGAAAACACATAGATAAATATTAACCAAGTAAAATTCTTAATTTTATATGATTGAAAAGATAATATTGAGTGATTTTTAAGATTACAAATCATAATAATTTATTACTATAATATTTTAATTAATAATACATGTATTACTGATGTCAAAAAGAATACATGTATTACTAAGTATGTAAAAAAAATTTAACAGTAAATAACAATTATCATTATAATATTTTAATTATTAATACATATATTAATAAGTATGAAATACTTTCACCCACATGCACGGACAAAGCAACTAGTTTTAACTTGTGTAGGTAGAATATATTAATTAAAATATAAAAATTAAAATTATATTATTTTAAATAAAATTTTATTTTAAAATAAGGTAATCCAGTTCTGATACTATCAGTACACAGTTAAGTTCTTATTCTCTCATTTTTTTTTCTTCATAGTCTCTGGTCTTTCATATTCTCCCACCCTTGTAATCTCTCTATCATTTGTTATATAAAATGTTAAATTTATTTATCATCAAAGAATTGTTTATGTACAAAGTCTAAAAAGTAAATAAAATAACGAAGCTAGCAAGAGCAGCAAAAACAAGCCGTCATGAGAGCAAAAGGAAAGCGATAAGGTTACTTTCTCGCCGGTAGGCTCTTGCCTTTCTGTCGAATCTCTCCTGTCTACTTCCGTACTCCCTGTTCTCTGATATCACTTCTCCCTAGAAGAAGAAGTATCGCCCGTCTTTTGAGGTCTCCTCCAAAGTCGCTAGACTTGTTGGGACCTCTGGATCTTCAATTCTAGCTAAGAAGAAGAATAAATTCCTCTCTACCATAGGCAGCTCTGTCTCTGGTGATTCTGATGGATAGTTCTCCTGTAGATCGATTGTCTGGAACCGTAAAGTAGGTGCTGTTACTAATATTACTACTCCTGGATCTGTATTGCAGAGGGGGATTCTTCAGATTTCGTAAGTGCTAAGGTTACTGCTGGGATTGTTGCTACTGTGGCTGGCGTTGAGTATGACTTGCAGGCTCATGTTTCCACATCCATAGTCATAGTGGCGTTGAGATGACGAAATTTGAAATCTATGTATTATAATTATCAATCGAGATCAAAAATTCATGGATCAGAGATATACCTTTACGAAACAGAGACGGCGGCGCAGTAGGGGAGCTGAGGGAGACATATGTGATGATTGACGGCGGAAATGATGACGGCAAAGATGAGCAACGCCCGAGATGATGGCGGAAGACATGATCGACGCTGGAGATAAGAGAAGTCGTCCTCGTCCCGTGATCTCTTTCAATTTTTCCAAAAAAAAACTACGGTGTAATTAGACAAAGAAGGGACTAATATGGTAAAAATGCTCATATTAATGAAATTTACATTGGTGATTTTGATTCTTGTGTACTAGATTGTGAAGAACTTGATTAGGTACCATTTCTCTTATTTAAATCAGAGTATTTTAATTAATCTGAAATATTATATTAAATACTCTAAAAGGATATTGCTATGAAAAAATTGTAACATTCACGTTTTATCCTCTTTATATTATTCGAGGAGCACTTTTGTTATTTAACCTCACCCTCATGTGTGATTAACATGTGTGATTAACACAATTGTCATTGCTTATGTGTCATTATAAGAGCTCTTCTTACACCTTTTTTTTTAAAAGACCTCAATTGCCTAGATAATTTACATGTAATGCCATTGGACATTTAAACTAGATAATGATTATAATATATGTTTTTACATTAACGTTATAGCTACAGATTTAAAATTAGGAAAGTCTATTACATTATAACAAATGGTATTGTTTGCGTTATATAACTAGGAAAAATTGACATCTTTCAAAAGATGAGGTAAGTAGTCGTTTGTTAACATATGTCATTTGTCTAAACATATATATAATCGATTATATTTATACGTTTTGTTTTTTTTTGTTAGTTGGATTTTTGGTCAGTATAATATAAAAACAGCGTATAAACATATATCATTTGTTTAAACTTATATATAATCTTATAATTATAACAAAATTTATATAATGCAAGTAAATATAATAAACATATATATGTATAATCTTATTATATATGAAAAAGGTTATATAATTCAAATAAATAAATAGAAAATCAGCTCTAGAACTTAAATGGGGGATTTAATGGTGTCTTTAAATATCAAATCCTATATTTACTCTATTTCTTTTGCTAATTTTATGTTTAACCGTAATTTATGCAATAGCCAATAAAATAGGAAAATAGCAGAAAATTTGAAATAATATAGAAAAATTAATACCAATTTATTTAAATTCTCAAGACCAATCAAAAATTATACACATAATTGTAGGAATTTTTTTCATTAATCTCGGGATGTATATATTTGATTGACTCAATTTTTGTAGCCTAAACCCTGTTAGTTATTACTATATATATCATCACGAGTGACTTTTTTTCCTAGAATAAGACCCGAAGCTATAGTACCACCCGTAGGATACATGTATATGTGACATTCATTTTTTGACAAAACATATTTATTTGTTATTTGATAGTATTGAGTCAAAAATTATAATATTGTTTTAGTTATTAAAAGTAGTGAAAGTTCTATAATAAAGAAAATATAGATCAAAGTACAACAAAACCTTTTTGATACAAATGGGCTAACCCATTGGAATAATGTAATTTTATGAAAATGTATTGAAAGTTCAATATTTCTAATAAACTATTTACCCAAGTCGATGGAGTGTGAATCTCATACAGACTGAAATTGTTTTAGATCGTACTTGGTTAACACACAATCTTGATATACATTTCAAAATCTTCATAAATTAAATAAAAGTAATTGTGGTAAAGGTATAAACGTATTGACATCAATACATTTCCTATTAACATATGCAAAAAAAATATCAAATGTATTCACATGATCACAATCCTCTTTGGGCAGTACAAATATTTATTTAATATTTCAAATCATTGAATGTATTACGATATATATATGTGGAATTGTGACCAGTTATATATAAGGCAAATATTACTATTGGTAGAATTAGTATATGTAAGTCTTTTTCAAAACCAGTTCTATATCCCATTTTGAAAAAAAATCTCTACTTTAATTTTACATTTAATGTCATATATATATATATGAAAATGATCTTTAAATATAGAGAATTATATATAATTTATTATGATAATTATTTTTGTTTAATATATTTCAGAGTTTGAGATAAAAAGGTAAATGAAAACAAAAAAAAAATGGAATAAGAAAAATAATAAAATGGAATTAAAAGAGGAGAGCGATTCGTGTGATGAAAAGAAAATAACTCATATACTAGAAACCATAAAGACAATAAGACAATGAATCATGTTCACTTCTCTTTCTTTAGTTGAAGCTCATAAGAGTCCTTTGACAAGAAAAAGTGTGTCCCAAACACAAAGTGTCTTGTAGTGTAATTGGAATGTGAAAAAGTGTCTCTAGGTGTAAAAACTTCTATTAGTTATTTATATAAAACAAAATTAATGCTGCGCTTTTAAACTTCAGAGTGAGAATCTAGTACAATATTAACTATGAAAAATAATTATCCAGTTTATATCTTATCAATTATTTGGATATAAAACTTTATGTTATAAATTAGGTATGTTGTCAATTTTGACGATTAGTGCTAGTATTTACTTCCAAATCCGAATATTGCTTTGGTTCTTACATAATATTTCAAACACCGGTTTGTTAATTGCTTTGGTTTTCAAAACATGTAAAGTTACAAGACTAAAGTGTGCATTTTTAAGTAAAATATAAAGTTTTCTGTGTCAACAAAGAAATGTTATTTACAGAGTTGGTAAAGTAAAACAACGAAAATAATAACAGATCTGAACATTAAGATAAACAATCAAGACTAATAAAACTAGCTAAGGGGTGACATATTTCTTAACTTATAAAAATAGCTATGGGGTGACATAAAAGTTACAGACTAATAAAAATAGCTAAGGGGTGACATAATAGTCACAGACTAATAAAAATAGCTACTTATAACTCATGAGTATCTTAAGATGATTAACTGATTAAGCGACGGTGATATATTTCTTAATTAGAGTTACTACGTTACAGATCACTTGGTAACACCATTAGCTATTCAGTAAATTTACAAATTAAGAGTCGTTAAAGAATCTAATGAAAAAGACACATGAACAAATGATGACATAAATAATATATTAGCGAGATGGGGTTGGGCTAAACATATAGAAATGATATGAACATATAAAATTGGTTGCGTGGTTGATGATTTCCTTTCTTATGCCCACGAAAAGATCGCTTCTAGGAAAGTAGAAGTTTTTTTTTTGTGCAACAGGTAAGTAGAAGTATTAAACCTTGTTTTTACAATGATATAAACTATACAACTTCGTTTTTTTGTTTAAAACTCAATTTAATGATTTAAGTAACGTGAACAGAATATTAGGTAGGGATGGACATTTTATTCGTTAAATTTGGTTCGATTCGTTATTCGTTTCGATTTGATCCGAAAAATCCGGATATCCGTAAGTCTTCGAAGCAAAGCAAATATTAAAAATCACTATCCGTTAAAAACGAAGCAAATCACAAATAATAAAAAAAAATTAGAGACGAATATCCGATCCGCTCTGACTTTTATATAAATAGTTATATATCTATAGTTAAATAGAGTTTTTAATGTATAATCTTATATAATTTTATTTATAAAATTACTTATAAAAATATAATATAAAGAAAATAATTATAAGATGTTTATAAAAAATTACAATTCTTCTTAAAACATAATTTATAAGAATTTTTTATGAATTTTTAAGAATTTATAAATAAACAGTTTCATTAATGTTTCACTTTATCTTTTATAAGAACAAATTTGTGTAATATTTTCAGATTTACTTGTATTAAATATAGTAGAATAGGTATCTGTAAATATCCGTGAATATTCGCAAATATCAAATAAATTTTCCGGATATCCGTAAAACCGAATATCCGTATTTTTCCGAAGCAAAGCAAATCGGAAAATCAGATATCCGTGAAATCCGAAGCAAATCACAAATACTGAAAAATACGATAATATTCGATCGTGCCCACCCCTAATTCAAGGGCCAAAAGTTACCCTTGTTGCAATAGAGCATGCCACATAATTGCCTAAACGTGGAATATATCAAACGAAATTGAGTGGAACCAAGCGGATCCTCGTCTTCTATAACATGAATGTCACATTCATGAAAAATTCATGCTTATTTATCAACTTCACAATTTTTTTTAAAAAAAAACCGAATATGATTTTATTTTAAATTATCGTATGGACTCCATCGCTGACATCTCTTAATTAATCTCTACATTTATAAATTCATGGAAAAGGGAATAGAAATAGTAGTCTGAAGAACAAAGTAGCTAGAGTGAGTTGAAAAAAGAAGAAGAAAAAGGTGCCTTTAACCAAATCTATTAGTATTATCATCTTTTCTCTAGTATTTATCATCTTTCTTGCAGTGTACGCAACGTTGTTCTACCACGTTTGTTCAAACACTGGAAACATCAAAAGAAGTAAGTTGAGATACGAAATTTACTACGATAGCTATGAAGCTAAGAGCAGCCAGGTCACCAATCCTATCTTCAGCCGCCGCAACACCAACCCCTTTACCCAACCGGTCAAAGTTCTCCGCCTCACCATCACTTCAATTCGTATTAAGAAATCGTAAGTTTTTCTTACCTTTATTTATCTTTGAATTGTATATAGATCTCTCAACTTTATGTCTCAAAGCAATTCACACGAAGTATAAGACATGTGTTGTTATGAATTAGTTGTTAAATTGTGATAGAATTGTACATTATCCAGCTGACATTATCTGGTGTATTCGATATTCAATATGGATTTTAAATTATTTAATTCCGTTGTGTAGGGTTGCTGAAATGAAAATAGTGATCCGAATCAATAAAGAAAGCTCTGGCCCTCCATATTTGAATTCCATTATAGGAATGAATATGTGTTATAGAAAAAGTTGATAACATTAATTAATTAATGAGCACTTATAATGTTATAATAAAAAATGTTTCAACTTCAAGTATGGTGGGACATTTTTGATTTTACTTGTTTCGTTGTTTTTCTTGTGACGTCCATCTTAGGGTTGGGCAAAATATATGTAAATTTTAATTCGATTCGTTATTCATTTCGATTTGAACCAAAAAATTTGGATATTTGTAATTCTACGAAACAAAGAAAATACTAATATATAACATTCATAAGAAATAAAACAAGTTAGAAATACTAATACTTTAAGAATGGATATCCGATCCAATCAATTATATGAATATATATATATATATATTTAAAGATTTTATATATAACTTATAGATATATTATATTATATTACATATAAGTTTTACAATATTTTTGTTTTAAAATTTATTATATTAGTTATTAGAAATTTTAAAAGTATATAATTTTTATTTATGTAATAAAATAATTTACAGTATTTTAGGTTTTTATTGATTTTAAATTTTATTTTATTTGTATGGATTAAATCGGATATTTGGTTAAAAATCTAAAATTTTGTAGATGTCATAGACAATAAATATCTAGATGATTACAGATCGAATATTAATTGATTATTTAAACAAAAGATTGATCACGAGTACCTCAAAAAACTAGAATATTTGATCCCTGTCCATCCTTAGGGCCTGACTGGTGTAACCGCAGCGGTTGCGGATGCGGGAGTTTGCGGATGCGGGTGGTTACGGTTTTAAGCGTTTTGCAGAGATTTGTACGACTGATACAACGATTAGAAATTGGTGCATTTGCGTGACTTTTATGACTGGTAAACTATCAAACGCAATAGCTATTAAATAATAAATTACCAATATTTACATTTTATATAATTATTTTAAATTTTATTATAATAAATATAAAAATTATATTCATAAAATCATAGTATTAAATTTTTAAAAATTATAGAAAATATTTTTGTTTTAAAGTTTTATAATATAAATTAAAATATAATATGTATACATTTTACAATTTCTATTATTTCAATTTAAAATTTTTATTAAACATTTTAGTTTTATTTTTATTTTTCTTTTTTTCTAAGGATAAATTTATCTTCCCGCAACCGCAAACGCTAACTGGAACCAGCTGTTGATTTTAAGAGGTTCGGAACTGTTTGTAGTGATTTGTAACCTTTTCGGTGATTGTTTCAAAACGCCAACAACTGCGTTTACAGTTGGAAACGGGAAAACCAGTCAAACCCTTACATCTTTTGACATTTTCATTTTAAATAGTCAATGTCACATGTAGAATTAGTTATATATTAAGAAAACGAGTAAAAGATTAACGGAGTAGACGGAGTTGTTATATAGGCGCACAAGTTCATATTTTAAAATTTTGTGATTTTCTTTGGAAGTTCTTGATAATGCATGTACACACATACCTTTTTAGTTATCATATGTAAAAAAATATGAAAAGCTGTTGAAAAAATTAGAATGATATCTATTACATAATTGTACACAAATTGATGTGTAGCCTATAATAAGTACAAGTTTCGAATATATTCAGTAGGTAGAAATTGGAGACTTTAAAAAAAAACAAGTGGAGACTTTTAAAATATTTTAGATAAGAATACACCAAATCTCAACCATGTAACCGAAATATTCTATAACGTTCATATAAATATTAGTAAGCATCATCAATTCTCGGAAGATAAACTATACACAAGAAAAAAAATGAAAAGTTCTGCCAACTTCGTAACTCTATTTTTATTACAAAGCTTCTTGTTTCCTCTTTACAGTTCATATCTTCATCAAACTTCTTCAGATTATTCATCTCCATTTCCTTCTGATTTTCTCTTTGGAACATCATCTTCTGCTTATCAGGTACATCATTTTCGTCTTTTATATATCAAATTTAGAATTTTTCAAAAAAAAAAAACTTTTTGGGACATTTTTCTGTGGATGTATTCAGTATGAAGGTGCGTACTTAACCGATGGAAAAGGTTTGAACAATTGGGATGTCTTTAGCCATGAAAACCCTGGTACGCATGCGTTTATTATATATATATTCGATTCGTTTTGCATTTGTTCGGTCTGAAGAAAAGTAGAAACTGAACTACCATGTTCTTTGATTTTTTTTTTTGACTGAATATTTGTGTTCTTTGATTTTTATTTAGTTTTTTCTTGTCAAATATGTTTTGGTTTAGATAGCTACACGAACATTTTTTTAAAATGAAATACTGATGGATTCAAATTTTGTTCTATCTCTCATGCGTGTTTTATATGTTAAATTGTATCTTCTATATACGTTTACGTATGTATGCATAGCAAACTTAAATATTTTTTTTTGTCAACAGCATACTTAAATTTACTTATAGTTTCATCTTCGATGAATTTTGTGATTCATCTTTATTCGAACTTTATTCAAATTTGTGTCGACAAGTTATCTTTATTCAAATCCTTTTTTGGTCCTTTTTGCGTGCACTAATCCGTGTTTATTCCATTGGCAATATTTTATGGTAAAATGCAGGTAAAATATTGGATGGCGGCAATGGAGATATAGCCGTTGATCAATATAATCGATTCATGGTTAATTAAATTTCTTATAATAATTTAAGAACTAAATATATACATATGTTGCAGAAAACGTGATTGAATTTAGTTTTTTTTTTGTCAACGATTGAATTTAGTTTAAATTATTCACCTTTTATGCTTACAGGAGGATATTCAATCAATGAATTATCTTGGCGTCAACAGTTACAGGTTTTCAATTTCTTGGTCTAGAGTCTTACCTAGTAAGTCTTTACTTTCTAAATCATGGTTTTGATAATTAAACTCAGATTAAAATTAAATTTCTGCGATCAAGCGATCATTTATAGAGGAGATATCTCAGTAAGGCAAGTTTTATATTGGTTAGAAATATCTACATTTATAACAAACGAGGAACATGATTTTTGGTCCAAAATTCATCAATTAAAGAATTTTTTTGTTAAATATGTTATTCGACTTATAATTATATAATATTAGGGAATCCAATCTATGATTAGGATTATCTATATAATGTTTATCTAATTCAGTAAGAAATACTTGATAGTTAGAGATAATCATAAGTCTATTATGATAAGGATTTACATATATGTGTATAGAAAGTGATGTACGTTTGATGATGAAATACAAATTATAATTTATACATTATATCAAATTTACATGGTATCAGAGTCAGGTTTTTACGAAACTTTGAGAAGATATAATTCCATGATATAATGTGGGTGATAACATATTGGAGGAAATATACAGCTCAAATAAAATAAATAGTTCTTTTTGGACAAAAATAGAACGAATTGCTCCTTGAGCCTCTTTAGCAAGGCAATGAGCTGGTCAACTGAATCCCGGGTCACATGTGAAAAAATAGATAGAAATGTTTATCTTTTTGTTGGGTATTATATAAAAAGCATGTTATCTTAATTAACAAGAAACAAACCTTTGCATTTGAAAATACAGAAGGGAGACTTGGACGCATAAACGATTTAGGCATAAAGCATTACAATAGGTTGATCGACGCTCTCATTAGAAATGGTAATAACTACCCCATTTTGTTTTAATATATATATTTATTATTACTGATAACTTAAATATAATATATTCTTTTATTTAAAATATAAGTTGTTTCCGAATTTTTTATGTTTTTAAATTAAAAGTATTTTTGACGTTTTTGTTTAACTTTTTTAACTGTTTTACTAATTATATTTTATAACTTTTTAACTTTATTAAAATGTTTGACTAATTATATGATTTATATCTTATAAAAAGTTATGATTTATTGAATAATTTTTTATTAATATTTTTGAAGAACAGTGTTGCTTAATCTTTGTGTGTTTTAACCTAAATATCATATATTTTGAAATAAAGTGACTATAATTCTAGAGATTTTTTTTTCATGTAAACGAATTTCCAGGGATTACTCCATTTGTGACATTGAACCATTTCGACTATCCTCAAGAACTTGAGAACCGGTTTAAAAGCTGGATAAGCCCTGAGATGCAGTGAGTGACTAAAGCCTCTAATCGACTAAACCATATTACCAAAAACTAATTCTTCAGTTATTTTTACTAGGAAGGAATTTGGGTACTTAGCTGATACTTGTTTTAAAAAATTTGGAGACCGAGTTAAACACTGGATCACGATAAACGAACCAAATCAGCAAATAATCTTAAGCTATCTAAAAGGAATGTTTCCACCAAACCGGTGCTCCATGCCGTTTGGAAATTGTAGTCAGGGGAATTCGGAAACTGAGCCTTTTATAGCTGCGCATAATACAATCCTCGCACACGCAAAGGCGGTTCAAATATACCAAACCAAATATAAGGTAACAAAACGCCCCAATATGTATATATTTTAACTATTTTGCATGTACTATATCAATATTTTGTTGTCAAGTACTATATCAATATAAATAGGATGTGTATGTAGAAAGTACAAAAGGGAAGCATCGGCATTGTGGTACAAACATCATGGTTTGAACCCATAAGCGATTCCATTGCAGATAAGAATGCTGCAGAGAGAGCTCAGTCATTTTATTCGAACTGGTATGTTGTGTGATTAGATGACAAAAAAAATATCATATATAGCTTCTAAAAGAGATGGTGAATCTACTTGGTGCACTAAAATAACAGGATTCTAGATCCCGTTGTATATGGGAAATATCCTGAAGAGATGGTGAATCTACTTGGATCATCTTTACCGCAATTTTCCAGAAACGAAATGAAGAACCTTAAAAGATATAAATCAGATTTTTTTGGTATCAATCACTATACAAGTTACTACATCCAAGATTGTTTGATCTCTGCTTGTAATTCTGGAGATGGAGCTTCTAAAAGTGAAGGATTCGCACTGAAATTAATCCAGAAAGGCAATGTTTCAATCGGAGAAGTTGTAAGTAAATTTGTATTTACACTTTCAAAATCAATTATTGGACTCCTTTATACAGTGTTTTACAGCACTAGTTTTGAACTTCATTTTTTGTGCTTGATAGACCGACGTAAGTTGGTTGAACGTTGATCCCGAAGGATTCAGGAAGATGTTGAATTATTTAACAAATAGATACCCAAACATACCAATATTCATCACCGAAAATGGTACAATACATCAAGATTTTAAGCTATATTCATTTTATGGAATGTTTTTTAAGAGATTACCATTATGTTTACAGGTCTCGGGGAGTTACAAAAACCAGAGACAACTATAAAAGAACTTCTAAATGATACAAAAAGGGTACGCTACTTGAGTGGATATTTGGATGCTCTGAAAGCAGCAATGAGGTACCCTAACTATAGTTAGTCAGTCCTTGAACCAATTTGGACTTTCTCAAGAGAATTTATTTTATTACATATACTGAAATAAAATATTACCAATTCTATTAATTTAGAACCCTATTTTTTATCTACTGATAAGAGGTTGTTATTTAAGTTTTAAATGGTCCAAATAAAATAAATTTAGAGTCCTGTTAATTTAGATTTAGGTTCTATATGTGGGTATTCTTGATCATAGAAATAAATTAATTTTGTGACTAAATCATCTACACACTAACTTATGCTACGCTTAATTTCTTTTAAACCACCAACTGAGAATAGTAATATTCACATGAAATATTTTTTTCAATTCTTTATATATCATTCACGTTATAGAACAAGATTGGTAAAAAGCTAAATCTACTTTTAAAATAACATTATATATATATATATATCCGCTAGACATTATTTGCAAAGTGATTTGTACATGTGTCATCACTACAATCATTTTCGCTAAAAAAAGATGATATAGCACTTAAAAAAGATGACATGACTTATGGTTAGATATGACATGAACAATTGCAATTAATGTTGATATATATTTTTGCAAAACTTTATGGAATATGGCAATAACTCATACATTATATTAAATATCGATTTATGTTTTTCGTAAATTTTTTTAGAATATGGTAATAACTCATAAATCATCACTAAAATAAATATCTTCAAATATGAAATTATAAAGTTCGAAATACTATTTAATTTTATTTTTATAATTATAAAATTTGTATTACTAAATTTTTTAAAATTTTCTAAAATTTTTAAAAAATATATAAATTTATAATCGTGATATCATTAGTTTCTTTTAAATATCTACAAGTTTTATAAATGTTGTTTAGTTTTAGTTTTTGATAACTATACAATTTTTATATGAATGTTTTAGTAAGTTTATATAAGTTGATTAAATATATAAAACCAAAAGAAATATATAAAAATTTACTAAAATTCTTAAATATAATTTTAATTAAATAGAATTAATTTTCTCTTAATTCTATGCTTAATTAAATCAAATTTATATTAAATATTGGTCAAAAATAATAAAATTTATAATATTAATAAATTTCAGTTTTAAATATAACTTACATTTTTAAAAATTTATCACTGAACAGTGCAGGAAAACACCTAGTATATATATATATATATATATCTAATTTTTAAATAGTGACACCATGTTTTTCAACCAATTGGTACAAAGCAGATTTCATGAATCAATTCAGATGTATGAATGTAGTCTATAAAACTAAACCTGATTCGTTATTTGAATAATATGACCGTGAGAAGTAGGCATGGGCATTCGGGCCTTCTGATCAGGATCAGGTCGGATCTTTTTGGATTCGGATCCTTTGGGTCTTTTAGTTTATGATCCAATAGGATAATTTGGAATTCTCGGTTCGGGATCGGTACGGGTCTTGTCGAATCCGGATCGGATTGGATCTTAGATATTTGGATCTAATAGGATAATTTAAATTTGTCGGTTCGATTTCGGGTCGGGTTCGGTTCGAGTCCTGTCCAAAAGATACTCAAAAGCACAAAAAATACTTGACAAAAATTTTTGGTACTAAAATATAAATTTGTAAATACATACCAAATTAGATCACAAAATATAGTTTATGTATAATATACATGTTTATGTATAAAATATCTTTGGTACTAAATATAAATTTTTAAGTACATATCAAATTAGATCACACAATATAATTATGTTTATTACATTTCAAATATAGTATATTTATATTAAAGTTTTGTGTAAAATAAGTTAATGTGGCCCGGTGCTAAAGTTTTCAGTAAGTTACCTCTGTGATGTTGGTCCGATGTCCTGTTATTCAAATTTTGATTTTGATTTTAAAAAATTATGAATCTCAACATCTCACATCGGAAGTTTGTAAGCTGGTGTAAAATAAAGGACTAGTATAAATAAAGCACGTTCTGTAATCTAAAGGTAACTCAATCAGGCTATAACAAAAGCAAAGCTCTTTTTTATTGGGCTGAACCTAAAAATTACGTTATTACTCAGCCTAGTTTTTGAACAAGGTCTAATAATATACCAAAAGCTCTGAATATTTTGGGTACCCATTAGGTTCTCGGATTCGGGTCGGACCGGATCCAAAACCCGCGGGTCCTTCCCAACAAGATTTAATAGGGTAAAAGAACATTACATGTATCCGACTGGTTCGAGTTTTTTCGGGATCGGTTCCGGTTCGAATTTTCAGGTCCGGATAAAATGCATAGACCTAGTGAGAAGTATCTTATATATTTTTATATGTAATACATAAAAGATATTCTTAAAACATATATTATACTATTAATTAGGATGTTATGAGATTATCTTCTAATCTATTAATTTACAGTACTACTTTTTATCTACTATAAAAATTCATATTAGGTCCAATTCATTAATATCATCTATTCAATTAAATATAATAGCTATACAATAATATATAAACTTTTAATAAACCTGCATATCAACATATCAACATATCAATTCATATTTCTTGGTTTATACATCGTACTAAAACAATGTTCCATCATGTCTACCATCTAAAACCATTATTTACGTTCAGGGCCGGATCTGGGCATAGGCGATCAAAATCTTGGCTTCGGCCCCCAAAAATTTTGGAGGTTCTGTATGTAGATATTGACTCCCAAATTTTGGAAAAAAAAATTACTAAAATTCTTTAAGAAATGTTTTAAGACCTCAAGATCTCAGATCCAGCCTTGTTTACGTTCTCCATCAACCAAATAAAACTCGGATATCAGCTAACATGTATAACATCTATGATGGATCATCCTTGACATACACATAGAATCATCTTACGTACTCATGCTATATTAACTTCTATCTGCCTTCTTATCACCTTGGATCAACAGACCATTGAATAAGCATAGGTCATAGTTTTCCTTTCATGAATAACCTATCACATTTAATCATCTCAATCTTGTGATATTAGGTGTCCGGCTAGATCAACAAATAAAATTTCAAAATATGTCATTTGAAACTAATTACATGTATATTCAAACCTAAAACCAAAATTATAAATATATCTTCAATTATAACCAAAACCTTTGAGAAATTCAAAACATTTAGCATTTGTCATATTATTTATCTTTTAATTTTCATGAAGTTTGTACGGGTGTAAAAACTAAAATCTCTAAGTAGATTTGATTGATAACACAAAAGTTTAACAAAATATCAACAATTTATTTCTCACAATTTAAATACATTAATAAATTAAAATATTATTCGCACGGATGCTCAGGTTCGATTCTAGTTTCTAAGTTAAGTGTAAACTCTTTTGTAGGGATGGGGCAAATGTGAAGGGCTATTTCGCATGGTCGTTACTAGATAATTTTGAGTGGTTGTACGGATACAAGATTCGATTTGGGATATTTCATGTTGATTACACAACTCTCAAAAGAACACCGAAGCAATCAGCTTATTGGTACAAGAACTTCATTGAACACCACGTGAGTACACGAGATGTCGCAGATAAATGATAAGGATGTCAAAACTAGGAAATAGTTAGTTATAAATCATCTGATTATTGAATTTTATTGGAATGTATCTTGTGTTTGTTATACATGATTGTTTTCCTAATCTTGCACACCAATTTTACTACAACGATTATTGTACAGGAAAATTTGGATTTACGTAAATTATATAGAAAATATACTATAATAAAAAATATGAAGATCTAGCAAAGAGATCTTAATAGCCCTAGAAGCTCTTCCAGACACTGTTATCGAGACACCGAAACCTGTCACCGAAGTTTGACTCTTGCTCCACCGACGTTACCTCCTCTTCCCCTTGCTCAGGCTTATCTTTGATCTATGTATTAACTTTACGTCGTTTCTGTTTTTTCTTGTCGATATAGTTTGATATCTTCGAAGTCTTGGTGGTTTCAGCAAACACACCTGTGTTGTGAGCCAACTGAGTCCTTCAAAACGTCGTCTTCGGATCTGACATTGTTGCTTTCTGAGGAGGCTTTCATGTCCTCAGCTTGTCGATTTGATTTCGCCGGACCTGAACGTTTCTTGTGGGTTCCAGAAAATCTTTCTCAACAGTTATTTTCTCTGCCAATTTTTTTTCACATCCCATTTTTGGGTGGGGAAATCTAGTTTTTGGGTCATTTTCTTGGTTTCACGGGAATTTTTTTACCAAAACTAATTTGCACTCAATGCAATATTTCTCTTTTTGAAGAGGTTCCTTGTTTACCGGTGGATTCACCGGGTCATTCATCATCATTGACGTTCTCTTCTAACGAGCGAATCATATCATCATTTGCCTCTTCCATGAAGAGTGTTTCCCCTCTTGCTTTAAATCAGAGGACGCAATCCATATCTATAAATGTTTTGCTATTTTGTGGAGCTGTCCGTTCGAAGCATGAAGATGCAACTGAGTTTTATGCGACGAGTATCTGAGGTGGGATTGGATGCTAACATCTATTCAAAGTGACTATTTCTTAAGATTCTGGTGTTGTCGGGATGCTTGTTCCAACACATTCGAGTTTTGCTCTGATTTCCCTATCATCTTATCTTATAGTTATATGTGTTTTATGCTTTATTGTCATTTGCTTGTAGAATTCTATTAACTCTCCCTCTGAATCTAGTCCAAATGCTTAAGTTCTAATGAAAGTTGTGTTCCAAAGAAAAAATCTATTATCATCAAAAACATTTTGACTTACTTGAAAAATAAAATACTCAAATAACTTTATCCGAATTATATTAAAACTAACTTTATTTTAATGCAAAAAAAAAATCAAGATATTCGATACTTCACCCAAAAAATATAAATTACCCAATATTTTAACCGAAAACCTAAAACTTTTTGATGTCATCCAAAACCCCTTAAACCCCGAGGCGAACCGGAATCAAACCAGAACCGAACTGAAACCAAATGTTATCACAGTTTTAGCTGTGTCTCAATATTGTACCAGAAACAAACCAAATAGAAATGAATTTCATAATAACTCTAACCATTCATATGTCGATATATACGAAATAACTGAAAACTATTAAAAACGAAGCGAACCAAAATTAAATGCCGACCCCTAGAAAATATCAACAGTTAAGAGTTAAGTCTAAATACCCCTAGAATCAGTTCATAAGACTATAATTTGCACATGTTTTTTTTATCTCTATAGTATTAGGTCACAATTTTCTTGAATTTTTTTTCGTGTTTAGTTTTCTAATTCTAGTATTCCGGTTAAGGTTTGTGTCGCTCTGGTTTGGGTTATACAGTTCAATTTTGTTCATTATAGATTCACCAGCCATGAGTTCCCATACGGCATATGCGCTATTGGGTGGGCCATTCCATCAAATTATTGCCGAAGCTAACACTAAACAAATCTGAAAAAGGCAAAAAAAAAGAAGAGAAAATCTATCTAATTATGAGAAGTCTTATTTTCTCATCGTAAAAGCTATTAGAAGCCTGCTTGTTATTGTAGGGTACGCAAACGTCTAGTTATTTATATTAGGCTTGAAATAAGTTTGTCATAGTATTGCTAATATATCACTAAGATTATTATCTCCAACTTTTTAAAATGCAAAAAGATTATTAGTTTACTCTTTCTACTTCATATATGAAGTCGAAATTCAAGGCTTTAGACAAATTTTACCAAA
This sequence comes from Brassica juncea, assembly GCA_018703725.1. Taxonomy (NCBI): domain Eukaryota; kingdom Viridiplantae; phylum Streptophyta; class Magnoliopsida; order Brassicales; family Brassicaceae; genus Brassica; species Brassica juncea. The sequence continues at coordinate 60,533,571 of CM031936.1, read as the reverse complement.
AAAAAAGTATTAAAAACTATATAATGCATTGACACTAGTATCATATATATTAGTCCATGTTCAAAAATTGCTATGCTGTAACTAGGCCCTTTATAGTGGACTAGTGGCTAAATAGATTATTGGGGTCTAGGAGAGGTCTAGGCGTTAACAAATTATTGGTTTATATATATATATTACATTTATATAAAATATTTTAGGTATTGATTTTATTTCTAATATTATTTTGATGATTTATCAAAATTAGACATACAAAACAAAAGAAATAAGACAAATTTATGGATTTGTATTAATATTATTGATTTATTTAACCGATTTACAGTAATTTAGATGGATTTTAACTGATTTTAACCAATTTATTATCGTTTAAACTGATTTGAATCGTACTGATTGGATTTTAAGAAAATCGTTTCGGTTAGGACCGAGTTAGCACTTAGGCGAGCTCCTAGGTGCCGTATAGACCAATTTTAAGAACCATGCATAACGTTAAAATTCACATAAACTAACAATAATATCTATGTTCAAATATATATATATATATATAATTTTATTTTTGAAATCAGTAACATAATATTCAGATCAATTTCTTGAATTGAGCAAAAAAATCATGCGGAAAGGATATGTGGAATCATTATCTCTCAGAAAATCTATTGTCATCTCCACAAATAAAAGAAAAAATTCACATTGTTTTCACGTTAAGGATCCTGTGACTAAAAATGAAACTTTTGAAGAACTAAGAAGAGGGAGGATAGCTTATTTTCGTGGAGAAGAGATTATCGCAATTACAAAGAAAACAACAAAATCCTCCTTGGGTTCACGTAAAGAATCAAATAAGGCAATAACTAAAGTAGGAGACTTTTTTTTTACTAATAAAGTAGGAGACTTTGGGAATCAAATTATCATATCAATATTTGAAAATTGTTACAACCCTTGGTTTTATATAACAAACCATTAGAAAAAATCTTAACCAAAAGATAATAAAGAAAGACTAACCCTTGGTTTTATATAACCCTTGGTTTTATATAACAAACCATTTCAAAAAATCACAACCATGGATTCTGAAGGTGGATTTCATGAAGTGGAAAAGGATGGTAAAATATTTCAGCTGGTATACCACCACAAGAAATACCAGCCCATACTACAAAATTGAAGATGTATGATCCGAGGAGAGCTAAAGTAGTTTATGAAATAACCGGGGCTTCTAGCTCTAGTGGTAAAGGGCTCACAGCTGTGAGTTCCGCCACCTGGGTTCGAATACCGGTCACTGGGAAATTAACATTTCGGCATTGCCAGGGACAGAGGACCGACACGTGGCAACACGTGACTAATCTGGACCACTTCTGTGGGGCCAGTATACCTCTGTATAATTCAAAAAAAAAAAGTAGTTTATGAAGTGTGATATGAATTATCGCATGAAGAAAGTGTTTGACGTGGAGCCAATTGAAGTTTTCATTAAGACACGAATAAATAAAAAGAAGATTTAGTGATTTGATTTAGGGTACAAGTAGTCCTGAATATATAACACATTTTAGAGTACATGGTTTAGTGATTTTGTTCAGGGGTTACTGATTTGATTTAGGCGTTAATATTTAACATATTCCGAAAATATCACGATTCTCAGATTTAAACATAAGGACTAAATAATGTTAAATGTTGTATGCCTATATCCAACCTCTTGTATCATCATTAGATTTCATTACTGACATGAAATCTATTTCCTTCGTCCCCGTTAAAAAAAAAACTGTGCAGAAAATTTCTATTTCACGTGCCATCTTGCTTTATTCCATAGTATTAAGATCACCTCCAATGTAGGGTTTTACCATTGGAGTTCTAAACATACATATATTTTTAAGAAATTTCGGATTGGATTTCCCGTAAAATTATGAACCTCATAATTACATACGTATATATAATATATACATACATATACATATATTCGTATGTTTAAAACTCAAATGCGTAGAATACCTATTGGAAGTCCTTTAATTTCAGTACGCACAAAACTGTTTCCATATATTTAATTATGTCAACATCATGTATGCTTACCTAATTAGCTTAAAACTTTTTTTTTTGGAATGTCGATATTTTGAACAAAAATAATTTTCAACGTGAAACAAATCATGATTGGCTTGAACTAAGAAAAAGAAAGTATGAGATTAATAAGGTAAACCACATATGCGATCTCCGTCAATGCCATATTACACCACATTGCAAAGAACTGTTTTGCTTGCATCCAATTGACATCAAACTCTAGCCCTAGTTATTTTCTTTCTTGGAATTTACGTTAAAAGAAACGAAAAGAAAAGGAAATGATTAGAAGGATTGAAATAGGTCTTGTTATGAATCAGATGATGATGTCTGAGTTGCAGAAACAGGAGCAGGAGTAGTAGTGTCAGTATTAGTAGTATCATCAACAACCTCTATAGGCTTAGCCAAGAACTCTAGTGCTGTGACCACATCGCCCATGAATGGCCTAGTCTCTGCTTCTTCTTGCAAACACATTGTCGCAATCGCTAGAGCTTGATGCAATCCTTTTAAGGGGTAATTCCCTTTTAGATTCGGATCCACAATCCTTGTAAACATTCTCCTATCTTTCAACAATGGCTCCGCCTGCAAAATGAAATCCAACAAAAAAACTTCAATACGTTTTTTGCTTCTCAAGCAACAACAAAAACGTGTTCAACAAGACTCTCAGTGTAAGCTAGTACCCAAGAGATCAAGTTTTGTTCTTCGGTTGGTCTATCCCCATCAATAGTTCGTCTCCCGGATATAACCTCAAGGAGGACAACACCAAAACTGTATACATCGGATTTAGCAGTGAGTTGACCGGTCATCGCGTATTCGGGAGCACAGTATCCGTATGTTCCCATGACTCTAGTGGACACATGATCTTTGCCTTCAGTTGGTCCAAGCCTAGCTAACCCGAAATCTGATAGCTTCGAGTTGAAATCCGATTGCAGCAATATGTTTGAAGCTTTGAAATCGCGGTAGATCACAGGAGGATCTGCATAGTCGTGCAAGTACTCAAGCCCTTTAGCTGCCCCGTGCACTATCTTCATTCTCGTGAACCAGTCTAGACTTGGTGCCCCTTCCGGCAAGTCTAATATAATGAAAATATATAATAACTTTAGGTTACAATGTAGAAGCTTATATGAAAAAGGTTCACAACTATTTACCGAATAAATGATCTTCTAAAGACCCATTAGGCATGAATTCATAAACGAGGACTCTTTGGTCGTCTTCCACACAATAGCCAATGAGATTGACGAGGTTTTGATGTTGAGCAAGACTCAATACCATCACTTCTGCGAAGAACTCTCTTGTTCCTTGCAACCCATTGCGGTCAAGCCTCTTTACAGCCACCACCTAAACTTCTCATCATTCAATCAAAACAAAACAAAATAAGCAACTTTTGAAACCAATTACGTGCAAAACACGCAAATAAGATTATAGAGAAATTGAGAAAAGGGACCTGGTTGAGGCTGGTGAGGAAGCCTTTGTAGACTCTTCCGAAACCGCCTTCTCCAATCATACACTCCATGCTGAAATTGTCTGTTGCAGCTATTAGTTCCTTGAACTTGAAGATTTTGCCGCTTGTTTTCACGTTACCATATTTCTTTATCTCTTCCGTTATGTACTTCTGCCTTGAGCTTCCTGCATTTGTTCCATAAACATGTTCATAAACCGAAAGGATGATCAAATATTTGAGAAGATTAATTTGTATGAAGAAAGAGACAACATTTATGGATACCTTTTCCGCGTGAGCGAAATGTGAAGAGAGCAAAAAGCTTATTGCTATGACCTCTATAACCTGTAAGACCTTCATCAAATGAATCTCTAGGCGAGTTAGGTAGTTGTTGTGGATTGCTGAAACAAGGACAAAGCTTCATCATCTTTTTTTTTTTTCTTTTGTGTTCTTGATCCTCTCAGACAAAACAAACAGACCTTTTCAATGAAATCCCCCAAGGAAAGATTGATCTTGTCTCTTCAAACGATCCTTTCAGATCCAAACCCTGTCTGGGTGAAATGAATCTGAAAGAAAGATCAGACCTTTCCCAGGAAAATGATGTTGCATGACAAGAGAATTTGAGGGAGGATCACAAAGTCTTGATGTCTCTTGTTATATATGAATGTTCCCATGTTTGGATTCTCTCAAATTTGGACAAAAATGATTTATTTTTAGGGTTGTCTTCTCTGTTCATTTATTTGGAAGAAGGCAACGCGTCTGCTTTCAAACGAACTTCATATCAATTCTTACTCAAACAACATAGTTCGTGGTACGCATGTAAGAAGAAACTTCTATTATATATGGTCATCATATACTTATAATATAAACACATATGTGGCATACGGTTGAGTGTTGACAGGCTAAAACCGTTTCAATGCTTTGACCAATCATACAGATAGATAAGATCAATGCTAAAAATCTCTGATCCAGAAACCAAAACAAACAGAGAAACCTATGACCAAGTTCATGATTCTCTCTGAAAAAAAAAAACAAGCAAGAGCCAGCATAAAACAGAGTTGTCCATAGCTGCCAAGATCAATGCTCAAAAGATTACACTCTCTCTTATTTCATTGCTGACAAGTAAAGATATTCAAGCACCTGTCAAGAGAGACCTTAATTGTCTTTCATTCACTGAGGCAATGCCGCTTCGACTTCATTCCACAACTCGACATTTCTAGTGAACTTCTCTTTCACTTGTGCAATGAGCTCTTTCGCTTCTTCGACTTTCGACTCCTTGGCTAGTCCATTAACAAGCGACTTCATGATACCGAAACTGGGAACCCAATTCTTCTCCATACTCTCTTTACAAACACTCAAAGCCGTCTCAAAGTCTCCACCTTTACACAAGTAATATACCAAAGTGAAGTAGCATTCACTATCAGGCTTACATCCTCTGTTCACCATACCCTTAAACAACTTCTTCGCCTCATCGAAATCCCCTTCACTACAAAACCCATGAATCAAATGTCCATAAGTGACGGCATTCGGCTTCATCCCAGAAGACAACATCCCATCAAGCAAAGCCTTTGCTTCTGCAGATCTCTTCCTCTTACACAAACTCTGAATCCGAATGTTATGAGTGGAAACTCCAACACTAACGCCACGCTCTTTCATCATCGCCAACACTTTCCCGACATCATCCTTCTTATCCTCACTGTAAAACCCAGCGATCATGAGACCAAAGGTGGAACTCGTCGGCCTCATCCCTTTCCTCTCCATCTCCGCGACGATGGAGTAAGACGAGCTAGCGGAACCAGACTCACAGAACACTTTGATCATACGGTCGTAAGTCTCGAGATCAGGTTCGATTTTGTACATCTTAGGGATCTCGATGTAGACACGTTTCGCTTCCTTGTAATCTTTAGCTACTAAGCAAGCGAAGAGAAGAGCGTTTAGGGATTTCACCGTCCGCTGGATCCCGAACTTCTCGAGATCGCTGAAGATCCTTAAAGAGTGGTCGAGCATGTTGGCTTGACCGTAGAGGACGATCGCGTGAGCAGCGAAACGCTCCGTTTTGAGATTCTCGACGAATCCGTCGAGGAGGTCTGTTACGGCGGAGAAGTGTTTCAGCTCGGAGAGGTTATTGACGGCGGCGGAGAAGGCGAGGCGGTCGATGTGGCAATCGGGAGTGAGGGAAGCGGCGCGGCAGATTTCGAGGATGCGAGCTGGATCCTTCTCGGCTTTGAGGAGAGAGAGTGCGGTTCTGCTCTTCTGCTTGCTGGTGAGTGGGGTTTTGGAATCGGGTGAGAGGATCGATGAAGCTGAGGAGAGAGAGCGGGTTTGAGGGGAGGAGGGAGTGAGGTGACGGAGGAGAGAGGCCGATGAGCGGATTCGAGAGAGTAACGCCATTGATGGTGAAGAAGAAGAAGAGAAGAGAGCGAAATGGAGAAGAATGATAGGGTTTTAGGAGAATTAGAAAATTTGGTGGTTGGATCTCAGCCGTTAAGGGTTCTTCAAAAGTCATAATTATCAACGGTTGATATAATAAGCTCACTATGAGAAAATTATAAATTAAAAACAAAAAACAAATTGACCTGTAAACCGGTGTTTGAACCCGGAGTAAGGGTCTGACTGGTTCAAACGCAGCGGTTGCGGTTGCAGCTGCGGTTGCGAGAGTTTGCGGATGCAGATTATTGCGGTTTCAAGCGTTATGTTGCGTTTGCGGGATATTTCTGACTGATTGATTATGAGATATTGTATTGATTTAATAATAAATTACCAATATAAATATATTATAACATTATAAAAATATAAAAAATATACTATTGTGATAAAATATAATAATTATTAATACAATATGATTAATAATAATATTATGTTTATTTATTTTATTTTTTAATTAGTTGAAAATTATAATTTTAATATATATTTTTGAAGATTTATATTAAAATTTTTAAAGAATATTTTGTTTCGTTTTATATATGTGTATATCTTTATAAATGTATATATATTAAGTTTTAAAAATTCTTATTATGAATAGATAGTTTAATGTTTTTATAAAACAAATTATGACATTGTTTATGAATTTAAATTAATATATAAATTGTTTATTTATGATTTTCCATTTTTAATTTTTAATTTAAAAATATTATAAAAATAATTTTATATTTTTATATCCAACTGCAACCGCCCGTAACCGCAAACGCTAGCTGGAACCAACTTTTGATTTTAAGAGGTTCAGAGCGGTTTGCAGCGATTTGTAGCGGTCTATATGATTGTTTTGAAACGCTGTCAACCGCTACCAACCGCAAAAGCAGCGTTTGCGGATGGTAGCGGGGAAACCAGTCAAAATCAAATCCAGCAATGTTTTGATCGGGAGTCAGACGCGCTATGGATAAATAAAGAGTAAATCTTCCAAAAAACCACTAAATAATATTTTGGCCTAAAAACACACAAAAAAAAAAATAACCAAAGATAATTTTATTAAATAAGTAAAAGACAATTATACTCTTACTCTATAAAATAAATATAAATAAATATTTTTGGAAAATAAAAATAATAATTTTTCAAACAGAAAACTTTTTTCGTTCCGAAACTTTTATTTTCTATTTTTTTAATTTTTCAATTTTATTTTAGAATTTTTTTTTAATAAAAATTTTAAAAAATCTTTTTGAAACTCATTTTGAAATATTTTTTAAAAATCTTAATTGTTTTGAAAAAATACTAAACCACACATTTTACATCTAAACCCTAGGAACATCTCCGAAAGACCCTTAAACACTCAAATTTTGAGATTTTTGGTTCTTCAACAGACCTTCAAACCATCAAATTTTGAGAGTTTGAATTGGGAAATCTAGAATTTGACGTTTCACTATTTAAAACCTCAAAGAAATATCTACTTTTCCTTTTGGTCTTTATAATTGTGTAACTTACATATAATTTTACTGTTATTAGCTTTGTTTCACTTTATATTTATAAATCAATCTTTATAAATATATTTTGACTAAATATTTAAATATATCGTTACATATATATTATCATTGATATATATACTAAACTTAAAATTAAAACTGTTAATATAAAATAAGATTACGTAAAATAATAATATTATGTATATAGATTTAACAATTTTGTAACTCTTTTCTCTAATTAATGCATTTTATTTTAAGAAGCTAAAGATTTTTTTATTACATGAAATTAGAGCATATTGACGTGTTGGACTCACAATCATTTAACAATTAATATGTTTACACACTAATTTTTTAAACTTCACTGCAGACAATTTAATATGTTCACACGCTAATTCTTTTTAATCAGCTCATTTTTAGTTTCTACATTTTTAACATTTGTATTATTAGTAAACTGAAATTCTTTTGATACAACTTCTGAATTATATCATTTTGAAAGAAAAAAGTTACAAAATCATTAAAAATCGCATCAAATAAAATGCTGAAATGAGGATATTCTTAGAAATTGAAAGTTTCTTATCTTGCCAAACTTGCCAATGGTTGAGGCTGATGTACACGAAGACAACAAATAATTATGATTGGTTATGAATTAAATAAATTGAGGTTAAAAACACCACACACAAAGTCGGGTTTTTAGTTTAGCCAAGTATTGCTTTTCTTTATGGAGTTTTCATATCAGACCAAGAATCAGAAACATAATCAGACTACTAGAAAAAAAATCAGAAATCAGAAAAGTTTTAAAAGGAAAGAAAATTTGCGAAATCGATTGAAAAATAAAATTCATATGCCGAACGAAAAGATCACATTATTTTCCACGCAACTCTAACATTTTTCACTCAATTGTATCGTATTTTTATTATAATTCCAAAGACTTCTTATAAGAAATTACACGTTATTATTTATAGAATACATTAATTTTGTAACATGCCCAAAAATATCGACACGACGCACAACCATTTTTATTGTAAAGTATGTTCCAATAATTATGTATGTTAAATAAGCCCATAATATTTGTTTTACATTTATTTTATTTTGCTTTATATTAGTAGAAGAATGTAAGTCTGGGTAAAATATATGGATCCGAACAAAGAACTAGATTTGAAACTAATACTAAACACAAACTAAAACTGCTTAAGAACTCAGTTGGATATAAAAGTTTAATATCAAGATAATCAGGCCCGAATTTGATCCAAACTAAAATATTTTGGATACTAAAAATATACAAATCACAATTTTATACTTAAATACTAATTATTTTAAATTTTATATCTATTATATATTTAAAATATGAAAATATCTAAAACTCATCAACATAGTCCCAAGTAAATATCTAAAAATAACAGAAAAATGTTCAAAATACTGAAAAATATTTCTTTGTTCTCCATCCAAATATTTAAATTGAACCAACTTTTATGTAAATTTAAATATTTAGTCTTACATTATTCAAATTTTTATGTTTTATATTATTTTATTTTCAAATTTTGAGGACTTAGGGGGGTGTATTAAATTGAGAATTTGAAAATGTTTGGAGGGATTTTAGTTATGGTGAGATTTGGGAGGACTTTGAGTAAATGTAGATGATTTTGTAAAATTTTAAAAAGAAAAAGAAAACCCTATTGACGATTTGGTAAGAATTATATTTGGATTTCAGAATAGTATAATTTGGGATCATTTATAACCTCTTTTTTTTACAGCCGGAACAAGATCATAGTTGTCGATTACCAAAAAAAAAAATCATAGTTATAGTTTAAAATCGTCATTTTCTAAAGTCCAAATTTTTAGATTTGACATCGTAACTGAAATACAAAAACACTGTAAATCCTCAGTTTAATTTTAAGTAAACAAGTCGTGAGATGCAATTGAATACAAGTATTATATGGAAATTTTGTTAAAGTACAAAAAACAGAGCTCTAGTTGATTGCAACCTGTTTTTGATCATTCAATTCAAGTGCCCAAAACCAAAAAAAAATCAACAAGATCAATTAAAAAAAAAAAGTTAGTTTCAAAGGATTGCCCAAGATCATACTATTTTCGCAATCCTAATAAATTTCCGAGACAGTCCTATCAAAAGAGTGGTGACAATGGAGTTCCTTGTGCAAGAAGTCCTCCTCAATGTCAAATGTTTGTTTTTGCAACTTCAAATGCTTTTCACCCAAAACCTATGGTAAAAACAACTCATACTCTATACTTTCTTTTCATGACACATATACACACACACTGAAATACATATAACTGTATAGCCGAACTCGCAGTTCTCACTTGCATCGAACACACAAAATCTCAGTGTACCAATGAGTCCTAAAGGTACCATTCAAGATAGAGAAATGTTCACAATCCCAAACCTTTATATCTCTGTTAGCAAAAGATAACACTGCTTGAATACGTTAAAGTATTTTTAACCTCACTTTCATCATAAGAAACGAAGTAACTACTATCACTGATGACAAAAGCCATGAAAATAACTAACACTTCCCTGTCTATATCTATCTATACATGGGAAAATACAATCACGATAGAACAAAGCATCGATCATTCCTAACGAATTTTACCGCTCTCTGAATCAGACAAGGTATAATCAAGGCAACATGCACATAGTCAGAGAAAATTAGCAAGAAATCAGCTAGGAAATGAGACAATATCGTGGGAAAACACCGACAACATGATCTGAATTGCTATCTTCGTTTCCACTGGGAAGAACACGTAGTAGTTGTAGCAGACAGAGGATCTCGGCGATTAAAGAGCTTGAGAATATGGGGGATGAGAAATCAAGGATGTTGTAAGAGGTAGAGAAAAACTCATATATTCCAACAATATCTCTCTATGGATTTCAAAACTACCTCCTCAGATATATCTGACTCTTTTTCCTATTATGTGTATTCAGTGTGTGTATCTCGTTGAAGAAGACGATCATAAACACAAAGACAAGGTGTAGAAACAAAAATAATAACTGAGAGAGAAAATCCAAGTGAACCATTGATTATAGAGAGAAGTAGTCGAACGAAAAATTCAAAGAAGCAGAAGATATGCTGAAATATTTGTGCTGTTTTTAAAAGAGAATTTTTTTTGTTATTATGAACTCTCTTTAACAACTACGCTAGAGGTGGAATTTCTTCATCACTATTTTTAACTACAAATTGATGTACACTCTCCCAAAATCCTTTTCACAATTTTTCCTTCAAAAAAGTGTTTTGATTTCAATAACACTGAATTTGATATAAGTTTTATAAATTGTGGATTGAATAACAGGAGATTTCAAATGATTTTAAAAACTTAACACAAACTTCATGTTCAATAACACATGATTTAGAAAGGTATGTATAAATCATAAGTTGAATAACAAGAGATTTTAACAAAAATCCAAAATCTAATAAAAGTCCAAGTCCAATACATCTCCCTAAGTATATTTGGATTTTTGTTAAAAAATACATAATTAAATGGGTACACGAACTCGATTCCGAACCAAACCTATGATGATTTGAACCAAATCCAAACTAAAATTTGTAAATATCCGAATAAGATTTAAATTTCTAGCTCTAAAAAATCCAAAATCCAAATAGATTAATTGAATCCGAACGGATATATGAATGCACATCCCTAGAAAAAGTTATACGACAAATCTCTTAGTACAACATACAATAAATAGTCTAATAAACTATTTCACTCTACGCACAGTGCGGATTACTACCTAGTTTAAATAGCATATGTATTGTGATTAAATGTAATATAACAAAATTATCTTTAATGATAGCTTATGTTTCAACTAAAATACAGGACAAAAAATATCATAATATACCATGTTAAGTCAATGTTAAATTCATATTGGTGTTTCTTCTATTTTAACATTGGATATATCAAATTATAAAAATAAAATATCACAGGCGATTCTGCAAACGATAATTTTACCTGTCTTATGTGGAATCACGTAGGATTACACCATCCTGAACCGTCATCTGGGATCCATGCTTGACGCATTGCACCATGTTGAAGATCTCTTGTAAGTTTTTTTCCATTAATTTGGATAACTCAACTTCTCTGAGATTTGAAACATAAACCTTCTATTATTGAAGCATTAATGAATTCTTAGTCAAACCAGTGGATTAAGTAGACTTTCATATATTATATTAGTAATTATGTTTTAATAGTATTGATATGTCAAGAATTTAAATGTGGAAAGTCTGAAAGCAGTTACCTATTAATGAATGTCATAAACCATTACACCTGTATAAAATTAATCAGCTTGACTATTATATTTAAACTTACCAACATTGAATGGTCGTCTGACACTATATTATAAGTACTCCCTCTGTTTTCTTTTAAATGACGTTTAACAAATTTTCACACAAATTTAGGAGACGAAGACAATTCCTCCTCTAGCCTTTTATATGCTTGATTTAATCAAGGCCATTATTACGATTTAGCATAATACAAGGGTAAATGAAGTCATCTTTAGTTATTATTTGCCTAGATTTTAGGAAACGACTAATATTTTGGAACAAAATCAATCTGCTAAAACGACTATTATAAAAGAACGGAGGGAGTATCATTTTTCTACGATGAAAATCTTTAAAACCTATTTATGGTTTTGGTTTTCTAAAACTCAGCTGTGGTGACCAGAAAATTGGCGAATACGCTAGCCGGACGACAACAGTCGTAACTTGGTTGTAGTGAGATTAAAATTCAGAAAATTCGAAGAAACAAAATTGCTCGTTTAACGTAATAATCGAATAATGTATACGGGATATGTAGGTTTAGAGTAAAATACAAGAAAGAGATGATAGAAATGAAAATACATGTGGCGGCTATCGAAACCCTAAATGATGAAAGCAAAGTGAAAATCACGTTTGTACCATTCATCAAAGAAAAGCAGAAAAACAACAATATGTAGGTGGTGGGTCGAACGAGAGGTTTTAGGTTCATTAATAATGTCGGAACCACTGCGCGACCGATCTTTCTATGTTATCATGTTAAAATTATATATATATAAGCATCTTCCGTTGTGAAAAATTATAAAATAAATCCCTACTTAATCTATATATAATTTCTGATTAATCGCTTGCTCCGAGTCAGCCGCACACTTTGCACTTAGAGCAATTCCGAACAATGGAGCTCCCTATACAGAAATGAAAGGACAGTGTGGGGGCGGGTAAATGTGATCATAAGAACTTTTCATGAGTTACGATTGTCATGTGTTAGTGTGAGACATTGTCCATAGCTGGTTTCGATGGTAAAATCTTTGGGATGAATAGTCTACTTTCTTTAATATGTTAAGATTTGATAGGTTTGTTTGAATATAGATTTTCTATGGATGAGTGGTCTACTTTAATATAATCTGTTAGACTTGATAGGTTTCTTTCAGTACCATTGTGATGATGGATCGATTCACTAAATTTAGTTAAGGGACATGACCATTTCATTTTTCTTTTTAATTGGACCATTTTCAAGTGGTCCTAACTTAACCTAACCTAACACCTAACCCTTGTTGATAACAAATTTAATCAAATTGATTCGATAGGCGTTGGCCCAAGCTATGTTAGGCTCTCGAACTGGATTTTGATAATACATGCCTTGAATCTGATTGTCTTCGACTAATCCAAGTCATCAACCACAACTTTCACTTATCAGAGTTTCATAGAATCCTCATTAATATTTTAGATTAAATTAAAATATATTAATTTCTATGGAGTGTTGCCGTTTTGGTTTGACAGCTATTTGGGCTGTTAATGGTAAGTCTCAACTAATCAATTAATCATCATCTGATACAATATTTGGGCCAGAAATAAGAAGGTTTACTTTAAAAGTCCAAAACAATAAGCAAAAGAAGAAAGTTTTTGTCAATGTCGTCTTCTTCAGCTTGCTACTCTGTTTCAACTGAAAAGCAGAGTAGAGAGAAAAAAAAACTACAAAATGGAGAAAAATGTCTTTAAAGTTTCAAATGGCTCTTCAAAAGTCATCACTTTGTTTTATGGACGTTGAGATGAGGTCACAATGAATTTTTTTTTAAAAATTAAAAAATGATCTTATTGAACCGGGGTTTAGAACCGGAAGTGAATCGAACATGCAACCTTCTGATCTGGAGTCAGACGCGCTACAATTGTGCCATGGACCCGGTGAAATATTACTACACATACATTTTAAAGGTACTATAAAAATGATGGTATGTAAATTTTTTTTTTTTGGCAAAAAGATGGTATGTAATTTTGTAACCTCCATTTGGTTTTCTGTTAATATATCATCATATGTAAAAGAAAGTATTAATCATTATTTTTTTGGTCTAAAATAATTAATCATTATGTTAAGGCTTATAAGTTATAATCATGTTGATACAGATACCATACATAGAAGATTGAAGTAAACTATATCTGATTCTTACTAACCATCGTCAAACTGCATTTTGTTTTAAAAACCCCAAGCAAATAACAACACATGGTATCAAGACAAACAAGAGTGGGGAATTAGACGTAGACACGAGTGCATGTTACTATATAAATCATCATTAAGGGACTTTTTCATATCATCTAATCCATTCATCATTAGGTTTTAGCTATATAAAATTAACCAACATTGTTCGGTCGTTTTGACACTATATCTAGGTTTCAGATTTTGTTTATGAGTCTTCCAAATCAGATGTGTGGTTTTTGGTTGGGTCTGCTTGCAGGGAAATGATACAGAAGCGTGGTGGGTAGGGGTGGGTAGGGCCTAAATATAATTAAAGAATATTTTTTTGGTCTTTACTAAAGCTGTATTTTATGAGCCACAAAAATTATCTTCACCCACATAAAAGACTGTCCTGTGTTTCTGAGACAAATTGGACATAGCTGGTTTCAATAGTACAATCTATGTTTCAATAGTACAATCTATTGATGAGTGGTCTTCTCTACACTGTTAAAGTCTTAAAGATTTAATAGATTTGTTTCCATATTGATTTTCAATCAATGAGTTGTCTACTTTTTGTGGTTTTTTTTAATTAGCTTAATTATCTATATATATATATATATATATATATAAAGGAAAACAAATTCTCTTCTCTTTAGGCCAACTCATTGAGAAGTATTCTAAAAATTTGATGCATAAGCATAGTTTTTAAAAATTATTTAATTGTTCTACGTTTTCATTTTCTTAACATTTTAACCAAATCAATTAAAAAAGCATATAATGATCCGTAAATATCAACATTTCATTTTTAATCCAACCAAACTTTCGACATCAATATATTTTTTTTAGTTTATAATAATTTAGTGAAATACATAATATTATCTAAAATTTTAAATAGCAAAAAGAAAATAAGAGCAAAAAAATGAGAAAAAATCTTTTTATGATACTGATTTTTCACATTTCATCAAAACTCATGTCAACGAAAAAGAAATAATCTCAGGAATTATTTTTACTCTTTTTGAACACCAAATTTAATCTTATAAAAAAACAAATGATGCAAAATCACATCAAATTAATATATAATCAAAACCTAGCTTAGAAAGAATCAGGTAAAACAAACACTAAAAATAATAAAATTGATTAAAATCATAGTATAATTTGAGTTTGTTGAAAATTTTAGTCAACAAATAATAATTTAATGAAAATTACATGATATAATGCAAAAACATAAAATTTGAATAATAAATAAAGACAGATTATAAGAATTTTTTTTTACAATATTGTTTTCTCACTTTTCATCAAATCTACAGTAACGAAAAAAAGAGTGAATCTAATGACATTTGTTTTATTTTCTTTGTCACCAAATTCAAACTTTGATAAATTAAAAAATCAAAGTAAATGATAAATTCACAACAAGGATTAATATATAAGCAAAACAAAGATTTACAAATTAGTTTGAAAATTTAAAATAACAAGATATGTCAAATAAAAATAACAATTTAATAAAAATATAAAATATAAGTTTAGTTTGGTGAAAAATTAGTAAAAAATATAACTTAGTAAAAATATACAATCTAATGAAAAATGTAGACATCGAGAATAAATAGAAAAATTCATGAGAACACAAAAGAGAAAAATCCATTTATGATATTACATTTCACTTTTTATCATACCCAAAAAAAAATCACATGTATGTTTTCCTCCTCTGTGGTCGCAAGTTCAAGTTTAGAGAAATGAAAATGCAAATGATGGAAAAGTACAACCTATGTCTAACACATAATTAAACAATTTTTTAAGTAACAAGATCAAATAAATGAAATAATGAAAATAATATACATATTACTATCACTAAGACATTGCCAAACACTCATAAAGAAAAGAAAATAGCATCATAACACCATTTCTCGCAATTTGAAAAACATCTTAAAGAAAATGGACGCTATTTTACACGTATCATTATTTTCTTGAATAAGTGTCTCTAACTTTATGGAATCGACACTGGTTCTAGCAAAGGCAGCACAGGATTGTCATGTTTGAGGTTTTTTTTTTTTTTGAACTTAAAAGGGTTAAACCCAGATCTATTAAAGACACAAGCCTAACTCCGGGTGGAAGGTGCAGCCCACGGATAGACCCTCTCCCGGGTATTCAAATGGACCATAAGCATGGTTCCATATCCGTGTGACCACATGTGGAGCTAATCGACTCCCCTCTCGCACTAGAGGGGAGTCGATCCCTGGCCTTTGTCAACCTATAGTTCATTGATGATCTATCCACTAAAATCATTTTACATGTACAACGACTTAATAACAGCATGTCTCTTGAGCGGCAATTCAGAAGCTCACTAAATATTTTCAAATCAACAACACTGATATATGAATACAACATCTCCGTAACAACAAAAGGTTTGTATGACAGTGGCATTTACCTATACAGCATAATGATATTATTAAAGATAGAGTTTGAGATCGGTAAGTATACTTAAACACGTTTGGATGGAACTAAGCAAAACACAAGCGGACCAATGCTGGAAACATATCAAAAAATCGCTTCATAAGGTTAGTGTAACCATATTACCATGTTAATTAACAACTTATTAGAATACAAAAGCAACAATTACATGACAACATGACAATGACATTCACCTCAACAATATCGAAATAAGTGCAACATCTGCTACTAATATAAACATATGAAAATATTGTTTTCATAATTTAAGAAACAGATGTAAGATTATTATGTCCAATTAATTATGAATTTTTTTTAAAAAAAACAAATGATTCAAATTAAAAAACTAGCATAAAATGATTGCAATAATAGAAATTCAAATAAATAGTTGCAAAGTCCGGATAAACGATGCAATACACAATAAAGCGATAAAGAACACCTAGGAGTAGACATTGCACATGATGACCTAAAAGAAATAAAATAATTAAGTCTAAACAAAAATAAAACAATATGTCACTAAATATCACAACTATAAAATTATGCAATTTAGTCAAATGTAATGACTTCAACTATCGATATTTTAAAATTCTATATAAGAAACAAATATCATAGAAATAATGAATTTCAAAATTATATAATTAAATCTTTATAACTAAAAACAAATATCAATTCAAACTTTTAAAATATAGTCCGGGTTAATCCCTAGTATAAAATAAACTCAAAAGGACATATCATATTGTAACAGAAGGTCTTCTGGCTTTAGGGATTACAACGGTATAGCTAAAATATAAAAACAAGCAGATAAATGAAAGAGAATAACATATGAGGGAAAAAGATAGTGGAAACTCTAAGCCTCCCACTCCGACGAACATGTGCGGTCATCAAATATGGCTTCCGCGACTTCACAGTGGCTAGCGTGTCCGAGACTAGCATATAGATCCATTTAATTAACCGTCAGAGAAAGACCACCTTCAGAAGTGTTTCACGGCCACAAACGCCAGACTTCAGTGGAGTGGCCGACTTCTGAAACTCTACCATCGCAAGCGTCAAGCGACTTGGTGTTCTGCCATCATAGAGAAACCCTAAAATCACATATATCTTAAAAAACAAACTCGTGAAGGGATCAATATGTCTTAGGAGTAGAGAGTCTAGGGGAACCACCCCCTTAGATGAACCTCCCTTGGCGTATTCCCTTTCGACGGTCAGTGCAAAACTTTAGGCCCTAGTGGTTGACCTGTGGACTCTCACAAGCCCGGCTTAAAATTTTGTTGGACCTTGTACAAGTTCTAACTATTCAAGAGTAATAAAAGTAATTTGCAAAATAAGACCTTAGTTCTACAAAATTGGACCCTAAATTCTAACTAAATTTTTTAAAACTTTTGGTGGACCCTGTGTAAATGTGGCTTGTGCACATGGTAAGAACCGGCACTCCTCATGCAGCCTCTACACCGTCCTCTCACGAAAAGCACCAACCATTAAACCTAACAAACTACCAGAACCACCAACTTTGCATGGAGGTTTGTTGCTACAGGGACTTAGCCTATCCGAGAGACAAAAAAAAAAAGTCTTCCACCAAATAACCATTGTACGTTATTTCTTCCGCCAGAGATGTGTGAAGCCGAGAAAGAGGAAGGGAAAGGATGACTCTACACGGCTTGGTGACTAGAACCGGTGACCGGAGAACAACGAGATGCGAAAATGGCAAAGAGACAAGCTTTTTACATGTAGCTCTTACTCGTTCGTGTATAAAAATAAAATATCCTTCTATAGTTTTGTAGTTCATAAAAATTAAAAATAATCTCAATCTCTACGAACCAAACTAACTTTTGTAATCTGTGTTAGACTTGGTATAGTATTATTTTGTAATTCTAGATCTTTTTTTGTAAAAAAAAAAGTGTTTTTCCTAGAGTATGCAAACAATCACCAAGTTAATAAATGTAGGTAAGAAGTTACCATTATCAATAAGATTACACGAGAGATACTCGGAAATCAGAAGTATTGAATTCATTAAATTTAGTAAAGGATATGAGAGGACCATTTTCTTCTTCTTTTTTTTTCTTGATATATGTCAGAAACGGCTGGACCATCTTCAGTTGGTCCTACTAACAACCTAACTCATGATAATAGCAGTTTTAATCAAATGTATCGTCAGGCCTTGGCCCTATGCCAGGCTCAGGAATTGAATTTTAAAAATATCTGCCTTGAATGTCATTCTGTACTGTTTCAAAAAAAAAGAAAAAAAAAAGAATGTCATTATATACAAGTCTACAACTCATCCAAGCCATCAAGACGGCTATCACTTATCAAAGTTTCATAGAATCCTCGCTGATTGTTTTTTTTTTTATAAATTAAACGCTGAAGAACAGCAAAATGTAAGGACTGATTTTCTTGTGAAACGTTATACGTTTAACAGATGCGTGCAGCGTGCCATAAAACTAAGAGAATCTGGTAAAATAAACTCACTTTCTTTAATTAAAACAAAAAAAAACACTCTTGCACTGAAATAGAGATATGATTTTCCTTTCTTACATGAACTCGCATATTCCCTTCAAACAAGAGAATGTTCAGATTTGCCGATACACATTGGAGTTATTAATCAACAAAACAGCATTCATTTTTCGATTGAAAAACTAGTGTTTTATCAATTGGAATGTGATTTTCAGCCACAGATTTTGGGAAACAAAATATTTTGATTTCAACTTGGCCTCAAATTCCCAAAACTTTTATAAGAAAATTGTTGTTGCCTCTTTTTTATTGCTTCAGAAGCGGCTCACGGCTCTCTTCCCACTGGTCCAACCGGCTCGAAGCCTTCTCCACCTAAGGAAAAAAAAACTTTTTAAGTACCAAATCAAATTCTAAATAATATAACTCAAGATCTTGCCTAAAGCTTTTTTCACAAAGCATAGAAAATACCTCTTTATCCCAATCAGTTCTCAAGGTAACAACCACTAAGATTATAGTTTGCATTAATGTGCCACCAATCATCCCCGTCCATATACCCTGCACCAGTCAACCATTGCATAAACATTTATTATTTCGTTTAACATGTCAATTTATGTCAATAAAGTTAGAAGTGTTTTTGAGTTATTTACCTTGGCTCCCATATCGTAGGTGAAACCAAGTACAAAACCAATCGGAATTCCCACAACGTAGTAACACCCAATGTTAATGTACGCCACAAATGCTTGCCATCCACATCCAACAGCCACACCTAACATATTTGTATCAATACCATTTGTTAAAAATCTTAAAATTAACAATTCAATGTGTTATTATAGAAGAAATAACATGATTTGATTAAAATGTGGGTTTCTTTTTACCTGACAATACAGGCTGAATGCCATTGAGGACAATAGTGATGGCTAAAAAGGGAGATAAATCCGCAACGGCCTCGGCCACGATAGGACTATCAGTAAATGCGTAGCTGATGACATTTCGCCAAGACATGACCACGACGGCTTCGAAAACCGCTAGTAAAAATGATACTCCGGTTGTCACTACCGTGGAGAACGCAGCCGCTCTTGGGTTTCCAGCTCCTAATTCATTGCTTACTCTCACACTATACACAAATTGAAGACCAGCAAACAAAACAGTTTACTATTAGTAATCCCAAGAAATAACATTAGTTTATATTTTTCATAGAAAAATACAAACCTTGCAGCTGCGTTGAATCCAACGGAGACCATGAACGAGACTGCAGAAATTGACATGCTGCAAACAAAAAAGTGATAAAACGACACGGAGTTGGAAACTCATTAGGAAACGATGGAGGTGAAGACAAAAGCTTTAAAAGATTTCTTTAAAAGTCTCTACTGAATAATAAAATGACGTGACGACAAGGTGTCTAGAGTTGTCTTTTTCGACTGCGCCACAGAAAAATAGATAATAGAGCACTTATAATAACTTAAAGGTTACATAATTAAAACTCTCACCTTAATGCGACAAATTATTTGTCCTATGTTTAGATTCATTGTCAATTTGTGAACTTGGAAATAATTTTATCTTTAAAGCTATTTCTAAATGCTATCCATTTTAAACCTTATAAAATTGCTGAAACATAAAAAAAAAAAAAAAAATCCGCATACACGTCTTGTTTTTACTGCTATATCGGGATTTCTTACATTATTACTAATTTTATATGTTTTTATTGTCATTAATTGACTAATGATGCTAAAATTGTATAAATTAAATATAATTTAATTTATTGAATCATTATTGATAAAAGTTATTAAAATAGGAAAATTACATAATAGCACATTTATAATCAGAATGAATAATTACTTATTGTTATAATTACTTTTGGCTAACATTAATACAACAAACTAATTGGTATTTGACTATTTGTTCAAAGATTCATAGCTAATGAACTTAGTTGTAATAAATATAAGTTTATAACATTAATTTCCATGGACAGTCTTAAGTAGGTTTTTAATTTTTTTTTTATAATTTATGTTGTTACTACGTTTCAGAAAAAAAGACTTGTTTTTTACTGAGATTAGAGTTTCGAAAGTAGTTATTTATTACCATATAGCGAGAGAATCCAAAGCAATCTCCGGGTCCTTGAGAAGTCCGGCGAGTAAAACAAGAATCTGAGAGTACCACGACTCTAGGCAGAGCATCACGGCAGAAGCCGCCGATAACCGGAAAAAGTCCCAAAGACCTTCGAAAGCTTTCCAGCTAAACCCTTCCCAACTCCGTCGACATCTGGGGCTCATCTTAATGTAAACAATCTGAGCCCCGACGATGATCCACCACGAGAAGCTATGAATCAGAGACAAAGCCAAGAGACCAAACCCTAACCGATACACAGCGGTCCACGAGAGCACGAGGTGGATGACCAGCGCGGCGGCGGAGATGTACGCGCTCGGCGTGACGATGCTCTGCGCTTGGAGGAACTTCTGGATCGGGAAGTTAACCGCGTAGGCGAATATCACCGGGAGCATTCCGTAGACGAAGACGGAAGCCATTGTTGCGACTTGCTCCGGCTCGCCGAGTGTGTTGAGGAGAGGTTTCGAGAAGATGAAGAGAAGCGACATCGGAAGACACGTCATGATCAGAACCACCGTTGATCTCTGGAGGTAAATTCCGAGCATATCGTAACGATGAGCTCCGTGCGCTTGTCCACATAACGTCTCCACCGCACTTCCCATACCAAGCTACATAACCGGGAGAAACAACAAAACCGGTTAGATTCAATTTAAGTTGCAATAGATCGGTTGAGAAACCGGTTTAGATTCAGAGGAAATCTGTTAGATTCGTTTAAGTTGCAATATATCGTTGCGAAACCGGTTCATCTCGGTTAGATTCGTTTAAGTTGCAATAGATCGGTTGAGAAACCGGCTAGATTCAATTCAAATTGCAGTAGATCGGTTTAGATATAGAGGAAGTCGGTTTTACCAGGAGACCGTAGGTGAACATGTTAAATCCACTGTTTCCGAGTGAAGCGGCGGCGAGTTCGGAGCTACCGACGTGGCCGGCGAAGATACGAGTGAGGATTGACATTCCGTTGTTGATGACGTAGACGAAGATCGCCGGAGCGGCGAGGTGGAAGAGGAACTTCATCTCTATCACCATCGCCAGGTAAATACGGCGGAGATAAGGCAGTTCTCTGTCGGTTAACACAGTCTCGAGTCGGTAGTCGATGAAGGATTTGGACGATTCAATGAATGAACGGTGGAGATTTTCCAACGATTCTGAATTCATTTTTTTCTCGGAATCTTTGAGACTATCGAAAGTGCTATTGGAACGTACTGAAAATTGAAATCTGGGAACGGCGATAGTCTCTCTCTCTCTCTACTTCTTTCTCTTTTATTTTGTGTGTGTGTGTCTGTGTATCTCTACAACTTGGGCGGAAGATATATAACGCGAATTTTGCCGTGTATGCTGACGGAAATAATAATATTTAATTCTTTATTTGACTGTAATTGTGACTCTTTTGTTTTTGTTATAATCATTTTATAACTAACGAAGAAACGAGGAAAGGCTGTTTTATCTGCTGCGCTTTTCGAATGTATTTGCTTTTGTAAATACTCTCTTTTTTTGTCACCTTTTTGTAAATACTCTCTATATATAACGAACTTATAAATCTTCAAATAATAAA
Organism: Brassica juncea; assembly: GCA_018703725.1. Classification (NCBI taxonomy): domain Eukaryota; kingdom Viridiplantae; phylum Streptophyta; class Magnoliopsida; order Brassicales; family Brassicaceae; genus Brassica; species Brassica juncea. The sequence continues at coordinate 60,511,241 of CM031936.1, read as the reverse complement.
TAATATTTATTTATTTGAATATTAGTAAAATATTTGTGCATATTAACATTTTCAATTGAAAAACACTAATTAAATATTATAATTTATCGTAGTTGAGTGATACGTGATTTGAACCCCCAAGTCTAAATTCGTTATCTGAAAACGTAATAAATTTATATATAATTCATATCACCAGTCTAATTTACATGCTTCTAAAAATTAACTAAATTGACATTAATTTCCATAAGCCAAGCCAACAACAAACCTTTTTCATTAATAACCTTTTTAAATGAAATTCTGAATGAAAATATAGAACTAGGGATAATTCAACGTGTATCGTTTTTATGACAACTCAAAGTGCATTATTTGATGAATAATTTCCACTTTAATTAGTACTACTAGTTTAAGAATAAACATTGTATACACAAATTATTTTATGTACTATTACTTATTTTATGTCTTTTACATAATACAAAATAATAAATATATTAATAATTAACAAAATATTATCTATTACATATATAATTAAAGAAAATAATCATATATGTACTGTACAAAAATGGTTTTACCGTAATTGTCCTATGCAACATATTTGTCTTTTGAATGAATATATAATAGAACTGCATTATCAAAATAGTATAGAAAGATCAAAAATATATATATAATAAAAAACAAATACTGAAAGAAATACAAATAAGTTTCGTTAAAAATTAATTATTATTACTAGATTCATGAATGTTGGTTAAAAAAATCTTAATAATGAAAGTTAATTATCTATTTTTTGACAAATATGTGATTCTTTATAAATTTTAAATACTAAGACATGGAGAACAATACAATAAATTTTATAAATAAAAATAAGAAAATATAATATATAGATAAAAATAAATCAGATGAACAATAAAGGGGAAAAGAAAACAAAACCAAAATTATTTAAAATTGAAAATAAGTGGATCTAAGGTTTATTTAAACATGTGTTATTCTATATAAATAATATAGAATAGAATGCAATTTACATGTTGATCACAATTTATATATTTTGAATGAATTTTTATCCGTTTGAGAAATTTTAAAATACAGCATATGTAAAGAAATATGTATGTTTTTTTCAGATAGTATTATTTGGCTGAATCATATTTGTAGAGACAATATAAATCAAATAAAATGGGAAGGGGGAAGAAAACAAAAGGAAAACAAAAAAAGAAAAAAACAAATGAATGAATGGTTGTGATTAGTTATGGGTAGATATAGTAATATTACATAATATATATACCATATTCTAGCAATGCTTTTGATATGGTTGGTTATATGGTGAATTCTAATTTTTGATGGTTATTCAATGCAATTTTTCTTGTCTTAAACCATTTGCTGTTTGTCAATGATTCATTTTTCTTCTCTTTGGCAAATCACAAGTCTCTGCGATTGCTCTATTACAAAAATCAGTAAGAAGCAGTGGTGGAACCAAAAATATTTTATATTGGGATTAAACTTTTTAGTAAGATTAATTTTTTATTTTTAATGGGGTTAATATAATTTTTTCTACGTAAAAATAAGCATTTTACAATTTTCCTTAAATAAAAATAATTTTTTTTAGAAAATAGTGGGGTCAGCTGACCCCACCCCTTACCTGCTGCCTCTGCCCCTGGCAAGAAGTAGTCTCAGAACGAGCTTTTTACACATAGACGTCATCCATCACGTTTGGAAGTAGAGTCAATCATTTGGCGAAGACACAAATGAAAAATATACTTGGAAGTTGGAATCAACGACGAAGGTAGAGACAAATGCATAAAGGATTACCGGATCAATTTGACATAAAGAAATTAGAGATGCTATAGTATATGTATATTCTTGACTGAGTCAAAGCTACAATTGAATTTTGGAGTAAAAAAGAAGTTATTTACCATTAGTATACAACTAAAATAAAATAACAACAATGGATTTGGTCATTTTTCCAATCTTCTTGGAGCAATGAACGCGGAGAACTCAGCAGACCAGTAAGCGAAATTCACGTATTTTATTCCTGGAAAACTGTTTGAAACCAAAATTAAATACGGATAAAAAATAAATGAAGATGCCTTTCTTTGATGTTATCAGTGACGACCAGTATTATCTGCGGTTACACTATAGAGCTGGCCAGTATTATCATGTGGTGGCATGTTCAACTATAGATCTTAGCGCAGACCTCTATATTACTATCTCATCACTTAAAAGCCAATATTTCTGATAACTTCACGCATGAACATATTTCTCTTAATATTTATTCTTTTGCAACTGGTAGGTTTGTTTCAATAATCTAATTATGTTAAATCGAATATGATAAGAATCACTATTCCATTTTAATATGATATAATTTTTTGAGAAAAAAATGATACTAATTCGACGGATAAGTAATCTTTTTCAATTTTTTAATTTTAAAAAGATTTGTAACTTACATTAAGTTCGTTTTTAAAAGAATAATATTTATGCAGATCTACTTACTAAAAGCACACAAGCAAGAAAATATCATTTTTACTATATATAACCACGTTGCACTGATATAATTTACCCATTCAAATAAGCGTTTATTAACTACATTTGATTTAATAATATCAGAAAAATCAAAGCAGTAAGCACAAAGGAAGCCTATAAAGCATCAATCCAGATCAGAAAATGAAGTTGATCGCAGAAGGTCTGTCGGTGTAGAGTTAAAGAGACCAAAACATGCAAAGAGAGATAGGTCAGGCAAAGATCGATCATACATCATCAGTCCATACCAGCAAGCAACAGAGCAAAGAGCAAGAGAAACCTGCCAGAGTCAAGTCAAGGTGCAGAACGATTCAACAATCACGGGTTGAAGCAAAGTCTATCGCCATTTAATAAAGATGTTGAGGGTGACGATTGGCGAGACCTATTCCTGGTACATGCGAGAAGCCAAGGTGGCGTTTACATCTCTTATCAATTATTTTAATTTTAAGTTTACAAAAAAAAATCATTTTAATTTTTTTTTAAACTCAGAAATCAACTTTATTTATTGTCAGGCAAAATAAAACAATGTTTCGAAACAGTTAAACTCTTCTAAAATAAAAGAATTATTACTCTCTCTAAATAAAACAAAATAAAGCAATGTTTCCACACAATTAAAACTCTCTATTGGCGGGCAAAATAAAGACTCACTAATTTAATTAGTACTAATTGAATATACCACTCTCTCTCTTCCAGTTGATAAATTTTATTGAATTTTTACATATATTAAAAGGTTGAGTAAATTATAAATATTATTTTCTGTGCATAATAATTTTCATTCTTCTAAAACAATAGTAACCCAAAAATTTCAATTATTTCAGTTAATAATTATTAAGTTTATAATTTATTATCATTACTTAAATAATATGCACTGAATAGGTAGTATATTCTATATAGACCAAAAAATAGAAAAGCATTCGTAGTATATGTTTTTGTCAATAATTAGCGAAATCATAAATGATAAGACAATGGTGTTTCAACTGAAAGACGTGTCATTCACTAATAAGTGATACAAGCTCTCGAAATGCTGTCAAAATAGGTTTATGGTTTCAGGTGGATTACTACTGCAACATAAATAAGCTTATAGTATATCCGATTTAATATAGTTTAATTACAATTTAGAACTCGGTTAACAACAACAAACCAGAAAATAGTTTGCAATTATGTTACTCGTTTTAGTTAGTAGTAGTGAATAATAAAATGCATAACGACAAGATCCCGAATAGAAAGATTCGAATATGACTATGAGATATCAACAAATGCCCAAAACTCGCTTTGTGTGCAAACCTATACACGAGGACTAACCTTGGTATGTACTAGTATAATTTAAAGTTGCTTCGTTTTTTTGGACAGATGAAGATGCTTCAATTATGGTCGATACTATATATTGATTTAATTAACACTACGATTCAAACAAAAATTAAATGACGATTAAGTGCATTCACAATTCATATATTGTATGGATATACCAGTGAAAATGATGATTAGGGTATAGTATCCATATACAAGATTCAATAATATACGCAAGAGATTCTAAAAGGTACCGTTGCTATTATACTTACACGGGACAGTTACAAAGATATTGAAGCTGGTGTCTGAATTAGGAAATATAGAATATAACTCCGCAACCACAGGTCCACAAATGATAACTTGCAATATATTTCCTGTTTTCATATATTTGTTTGGTCTAAAGAAAATACTAGAAAAGGCATCATGGAACTATTTGATAAGCTTTATTGATAGCCTCACTAGAAACTAGAAAGTATATAAGGCATGGGAAAAAAATACAGGTATGGAAGAAGGAAAAAGAATGAGAACTCGTTTTTTTCTTGAAAATAAAAGTTTTTGAATGATCAATTTTGTTATCAAAAATATTGACAAATTCTTCGAATGAATATCTTCACTACTGAAAATGCACTAAGAATTTAGTGTATCAACCAGTAACGAAAACGATGGTTAGAAAAGAAAAATATAGAAAGACGTGAGCCTTTAGTCAAAAAAAAAAATACAGAGAGACGTGTCCATTATTTAATATAGTGTTGACGTATTATGCATTTCATGCAAAAAGGTTATCGAATTTATCTCCTAAATTACAAAGTAATGATATGGTGGATATTCACGACACGTCTAAAGTATAAATTGAACTTGACTGGTGCCTAAATCTGGGATCGATTATATCGATCCCTGTAGCTATGTCCAACCCCACTAACCAATATAGACTAATAATATAATAAATGGATGAACGGAGAGGAAAAGAAAAATAATAAATAGAGTAAAATGGTAAAATCTCTAAAATAAAACAATAAATAAAAATAGACAAGAGAAAAAGAGAAGAAGACAGTAAGATTTCACTCTATTTTTTTTCAATAGAGTTAAGTTATATTCCATTAGTATTATAAAATATCAGTATTCTATTTTATAGTAGAAAATAAAGTGATTAATAAAAAATAAAGAGATTAATCTATATATAAAATAAACTCACTTTTTACTCTATTATAGAATAGAAAATAAAGTGAATTTGGAACAGTTTTACGCTGAAATCTAAGAAATTCTAACCCCATTATAGAATAAAGCTTAATTTTTGTTAACAACTAAATTTTCTACTCTAAAATAAAATATCATTGGAATATAACTAAATTATATTATGGAATTACTCTATTTTAAAAAAAAAATATAGTGAACCGTTAGTAATAGTTTAAGTTTTAAAACACACACATTATTCTTTTATTAACAATACTTTTTATTCATTCATTTCCTTCCCCCCTTTTATAGAGTATATATCATTTACAAACTATGGAATATTTGGCAATGAACCAAAAGAAAAACTGATCAGAGCTAAAGAGAACAGAAACATAAGTGAAGCAAAACCAAACACAATAAAATGGTTTAATGGTGGAAGTAACGAAACCAAAGACGCATGTATGTGTCTCCTCTAGGACCGATAGAAAAAGTGGTGTGTATCCTCCTGCATAAAGTAATCTTTTTGTCCATGCCATAGAGTTTTGCTTTAAGGAGCAACTGAATTTCTTTCCTCAGAATGTGGATCGTTCTGTTTCCTCCAGAATGTAATCTCAGATTTCTTTCTCTCCACAATGAGTACATGATTGCTTGCAAGAGTAACTTACAAATTGTTTGAATTTTACCTCTAGGAACCCTTGCTTGAGCCCAATCAAGGGCTGCCTCATACGACGAAGGAGGATTCAAACCCGATCTGTCAAAACATGATTCCCAAACATCCTTTAAAAACCGACGAGAAGAAAATATGATTCCTCATTATCAACACCACAGAGCAGAGACATGTAGCTGGAGTATTCACTCCTTAACCAAGAAGACGATCCCGTGCTAGCAGTCCGTTGCGAGCTGAAACCAAAGCAAGAAAGGCGTGCTTTGGCACGCGGGATTTGAACCATACCGCATTGAACCAAGGGACAGTAGGAGGAGGCGGATAAATGTCCCAATTTTTTGAAAATGAGAAAATCCCTGGAGGCGAATCATCCGAGTTCCGCCAGAGATAAACATATGAACAAGATGAGTTCAGCATAGGAGGAGAAGGGGGCATAGAAGCTTGAAGCAACTGCAAGATTCTATTGTGACCCCTTGACACTCCCCAAGAATCACCAACAATAGCTTGCGAGACCGATGCCATAGAGAGATGCCTGAGAGCCAAGGACCATTGGCTCCACAAATGTCAATCAAGGGAGGCATTTCGGTCCAATCATCATGCCAAAAAGTGCCTCGTTTCCTAATTGCAGTTGGCAAAAAAGGAACGGACAAGCCATAAACCTGAGATTCATAAGCCTTCTCCATAACCAAGAACCTGTGTTCTTATTTGAGTCTTGAAACCTATGAAGTTCAAGTCCTTCAGATTCCTTTGATGTACAAACCGATTCCCAGGATACTTTAGCACCCCTTGCTGAATCAGGACCTCCATATTAGAATATGCCAAATACTGTCCTATATTCTAGGATTCGATATCTTCTTAGATAACGATCCCTTGTAAAGTGTAACTAGAATACCAAACTATGTGTATATACACGTTGGAGTCGTCTGCTGGAACACTTGTACCATCAACATGCCCTAAAGCATCGAAAGTAAGGCAGTGGGTGAGAAATAGTTCTCTCCACGCGTCATAGTTGTGATCTTCATAGTCAAGAGAAAGCCCTTTAAACGCCGGGAGGAACGGCCATTGAAGAAGAAGATCGAGGAAGAAGAAGATGAGTTTGAGAGATTGAGAGAAAATTGGAGAGGGTTAGAAAAAGAAGAAGAAAAAAGAAGGTTTCAGAGCTTTGAAGCTCTGATACCATGAAAGAATATGATTTCCTTTGTTTTACATTGAACTTATACAACGTATAATTACACATAGTTTGGTATTCTAGTTACACTTTACAAGAGATCATTATCTAAGAAGATATCGACTCCTAAAATATAGGATAGTATTTGGCATATATTTATAAATATTAGATAATTTATATATATAGTAGTTAAAATTATTCATTTCTAAGAAATTATGTATTTCTTTCTATACTATATAATCTATATTTTTAAAAGATTTTTAAACTAATATTTTTAAATTTACTTTTGTTAATTTTAATTATATTGATACATGGATCCCACAGATAATCCGTAATTCAAGCAAAGTGGATGTCCGCAGGTTATGCTGGTCAATTTTTTTATAAAAGAAAACTACTAATCCCCCGCATCACAGAGCTATAAACAAACTGTAGTGTATGTCTCATGAAAGTAACACTTTTGACTAGTAGTTGGTACAGTATCGAAATGCTGTATTTCATTGACTTTCTGACACAAAACCTATTACGAGTTTATCACTTGATTTGATTTAGGGAAGATAAACTATTGTTTTTCGTTTGGTAGACAACTAAATCTTCTATTTTGATTCGCTAAAAAACAAGAGTTAAATTTATCAAAATGACCTATATTATGCATATATTATTAATTTATCTTTAACAGTAATCGTTTAATCATCAACATAAACAAATTCGATTATTCGACCAAAAAACAAAAACAAATTCGATTAAATTATGCTAACTAAAACCGAGAAAGTTCATGTCTATACGAACAAAATAGGATGATTGACTCCTCATATTATGTAGTAGGCAGTACCGGTCATGACTTATAAAAAACCAGAAACTATTTCAAACAAAAAGGCCGATTGTGTCACCACCAAGGTTTGAAGTCAGGGTGTTGGGATCACATGTCACATTTGATACAACTAGACTAAGCAGCTTTTTTGAAAAAAATTGGCCAGAAAATATATATAATATTAAAGACCAGAAGTTCATGCTTCTACAGCTTCCTATCAGGGCCGGGACTGGTACTAGGTTATTTACCTTTTTGTTTTGAGTCATGAGTATGTATCTTTATCTCTAAAATTCTAAAATTCTCCTTTAGTCTTTGTTTGTCTTCCAGATCCGTTTCAAAAACAAATTACTCTTTAGGTTCTGAAAATATCTTCATCAACTGAGAACAATTTGCTGTAAAATCATATATTTATCTGAAATTTTTATACTTTTCATCGCCCAATAAAAGTTTCAATTTCTGCGTGCAAAAAAAGACAAAAGCGTCTTGTATTTCTTGCCTCCATCAATCTTTTAAATTCCTGTAAAGTACTATATTAATTTTTTCTAACATTGGATTTTTTTAAAGGATCCTTCATTCATTTATTTTCACTTTTGCAGAGACACTTTTCTTAGTAGAAGCACCTCTTCCTTGTATAAACAACCAGAACTTATTTTCTAAGTTTTTCCGAAGACAATTGAGCAACTTTTTTTTTTTTTTATGAAATAACTTTTTTGTTTCTTTAATGTAAATTTTTCAATAAATATATTATCTTTTCTTCAAGCTTAAAAAGTCCATATACGTCATGAAATACGAACTCAAACCCAACCCATCTTCATGACATACTCATGTATTACCTCTTGTAGTATTTCACGAACTGATATAAAATATACTTCGGTAACATGGTTGCATATGAAATAACAGTTTTACTGGTCCAATTTTAGAATCGCGGCATTTGATTTTCTTGTAGCTATTATCATCGCAAGGAAATATAATTTGACTCGACTTCAAATTATGTAGGCTGCATACAGATGTTTGTGTAAGAACGAAATCTCGAAAATCTCGTTGTTTTAGTTGGGTCCACTGTAACAGTCTGAGACGTGATATGTGGAAAGGCTTAAGAGAATTTTGGATACATATGTCACCAAAGTGAACTTACCTTTTCTATTACACATCCGTTTAGAACTCCAGAGTTAAGCGTGCTTGGGCTGGAGTAGTGAAAGGATGGGTGATCTATCGGAAGTGATTTGCAATACCGTGTGAGTGAGGCCAAAGCACGGCAAAAGGACATGTGGTGATTGCAGGGTTAGTAAACAATGACTTCGAGCCTTTGGAAATTAACACACCGCCCGTCAGACGGGATGGGATCCATGGGTCGAGAGAGAGGGCATGGGTGGCCCATTAGCCGTGGGCGGCCAGGGCGTTACAAGTGGTATCAGAGCTGGTTAGCCATCTTGGTTCTGACCCGAGAGGCATCTTGAGACCTGTCATGGGGCGCGTTCTTTGAGAGGGGGTGAATTGTAACATCTCGAGTTGTGATATGTGGAAAGGCTTAAGGGAATTGAGTTGACTACCTATGTTACCAAAGTGCACTTACCTATTCCGTCACACATCCTTTTAGAACTCTAGAGTTAAATGTGTTTGGGCTGGAGTAGTGAAAGGGTGGGTGACCTATCAGGAAGTGATTTGCGATACCGTGTGAGTGAGGCTAAAGTACGGGGAAATGTCATGTTGTGATTGCAGGGTCATTAAAAAATGACTTTGAGCCTTAGGAAAATTAACGCAACCGTCAGACGGGATGGAACCCACGGACCGAGAGACTAGATGTGAATGGCCCATTAGCCGTGGATGGTTGGAGCGTTACATCCACATCCCATAGATGATGAATTAAGAAGAAAGTGGCTAGTTTTTGAGTGGAAAATTGGAACTTTTCATCGTTCATATTAAGTAATTTTTACTTTCTCTTGTCAGTGTGGATAAGCTTTGAGAAGAAAGTTGGAACTTTGTATCGTTTTGTACATGGCAGTTTAGAAGTAACTGAGTTTTGTTATATTTTATGCATGTTTAAATTATATTAATTACTGTTTAAAGTATCCATTTAACATAACAAATATTTTTTTAAGGCTTTTGTATTAATTTTTTCTTCTATTATGCAAGATTTTGACAAATTAAAAAGAAAATTAAAAACAAATGGAAAATAACCTTAACACACCAAAATCTGATTTAAACAAAACAAGGGACCATAATATAAAACCTAATTACAGTAGATCGAAAGACAAAAAGAGTGACGGTCGCTACTAAAAGACCCACCAAAATCATTTTTCGAAGAGGTGCCACATCGACCGCAGCCTATCTTCCAAGCTGGAGAATCAGAGGTAACACTAACCAAAAAGTGGACCCACTTCCACCGATAAGGGCTCGAGAGAAACACATAGAAGATAGATCAACCACGTAGCTTGGAAGAAGGGTTTGCTAGAAAAGAAACAAGAAAGCACAAAGCGTTTAAGAAATCTCAGATCCGGACGGCTTCACCAGTTTGGAACAACCGCATGGATTGATCCAGACTACACCCGACACTCATTTGCCTCCACATTTTCCGGAAACCCTCGTTTTGAACTTAAACTACCTGTCCTCTATGCAGATCTTGTAGTCCATTGAAGAGTTGCTGACCAGATCTAAAGGAAAAAAAACAGCTATGTCTCAAGCTACATACCGCTCCAGAAAAACCCAAACCACCATGTTGCATCATTGGAACCACTCCACCATTGTGGATTTGGAAGAGAAAACCGAGAAGAGCTTGAGGTACACGCTTCAGATTTAACCTCATAGATCCATCTCATAAAACTAAAACCTTAGCCTAACGTTTAAACCGCTGCGCAATACCATAAATCCAACTCTCAAAACTGCCATTTAGGAGATCGGTAATACTTGAAGATCAGGATGAATGATTAGAAACAAAAAAGGATTTTTTTCACAGTAAAGATGGTCAAAATTGATTGTTAGAAAAGTGGAAAAAATCACCGGAAATCTTGCTAAAAAAAGTTTTATAAAAAAAAATTTTAGTGGGGTCTCAACATAAGGCAAAAATAATATCCACTAAATCATTTTTTAAAAAGGTGAACATTCTACATCACAAAATATTTAAACAAAACTCTGAAAAGACAAGATCCTAGGTCCAAGCCTTAGATGGTCCTGTATTTCTCAATAACATATTATTTTAATACTGCGCGCAGTAGGACTTGACCAAGAAAACGAACTCGGTGGATAAGTATGTGAGATTAACTTGTAAATAAAATTTTCATCAGAAAGGACAAGATAAACATAAAAACACTAGAATATGTATGTGGAAAACAATCATAGTAGCTAGAACTTAGAAGCAAGTTGACGAAAACACTCATTTTGTGCAACACTTGCAAGATATGTTTTGGATCACATAAACTAGAGTTATCTACATTGATTAACAAACCCAGTACCGATGTGTGCCTACATCCTGACCTTCTATAGTAAAAAGACCCCAGTTCCATTTCAAACCTGTTCACTACAATCCGTGAGTTGGCCATGCTGGCCTTCTACTTAGTTTAGATTAATCACACGCAACTTAGTTTTGGTACCACTTTGTAATGATTTCAGGCTTATAATTCCAAACCTAAGCGATCAACTCGTTACTTGTATGTTAAGCTAATGAACACAAGCAACTTTAACGAGTTCCCAGCCTCTAACCAGTACGTATAGTGGGAAAACTCTTGTTCCTGAACTCCACTAGATTAATAAAGAGTTACAAGAACCAAAAAAATCGTGATGGTTTAGAAATACCAAAAAAATTCAATTAGTCTCAAGTCCTTTAAACTAGAACAATATGAGCTCAACTACAACTCTATGTTTATATTAATTTCTCTGTCTCTCTTGTGTAGATTGTATCTCTCTATGGCTTGATCTCTTGTTGCTGAAGAAGAAAAACAATACTTGACCTAACGTATATATTGTATTAGCATCTAATCTAATGGATTTGTTGACTAAGTCCATAGTCTAAATGTCCGTAATGTGTGTAAGCCGACCCAGTATTGAATATGTCTGATGGGCTTTGACCAAACTTCACACATATATAGTTAGCTATCTATTCCTCTCTTTATATAAGACGGTACAAAAAATTCAGTCTAACGCTCTGTAAATTTCTAGTCGTGTATACAGCACACATACTGAAGTTATAGTTACTTATGTTTGATAATATATATAACTACATTTTTATAAGCCATTCACTACTCTTAATGAATTCATCACATATAGTAACATGCCTACCACTTACAACGCCCATCACATTGTTAGTTTCAGTTGGAAATTTCAAAGATTCCCAAAATAGCTGTAACATAGTTTTGTTAATAATAAAAGGATAACAGTATTTCCCTCCAATATTAAACTTTAAATAATATAAATAATAATAAAATAATGAGGTTGTTCCAAATTTTCTCACACATTTGACTTCTAAAAACAATAGAAAACAAAATATGCAAGAGTTGAAACAAATTCACTGACGTGCTTAGGTGTCGTTATGAATTGGAAACGTACCTTTAAACACATCAAGTTTTCTCAAGTCTTTGTCCTAAAAACGCTTTCTTCAATACACCAAAAAATGGCATGTCTCTGCATCAATTTTAAGAAGAAGCTCAAGAAACCAATACCAGACAACAATGGCCAAGATAACACAGAGTTCCAGAGCGGAGAAACAACTCAAAAACAACCACTTCGTCAAAGACAAACTGCTCCAAGAGCCAATATCCAGATCGTGGTGCAGCCTCATAAACTCCCACTCCCACTTCCTCTTCCGATTCCTCAGCCTCAAGAACAACAAAAGCTAATGCACCAACCAGAACCGATCTTAGGAAAACCATTTGAAGACGTTAAGGAGAAGTACAGTCTTGGTCGCGAATTGGGTCGTGGCCATTTTGGTATAACGTATCTATGTACAGAGATCTCATCAGGCAAGAACTTCGCTTGTAAATCCATCTTAAAGAGAAAACTCATCAGAACTCAGGTACGAACCTAATAAACACCCAAATCTAGTTAATTTGATTAATTTGTTTTTTCGGGAAATTATATTACAGGACAGAGAAGATGTAAGAAGGGAGATTCAGATAATGCAGTATTTATCAGGGCAACCAAATATTGTGGAGATAAAAGGAGCTTATGAAGACAGACAAAGTGTGCATCTTGTTATGGAGCTTTGTGAAGGCGGTGAGCTCTTTGATAAGATTAGTAAAAGAGGACATTACTCAGAGAAAGCAGCCGCAGAGATCATCAGATGTGTGGTTAAAGCTGTAGAGATTTGCCATTTCATGGGTGTGATTCATCGCGATCTTAAACCCGAAAACTTCTTGTTATCTGGTAAAGATGAAGCTTCTGCAATGCTTAAGGCTACTGATTTTGGTGTTTCGGTGTTCATCGAAGAAGGTATACATAACCAACATCAGCAATGTTCTAATCATAAATGGATAAAACTAATTTCTTGAAATCCAAGAATTGTTATACTGCCTTTTATGTTTTCTAGGGAAAGTGTACAAAGACATCGTAGGAAGCGCATATTATGTTGCACCAGAGGTTCTGAAGAGAAACTATGGCAAAGAAATCGATATTTGGAGCGCCGGAGTTATTCTCTACATACTTCTCTGTGGAACTCCTCCGTTTTGGGACGGTACTCTAATATCGGATCACTTGGTTTTGTTTTGTAATTTCTCCTGTTTACTGATCTTGTTTTGTGTGTGTAGAGACTGATAAGGGGATATTTGAGGAGATCTTGAGAGGAGAGATTGATTTTGAGTCAAAACCATGGCCGTCAATCTCTGAGAGTGCTAAAGATTTGGTGATGAACATGTTAAAGAGTGATCCCAAGAGTCGGTATACTGCAGCTCAAGTCCTAGGTAAATACTCTGTTTCGTTCGGTTTAATGTTTGAAACTGAAAAACTGAACCAATTCTTGTTTTTCCTTTATCTAGAACATCCATGGATACGAGAAGGTGGAGAAGCTTCCGATAAACCGATTGATAGTGCAGTTTTGTCGCGGATGAAGCAACTTCGAGCTATGAACAAGCTTAAGAAGCTTGCATTGAAAGTAAGTATTCTCGAGGGTTTGGTTTAATGGTGAATATTAGATCGGTTTGATTCATTGGTATAGTTTGGTTTCAGTTTATCGCGCAAAATCTCAAAGAAGAGGAACTAAAGGGTCTCAAGACGATGTTTGCAAACATGGACACCGATAAGAGCGGTACAATCACGTACGATGAATTGAAAACCGGACTAGAAAAACTTGGTTCGAGGTTAACTGAAACCGAAGTTAAGCAGATCTTGGAAGATGTAAGGCATGCCATTCTCTAATTTTTCCTTTAATTAAACCAGTATTGATTACTTTGGTTGATATATTTGGTTTTAGGCTGATGTCGATGGGAATGGTACGATTGATTACATTGAGTTCATATCAGCTACAATGAACCGGTACAGAGTTGAAAGAGAGGAGGATCTGTTCAAAGCTTTTCAACACTTCGATAAAGATAATAGTGGGTATGTTTGAAAACCGATATGGACCACATATAAACCAGAACTAAACTGGATCAATAACCCGTTAAATGTGTGCTGATAGGTTTATTACAAGACAAGAATTAGAAACGGCTATGAAAGAATATAATATGGGAGATGATGCCATGATCAAGGAGATTATCTCTGATGTTGATGCGGATAACGTAAGTTGTATATTGTAATTAAAGTAGTAAATACCAACAAGTTTGATTAGTTTAAAAGTTGGATTAACGTTTTGATTCTGTTTGTTTTCGTAAGGATGGAAGTATCAACTATCAAGAGTTTTGCAATATGATGAAGAGCTGCTCACAATCACATCAGACGAAATTGGTCCAATAAATTTGAAGACCAAAGACTCACAATTTTCATTTGTTTTTAATCGATTTAGTTCATATATTTCCAAAATGTAATGCCAAGGTTCCAATATCATCATCTCCAAAACGATCCTTAACCCAATAAACTCATATAAAGCCCATCTAAGGCCCACATAAGGTCCATGAAAGGTCCAATACACTTATTCAGGGTTTACCCCCTCCCAAATACTGTTCTTGTCAATTTTTGTTGCATTTGATTTATGTGAGTCATATTCTATGAGTTGATTTGAAGAAGTTTTGAGATTGATCAACGAAATCTGCCTGCTTCGTTCTCTTATGTTATCTTTGATACTCCATGGAAAAAAAAATCTCTGGAGCTGCAGAAATGGCTCAACTTTGGAGTTTCAGTGAGCCTTTTACAAAATGTGAGCCGCAAAGGTAGTAACTTTACGGTCTTTTACCTCGTTGAATCATGTGGTTTCACTACAAAACTCGCTGAATCAATCTGGAGGAAGGTCAGTTCCGAGAGCAAGGGCAATCCTGATTCTGTTCTGAATCTTGTTTCAAAAGTTCCTAAGATCTTGAGAATCAAAAAGGACAAAGCTTTCCGTAGATACTATGATTTCTTCAAATAGATTATAGAAGCCGACAAGAGTTCCAAGTTGTGTCATTCTTCATTGATCCCACCACCGCAAAGTTTTTCCAATCTCTCTGCATGCTTTTACCTGATGAGTGACTTTGTTGTGTGTGAAGTATGGGGGGCAGTGTTCAAGAAGAATCCAATATTTCTGATATTCTTCGAGAAGAATGTTATTGGACTCTATTGAAGCATTTCTAGGCCTAGGAGATATGAGATTGCGATGTTGGTGCAGTGCTATCCTCAGTGTCTTAATTACTCTGTAGGAGATGAATTGTAAAGTAAAGGCTGTATTTTCACTTAGATACAGCCCGGAGAAGAGGACTGTCCCAAGGTGTAAAGTAATCAAAGCACTCATGTCCAAAGGGTTGCTAGGAAGTGAACTTCCTTCAATTGGGTCAGTTTTGGTATGTACCAATGAGATGTTTTTAGAAACGTATGTGATAAAACATGATGATGATGATAAGAAGCTTGTGGCTAAGTTTATGGCTATCTTCACCCAAGGATTGTCAAGTATTTAGCTTTTTTTATTTATTTATGAATAACTTGAAAATTTGATTTAAGTTATTAGTGAAGGTTCGAAGATATAGAGACCAGGGGGAAAAAGATGTGACAACGATAAGGTCCTATTTTACTGAAACTTTGGATTCCGTTCTACAGCATGTACATATATTGATGGATTGCGGAAAAAAATGAGTTGTTTAAAGGTAACAAATGTTCGGTTTTTATTCCTACTGCTACAACCATCATGGTAAAGGCCGTAAAGGCCCATTTTCATCATAAACCCTATTTCCGAGTAAACGGACGGATCGGATCACACACACCGATCGTTGAGTGGAAACAGAGCTTTCTCTCCTTCCTTCTCCCCCTCTGTCATGTATTCTCTGATACTCCACGGAAGAAGGTTCGGCGAGTTGAAGAAATGGCGTCGTTTGAGATTCGCAGTGAACCCTTTTCAAAATGAACTTCCTTTCTCCTCCTCCACTAGTGCGAGCCCTCAAACCGGTGGCAAAGGTAACAACTTTACTGTCTCTGCAGACTCAATCGGGACGAAAGTCACCTCAGAAGCCAAAGGAAGAAACCCAGATTCTGTTCTGAGTCTTCTAAAGAGTCATGCTTTCACAGATTCTCAGATCTCCACCATTGTTACGAACTACCCACAAGTGCTAACACTAGACGCTGAGAAATCACTTGCTCCCAAGTTCAAGTTGCTGCTTTCCAGAGGAGCTTCAACCTCCGAGCTCACCGAGATTGTTTCGAAAGTTCCAGAGATCTTAGGAAAGAAATCTATCAGCATATACTACGATTCTGTCAAATGCATCATAGAAGCAGATAATAAGAGCTCCACTAATGACTCTTTCCCGCATGGTACTAGTCTTGAGAACAAAGTCAGAAACGTGTCTGTTCTTAGAGGGTTAGGTATGCCTCAGAAGCTCTTACTCCCCTTGCTCATCTCCAAATCTCAGCCCATTTGCGGAAAAGAAAACTTTGATGCTTCTCTCAAGAAGGTTGTCGAGATGGGTTTTGATCCCACCACCTCAAAGTTTGTCCTAGCTCTCCGCATGCTGTACCAAATGAGCGACAAGACGATTGAAGATAAGGTTGAAGTTTATAAGAGTTTAGGCTTTACTGTGGAAGATATATGGGAGATCTTCAGGAGCACTCCTACTTTCTTGAAAGTCTCCAAGAACAAGATGTTGAGCTCCATGGAGACGTTTCTAGGGTTAGGGTTCAGCAGGGATGAGTTTGCCATGATGGTCAAACGATATCCTCCCTGCATTGAGTATTCCACGGAGTCTGTTATAAAGAAGACTGAGTTTTTGCTGAAAAAGATGAAGTGGACGGTGAAGGCAGTTGCTTTGCACCCTCAAGTAGCTGGTTACAGCTTGAAGAAGAGGATTGTACCAAGGTGTAACGTTATCAGAGCTCTAATGTCTAAAGGATTGATAGGGAGTGAACTTCCTCCAGTGTCGTCTGTTTTGTCGTGTACGGATGAGAAGTTTTTGAACAAGTATGTGATGAAGCATGACGAGCTGGTACCTGAGTTGATGGCTATCTATACCGGAGAAGTAGACCAGAAGGCACTCCCACAACAGTGAGCAACGTGAAGGTTTGTTCTTTTGTTTTAGATCATCCTTACTCCTTGTATAATGATAAGGTGAACCAAAAGATGAGGTTTTGATTTATGTATCCCATTTTGTGCTTTTGTAATCTCAATTTGACTTGGATCCAACTTGTTTCCTTCTAATATGTCTGACTGGCACAATAATTTGAATCTTTAATGCTTAGTCTAGAAGTAGCAAGTCAGGTGCTAAGAGAAGGGCCCTTTTCTTGGCATATATTCATAATTATGTGGATTGATATAATATATGTTTCATTGCTCTTTGGGGTTTAAATTAGTAAATTCAGTATTTATAGCAATCCGAAACATCCAATTTATAGTGTTTATACTTCATTGCTGGAGACAAACAAGAAGTTTGGCCTCAAATAGAGTCGCTTAATCTTAACACCATAGTTTTTACTATGTTCCCTTTAAAGTTTGAGTAGGATAAAAGAATCCAAAATAATGACCAGGGGTTTGGTGTTTTTGGTCTTGTTTTTGGCAACAACTTATAACAAGATTCTCAGAGACAACCAGGTTTACTCTGAACCTAATGAAGACAGGGGTATATCTCAACAGGAGTTAATCTACTTTGAAGAACGAACTAGGCCTTCTTGATCTCTCACAAGAAGACTGGTGAAGAATTTACAAGATCAATATTTGTATGTTTTAAGATGGTAAAAAACTACATGACAGCAAAGATTTTGTGTTATGTATTTGAAAATTGTAATCAAGTACATGAGAAGCTGATGGAAAGAAAAAAGAAGAGAAGAGAAGAGAAGCAATAATTTGTTCTTTTAAAATAAATTAGGAGTTTATGTTATATATTTTGTATAATTTAAATTATACGTCATTAAAATATTAAATAAATAATTGCAGTATGTGGAACTCTGATTGAATTTGTATATCTCATTTATTTTGCGCATAAAATATATATTATATTTCCTATGTAATAGTATTTTAATTTTCTTTAATTTATCATGGTTTGTATTTTTAATTTAACTTTTTATTATTTTATTTTTTAAACCTATAATAAATAAAAATTATAATTATGTTAATGAACATGTATTAATTAATACTTTAAATGAATTTTATTTATTTATTTTACTGATGTTAAAATCTTAGACGAAGAGAAAGGTTTTCAACAAAGTTTTTTTAAAATATAAGTTCCGTTCATATTTCTATGTAATTTTTCATTTATTGGATATACTATGAACCAATCCAATTATACATATATTTGCTCATTTATATGATTATATCTAATATATATTAAATGAAAATGTAACTATTTTTTAACATTTGCGGTTTTAGCTAAAACTATTTATATTACGAAACAAAGATAGTAATATTTTAAACTTTTGAAAAATAAATAAATTTTGAAGGTAGAAACAAACAAAAGAAAGGGGGAACTGGGGAAGGGGAGGGGGGAGCGTTTAATGCAAAGAAATGAAAGAAAGGGAGATCATATTTGATCCAAAAAAAAGATCAGATTGTATTTGGTTGTTACATTTGGTTTGTCCTAAGAGACAGAGCTGTTATTGTTGTGCCCATCTATTTTATTAATTCAGAAGTACACATATAAAATACCCCTAAGTTTTCCCTTTTATTTACAATGCTATGCCACTGAAGTAATTATGAACCTATATTTAAGTAATCATTGTCTTTTCCTATTTATTAAACAATTTCCTAAAACAATTTTAACTTAATTTTCGTATTTAATATATTTTCTAAAATAAATTAGCTGATTTTTAGGAATATTCATATTTAAAATTGATTTTAACAATATATTAAACTTGGATAACATTACCATTAATTATTTTGAAAAAATTCAAATTTAAATTTGATATTAAACAATATTAAGAATATTCCTAAAATGTATGTTTAACTTACCATTAATTATTTTGAAAAAATAAAATCTATATATGCTAAGATTTTAAATATATTTAAACTACTTATAGAACAAGATGAAATATTTGTAACTGAATATTATTTTAATATAATTAAATTCCACCTAAGATTATATATTTTTCAAGAATTTCTAGAATATATGTTTATCCATTTCAACAAGAAAAATCAATACTCAAATTTAAATATCTTTGAATTACTTGTAAAATAATATTTAATGTTTATAACCAAATATTCTTTTTCTAATGTATTAAATCTTACCATATTATCCATATCTGATCAAAATATTTAAATTCTTTTTACATTAGACAAACAATTTCATGTTACAAGAAATATTACTCAAACTATCAATAGGTCAATATTAATTTGTCAAAAGTTTAATAACGGGCACGGGTTACTTATTTTTACAGTACATAAACTATTTGATCGTTGTGTTTATAAAAATTTAGAAATATGATATTTAAAAATATAAACCGATAGATATTTAAATAATATTCATTTAATATAAAAAATGAAAATAAGTACCCGTCGGATCGGACGGGTCCAGCTCTAGTCTAATCTATTAAAACAGGAGTACAAAAAAGAAATAACCCTGAGTTTTCCTCAATAATTACATACCTATGCCACTGGAGTAAAACACGTCGTTTAACATATTACTTACCCATAAATTGCTAAAAATAAATTCGCCATCAACAAACCTGAATTCAATAGCTTCTGTCTTCTTCTCTCTTAAATGAAAAGTTTGTTCTTTTTGGTTTTCATGGATTATCATAGGATTTTATTTCCTATTAATATTTTCTTCTGGTTTCTATGTTTTAGAATCAGATTCTCTTACGATCTCACAAAAAAGATCGATCTTTTGTTTTGTTGATTTAAAAAAATTTGGATTTGAAACAGAGTTCTAAGCCTCCATTCCAATCTATTCCGAGCAGTGTTTAATTTATGTTTTCGGTTTAGATCGATAGGGGATGTTGAAGAAATTTACAAAGTCTGCCCAAGATGACGATATGCAACGATGGTTTCTTCCGTCCGGTGATAAAGTGCGACGGAGAAAACTCGAAGAAATGGACCACTAATCACAAGCTTCTTGACACATCATTCCATGGGCCATTCGGCTTAACTTTAATTTCATTTTTACCTATTGGGCTCATTCACAATCTATGTATTATATTGCCTTTGTAGACTTAATCAAAGAATTGTGGAAAAAACTATAATATTGGTCTTCTTCTATAGTGAACATAGAATAGATACATTAGTGCGTCTAATATAATTAAATGAAAATATAACCATTTCAAACCAGAACAATCAAATATATTTGCTATTTAGATAACAACACTTTTCTCCAATAAAAATATTAATATTTCATTTTTGTCATGTTACAAAAAAATTCTTTTTTTTGTCAGTAATATAGATTCAGTGTATAAATATTTTGATTAGTTACAAATTAGTATTTTCAATAAATATTTTCAGTTATCTAAACTATTAAAACATGAGTACAGATATAAACTAACCCTCACTTTTTCTAAATATTTACAATCTAATGCAACTCTAAAAACAATCACTTTAAAAACTCGCTAAACCATAACTTTTTAATTAACTCAGTTTAAAAGCTCGCTAAACCATAAGAAAGAAAACTACCATAAATTAACATAAAATTGATACTATACATGTTTCGAAACATTAAGTTTTTAAAACTTTTTTCCAGAACAAATATGTAAAATTGACATATAAATAATGATTTATGATAAAATAAACTATATATATAAAAATTAAAAATAAATATTATTTCATGCATTTTATACATTCATCGCTTCGATACAAAACCAACAAGATTAATATACATAAAATGATTAAGGAAATGACTATTCTAAACAATAAAGAAGTTAATGTATATAAACAATAAAAATGTTGTTTCTGAAAAATTATATTAAAAATTTATTACTATTGATAAATGTTAATAATATAACAATCAATTATATATAACAAATATCGAGCAATATAAAATTAAAAAGATACCCGTGCGGACGCACGGGTCAGAATCTAGTTCATTTATTATATCACATGCTTTCCTTTTCTCACATTAATTTTTTTTTTACATCTGTCTATTTTTTATTCCTTTTTTTGTGCACCAATTTATTTTTTATTCTAACATTCCAGAAACTAGTAATTAATTCGGAATTTGCCCGTTGTTGAATTTCAAACTCTTCCTTCCAAAATTACACAATTTACATTCTTATATCTGTGTTCTTCCATTAGATTCGTTAATCATTAGAATGGTAGTTATGCATTTTAATTGGACTGATTTTGTCAACAAAGGGCTATTACCTATTCAATTAAATCTAGGGAATCTATCTCGACAAACAGTAATAACATGTATATATACAGATTTTGACAACAGGGATAGACCTATTCCATTGTATCAATCTCGACAAAAAATTAAGGTTTCTGGTCCTAAACTCGTGGGTATGATGTGAGATGTAATAAATAATAAAAGATATGCTGCCACTTCGCTGGTTTTTGTTTGTTTTACATACCTATTCACATGTTAAACAATTTTTTTTTTAAAAACAAAAAATAATTATTATCACTAGACATTGATTACTTATTCATTTCGATAAATGTTTACATTTTTAAGTGAAATTAAAATTCTCATTTTCACATATTTAATTAATTTGAATTACCTCCCAAATATTAAAATTAAGTTTGTAAATATATATATATATATATATATATATATTAAACGTGCTGTTAAGCCCACGACATTTTCCTCTTTACTTATCAATTTTTGTAAGACTTTAAACTTATTTTATAGATTTATTAAAACTTATATGTTATATAATTTGTTGCTTTATGAACATGAATTTTGTAGATTTATTTTTAAAACACTAGTAAAAAAAAGTCATATAGCTACGGTTGTTTTCGTATCTATACGGAGATTTTGCTACGAAAAACTACGTTTTTTTTAAACGATATGAACGTATAGCTACGAAATGTTCGTAGCATTTTTGTTGCTATAGCGGATTTTTTACTAGTGAAATTATTTTAAAAATTATTTAGAAAAAGGTAAATAAATAGTTTCAAATGATAATTTGCATGCGTATGAAATATGGCCATACCTCATGCCATAGTTGGTTTTCTTATAAAATAATAATTTGTAATTAACAATGCTATATAAAATAGAATAAATATAGATATACTTATTTTCACTGTAATATCATACAATAAAGAATTATATACTCATATACCATTTTAGGGTTTAGCTCGTTGTCCACGTGGGTCTGGTCCGCAATGCATTTATCTTGTGAAGCTTGTACAAGAAGGGCAACTCATAAAAGCTACCAAAATTAGATATCTCTCAGTTATTTTTCGATGCTTTATCGTCACACAAGAAGGCATTCATGTTATTTTGGCCACAAAACCAAGCCAAATTGTGCTTCATTCTCAAAAAATTTCAAAGTGTAAAAGGAAGTTCAATACGTGCTTCTCAGCTGAATGCACTCTAAATTTATTAGGTTTATAAAGTTATACATCTTCTTAGTTTTATAGTGGAACCGGTTATGTCCAATCTGTGGGCTAACGAACATATAATCGACACCTATTGTTCGGTAGAATAAGGATACACTTGAATTGAAAGTGCAGACAAATACAAATAACGCAATTTCATTAGTCGGGCATCTTTGTTTACTATAATAATAGAGTAAAAATATTCAATATAAGAAAAAGGGAAAAAAACATTCCCCTTAATAACATTTTTATTTGAGTTTCCTTTTTCATGTTTGATGAAGCATAGCCTTGCAGATTAATCAGGTATATCGATGTCTATCGTGGAGGATCACGTTCATTCTTGTGTTATCCGAACTCCAGAACCTGCAGAAGATAAACATGAAAGTAAAACTCTTTAATATATTGCTTTTAATGACCTTGTCTTTTTATGTTTAAAATGATCTTTTATTTGGGTTTGCTCAAAAAAAGGAAAGAGTGTGATCCTCGACGGTAGATATCGTCGTTATACCTAATCTGCAAGGCTGCAAATAATAAAGTATGCTTCATAAAATATGAAAAATAATAAAGAAAATTGATATATATGTATACCTTGATGAACACCAGCTAGTATGGTGGAGGCCAATTACACTCGTGATATTGGCACGGCTCAATCAAACAAACCGATCTCTACAACAAAAGAGTGTGGATTTCTGATTGAACCGCACCAATATCTCGTATTGTCTTTACCTTAGTAAGATATTCATACGTTCTCATCGATCGGTTGCTTATTATCCCATGCTCAACATCAAAAACAAAAATAACAGAATCAAAGAAGGCAAATGACTGAAAACAAAATTGAATTATACGGGAAGAGAGAACATGGTATTCACGGTTAAGCGGTTAATTTGGCACATATGAAAAGAAGAAAGACAATACGAAACACTGCAATGTTTTTTTCTTGGTATGCAGAGAGAAAGAAGATATAAATACGAAGAGGTGAAGAAGAAAGGCCAAAAAGAAAACAAGCATTGAATTAGGCCAACAACCCCCACAAGAAAAAAAGGAAGTTGGTTGAGTTAAATTTGAAAAATTATATATATTACAAAGTTCTTTATGAGAACAAAAACACAAAGTTTTCTTTACAGAATTATATAATGTATATACTTGTGTGTGTGTGTGTGTGTGTTTGTGGTGTACTATAATAATTTCAAATTAAATACGTCTGCCTGTACTATAGAAAAAGAATTATACGAGTTTAGTTGCCCCTATAACCACTACTAAGAATTATGATTATTAGTTGTTCTGATTTATATAAGTCATTAAGAGAAAAAGCTAAATCATTACATATGCACTTTTAGATTTAAGTAGAAAAAATTAAAAATACCATAGCTAGTTATTTGGGAAAGAAAAAAAATAATACCAATGCTAGTAAGTTACTATTGGTATAAAGTTTGTCTTGATAACTTACTAGCTATGGTATTATACTATTATCAAGACAAAATAATACCATAGCTAGTAAGTTACTATTGGTACAAGGTTCAATTCTGGCAAAATATCTAATCAAAGTCCATCTCAAGTTTTCCATGAAACAAAACTGTTAAAAGGTTTTAAGATTAAAAAAACTACTATATTGTCATAGAAACGTTCGGTTTCCACAATTTCTCATGCAAATAGTTTTTTTTTTTTTTTGCTAAAATCTGGGTCTCATGCAAATAGTTGTTAGTTGATTTTCACTTATATAATAAATTAATAGATTAATATATTTTTGTTGTTAAATATTTTGGCTAATTGGTTCCAGAAGCATTTGTTATGCACAGAACAATATGTATGATGTATATCAATCCGCTCACTACCGGTTAAAAACATGCATATTGCCTTGAACGAACGGAAAATGTGGTCACAAGTCAAATGAATACATGAGGTTTGTGCATAAGCTTCGTCATTTACTTTTTTTTTTCTATAAATTTATGGTACGTTTCAGTTATTTTATTTCATTCATTCATTTTTCTATAGCCACATACACTGGAAACTATATATATTGATACTCTACAAATTAATAAATACAATAAGTTAATAAAATTTTCGATTCCAATTTAGGTCGGTTCAAAATATGACACAAATGGATATGATAATAAAATAATATTTTTAAAGAAATCTTATGTAATTTATTTATTTTTAACTTAAAAGGGCTAAACCCGGGTCTATTAAAGACACAGACCTAACTCCCAAGTGGAGGTACAGTCCAGGGATATACCCTCTCCTGGACATACAAATGAACCGAAAGCAATAGTTCATATCCGTGTGGTCAGCGGAATTCGAACCAGGGTTCGCCGTATTGGATTTAATTCTCTCAAGCGCCACTGGACTATCACCATTGGTTGTCTTATGTAATTTATGGTTCCAGTAAGATCATAAATTAATAATGTCTATGCATATATATTTTATACAAGTACAAATAAACCATTTTATTATTTGTTTTATATTAATAATAGATCTTTATATTTTCTTAAAATTTCAATATATTTTTATAATATTTAATAAAACTATATCCAAAACCACATTTAAATTCTATGAAACATATATATTTTATATATACCAAATAATATAATAAAAGCTATATTAAAATCGCATTTCAAAAATTTAATTAATTTATATACTGCAAAATCAAATATTTTTATTATATTATAAAAACTGTATTTCAAAATAGGAAAATCTAAAAAGAAATTTTTTTATAAATTAATAACTTTAGTATAATCCCAATATTATTAATTTATAGAGTTTTATTGTGTTTTTTTAACAAAAAAACTATGTTATTTTTAACTGCTCACAGATCAATAAAACTAAATCGGTGGTGCTGAATCAAAATAAATCATAGTGGAAAACAATTTCGAGCATAAAAAGCTTTTCCGCTATTATATTATTATGTTATTTTCTCTTTAAATGTGTCAGATTATAAAATTAAAAAAAAAATTCTTACATCATTGCAATTCATGTCTTTTCTATCAAATATTTGGATGTTAGTTATACCGCATGACCATGACATAGAGCTTTGTTTGGTATTAATGTTTTTTTCTTACTCAAATTTAAATCAATCTAAGTCTATTGCTTAACTACGTCGCGAAGAACAGTATATTTTAGGTCACTTTTATCTCCAAGATACACATGGATGTATAACTAGTGTAATGTATTTTTTAGCAAAAAAAAAAAAAAAAACTAGTGTAATGTATAAATATATGTTTGTAGAATAAGATTTAGTAAAGCAACGAGGATCCCATGAGCTTTCAATTGGTATTTATGAGGGGTTTGTAAGAGAGACAAAGGCATGTTGGTGGGCTCGCTACTCCCAGCATCTATTTGAATTTCAAAACTGATGTGTTTTCATTTTCCAAATATTCCCACCCATAATTTGTTTTACCTTGTAGGAGTATTTTTAATATCTCACACTAAAAATAAGAAAATGATGAATAGAAGAGAAAGAATGATCGAGATGAAGTTTTCAAAGGATAATTTTTTGAAAAACTCACTAGAATCGCAAGTAACACTTGTTTCCATCCTTTTACAAAATAAAAAAGAACACTTGTTTTCAAATATTAATTTAGTTTTTATTTTAAAATTAAAACTTAATTGCGTAATTAAATATTATTATGTTTTGTTTGAAATATTATTCTTACAATTTTAGAGGGATGATGGTAGGAGGATCTAAAGGTCACTTCTACCGACTTTGATATAAAAACAAATGTTTTAGTTTCCACATTTTTTGTTTTTTTTGTTTACTTGAAAAGGAAAACAAAATTGCATAGCTCAACCGATCGAGAAATATCAAACGCCAGGTTTCACATCACATCTCATACAATTTTCCTTTCTAAAGAAAATAGCTGTAAAAAAATAAAAGTCTATAAAACATAACAAATAAATTCAAACTTTACCTAATACATTTTGTTGTATCTGAAAAATCTAAACGCTACAAAAAAAAGAGAGAATAATATAACATAAATTTAAAACATTTATCATTATGGTCGAAAGAACTATTGTTTTTATGAGATTTCCTTTCCTGGGTACATACATCATATTGTAAAGTTGTATAAATGTGTAAAGATTCAACTCTTGATTAAGACCATCGCTAATGGTTCACTTTATTTTTCTTCAAAATATAGTAACTCCATGATAGAGTTGGATTTTACTCGAATTGTACTCAATTTTAAAGTGATAAATAGAGTGATGAACAAAAAATAAATTATTCAATTTATAAAGTATACCTGCTTTTTTACTTTATTTATATAATAGAAAATAGAATTGGGTTAAAGTTCTTTTATTCTAAATTTTATTTTAGAGTAAAAAACAAAATATGATTGGAGATTTTCTAAGAAGCTAAAAAATATTTCCATTTGCTGAGTTTTTGTCACTTGGTTCATACAGTTTCGTCTTTAATGCACTCTAATTTTTTTCTAAAAAATGTCTGAAATCTTCTTAACTTCAAATTTCAGATCTCAAAAATTTCATATCAGGTTTGTAATGGTTCTAATTATTCAACATCCTAAATTACAACTTTTAACATTAGCATGTCAAATGTGTTGTTGCACTAGAAAAGTTATGCTTATGCCATAGCATATCATTTGTGTTTACGGGAACGGATATTAATTTTTCTCGTAAAAAACGGAATGGATATTCATCATCTGTTAAACCTATAAAATGTATATAAAAACCATATTTTGCCTTTGCACAAAATGTTGATTTTTATATTTTATTTATTCTAACATCTTGAATATTTTTGGGTTTATATATAATATTTTATTTATTTTAACATCTTGAATATTTTTGAGTTTATATATATTTAAGATTAATTTTAAATTTCTTAACTTTTGTTAAATTTACTGTATTTTTCATTATTTTTGGGATTTTATTTATTTTCATTAATAAATAATATTTTTTTAAATAATCGTGCCACGTCATCAATTTTTTTTTTTTGGAAAATCATCACTTTGTTAACATAATGAAAAAATAAGTCAGATATGAACTAGAGTACGATCCGTTTATTCGCATGGTTTGTTTTAATAGAATATATATGAAATTCTTCACAACACAAATATTTAATTATTGCACAAACATGCGTTCATAAGGGGGTTTGTTCAATTTGTAATATATAAAATTTATTCTAGATCAACAATTTAATTTTTTAGTTGCTCATATTGTAGTCAAAATAATATGTTATATAAAATATTCATCAATTTAATAATTTTTAACTACATTCTTCTGATGTTTATTTTTAAGGAAAATATTATACTGAAATTCATTTGTTATATTTTTATAATTCATATATATATATGTGTATATATATGAGTTATATTAATCATCAAATTATTATGATTTGGAGTTTAGTATTTAGAGGTTGAGGTTAGAGTTGGATAAGATTTAGTATTTAGGAGTTGGGGGTGAAGTTGGAGTCATATACTACTTCGGTGATATGGAATAAAATATTCGGATACATTCAAATCATGTATATGTTTCTTTTTTTGTTTAAACTCATGTATATGTTTAACCATCCATTTTACTGCCTACAATACATATATATATATATATATATATATACCGTAGATAATTATGTGACATCGGGTGTATTACGTGATTTGATAGTAAATAATGATGCTTACAAATAAATGGGAAGAATATAACTGGTTCATCGTGAGCTAAATATTAATGACTTAATAACGTCAAAATTAGTTATATATTTTTAATTTTTTGAAATTAATTACTTAGCAAATTAACTCACAAAATTCAAAATAAGCTCTGTTATTTCAATTTTAAGATTCACAGAATCATATTTGTATGTTTTATTTTATGTTTGGCCTTTTCTGATATACCAGTAAATTGTGTCGTTCACTAAATTTGAAAATTAAATTAAATAGTGACACGAAAAAAATGAATAAGAATCGAAATTAATCTAAAAATATTTCCGGTACACGTCTCCGGTTATCCAATAGAACAAATGGGAAAATTAGGGTAAACGACCTATTTCCACACCGTAACTATCGTATAGTAACAGATCCACACAAATTTTACACCTAATTCCAATTCCACACAATTTAAGTATGGAAACCTATTTCTTCCCAAACCGAAAGTTCGAAACCCGAATTCCCCTAGACGAATATTTGAGTTGGTTTTAATGGTATAGAACCTAAACCACATGTAAACAGAGAACCGAACCAATTTTAAAACTCGAACCAAGCTTCCTATCTAACTACATACCCGACCCAACACCTACTAAAGGTTAAAAAAACCCCAAATCGATTCAATTTCCCTAATAACCCTAAATCGAAAAATCAAAAACCTTCTCATCCATTTCTCTTTCCTACACACCCTGAGACAATGAGTAATGAGCATGGAGCTTCGAATTCAGAAACCGCATTCCATTCCATGTTAACATCAGTCTATGAATCATCCATGTTTGATTTCTGAAAAAGAAAACAGACAGAATCAATAGAGAAGGAGAGAGAGAGATTTTCGAAATTATCTATCGTCGTTCTCCCTACATTTTTCGTCATCGATTCTTTAGAGAAAGAAAGACATAGATTTTCTGATTTGGAGATTTAGGACTTGGGGTTTTAATTTTGGGTTAATCCGGTTTACATCTCTAATCGGGTCATGTTAGGTTTAATTAGGTTAGTCATTGATTTAGTTTTAAAACACAGAATACTAAACCTACTTTAAACCGGAATTTGTTTGTATTAGTTCGTTCTCTAAACTTTAGGGGAAATCGGATTTTGAACTTTCGGTTTGGATAGAAATAGGTTTACATACTTAAATTTTGTGGAATTGGGATTAGATGTAAAGTTTGTGTGGTTCTATTACTATTCCATAGTTCTGGTGTGGAAATATGCTGTTTACCCGGGCTAATTACTAACAAGTTTACCATGACGACGTGTCGATAATTAGAAAGACCAAAGTTTCCAAAGATTCATCCTCTCATAGTTTATCAGTTCCGCTCAGAGATTACGACACTTCTTCAAACCCTGATTGAGTTGTCTTCTTCTCTTTCGAAAATCTAAATCGGAGAACGAGAAACCCTAATCTTAGGTATGATCTCTCTAATTTCGTTTATTTCTGGGTTCTTACTATGATGATTCGATCTCGCGAGATTGCTAATGGAATATCAGATTTCAATTTGTGTTGATTGATTTCAGGAATTCGATTCTGAATCGCCATGGCTGATACCTCTTTCAAGCTGGAACACCCTCTGGGTAAGTTGTTTGTGATCTTCCTTTCTTTATGTTGGGTTTTGTTAGTGATCACTAGAAAGTATTGATCTTTGATCATAAACCCATCTTGTTACTTTCTTTAAAAGGATAAAACTTCCATTTTTTGGCTTGTAAGAAGATCGTTGATAGAGATACTTGATTAAGATTTAATCAATCACTAATGTGTTGTGTCATAATCAAATCCTTTTGGGGTTTTGTAATGTCAGAGAGGAGACAGATTGAAGCTTCTCGCATCAGGGACAAGTATCCAGACAGAGTTCCAGTTATACTTTTTTGATACATTGCATTGATGTGTATATTCTTCTATGTAGCTTTCTTCCTTTTACAGATGGAGTGTATGTTGCAGGTGATTGTTGAGAAAGCTGAGAGAAGTGATGTTCCCAATATCGACAAGAAAAAGTCAGTAGTAATGATGACATTCTTCCTTTTTTTTTCTCACTGACAAGTTAAATTCAACAAATCTTTCGTTTACTTCGGGAGCCTGAAGAGGCTTTAAACGCTCTCTTGAGTCTTGTTATCAGAGAGAGTAACGAAATAGAGTCTTGTTGATCTGTAACTTTCGGGTTTGTATGATTCAGGTACCTTGTACCAGCTGATCTAACCGTGGGGCAGTTTGTGTATGTTGTCCGTAAAAGAATCAAGCTGAGTGCAGAAAAGGCTATCTTTGTCTTTGTCAAGAACACATTGCCTCCAACTGGTAATTAGAAACTGGTTGTTAGTTTTGTTCCCATGAAACACTGGTGCTAAAACAGCAATGAATGATTTTTTTGATGTTTTTTATTTGTAGCTGCGATGATGTCTGCAGTCTATGATGAGAACAAAGACGAAGATGGGTTTCTCTACATGACTTACAGTGGAGAGAACACTTTTGGTTTGGTTTAAAATCGGTCTACTTTTGGTGTTTTCATGTATATATATGC
The DNA here is from genome assembly GCA_018703725.1 of Brassica juncea. NCBI lineage: Eukaryota > Viridiplantae > Streptophyta > Magnoliopsida > Brassicales > Brassicaceae > Brassica > Brassica juncea. The sequence continues at coordinate 60,480,507 of CM031936.1, read as the reverse complement.
TATGCTCTTTGAATATGGAGAAGTTCTTTATGTTGCTTTGGACTGATTATATGTAAATGTTGCTTTGGATATTTTTTTCTTTTTATAAGTATGGTTTTACACCTTTACCATTAAAAAAAATGTTATTCATAACAAATACAATGATAGATTAAGATATTGAGAACAAAATTGGTTTTTCTTTTCATTTTCAAGAATTAATGTCTCTCTTCTTCCTGTCGAAAAGAAGATTCTTCATCCATTTGAAACTTATGAAGTCAACAATCTTTGCTTTACTAATTTCTTGATTTGGCCTTGCCGGAATTCTTGCCGCACTTTTGATGTTCTCTTACTCCATCTCTTTGATAATCTTAGTGCAACATCATATCAAAATCTTGAATGAATCAAAGAAAAGTGATATGAAACATTTAGAGATACATATTACTTGATTTTTTTGGTATAGACCAAAAATGAATTATACTTCTAAATTCTAAACAAAAGAAATTAGAAGAGAAGAATGTATGTACCTCTAGTGTGTTTAGAGTTTATTGGAGAAGTAAGACGATTTAGCAAAATGAGTGAGAAAATGGAGACTGTCAAAACTAAGAGTTTGTTACAAAATATTGTAAACTATTACTCCCTCTGTTTTACAAAGATACATATTCTAGATTTTTCACACATATTAATAAAACACATAATAAATGCATAATTTTTTGTGTTGATCTTTTCCCCATAATTTTAAGCCAATAAGAATCCATTAAGTGCAATTAAGTTTTTTAAAATATGTAATTAATCATTAAAGTTTGATAAAATATGCATTGAAAATACAAAATATGTATTTTTTGAAACAAAATTTTTTCCTAAAATATGTAACTTTGTGAAACAGAGGGAGTATTATTTAGGTTGTCCTTTTGTTGTTGCCATGGTTCAAACTTCAAATATTTAGATTTATTAATTTGTTTGGGGGTTTGTCTTTGGATGCACTTAACTTCCTCAAAGTTTGTTCGTTTCCGACTTGCAAAGCAATCGTTGTTTTGGAATATCTAAGTATAAAGCATACTCCTAAGATGTAGGTCTTGATTTAAGACATCTAAACATGTCCCATTCCATGTGACATATTCATCTTGTGTTGCAATTTTTAATTTATAAGAAAATATAAAAAATAAAAATCTTTCGACATAAATCCAATGAAAAATGTAAGTGTCACAAATCTACTAAAGCATGTCCCACGTTTATTACCTTCACCTCCAAGTTTCCAAGACCCTCTAATAATGTACTGAGTCTCTCAGTTTATCATACCAAGAATAAGATTTTGCGTCTTATGTAACCTAAAGCAGAACATTCATTATTGCTTTATCAAAAGTCATTAGTTCGAACTTTGGTACAGAATACCAAGGAATATATATTGTTTTGGTATACGGAAAAGTAAATTCAACGTCTGGTAAACCTATACTGGCCCATAAATAAAAGCATGAAAACAGCTGCTTTTCTACGTCTTTTTTTTTTTTTACTTTTGTCTTGCATCCATATATAGCGTTTATCACTAAACTCTTTTAGACCATGACCAAGGAAAAAAGAGTAAAAATGAAAGTATTTGAATCTTATAACCATTTCAGATTTTAAAAATGTGTAGTAAACAAAAAAAAAAACTACATCCACAAATAATTCCTCTATATTGACTACTTACTAATTTCAGAATATCAACAAGAACAGCAGCAAATAGAAATACTAGAGATTATATCTTCATTCATTTAGATCTCTTAGATGACTTTGATCTCTTCATTTTACTATCTGACTTATTGTTATTCTTCATGCTTGTCCACTTATACCCAATAGGTATTGCAAACGGGTCCGGTGTTTGTTGCTCCTCCTCCACTATCCGCCGCTGTGAGCTAAATCCGGAGCGTCTCAGCCATGACGATGGCCGCGAGGTTGAATTTCGAGCGTCTGATTTTTCTTCCTCATCATCATCGGATTGATCTGGACAGGAAAGGAATCTGGGGCTTGAGAGTGGTGTGTAGAATCGCTCCGCCGGTGGAAGATCAACGAACTTGGTGAATGTGATTACTACTTTGACCGTCGGGACCACTGGAATAGACAGCTGTGTCCCACCAAAAGATTTTGTTTAATCACAAAAACATAAAAAGGGTTTAAAGCACAATTTCCCAAAATTAAAGATCTAAAATAGCAAAATAAACAGCATTGGTTCCCTCTGACCCATCCGTGATTTGTCACGTCAGCGTACTACCGACGTGGCAAAGTCATAACGCTTAGCAGACTAAACCATTGAAAGAATGACACGTCATCTAGTTTGACTCATTGGGTTTAACGGTCGTAATGTTTCTTAGCTTAGCTTAGGAAGAGCCTAAAAAGAGTAAGAAACTGAAAACGCGTTATTTACGATATTACCCTTACCTTGACTGGAAACGTTCCCGGCGGGAACTTGGTGGTGAGGAGCTCACGCATTCTCGCGACGGCTTTGACTTTGTTCGCTAAAATGTCTAGCAATGGAAGCAGCTCTTCCGTCTTTAACGGAAATTGTTCCGTTAACCAAACAGACGGATGCAAGCTCTTGACGAATTCCTTCTCTTTGATCTGAGGAGACGGAGGAGGGTTCACCGGAGAAACCGTTGAAGGTACGGCCACTGATCTTCTCGGTGGCTGGAATTGAGATACTGATCGTCTAGGTTCTTGGAAGTGCGGTGGCGGTGCGGCGGAGGCCGTTGAAGGTACGGCCATTGACCTCCTCGCAGGCTGGAATTGAGTTACTGATCTTCTCGGTGGCTGAAATTGCGGTGGAGGCGCGGCGGAGGGATAGACGTCGACGCTTTTCCTCCCAACGGAAATCCAATCTCTGTCTTCGTTGACGAAGCTACTGTGCCGCCTCTGTGACCTTTGCGGAGCTAAGAAACTCGGATTCTCCGCTACTAGGAATCCGTCATCGTCTTCGTCTAGCTCTAGCGGTTGAACTTGTTCGCTTTCGCCGTCGTTAACGATCTTCCGGGACCTGAAACTGAAAGTAACTTTCTGAATTTCATAAACCCTAGCTTTCCAGTCTCCGACGCTCTCCATCTTCTCTTGCCGCCGCCAATTCATCCTCCCGACGAGCTCTGCTTTGGTAACATCCATCCCCGGACGGTACAAGCTAGACTGAGAACAGAATCCAGCGATATCCGAATCGCTAATCGGAGCTCCAGCGCTCTCAAACGCGTCTAGGATCTTACGGTCGTCTCGATTCAGCACAAGCAACGATCCGGGGGAGATGTCGAGAGATTCGTCACCGTCACCGAGGAAAAGAAAGCTCTGATCGGCACGCTGGATTTTCAATCCGTCGAATCCAGCCAAGGTAGTGTCAGCGCGGAGGTTTCCGTCGCGTTTCCAGATCCTGTAGGTGTCAGAGGGAGCGATTTTTCCGACGAAAGGAATCACAGAGCTCTCGAAGTGGAAAGAGATCTCCATGTAGAAATCTCTCATACGACGGAGAACACCGATCAATCGCGGTAACCGCCTCCGCCATTTGCACCACGCTAAACGGTGGTGATGTCTCAGAAGCACTTTCATAATCTCGGTGTTCCGGCGACAGAACGCCTCCTGTAACGGATTCCATCCCGCGGCGTTGTGGAGAGAAATGTCAGCGCCGGCGGATGAAATCGCCTTCGCCGCGAACAGATCGTTGAGTCTAACCGCAAGGTGGAGCGGCGTCTCGCGCGAGGGAACGTCGCGGCGGTCGAGGACGGCGGAGATCTGATCGGCGATTCGTTCTTGGCTCAGTGAGTCGGATTCGGTGCGGATCTGCTCTGGATCTCCGAGCTTTGGGACGGAAGAGAGAAGACGAGAGAGTGAAGCGTGATCTCCCAAAACGACGGCGTAGTGAACGGGGCTGTGAGCGTAATCCTCTGGTTTGATAGAAGGAAGCTTGGCCGTTGCAGACGCCGAAGAAGGACGAGCCATGGTCTCCGGCGGCGAGCGTTACTGTGAAAACCGCAAGGAATGAGAGAAAGAAGTAACTCCTCAGAAAGGGAGAGCTTCTACTTCGTCTTCTTCGATGGAAGCTGAAACGGATGTTGTTGGTGGAGAGTAATTTAATTAGTTTATGTTATTCATTTATTTTTGTTTTATTTTCAATTTTTTAAAAATAGGGTTTTTGGTTGCTTTCTCTTTATTTGGGGAGGCGTGAGGGGAGAGAGAGTCGTAATCAGGATATTTCTGGGCTTTTTGTCAGTACTCTTTTTCTTTTTTCTTTTTTCTTTGATTTCTTATTTGGGCTTTTTGTCTTTTGCACAATTTCTTTTTGAATTTTCAGATTTATTTGTTGCAGATTTTGTATACAAAAGTACATCTTATTATGACATGGTATAAAGCAAGGTACAATATAATAGAATTTCATGATATTTTTGGAATACATATGATTGATAATTAGTAAAAAGGTTCTTACTCGCTTAACAAAATTATATGAGAGCCCATACTTTGTTCGTAGATAATAATGACCTTGTGTATTACACAATAATTGATTTGTTTCGAGATAGTGATGTTAATTTAATTTTTATGTGTGTTTATATAATTTGTCTGAGTTGATAAAATGACTACAGCCTCTAGTCATATATTTTTGATATGACACAACAAGAAGAGCAACGTACGAGAGCAAAGATAAAGAATAGAAAAGTGAGAAAAGAATCACTTTGTCGTGACCAAATGCAAATTAGCAACAGAGAATTTACATATAAACGATAGAAAAGACTTTGTTCCCTCTAACCGACCAATCCGCTTATTTTTATACTGTTTTGGTGTTTAACGTTTAAAACTAACCGTGTTTCAAAAATCATCTAAAAATCTTGAAAACAAAGTCGTGATCTGATATTACAACTGTACCACAAAACGCCAGCGTTTATATGCAACTGATTCTGAGGTGATTAAAAGCCTACAAATCAAAATTACCATCACCATTGTACACACATTAAAACCTGGAATTCCATTTGCATTAGCAACAGATTAATACGGGCTACTTCGTTATCATTCAACTGAGTTTGGTTATTGAATCATAAACCAGTGTATGCATACTATATAGAGTAGATACATCTGTAATTTGTTTACTGTCAAAACGAAACGTGAAGCTACATTACTTTTATAGTACATATGCAAACAATGGTGATTGCTCTTGTATAATTAGCTCTCCCCACTGGTTTCTTGTATTCTTCACTCAAAACAAGAAATGGAATATCACAAGCTTCAGAAACTTTCTTAGGTACCAAGAGATCACCTTCAAACTTTTACGAGTAGTCCACACTTCTTCATGGTTTCAAATTGCTGGCTTATCTTCTTCTCATAATGTAAAGTTAATTTTTGAACGTTTCCCAAATTCCACACCCAAGCCTAACCTTTTAGGCTGGAAAACCGAAAAAGTAATATTCATTGGTGAGCCAAAGAGTTTCTTAGAACAATGGCCCGATATTAACACATCTACTATCCTGTCAAAGCAAGTTCTTCATATCCTAAGTATATACAAGAAACCAAACGCCAAAAAGTAGCAAGATATTATATTATCAAACCCTAAAGAAATAGGCTTCAGTATGTATACTTAGTGAAAAATCATGTTAATAATTTCTCAGAATCTCAAAACTGCAATTGATGTTCAACAATCATGTTAATCTCCCTTGAATGATGTTCAAGACAATGTATTTCAAATGCATCCGGGATTATTCAAGATCAAAACAATGTTCCATAAACTCACAAGAATGTGTATGAAACGCCACACCAAGTAGACACCCATATTCTCAATTTGAGAAGAGCCTCTCAAGGAATCAAAGATCATTTACTAATTAATGATCAATCCAGAAGCTCCAAAAACCAAAATCCCCACAAAACACTCTCTGTCCATTTCACTGCATTGGAAATGATATTGAAAATTACAATTTAATTGTTAATTTCCAAGAAATGTAGAGAAAAATCAGGATCAAACTGAGATTATAAAGGTAACCAATTACCAGTTTTTTTCTTTTTCCGGAGATACCCGAATAAAAACAAAGTATCTGACAAGCCTTAAGAAGATCTGTGAGGCACAAAGATAGACATCAACTCAGCCACAAGCTCCTTGTCATCATGCTTCGTCACGTACTTGTTTAAGAAAGCTTCATCGGTAACTGCTAACACAGGCGACAACGGAGGTAGTTCACTTCCAAGCAGTCCTTTAGACATGAGAGCTTTGATCACATTACACCTTGGGACAGTCCTCTTCTCCAGGTTGTATCCAAACACTGAAGGGTTTGAAACCACAGCCTTTAGTGACCAGTTCATCTCCTTCACCAGAAACTCAGTCTTCTTCTTCACCGACTCTGCAGATAACCCAATGCACTGAGGACAGTGCTTGACCATTGTCACAAACTCATCTCTGCTGAATCCCAGGCCTATAAATGTGTCAAAGGAGTTTAGTATATTCTTCTCCGAAAGCGCAAGAAACAATGGATTCTTCTTGAAAATTTCCCACACATCTCCCGTACTAAAGCCTAACTTTCTATAGAGACTAACTTTCTCTTCAGTTGTTTTGTCACTCATTTGGTAAATAACGCACAAAGCTTTGACAAACTTCGAGGTGGCCGGATCGAAACCCATCCCAACAACTTTCTTGAGGGATTCTTCAAATCTTTCTTTTCCGGAGACAACATGGAAGTTGGAGGTGAGCAAGGAGAACAACAACCTCTGAGGCACTCCCAATCGTCTCAGAGCCAATACATTTCTGATGATATTCTCCTGGCTGGTACCCTCCGGCAAAGAAAGACATGACATTTCGTAGTTGGAACACTTGTCTGCTTCGATGATGTCTTTGACGAAATCATAGTATCTGCCTACTGCTTTGTGCCATCTCATTCCCAAGATTCTCGGAACATTCGAAACTATCTCACTGAGCTCAGAGGTTGAAGCTCCTCTGGACTGCAGAAACTTGAGATTAGGAGCAAGTGATTTATCAGCATCTGCTATGAGCAGTCTTGGATAGTTCGTAATGATGGTGGAGATTTGAGAATCCGTGAAGCCATTACTCCTAAGAAGATTCAGAACAGAATCTGGATTGGCCTTGCCCTCAGAGCTGACTTTCCTCCAGATTGACTCGGCGAGTTTGGTAGTGAAACCCAATGAATGAACGAGGTAAGAGACAGTAAAGTTGTTACCTTTTCGACCATCTTGAAGAGAGCTCAAATCAGAAGAAGCAGCACTAGGAGAAGAGAACGAGCTGGAAAGAGAAGACAATGCATTTGGGGAAGGATTCGGTGAAAAAGCAGATTCGTATTGAAGAAGGTTCACTGCAAATCTCAAGTGAAGCCATTTATGCAACTCAAGAGACTTTCTACCATGGCGTATCAGAGAATACATGACAAAGGCGATAGAGAAACCGAGTTAAACGGGTTTACCGAACTCGCATAACCCTAGATAGCAAAGGAAGGGCAAAAGAACTAATATGTTTACATATGTTGCTGCTGCGCATCGAACCCAGGTCTTATCGCTTAGCTACAGTCGACAGTTTTTTTTAACAGTTGACAGTTACTTTTGTAAAGGTAAGACTTTTACGAATCGCTCAGCAGTAACATTTTCAACCGAAATTTTCAGCGTTTTACAACCTGCAGGAGTCCAGAGACTCAAACTTTTATTATGTTTTTTTTTTTTTTTGGCTGGAGGGTGATCTAATCTCTCTTTCGCTAGATACATGAAGAATGTGCATGTGTTAAAATATAAAATAACTTGTTCAGAAAAAAAAGCTTGATTACACAGTGATAAGAAACTCAATTTATTAATACTATAAATCAATACACATTTTAAATTAATTATTTTCTGCAGTTTCGATTCAGGCCAATATAAATTATGACACAGTTCAATAAACTAAAAAGTGATAGTTGTCTGTAAATATATGGTCCCAATATAAATGTAAATTAATAATTAATATATATAAACTGTACATATATATAAACAATATATTGTATAACTTTTTTATTCACAATAAAGTTTATTTTTATTTTTTCTTAATGTTTATAAATATATTGATGTTTTATTTTTATTTTGCACTTAATATAAATTTAAATATATGATACATATTTTTTTATACATCGAATAATCGAATAAGAACAATATATATTTGTATCTATAAAATTTAATCAGTATATATATTGTAAAATCAAGTATTCTTCATATTTTTTACATATAAACATACTTTAGGTATATAAATCTAAAAATGAAAATTTCTGTAAATTAATAACTTTATAAATTAATAAAATATCAAAGTTCCAACATTATTAACTTATAAAGTTTTTAATGTATAAAGCAAAGTAAAACATAATAGTATTTGATGATCTATCTGGAGGGTGTTTGGTTGTAGCTGTATGTATAGATATTCTAAACAACCAAAATTTAATCTAAAGTCATATATAAAGCAAAGTAAAACATAATAGTATTTGATGATCTATCAAAGTCCCAACATTATTAACTTATAAAGTTTTTAATGTATAAAGCAAAGTAAAACATAATAGTATTTGATGATCTATCTGGAGGGTGTTTGGTTGTAGCTGTATGTATAGATATTCTAAACAACCAAAATTTAATCTAAAGTCATATATATTGATCTATCAATTTTCCATTTAAAAAATAATAATAAACAAAAAGCCTTCATAAAAATAAAAATTAGTTGTAAAGAGTTTTATTTCTAAAAAAAAAAATTAAAATACAAAGCTATGACAAAAAGAAATTAACCGCAACTAAATCTACAGTTTATACTCTACTGTTAAAAACATAAAGATACAACTTATTCCAATCACCCTCTTGATTGATAATTAGTATCTTGCTATGCTAACAAAATTATACGAGAGGCCACACTTTGTTTATGAGGTAATGATATTTGTAGTTTACACCGGTATGTTTTACTCTTATTTTTAGTCAAAATCTGTCTAAATTGTAATTAACCATTATCTATATTGAGACACGAATTAATATTTAATAAACATATGAATGAAAAGTATGTTCAACATTTGGTATACTTGGATCTCACGTTTGCATCACAACACGTGATCATCAACTCAGTGACTTGGTATTAACCAAATAAACTCAAGAAGAAATGAAATCACAAGCTTCTGAAACTTTCTTCGGCACCAAGAGATTCACCCTCAAGAGATGCTAACTTCTATGAGAATGGATTCTGAATTCTTCAAGGATGCAAGGAACTTATCAATAGCCCTTGTCCATGCTTTTACAAAGGGAATCAGCATGTCTAAAACACACAATTAGTAACAAAAAGAAAGGGAGTTGCGTTAGACTAACAAGTAGGTTTAGAATCTCAGTTGCTCTTAGGGATAATCATTAATCTAATTCTAAACTCATGTTTGAATAATAATTCCATTTTAGAACTGATTTCAAATACTTGAGGGTCAGCCCTTATGTAAAAGCTAAAAGAAGACATTTTTTCTTGAGTGTAAAGGCAAAATCCTACTGAACTCTGAAACTGTTACTAGGATCATATCCTTGAATTTCTTCAAGAAACCGAGAGAAGTCTAACAGAATAACACACTTCTCCAGTCATCTGTTTCAATTGTTTTAGCTTCATTTCAGGGTTTTACCAACATGGATCGGATGATAATGTACCTTAAGCTCATAAGAAGGTGTATAAGACGTCACAACAAATAAAGAACAAACATCTTCACTCCCCAATACGAGAATATAAGCCTGACCAATCCCAGAAACGAAAAAGGCTTTACATGACCAATCCAAGAACTCAGATGCTTCAAAAAAAAAAAAAAAAGAACTCAGGTGCTTCGTTCTATATTTACATTTTTTTCTAAGTCAGAATACAAATTGAGATCACAAAATCAAGGTGAAGCACGATCTCCGGTGAACATAGCCATTAACTTAGCCACAAGCTTCTTATCATCATCATGCTTCATCACATACCTTTCTAAAAACACCTCAGTGGTGCATATCAGAACAGACCCAACTGAAGGGAGTTCACTTCCTAGCAATCCTCTGGACATGAGAGCTTTGATTACTTTACACCTTGGCACAGTCCTCTTTTCCAAACTGTATCCAAGTATTGAAGGGTTTGAGACTACAGCCTTTACTGTCCAGTTCATCTCCTTCACCAGAAACTCAATCTTCTTCTTCACCATCTCTGCAGAGTAATTAAGACACTGAGGATGGCACTTGGCCAACATGGCAAACTCATCTCTACTGAATCCTAGGCCTAGAAACGATTCAATGGAGTTTAATATATTCTTCTCCGAGAGTGTTAGAAGGCTAGGATTCTTCTTGAACATTTCCCATACATCACCCGCAGCAAAGCCTAATCTTGTACAGAAGACATTGACTTTCTCTTCGGTTGTTTTCTCGCTCAGTTGGTAAACAGTGTTGAGAGCTTGGACAAACTTGAAGGTGGTGGGATCAAAGCCCATCTCAAGGACCTTCTTGAGGGTTTCTTCAAATCTTTCTTTGCCAGATACGGTCTGGAAGTTGGAGAAGAGCAGAGAGAATAAAAGCTTCTGAGGAACACCCAAATCTCTCAAAACCGATATGTTTCTCAGTTTGTTCTCTTGCCTACTACTCTCAGATTGAGGTAACTTCTTGTACCCTATGGAACTCTTATCTGCTTCTATAACCACTTTGATGAAATCATAGTACAAGCTGAAAGCTTTAACCTTTTTCAATCCCAAGATTTTGGGAACTTTTGAAAGAATCTCAGTGAGCTCTGAGGTTGAAGCTCCTCTTGAGTTTAAAAACTGAAACTTGGGAGCAAGTGATTTCTCAGCATCTGCTATAAGCAACCGTGGGTAGTTAGTAACGATGCTGGAGATCTGAGAATCAGTGAACCCATAACGTTTAAGAAGACCCAGAACAGAATCTGGATCACTTTTGGCCTCGGAGCTGATTTTTCTGGAGATGGATTCAACGAGCTTCGAAGTGAAACCAAGTGAATCAACGAGGTAAGAGACAGTAAAGTTCTGACCTTTTCGACCATTTTGAGCAGAAGTAGCGGAGGAGAAGGGATTGGAGAAAGCAGAGAACACGATTTGCTTCACTGCAACTCTCAAATGAGGCATACATGTCTGCAACTCGAGAGTCCTTCTTCCATGGAGAATCAGAGAATACATTACAAGACAAATCGAAACGATTCCGGGAGAAAAGAAACTAGGGTTTATGAGTAAAAGTGTACAACCATAAGCCCTTCATAGTTACCTCGTCAAAAACAATATCTACTGTGGTGAAAAATCAAACCCCAGTTCTCTCCTAAATTGCTAACTAATTCAGCACACTATTTTTTACTTTTAACTTTTCAATTCATTTTTACTTTGTTCCACATAATCATTCAACACTCTTATAATTATTTTTATTTAATAAAATTTAACATCCTATCATATTTTTTATTGTAAATTTTTAACTTTATAATAATAAATTTATTTAGCTAATTAAAACTTTAAAGATAAAAACATGAGCTATTAAAAACTAAATAGATAGAAGAAATTTTTTAATAAATTTTAATAAAAATGATTTTTATATTTTATCAAATCAAAAGAAAGAAGTTTTATTTGTAAGATATAAAAATGATAAATTTAATACATAAAATATTAAATAAATGATTTTATCATAAAATTTTTGATTTTTTAAAAAATAAGATGAACAAATACAACATGTTATTAACAAATGAATCTCAGTACCATGCCACCAACCTATATTTTCACCAAGAGAAACAAACAAAACAAGAATGCAGCCTATTTGCATCTAAAAGATTAGACCAGTATAGGACATGTTTGCAATAAATTATTAAACTGGAACGAAACATGTTGTATATGTATGTCCATGGATACAACATGGAAAAACAAAGTTAAGCACTCATCTTGACACGACCCTATCCCTAATTTGAACCTGAAGATACCACCTTTTGTATCGATTACACTACTTGTTCTTAGTTGCAATTATCTATGAACCATATGCTTATAAATGAGTTGTTTTCCAAGACAGATATATAGACGAGTTGGATCCGGATCAAATTGAGATTACAAAAACTTAACAAGCATAATAAAAAATCTCTTATATCTTTCCTGCTACTGTCAGAGTCAAAAGAACCATCAGCGAACATATACCTTTTCTAATCTGCTAGATACTATCTTTCGTGAAGATGGCCAACAACTCAGTCACAAGCTGCTTATCATCGTGCTTCATCACATACCTTTTTAAGAAGGCTTCATTGGTATATGCCAAGACACATGCAATCGAAAGGGGTTCACTTCCAAGCAAACCTTTGGATATGAGAGCTTTGATTACGTTACACCTAGGCACAATCCTATCCAAGTAGCTGAGGAAACAAAGCCACAGCCTTTAGTGTCCAATTCATCTGATTCACAGCAAACTCAATCTTCGTCTTCACCAACCCTGTAGAATTTAAAAGGCACTGAGGAAAGCACTTGACCATCATACTGATTTCATCTCTACTGAATCCTAGGCCTAGAAATAATTCAATGGAGTTCAATATTTTCTTCTCAGAGGCCATCAGAAGGGTTGGATTCTTCTTGAAAATTTCCCACACAGCTTCCACAGCAAAGCCTAAACTTGTACAGAACACTGACTTTTTCTTCAATTGTTTTGTCGCTCAATTGGTAAACAGTGTTGAGAGCTTGAACGAAATTTAAGGTGGTGGGATCAAAGCCCATCTCAAGGACCTTCTTAAGAGATGCTTCAAATCTTTCTTTGCCAGATACAGTCTGGAAGTTAGAGATGAGCGTAGAGAATAAGAGCTTCTGAGGCACACCCAAGTCTCTCAAAACCAATATGTTTCTCAGTTTGTTCTCTTGCCTACAACCCTCAGATTGAGGTAACTTCTTGTACACTCTTATCTGCTTCTGTAACCTCTTTGATGAAATCATAGTATCTGCAAATAGCTTTCTCCCACTTCAATCCCAAGATTCGTGGAGCTTTTGTAAGAATCTCAGTGAGCTCATCAGAGGGTTGAAGCTCCTCTTGACTTCAAAAACTGAAGCTTGGGAGCAAGAGATTTTCTCAGCATCTTGTTTTTGGGAGCAAGAGATTTTGACTGCCTGAATTTTTTTTTTTCAAAAATATAATTTATACATATGATTATTTCATCAAATGCTACTAGTTACAAACTCTAATTATCAGTTTTGAAGACTTTCAAATTTTTAATTATCTTGCTCTAGGAACAATGTTGCTAGACAACAACATACATATATAACACACAGAAACGCAGCGTTTTCACTAAATAGGCAGAAACAGATTTTGTAGATTCTTATGGTTTGGGCGGTGTGGTCCAAAAAAAAGCCCAAGATTCAGGATTGAAGCTCTTCTTGACTTCAAAAACTGAAGCTTGGGAGCAAGAGATTTTCTCAGCATCTGTTATAAGCAGTCGTTGGTAGCTCCTAATGATGCAGTCGTTGGTAGCAAGAGATTTTCTTTATGACGCTGATTAAACTGGTGGAGATGAAGATCGGCTGGAAAACTATCAGTTTATATTTAATCATCTTGTTCATGGTATTGAAGATTTAAAGATGAAAAATCAAATGTGATATTGAAGAAGAAGATGAACAGTGAATATATATTGTATATTCTATATTTATCGCATATAATAAATAGAATGGAAATTAGACTTTATGGTAATACAAACATTTAAAGGTTATTGATTTGAATTTTTAGTATAGATTTCATTAATGAAAACTAGGATCTTTATATTTGCGTCAATGTATTGTGTACATAAGTTTTATTAGTGGAATTTTAGCATTTGCATGGTTGGTGAATGCAACAGTTGCAGTACAGCGGAGCAATCAATTTTATACAACATCTATAGTATAGTCAACTTGTGGCAGTTTATGTGTTCACATCCTTCTATCGTGAATTTTCTATATTTTAGTTTTACAGTTATATATGATTGAGTCACGTTGATATGCAGCCCTCCCAAAGATTTAGCGATCAAGGTAACCTTAGACGATATAGACCCCGATAAGCATGTTGGGCTCGGGATCGGCTTACAGATACTATCCGAAGTGAACTAATTTATTTTCTTAAAGAAAATATTAGCTCCTTCGCGTGGTTCACAAAAGACATATGCCCATAATCGACCCAATTATAATTATCCAAGGTTAAATGTCGATCCCATGTCCAAACCTATAAAGCAAAAACACCGTAATATAGACCTTGAGCGCACCAAAGCCGTAAACGACGAAGTAGATAGACTACTGAAGGTTGGAACCATTCGCGAGGTAAAACACCCCGACTGGCTTGCCAACCTCGTAGTCCTCAAAAAGAAAAATAGAAAGTGGAAAGTCTCTATTGATCTTAAAGATATCAACAAAGCCTGCCCAAAAGACAGATTTCCACTCCCACACATTGATCGGCTCGTTGAAGTAACTGCCGGCCACCAACTCTTATCCTTCATGGACGCATTCTCGGAATACAATAAAGTCAAGATAAACTTTGAAGACTTAGAGAAAACATCGCTCATCACCGACCATAGTACTTACTGCAGAGAATTAAGCTTGAGGGCAAGAGATTTCTCAGCATCTAGTAGAAGCAATCTTAGAAAGTTTTGGTAATAAAAGAAAAGAAGGTGAAACAGAGTCACATGAGGATAAAAATTCCCATACACAAAACTTCTCCCTCTGTCCATTTCACTGCATCGGAAAAAGATTCAAAATTACATTTTAATTGTCATTTTTTCTCCAATCAACGTATAGAAAGATATGGACCAAACATGTGCTTCGCTACTTTGGTAGATGTTAATGAAACAACAACCAAAAGCATTATATCATTCAGTTAAATAATATTTGATAGCTTAAACTGTTTTTAGAATAATATCCTCGAATTTATAAAGCGAAAATCCAGTTCACAGAAACACGCTTCAATCCTTAACACAAGCCTTAAATATCTAAGAAGCAGAATCTCTGGTGAAGATAACCATTAACTCAGCCACAAGCTCCTTGTCATCATGATTCCTCACAAACCTGTTTAAAAATTCATCATCAGTACATACCAAGACAGATTCCTTATCAGGTAGTATGCTTTCTCTGTCTCCGAGCAACCCTTTCAACATGAGTGCTTTCAAAACGTTACACCTTGGTACAATCCTCTTCTCCATGCTAACTCCAAGTACCTGAGGAAACAAAGCCACACCCTTCAGTGACCATTTCATCTTCCTCAGCATAAGCTTATTCTTCTTCTTCACCAGAAACCTGGTCCTTTTCTTCACCCTCTCTGGAGATATGTTAAGACATTGAGGGAAGCGCTGGACCATATTCGAAAACTGATTAAGGCTAAATCCAAGGCCAAAACAGGTTTTAAGGGAGTTGCATATCTTCTGCCTTGAATAACCAATGCATTGCGGAAACTTCTTGAACACTGAGAGGATCTCTTCTTCTCTTAGTCCACATTTCTTCAGGACTTCAAACGTCTGTTTTATATTGTCCTCTGAGAATCTAAGAGAGATAGGATACTTCAGGAACATTTCCCATACATCTCTTACAGAAAAGCCTAACTTCCTGTAGACATGGGCTTTCTCTTCTATCTCTCTGTCGCTCAACCATTGAACAGCTCCTAGAGCTTCAACAAACTGTGAGCTTGTCGGATCAAAACCCATGTCGATAACCTTCTTGAGGGTTTCTTTAAATTTTCCATCTCCGCAGACAAGCTTATGGTCCGAGACGAGCAAAGGGTTTAACAACCTCTGAGGAACTCCAAGTTCTCTCAAAACAGATGCATTCCTGATTTTGTTCTGCTGCAAACCATGAGGCAGTGAATGACATAACTTTTCGAACTTGGAACTCTTACCAGATTTGATGGTCTCTTTGACAACATCATAGTATCTGCTTATAGTTTTGTCCCCTTTCATTCCCAAGAGTTTAGGAACTTTTGAGATAGTCTCGATGAGCTGATCAGAGCTTGAACCTCCTTCCATTGACTTGAGCACCTGAAGCTTGGGACCAAGACATTTCTCAGCATCTAGCAGAAGCAACCGTGGATAGTTCGTAACCATGCTGGAGATCTGAGAGTCTGTGAACCCGTAACTTCTAAAGAGACTCAGGACTGAATCAGGATTACCCTTGTCCCTGAAGCTGGCTTTCTCTGAGATTGATTCTGCGAGTGTTGCAGTCAAACCCAACGAATCAACGAGGTAACAGAAAGTGA
The DNA here is from genome assembly GCA_018703725.1 of Brassica juncea. NCBI lineage: Eukaryota > Viridiplantae > Streptophyta > Magnoliopsida > Brassicales > Brassicaceae > Brassica > Brassica juncea. The sequence continues at coordinate 60,464,379 of CM031936.1, read as the reverse complement.
AAACCTGCCCTTTTGGACCATCTCTAGCACTAGCAGCATATGAAGAGAAGGAATTGGAAAAAGTAAATGCATTTTGCACAGAAACTCTCAAGTTATGCCACTTGTGTAGCTCTAGGGACCTTCTTCCATGGAGTATCAGGGAATACATTTCAAAATCTTTTGTGACTTTAATCAAGAAAATGGAAGGGTTAAGTCTCGAACTTACTAGCGCAAGCAAAAAGATTGAAGCGTCGTCGACTTTTCAAGGTTTAGGGTTTAGGCGCAAAAGCAAAACCCTTTTTTTCTTCTGCTTTCGATTCTCCATTTCTTCGGTTAACTACTTATTTTGAACATTTCCGGTTTACTACTTGGTTCTCATCAATTTGATTCCAAATATGTAAATTGTTTGAACATTGATCTCGATCGAGAAAGGGAATATATTCTTTTTTAACTGCCGCATCATAATATTTATTTTATATATTTTAAATAAGGAAATTCCAAAACATTTTTTCTCTAAAAAAATCTTTTTTTTTTGATCAAATCTCTAAAAAAATCTTTTATTTATTGAAATCTTTTAGAAGCTGACCGAAGTACACCACATGCTATTTATTGAAATCTTTTACAAAGCAGTAATGACCGAAGTAAAGGGGTGGATCTACGTTTAAGCAGTAGCTCTGTAGTGTTATTGTACTCATTAGATCAAGATTCAAACATGAAAGGTTAGAACATAGTGTTATCATTTAATCTCTTAAGTTACAAATTTGTGAAAGAGCTCGCACAACTTGACTGCAGTTCCCTACAAGCATTGTCTTCAACCGAAGCATGACATATCTCCACGTTTCGAGGCTACAAAACGCTACAGAGCTAGTGAAATAAACAAAATTAAGAAACTTAAAAAAAGAAAAAAGAAAAAAAAAAGAAACTTGACATGCCTTATGAGCTAATGAGACTCTCGACCTCTAGTTAGGATAGCCATCAAACTCCGTCACAAGCTCCTTGTCATTTTGCTTCCTCACAAACCTGTTTTAAAAAAGCTTAACCTGTATTCGCCAACACAAGTGACATTACAGGGAGTTCACATTCGATTAATCCTTTGGACATGAGAGTTTTGATTACATGACACCTTGGTACAATCTTGTTCTCCATGCTGTATCCAAATACTGCAGCGTTTAAAGCTACAGCCTGCAGATATGTTTTAGTGGAGTTCACTATAAGCTGTCATATAAATTGAAGATGTTTGTAAAGTGCAAGTGCACGCATCAAAAAAAAAAAACTGTAGAAAATTCACATATCTAGAAAAACATAATAATCAAGAAAATCCCATTACATGAATCCTTTTCCTTCTCAAGTAAAACTCAAAAAAAAAAAGAACAAAAACACATTTAAACGACAAGAAGACAGAAAAAGAGTCTATAAACCCTACAATACCATATACAAAGTCATATAGAACATATAGCTTTTGCTTTATTCTTTTAGATCCACAATCTCAAGATGAAATCATTCCTTCATCTCAGTTCTCTTCATTCTTCATCCCACTGTTTTAACTTTCCAATCTCATAGCTCACCGGAGAAGATTCACAAACGACATAAGCGAATCGACATCTCTATGCTCTGACGGGTACTTAATTGCCCGTGGAGCGCTTTTCGGGAAGAGAAGTATCGTCGGGAAGCTTCCTAATTGAAGCTCTTGCTTAGCAAACTCTTTCTGGTCCCCATCAGCACGGAACTTCGCCACCTTAACCCCTTTCACCGCCAGTTTCTCAGCCAATTCAACATAAGATGCCTCCATAGCCTGGCAAAACGGACACCAAGGAGCGTAAAGCACAACCAACCACGGCTCTTTTCGGTTACCAAGCTTCAACAGATTCTCAATCCCTCCTCTGGTCAATGAAACCACATCGTTGCTTTCAAATATATCATGCACAATAGCAGGTGCTAAATCCGCCGTGGTGTCATCTTCCTTCTTGATGTTCCCTTTGTGCAGCCCACACTCTTTAGCTTTAGCGTCTTCCCACCACCACCTTCCTTCTCTCTCGTGCTGACCCGGAAGCACCGGCCTAGTGCACGGCTCACACCCGATAGAGACATACCCTTGCGCGTGCAATGCATTGACAGGAACATCCATCGTCCTCAAGAAGTTCCACACATCAACACCTTCAACATTCGCCAAAGGGTTCCACTTCACAAGACTTCCAACACCACCATCTAACCCTTCAAACACCGGATCGACCTGAACGATCGGGATCTCTGATCTCGTCCCCGGAGACTGATCTTTCCTCTGTCCAGTGATCCATGCTTTGAGACCCTTAAGAGCACGGCGCAGAGGTCTTACTTTCCTGACACGGCAACACTCCTGGTGACCATCCTCGTAGAAAGAGAACAAACCCTTGTTCCTCACCAAAGCTTGAACCTCGACCGCATCAGGGAACGTGTATTCGATTCGAATCCCGTACTGCTTCTCCACGGTATCAAAGAGTCTGTAGGTCTCAGGGTTTAACCTCCCTGTGTCTAAGCTGAAAACCCTGAAGGGTCTTCCGGTTAAACGAGCGTATTCGATCAGTGCAACATCTTCAGCACCACTGAAGAAGAGAAAATCAAAAAACAAGATTCATATGTCAAATTCAAGTTCTTTTCTCTTTTTTTTTTTTTTTTTGGGTTTTTAATTGAATCGATTGTTTACCTAAAAGCAATTGCGATGTTGCTTCCGAATTTCTGGAGAGCTTTGTCCATGATTTCCAGTGGTGAAGCCTCTTCGAGCTTCTTCGCGAGTTGCTCGAAATCCTCAACGCCTTCTTCTTTCTCTTCTACTTCTGTGATCATCCAATCAAAATCCAAAAATAAGCTAATCTGTTATTCTGGTTAACTAATTCGGTTACAGTTGACACATGGTTAACATTTATTTAACCAAGTCTAATTACATGGTTAAGTGTAAACCGGTTCGTTCATACTCTTAACAGGGAATAAATCGAATCGTGTTTCAGTAACGAACCAGGAGTGACTAGGGTCGAAGCTCGAGGAACCAAAGAGGCGTTGCGTGTATGTGACTCAGTCTTTAGTGATTTGATAGAGTAACGTCTTTGAGAGACATGGGATAGATCAGATAACCTAAACGAACAGATTTGAAGAGCTGCGAAACAGAACGGAACATCAGGTTACAGTGAACACAATCTGAGAATCGATTTTGAAGTAACGAAAGAGAATGAGGAGTGTACCTTTAGGATCCGAAGAAGGCCCAGAGCGTGAGAAACTGGATCCAGAGATGGCAGTTGAAGAAGAAGTGACAGCTAAAGCCATAATCTCTCGGATTCGAAAATGCTCAAAGACAATGAAGGGAGATAATCAAATCTCTTTGGTTGTTGTTCGTCTTGTTCGGGGGAGATGAGTAGATTGGGTAGAAGCGTTAAATAATGGCCGACCGAATATGCCTACATTTAGGCTCCAAGAACCTGGATGTTTTCACGGACTGATTCGTTTTAGTGACGTGTTCTGTTTTGATTGGTGGAAGCTAAATCTTGAAAATTATAACTCAGCGCTTGTGGTTACATCGCGTGGTGAGCACTGGTGTGTGATATGTGGCGGCCTTGAATTTGGAAGTGACACGGCTGGAAAAAAATCTTATTGCAAATTTTTCAAATTTTTAAATTTTTTTTTGGTAAGAACAATTTTGAATTTTCTACTTCAGTTTGAATATTTTAATTATAGTTTATATTTACTTTGATCTTGTGAGCATATATATATATATATATATATATTTCTTTTCGTTTCTTCCTAGCAGCTGATTTACACCTTAGTTTTTTTTTTTTTGAGAAATACTATGACATTAGTTAGGATTTTGTCATTTCTTATTCTCAAATATTTTTTTAAAAAATTAGACTGGTCGTGAAATATATGCAGTTATTGTTAATTATTGAAAATTAAGTGAATTTATACATATTATTTGTTTCAAACTTTTTTAATATACATATTATGCTTTCATTCGAATTTTGAAAGTGGAGTATCTTTTTTTTTTTGAACACCAAGTGGAGTACTTTTATTAGGGCTTTTAATGTTGCTATAAATTATTTCCAATTGGAGTAAGTGTGTAATCGTTAACAATTTGCAGCAAAAGGTCCGACATGCATATAAATTCGAGTCACCTGTGTGGACACCAAATAATTGCTGATTTGGTGTTGATTTATTGCGAGTAATTACATTAAACTTTTTATTCTCAATACGTTAGGATTTTCATTTCTGTCATACTACATAGTCACTCTGTTTCAGTTTATTTGATGTTTAAAAAAAAAATTAATGAGTAATTTTTAATTATTCTAAATAAAATGTTGATGTTTTGTTTTAAAGATTAGTTATCAGTTACATAATACTTCATTTTTTCTTATCTGTTAAATTAGTTTTGTTTGATGATATTTTTACATGAACAACATAAACTGTAAAAAATTCACATTTTAATCTGTGTACATTAATCTGTGTACATAAACAAATAGATAATATAAATAATATCTCCATAAGTAAAGAATGGCCTTAGATTAAGTTTTCATTCTAATTAACCTTTTAATAAAATTAATACCAAATTAAACTAATTAAAATATATTTTTATTTTATTAATTTATAAAAGTGTTAATATATATAGAAAAATATATATCCATTTGTAATCGTTAGCACCTAACATTTTATGTGATATTACAACACCGAAATGTTAAAACAATGTTGCCAAAATATAATTACATTTGTAATTTCGTCCTTTAAACATTTTACATGATAATACAACACCAAATTTTAATTTAAAAGAAAACATAATACTTTACCAGTATTAATACATTTTCGCTGTTATATCAGTATATTATTCAATTTAAATCTGCAAAATATTTGGTATTAACAACAAAAAAGAGTAATTTTCAAGAAAAAAATAGCCTTTTCAAAAAATAACAGAAAAAATAGATACTATTTATATGGGCAGTAATTTATGGGGTTTGAGGTATACTTGCAAGTTGCAAAATTAAAAACGTAACTGGTTTTGAATTTGGATTGCAACACTTAATGTGAAACTACTTCAACCCTTCGAACATGCGAAACTAATGGTGGAACTGCTTTTCAATTTAAAATGTGGTCCATATAAGCATGATCTAAGTTAATTTCATGACATAATTATGCATATTAAAATATACAGTGGCTACTTTTTCACAAAATAAATTAAGATCGGGTTGGGAAATGCTTTTCTCTCGAATATAATAATTGTGGTGACGCACATAGTATTTTGTTGACCTTTGGGCTTGAGCAAAGGATACAAAGCATCAACAGCAAAAAAGCAGATCGTGTCATTCTATCAGTGTATTTAATTATCTTCTTTGTAAAAAGACTTTTCTTCTAACTCTTTTTGTTATATGTGCACTTTGATTATACTATCTGATGACTTGAAGAGTGGTTTAATCATCGTGAATGTTAGAAAACATTGTGATAGAGTGCAGAAGCTTTAAGCAACAAGAAACTTCACAAGAAATTGTAAAAGTCGATAAATCCTTGTTGTAGTCGATACCCTCGACTTAAACAATAAGATTTTTGACGTGATAATGTTCTCAACAAATTGAATAGGATTTAGAATACTCTTCTAAGTGCTATAAAATCCTGGTTGCAATTCCAATTATAACCCAATAAGAAAGTGACTATTTCTTTTGTCATCATAAGAAAGTGACTCTTACAAATTCAAGAACCCATTATATATAATAAGAAGAAAAGGCCTAAATCCTAGAAAATTTGAATCTAACTTTTTATTCTATAAAGAGATTTAATTCCAAACTTTTTCTCTCTCTCTCGCGTCCAAAGGCAGATTAAAGAAAGTCTCCGGCGTCCGGCGGCGCGTGAGCGCGCGTCCGGCGCCGGAGGACCCCCTCCTCCCTAATTCCTCGTTTTCTCTTTGCTGCTCGTCGGTTCCCAGCCTCCTTTTCCGATATGCTCGTGGATCTGCAGTACAGTATCTCTCTGGTTGTGAAGCCGCGCGCGAGGTTTCCGATTCCGGCGACGTCTCTGCTACGGGTGGTTCCAGGGCGAGGTTCAGAAGCGGGTTTTGCGTCGGGTGGTCGGATTTTAGGGCTTTGTGGTAGATCAATTTTCCTTTTCGATCTTTCCGGATCTCTTCGTGGTTGTTGAAGGCTAAGGTTGGTCTTGCTTCTAGAGGCTCCATATGGGGTTTCGATGGGTGATTCCTTCGGCTTTGGGGTTGGTGACTTGGGTCTCTCCGGCGTCGGTGCGGTCCGACTCCTTTTTCCTGTAGTCAAGTGAGCTCCGGTGCTTCGTCAGATTGGAGGCGAGTCTTGGGTAGTTGTACGCAGTTGGAGATGGTGCACTGCTCAGTTCCGGCTCGCGTGAAAGAGCTTGTTGTCTGTAGCAAGCTGTCGTCTATGGCTGCTTGTTGGTAGCTTGTTCGGACACTTCATTTCGGATTCCTTCCTCACGGCTCTGTTCTAGCTGTTTGTTGGTTTGGCGTTAGCTTATCAGCAGCTTTGTCTCGTGTTAGATTGCTCGGCCTTGCTCCATTGACACCGGAAAAGGGTCTCAACAGTTTGGAAATGATCTTTGGTTCTCAAAGGTTACAAATGGCGAGGCGGTGCTCGGGTTGTCATTCCCGCCTCGGTGTCTCCATTTGGTTTTAATCACTTCCCAGGACCGCTTAGCTCCTCGTGCTTAGTGGTGGTGAGATAGGCTTTCCTTATAGGTGCTGAGACAAGCTAGGATGTGAGTGGCGTTGGTTCCAGTCCGCTTTTGTGCAGGTTTCGTAGGCGACGGTAGCGGGCGCTTGCTCGATTTGGGATGGGTTTCAAGCGTCGGTGGCGTTAATACAAGCCAGCTTTGGTGTCGCAAGGCTGTGGTAAGTATCTGAAAACATCTCCTATGGTCGTCTTGAGCTTCATAGACAGTAAAGGTATAAGCTTCGTGGAGTTCATCGGGAACTAGCTACTCCGGAGACGTCAAAGGAATTCCCGGCATCTGAGGCAACTCGGAGAACCTCACTTTCCCGAGAATCAGGTCAATGGTTGAGAACGGCTACTGATATCAAGGAAATTCGAAAAATAAACTAGCGGATTGTGCCGGGTTTAGTGGGTGGGCGAAGCTAGGCTTATAATAGTTAGACCTTGATGTTTGTTCAAAACGAGCTTGTAACCGGATCTGAATCCCGATTTCTCGGTTGAATTTTAATATATAATTTATTTAAAAAAAAAAAAACTTTTTATTCTATAGTTTTAATCCTAATCTTTATAGTAGAAAACTATAGTTTATCTAAAAGAAAAAATAACCTAAAAAGAAGGAAAGACGACCTATTTTCACGCCATAACTATCATATATTAATAAATGTACATAATTTTCCAACTTCGTCCTAATTGCACACCATTTAAGTTTAAGAACATATTTCCACACATGATAAAAGTTCGAAGTCCATTTCCCCCTGAACTTTGAAGAATGAACTAATACAAACAAGTAGCGGTTTAAAATTGGTTAGTGTTCCCTAAACCCTAAACTTAACCAATGATTGACTTATTTAAACTAGATTACGACCCGTTTAGAGAATTTAAACTAGATTAAATCAACCTAATACAATTGAATCTAATAAACAGACCCAAGACCCAAGTTCAGCAAATTTGAAACCCTAAAAATGTAAATCCTTTTGGGTTAGATTGTACCAATATCAACCGATACGAGTTGGGGTACTATCAGTTCATGTTATAAACCATTAAAACCAAGCCAAATCTTGGTCTGTGTGGAAATGGGTTTTAAACTTTTATCGTATGTGGAAATAGGTTGTTAAATTTAAATGGTGTGCAATTAGGACGAGGTTGAAAAATTGTGTTCATTTGTTACTATATGATAGTTCTAGTGTGGAAAAGGGTCGTAAAGTAGAAGTATGATCCATGCTGCATCAGGTTTCCCCGAGTTGAGAAGGATTCATCCACAAATCTGGATCGTCGTTGTTGCCAGAGAAAGGAGATAAGTGCTTCATGTTAAAGACGTTCAATGTCCGTAAATGCGCTGGAAGTAGTACTTTATAAGCATTCAAGTTGATGCATTCCAGAATCTCTCAAGGACCAAATTTCTTGAACTTGAACTTGTTATAATCTCGGAGTGGGAGGGGTTCTTTTGTCAAGTAAACCCAAACCAACTCATCAGGTTCAAAATGACTTCACGACGCTTGCTATCCGCCGTATATTTGTATTTTAATGATGCTTCCTCTAAGTTTGTCTGAGCTTGACAGTGGAGTTGCTGAAGATCAGCCACAAAGTCTACTGCCTGCCATGATGCCGTGTCTTATCTGGTTTAGTATCTGAATCCAAAGGACACCGTGGGATCACACCGTATATTGTATGAAACAGAGTATAGCCCAGACTGCGATTGAGAGCGTGGTCAATAGCAAACTCAGCTTTAAACAGTTTTGCATCCCATTACTTTATATTATCCCCTACAAGGCAACAAAGAAGGTTACCCAACTATTGGTTAGTAACTTATGTTTATCCATCGGACTGGGTATGATATGCTGAGCTCATATCCAACGAAGATCCCAGTAACTTCCACATAGATCACCAAAAATAACTAATGAAACGAGTATCGGGATCGGAAATAATGGATAAGGGTAAACCCATGAGGACATAAATCTCCCAAAAGAACAAAACTGCCACGCTGACCGCATCTGTAGTTTTATTGCAAGAAATAAAGTGAACCATCTTTGAGAACCTATCGACAACAACAAATATCAAGTCATGTCCGCAATGTGTTTGTGACAATCCCAAGACAAAATCCATACTAATATCTATATAAAGTTGAGTAGGTAAATGTAATGGAAGATAAAGACCTGCATTCAATGCTTTTTCTTTTGCTTGCTGACACACACGACAGAGTGTTCAACATCTCTGCGTATCGCCAGCCAAAAGAAGTTGTAGCTAAATGCAGTCTCCTATCTCGTCCCACACGACCTTCCGTAAGTAGCTCACATACTATCTCCAACTGAAAAACTACAATTTGGAGCACACAAAAGAAGACCTTCAAATAGGAAACCATCGTGAAGTTTATAGGCGCGAGACAATCGTGCTCTACCTCCATGTAATCCCGACCAAAAAAAGAATCCAAAGGATTCAACTCCGCAAAAGATGCAACCCGAGAATCTTTTTATGCATCGTAGTGAGCAATCCATTGCATCGACTAAGAGCATCCAACACACGATTTGATTTCCTGGACTGATCCATGATAGAAAACATGAACTATTTCAAATAGGAATTCCACGATGCGTGCCGAGATGTTACATTTTGCTTGACTATCAAGGTGACGTAAAGCGTCGTGATCAGTGAGTTGCACAAACTTGTGATAAAATTAGTAATGACGCCAATTTTTGATTGCTTGCACAATGGCGTAAAACTTCACATCGAAAGTGATGTACCATCCCCGAGCAGCCGCCAACCTTTCGCTAAAGAATGCCACAAGACGCCCATGTTGGCTTAGAACAGATCTGATTTCTAACTTGGATGCGTCACAATGTAACTCAAAGTCAAGGAGATGTCTGGAAGGACAAGAATCTGGGCTAATATCAGTTTTTTTATTAGATAAAACGCCTTTCTCGCCTTGGTAGTCCATTCAAAATTTCCATATCTCAGGCAGCTCATAATTGGCACCATTATAGTACTAAAGCGACAGGCAAAACACCTATAGAAAGCTGAAAGACTGTGAAAGCTGCAAACTTTGGACACAGTCTTTGAAATCATCCATAACTTTACGGCTTCAATATTGGAGAGATCCACAGCCAATCCATGGTATGAGACCACATATCCAAGCAAAAGAACCTTGTTTACTCCAAATTCACACTTTTGCTTTGCGGAAAAAGTTGTTCAGAATGAGTGACAGTAAGTACTTTACAAAGATGATATTCGTGCTTGGGTACTAAAGAGCTAAAGATAAGGATATTGTCAAATTACACATCAACGAAACATCCAATAAAAGGTTACAGGTCCTGGCTCATGAAACCATGAAAGTGCTGGGCGAATTAGACAACCCGAAAGGCATCACCATCCATTCAAAAATACCTTCTCGAGTTTTGAATGTTGTCTTCCATTTATCTCCGGGTCAAATGCATATTTGATGGTACCCACTTGTAAGATCAATATTAGAGAAGATTTTTACAGCTCCAATATGGTCCAATAAGTCATCTAATCATGGTATTGGAAACCTATAACAGATTGTGATCTTATTAATTGCACTAGTATCCATGGACACAGGGGCGGAGGCAACGTGTAACAAGTGGGGTCAGCTGACCCCACTATTTAAAAAAAATTACTTAAGAAAAATTGTAAAATATTTGTTTTTGCTAAGAAAATTTGTACTGACCCCACTAAAAATGAAAATTTATCTTCACTCAATTTTTTTGACCCCACTACAAAATGTTTCTGGCTCCGCCACTGCATACACATGTGTCATGAGCCATCTTTCTTTGGTATTAAAAGAGCTGGAACGGCACAGAGGCTAGGATTTTCATTGATGTGCCTTTACACAAAAGATCCTCCACTTGACGACATAACTCTTCATGCTCGATAGGGATCATACGATAGTGTGATCTATTTGGCAGTGTTGTGCCGATACAAGATCAATTTGGTGTTGTATGTCGCATAGGGGTGGAAGACCATCCAACAACTCAGCTGGAAAGATGTCAGCAAATTCTAAAAAACAGATGTCAAAGACGTAGATGGTGAAGATGTGAGGAGAATTTTTGGAGTAGTTGGAACAAGAGAAAATGCTATTTCCTCAGAACGCAATTAAGTAACAAATGTTGAATAGGAGCAATGCAAATTTGAAGTTTGTGTTGGTGGAGACTGTAAAGAGTTGTGTAGCAGGCGTCAGTATCACTGTGTCTTATGATGGAACAAGAACTATTTTAAGAGTTTCTCAGATGAAACTATATGTAATTTTAGCCCCATCATGTATAATCATTCGATAAAATTCCGATGGACAACCAAAAAGAAGATGACATATAACAACTGGTTCTATGTCACAATATATGTGATCCTTGAAGTGTGGCTAATGGAGAATGTAAATTTTGCACGTTGTGGGATGCAAATTCTTGTTGTATCTTAAGCTATCCTAGCGTGTAAGGTGCAGGATATTTTTCTCGTACGATGTCAACTTTATCCACAACTTCCTCCGAGATTACATTACGATAACTGCCCCAGTTTATGGCAAAGCTGCAGACATGGTCATGAATAGTACGTGACTGAAAGATATTTGTACAAAGCTTATTTTTCTTGTTGGTGCGGGCCCAAACATGAACATTGAACCATGAGTAGGGGGCCTCTATTGCCCATTTTTTGTTCTGCTACATAATCTTTATGTGCCTTTTCTTATCCGTATGAATCATAGGTAGGAAGTTGCTTGTCGGTCTTGCCGTGGCTATCAACCCATGATGGATATGGTTAGGGCAAGTAGTTAGATGATGGCCTGGTTCGCCACATGAATAACACTTCAAGGACGTAAGCCGTGATGAAGTTTTTGGTGCATCTCCTTCCTCACTTAATGGCGTCTTGTTTTGTTTGCCGAGACGACCCCAAGAGGAAGAACGTTGCTGCTTTTCAAAAGAGGCTGCACGACGATGGGCCTCAGCGGCTGTAGTGAGATTGAACTGTGATAAAGAATTCTGAAGTTGCAGATGCATAACCCTGATGAATCGAGAGAAAAGTTGTTCAGCACTATCATAATTTTCTGTTCGACTTAACAAAAGAAAAAATTCCTCTGCATAATCATTGACGGTACGAGATCCTTGACACTGACTCTGAAGTTGGTTATACATCGTCCTCTCATAGTTATGCGGTAAGAATGTTTCCCGGTGCGATGTCTCGTTGTTTTTACTTTTTGCTGCCAAGAGGTAGCATGACCACGAAACTTCATCTTAACAAGAGACACATTTTTATTCGGTTTCTTGATTGAGTTTGAAAAGCTCACCCACTGTTGCATTCCAACAAGATAATGCTTGTCCTTGAGGTCCATTATGAAATTCCAGTATCTTGAGTTGTAATGAAGATTTCCATCGTTGGTCTATTGGTCAAACTCGGTCCATATCATCCACTTGTTGACGATTGTGACGGCATTGTGCACCATGACGGTCACTGGACCAGAGTGTACCATTCTGTCCCTCTTCTGTATCACTATTATGTAATAAGGGATTTTGACATGCGATTCGTTGGCCCAGAATGTCTCCCATCTCCATTATTGAAGCATGTATTGCACTTTGTACATTTTCTTGCATCACCAACAATGGTTTTTGGAATTTCGTCCAATTTGTAGCTTTACAAGGATCGTTATCTTATTGTTTTGGAGGCATGGTAGCAAGATTGTATTAATCCAAGAATGCTATGTTTCTGATACCAACTGATAGAGATAAATTCTTGTTCTAATTGATACTCTAGACTTTACACAAAGATCTTTTGGTGTGACGATGTTCTCGACAAATCAAAACAGGGTTTAGAGTACTCTTTTATGTGCTATAAATTTCTAGTTGCAAGAGAAATTATAATTCAATAGAAAAGTCTCTTACAAATCTAAGAGTTCACTATATATACCAAAAAAAAAACCCCTAGTTTTAAAGAATTAGAATCTAACCTTTTATCTTAAAGGCTTAACCATAATCTATATAGGAATAAGGAAATTATAGTTTATCTAAAATAATAGAGTAAAAGAAAAAGGAAAGTAAAACCAAAACACAGTAGAACTGTACAAGTATGATCTATGATGCATCACATTTTGAATTATTGTTTTTTTTTGAAGATTCAAAATAAATCTTAAGTTCATAAAAAAAGTCTAAACTAATTTATGAAAGAGTTTCAATCCATATAGAAAACCTCTTTATGAATATGCAAACAGACCGTAGACAAAGATTCATATTCGTATAGATGTCTAAAAACAATGTATTGTAGTTTTGCAGTAAGTGAATCAAACTCAAATCATGTTAGATAATCTGTTTTCTTACCATTCGACCACAAGGTTTTTTTTTTACCACTGGACCACAAGGTTTCAAATAACATTTTGAGTTTTTTTTTTTGGTAACATAACAAGCTTTGCTGATCTTTAGATATTGTCTCGGGATCGCCAATATAAATTCTTGTTTATTGAACTTAAAAATACATAAAGTGGCAAAAATGTATACATCGATTATTATTATTTTTCTTTCTTGATAAATGTTAAAGATAAAATGTTAGGACCACGTCTTTTTATCAACAAAATAAAAGGGTAAGAGAATAAGTGTGTGTGGCTTAAGCTGAATCACGTAGTAATAAGAAGAGCATATTCCCAAATTGCAACCTTTAAAACATCACATCGTTTTGATAGCAGCTATAAATATCATCCACTGGAGACGAGTTATTTTGTTTTTGAGTTTTAATTTATTTACCAACAACTTTAAAATTTCGAAATTAAACAATAAATTATAATCTTTATAACAACCGTCCGTTTTATTTTCACGAAAATTTTCAAAAATTAATTAAAAAGTTGCAGAAACTCAAATTCCATTACAATTGGCGGCATGTTGATAAAAAAGAGAATATACAGGTGCCATTGTTGAACTCATGCAGCACTAAGTTTTTTAAAAAAACTCATGTAGCACCATGAATTCTTTTAAATAAATCCAAAACCATCTATACTATTAAAAGAAAATGAGTCCTAAAAAATTTATCTATGTAAAATTATTGCACCTTTTCATTAAACAATTAATTTTTTGGTCCTACCTAATATTTTCTAATATTCCTCTAACTATACATACTAACAATAGTTTAAGAGTTATTCTTGGGTTCATCCCCTACGATGAACCTCTAGATTCACCAACCAATAGAATTGTGTTATTTCAAATTTGATATCTTTTAAAAAAGGAAACAAAATCTTGTTAAATTATATTATGTTTTTAAAAATAAAAATACAAAATAAATAAATAATAATAATCATTAATAAAACCGAAAATAATTCTTTAAAAAAAATATTTTAACACTAAACCCTAAACTATAATTCTAAACCCTAAACCCTTGGGTAAATCATAAACACTAAACCTTAAAATCTAATACTAAACCCTAAACCCTTATATAATCATAAACACTAAATTTTTAACACTAAAACACTAAACCCTAAACTCTAATCCTAAACCCTAAACCCTTGGGTAAATCATAAACACTAAACCTTAAAATCTAATCCTAAACCCTAAACCCTTATATAATCATAAACACTAAATTTTTAACACTAAAACACTAAACCCTAAACTCTAATCCTAAACCCTAAACTCTAATCCTAAACCCTAAACCCTTGGGTAAATCATAAACAGTAAACCCTAAACTCTAATCCTAAATCCTAAATCCTTGGGTAAACCATAAAATAAAATACAAAAAAATAAATAAAAAATAGTAATATTTACAAAAAAAACAAAAAAAAATCTTTAAAAAAAAACACTAAACCCTAAACCCTAATCCTAAATCCTAAACCCTTGGGTAAACCATAAACCCTTTGGATAAATATTAAACATTAAATCAAAAATTAAATATTAAACATTAAATCAAAAATATTTTGCAATTATTACTTTATTTATTTATATTTATCTTTTTATTTTAAAAACATAATATAATGTTACAATATTTTTTTAAAAGATTTTTTCGTTTTTTATAAATATCATTATTATTTTTTTGTATTTTTATTTTAAAAACATAATATAACTTAACAAGATTTTGTTTCCCTTTTTAAAAGATATCAAATATGAAATAACACTATCCTATTGGTTGGTGAACCTCTAGGTTCACCCTAGGGGGTGAATCTAAGAATAAGTCATAGTTTAATGCTTTCTAACTATACATACACGTTACCTTTACCATCTTTCTTTTTTCTGAACAATTTATAATTTTTACCATCTACACACACATATATATATATATGATATCTTTTTGGTATATACCAAATTTTTATACATACTGTACATAGCTCCATTATACTAATTCATATAAATACATTATACTACCATAACATCTAAATCTCACGACCAAAACGTTGCTGATGTATCCCAATAAACAAATCGATTGAGATTTTTTGGATGTCGTTGGTTTGTTTTCAATATTAAATTTTCTGCCATTCATTTATTTATTTATCTAAACATTATTATAATTATTTTGGAATAGAAAATATCAGTCAAATATATATATCTCATTACTAACACGTAAATATACAATAGACAAAGCATATTATTCAATTTATGTTCCTTATATATATAACATAATTTATTGACCGGTCAAGCATACATTCATATTTTAATCACTTTTCGAGTATATAAAATAGATCATGTGTTTATACTATAATATTAGAATATACATTTTATACAATTATGAAATTACTGGCCTTCTTATGTGTTTTATACTATATAATATTTATTGTCCTTCTTACTTTTTATAGAATATAATTTAACCATTTCATTCTAGTGTATTATATGACAGTTCACATATGTTAATAAAACATCATATATCATATTACAAAGCATATATTTTACATCACAAATTTAGTCAGCTTTGTAACATCAATAGACATAAATAACCAAACATCATATATACTTATTACAAATTTAGTATGGTCATATATATCAGATTAGCTTTTGAATAATGATACACAATCTCTAACTATTAAACAATGAACCATAAACAATCCTTGAATACTCTCATAGTTATACAGCAAAATTTAACAAAAATACTAATTAATCCAGTAAATATAAATATTGGTTGTTTAAAAGATGATATTTCTCAAATCTAATCTAAATTATGGAATTTTGTAATTTCTATTTCATCTCATGATATTCTAAAAATGTAAATATTCGTTATGAGCTTAAAATAATATTTACACGCAATATTTACGTTATCTATTTGTAATGTATAAATTATACTCATAACAGACCTTTTTTTACTGTTAATACATAACAAAAGTAATTTATATTAACAACACGTTTTTTCCACATTCTCCTTGGCTAATTTGAATTTATAAATAACAATATTAGATAATTTTGGGGTTTTCAGTTTAAATATTAGATAATTCGGGTTGCTCGGATAAAAATATCGTATAATTTGGTTAATTTTTAATATTTTGAGAATATATAATTTTTATTTTAAATATTCAGGTACCCATTTGGTTCTCGATTATTAATAAAATTTAGTTTTGGTTTTTCTTCTTTTTCATTTTGGTATGGTTCAATTCACGGATCCTGATATTTTGGGTTTTCCAATATAAATAACAAAAGTAATTTATATTAACAACACGTTTTTCCACATTCTCCTTGGCTAATTTGAATTTATAAATAACAATATTAGATAATTTTGGGGTTTTCAGTTTAAATATTAGATAATTCGGGTTGCTCGGATAAAAATATCGTATAATTTGGTTAATTTTTAATATTTTGAGAATAAATAATTTTTATTTTAAATATTCAGGTATCCATTTGGTTCTCGATTATTAATGAAATTTAGTTTAGTTTTTTTTTTCTTTTTCATTTTGGTATGGTTCGATTCACGGATCCTGATATTTTTCCAAACCAATACAATATTTTATATAAAAATTCATTTTAAAATTTTACTTTAATTTTGAAAACAACCCGCACTTTCAAAATGCGGATCTGGATATAAAAATATTCAGGTAGCCATTTGGTTCTCGTTTATTAATCAAATTTAGTTTTTTTTTTTTGGTATGGTTCGGTTCATGGGTCCGAATATTTGTCCAAACCAATACAATCTTTTATATAAAAATTCATTTTAAAATTTTTATTTTAATTTTGAAAACAAATCTTCGCTTTCCAAACGCGGTTCAAAATCTAGTATACATAATAATTTTGAATGATGATAGGTTCAGTCAAAAATTATTTTTATTTTATATTTGGAAAATACAAAATCTATCATCATTCAAAAGTGACGATATCACAAATATTTTGTCTTCCATATTTTAAAAGCTTTCTAAAATAAATTAATTATAAAAGAATTTAGTTTAAGTAATTAAATAGGAATAAGAAATTTTATAACAAATAAATAGTTGTATACAATTATTGAGAATGAGAGTGTTTATTAATTAACAAAAAGTTGATAAATTTCTTTAAAAAAACGTGGACAACTAACAACTCAAGTTAACTCAAACTCTAATACATGTCATTTTCCTTAGAGTTGATTTAACATTTGATTAGTTGATTTTGCAAAGGAGATAACTCAAAAGGATAACTCAGCTTTACCACATAATAATGCAAACACAAACTAAAAAATGTATAACTAAATCATGATTCGTAACATTTCTGATTAATACTCCTAACTCAAACTAAATCATGATTGATAACATTTATCTTGAACGTGGTGACTGGTGGTGTCAATGTGAGAAAAATTAGGCTTTTTAGGTATTTGAAGTTTCAAGAAAATCGTAATCAGAGTTTTTTAAATGGGCATTATTTGTTTTTATTTTGACTTTCACTATAGTATATAAAGGATTTAATTTATTTTGGTTTAAGGAGAGATTAATTTCCTCCGGAAAGAGAGAATATATTTTCCTGTTTTGCTCTTCTTCCATTCGATGTGATCCCGCGCCAACAAAAACTCTTCTTCTACTAGTGAACAGTCTCCTTCTCCGCACTCCTGTCGCCGTTGATCTGCGGTTGTTTCGTCGGAAGAAGCTTGGTTGCGCCAGCGCCGCGATTGCGTTGTTTACGCTTGTGGAAATCAGTCGAAAGAAATAGCCAAAGTCTCGGATGCACCTACGCGGTTCTTCTCTTCTGTGCTCTCTTCTTCTTGATATCTCTTGGTTTGGTATTGTGAATCCTCGGATCTAAGAGCTTTCTTTACCTTTGGAGACGTTGTTCATCATATCATGCCTTTGATTGACAATACGATATGAATTTGGGAGATGTGAACAAGGTGTGGGAGATAAAGGCGTTGAAGAAGAAACCTAGGGAAGAAGAAGCAAGGAATGTGGCCATGTGTTTGTCTCAGGAATGTGAGGAGTTGATGTCAAAGGGTATCACAGGGACAGGCCAGGGCTTTGATGTTCCTGGCAAGCGTTTGGGTGGGTTTTCTCGTCAGCCTCCCCTCTCTTCTCTTCGTGCAACAGCAGCTAAAGCAGCTGAGAAGAGAGTGCGTGCGGGCAATCTGTTACCCTCAGGACCTCATCGTCTTGGTGGTGACTGCATCATTATGTCAGATCTTACCCCAGTCCCAGGCTGCTGCAATGGCTGCTGAAAGGCGTTTGCTTGATGACATCTGGTGCGGTTCCCAATCCGCAGAGGCTTTAGAAGACCAAGAGAATGATAGTCACACATGTTCGGTAAGGGAAACTTGTACAAGCTTGAATGCAAGGTCAGTAAAAAGAAGCACTAGCTGCTCAGATGCTACCAATTCATCTTCCAGTCACCGGTGGGGATCAGATGTCATTGATTTAAGGAAGCCCCTGAAAGTAGATGTACTAAAAGAAGTTGTAACCCAGGTGATCAAGGTCCTTCGTCTTCCTCCAATGATGAACCAATATCTGGTGTCATGAAATCATCATCATCGACTGGTTACAATGCAAACCAAGGCAGAGAAGAAACTGCAATGTGGGAGTGTGCAGAATGCACGTTATTGAACCCGGTGAGTCTTGTAATTATTACTTCCTCTTGGATTGTTTTTTTTTCGAATTGAAAATCTATTCTGTTAAATTCATTTTCTGTGTTGTATTCTTGGAGCAATTGTTGGCTTCAATATGCGAGCTATGCACTGCAGCAAAGCCAAAGGAAAGGGAGATGAGGCACAAAGTCTGGTCTTGCAAGTTCTGCAGGCTTGAAAACGAGTAACTGGAGAAATGCGAGGCTTGTTGTCAGTGGAGATACTCGTATGGACAACCATTGTCGACTGTTGCTCCTAATGTCGGCACTTGAGGGACTTCCTAGTGTTCTAAAAGTCCTGTTTTCGCCATTTTTTTTTAGCAACAAGCGATGACAACATGTTTCTCCATGTTATGTAAACTGAATCCGAAATTTTTTTGGCTGCGTTATGTTGTGTAGGATTAGACCTTTTAACTCCATTTGATACAAAGAATATTTCTATTTGCAGCAAAACACAAAACAAAAATAGATGAGAAAACTCAATAACAATACAATATAAATAGGAAAGGTTTTGCATTTGGATTAAGATTTTTGGAATTTCAACGATCGTTTTGTCTACTCTGTTGCACTCTTTCATTATTCTGACATCCTCAGCTACTTGTTCTACACAGATGGTCTCTCTGCTCTCGTTGCTCCCATCTTTCTTCTATCCATGGCGGTTTCCGTTTCATTATTCTTACTCTAATAAAAGCTACGTAGTGAAACTTAAAACACTATTCTTTTTCGTCTGTT
This sequence comes from Brassica juncea, assembly GCA_018703725.1. Taxonomy (NCBI): domain Eukaryota; kingdom Viridiplantae; phylum Streptophyta; class Magnoliopsida; order Brassicales; family Brassicaceae; genus Brassica; species Brassica juncea. The sequence continues at coordinate 60,445,031 of CM031936.1, read as the reverse complement.
TCATGGTGAGGCAGGCCTATTATCTTCTTTATTATTATCCTGATAAACTTTAGATATCTGTAACACTAAAGACTGTGAATCGTTTACACTTTGAAGTACAATCTTAGCTTCACTCTCATCACGAGTTACATCAAGATCATCAGTCTCACAGCGACTGAGAATTCTAGACTCATCTCGTCTAGAAACAACAAACATTCAAACCCGATCTGAATATATTCAATAAAAGAGATTCAGACACCTCTCACCGTCACCGATAGCAAATGCAGGGATTGGAGATATAAATATCGGATCAATTCTTGAGAGGAAGAAAGAAAGTAGAGAGAAAGAAGGATTTTTTTCGCCAGATATGATATCACATTAACAGTTGCTTACTTCTAAGGCTTAACTATACGAATCAACTTCCTCTTAGATTATTAGCAACATACCTTTAGTTTTGAGATTTTAACCGATGGTCTTACGTGCGAAAAAAGAATATATCCATATTTAGGAATTTCTTTTATGATTGAACTTCTTTACTCAAGCAAAAAATCATGAAAGTTGGTTGAAAACATAGATAGATATTTGATTAGATACGAGTTATTGCAATCCCTATCTTGGTTTTAAAAGGAAGTTACCTTTCCACGATACTAAACATTTATGTTGGAAATTTATTTAAAATTTTGACAGCTACGTACGTTGGAAAATTCATCTAAAATAAGACAAACGAGTTACAAATATACAAATTTTCAAGAGATATGTAGTTATGTAAAAGTTTGTATATACTGTTGCTTAAAAAAAACTTCTTTAATTTACTTGCTTGCAGTTGTTCTTTTCACGATATCTGATTGACTGGCTGGTAAATTCAATATGAAAAACATATCGTAAGAATAACCAATACTACCACTAAATCCAAATCTCTTCTTAACTCACTTCAAGTAATACCGATGACCTTAAATCCAAATCTCTATCACATTTACTTAGTTTCTTCGTAACAAAATACGAAAACTTGTCATATATATATATATATATACTTGTGGCGATACATTGGGAACACAACCTTACCATATATTTTAGATAAAAAGTAATTAAAAACCAGAGATGAATATAACCAAGTTACTTGTTGTGGTCTTCATTGCAGCTTTGTGTGATAATGTTGGTGCAAGTCAGCTCAGAGGTATGCACAATGATACCAAACTCATGGATCAAAAGTTGATACCTGTCATCGGCAAAATTATTAGGAACATCACTGACTATATTATGGGCACTATAGGCAACATTACTAGACCCATAAATACAACAATGCCTACTTCGCCAAACAATACTAGTCCCGCACCTTCCCCTGAAGGTGGCTTAGTAGAAATTGTCCCGTCCCTTGCTCCATAAAGTGAAGCCACTAATGGAACTGAAGCTCCTTTAAGTGGTGGCAACATAGGTGTCCCATCCCTTGCCCCAGAAGGCGAAGCCAGTAATAGTACGGAGGCTCCTCTTAGTGGTGGCAGTATGGGAATTGCTCCATCTCCTCTTAGTGGTGGCACTGTAGGAGTTGCTCCGTCTCCTATCCAAGAAGATGGAGCCATCAATGGTACTGAATCTCCTCTTAGTGGTGGCATTATAGCATCCCCTCCCTTTCCTATTGTCACCGAAGCTCCTGTTAGTGGTGGTGCTATAGGACTTGCTCCGTCTCTTCCCCCAATAGGTGGTAGCACTGAACCTCCTCTTAGTGGTGATGCTATAGGAGTTGCTCCGTCTCTTCTCCCAATAGGTGGTGGCACCGAACCTCCTCTTAGTGGTGGCATTATAGAATTTTCCCCGCCTCCTGTTCCACAAGGCGGAGCCCCTTTCCAAGCTCCTCTTACTGGTGGCGTTATAGGAGTTGTTCCTCCGCCACAAAGTAGAGAAACTCCTGCCACTAACGACATTGAATCTTCCATTGTTGTCAGTATAAGAACGCGTCATGTATCCACAGAAGGAGAAATTGTTTTTACTACTAAAACTTTGGAAATGAAGATGGCAGCAATGGCGGGAGCGGTAAGGAGCCTTGAATCGTGGGAAAGCTATACATATAAAGTGTAAGTGTTCATGCTTAGCCTCTGTAAATAAATAAATAAATTGTTCTCTACAAACTAGAAAGTCACATTTTATTTTGTACTGTTAATAAATAATTAGAGATTGTGACTTTCTCTTTCTCCATTTCAGTCTTTTGTTAATTATTAAATAGTTGGCTACCGAGACCCCAAACAAATGTTGTGTAAGATTACTATACTAATAAAAGACGCAATATTTTATCTATGTAGGACTTGTGATTAGAACTTTGTGATCGTCAATAGCTTTTGTACATGAAACTTGAAACTTGTTGTACATTTCTATCAGTTTATAAAATCTTGTTATTTGAATCTCCGAAACTCAACTATATAGGTCTTCTGTAAACAAATGTCATCTCTATGTTTGAGAACTTCATGAAGTTGCTAATCTGGGGGAATCATGGATTGTGTAGAAAGGGCTTGGTCCTAAGTAAAGAGGCTTGTATGTATTATATTAGTACAATCCAAAAAGATTTAAAGATACAGATTTTTTTTTTTTGAACACCAATTTAAAGATACAGATATATTCATAGTTTATAGACTGAGGCTAAATATCTACACTTTAGGTCTAATTTATTATAAATCCGTGGGACCTATGAGCTTATAATTCGCAAAAATACCAAACATAATGAGCTAGAGGAAGTTTGCTTTTCTATCCACAAATAAAATAGTTCAAGAAGTCTGAGATGAAGGCATTCATTCCTTTACTTCCATATTTAATAGATTATAAAAAACAATGACCACGTTGTAAAATCACCCTTGACCAAGCTATAGAGCCTGCAAAGGAACTTCAAAACGTTTCAAGATGTTGTGTAACATTCCGAGTTGTGATATGTGAAAAAGACTTAAAATAATTGATTTGACTAACTATGTCATCAAAGTTGACTTACCTTTTCCGGAACATATCCAGAAAGAACTCCAGAGTTAAGCGTGTTTGAGCTGGAGTTGTGGAAGGATGGGTGTGACCTATTGGGAAGTGATTTGCGATAGCGTGCGAGTGAAACCAAAGCACGGGAAAATGTCGGATTGGGTCCACGGGCCGAGAAAACAGGCGTGAGTGACCTGTTAGTTGTGGACGGTCGGGACGTTACAGAACGATTTTTACTTTTTCATCACCACCGGGATACATGCCAAATTCCACAAATAACTGAACCCACCCCATCTTTTATTGTGATATCAACCTCGTATTTTTCAGCACATTCTGACCCTAAACAGCATTAGCGTGAGATCCCTTTTGAGTAACTGGAGAAAGACCTAGAGAAGAATGTGAAGGCCTTTCCATTGAAGACTGCGTAGCCTTCTCCATAGAATCCAAGACGACCGCCTCCATCGGAAACTCTCAGACAGCATCGGCAGAGTGCCGTGAGAAGGAGAAAACCCAAAACCTAGTCTCCCAAAAAAACGCCTCGGACTAAACGCACTGTTTCAGACTAGTCTACATAAAACAGTTGTAAGGTTTGAGAAATATTTAGGCGAGTGCCACCAATGGATTGAGGAGCTGGAGCAGTTGGTTGCTTCGGATTCTGCAAGTATTCTCCAATTATGTTTTAAGCAAGTGCTGCTAAAGGGCTGAATTATGTTTTAATAATTTTTATAAATTAAATTAAATTAAACTGGACATATGAAGTTTTTTATGGTATCTATAAAATATCTTGTTTGAGAAACTGTATTTCATAAATATATAAGAAAAACAATATGAAAATCACAAAGCTGCTTGTGCTGGTGTTCATTGCAGTCGTGAGTGCGAATCATGGAGCAAGACAACTCCCAAGATAGCGCAAACCTACAGAGTTCGTGGATCAATTATTAGAATTTCAGTCTATGTGTGACGTTGGTGGCGCTAGAGGAGTTTTAACGGAAGCAACAACAATGAAAATGGAAATTACAGTGGAGACGCGCACAATATTGTTGGAGGTCGAGATGGAGGCAGAGACAGTGGTGGTGGTCGTGGTGAAGGTAGAATATTGCAGTACATGGTATTTAAACCTGTGGCCACTGTGGACTCACTACCTACAACAAACAAATATCCAACGTAAAATTTCTCATTAAATTCATTTTTCTTATAAGATTTCAATGTTTATATATATAGACTTTGACTAATATATATATATATATATATATAGAGAGAGAGAGAGAGAGAGAGAGACACATGTTACGATGATATCATTTAAAAGACAGTTTTAATCAATTCATTAACGGTAAAATGGTATAAGATTTCTAATTGATTTACTAATAACCTCTTATTTTAAATAGAAATGTAGGTGATTTATTAAATTTAAATCCAGTATTATTAAACTATTCATTTCATAAAAATACTCTGAAATCTACTCTTATTAAACAAAATTTAAGTTGTAAACTATAGACTAGTTCAAGTGTTTCTAGAATATTTTGAGAGAAGTTTCCTAATTATAAAAAAAAAATCTAAATTTTATGGTTTTAAATAAGATTCTATAGTGATTTAATAAAAATTACACCAAATTCTCAGATTCACCTAAAATCATTTTAAAACTCATTAAAAATCAAATCACTTCTAATTTCAGATATTTTTTTTTATAAAACTCATTAAAAATCACCTGAAATCATTTTAAAACTCATTAAAAATCAAATCACTTCTAATTTCAGATATTTTTTATAAAAGGTTTCAAAATCTATATAAAACCTTTTTCAAATTTTTTTAATAAAATAACTAACAAATAAAATAAATATCATCAAAATATCATATTACTTCATAATCTACAAAGTGACCACAAAAGTAAGCAAGAAGAGAGGAATCAAATTCTTGGCTGATTTAAATTCACAAAATATAAATATGATAACAATCTATTTCTGAAAACACAAACTAAGGAAGCTGACCTCTAGAGTGCTAAAGACCAGTCGCATTCTGCTGGCCACAACCGACGGCTCCTCGGCCTGTCCCATTACTGCCATCTGTTCCAATTGAAGAGTCTTTACCGGCAGCCTACACTCACCCAACGATCAGGTAATGACACTTTCGTAAATATGCATAGATTTTATACTCAAGAGTATGATACTCTTCACAAACATTTTATTTTGCATCCCTATTCGGATGGATAAAATGACACCGAGCCAAATCCGAATATATATTGGTCTTACCATGCCATTCCTCTGACATAGTATGCATTGGCTATAACCGCACAAAAGCCTCTCCATTTGCTTAGAATTTGATCTGAAACCGAAGGAGTCGATGACCATCTCACGATCGTGGGTTGCGGCGTACACAAGATTGTGATGAAAACAATGCTAAGCCACAATATGCATTCATCCACCTACCAAAAGTAATACAACCAGCTGAAACTGATAAAGACAGAGCTAAAGACTAAACGATCACAAGTTCATGTTAATTAACTAACATACTAACCTCAGACAGCAAAATCTTGGACTTAGTTTGTGTGCTTCCGTGGTAACTCTCCATTCTATCGATCTCGAAACCAGATTCTTTCATAGCCATAAGTTCTTTTCTCAAATCTTCATCCGTGCAACCGAGCGCATATGCGTTCACACCAGCAGAAATGAATTCCTTTAAGTTATACAAAACATGTAAAGATAGTTATATGATCAGGAAGATAGCAAGAACGAAGTTAAAATCAGTAAAAGAAGAAAATTTACCTTTAAGGTTTCGCCTTGACCGCGTTCAATCACGGTCCTGTAACGTTTTAAAAGACTTATAGCTATGTTGCGTGATGAACGGTACTCTTCATCCGAGTTGTTGCGTGAACGACAAAACTTGATGAAGTCGGAAATAAATAAAATTTTTTGCTCAGAAGCTATTCTGTATGAATGTATAACACAGACATAAAAAAAAAATCACTAACCCAGTTCCTACGATGATTAACTTGACCTGGTGGAGAAAAGGAAGAGTGATAACACTCTACATTGCTCCAAGGAACTCTTGATTCCCAGAAGACAGAACAACGACTAATCAAATGACCAAAAGTAGTGGTTCTGTATCCGCGTGAAGGGGCATTGAAGCTAAAAGGAATGTGGAATTTTTTTATAGTTCCCGAGGGATACACTGCTAACATGTCTGAACCATATCAATAGAGCGACGCCCTAACTTGTCACACACAACAACAACAACAACAAAAAACAGAGAAAATGAAACAACTCCATTAAAAGCAAAAGGGAGAGATGAACTACTTTAGGAAATAAGGTTCTAAGAGATTGATGTTCTACAGGAAAATAAACTCAGCTTACATGTTCAAATTCAAACCTTAGTTTCATATCTATTTACATTGGGCAATAGATATCTACAAGTACAAAAAAAAAAAAATTCTCAAGTGATTAGGAGATAACCTGAAATTGGGATCTTGGAATATGTATGAGCAAAGAAAGGAAATCAAAAGCTCTGATATTTGGAAAGTCTAGAGAATCTCCTACTAATCACTATTCAGAGGAGCAGAAGATCATCTCACAACTCAATTATGATCATTTTAATTCATATGCGATTAGCAGATAATATATAACAAAACAAACGCTTACCCTTTTGAAAACACCAGATTCAGATACACCATATCATATGGGCTGATGCAGAAACTATAAAGATTACAGGTGTGTTTCTAAGAGATGAATTTGAAGCCACCAATAATTTGAATGGCTGCCAAAAAATATTAAAGTTTATCTGGGCTCAAGATTCCTTTCAGAACAGAGAAAAAAACAAACAAGAATCGTGGGGCTCCGAAACGACGCCGTTGAAGATATATACCTTAAATAGAGACAGGGGCTGGTTAGTCAACGCGTCAATCATCAACCTATGGACTGGCTCTTGGTTCTATACTTCAGTTTTTTGTATTACAATAAATCCTCTTACTCCTCTTACAAGTAAAAATATCTCACTCAGAGGTTAGTCACATGTTGACCTAGAACAGGTGACTGGACATAGTCACATACCACTGATCCGATAACACTAACCCAATATATGAGGTTCTTATTCGTCAACTTCAAGGTGTAACATTTGCTACAGACCCCCAAAATTTTTGAAAAAAAATTACATAGTTTTAAGTTCCAAAAAATATTTTTAAACCTCCAAACTTGTAAAAAAAAATTTTATAGATGGTTTCAGGCTCCCGAAATTTCAGGACTCTAACCAATCTCCAAAAAGCCAGTGAATTTTTGGTCTGGTTACTTGATAAATGAGGCTACTACTCTACAAAATTGGGTACAACTCGGCAAAGCAGAGCACGGCTATTACACCTGGCAAGCCCTACCGTTGGCTTAGCAGAATTACTTGTAGGAGAATAATTACCATGCATGAATTGCTTCTTTCAAAAATTGTAGAAGATGTGAAGCCTCCGAAAGCATCCCTTTACATCCTCCTATTTTTCTTTTTTTGCTAGTAGTGTTTGGGAGCGTGCTCCAGTCCTCCATGCATGCATGCACTTATTATCTGGAAAGCCGATGAAAAGTGGATCATAGAAATTTTTTTGAAAGCCATAAACTTACCTCCAGCAAGCCTAGCTTCAGCACCTCTCTTCCCGACTACCTTTGGATTCCTTAGAATATTTGGACGGCTAGAGATTAACGCTTCTTTGAAAAAAAAAGTCTTCACGAAATTTTAATAGTAGTAACATTTTAGTCCGAGTTTTAATAAATTGTGTGAGTTCTCGCAGAATTTGTGCATGCATGGGTAACGAAAAAAAAATCGCATTTTGTATGTTTATGTAATTTGACTTTGGTTACAATTTTCAGTTGTTTACAAAACTAAGGATACGATGTTTCAATTGCAAGGATCTCAATGATCAGAACTCTTAGCTGTCGCATTTGAGTTTAATACAGAGAATTTCATATTTATGACCTTTGATTGAATCAATAATACAATCAAAGTGGTTATTGAGGTTTTATCAACTGAAATTAGGGATTGAATTTCAAATCTGAAACTCAGTCTTCTGCTGTGTTAAAACCATAGTCGTTGCATTATTACATTGAGAGAGTTATGCATAAGAAGGAAGGGCATAGAAGCTATGAAGATGCAAGCACTTGGAAAAGATGGAGCAGACTAGCTCTGCCTTTGGTTAACAAGTAGCCGCACTGAGACAACGTGGCTTTTGCTTGTCTTTTGGACTAGTTGCAGAACCGAGGACAGGATCACGTCTGAGTAGTCTATTGCTGTTTGCTGCTGTTAGTACCATCACACCAAGGAAGATCAAAACGGAGATAGATGAGAAGATAAGCATCATTCCAGAAGCGACCTGATCTTTAACCTTTTGCGCATACTGAACTGAGTCTAAAGCAAGAAAGGTGATGGGGAACGAGTAAGCCCACCATGCGACATTGAATCTTTTCATTGACTTCTTGAAAAGATTTGGCCTACAGACCTGAAAATGTAAATAAAAAGAAAAAGGTAAATATTTTGTTATACCATTTCATGTTTTGATCTTTGTTTCTTGGTATGTTGTAAACTTACCAGGGACATGAAGATGAAGAGCGAAAGAAAGAACAACATCTTGGCTAGAGGATCAAATGTTCCACAAATGGAGTTCCAGGCTAGACTTCCCATGGCTGGTGCAGCAAAGAACAAGAAGAAAACTGGCCTCAGCTTGGTTGGGAAGTTCTTACCGCCCGGTAGGCGTTGATAAAGTGTGACAAAGATAACCAAATAGTGAACCATCCCTAGAGAGAACAAGAATAGAGCACACTCCTTCCAGCCCATCTCTGCTGCTCCCCGCGCAGCCACTAGGTTTGCGATTACTGAAACTTGGCTTGCTGGGTTTGCCATCATCGACAGGAACCTTTTCTCTGTTGTGAACCACTGTCCATAAAGCTTCGTGTCGAGGGCCAATACTGGGAGAGTAAACACCGAGAATAATGTCTGATACAAAAGGCTCTGTGGTTCCATCATTGGAGCTGACTGAAGCAAGATAAGCCATGAGATTGATGGAGCGTAAAGGTAGTTCACTCCAATATAATGTGAGAACTCTTCCTTCACCATGTCAAAGAAGAAGAAACACTTCAACGCGTACGAAAGACAGAGTGACACTTGTGTTGCAAGTGCTAGGCACCAAAGGAGATGGAACGCCAAAGACGGGAGATTGCTTTGCAAATGGGACATGCTTGGCGAATCAGGTGCGATCATCATCTTCCAAAGCAGAGCTTGACTGCAGAGTGAGAGGCTTATTCTGAAATAGCCTGCATGGAGACTACTCAGAACAGACATCAGAACAATGGGTTTGGTATGAGGAAGATCGGTGCTTCTATCCTTACTGCTCGATACTGAATCATCAATTTTGATATGAACTTCTTGCTTAGGAATTTCCAAGCTTTCCATCTCTGGTATATTGATGGAATAGAAGTAATGGTTTGCTTTGTCTTTGTGTTGTTATAACCTTAGGATATAGTTCATATATGTAGGCAGAGAAGGTATGTAGATTAATTAGTACAACACACGTGATTTAGGGGGAGTTAGTTAGTGATGGACAACGATGTTTACTTAAAAGGATAATGGAGTGTAATAAGGATAGCAATTTGTAGTAACTTTTGGTAACCTCAGTAACTTGTATAGTACAGCTCAACATTTCTTGTTTAGGCTTCATGAATAAACAAAGCCATTTCTGTTGATTACTTTACAAATTAATCTTTTATTTATATATTTTCCTGCTTTACCTAACTAGTACCATTATAATTGAACAGGATAATTAGGTTTTCTTATCAGGGGATGTTACCACTAGATGTAAAGAAAGACTGATGAAAGCGAGCCACTAATTCTAAAAAAAATCTTCTTTGTATAAGATGTATTCAAAATGCGGATTATATTTTTGTAAAAGATGATGAGCTTTTTTCAGTAGAGTCATATGTATTCACCTATTGATCATGGTCAAGAGCCAATGAATAAGCTTGACGAATTACTCGCTGATTTTGTTAGCAATTGCAGCATAAAACTGGTGTACAAAAAAATCGCTATAGTTCAAGATCAGCAGGTACGAAAACAACGGTCATTAAATTGGTACGTTTTTGGATAATTTCTTTCAAAAGTTTATAGTAATTTTTGAGTATTTAAATCAATTATTAATATTGTATACATAAGTGCGTTCTTAAAGCAATCTCACTGGCAAACGTTAACGCAAATGAGAAACTGTTAAACTGAAGTTCTAACTCTTTTTTTTTCCTTCTGAAACATTCATTAAAACATAAAAACAGAGTTCATACAAACAAGCACCACTAAAAAACATCAATCAACCCAGTTTCAGCTCTGGCATCAATCGACAAAACAAGCACACATTCTCAACCTCCTCAGAAGTTCTAACTCTTTAGATATCCAAATATTTTTAATATAGTTTTATTTTATATTATTTTGAGATACCTAGTTAGAGTTTACCATTACAGTTGTTCTAAAAGAGATATTAGAGCAATATTTGATTGGAGTTAATGTGTTTATACCTAGAGTGTTTAGCTCCAATTTAAACTCAACAAGATTGTAATCAGTTAGTTTTATAAAGCTGAGATTTAAGTTCGATCATTTCCCTAAAAAGAGAGTATAAGCTCGATTAAATGGTTTTGGCTCTTTTTGTCAACAACTCACTACAAACATTAAACTGTCGGGTTTAAAGACGCTTAGATTATCAGTTTTAGCTAATTACACCATATTACAAAAGAATAACTAGTTATATATTTATATAATGTATATTGGTGAATTTACAATAGTACAAAAATAATTGGTGGGGATATTTGGATAAGTGAGTCATGGGGCACATATGCTGTGTCTCTCACAACTAATTGTTGACAATGAATTAGTGGTCGAAAATGAATCGAATCAATGCAAACAGCAGCAAGAAAGACTTATTGGAACTTTGAACTTTTAACCATTGGAACTTTTCGTTTTATAGATAACTTTTAAACAATTGGAAGCAATTATGTTTTTTCCCAAATGCAACTTTCCTGATGGAATTCAGTAATTGCGATTCAATGGAATTGATTCGACTACTGAAAATGGAGTTACATGCGTAAGACTCAACCTGATCATATCAGACTATAAAAGAAGTTAGTTGGTTGCTTGGCACGAGTTAGAGATATGAAATTTGTATGATGGAACCCCCCCCCCCCCCCCCCCCCCCCCCCCCCCCCCCCCCCCCAAAGCTTCTTTTATATGTTTATGGCAAAGCATTATCTTATGTGGAAACCCATTATTCTAGTGATCCGAAATGTACATTCGATAAAAAAAGGAAATTTGTATAAAAATTTTAAAAACGTTTTAGAAAATGCTTCAAAAAACATTTTTATAAATGATTTTTATCTAATGATATACATATTACTAGGTGATTTTCCCGTGCTGACTCACGAGTATAAATATTTATAAAATAAATATATTAATAATTGATTAAAATTTTAATGTTAATTTCAATTTCAATTTCAAAACATTTTGTAGTTGATCTTAATAATAATTTATTTTTAATTAGAAATGTGATCTTGAATATATAATATCTAGTATGTTTAGTTATCATTTGGGTATATTATATTGCATTTACTTCTCCTAATTTAACTATAATATTATTTTTGTTCTAAATAATTTTAAATTTTCATATTTTGTTATTTGTATTTAAGTTGGTTGTACTCTTATATAAGTAAATATTTTTTCGTAAGATTATATATAACATTATATACAGAAAATTAAACTAAAGTGTCGATCGATTCAAAATTACATAAACTAATATAAATATAATATTTTGAAGTATTAAGCATATATACTTTACAAAAGAACTAAACTATGAAAATTAGTTAATATTTTATTTTTATTTATTAATATGTTTTGAGGCATCCCATAATTTATATATATATATATATATATATATATATATATAAATAGACTATTACTATAAAGATACTACAGTTTTATTTCAACTAAACATTTAATTTTTCATATAACAAATTGGATTATTCTGATTACTCATTTTGTGGGTATATTAAAGTTACATATACACCATCAAATTGGAGTATAGCTATGTTTGATTCTTATTAAGCCAAATTAGATTTGTTTTATTTATCGTCTTAGTTTCATGTTTTTATCTTAGATGTGTAAGTATCTTTGTGTTATATTTTTAAGAATTTGATATATATATATATATATTGATTTCCCAAAATATTATAAAAATAAAATGATGATCAGTAGGAAGTGGCTTTAAAAAAATAACCCAGCAAAATTTACAAAGTTCATGAATGCATATCAATATTTACGATAATTATAATATTAGTAAATTCTAAGTAAATTTTATACCTTACATTTATAAAAGGTAAACTGAAAATTATTTTAAATCATCTGAAAAATAATAATTCAGATTTTCTTCGGTACTTTTATTTTGTTATTGGATCATACAGATATAAAGAAAATAATAAATTAAAAAATTAAATATTTATTAAAATTAAATTTATATAAGTAAAATTTAATAGATATTTTTGTAACTATATAATATTTTTTATTCAACTAAGATTAAGCAAAAATGAATAAAACATCTCAATAATACTAATTATAAACATTTTTAGTCAACTAAAGGTATCTCAGTTTATTATTTTGACAATATATTATATGTTGTTTAAGAGTTAATATTATGTTTTTAATGGAATATTATTATTTCTTCATATCAATATTATTTTTGTTAAGTTTCTTTTTTGTGAAACCACATTATACATAAATATATTTTCCTTATTTATAAATTCGTTTTTTAAAATTTATAATATTTCCTTTTTATATTATATGTTATTTTAATAATATAAAACCTAAGTTATAATAAAAAGGAGAATAATGGTAATCATAATATTTTAACATGACCACGACACGTAGGAAACTGACTTCTCAAATAATATTATAGAGATATTTATAAACCGTTTTTTGTAAATAATTAAATTATTTAACAAACTAAAAACTTTTTATAAATTCCAAAATAAAATTAAAAGTATCTAACCATATAAAAAATGAAAACGTTTTTCTATATTTCCAAATTTATTATAAAACAAAAAATGTTTTTAAAATTTTTCAAACAACAAAAAATAATTAAACATGAAAAAAATAAAATTATTTTCAAATCTTGGATTTAACATGTAAAATATTAAATCTAAAAATTGTAAAACAAATCCTAAATATAAAATCCTAAATCAAACTAACTCATTTCTAACATTTCAATCCCTAAAATCTATCATTTCTAACAGCCTAACACATATATAATCTAACATATATTATTTAAGGAGAGAATATGAAAGGACTTTAGATGATTTTAGAGAGAAAGAGAGTGAATTCCCATGTGTTCTCCAAATAGAGAGAGATTTTACCGACGAATTCTCAAAGAATTTAAAATTTTAGGTTTCCTCGGAAATTTGTTTGCAGTTACCATTTTCTACTTTGTTTAATTAACTTTATTTATCCGTCGATATAAGAAAATTCATTTTAATTCTAAAAAGAAAAATCTGAAACAACTAGTAACTTACAGAAAAAAATATAATGTGCATTAGATAGTAGTGTGAGATTATAGTTTTCTGATTATGCTAGTCTACTCAGAATCTGGTGATTAATCAGAATGACATGAATCACTTATATAATCATTACTCGCATCTGAAAATTTTCTTCCAATGAAACATTGCATGTAAGAACACCATGCGTCTATAGTAGTTCTAACTCCTATAGTAATGGCTGAAAAAACACATCAATTGATCTCTTAGAATTCTCTGGCCCGGAGACAATAATGGAGAGTAACAAAACTAGTGGATGTACAAATCTAGTGGTAAATTGAATATATTACAATTACCACAAATAATATTTTATTCCATGCTTCCAAATGGGTTGAAACTATCAATGCATAATCCAAGGTGGACATTTCTTCTCTCATATGCAAATTCTGGATATTTTGATAGGAAATGCTTCTACGCTTATGCGTCTGAAGGATGTGTAATCTCACCATTTGTTGAATGCTCTACATGACATCTCATTAGTCCGACTGTGTGTTCTGACTGATATAGCCTCTTTAACCTTTCCGTCAAAGGCAAATACCACATTTTAGGAACTGGAACTCTTTAGCTTGTCTCTTGGTAAAGAGTTTTTTTGACAAAATTTACATTTCTTATGGTTTTTATTCGCTCTCCACTAAATCATGCAACCATCAATGCATACATCTATTACTTGAGCATCGTAGTATGAACAAGGTGCAAGATTATCCTAAAGTAGAATACCTCTAACAAAATTAGCAATCGTGTCCACCAATTCTTCAACCAAATTATAATTCGTCTTTATGGCCACCAATCCACTTACAGATGATAAAGGTGAATATATCTCTACATTTTTTTTTTTACAATGGCAGTTTCACTGAATAAAACATATCAAAATCTCCTTGCTTCTACATTGGGTTCTTCACATATATCTTCTTCGTCAACCATTTAAGAATTTTTTTTTATATATGCATTGTTTACCATCTGAATAATACATACACCATAATCTATATCCATGCTAAGTTCTTCAAACCTATTTGCAGTTTGAGGTTTGCTAGTACTACCATAATCAGTTTCTCCATGAAGATACCAAATCTTGTAACCTGGCATAAAATCATTTATATTTAAATACTTCCAAATATCAGTATTCTTGAAATTCCTAATATTCTTATAAGAAGAGCATAAAATTTCAACTTACAGGTATGGCTGTCGTTGAGCCACCAACATGAATTCGCTAATACATTTTCATATTCATCTATAAGTAAATTTGTTGCCGGATCCATAGCAAGTTTATCCATCCACAAATGAAAATAATCAGAAGCAGCCGTATTTTGTGATTTATTGCAAATGAGGGAAGTGATATTTATAGATGAAAATTAGCAGTATTTTTCTACGAATTTGTGAAAATTCCCCAACAAATATGAAAATTTCATCATGAATTCTACAAAAACTTTTGATTTTTCAAACATATATAAAACTGTCACAATATTCGTCGAGAATTATTGATGGATTCCTGGCGAAGTGATGAACATTTTCCTCAAAAATTACAATGGCTAGTTAACGGATATATGATTTAGTCGGGAAACCTTTAAAATCATATATTGACAGACAGTTTTGTCAGGAATTTGTCGGTAATTACCAACAAATACAGATTTGACGAAAATTTGTCGGTAATTACTCTCCTGACGAAAGCTCAACTTTCATTCTCTTTAGTATTTTTCGGCAATTCTTCAGTAATTTTCGAGGAATTACATTCCTTTGTGATTTCCATCAAAAAGGCCATGTTTTCTTTTTGTGGTGGGTAAATTTTTTAGAGATCTAAAATACTTGTTTACTAATAATGCAATCACCATTTGATTTTTTCATATGTTTTTGTTTCACAAGTATAATATTGCGAATCACTTCTCGATAGGATACTTATCTTTCGAGTACTTCAGTTTAGTTATGCTTAACATTGGAGTTTTTTGGATGTTTGACCGAAAATACAAAAAATACAAATGTACTTTGGTGACATAGGAATATACGTATATATTTACCCTTTAATAAAATTTATTTTGGTCATTTTCTTCCATAAGAACTATTATAAATTAAAAATTACTATCCTAGAAATTTTTTCATTTATCTTTGATAATGCTATAGTAAACATATTGCCATTGGTAACAAGAAAATAGAAATATAGCACATACACAAAAGTAAACATTGTGGCTCTTTTCGTTGCAACCTCCGACCAAGTGTTATTCGTCTGTGTTACAGATCGCAAAAAAAGAAAAAGAATTAAGTTGATAAAGTTTTTATTAATATAAATTACAGTTTACGATTAGTTATGCGACTGTGCGATAACAAAATGGAAATTAGCTTGTGACCTGTGACAGGAATTAACTTTTTTACTTTTAATGGTTAACAATTCGTTTACTTTTGATTAAATTACTTTATAGCTTGTTAATCATTTGATTGTTTATAATATAGCTGACTATTTTTATAATATATGTGTTATTATATCTTCATTTAAAGATGTTTTCCACATCGCTAGATGGTGGTTCCGCGTTTAATAGAATATTAATGTTTAGGTAGACGCCTAGATCTATTTTTTAAATACCTAGACCAATTTTTTAAAAAATCGGATTGAAAAAATGTTTTCACTCATATCCGATTTGCCGACTAGGCGGACATCTAGACGTCGTCTGGACTGACTTTTAGAACACTGCTATTTATCATCTACCTAAATAAATATATTTCAGGATATAAATAGCTTTAAAACTTTAAAGTATGTGAAACAAAATTTCATTTAATATAATACAGTGGAAAGTAACTATTTTTGTAGTACATAACTGTATATGTCCAGTATTATGTCTAGGTTCTTTTGTCTACTGGGACATAAGAAATCTCCAGAAAGGAAATTTTATTTTGGTTTAGTGCTCATGTTTTTTATTTACTTCATTTCTTTTGTGTCTTTTGGTTTAATACTCATGTCATGTTTTCGGGTTACGTCGTTTGGTTTGTATAAAAACCACCTAATTGTATCAGTTATACACCTAACTGTGATATATTATATTAATAAAATAGTCATTATAAATAATTAGTAATATATTATTAAAATGATGAAACATTATATACATGATTATTATTATGATATTGATATTATCTATCTTTAACATAGAAATATAATATAATCAAATTATTAGAATCACAGATTATACAAAAATTCCATCAAAATTATGATAATATTAATGTAAATTCAATTTATATTTATAAATATTAAATTTCATAATAGGCTTAAAGAAATTTGTGGATCAATATATAAAATACCACAATTGTAAAACTGGCAATCCCAATTCGTTTTTTATCACAAAAAAAAACAAAAGAGTACAAATTTATATATTAATTTTTAATATGTTAATCTTTTACCACGCTAAATATTCAAATAGGTTTTTATCATTAGGTAGTTTAATTTGAAAAACTGGAATAAATCATATAAAATTTCCCAAATCATATGTTGATCGATTAAGTCAATTTTTACATTTTGGCTGTTTTCTCAATTTTAATATGTTTAACTGACTAATGACTTTTTTTTGAACAATACGTTTCGATATGATAAAACAGAGGAGCCAAGCAGGCTTACAGCAAGAAATCAATCAGGTCACACACGACCTGTATACCAAAAAGCCCCAGAACTTACAAAAAGGAATGAAGTTAATGAATCAACTCAAACCACGTAGACAAAAAGGTGATTGTGGATGGAAGGTTTCTCTGGGCTCTTGAGACAGAATCCAACTTGCTTCAATGCTTGTAATAATTAAGCTAATGTCAGCTATTAACGAATAAGGAGGTTTCCGGACAGAGGGGTGAAGGCGTGTGTTACGCTCTGTCCAGATGGTGTAACATGATGCTTGAAAGGCAAGCTTCAAGGTGAGGTTGACATTCTTGTTTCTAGTAGGATCTCTCATCTATAACCTTTATCAAACAACAAAAGAGGAGTAAGATGAGTCTTGGAGGAAAAGAAGGACCATACCTCAATGGAGAATTCGCAATCGAAGAATAGATGTTGCGAGCAAAGGAGGCAGGAGGATTTATATCACCTAGCGAGCAAAGGATACTAATGACTACACTTTAGCAATGTATAAAATATTATATTGATGATGTTATTATTCCTTTTTTGTAAGAAAAATAAGACGAGACACAAAATGAAAAGTTATAGTAGAAAAAAAATCTATATATAATTACATCGAGGATGAATATTTGTTTTTTACTAAAAATAAGATGAGACACAAAATGAGAAAAGTATAGGATATTTGGGTTAATTTAGTAATTAATATATGAATGATGTACGGACTGAGTCTACTGTATATACTTACCATGTTTCACGCTAAAGAGATTATAGTTTATTAATAAAATAATAAAAAAAAAAAGTATGTGAGAAAAAAGTAGAGCGTTCTCTTTAAGAGGATTTTAATACTCTTTGGATAATGCTTTTACAGTTGTCATATTCTTATTTGTTTTAATAATTAAGGAAAACTGAAATATAATTTTTCATTAATTTTTTTTTGTTTTTTTAGAAAATTTGGCAGTTTCTACTGATAAGATTATATTCTTGGTTTAAATTAAATTTTCCTGCATCAATTACTAAAATTGCTTTAAAAATTATATATTTTTTAGAAATTATCTGTAACTAAATTAGTATTATAATTTCAAATTCTAATGGTATTTCTTGTAGTTAAATACATGAACAAATATATTACTTTACTTCTCATTGTGTAGATGACCTTAAGATTTAGAAATATAATTTCTTCTGGAGAAGGAAAATCATCTCCAAAGAGGAATATGATTGCTTATTATAGCTTTGTAATCTTATCTATTAGTGGTACAAATAGTTGGCGTAAAGAATGATTTATCTCGAGTTGTGGGATGAACTCATTTCATTATGGTGAAAAATACATCAACCTTTTGATTGGGTAATGTAAGAATTTTATAAGTGTTCCTAGGTGATACTAGATCTCGTGGATGTATGTGGGGTTAAAATATTTCAGAGTTAAAATTTTGTATTCACTCTTTTGGTTAATGAAAATTGTAGTTGAACAAAAAAATCAGCTCCCAAGCTTTTAACATGTCTTCCTTTCTTATGGCAAAATAAATCAATCGCAATCATAAGTATCTCAAATTCTGTAACATCGCGACTCATCGTAGCTGAAATTGTCAGTTATATCAGGACACTTGTCTCAGCCACAAGGGCCGAAACAATGTGTCTTTAGGATCCCAGGTCGTCTTTGACAAAAAAAAAACCACCAAAGGAAAGGGAAGAAAGAGGAGTGAGCATTTCGACAAAAGCACAAAGAGGGAAGCTTTAGGAGAGGAGCCCCAAAATCATCATCCAACATTTACCACACAATATAGCAAAAACTGTACTTAGAACATCCAGTCAAGCAAAAGCAATAAACAATAAACGAGGATAAACCCCGACGGTGCCAATATGAGACTAACACCACATCACGCTGTCTCCACGCCTCTCATGTTGTCATGTGAGAACTCACCGCATCACGCTGTCTCCGTGAGTTCCACGGCTTCACGCGATCACCACAGATCACGTGGCGCCACCACATTCACACGATCACGTCACACCACGTTGTCTCCACGCGAACCGTGCTACTATATTCTTAACTTCACACAGGCACGCCGCATGCCCACTCCGGAGATGAATCATGCCAACTCACGCTGTCTCCACGAAATCACGTCGTCGCCACATGATCCAACAAGAAACGATGCAACGCCCGAGATATACAAACATCCACCAGTTTACACCTGCACACATAGGTCTTATGACCCTACCTATATCATATACACTACCCACATATGCATATTCCCCACACAATGCAAACACCCGTGTACAAGTCTCAATCACCATACAACCATATTCGATATAGCAACCAATGAATAGATCTAGGTGTTCACACATTTAAATACAATATATAGGGATATATATGATATAGTTCATTTATCAAACAAGTACGTGTATACTTATAGATAACACGTAGGTATGAATGATTTAGCTAAAAACTCCGACTATGAAGAAGAATGAAGAAGAGATCACATCAGTCCTCACCTTGGCCTTAGATCTCCGAATATAATAAAAGAAAGGAAGCATATTTGAAACTTATGGTTTTCCACGATCCCCACACAATGCAAACACCCACATACAAGTCTCAATCACCATACAACCATATTCTATTTAGCAACCTATGAATAGATCTAGGTGTTCACACATTTAAATACAATATATAGGGATATATATAATTCATTTATCAAACAAGTATGTGTATATTTATATATAACACGTAGGTATGAATGATTTAGCTAAAAACTCCTACTATGAAGCGATAATGAAAGAATGAAGAAGAGATCATATCAGTCTTCACCTTGGCCTTAGATCTACGAATAGAAATAGAAAGGAAGCAGATCTGAAACTTATGGTTTTCCACGAACCACAATAGAAATGATTGGTTCTGCCACCAAAGGACCCAGTATGAGAGATCCAGGATAGAAGAAAAGAACGAGATGGAGAAAATGAGAACTCGGGTTCCTTACCTCAACAGTGACGAGATATTGAAAAAAGACAATAGAAATCTAAAAAGAAGACAAGACAGATCTAGATAATGGAGAGATCAATTAGTTGCAGATCGCCAATGGCTTGGCTTCGTCTCCAGTGAAACGAGAAGATTTCCAGACATCAACATCAAGGCAGCTCCTTTGAGGATATCATACATAAAAGAGAACAAGATGAAGAGAATGAAGAAAGAACATGATGAAAATTCAAATTTAAGAAGAAGAAAGAGAAGAAGGCGGTTAGGGTTTTCAGATTTTTTTGGAAATTTGCAGAACTTCATTCGTATATCTAAATGGAAGAGAATAGAAGGAAAATTTTCATTTTATTATAAAAGAAAAAGAAGTGAAAACTCTATAATTTTTTACTCGGATTAGAATTAAAACAGATTAGAATTAAAAGAAAGGAGAAATGGACTTTGGCCCAAATCAATTAAAAACAAATAAGTCCACATAACGGAGGAGCGGGATGTGGCAAATTCTTAAACAGCTTTGATTATAATTAGCTTTAGCCGTGAGAAATAAAAGTGGATAAAACTGATAAAGACAGAGAAAGAGACCAAATGACTGAAACTATCTTTATTTTGCTTAACTTTTACAATCAAGATATATCTTAATTTATAGCTTACATAGAACAATCTAGACGTTAGGTGCTACAGCTGTTAGAGATGAGTCACGTAGAGGATCAAATTGGTTGCGCAGAGGGAGCGTCTCCTTTCCCGTACTCGTCCTACTCTGTTTTACAATCACTCCATCTTTTGTCTTGTACAGAGAATGCAGCCGTCTTGATGGGCCCTACGTTTGTTGTTCAGCTTCACACTGGCCCATTGGGCTGTTCTCATTCACAAAAACAACTTATCACCCAGATAAAGAACAAAAACACTTCAACTTAGCATCGGGATATTTATAGTATAGAGTTTAACACAAGTCAGACGAAAAGGGAGAGAGTTTAACACAAGTCAACCAGTGCAAAGAGGTTTCACAACACACAACAAAAGCTTTCATTCAAACACATAACAAAAGAAACCGAACCGACGTTGTTCTTTGCTTACGCAGCTTCTGCGAAGCCAACCTGCTCGTTGCCAAAGTCAAAGATAGTGTGGTATCTTCCCATAAACACGTCTCCCAGTATCCTGCCCCAAAAATCAAGAATCAAGATTTAGATGAATCTCACACACAAACTGTTAAAAATTGGACGTTTGTTTGCATTTCCATTTAGAATTAAGGTATGTTTTTCCCCACAACCAAAAACATTTTAAACAAAACTTATTTGCGAATGTAAACGCCAAATGAATCCATAAACCACATTTGAAATAATCAAAAGCCTAGATGAATCTAATAATTGAGAAGGAAATACTTATCAAGTATTATTTTTTTATGCCAAGAGAATTTACCAGAGAGGTCCACGAGGTGGAGGCAAGTCAAGTGCGGTAAAGCCACTGATGCATTGTGCCACTGGTCCTTCCCCAATCTTCAGTACGTACTATTAATCCCACAAACGATATCACCCAAGATATGTTCAGAAATGCTACAAAAGGCTCATCAAGTCTACATAAATGTTCTCAAAAAAGTACCTCCTCTGGAGCAAGATCAAAGATTTTGCCTCCAATGGTGAATGAAACCGTAGGCATTTTAGAGAGTTGTGAGCAGTCAACTGCAGACTCTCCATTAGGATTCGGCATGCGTTCGCATATCTGAGGATTTTTTTGGGAATTTTAGGGTCAGAACAAAGAAGAATCTCATTGCTATATTTCAAGATCAAGCACACAACATAAATTGTTATTGTGATAGACACTTGTTTCTTCTTACGTCATTAACGTAGTTCACTATACGCTTTTGAGTCATGTTCTGCATTAATTGGCTCTGTATCCACACAACCGCCATTTCACATGGAGCACAACCAGCATCTCGAAGACCACTAGATGATTTTGTGTTTTCCTTGTCCACCACTGACTTAATCCCCATGCTAAACATAACACAATAACACTCGGAAGATCGCGGAAATGTGTAAATAATTGTTATGTCTATATTGGGATTTTACCTGACCCCATGGGTGCCATCGAATGTGCAAAGACCAATTTGTGAGCAGATCTTCTTTGGTTGAACCTGAAAAGAGCAACAGAGTTTTATATACAAAATACATATATACGTTTTCGCAGGTTTTCTGAATTCATCTCTATCAAATTAATTAATTATATTCTTACATTAGCCAAAAGTAAATCCAAAATGGTTTGTCCATACTGGTTAAAAACAGTTTTGCATTGCTGGCTAGCAACTCCAGATGCTCCAATAGCTTTGTTTATCATGGCAATCACAGCCTGGACAACACAAACAAAGAAACTGTGATAGGAGCAAGTATATATATACTGCAACAAACTGAAAAGCTATGAAACCTTTCAAGATTCTTGCTTACAGTTGGCCCGGCAAGTAAAGATGTTCCAGAATCTGCTATCGCGGAACAACCACTTCCACAGTATCCTGTTAAAAAACAGAATCATACATAAGTGGTCTGTAAGTAAAGACACTATATGGATGAAGGTAAGACGATATAACAACTAATATACCAGTAGGTTTGCCGGCAATGAGAACCTCACCCATGTCGAACTATTACCAAAATAATAACTTAAATGAGACGAGATTAATAAACATTCATGGCAAATCAAGAACGAACAAACCTGCCAGTAACCCCTTTGTTTTACAGGGACATATGTGTGTTCTCCTTTGAAATGCTTTGGATCAACACCACCAAATACAAGTTCACCGCCTTCTTCACTCTTTGGGTCACGATTAAGCCAAAATGAAAACAGTGGTTTCTTGATAAGACCTTGCTTGAGCATATTGTACCTATAAGAAAGAAAATGCATTGTCTTTATTGGAGTGTGTAATTAAGTAATTTCAATTTATAAAATAAGTACACATGCATACCAAACAGGAGTGGCGTTTCCAACAGAGATCTCTTGGAATCCAAGACCAAGAAGACCATCGAACTTAGCAACCAAGAAAGTTAAACCAGGCTCACTGGTTGCCTCAATAAACTCCTAAAGAACATAGGCAATATACGGAAATTAAAGTCAATCAATAGAAAAAAATGTATAATACATAATAACTTACCTGATCTTTGACAACTAAATCACCAACCGTGACAGCATCATAACTGAAGATACCAGAGATTGATCCAGAGCCGTAATGGATTGCTGCACGTTTTCCTGGGAAAACATACAATTTTAGAGCTTATCGATATTGCACTGATATCAATGTACGTAAGGGTAAGTATCTCATAACACGTACCACTCTTCTTATAAGTGCTTGAACGCGAGGACTTGTACTTGGCATGAAAGTAACAAGACAGCTATATAATGTAAATCATACACAATAAGTTTTCTCTTAAACTAACTGAAGAATAATGTAAACCAAATGCTAATAGAAAAGTTTACCGAGAAATAACATTTCCCGGATGGTACCCAAAGGTTAGAGCTCCCCGTGTCGAAAATCACCATGAACTTCTGTGGTGGAGTACCAATAGCAATCTCACCATAGTACTGAGCATCCAAGTAATTCTTCAACGCTACGATGTCAGCGTTTCCATCATCTCCAAGATTGTTGTTGTTTGAACGAAACTCATTTAAAGAAGATCTAAAGGCCTTTTCTTGCTTGGAACCAAAGCGTGTGGCAAGTAGATTGTTAGGATCCAACTTCAGTTTTTTCAGGCCAACTCTTAATATTCCGTCATTGTTCTCAGAGGAGGCGGAGAAAAACAACAAGACGGACACAAAGAGTGAACAAACCGCAACAGTTCCTGAGTGTACTCCCATCTTTCACCTATTTATTAGCTGACATAAAAAAAATAAAAGAGTTTGATTAGACTATACATTGATCAACGACACAAACAAATAACGAGTTACATAAACATGCAACTCAACTATCAATGCTATTTTTTTTTTTTTTTTTTTTTTTTTTTTTTGAAAAATGGCTTTCAATTTAAAAACATAAAAACATACAAGGTGTGGTTTTGTAGACCATAAAGTTTTAGAAAGTATGATGAGACAAACCTCATATCTAGCTAAGCATTAACTTAGAAAAGAGAAGCTTATTGTACATAAGCTTAGTGAAACAAGACAAGGAATAAATAAACACTAGGGAGTATGGTACCCGCGGCCTCGGCGACCTCGTTTACCCTTCCCTCGTATCATGGTCCATTCCATATCTTGATACTTTTGGTTCGGTTTTATTGTCCTTCCACCTCTTGACATGTTGAGATTTGCCATAGCATCACTCGTGAACCCATCCTTGTGAGAGAGGCTCTCATGTGTAGGTGAATACATAAAGGCCAATGAATTGTCCCTTGAACCCACATTGGTGTCGGAGACAATAATAGGTGATGGAAATTTTTCCATAATAGTAGACTGAGTTGGAGCAAGGAAAGTACCTGCTAATGGTGATGAAGTGGACCGAGAGTTGGAGCCAATGGCTACTGTTACCTTAGAGTGGGCGGGAGAGTTTGCTGGTGTTAAAAGAACCTTTAACTCAGCACTTTTTTGTGATTGCAACTTTTCAATCTCATTATTGCATCCCAAAGTCTGATCAGTACATAAACCTATTGGGATTTCAGGTAAAACCAAATTCACTTCTGAATTTTCAATTTGTACCACCTCTTGATCTGAAGCAACATTTAGTTGAGATTGTTCCTCATCTGGTTCAGCCCCTAGTGTTTCATTAGACGGACCCTCCGTTGTCGCTTGGACAATTGGGAGGAGACATCTTTTTTCTTTATGTCCTAAGTGTCCACATCTGCCACAAACACTCGGAATCCATGTGTACTCAACATCCACTAAAAATATATTAGCTTGTTTATCATCTAAGGCAATTTTCTTGGGAAAAGGTTTGTCAAGTTCTACTTCAACCAACAACTTTGCTTCTCCCAAAGTAGTCGGATCAAGGCGAGGTTTGTGCGTTTGCATAGGCTCACCAAGACCTGATGCTACATGACTGAGCCCTAATCTTGAATAGCAGCAATCTGGAACATTTTTTAAGGTTACCCAAACCGGGATAGTTGAAATTTCAGGGACTTTGAGTGAGTTCACTGATTTCCAAGGCGAAACAAACAACAAACAGTCATCAACATGCCATACACCTCTCTGAATTACCCATTCTCGAGTTGAATCATGGGGAATGTGAAACATATAAGATGATTCGCTAAGCTTACGACATCCTATTTTGCAACTTCTTCCCCACAACCTATTTACTACAGCATGAATCAAGCCTCCCGGAGGTAGGGAGCAACGATGAAACTGGCCAATCACATACTCTCTCTTATTTTCTGGTCCTAAACTAAGAACTTGAGAAGGGATCGTAACCTGAGGAGTTCCGTCAAGCCGGAAGGTAGGTTTAGCCGCTCGATAAAGATTTCTGGTAGCAGGATTCATTCTAGCAGCCCATGGAAACCTTAAGGTTCCATCTTCCTTAAGTTCTGGAACCGGAATTTTTTTAACAGGAACGAGTGGAAACTCTCGTACAGCAGTTTGTTGGTCTCTTTTCTTCTGGTTTTTTCCAATTCCATCATTTAGAGTTGGCCAGAAAGATTCGAGTAAGTTGTTGAGATACTGCGGATCAAAATCCGACGGCGTTGCTGGTGTTGGTGGAGTAGCAGCCAGTGCAAATGCAAGAGGTTTAGCCCATGCTCCGATCGATGGGACAAAAGCAGTTGGTGGGTTAGGCGATAGTTCAGATTCCTCATCAAAGACAGGAACTATATCTGAGTCTACCAGTGGCGGTGATGTTTTAGTGATGGCATTTGATTGATTGGTGATTGCAGGAGAAGCGTTGGAGAGCTCGTCATCACAACAAAGGGGATCTACAATCAAGGCTGTATTTGTTTGAATTGAAGCTTCAACCATCATAATCTCAGCATTGAGAGATGTCGATTTCGCAGAGAGGTTGCTATTCATTTGAGAGGAGGCTGGCAGGGAGCAGCTAGTGTTTATGCTCGCCGTAGCTTTGATATCACCGTCCGGAGGCCTGAGATCCATGACAAGGAGCAGAGCACAAGTGAGAGATGTTTAGTTCGCTGAGTTAGTAGAAAGGAGACGAGACCAGATCTGGTGCTCGTGATGGGAGACGCGCCGGAGCAACGTTGAGAGATGACGACAATTGGACGCGGCGAAACTTTTGACGACCCTATTTTACAAGACTAAATGAGAGACCCTTTTTAATTAAATGAATAATGACATGAAAGAGACTTTAGACTAAGACAACGATGATTTTTTTGTATTTAAACTAATATCGCCCCCATATAAGAAAAAAGGTTTATCTTCAGAATATCGTAAATCAACCAAAAATCAGCAACAAAACTAGACACTTTAATTCATTAATCAAAGCAGATAACCTGAGGAAAACAAAATCAATAATCTTTCATTACAAAACAAGAACAAAGACCGCATCAGCAAGAAGAAACAGGGGATCTTTCCCCTCTGAAAACAGCACTAAGGTTGCAGAATCAAACAAACCTTAAGCTCCAAACACAATCAAATAAGACGACGAGTACATCACAAAACAGACATGCAAACCAACATTAAAGAAACAAATATACAAGAGAACATTATCACGGATCATGCAAAACACAATCACTCGAATCAAGCACATAGAAAAGAATTAAAAAAAAATAGTTCCCACTGGAAACAACACTCTGATAGTATAGTCAGACCTGATCTGAAAGAGACTTTAGAAAATGAGAAATGGTAATGAGATTAAAAAAGAGAGATTAATAGAACTCAAACTCACAAAAAATAAAAAAAAAAAAAAAAACTCACGAGAGCGTTAAGCACTTACCAGATGCTTCAGGAGATTTCTCAGACTCATGAGAGACGGAAGAAAAAAACAGTTTCAATTATCGAAGAAAAGATTGCTAATATGCCGCCACGACATGCACAATAGGTCCCACATAATAAGCAACTAAATATTTTTCAATCGTTGGATCTATAAGATTAAAGATTTTACCGTTGACGGTCTGATAAGAAGTTTCGAGCTCTAATAATTTATGGTTCAGATCTGTGACATGTAGTATAAAGGTTGATTTGCAGTATGCATTATAGTTCGATATAATTTGCAGTAAAAATGATGTGGTAAAAACCGTAGATTTATGTGATGAATTTGCAGTAAAAATATGAGTTACGATTTTGTTAAAACTAATGACTGGTAATTTTTTTAATGTACAAGTTGCAGTCCAACTTTTATAAATATTGAACTATTCATTAAAGAATATAAAATTAAACCATTTAGAATAAAGAAAGCTATTTTTATTCTTAATACGTATAAAATAAAAATTTGACAAAATAAGTTGCAAAATATATTTTCTAAAAAACTATAGTTTCTAATAATATAATTGATTGGTAACCTTTTTGTTATATAAAATGTAGTAAATATTATTTCAATAAGAATATATTATAGAAATTGAGCTCTATTAAATTAAAATCTCATATAAACACATAAATTTATGTCCAAATATAATTAATATATTTAAATTATAAAAAGTTCTGTTGAATAATTTAAATGGAATAAGAATGCTTATAAAAGATTAACAATAGATACTTATTAATTAACCAAAAAGTACAAGTACCTTATTTTAAAAGTTAATAAATTAGTTACGGTTTAAAAAAAACGTGGACGGAACACTAACTCACGAAAGCACTAACTCAAGTTCTAATACACCCACTTATCCTTGATGTTGGTTTAGCTTTTGATTTAGTGATTTTACAAAGAAGACAACTCAAAAATATTCCGCGAATAACTGGATCTGGATTTGGAACCTTAAAATAAATAAAAAATAATATTAAAATATATAAAATACTAATGATGTACCTTTATTTTAAAAGTTAAAACATATCTATATTATCTACAGTTTTTTTTGTTCTTGTTATTTTTTCAAACTATTAAATTGTTTTAAAAGTTGTAATATTTTCTACAGCAAAATAACATACAGTTACAACACTAAAAATTACAGACTAAATATCTTACCCGGCTAAATTTCTACATTTACATTACAACCAATCATCCTCGATATATATAATTTATGAGAGAGCAATTTCGGATCGGAAACAAATAAACAATCATTAGGCCTGGGCACGGATCGGATATCCGGTTTTTTTAAGGTATTTGTGATTTGCTTCGAATGTTACGGATATCTAATTTTCCGATTTGCTTTGCTTCGGAAAAATACGGATATTCGGAAAAACGGATATCCGGAAAATAAATAGATATTTGCGGATATTCGCGGATACTTACGGATATCTCATTTGTTTTGATTAACACAAATAATCTTAAAAATTTGATACAAATTTGTTTTGTAAAAATATTTTTTGCATGATATAAAAGATAAAAATTAAAAGAAGTATTGAATCTTCATATTTTGTAAATTTTTAAACTTAGTTAAAATTATGATAACACAAAACATAAGAAAAAAATTATAATTGTCATAAATGTTTTATTTTCTTTTTATGTAATACTTTTATATAAGTAATAATGTGAATATAATCTATCAAATCATATGTTAGAATAATAATTATATAATTTTATACATTTAAAACTTTAAATATAATCAAAATATACATGTATTTATATATTGACGGATCGGATCGGATATTCGCTTCCCAAAATTTTAATATTTGTGATTTGCTTCGATTTTAACGGATATTGAATTTTAGTATTTGCTTTGCTTCGAAAGCTTACGGATATCCGGAATTTTCGGATCGAATAGCAACGAATAACGAATCGAATCAAATTTAACGGATAAAATGCCCAGCCCTAACAATCATTACAGTTTTTAGTGCAACATGAAATTAGAATCTATTAAAAAGG
This sequence comes from Brassica juncea, assembly GCA_018703725.1. Classification (NCBI taxonomy): domain Eukaryota; kingdom Viridiplantae; phylum Streptophyta; class Magnoliopsida; order Brassicales; family Brassicaceae; genus Brassica; species Brassica juncea. The sequence goes on along the minus strand of CM031936.1, from coordinate 60,416,109 downwards.
CATTATTGGCAAATCATGACCTCACATCAACCGGGGTTGCACAGAACGTCAACATCATACTTTTCCACCCAAAACTTGAAATATATCCTTATTTACTTATTTGCCAAAAAATAAGTAATGAAATTAATCCTTATTTTCTTTATATTGGCTAATTATCTGGTCACCTATTTCGGTTCATTGATGTTCATATTGGTCATGCCATTAAACTCGTAGTTTCTAGGAAGTTGTTTCTCCTTTTTTCTAATACTAAAATGTTCAGACTCTTAGGCGACTTCATTAGAAAGCAATTACGTGCCAAATTGTTATGGCAGCATTTATTGACATTTTATAATTTTTATTAAATAATGTATGCATAATACAGATTTCACTAAATGTTGTCATTATGTAGTACACTTATTTGACGATATCTCTTTATCTATTGAAGGTACGGCCAACAATTAGGTTTCTGTATTCGGTCGGCACTCGCATGTCGTGTGCGATACTTCATTCGTATTTGAATGATTAAAATTTTAGATTTTGTTTAAATCATTGAAAGACTGATACTTTTTTTTTGTAAATTAGAAAGACTGATACTTTATATAATTAGTTTAAGATTCTGTGCCTTTTGTACGGGATGAATATTGTATATACAAATTATTACTTATTTTAAGTTCTTTTATATAATATAAAACAATTAACTATTACGTATATAATTAAATTAGCGCAATCATATAAATAAAAAAATCACTCTTTTTATTTATTTTACAATCATTTTATGGTAAGTAAATATAAGTAACTGATTTAAACTATTTATAAAATATATAAACAAATTTAAATAATATTAACATAGATATATAATATATTTAATATGACTATTTAATATGACTATCAATTAAGTGGGACTTCCTAATCATATAGTTTTACGATCATTTATATCTTTTATAATAAAACTTTTAAATAATTGATAACAAAATTTATAATATGAGACTTTGAATAGTGTTAAAATTTACAATCATTCTTGAAAATTCATTGTAAATTTTAAAATATTAAGTTCTCAGTTCTTGTTCTATGCAAATTTTAAAATAAAATTATTTATGAAATGATATATAGTTTAATATATATATATATATATATATTATTCTAAATATCTATTATACGAGACTTTTTGCTCATATGGTTTTATGATAATTTGTATCTTTGTTTTTTTTATGTCATCAACATAGAGACTTAATTAAGAATCTATGAACCAACTTGGTAACTACGCATACATGTGAACCACAAAGGACAATTGTTGCCGAGCACTGCGTGCCAGACTATCCGCCCTTAAATTCTGCGATCTTGAGACATGAATGATCTCCCGGTGATTGAAACTGCTCTTCAAACTCTGAATATCCTCTAGGTAGCTTGCAAAAGCTGACAATTCTGTTGGGTCTGACATCATCTTTACCAACTGAAGACAATCTGTTGCAAAAGTGACATGAAATTGACGTAAATTTCTCATGCTTTCCATAGCCCAGATAAGTGCCTCAACTTCTGAGTGTAGAGGTGGTAAACTAGCCTTCGTGTTCCTAGCCCCCATCAGACCATCAAAGCCTTCTAAAGTGTTGTACTATCCTTGTCCTGAGAAATTATCTTTTTCTTTCCATGAACCATCCGTAAAACACCATCTCCCCGGTATTTGAGGTAGTACCCGATAATTTGTATCTTGTTATAATAAAATTTATAAACCGATCATAACTTTTTAAAGTACGGCTTTTAACAATTTTGAGTAATTTATAGTCGTTTTCAAAAATTTAAAATATAACATATACGAAAAAATATAAATTTCTATAGTATGGTTAATGTGGTTATTTAATTTATTTTAATAAATTTAAAAATTTTGGAGGATTTAAAATGATTATCAAATCGTTATTATTAAAACCATTAATTGTCATATGTATATATGTGTATATTTTCAACATACTAGGGTAATTCTATACCTTTTATTTAAGGGAAAAAAGACATTAACTGTACACTATTAATTAATTTTATGATTAGTTTAACGAGAAATATAATATATGTTTAGATAGACCAAAATATTTCTCTATGGTTTTTGAGAAGTATGGTAGTGATACACATGTCATCCCTAAAATATAATGCTTCTCAAATAATATATAAGAGATTAATATATATTTTTTAAAGCGAAACCATAAAGTAAAATACAAAAATATGAATTTTTAGACTTTATTAATAAAACTAAAAAATAATAAACAAAAATATGTAGTTAGTTTTTTAATATATGTTTAAAGCTTAATATATCAGACAAGAAATCCCTTATATATTAGTTAATAATCATTACAACACGTGAAATATGTCATGTGTCATCACTACAATGTTTTTTACAATCTTTAGAGAAACAAGTTGGTATATCTAAACATATATTATATTCCTTATCAAACTATCGATAAAACTAATTAGTAACCTATCAAAAGATTATTTATTCATTTCTTTAATAAAAGCTACAAAATTATCTATGTAATTAATATATGACAATTAATGATTTTTTTCGATCAAAACAATTAATGATTTTGAATAGTAAAAAAGTTGATAAATTTTTTTATTGCTCTATCATTTTATTTATTTTATATTATTAAAATAAATTAATGATCACATTAACAATGTAATTAAAAATTCTATGTTATCTTTTGAATTTCTAAAAACGACTATAAATTACGAAAAAATGTTGAAAACTCTAAATTGAAAATTTTATGATTAATAGTTTAAAATTTTTGTTATAACATTATACTAATGATCGTAAAACTATATGAGTAGGAAGTTTCCTTTAATAGATATTCAGATTGAAAAATATATTTTTAATCTCATTTAAATTATATATCTTATATATATATATATAATTTCAAAAAAAATTAAAATATGAGTCATGCTTGAAACGATAGAAATTACATAATTTTACAATCTTAATTTGATGAAATCATTAAAATATATTTTACATATTTTTTTATTATTTTGAAATATTTTACTGTATGCAGGACGCAGATGATTACATAGTGTCATTGTTAAAGGCAGTGCTTATTTACGTAACTAATCTGTATTATTAACAAACATAGCTAATATTATTTGAAACTAAAATGTTTCTCTGTTATATATTTACTGGAAGTTTGATACGAAACAGAACAAATATGAAACAATGTAATTGATCCCAAAGACATAAAGAGAACAAGAACATAAATTTACTGCAATTTGTTTTTCATTCCCCATTCAGTGAAACAATAGTTACTTAAATAGACAAAGAAAGATAATTAAATAACTGCCAAGTAAGGATATGTTAAATAAGTAGAGATGATCCCATTCATAATGGACAACATTTGATGCTATGACTCTTGTTATGATCTTATTAATACTCCACTCTCCAATGAACCTTGTCCTCAAGGTTCTTATGACGTAATGGTGGCGATCTACATGGGTACTGGTTCATCTTCAATGACACATACTTTACATCGCAAGGAAAGAGACCGAGGAAGCTTACGCCGTGTAGGGAGCTGTACATAACTGAAACCATATCCATGCTTGGAAGAGATATATCGGCTACAACTTCCTGATTCTGATTTGTTGGCTCGAGCAGTGTGATGTTGACGTCTAATTGGACGAGCTTGGTTGTGTTCCCGTGATGAAGTTGCAGAGCGTTTGAGTGGTGAAGTCACATGTCGACAAGATTCCTCACGAACCTGTGTATCCTTTGCGACCTCCGCAATATGTTTAACCGTTTGGGTTGATTTCTTCAATGTATCTGTCTTCAACATCTTCATCTTCTCACTCCAAGTTGCTGCCCCATCCTCCCAATACTGCGCCATCTTCTTCAGCTCATCACGAAAAGCAACAAAATCTTTCATAGCACCATTGATGGTGCACAAAAGAGCATAATACTCTTCATTCATGGTTTGTAAAGTATGGTTTCGACACCACAAATGTGGTTCGAATCAAACCAAAATTTTCTTTCATGCCAATTAAGGCCGCTCCTCAAAGTTAAGAGATTTGCTAAAGAGAACAAAAACAGAAGTTTACTGCAATTTTATTTTCACTCCATTCAATAAAATTATAGTTACTTAAATACGCAAAGAACGATAACTAAATAACTGCCAAGCACGGAACATGTTAAACAAGTAGAGATGATCCCCTTCATAATGGACAACACACGATGCCATGACTCTGGTTATGATCTTATCACAATGAAATAAACTTTCTTTTTCCTATTAATCCAGTTTGAAAAAAATGAAGACTATAATAAACAAACAAATTGTATGTGATATTTTTCTATTGATTTTTGTTGTTTCCTTCGCCAACACCATGGTTCGAATCATTGATCATAGAAGTAATAACGGCTGCAAGAGCCGCCGTGAAGTTCGGATCAGCGGTGAGTGCTGTTATTGTATTAGCCACAGCATGCGGCTGCGAAAACGCCGCTGATGGAAAACCACCGGAAAACTGCAACCCCGAGAACTTGGATTGGTTATACAATGCCTGACCTATCACATGAGGTAATATATCAGGGGATAAATTCGTCATTTGTTGTTGCTGCGGCCGCTGCGTCAATAAGTTGTGGTGGTTGTTGTTGTTTGCGGCCGCTATAGAAGGGGTGGAGTTGGAACCATTAGGAGGTGGAGGTGAGTGGGTGAGGTCTAAGGTAACTGTAGGGAACGGAGCAGAGGCTGAGATTGTGGCCATGCTTGTCGAGCAAGGAAGAACAGCCCTAGCTAGTAAATTGGTAGGGTTCATCATCCCATCGTGACTAGAAATTGACCCGGATAGCAACATGTTAGCTGCGGCCGTGGTTGTGGAAGCCATTGCCACTGCGGCTGGCGGCAAGGGATGGTTGTGGTTTCCCTCGTATGTCGTTATCAGTATCGATCTGTCTTCCGCACAACGTTGAACCTATAAATATATATATCATGAGGGAGCATAACATTAGCCAATCAATTCAAAACATGTAGTTTCGACATCTCTAATGACTTTACCCAAAAAAAGTCACGAATATTTAATCCGAAGGTTAAATATTTTACAGAATTCTAAAAACTCAAGTCTTTTGTTGTGATTCGTCTTTGGTTCACACAATTGCGCACTACCGGCTTTGAACCCAAGCTATAATTAACACATAGATGAGACTGATACAAGCCATGAAGTTTGATGTCATAGTCTCCAAAAATAATTAGGCATTGTACCTTAGCTAGTTTGATGGTTAATTATATGCATTTTATTGTTGAAAAAAAACCTTGGAAAAGCCGGGATAGATATATATATATACGTACTTGTTTTCGAACTGGACAGCCCGTGGCCATCGTACAACGGTAGTAAGCCCGTGGACAAGGATTTCCTTTTGCCATCTTCTGGCCGTACTTTCTCCATTGACATCCATCGCTTATCTATAAGAACATAATAACAAACTTAATTAGCATCTACTTCATTTTGTGATGTAAGTGTAATGAACTCTGACGGTTAAGTACTTACCATAGGAGCTTCCGAGCGGGCACGAACGGAGACACGGGCTTTCCTCATGATAGCTTCTGTGGGTTGATCAAACGTTGTTTGGCTATTATTATTCACTTTCTGAACTTTGTTAGACTCGGTTTCGGGGATTTCTTCACGTCCAAGTCTCTTTCCGTCCCTCACCTCGTTATTACGCTTCTCGGCCGCAAAAGAACCGCCTGAACGAGTTCTATCTTCCGATGAAGAATTTGACACATCCTCAGCCTGGCCAGGTGCTCTGAAAAGGTCAAGATCAAGAAATTGCCTTGGAACTATAGTCTCCTCAGACTTATCAGCAGCTTCTATTGCCTAATCATATAGGTTCGTCAATGTTAAATGAATTGCCTATTCATTTAGAGAAAATGGCATTTAATGGTTAACCCGCTCAATTATTTAATTACCTTGTTCTGTTGTTCTTGCTGCTGTTGCATCAGTGAAACAAGATGCATCTGAAGTGAAGCGTAACTATTGCTCACTTGTGTAAGCAATTCTCTTAGCTTTTGGTTCTCTATGGTCACTTTCTTTAGTTCATCTCGTAGCTTAACCATCTGTGATCAATATTAAATTAAACCGGTTTGATTCGTCTATAACCAAAAAATATTAATTGCGAACGTGCTAGAAAATTAAATCACATTTACCTCATTTTTTGTACGCTTATCTTCCATTTCCGAAGATTCTTCGTCGTCGGTCACTGATTGATCACTCCTGGTTCGAAGATTCAAACAGGTCTACTCAAAAATAAATTCACAAAATTAAAAATTAATGAATATTTCATAAATAGTAAATTTTGAAATTCATATTTGACTTTCATATTATGTCGTAGACCATACTACAAACCTTTATGTTACAAGTTCGGTTAATCATTCGTATATCAATTATAAAATACGATTTATTGATATATTCAAACTTACATTTACGTCCGTTCGATCATCTTGTTCTTCCTTTTTAACTCGGAATCCAGCGTCGTATACGTCGTCGCGACAAACCCTAGATTTCTTGTCGGAGAAAAAATCAACTTCACCGAGAACTTCACGATCATTTTCACGGGCGACTCCACTCGAGAATTCATCATGTTCACGGTCTTGAATACCAGAAAGACTCTCCGGAAACCTAAACTCGCTGGCGGCGTTTGATGTTTTCGTCTTGTTATCGTCAACGTCGCCTCCAGTTGTAGACATCGTCAACGGATTCGTGAAGAGGCGATGAGTATTATTACTTTTGAAACGTTTAGGGTTTATGAGATCGAGAGAAGATGAATCAAGAGTGAGACCAGACCATCCTATGTCCATAAATAGAAGAAAGGAGATCACGAGATTAACGAAAGGAGAGAGATTGTTAAAAGATAGAGATCTAAAGACTTTTTGGGCTTTGGTTTAGAGTTGAGAAAGGAATTGTGAAGTCTTCTGCCAGAACATTAGACTCTCCTATAAAAAGGGTTTGGGACGTGGACCAAATTTTTCTTCTTTCGTCACATTTTTCTGAAATAATGAACTTTGATTTAATTTTCCGGAGACTTTTAAGAAACAAAATGTGAGATTTTTACCCCCCAAAAAAAAAGTGAGATTTACGTCAGCTCCTGCGTCATGCCGGGTCCTGGATCTAACCCATAATTCACCCGGCCTGTTACATTTTCATGGAAACTTGATACATAAAAACCTTTTTTTTTGTAGAATCTATATATCTATAAAAGAGACTTGAGAAGGCAGCACAGCCCTCCACGTCATCAAGGAAGCATGGGCGTTTTGCTCCACGTGTCGCAATACCAAAGCACTTGCGCTTTTCTGTTTCCATCCGTTTGCTATGAATCGACTTATTTGAACTGGGCTTTTGTTACATTTACAGATTAAACCTAAACCTAAAACCCTGGTAGAAACCCACATTGAATTAGGCTTCTTCTTCCGTCTTCCTCTTGCTCCAACGACATCGACGATGATGATATTCACAGAGACTTAGAGCGCCTTGTGATATCTGTAACGTCAAACCATCCTTTAATTCGTTCTTTACTCTGAACGTATTAGCAAAAAATCTAACTCTTTTTGTTTTTTCCAATCCAGAGCTTCTGTTCATTATTATTCAAACCGATCTGACCATGGCAACTTCTCAAATTTATTTTTCAGAGCTGAAGGTTGGCCGCTGTAGACAGACTGTTCAGACAAGACTGCTTCGTTTTTGGGAGGCCCAAAACGTGAAGAAGGGTGGGGAGTTGATAGTCTTTCATATGATGTTTATTGATTCGATGGTTAGAGCCTTATTTCAATATTTGGTTTCAGATTTAGAGTTTTAATTATTTTTTTTTAATCCAGTTCATTATTGTTCAGGAGACACTCAAATAAGCCTATATCACCATCTTAACACCTTCAAACATCTTCAGAGAGAAGGCTCGCTGTATGAGTTTAGTGCTTTTGATGTTGCAAGAAGCAATCTAATTCCGGTTAGGTGACGCTTCTGTCGCGATAAGATTTACGGATCAGACCATCTTGGTTGATCTTGCATCACCCAGTCAACCAATCTTGACTAAAGGTTTAGGTTCTGCAATTATGACCAACTCATGACAGTCGCTAACACAAACACTGATTTGTTAGCTTCTGTTTCAGTACATTCCCCTTATAATCACTTAATCTTTATTATTGCACCATATTATACTACACGAGGCTTAATATGAATGTTTTCATGTAGATATATATCTTAGGGGAAGGCCAGGGTTATCAAAACGTTTTCCAATGAGGAACCAAAGTACTCAACGCATCATGGGAACCATGATTTGAAAGGTATTTGACAACTATACAAGTTTTAATATGCTGAACCGGTCATCTTATCTGTGCTTCCTTGGTTTGGAGATTCGTTATAGTATTAGGCTTGATCTATTTAGGGAGTCAAGGGTGTGCCTCAGTGTAATCGACGGCCTTGCTAAGTTCCTCAATGAGAAGTTTGCTGCCTCTGGTGTGGAACCAAAGGTGGTAGTTCCAACAAACATAAACCCAAAGTTAGTTGGAGGTAAACACCGTCGTTCTCTTCACATCTCCCTACAATATATAGTTTCCAGCAAACGTTCTGAATGTTTCTCACACTTACCATCAGCTTGCCTCCTGTAAGAGAGTGTTAGTTAATCACATCTACTTATTGTTCTGCTCATTGAATGATACATTTCTTTGTCAGCAGTATTAGCATCTCATATGTGGTTGGCTTGCACACAGGTCGGATCTTTTTGAATTACCGCTATCACATTGTCTAGAAGACATTGTTAGCAGCATTCTGACCTTTGAATTGAAGCCTCTCTCCATTCAAATTCCATCAAAGTTTCACCATCTCTCGCATTTTTAAAAGCCACCAGCAACCACCACTACCTTCGTTTGAGAATCACGTAAGTTAAAATGCTGCTATAAAGTGTGTCCAACGTGTTCCCGTTCTTGACTGTTCTTTGCAATTACTCATGGCAGGGTGGTGATGAGCACCCTGGTGATAACATGCCTGTGTTTTGAAAAGGAGTCCTCTTGGTTTGAACAATCGTGACCTGAACCAAAGTGGCTGCAGTGGTGACTCGAATGTTGAGGGCTAGAGAGCAACACTGATGTGAACAGTCGCGACCTGAAAAAACTATGTTATGGTTTTTATTATTTTCCTGCGATTTATGCTCTGAATTTTATGCTAAAATTATAACTATTCGTACTCGAGCTCTATGTTTTTATTACGAGAATAACCTCTCATGGAAATTACTTTGATAATTAGGTTGATGCTGTTAAACTAATTTGGTCAAACACTATATATAACCAATCTCAATAGAATGTTAACGGCAATGCCGCACGAACCACTATTAAAGCAGAAGTTCAATATTACTCGAAATCTCTAGGAACAAAATAATATGACTGAACTTGCTTCACCGCAATTTAAATAGTAACCAGAACATAAAAGAACCCCATAACTAGAGTTGAGTCAGTACGAGAAATGATATGTTTAAATACTTAAAAAATGTACCTACAAAACAGACTTATCATTTTCCTTCGACAACAGGCTGGACATTAATTTTTTAAACCGTTACGGCTGCTACAAGAATGTAATCCCAGGAGTCAGAAGAAGTTTATACATTTCTTTCTACCAGCTCCTAACATAAACATTTTCCATCACTTGCATAGCCACCCTCCGATATCATATGTATTTACTACTTCACCATAAAAGCTCTGAAGTTTCTTAATTAATGGTGAAGAAGAAAACTGTACCTTATGGGGAACTTGGCAACGACCAGCCTGCAACAGTTAAAGTTAAACAAGTGAGGCGTTCTTCAGACACCAGAACCGCTTTATCTCGCGCCACAGAAATAGAGCAAGGTTCTTCACAATGTAAAACACATTTTTATCGAACTTCATGTGTATAGTAGCAAGTGACACGAGGCTTACAAACGTAGCTTTGTGTAGTTTTTAATCAAAGTTATATATTTCTAAACATAATAAAAATATACATCAACTAAACCAACATAATAAGTATATATGAAAATGAATTATTTATATAATTATTCTATAGTCAAGTCAAAATAATTTTTGTTCTTGGTTATGAGACATCACTTTTTGATGATATTAGTCTATTTTAAATAATTATATATGTTTCCCACTGCCAAAATATGCAAAGTATACTTAATATTTTTTGCTCTCGATTATGAGACTTCAGTTTGGATGATATTGGTCTATTTAAAATTATTAATTATATATATGTGTGTGCTTTTCAGATACTTTATTCTGCCAAAAAATGCAAAGTGTGCTTTATATTCTTAGGTCTAGATTATAAATCATAATATTAAAGTATATTAAACCACTTATATATCTGATTATATTTTTAAATAATATTCATTTGGTTTATGATCCATTAGAGATTCAAAGTAACAAAACAAATTCACTTTTTAGTTTTGTAAAGATAATCATGAGTTAAATGAAATACTACTATCCATAATTCATGCATGTATCTCTTTCTACAATGTTAAACATAATATTCAATGATTATAAAGTATTTTGAAGCACTAAATATATTAATAGAAAATACTTATATATAAAAGGCTAATATATTTTCATTAAATTATTAATATACATTCATATTTATTATACTTAAATTTTTTTAAAATTCTACAGCAAAAAGAGTATGTCATAGATTAATTCCCATAAAAACATATTAAGAGTTAGCCATCTATGATTCCGACTTAAACAAAATTAATAAGAGGGTTTATTATTTTTAAATTTCCAATTTCATTCCTGTACTATTTTCTATCTGCATTTAGTTTTTTTCAACAAAATGTAAAATTGTTTATCCTCATAAATAAATATTTTCCTTTCTCACCATTACTTTCTCAAATAAATTCAAATAGCACAAAAAACTAATACATTTCAAACATGAAATAAAGATAAATATCAAAATTTAAACTTCAAATGTCAAAAAATTTATATACAATTCACCATTTCCTTCCAATGTATCTTCACTACTAAACCTAATAAATAATCATCAGCTTGGATCAAAATAATGCTTCATGATTACACGTATAAATGAAAAATTTTAATAACAATCTATCACACAAATATTGCTATATTAACTAAACACCAAATACAATAAAAAAAAAACAGTTATCCTGCGCGTAGCGCGGACATACCACTAATGATTAGTAAAGTTGAATACTTTAAAATTAAATAAAGCTAAAGTATAGAGATAAAATCCAACCAATCATCTCCATTGTTAATATAATTTACTTCACTTTTTTACAAACGATTATTACTCCCCTACGTATTGAACCTACTATCAACTTTCTGTTGAAGATAAAACCCTAAAAAGCAAAATAATCTATTCATCAGTACATACGAACCATGAAACAATTAGTACTTAAAAAAACAATTGTTCCATTAGTAAAACATCTACCATTATAACTCAGCATGAGACAATAATGCAATAACATGACGTTCAAAGCCAAGATACTCATAAAACATACACGTGCATTTGCATAATTTTTAAAACTCAACAAAAGAATATAACGTCCAAATCCGGCGCGTAGCGCCGGAATACCCCTAGTATATATATATATAATATTGCTACATAAAAAACTTACGTCTGAACATTGATCAAAAAAAGAATTGATTCTTCATCAACATGAATATAAAAACCTTATATTTTTTAAGTTTGTAAGAGAAAATTATATTTTTCACTAACTTACAAATCCATGTGTTATTAAATACCTCAATTTCTAACATTGGTTTTTAATGAGAATATTTATAACTCTGTATTTGAAGTTTTGTTTACTTTCCAAACAAAGTTTCATCATTCATATTTTACATCAAAATTTATGTTTTAAAGTTTAAATAAAACATTAATTAAAATTTGAAACATTCATCTTTCAAATATAGTAGAAAATCTATCTCATTTTATTCAAAATATTCTTATTAATGCTACACATAGTTTAAGATCAGATAATATACATATAATCACGGATTGCTATTCACTTAAAAAATATGTCAAGCTTTTTGTTTCGTGCAATAACAAAAATTGTATCCAAAATTCCAAAACAATAACCAAATTAGTGTCTTTTTATTTTAATTTTTTTTCTCCAAATCTATTAGTCATTTAATCTATTGAAAATTACAAAAACAGTTAAGCTAAAGTTATATTTTTAAATACAAGAAACTTGAGTAATGAATTTTTTTTTTTTTCAAAATCTAAATATCCGAAACCCGATCCGAAATAACCGAACCTGAACTAAAAATATCCAAACCTAATCCGAAGTATAGAAATATCCGAATGGATATTATATCCCTATACTGAAATACCCGAAAATCTAAAATAGCCGATCCGAACCCGAGCGGATAACCGAACACCCACCCTACTTTATTGCACCAAGAAAGCGCATTGACTAGTTCCGGTGATCAAAAGGACGAAAAAGTTTGATTCACCGCCCCAGTTACTGGGGCGCGTTCCACTTGATTATCTCTTTTTTTTGTTTATTATATTATTTAACAAAATATAAAAATAGTTGGAAAAAATTTGGACGCTAATTCAGAAAATAAAAAGAAAAAGAAGAGAGAAAATGAGTTAACTGAGTCAACGATTTTGACGGCCCGGTTTCTTATAATCTGACTGGAAATCTGGTGCACCGGTCTGTAGGTCTTATTACGTGCGCAGCTGGGTCCACCCATGTTTATATAGAAGTACTCTCATTAGTATACAATTTTAAATTTGACCAATTTTATTAAGTCTCTTGCATAGTAACTTAGATATAATCTTGTAAGACCACCTCCATTGGAGGTACTTTGATTAGGATCTCACCATTAAAAATAAAGACATAAAAGAAGAAAATAGGAGAGAGAGTGAAGAGAAATACTAAAACAAGTGTTTTTAGGACCATTCCTAAACTTTTCCCTTCCACATGTCACCTAACTATCATTTAAGATTTTTTTAAAAATAGAAAAGTTAGTTATTGAGTTAAAATATTATTTTTTTTATTTTTTAGTACCTCACCTAGTTACCTCACCTTATAACTCACCTTACAAAGACTAATAGATCTCAGTCATATCCCGAGGTTTCTTCTTTTTACAAATAAGGCAGATATTTGTCTGGTTTAATACTGGATCGAAACTACCTTTTGCAAAGGAGTCTTGTACAAGTCTAATAGTATCTTGATGCATCTCCCGCCAGAATTTCTGAAACAATTTACTAGTCATGCCATCCGGTCGGGGTGCTCTATCCGGGTTGATTCGAAAAGAGCTCTTGTAATTTCATGTTCCGACGATTCCTCTAAAAGTAACCTATTGTCGATATGGAACACCTTTTCTGAAATAAAGTAGAGGGAGGTGTCTAGCTCTGTCGGCGAAGAAGTAGAGAAAAGATTTTGAAAGTATTGAACAGCCACGTTCTCCACTTCGATTTCACTCTCTACCAACTTCCCGTGTTTGTCTTTTATATTGATGATCCGATTTTGGGCTCTTCGTTGTTTTGTAATGGCATTATGAAATTTTGTGTTTTTGTCCCCATCTCTATGCCACTGGTCCCTAATTGCTATTAATATATACTGAAATCGAAAATTTTATCTTTGATAGCAGTTTAGAAAACAAACGCTATCGTAGTGTGCTATCAATGCCCTTTTTTTTATAGTGTAGGCAGAAATCAACCATCTTCTCAAATCCTCCAACTCTTCTGTAGTAGAATTATCATCATCTTGAGCAAGATCTATCTTAATTTTTAATTCTTCAATCAATACAGCGGAGTTTGTCGGGTTATTCTTCTTCCAAGTACTAATCTTACTCCGACATGAGGTAACTTTTTGATGAAAACTCCGGACTGGAGTTTCATCTAACTGTCCCATCCCGAGATTGCCGCTTCTTTGAAACCTAGTTTTCCAATCTACCTCTTGTCAAATCTGAAGCTCTTCTTTGTCTTTCAAACGTTGGATTGAATCCGTACTAGGAGTAGCTTATGATCTGATCCCCATAGTTGTAGGTATTCCACATCAGTGTGAGTAAATAAAGCTCGCCACTCTTTATTTGCTATTGCTCTGTCTAGTTTGCATTTGACTTTTCCGGATCGTCTTTTTTCCACCCACGAGAATGAATTTTTTTTATATGGAAAGGCAAGCATTCCACAGATTTCTAACATGATTCGGTAGGGAAGGAATGAGCTCTTTAAACGACGTCTTCCTCCTCTCTTCTCATGGTTTCCAGTGATTTGTTAAAATCTCCAATCATGAACCACACTCCACTTCAGTTGGTACTCATGTGTGATAATCGTTCTCATACTAGATCTCGATGTCTAAAAACAGGATTACCGTACACAAAGGTCATAAAGATCACATGTTCTTTGAGTCTAGTTTCAATATCAATCATATATTTGTCCGCATATAAAATAGTAATCAAAGGATCATCCATGTAAAAGAGTGCAAGACTTCCGCTTCGACCAACCGGATCAACGGTATAAACATGGTCATATCCAAAAGAAACTTGTACATCTTGTAAAAGAGAACTATTATTTTTAGTCTCCAATAAAAATAAAAATTTTGGCACGACGCCTCTTGTTAAAAGGAACGATGCAGCATTCAACGAAGAAAGCCTAAATATATAAATTTTCAATGACTTTAAAGAAAGAAGAAGAAAATTTGCAGAGCTGTCTGAGATTTTCGTTGACCAACATGATACTAATCCCACGTCGCCGAGTTCGCATGACGTAGAAAACTTGTGGGACATTAGTTTTGGTTTTACAAGTAATTAATCTGACTATGATGCCTTTCACACATATATGTTTTTGTTTTTTGTTTCAGACACGTTATATATGCTCCAAGTAGTTTTATTCTTTTTCTTCAACATTTTTAACCATTATTTAGTTATGTTATTTCTAAAAATATAATAGCTCTAAATTTTCTTTCCCTCTCCCTCATATGAATGTAGATGAGATCATGAGAGACATCTTTAACTTACAACAAATAGGAAGTCTATATATGTGGGTTCCGACCTAAGATAGTCTTAATATTTGTCGTAGTCAGCACCTTATTTTATCCACATTGGTGAAAATAATGATTCCGTGATGATTATAATGTCTTAATATCTATTCATATTTAAAATAATATAATTATATTAATTCATCGCTGAAGAGGGCATCAGAGGAGTATAAGGAATCCGATACGCCGGTGAAACGGAAGCTTAAATTACAAGCAAGATGAAAACAATTCAAATACACAAATCTAAATCAGAAAAGGCTAAGGTTGTAGGAAAGAAGGCAGAAGAGGCAAGCCTCATCCTCTGGTGAACACCAATGGCTGCTGTTTCGGTTTCCGAGACTTGTCAGTGCCACCACGGTGTCCAAGCCGGCAGAAGGTCAGTTGCTGGTTACCGTTACATAGACCACCTACAGAATTGCCCCGCGGCCACAAAAAAAAATCTCTAATGAACAAAATTTATTTCAGAAATATACTTTACCATTCTTATAACATGCAACAACCTTATGGAAAAAATATTGTTTATGTTTTTAAGATTCAACTGTGCGAGGAATTCTGAGTTTCTCATAATTATTTCCGATTTTCTTCAATTATTTAAGATGTACATGGGATTTTCCTCTGTTTAAAATCATTATAGCCTTTTAATTCCAAACTAAATCTCACTTTAAAAAAGCAACATATCAAAATATATAGGTCTAAAATTGTTTTGTGGGAACCCATATTAAATTTTGTGGGAAATCAAATTTAATATGGTTCCCACAACACAACAGATGGAACCCATATTAAATTTTAAGTGATACTGCTAAAAACATGTTTATTGGAAGTCTCTTAGGTTATGTCTCTTAGTGTATTATAAGATACGGTCTCTTAGTTTTTAACTAAAAAAACTAATTGACGTCTCTTAAGAGATATAAGAGACGTCTTTTAAGAGATATAAGAGACGTCTCTTAGCTTTTTTAGTTAAAAACTAAGAGACTGTATCTTATATTACGCTAAGAGACCCCACCTAAGAGACTTCCAATAAACATGCTCTAAGGATTTTAACCAACTGACCAATAAATTCCGGTCTTTCTTATTGGTTGTCATTTTACATTGATTTTTGGAAAGGGCAATATACGACTTGTAGAGGGCAAAGTGGACAAATAATCAACGACGGAAAAAGAAAGGTAACACTGATGATAACACTTTCCCATCAATATATATAATTTTGGTTAACTTGGACCTTGTGTATTTGAACTGAACGAGATGTGTTTTCGTTTTGGCCAAGAATATTCGTTTTGCATAAATTTGACATACTTTATATATCAATTCTAGAAACAAGAATCACCACAAATATGATTAACCGTTACATGTTAACTCATTTTCAGGATTAAATCATTAATTGATAGTTTCAATAATTATAACACATTGACTTCTAAAATTCATTCAGCATCATTAATATTCATTAATACACACTGTAAAACAATAAAATCGTGAAAAACATGATGAATATACATAAATGCATTTTTAGTAGATTTTTTTACATACACATTAAATGAAGTATACTCTGCATGCACAAAGTAGACTCCATTTGAGTATACATTTGTATAAAGTCACGAAAGTCTATTATTTATGTTACTTTTGCAATTACATAATTTGCAAGTTATTTTTGTATTTGAAAAGGTTGTGATTTTACACCTAAAATGTTAGTTTGCAATTGATCAAAATTCACCTGGTATTTGAATTTCTAGAGCAGACTTCATTTTTAATTTACACTTTTGAATTTTCTTAAAAGTGACAATTTTGCAATTAACCAAATTTGACTTTTCACGGGTACTATTTTTCCCATTTCAATAAAGTTTTATTTGATTAATTTTTGGAGGAGGAATATGACAGAATTTTTTTCAGTTAAGAGCACTGTAGCATTTGATTTAACAACTGTCCAAGTTAAGGATGATTGGTGATGGAGCTACAGTTGCACCCACAAGATGTTTTCTCATTGTCAAGACCAAGAAGAGCTGAAGTTTTCATCCCTCCTTGTCCAAGTTGAATTTTATTCATGGAGGAACCTACTGATTTGTTTTTCTCGACATAGTGTCTACGACATACGTGGTCTGCTTTGTAATTGTAGAGTTGCGTGTTGCATCTCTACGACATACGTGGTCTGGTTTGTAGATGTGTATCTTACGAACCAAGATTGTGTAGTCCGTAAAATTCATAAAAATTCTCAAGACTAAAAGGAAAGACTCGAAAAGCAAGTTGATCTCAAGATATTCTTAGCATATTTACTTCAAGAGTTTAGAAAAGTTAGCATCATTTGGTGTTAACATTAAGTTAAGCTATCGCTATATATATGTGTCTTGTATTTTCATATCAAACATAAAACACTATTATATTTATTTTATTATATTTTACATGCATGTAAAGGAAAGGAGATTTGGTCTGCCATGTATGACTGTCTCTTGTGACTGCGATTAACGAAAATGGCGAAGTACTCTTGTCTTCATGTTGAAGAATCGATGCGCTCTCTTTTCTTTTATAGACAGATTTTCCCATACTAGGGAAAAATAGAGTTAAGCAACTCGGTCGAATATAAGCGACAACTCGACAAATTTGTAGATGACAATTTGTGGTTAGACCACCGAAATAATATACAGTAAACACTTAACTTTTTTTTAAAAAAAAAATTAATATTCACTGACAAAGGATGAACAATTTTCATCGCACAGAAAATGATAAAGTGTCATAACTCATTTATTTGTGTTTTTCTTACAGAAAATGATAGTGTCATAACTCATTTATTTGTGT
Organism: Brassica juncea; assembly: GCA_018703725.1. NCBI lineage: Eukaryota > Viridiplantae > Streptophyta > Magnoliopsida > Brassicales > Brassicaceae > Brassica > Brassica juncea. The sequence goes on along the minus strand of CM031936.1, from coordinate 60,398,378 downwards.
TTTTCTTTTGTCACTTTATTCTAAATCTCACCAAACATTGCAAGACTATAATAAATTAAGTAGTTAATTAGCATGTGCTTTGTAGAGAAACGTTTCTCACAATAGTCCAAGTATGCATGAACCAATGCAAGTCAATCAAAATCTAAATTAAGAGCTTTTTGTTTAATTAATGATATAGAGTCAATAAAGACAACTACACCATTTTGATTATTGTGATATTTTATTATGCTGCCAAAAGGAGGGGAAATCCATTATCATATTCATATACTATATATAATATATGCATACATATTTATGGTTTGTTTGTTTTATGTCAACTTTTCATTGATGATGGGTTAGTGATTTCTAATAGGGTAAATCTCCTAAAACACTATAAAACAATTTTTATGACAAAATAACATAAATGAGGAAAATGACCAAAATAGATTTTATTAAATAACAAAAACTAAAGTACACTTAATAATATTATATTTACTAAAATAAAATTATTTTATATTCTAAATTCTAAACCCTAATCGGCTAATCCCCAAATCCCAAGCCTCCTCTTCCTCTCCTCCCCTCAAATCTAAATCTTAAATTTATATTAGTAACGCTAGATATAAATATATTTATTTATATTAGTAACCCTAGGTATAAATATATTTTTTCTTTAATAAAATTTTTAATCATTTTTCTCTCTTTGTGTTATTTTATAATTTTTTTTGTTCTGTTAGAAGGTATTTCCTTTCTATAGGTCTCAGTTACCAACAACTAGTAGCCTTTGAATTACTTAATAAAATTTTTGGAGATCATATCTTCAAAACTACATTTGGAAATATGTTCTCCGACAGAGTAAAAATTAGTTTGAGATTCGATCTAAAGAAATGTAGGTCTAAGTTTTTTGGACTGCGATTTTGACGTACGTTTGTGTACACAGAAACAAAACACCAACGTCCTGCAAAATAACCTAATCCCAAGACCCATTGTGCAAGACCTTACTCATTGAAGTATAGAACCACCAAACTGGTTCCAAAACATATGTATCATAGATTTTCTATAAGAAGCGCATAAATTGCCGGTTTATTTAAAATACATATAAAATACCAGAAGAAAAGGAAATACATAACCCCTGTAGTTTGTACTAAACCACTGATCAATTAATGTACTATCTGTAATCTGTATGCTTCACTTGTATATGCTCTAAGTTGTTAAACCCTTTCTGGTGTCAGTTTGGGTTTCTGTCTTTCTTAGTTGTGTAACTTTACCCTTTGTGTTAAACCTTTTTCTTGCATTCAAGAGGTTGTTGTATCTGTTGACGATTCTACTAATCCTTCACTCAAAAGACGCATCGCAGCTCCTCTAGTGAACTTTCTCGCAAAGAGAAAGCAAGGGACGGGTTTTGAATTAGCCCGGCACCATTCTGTTCGATACTCCGTTTCATAGTATACATGGTTGATTTTCTTTATTTCTTCTATCTCCTTTGCTCCGGAATTGTCAGATGTGAAAGTGAGAGGATGCCATGATTTGGTTTCAGCTTTTTTGGCTAATAGGTTCCACGTAGTGTATGTCACTGTTCTTCGTTCCATTTCACTTTCCAAGCCACGCATCTGAAACAGATCAAGGGATTAGGACACAAAATTTGAAACTGGAAAACCAAAGAGTGAGAGATTTCGATAAATGCTGTTTGTGCTTACTGTAAGCAGAGTTTGGACGTAGTGTTCATCAGGGATGCAGTTGTGACGTCTGTGGTTCTGTTTCCGCATTCACAGCAATGTAAACATGTTATGAAAATATGCCGCCATTTACTGACAAAGAAGGAAATATCTGTGGGAAAATAATGCTCATAATCTCTACACTAGGAGAGATTAAGACCAAACAAAAGATTCTCGAATTGTTTATGAACAGATCCAACTTGTTTGTGGATTCATATCATCAAAGTGATCTAGACGCAGTAAAGGGCATTAAGAACACAGAGAAAAATAGGGAAGGGAAACTTACAAGATATAGCCATTTCTTACTGGGATCCAGAGGTAGAGATCGCTGGAAAAGATAAAGACATATACAACTGATCAGTTATTTCTTCAAGAAAACAGCACGACTTAAACTGTGAAACAATTACAACATTTGGTACTATTGAGGTTTCCCTAAGAGTATAGCTCAAAAGAAATTTACAAAGCGGATGTACTCCCTATCACAACCGATGAGTAACACAAGTGAAGACACCAAAAGGTTGACTTTTACCTTGCAAAATTTCTGAAAAACTGGGAACACAGTATCGTCATTAACAATGACCTCTGCATGGCTTCTGATCAGTGATATCCACTGCAATAAACAAAAACAAAAAAACTAGAATGATTCATAAAACTGCAACAGGAAAACTGTCCCAAGAATCTTAAACTATAAAGTTTATCCAATCAAAAAGAAAACCTGAGATCCTTTTCGCCATTTCTCTTTGGGTATGACAGGGAACATTTTCATGGTGTAGCGCTGATCTTTAGTATCAAGGAAACTACAAAACAGAGAGTATCAAACATATAGATTACTCCTCTCATAATGCAAGAGTTGGCTACAGCAATTACATCTGTGATCATTTAGCATAAGGAAACCGAACATTACCTATCTACAAAGCTTTTGGGTGAAGACATTAGATATGTGTATATGTAACCAAAGTCGTATAACGGAACACAGCTGCATCAAAAAAGAATAAACATTAAATTAAATATATAATACAAGCAATCAATGACCAAGTCTTGAAGCAACAAACCTATCTGACAAAAGAACAAATCTCTGATTAGAAGGATCCTCCAAGGCCGATGCAAGCAACAATCTCTCTGCTGCAATCATGCTTGCTTCTCCCCATACCACCTCGATACTATTCTTCAACTGCCGATTGTAGAAGAAGTGTGATCGAGTGGTGCCTTCATCTAATACGAAACCAGGTATCGAATGTACATAGATTGACAAGTTCCTCTCATCTCCACCCTGCCAAAAACCACAACAAGAAAACGATTGAGTGGTTTTCCGATTCAGAGGGGGAAACGGATGATCATCGTACCTTGAAGAATCTGTCCCACAGGAAATCGAGAGGCAGGTCAAGTCGAGCGAGGAAAAGGAACGCGATCTTCGGACGGTCGCCGGAGTATTTCTGGAGCGGGATTCGAGATCTCGCGTCGGAGAGCGACGGAGGAATGGGACGAGACTGACGGTAGTGGATGCTGAGGAGAGCTAGTATGCAGAGCGCAGCGGAGAGAGCAGTGATTAGCTTCCATCGAAACGACACGGCGCCGCGGCGAGACGCCGGAAGCTGCGGCGGCGATCTCCGCGCCATAGTAACTCCGAAGATCAGTCACCTCGAGAGATGCGCATTCGAAATCACTGTTAGGGTTTTTTTGAAATCGAGATTTGGGGAGCGAAGGCGATGAAAGGCGAAGTCACTCAAGGCAGACGTTGAATCTCATGTAAACGACATCGTGTCTCTGTCCACGTGATGAGATTTATGGGACCCTTTGTAACTGGCGTTTAAGTAACATTCGAAATGCAATTAAAAAGGTCATTAAGAAAATTGTTGTTTCATAGGGGTGTGAGTATTTTGATGTACGTTATTTCTTGCATCAAATGCGGGTCAGCACATTTGTTTTTCGTATGTTTCATCGCAACACACTTTTTTCATTTTCTTTACTCTTTTGTGATTTTGTTAAAACTGCAATACATGAATTACTTGTACTAATTTAATATTTGTTTGGTTCTATTCTCTGCTCTATCAAAGTTCTTAGTAAAATTTTTATTTATTTTTTTAAATTGGACGAAAACTTTCAAAAAATACAATTAATAATAAATTGGGGAATTTTAAATACACTGCTTGTATGATACAACACTAGGAATATCAGTTTAGCAAAAAAACAACCTAGGAATATAAACATTTTCCAATAAATCTATCGCCAAAACATGTATATCACTTAGAAAAAATAAGTTTAGAGAAAAGTTTCAAAAAAAAATTATTTTGAAAACTACACTATCATTTTTAAAATTTTAAGAACTACACTTATTAACAAGTAAAATAACTAAATTGTCTTTAGCGAAAAAAAGAAAGAAAATAAAATGACTAAATTGTCCAACTTTATGTTTGTAACTAGCTAATATCTAAATTAATAATTTTAATTTAATACCGATAACTAATAATTTTAATTTAATACCAATAACTAAGAATTTTACAAAAAAAACGATTTTATAAAAAAACAAATATATTTTATACAATATTACTCTTAATATCTAAAACAAACTCTTCAGCTTGTCATCACAATCAACCACATTCTTGTTTATATAATCCTTTAATATTCAAAGTCAATCAGCAAATGATACATAAAACACCTTTGTCCTGATTTGATAATTTTTGTTTATACAATGAATACACATGAAACAAACCCAGACAACAATATGAAAATCAAACTGTGTGTTGATCATTTCTTTTCTCTTTATTACAATTTTATTAAAAACTCTTTAATTAACAAATTTTATTAAATCCGAGCTGTACGTAGGTCGTTGGATCTATAGGCCCAATCACGGTCTCGGTCTGTAAATAGCAGATTTTGAACTTTTACAGGGTTTTATTATTTTTTATTTGGATGATATAATAATTTTTATCAAAGTCTTAAGAATCACAACTTTATGTAATATTTAAAAGTACATGAGTAATTTAGTCAAAATTTTTTAAAAAATTATTAGATATTTTTAGTTTTTGTCGTGTCAATAGTATCAGATCGCGAGTTAATAGCGAGTTTTTAGATTTTACCGGGTTCTATTGGATTTTTGCTGAAAAAATCATTGAATACGAACCAGATTATATACAAGGTAATGGGTCTGCCGGTTCAACCACGGATCTTGGTCGTATATGAAAACACTTCTTAACATTGTCATAGAACAAGTTTTAAATTATTTGTTTACCAATAAAAAATTTATAATTTCATGAAAATTTTATCAAAATGGCTCAACAAAAAAAATATTTGCACTTTCAAAGATAGTAGTAGTTTCTAAATTGAATATGGATAAAAAGATAGTGTAGAATGATGATTAGAACTATGGTACAAATATATGACAAGAAAAAATCATTTTCAGTTTGAAATTGAGTATTGATAATTCATATCAAGACAACATTTCAATAATGAAAACACATTGTTCTTCGATATAGAATATCTATACTTTAAAATCATACAAATCATCTTTAATTATATTTTGAACAAATACCATATTTTGAAAAAATGATAAAAACATAAAAAATCATTTGTCATATATTCATATGTCAACAATGAAATTTCAACGTATGCTTGCATATTCGTCCATAGGTCAAATGGGATATGTAATTATTGGAATAATTGTTGGAGACTCAAATGGTGGATATGCGAGCATGATAACTTATATGATGTTCTATATCTCCATGAATCTAGGAACTTTTGCTTGCATTATATTATTTGGTCTACGTACCGGAACTGATAACATTCGAGATTATGCAGGATTATACACAAAAGATCCTTTTTTGGCTCTCTCTTTAGCTCTATGTCTCTTATCCCTAGGAGGTCTTCCTCCACTAGCAGGTTTTTTTGGAAAACTCCATTTCTTCTGGTGTGGATGGCGGGCAGGCCTATATTTCTTGGTTTCAATAGGACTCCTTACGAGCGTTCTTTCTATCTACTATTATCTAAAAATAATCAAGTTATTAATGACTGGACGAAACCAAGAAATAACCCCTCACGTGCGAAATTATAGAATATCCCCTTTCAGATCAACCAATTCCATCGAATTGAGTATGATTGTATGTGTGATAGCATCTACTATACCAGGAATATCAATGAACCCGATTATTGCGATTGCTCAGGATACCCTTTTTAGCATTCAAGACAAAAATAATGGTAGTTTGTTAATAAATTTTGGATTCTTAATTTTCAAATTTTTATTAAATCCAAACTGGATTATACACATGTTCTCGGATCCATCGGTTCAACCACGGTCTGGGTCAGATACAAAAACATTGCTTGAAAATTAAACACTATAATAGAACAATTCTTTTTTGAAAAATTAAACAAATTTTAATTTTTTCTTCTAAATTTTTTAAATTCAATCAAATTTTATCAAAATGGTAAAAATGCCCGCTTTTTAAAAATGTAGATCAAAATCTAGTCTATCTTATTAAAAGTAGAATACAAATAAGAAATAACCCAAAAATGTACAATATATTTACAATGCAATGTAACTGAATTAGTTATTAAGCCTAATTTTAAGCTCTTTGATCTTTTCTTAGTTTAATAAATCATTTCCTTAAATCGACCCCAACTAAAATAACTACTTAATTACACTTCAATGCCACTAAGAAATTACCAAATCCTAACTTTTAGCATTTATTATCTTTTTGTCAAATTAAACAACCACAAAATATATCTGAAGTGATTTTCAAACTAATTAATGTTAAAATATAAACTTAAATAAATAACTAATAAACATTAAAACAAGTAATGTTATATTTTAGGTATTTTTTACAACAATAAACTACTCTAAGATAAAGTCCCTCTTGGTTCGGAGAGCAAAACCAGAGAAGAAGAATCAATATAGACCATAGTTGAAGGAGAAGTCTTTGGGGATGATTGGTAAGAGCTGTAGCTTTATGTTTTTGGCTGTAGAATTTAGTCTGTAGAATTATTTGATTTAACTTTTTTTGCTGTAGCTTTCTAAAGAACTATTTTTTGCTTTGAAAATAAAGCTCTCTACAGCTATATTTTGATTTTGTAGAGATATTTTTGCTGTGAGTTTTTTAAGGAAAGGAAAGTATAATTGGTAAATTAAAATGGCTGTAGAAAGAAAATGAGCTCTAGAGAGCATTCACAACCCTTACCAATCACCCCTTTTCACCTCGTGCAATCTTGTCCGCCATTTGTTTTTGTGTCCTTGGAATATGTTTGATCGAGAATGTAGGAAAGAAAGTCTTACTGCGACGAAATTCCTCCAAATAAGTAGTGTATGCTGGCCAATTTTCAGGTGTCGACACCATCTTCACCAACTGAAAATAGTCTGTTGTAAAACTATATCTGAGAACTGCAAGGTCTTCATGCACTATATATTCCAAATCAGCACTTCACATTCGGCATGTGAAGGTGACAAGCTTCTTCGGAGATTCATCGCCCCCATCATCTTCTCAGTGAATCTATAGTTCGACAGAACCAGCCCTGACCCGTCCACTCATCTCAGCTGAATAGTAACGAATAGTAACACGTTGGTGTTAGAGCGTTGATGTAGAGAGAGTTACAAAAGGGGACACATTATGACTTTTGTTAACGTTGAAAGACACATTGTGAATTTAACACACAATATGTAGCCAGCTGTTCTTTTTAAGACCATACTGACCTTGCCTTTGTGTAAAGAGGAATTGGTTGCTTTTGTGAAGAGAAATTGAAAATTATTTTGGGTTGTTAGATGAGTTTTGTGTAAGAAGATCCGACGGCTTACGGATGGTTTGGTTGTAGTGTTTATTAAATGAAGCTAGGTGCAATTAATGCCTGAACAAAAGCTACGAAGGTTGGTGTACATGTTCATTATTTAAAGATAATAGTTAAAACAACTCCATTTATTTTTTGTTATTATTATTCATTTCATATTTTATGTATTTCTATGTTTTTTCTCAGTTTTAGGATATGTAAAACCATTATAATTGATTCAATAAATTCTAATTTTTATCCTCTATAACTTGACATCCATTTTCATATATATATTTTTATATTTTAACACTTATACAATATATAGATATGGATGGAAAACTCGTGAACGAAGAGACGTAAATATGATTTCTATGATTATATAGACTCGTGTGGTTATGTTTTGTGGACATAACATGAAGGATATACTTTGTATAGAAGCTAACTAAGTCTGATCACTGCGTAATTGATGGATATATTTTGTATAGAAGCTAACTAACAAAGTATATACATAACATGATGGATATACTTTGTCTGATCACTGCATATTTGATCACCAACTCTCATGTCCACAACCACCACATCCACACAGCTGCCGTCCACACCGATCACATATACACATCCTCTGTCCATAACAATCACATCCACAACTGATATATCCCCGAAAACGACAATAGCACCTATGGAGGAAGCAAATATGGCAATTACTGCCATCTCCATAACCACCACCGACCTTCGCTTCATATGCATCATTGCCATCTCCATAACCACTACCACCACCACTATGGTAACCACCGCCTCTTCCATAACCACAACCTCCATAACCACAACCGCCTCTTCCACGTCTGTTTCTAACTCTCTATCACCTCCTATTTCATAACCACAATCTCCATAATCTCAATCGCCTCTTCCAAATCTGTTTCTAATTTCCTTTCACCTCCTCTTCCATAACCACAACCTCCATAACCACGATCTCCATAACCATCACCATCTCCACCGCCGTGCCTACCGCCATCTTGACCATGACCTCCACTAATTCCTTCAATAACATTCTTTATGGATTCTCAATTTCTCATCTTTGAAAGTGACAAACATAAACCCCTTTCATCTTCCAATCTCACAATCAGTAACGAACCCAAACCCCCTTTACTTTCCAATCTCGCTTCTTGTCATCGTGAATCATCCGACGCACCATCAATTTTCGTAGCCGTAAAAATTCATAGATCATCGATTGGAAAAAAAATTCTGGATTTTAATGGTTCTAGATTTTAATGATCATCGTAAAGAAAAAAAAAAGAGAAAATATAATCAAGAAAAAGAACAAAATGAGAAAGGGGATCTGAAGATTTTGTGCTATCGATACAAAATAATATATACAAAAAATATATGTACTCCATTATTTCAGACACATTAATGTCTAGTTCAAGGACAAAATCGACAAAAAGATATGAGAAAGTGTCTTCCAAACTCAAAGTGTCTTTATGAGTAATTGGAAACACATAATGTGTCTTTGAGGGTAAATTTTTCTTAGTTTTTGGGGTTCTGCTTTGAGTTATTGTTTTTACTTTGAGTTTGAGTTTGTGTTTTGCTTTTGTGTTTTTGTTCTCGTGTTCTACTTTTGATTTGGTGTTTTGACTTTAAACGTTTAATTTATTAAGGAAATTGGTGTTTTGCCTTTAGACGTTTAATTTATTAATGGAATTGTTGTTTTGGTTTTATTTTTTTTATATCAAACAACTATTATGTTACTCAAGTTAAAGATGGTCTGTGTAACCAGACCGGAATAGAACAACTAATAAAACAAAGTTTTTTATGATCAAAGTTTAATCAAATTTACATATTGACAGTGTTACTAGTAGAAGATTAACTGTTTTGGTCATGTGATATACATGGTGATCGCCATGAATCGCCATTGTGCTTGGCAGATGTCGACCCATTTATTGCCAAGACTCGTCATACACCTTTTAAACCCCAGGTTTGAAGAAGATGATCACTATATAAGAAAAATGTTGCTCATCTTATTGGCTCTTTCCTAACCTTTTGCAGATAAATGGAATAGAACTCCCATGCTAAAAGATTATGCAAAGGTGGTAATGTCACTTGCTCTAGTAAATTCAACCATTATGGGTTCTTGTTGGAATGAAACCATAAAACATATAAAGAATTTGTATACACCTAATGGTTCACTGATATATATATATATATATACTAAGAATGGTTTGATAATGTGTGTTTTATCTAGCCGATTAACCATTTGGGTAGCTTATATATAGATAATAGATCTCACCTGAATCCCCCATCTATCCTCCTGAGGAGAAGTTCCTTTTTATTAAAATTCTACAAAACTATATAAATAATCAAATGTAATTCCAGTTGTTTTATTCTAAAGTAGTTTTTCGTAAGTAAAAATATCTACTTATTGGTTTCCTTGGATTTATTGTAGGATAGGAAGGGGAAGGAAGATTAAAATACCGTCAAACAACTATAGTAAAATTTATCTGATTTGACAATATCAATTTTGGTGAAACCCATCCAATGCCATGGATATTTCTTGGTTAGCCTTTTGCTGCGATTAAGGGAAAACCGAGCAATAATAACATGAGAAACATTTAATCTTTCATGTAGGATATGTTTAAAAGGTTCAATTATCGATTTTAGCAATTTGAAATTATTTATTTTCTTTTGTAAACTGTGAAGAGTTCGGGCCTTAGACGATCCGCATCAGTAATACTCTCTTTTCCCGATTCCCAAAACTATTATATTAATTTTTTATTCTTTTTTTCGTTGGATTTTTTTAAAAAAAATTAATTAACCAACCAATCACGGTCCGCCACGTGTCAGTGGGGTCCGTGAATAGTGTTGATACGGGTTCACCCTAGTGAACCTGCGCGGCACGGATTCATAAAACCTAGATTATTATATTAATTTTTTTGGTGATCCCCCCCCTTTAAAACCTCTGATACGGGTGGCCTAATCTTCCCAAGCCCGGCGCCGATGGCATGGCGTAAAACATCCTTCCCAACTGGAATCGAACTAAAGGTACAATAGAACCAACTCCAAGCACTAAACCACTAGCCCACCGCACCAGCTGGTCAATTTGAAATATTATTCTATTTAAAACTGGTTAAAATGCCTATTTATTATTTTTGACAAAGAATTAGTGTCAAAGATATGTTGACACTTGAATATTAAAGTAGCCATCATACAATTTTTCTTTACCTTAAATATTCAGGGGATGAAAATACTCTTTTAGCAGAAGCATACCAGTTTCCCACATACTCACTGCATATACATCATCCGAGCTATATAATGACAAATTAAGGATGTCTATGTGCTTATCTGATCACAGAAAATCCAATGAAGGTCATAAAAAGAAGGAAGAAAATCCAAATGTGACTTATGTTACATGTCCATGATCTTTTTTTCTTTCTTTCTAATATGTATACATGGCCGACTTAGCATAGGGGGCGGTTAGTGAAATCGCCCTAGGGTCCACTCCAATTTTTTTTTAACTTTTTTTTGTTTCATTAGCATATATCATATAAGTTTAAATTTAAATAGAGTCTAACATTTGTGATAATATAAAATATTTTAATAAAAAAACTTAAATAAAACAAATTAAGTACTACATTTGTTTAAAATGTTTAATAATATTTTTAAAAGTATGAAAAATAATAATTATAGGGTCTGTAATTATTTTTTTGCCCAAGGGCCCCTAGTATAATTGAGCCAGCCCTCTATGTATACAGAGAATCTGAGAATCCTACACAGCTAAGGCATAAAAAAGTCTATCTTTGTAGATGTCACACAAAAGCTGCCGTCAACTATTGGGACATTGGTTAGTCTCTTCTGGTAACGTCTCAAGTTCTATGAGAGCTTGCTCGATCGCATAGATCACCATCTTCTTTATCTGTTACATGATTAAAGCAAAAAATAAAACATTAAATGATCACCAAGTGAATAAATACAATAGAGAAGAATGAAATGCTTTAAATATGTCATCTTTCATCATATATGTACTCACCAATATTTCAAGATTTTTGTTTTTCTATCATCGAAATTTTTTTACCAAGAGAATATAATTTCTATTGAATGTTACTGATATATAATATATAGTAACATTATAGCTTTTCTTGTAAAGTTGTTAGATTGTCGACCTTCTGTTTTGTCTAGATTTTACTTATGCACAAATATACTATTATATTTCTAAACTCTCGAATTTTCATCACTCTGATGGTTGGAAAATAATTTCGATCTAATTTCGGTTTGGCGCAAAATATATAGCCATGACCATATAAACTCACGTCGCAGAAGCTTTTAAGAAAAGGCTCCACCTTGCAGCAACGTTGAAGGCCTGCGCTTGGAATTTTGTCATTTTTGCTTCCTTCTAGTTGTGCAGTTTGCTCACAGGGGCGGACACAGGACAGCGGCTACAGGGGCAAGTGCCCCCAACTGTTTTTAAAATTTTCTTCCTAAATATTATGAAGTTTAATAAATGTTTCCACTCTAAAACTAATCATAATGGAAAAAATCACTGTGCCCCCAACTATTTAGCTTCCTACATCCGCCCGTGTTTGCTCATATAGCAAATGTCATTGTTCGGAAGGTTTATCCTCGTTTTGTCCTTCTTTTCAAAAATTGTATTTATGTTCCAGCTCTTTGGTATCGCGAATCTTTTCCTTTTTTATCTTCGGACTAATCTTGATTATTTCAGCTTTGGTTTATTAGATTTGTGTGTTTTGGGTTGTTTCTAGGCATATATAGATGCTCCGCTTGCTCAGTTCCAGGAGAAAATATAGTTACTTTGCCAGCTTTGTTTGTCTCGTTTGGATTCTTGTAAAACTTTGCTTTCTTTACCAACTCGCCAGTTTTGTTTTATCCTTTTTCTTTTGGCCAGTTGAAATTTTATAAAGATAAAGAGGAATCTGCGATGTATAATCTAAAGTAAAGACCTCGAAACTAGGTGAATGTTATTGATTACCAGATTTTAATAGATTCAGGATCTCAAACAATTCTCTTCACTCGGGTCAACCCGCCGAATTGGCTTCTTATATTTAAAGTGATTTTGTATCGACTTCAATGATAGTATGGTTATGTACCACTACGGTGGACAATTCGGGTAAAATATGCACTTCCTCTGGATTGAAAAAAGTGATCTACTTTCATTTCATATTTTGTTCTTAAATTTTTGGACTTCTCGATACTGAATCAAATCCTCTTTTTGGATGTTTGAGTCCGCCTTTAGACTTTCATATTTAAGAATTATGGAACTCTTTCTTCTGTATCTAGGATCATAAAAAAGCAAAAATATTGTTTCTACGGAAAATGCCATTTATGGTATTTAAGTCCATCATTATGTTCGATAAAAGGAATTAATGAAGCTCCAATGGAAGAATATCGGAAAGGAAAAATGTTTCGAAGATGAACCTCTTCCCATGTGATAGTCAGAAATTCTTGGTGGTATCAAGCTGGTACAACTTGTTCTTATTAAATGTCCCGGGTAAGAGCGATTACCATCACATCCTCATTAATTTCTTTCGACTACGGCATCAAGGAGTGCAACCCGATTCTATTTCACGAAGCCTTACGTGTTCATCGAAGGAGGGAGTTTTCTTTGCCTAACTTCTTTTTGATATCAAGGAAAAAATAAAGTCCTTAATAGAACACCCGTCATCCGTTCAATGATTTCTAAATACTCACAAGGAATTTTAGTGGAGTCGAACAGATTTTTTCATATTATAAATATAAACACAAGTCCGAAAGAAAGCTTGCGGATTTACAAAAACTAAAATAGGCAAACATTAACAAGCTTTTTCCTTTCCACAAATGGAGAGAATGATGACTAATTGTTGAGTAATTAACTCGAGGATCTTCAGTTACCGCCCCTTATGGTAGTCAAACTTATAGATCCTTGAGAAAGTGAGAGGAAATCGGATTCGCTTACACAGACTGAAAACCCACCCATTATAATGCTCCATCTATCGGCGAGAAAGTTGATGGTATGGTCCATCTCGAGGGTTCCACAATTTGAGGAGTTAATAAACCAAGAGCTAGCAGTCCATAGAATGCATTGGAAGTCCTATCAATGTCCACACAAGACAATGATGCAGCTAGCACCAACTATTCTGAGGGTGCACTCAGTAGCGGATGTAGGAACATAAATAGTTGGGGGCACATAATTTTTTCTATTGTGATTAATTTTAGAATTGAAGACATTTCATAGGCTTTGCAATAATTACTTAAAGGAAAACTGAAAATCAGTTGGAGGCACATGCCCCGTAAGCTTGCCTTTGGGTCCGCCCCTGGGTGTACTTAGCCTAAACTTGAGACTTTGTTGGGTGTGGTAACAGGGATCTTATGACAACCTAAACTCACATCTCAAGAAAAGAAAAATCATTTATGCAACCCGATGGTTTTTTCGAAGAGACAAGGGATTCAGTTGCAGAGAGTAATCATCTCTGCAACCCGAAACCCCATGTTAGTTGATGGACATTCTAAATGAAACCCAAAGACCCTTCCCTTTATTGTTGAGACAATATTTTAGAGGTGTTCATCCTCGATTTTGACTAATAATAATACACAAAGATCTGAACTCATGTCATTGTGATTTTTGTCCGAGGCCTATAACAATGAATCCCTTGGGGTGCCATATTTGGCATAGGGCCTCACTTGTTTTCAGTTTGTGTGTTTGACTTTATGTAAGGCAAAAAGAAAAAGAACCAATATTATCAAGTAGAAAACATGTATACATGTAAAACAACACATACAAACAAACAAAGCCTAACAAGATTGTTATTCAATATTTTGGATAACAACCCTTTAGATATTTTACCCTTAGTGCTAGTGATAGAGATGTGCATTTTTTGGTTTAGAAAAATTAGCAGCCCAATTAAAACCAGTATTTTTTATTTTAAAAAATAGTTTGGTTGGTTCAGTTCTTTGAATCAAGGAATCAAACAAAAATAAATAGTAAATAAATAAAAAATAGTCGAACTAAGATGTACTTATAGAGTCTATTTGAGATTTAAATGCATTTATATATCTAAAACTAAACAATTTTGGTCACTTTTGGTTTTAAAACGGTTCAGTCTTTAGATGTGGGTTAATTAAAATAAAAATTTTGATTCAGAGTAAACCGATTTGTTTTAGGTTTGGTTCAAATGCACATGCCTCCTATTTGGATCCAGATATCCAAGAATAGCCCGGATATCCAGCTCAACCCACCCGCATCAACCATACAAATACAATATGCGCAGTATGCTCACACAAACACACAAAAACAACAAAAAAGGAAGAAGACAATTAATTGGTGAAGAGAGAAAAGACTTGCCTCAAGTTTGTCCTCTCTGGCCTTATGGTTCTTGGGAAGTTGGCGAAACTCTTCCGTCAGACGAAGACACTCATTTATGTTCTCTGGTGACACAAAGTCTACTGCCACTTTTGTACACGACTGTCCCAAAAAATTGCCGACCATAAAACATGTTTTCATTAGATTCTCAACTAGAAAACAAATCGTGTGACAGTTTAAAGTTAAAGAAGAACATTAAAATCAATGAGTAGTTTACCTTCAGATTCCGAACTTGATGAGGACAACCCGCAGGAATAAACACTGCTTCTCCTAGCTTTTGCACAAACGTCCACGGTTCGATCCCTACAATTTCAGACAGTAACATTTAGTTTATCAGAAATAGAAAGCAATACACAATATATATGGTTTGTTCGGTTACATACCGAACTCTGCCTTGAGTTTTCTTTTATGCTCAACGGTTAAATAGCATGATTGGTCATGTATCGGATGGTAAACCTGAATAAGAAAATGTCGAAAACTCATCAGTACCTGGAGAGTAAACTCAGTTGTTGCGGATGAGTGTTGTTTTACCTTTGTCACTGGACAACAATAAGCATGTCTAAACTCTTTACAATGCTTTCTCAGATACTCTTCTAACTTAGGAACATCTTCTCTCCTAAATATGTCCCAGAGAGCACTTCCCGTTTCATCATTTTCACAGCTCAGAATCTCCGGCATGTTCAGTTCTTCTTCCTCCTGGCTACATGCATACCCATTTCCATGTTCTTCGAACATGTTCTGTTCCTTGTGTTTCTGTTTTATATCTTTAACTGCAGATATCTGTTCTTGACTTAACATTACTTCAGCCGTATGCGTCAGTATATTAACCTACACAAATTTCAAAGTAGTCAGTGAGTCATTGAACCATTAAAACAAAACCAAGAGTGCAAAAAACAAAGCTTTACCGCATCAGACATATCACAGTGAAGCTTAGTCACTGAATCGCCTCTACCAAGCTCATCTGGAATCCCATAGGCAATGTAAGTTTTTGGACCCAAATCTGGTTTGATGAGTCCTTCAGGAAGCTTTGCTGCAATGTTTAAGATTCCTGCTCTAGGATCGCTATATTCTTGGAACGGTAATGCAGATATGAACTCATCACAATGACGAGGTAAAAGGTCTTCAAATTTATCAGAAGGAGGCCAGTCCTTTAGCTTCAACATCTTAGGCCAGAAGTTTTCATATGCTCTTCCCTTTCTGTAACCTTCAAAGAAGTGACGAGTGTTGACCTCCACCTGATTAAAGAAGAGATTAGAACCCATCAATCATTCCAGAATCTAAAGTATTGCTAATGAATTTGCCCATAATCACCGAGGCCTGAAACATGTAATGTTACTAACGAATATATGTACCTCACAGTTGGATAAACAGTCAATTGCTTTGACTTGAGACATCTTAGAACTTGATGTTGATGAATCTGCTGCATTTTCGCATAAAGCTCGCCACATAACCATTGGCTCCCAGCTTAAACCAGGTGTGTTATCAAGAGCTTTCCTGACAATTACCGGTTCACCTTTTGCCCAGTGTTCTTGAAAATGCTGAAGCTCTTCTTCCTTCAGGACATCAAGAGAATCAGGACAGAAGAGGTAGTTGTCACTTGAGGTGGTCCTGGAAGCTGCTTTCCTTCTCATATCTGTCTCCAAGGCAGAACACTTACAGTCCAAAACTCTAGGGCTTAAAATGTACGATCCCAAAAGAGTCTCTGCCTTGTGTTCCAAGTCTGACATCCGCTTCTGCGGTAACATTCTCTTAAGCTCCAACGTACATTCGCCACAACCACCTAGCTCTTTTGGTGCACAAGTGATGCTTCCGTTAAAACCGGCATTCCACTGAGGGGATGGTTTAGCTTCTTCGTCCTCCTCAGATACAGAAGAGGAGCTCGGCTCCATATCTAGACCATGCATATACCTGTATCCTTTGTCAACATACTGTAATTTTATTTCAGGGCGTTCAGAAATCGATCCTTGGCGAATCTCTTGACAGCATTTCAGGCAAAGCTCGTAAGAGCACTTTGGGCAGCTCCGGTGCAAGTCAATGATTGAAGTTGCGCAATGATCACTGCAACAGAGATGATTTCAGCAAGAGCCACTAGTGTCTATTAGATAACTTGAGTGTGCTTACCAGTATACACGTTCATCACAGTGGCTTACTGCCCTATTTACATCAACTTCAGATGGTAGTATTCCTACAGAAACAGGTCAAAGGTTAACAGAAAAATCACTTATAGCAACAGAAGCCTTGTCTAAGTAGAGTAAGATTCATACCTTGAACCTTTGCTTCAATTTCAATCTCTTCACTCTGGGATTCAGATATTTTTTTCAGAAATGGAAGCATCAGTGAAATCAAGTATTGGAGATGGTGGCGTCTTTCAGAACTTGAGAGTTCCTTGTTTGATGTCTATTATTTAAGACAAAAAAAAAAGGATACAAGTTAGCAAAGAAACAGTCCATATGTCAATTCTTCTGCAAGTGTAATATTTCATACCTTGATTGAACCATTCAAATGCAAGCATCTACTGCAGTTACAGTTTTTGCGGCAGAAAGGACATTTGTCAACAACATCATCCTCAGATAAATGTGGATACCTACAACAAACAAACCACACTATAGAGTAAGCATATCGGAACATATTATCTTACAAGAACATATAAATAGATTCAAGCTAAGACATAAACTAACCATTTCCTTGTACATTGAAGACAATACATAGTCTCTTCACATTCACTGCAGATGAGAAGAGTTATATTTTCCCCTTTCAAGCACTGGTGGCAAATCGCATGGCGTTCCTTAGACTCCTGCCAAGACAAGATTATTTGAACAAAGTTAAGTAGTACTGTAACACCGTTTATATTTCTTCTTTGATGGGATTCAAGGAACTTATGTGAAGACACTGTTACCTTTGGAGTATTATTTATGGTTGTGGAGTCATCAGAAGTGCCAATTTTCAAAAGGGAATCTGATACTTCTGAAGCTGAAGAACGTGAAGAACTAGCAACTGTGACATCATCAGCTCTCCTTCTTCTTCGGGATGATGCTTTGATCTTAGAAATGAGTTCAACTTCTTCTTCCCATTCCATGTCTTCTTCAAGTTCTACTTGGCGTCTGTCTTTTCTTTTACTAGTGAATCTTCTAGAACTCTGATCATGAGGTTTCACTGACTTCTTCTCGGATTGAACTTTTCCTTTGCGTTTGTCTTTCCTTCTACTAACAGAACTCCAATTCTCTAGTATTGTGCAATCATCATTTTCAGAGCTTTCCACTTTCATCTCAGATTTAACATCAACTTGTTTTGCTTTTCCCTTGTCATCCCTAGTTTTCACATTGATCCTTCGCTTAATCCAATCACTTATCATCATATCATCATCATCATCATCATCCTCAGAGTCTTGCTCATCTTTAGGAACAGCTTCAACTTCATCACTGGTTACTTTGCATCTTTTGGTATTGGTTTCAAGCGCTGAATGCTTCCTTTTCCTACAATAGACTATAGATATCACAGGCTTGGAGTTCGTGCAGGCCTCTTCTCCCCTCCCACTAGAACCTTTGGACTTGAATAATTTAAAACTACTTCTCTTCTTCTTCGTCCACCAAGAATATGTTAGAGAACTCTCCATCAGAAGACTATAATGCTCCAAACTAACACTCCCCATTTCTGAACCCAAAAAAAAAAAACATATTATGTAGCAAAATTAACCCAGAAAATTCGCAATTTGACCAAAAAGAATTTCTAAAGATTTTCATTTTCCACATGAGTCGCCATAAATTAGGAAATAAAAATTCTACAGTTTAAGAATTTGATATTTGATTTTGAACCCAGAACAAGCAACATTCAAGTTCGTCGTTCATGATCACAATTAATAAAACAGAGAGATATCTATCGACTCAAAATCAAAGCAGAGACCGAACAAATGTTTTACCCGTGAGAGAGTTGGAAGCAATGATGATTCAGTCCGAAGCCTAGATTCCAGGTAGAGAATTTAGCTGATAAGATTTAAACAATTCCCAGAAATTTTTTAGAGTTCACAAAATTTGCAATTTAACTTAATACAAAAAGTTAAAATCTTTTTCCATTGTCCTTTTTTAATTCTATGGGCGCACGGAAATAAAAAGAAGCATCGTTCATAATCTCACCGTTACCTACTCTACTTCTCTAACGCCTTGAGCCAACAGGATTTCTCCCTTGAGACGACGCAACTAAACGGGCATGTGACAAGTCATTAATAATCTTTTTTATATGTTAATAACTCTTTTGTTTTAAGATCCACAGTTGTTAATTACAAAGAAAAAGAAATATAAATGAGGGAATATAAAGATCTAGTTCTAATTAATACGTTTACTTTGCTGACTAGAAACAGTGTCTAAATTAAAATTACTTTTGATAACCATTACTTTATTTCATTTATTACTTATTCATCAAATCCATAAAATATCAAGTCAAAATTAATTTATTATTTTTTCGGATTCACTTCTATTCTAGCCTGATTTTGTTTGCACCTAAAGAGACATTTTTTCATTTGTATTCCTTTCCATAATATTTATTTGATTTATCTTGGTATGTGATTTACCATTTATCCAAATACTTCTAATAAAAAGGAAAAATATCTTGAGGAGTCTTGCCATAAAACGAAAAAAAAAATTGGTTTAAACGAAAAACACAAGCCAAAATAGAGCGGTCTCTATGTCAGAACGGTTACACAAGGGTCTTGAGTCTCTTGACCAAGCCAGACTGTCGAACATTAAGGGTCTTGACCAAACTAACGATAAGACTTTGAGGGAAAAAAAAAGAGAAACTTTGTGCTCAAGTCTGGTACACATTATCCGAAACTTTACTTTTGTGTTTTCCTCACATCATATGATTTAATAAAAAAACTACACATAGATTTCCATGACATGTACCATGTTAATAATACAAATTCTAATTTTTAGCAAGATTCTTAAACAAAGTAATGCCCAATTTCACCTACATACCATAAAGAAAAAAACTGAAATAATTTACTTCAGCCGACCAAAAACTGATTAATTGTGTTTGTAAAATGAGATTAATCACATTTAATATTGTTAAATTTACTTAGTTTAATATTCAATTTATGTTATATTATGGACAATTTGGTTTATTAAAAAATAAATAAATATTTAACCAAAAAACTAGATATTAAAAATATACTTGAAAATGTAAATGTATTTGATACATACTTTCTATGAATATAGTCATTACATATAGGATAAATAGTTTTAGCTTAATTTATACTAAACTTTAAATATATAAAAATAAAATATTATTAAGGCAAACGAAAATTGAATAATAATTATTTATTTTGTGAGTGTAGTGTTTACTATTCAAGCCTTTGAATATTTTAATATTAGTAAATTTGGATTTAGTTAAGAATCTATTTTTCTTCTTCTGTTCATAGTCTAGGAAACCACCTAATAAAATAAATTATATGAGATTGATTTCTTTTTCCATCTAATTTTATTTTTTTTAAACTTAATAAGTTTAAACACTGTCAATTTGGTAATAAATGTTAATGTGGATAACAGGTTCGACTCTGACGGAAGAAATTTAGCTCTAAAATTTATGTTATAAATACTTTGGTTATAGTTGTAATGTAAATTTTTGTTGTAATTATGTTGGATGTAGGTTAAGTTTTAGAACTGTAGATATTTTAAAATAACATATATAAGATATGTGACGGATATATATATATATATATAATAATCATTTTTATCTGCTATTTTATATCAATTAAAATACTTTATATTAATAAGTAAAGTATAAATGATCAAATTTTACTACTATTCAATGTAATATATAAATGATTTTTTTTGTTTTATTCAATTCAAAGTAAATAAAAATTAAAGTAAAATTTAATATCTAAATAGTAATAAATTTTACCTATAACATAATTTTTTTATTTTACACATGCTACAGCCTAAATAATGATTGGTTGGTTGATTGGTGATTCTACCTATGAAGTTAATATCAAAATAATAATAAATTCTACCTATAATTATTTAATCAAGCGGTGTGTGAATGAGTGGACTTTATTTCCTTTCTTTAGCTTTACTTATTTTAAAATCAACAAACTTTATCAATCATGATATAGCTTTATTTTTAAAAGTTAAAACCTTCTTTAAATTTTTATTAATTTTTATCAATCATAATTTAACTTTATTTTTAAAGTTACAACAAATAATTTAAAGAAAATTTGTTTTCTAAAGCAAAAATCCTACATCTTTATTATTCACACTGTAGGGTCTGTAAAAATGAAAAAAAATCTATAATATCAAATAAATTATATAGCTAAAGTTTATTACTACGTTTACTATAATTTTTAATATTTTATGTACTTTTGAATACTTTTTAAAATTTCTGATTTATTTGAATAATGTAATTTTATGTATTTATTACATTAAATAATAGTAAATTTTGATAATCTATGATTTATTTATTAATATAAATTATTTTTAGTTTAAAATAGTTATATTATATACATATCACATATTTTACAACAAAAATCTCTACAAAATAATCTACAACAATAAAGTTACAGCTACAACTAACTCACAAACAACACAAATTTTACAGCTAGAATTTTTTCCTAATTTACATAAGATAAAAAAAATTCTTTATTTTTTTGTTATAAATTTATAACTAAAGTTAAATTGTGATTGGACAAAAAGTAGTAGGGTTTTGATCTGGTCTTTAAATTTTGAAAGTAAAGCTAAATCATGATTAGTACGATTTGATCCACAATAATTTTTTTTAGTCAATAAGTTCTTACCATAACATTTTCATATTTGATATTCCAAAATAAGATTTCAACTTTGTTCACATATTCAAATTTTTTTAAAAAAAGTAACTTCTAAACTTAAATTTTTAAACCAAAAATAAATTACAACATTACCAATCATGGGAAGAGGCTTTTACAAAATTGGTCGAATTTGTTTTATACAATCAGAAGTTAAAACAAAAAGGGCAAACATACAAAATATACAAAAACGTCCGCAACAATTCAAACAAAAAAAAAAGATTTCTACGCATTTTTTTTCCCTTCTATACTGAAAATATAACGGTTTAGCGATTTACTCATACATCAAGGCTCTGGTTTGCCTTACCTGAGTCAAGTCGATTAGAAGTACTGGTTGTGACTGAGCCACTATTCACATTGGTGCTCATCACAGTGTTTCTTCGAGACTGATGTTTGGTCGGATCAACTACACAATTTTCGTCGTCCGAGTCTTCAATTAATTCCTCATGCAGGTCATCTTCATATTCTTTGTCTTTAAAAACTGGATGAATATATGCGTTTTTAAGAAACCTTTTCAGATTCAAGTTCGGTTCTCTTGCTCGTTCCAATGAATCCTTAATTATAGCTTCCTGTAAACAGATACTAGCAAGATTAAAGAACACATACCAAACCGAAGCAAAATCAAGCTAAATATATCACCGGTTGACATAATGGGTATGCTATTTTATCTTGGTGATATAAGAGAAATGAGCTGAATGTTGTGGGAGTTATCATACTAACTTGCAAAGGGTTAATGATGAAAGCCGACTCGTACCGGTTTTTGCAAAACCGGTGAAAAACGATGGTGAGAATCGGTAGAACGACGAGGAAAGGCGTGGACTGAGCTTTTCCTTTTGTGCTCATTAATCCAATCAAAAGGATTTGTGAAATTATCAATGCCGATACTATACGTCCATGAACGTCTGGCCAATACGCAGCTGCGCTCTCATACTTTTGATTGTACACATTTATGATCTGCAAGCAACCGGTTTAGCTAATAACAACGGAATATACATTGGTTCAAATCGACCATCTTCAACAATCTTGAAATTTCTTATCTTTAATCCTAATTCTAAAACTGAATAAGTAATATGTTTTGCTCTTTTGATATCAAAAAAAAAAAAAAATCAATAGTTTGAGAATAAGAAGTATTTCATGGACTGAGTTCACATTAGTTAGTCCAATGCGGATTCGCTATATACACACCTTACTCTCTAAATCAATAATCAGAAGTTAAAAAAACAAAAAAAAAAAACAAAACATTACAACTAAAGTAACTAGATGAAGTTGTCCAAGTACTTAACAGAAAAAGAGTTTTCTTTTCTTTACCTGATGACGGAAGATGAGGTAAGCAAAACCAAAGAAGAAGATGATGAAAGGAAGTAGAACAGGTGTGACAGGAGCATAGACAAGGCCGAGGAGGAAGTAGAGTTGAATCCGGGGCTCGTTTACATAGAAATCAATCTGTCCTGGGTCCATTGCTTCTTCTCTATCTTTTTCTGTTTTCACCAAAAACAAGTTCTTCAAATGAAAAATGATAAACGCTTTAAGCCTAAGAATCTCTCCCGCCACACCCGCCCAACCATCAACCATTATATACGTTATAAAGAACGTTGCCTTTATCGGAATCGCTACTCCAACCGTCCGTGGAATCCTAGAAACAAGAACGTAACAAGTTGAAAAACAAAACTTCTTTAAGAGTGATATATAAATTAAAGTGTGGTTGAGGCTAGGAAGAGAGGTCGAGCTTACTGATCGGCAGATTGTTTTAGGAAAGAATTAAGCTGTTCAAATGCAGATCCGGTGATTATGCTACCGAGGAAAACATTCACAAGGTTGAATAGATAATATCTGAAAGCCGCTCTTCTCTCTAACGATGAGATCGAAACAAACCCTTCGAATTTCGACATGATCATTAAAATCGTTGGCAGAAATAACAAAAAGAGCTTCAAGAAGATTCCCGGAAGAAAACCTTGGATCACCGATTTAATAAACTTCCTGAAGATTGATTGAATATTAGTTAAGCATAATTCTCATTTTCAAATGCTAAGCAAGAAATATCGAGGAATGTACGTACTTTTGGACGAGGGAATTGAGGAATGGAGCATATTTTTTTATACCTTCGATACTCGCAAGGGATTGCACAAATGCGATTGGGATGATGAAGAAGAAAGTGAGGACGAAGAAGGCGACGTGCATTACAAGTCTCCTTACCGTGAGAGACACATAAGGAATGGCAAGGTTTGGCCAATACACTTCTCTTGCCTCAGGAGCCCATCCGGTTAACCACTCGGTTGGATTCTTTGTCTGTTGAGTCTGCGCGCAAACTGCAGCTCCCCAACGAGTTTTAAACGAGACAAAAGCTGCTGGCATCACACCTTTCTCATCTTTCTTCACTCTCTTCCTTTCTTCCAGTATCTGCGGAAAAAAAATCAAAGTTAGTATATTCAGTAAACTGAAAATACGAAAACCAAGAAAACCGAGCCAAGAACCGAACCAGGAACCTCTAGAAAAAGAAACAATACTTACTTGGTCGCTTAGTTTCTCGATCTCAACTGTGAAATGATCCATCGCATCTACTTTCTTTCCCCATAGGCCGAGAAAGCCTAGCTGCGATGAAAAGTATTTAGACCAATGGTAATTTACCTATACGTGTGCTTTTGGGTTTCTCCAAATATTTTACCTTTACCCTTGGTCTTTGTTCCTTGTTTCTTGTATACTTCAAATGGTAGTAATCGAACCAGTTCTGCATTTTCTTCTTCTCTGATACTAGTTCAGCCAATTTATTTGCATTGTAAACCACCTGATATATAATAAAAAGGGGCTTACCTTAATCAAGAAAGTAGCGATAAAGATCAAATTAAAGATTGATTCCTTTAGAAAAATAAGCTAACCTGATTCATAAGATAATGATCCGGGTGGTTAACCATAAAGAACTGCTCCACGTTGTCACTAACTAACTCGTGTGAGTCCGGTGGTATATTCCTAACCAGAACCTGTCATAATGCAACCAATAATAAAAATGAAAATTTTCTTGTATATTGTGAAGACCAAATATACAAATGAAAAGAAACATATATACCGTGAATTCATCCGCACGTCGCTCCTCGGATTGGAGAAATGCTAACCGCATTGAAGCTATTTTCTCATATTCCTTCAATAGAACATAGCAAGTCCAGAATGTAAATGCATACTCCATCATCAGATGAGCCCAGAACCTTTACCAAAACCAACATATTTTAACCGCCAGGGTAGTAAAACGTAGCAAAACTATACATTTTTTCTTTCTCTAAAAAACCTGTCCGATCCACGCTCGACATTTGATATCGAAAGCTTATCGATATTGCTTGATTTTACATCATGAAGTTTTGCTAGCTGCAATCCATTGCTTGTCAAGTTGACGGGAACCAGAATCGACCATGAAAGTAATGCGATTGGAACAAAAATCTTAAGTCTGCAAAATATTAGAAAACCATTAGAAACAAATCTCAACAACGAGCAGAGATTTGGGGACGATTGACGCCACACTACCTAGGGTTTATTTGCTTGAAATCAGTTCATTTTGGTTTCAAAAACAAAGCTCAACAAACTTGGTTGGACTGCATCAATAAAAAAATGTGATGTAGGTGAAATAGTTGCAGTTGTGAATTTATTGTTGTAGTGATGTTGTTATGTTGGTTGTAGCTGTAACTTTTTTGTTGTAAATATTTTGAAACATGTATTTATATATAAAATAATTATTTTTGATTAGTTAATTATATTAATAAACAAAATATAAATTATCAAGTTTACTATTACTTAATGTAATATGTAAATAATATTTATGTTATACAAAAGTAAATAAAAATTATCTATAAAATTTTTATAACTATAGTAAAAAAATTCTTTTGCAGATTCTACCGTTTAAATACACATAGATATATGATTTTTGGTTAATACACAGAGAATTATTTTTTTGTTGTATCTTTAGAAAAAACTACATAATGAGTATTGAAAATCGATAGAGTTCTGATTTAGACTTAAATTTTTAAAGATAAAATGATCATAATTGGTTAGGTTTGATGATTTAGAATATATGAAATTGAAAAAAAAAAAATCCAAACATTCATGTAATAATATGTTGATTACCCAATCAAGTAAATCCTCAAGTAGACAGCAGAATCGAAACCAGCATGATCAATAAGTTCAGACTCTGACATCTTTAGCGCAGCGGGCATCCAGTTTAAGAACCGTATGTAAGAACGAATATCCAAGTTCACTATCTTGCTCACGTAAGCACCTGGATTCACAAGAGGGCTGCTTCTAAGACCTTTCAAATACCATTTAGGGAAATAAATCCTATCATTGAATGGCTGGATCCTCAAGATTGCAAATAACAGAAGGAATATCAAAGCAGTTAGAATGTTAATCGCAGCGGCTACTCCAATATCTGCTAGTGTCGCCATCTCCTTGAAACTTTAATAAACCTTTAAAAATTTTCTCTTCACCTGCAAAATCATGAGGGTTTAGACTATACATTCAAAGATTTTCAGATTTTGACATATAGTATGAAATATTATTCTTTAAATCAGAATATCTAAAGACTGATTCCTGATCTTGGAAAGATTTAATAATTTTCAACCTTGTATAAATAAATCAGTGAAAGAATGACTTGATATGAGAGTTTAGACTACACACTGAAAGATTAGGGTCTCCACATTTTGACATATGGTACAAACATTATTTTTTTAAAATTTGGAATATCTAAAGAAGGACTCTCGGTCTATGGGAGTAAAATCGAAATTTCCACTACTGACATTTTTTTCTTCTTCAAATTTGTAAAGTATCAAAGAAGTTTGACACTTAGCAGAACCGATTAAATCAAAAATCTCACCTTAGGAACCTATTACCCATAAAAATTATATCCCCCTCGTTGAAGGAAAATAATATTTCTGTAAGGAAAAACATTGCAGAAGCCAGACCCGTCTTTAGCTTTCTATGTTATACTTTTACAGTTTATTTCTCCTTCCTCTGACACAACGTTAGAAAAGACAGAAACAGAGAAAAGAAAAAACAGAGTATAGAAACAGAGAGATCGATCGGTTCGGTTCTGTTTTAACAGCATATAAAATTGGGAAGATAAAGAAAGGAACGTCATGCCGTTTTTGTTTGATACAAAAGCTGTAAAATACACGGAGATGACGAAGAATACCTCATGCAGCTGCTATAGGTGGTCGGCCACTATTCGTGGACTCTGGCTCGGGAGTTATAAAATTATAACCTAGAAGATTTAATTTTTGAATTTTATATTTATAAAAGTAAACACATAACCCCGCTCTTTATAGTCAACTGTTTCGTGTCACTATCGCCAACTGGATTTGCAATTTTAATAGAAAAAATTAGTTGCATATTTGATAGAAAACTAGTGAAATAAGAAAGTGATTGTAGTTATCAATCATGCATACAAGTTTTCATCTTAATTTGATGATGTTTAGCAACAGGAGTACTCAAGTCCGTCTAGATTTTCTTCATGCGAAAGATACTTTTGGTTCAAGTAACATCTACTCATCGTGCTCAGTGGGAGTTTCTCAAGATCCATTGAACTACCTGAATCCTCTGCTGATAATTGAAACCAAATAATGAGCCAAATCTGCAAGGAATGCAATGAAACAATCTGCTTCCACTAACGGAGAAAATTTAGCTCAGATGATTCGTAAACATTTAGATCTGAGTTTCACCAGAACGATTATGATATGGAGCATCGAAGATAAGAGATTCAACGGCAGTCATCTCTGCACAAGTCAAGTGAACAGTTCAAGGACCATTGTTCTAGGCTGTGGCTTCTGTTTTCTGTTGCAGGGAAACAGAAGATGAGTGTGAAGTATTGATTTGCTACCAAGAAGCTAATCAAATATATACAATGCTGCAAGCTCCAACAAGCAGCCGCAAAGACAAAAAAAATCATTAGAAACAATCATTCTCTCTACAAAAGGACTCTTCTGCGAAATGTCTCAAAAAGAACTCCAAAGAACTATGCAAGTATGTAGTCAACAAAAACGTGAATACCTGTAATGTTTATCAGATTCAATACATAATACTGGGTTAACATCGTTACACCAAATAACAAGTTATGCCGCTTGGACTACAAGGATGGCTTGGCTAGTGTATACTAATTATATACGATTTAGCACACAAAAATAATCAAGAAAAATAGTGGCAAGTCTTGGTAAGACTGATTTGGTCAACTGTAAATTGGCGGCCTGGTCCAGTTGCGTCGGATCAAAAATCTGTCTTGTAATCTTCAGTCTATGTACAAAAGAGATGTCACTTGGATCTGTTATGTACTTCTATCATCGATGCTTTCTCCTGCATACTCTATAGACCAACACTCTCTCATTAGTCAGAATTTTTCAAACTCCTTTTACTATAACTAAACAAAGAGGTGAGAAAAAGAGAAGAGAAGGACCTCGTTCGGGGAGCTATTCTCAGAAGGAAACCATCGAAGGATGACACCCAGGTTCATTGCACTCGGTATCAACTTGAACAACAATGGAGTCGTCACCTGTAACATTACAACATTTTCAGGTGTAAACTATATGTATGTGTTAATCACTTAAAGGGCTTGTTTGGTCTGTTGAGGTATAACTTACGAGACTCAGAGCTGTTGTGCCCAAAAGGAGGAGATACATTTTCCCCTGCATTGCCATTCATTATAACCCAGAGTAACATATGTTAGTAACAAGCAAAATAGTAAAAGAGTACTCAAATTAGGAGGATCAAAATAAAGGTTTCACCTCGATAACGTGTAGGTTTGATGCTCGGCTTAGTAGAACAAAGGCAAACTCGCCAATCTGAGCAAGGAGTACCCCGACCTGTTACATTAAATTGACAAAAAAACAATTACGTGATTTGTGTGGATGATGGGGTTTCGAGTATGAGGAAACTCATAGCAGAAGAGGTCAAACTTACATGGAAAGATATCTTGATGTTGTACCGAAAAGCCTTAACCACTATTGCTGCAATTGCTGTCTTAACAACTATGACTAGAATCACAGATGCCAGAAGGATATCCACGTGGTTCCACAGAAAGTGCACGTTTATGAGCATACCGATACTTGACAGGAAGAGAGCGGCAAACAAATTACGAATTGGTTCCACCTACAATCACCAAGTCAGTGAGATTCCACACTGTAAATGACCTCGAGTCTACATACCAAGTACTCACAGTGCATATTTACTTTAACTTTATTATCAGTACCTGCTCTAGTGTATGTTGAGCAAACTCAGTTGTGGACAGCATAACACCAGCCACAAATGATCCCAACTCAAGACTAAGACCCAGCTTATCACTGCACTGAAGAAGTTTTGCAAGGAACCAAAATTTGTGTCAAATGGGAAAATTACATAGATATGCTATTATACTCTGTCTACTATAATCATCATTGTTTTCCCATGGATCAAAAAAGCTAACCAAATGAAAAGAATGATGGATTAGACTCTTACCCATGCAGATAGTAAGCAGAACGCCACAGCAGCTAATTGGTAAAGTTCATTTGTCTGCATTACATAATGAAAAACATTGGCAAGAATTCGGATGCCACTCAAAGAAATTGAGTCATTAAAACTTACTTGAGATGATAACTGAATCATTAGCTTCAGAAAGCGAGGCACAAATGACCACGTTAGTAGAGATGCAACAGTGAGATAAATGGACAATATCAGGAGCCTAAAATTAGACAAAGGAAATGTTTCGTGTCAGGTATATAAGATTTCATGTACAAAATTCTTGCTATGAAACCACTTACAGCTTTCCCATTGATATAATTCCTTGTAGTAAACCACTGTTACCACCCAAAACTGGAAGCAATGCAAATAGTAAACCAACAACACAGTCCTGAAAAAGATTCAAGGATTAGTAAGAGAATAGCAGCAGGAAACAAAAACATTATGCAAAGAACTATTCGAATAATTTGTAAATAAAGAACGTCACGAGTCAAAACCTGAAAGATAAGTATCCCTATCGTGACTTGACCATGAAGAGAACTGGTACTATTCCGTTCCACCAAAAACTTTACCACCTGATCAAATTGACATGTGCGTAAAAACAGCTACTTAGAAATGACATAGGAAAAGATTAGCTTTTGTATAAAACTCGAGAGGAAAAAAGACATGACAGGTACCACTGCAGTTGATGACATAGATAGAAAAGCACCAACAAAAATACCCTCTGACAACCTTGCTCCACATAACTGCAAATGTCAGACAGATCAATTATAATAGTCGTTCCAAATTGCCAATATATGCACCAGATTGTTTTGCACATACCAATGCAGTTACACCACACAAAAACATCAATAATACGATTTGAAAAAGTCCTCCAAGGACAGCAACTGGGCCAACAACTTTCAGCTGCAGCATCAACACAAGAACAATATATTATCCAACTGAGATTGTAAAGTCCACATGAATATTCATTTTCGTTACAGTCAACAGCCACAGCGGATGCCTACCTTAGTCATTGAGAACTCCAAGCCCAAAGCAAAAAGAAGGAAAACAACACCGAACTGGGCCACAGTTTCAACCTGCCATAGCATCAGAAGAAGAAACACAAAAAAAAACATGAAAACCTGAACAATCTTTCAGAGAATGAATTACTCAAATTTTTGTTTCATAATATTTATAAATACCTGAACCATTTCACTGATGAATTTCAGTCCTCCTGGCCCAATGATTGACCCCGCCAGAAGATATCCGACAATGACCTAAGATACGTTGACATAACAGCAGAACAAATTATTGACCACAATATGAAGCCAAGACCAGAAGTCTTTCATACTAATATGTAAGGCTGCATACCGGTTGTCCAAGACACGAGAAGACAATGCCACCAACCGCAGCAAAAACAATAATGACCACCAAATCCGATATCAATCTGCAGGAAATGCCAATAAACATTTCATCAAAAGCCTGAAACAGTGAATGCCAAATACATACGAAATCAGAGAGAGAGAAAAACCTCAAGTCTACTTGAAGAATCGGATACTTGGATTTTTTGTTTGACATGACAAAAACATTGTTCTGCGAAATACAAGAAGAAAAAAAAAATTAGCTGAAAACAGAAAAAAAAGATGGTGAGTAAACGAATACAAAACCATGCTTAGTATTCCAAATAACCTTTTTGTCAATAAGAGTCATATCATCAGAATCTTCATTTTCCAGGGAAAACACATCTTGAAGTTGGAATGGTCTTGTACCGCTAAGCAAACAAGAAAAACAAATTAATCCCACACTGGCCAATTAATCATAAGAGTATATCATTGGTTATACGTACTTATTTTCTTGAGTATCATTTCGTTTTCCCTTCTCATGCGTTACTTTTGCCACAGTCTCTATCTCAGCCTGGAAAACACACAACAATAAACATCAAAAAATCTGAATGCAAATGATCTGAAGAAGTTCAAAAGTGACTGGAAACCTACTTGTTGATCAGCAACACTGCTGTTAAAGCTGGCTCCTCCATCCGATCCTAAGCAAAGGAAACTTGAATGTTAATAGAAGATGTAAGTCTAGCTCTCTCTCTCTTTTCTTTCTCAGAAGCTAACCTTCAGGCTGATCGTTCTCGGAGAACTCTTTCTCGAGAACTCGATCGAACATTTTAGCGATACTCCCTTCGCCGTTTCCCGGAGCCGTGGAGTTGACAACGTTGCCGTAAAACCGCTCTCTGGTTTCCTCATCGGATCTCGCTGACAAAGTTGAACCAACTAAAAGGAGGAACGAGAATCCAATCACTGTGAATCTCCTCCTCGCCATTGATATCTAACATTGCAAATTTTAGCGATGTCAAAACCCTAATCAGGTCAATTTCATTCCGTTTACAAGTTTGACTTTGAAAGAATCGAATTGAAGAGGAGGAGGAAGACGTACAGAAGGATGAAAGTGAGGAGAACCGCGTGGATTGTGGTCATCGGAGAACATGGCGGCGTTGCAGCCAATACGTAGGCACCTGAGCTTCTTCGTCGAGATCGATCTCTCTTTCTCTCAGATCCAATTTGGTTTTCAGAGAGTCCTATTGTTTTCTTTCACAACAAAACTATTATCTTTCCTTTAAAACTTTTCTAAGTTGTTTAATTATAATCATTTTTAATCATAAAACTTTACAATAAGATTTTATTATTAGATTAAATAAAACATTATCACTTTCGTAAACTCTCGTACCATAGCCAGATTTTAAGATAACTTGTTTTTTTTACTGATTTTAAGATAACTTGATGGTAGCATTGAACAACATATATCTACAGTTATATACTTATATTATAGCACAAAAAAGGCCCTACATGTGAATTATGAAGATTAGGTATATAACTACCATTCCATTGTACCAAACATTTTACAAGTGATCAATGGGGACTCTCTAACATTTCAAAGACTTGTGGGTAACAATCATATTCAATCTTCATATTATATAAATTAATTACACAACATATATCTACTATAATAATAGGAATCCCAATTAAATTCAAAGGTTGTGTGTTTTTATAGGGATCATAATTCTTGTTAAGAGTTGTGTTTGTTCATTAAGGTGTTTTTTTGTAAAAATTTGTGTCTCTTCTTTAATAAAAATTGTGTTTGTTCATTTAGTTGTCTTTTCACAAAGTTTGTGTCTCTTAGTTGTTAAAGATTGTGTTTTTTCATTAAAATTCCAAAGATTATTAATAGATAAATATTTTGAAAAAAAATTAGAAAGGTTGTGTCTCTTTCTTGATAAAAGTTGTGTTTGTTGATTAAAGTGTCTTTTTATTAAAGATGTGTCTCTTACTTGTTAAACATTGTGTTTTTCATTAATTCAAATTAATTCCAAAGGTTAATAACAATCCTATTTAATGTGAAAAAGTTATATCTTTTCATTATAAAAATTTTGTGATTAATCTTTAAAAAATCTTAAATTTTGAATGATATATCTTCCTATAAGTACGTGATTTTTCATATGCAATAGTTATAAAAGGTTGTGAAATAAAAATGTCGCCAAGGATTGCATCCTTCTATTTGTACAATTGTACCTAACCGCTTAACTTATTTAAAGTTGCACATTTTACTAAATACTCATACATTTTCAATTTGATTAGTTGTAATGTTTTACTGTTGCAACTTTCTATTAATTGTTATATATATATATATGTATATATATATATATATATATATATATATATCTGTTTGTATTAAATCGTTAAACTTTGAAAGGTTGCATACCGTTAAACTTTGAAAGGTTGCATACTTTACCACTCATACCTTTTAAATTCTATTTAAACAATTTTGGGTCAAATTTTAAGTACAAAAAAAAATCAAGTGATCAAGGAGTTATCTCCTCTAGTGTTATGAATCTAGCTAGTCATAAAATTAAAGCTAACACACAGTGCCATATCATCCGAAAGAAAGCCTTATCTCCAACTCTCTTTGCTATTTGCTGTCCCTCTCTCTCCGCTTTTGTCTTTGTCCAAGATCATAGTTGCTATGAAAAGTGGACGTAGTGTAAAAAAATATCTATATTATATACATGTGTATGTATATGGAACAAGTTTTGGTTACGAATAAGATACGCAAAAAAAGTCCCTTTGTTCTTCTTTTTCTCTGTTTCCCCTCTCTCTCCGCTTTTGTCTTTGTCCAAGATCATAGTTACTATGAAAAGTGGACGTAGTGTAAAAAAATATATGTATTATATACATGTGTATGTGTATGGAACAAGTTTTGGTTATGAATAAGATACGCAAAAAAGTCCATTTGTTCTTCGTTTTCTTTGTTTCCTCAGGTCAGATAAAAAACACAGTAACCGCTTGAAAACTCATTTTTAATGAATTCGCAAGAAAATCTGTTAGATAATGCTTAGTTTACATATTTTAAAAGTATAATAATATGAAAACAATTTGAAAAGATGAATCTTTTTATTAATACTTTCTGTTTTTCTGAATGTTCAATATTTTTTAAAAAAGTTGTCAGATAATTAAAGTTGCCAAGCCAAAATTCAAGTTATGGCATATGTAGAGAAAATATGAGTTAACATAATTTTTTGGAGTATTTGGTCCAAAAAATACATATCGAATAAAATGAGAAGGGAAGAAAAAAAAAAGCAAAAGAAAAAAGAAGGTAAGAGATTGCATGTGGAGACTCGATGCATGTGTGATCAAACGACAAACAATTTAATATTATATAAAATATACATAATACTTTTGCCAATTTATTGTTATAAGAATTTAATGAATTTTTGTTTTTGTTTTAGCTATAAGTTTATTTTTCTTAAATAAAATTGGTTTGCTATTATATATAGAAATAAAACACTATTTTCAAAAATATTGTAAAAATATATTCAGAATATAACAAAAACTTAAAAATGTTTAAGATGTACCTTTTCATAATAAAATAAGATAGTTTTAAAAAGTTTTCAAATTATGAAATTATGTGTGTATCTATAGTTATGTATTTTTTCAATATGCTTAATTATTGAAAAAATTGTGAAAATATGTGTAGATGTGTCTTTTATCGTAAGAGTCTGTCTTTGCATCCAAAATGTGTATTTTTAATGCTAAATGAGTAAATGTACTATCTTAAAATAATTATTTCAAATATGAAAGTAATGGCTATTCATACATATTTTTTAGAGACTATAAGAGTACATTTCTAAAAGTGATCCATTGTAACTTTTAATTATTTTATAATTTTATATCTATAATATTACAATTTTTGATAACGAACTATTATATCTATGATAAATCAATGCAGCTGTTGGTAATGGTAGACTTTGGTGATGAACCATTGTAAATTTTGATATTAACAATTACAACTCTTAGTTAACCATTTTAATGTTCAGTTGTTAATCATTGCATTTTTTAACTTTCTGCATACGGAGATTATGGAAATTGGAAATCATAATTAAAATTGTTATATATTTTTTTTTTCAACATCAACTCTAAAATGCATTGTAGCTTTGTTAACATATTCCAAAAATGTATTTATAAAAATTAAGGAGCTGTGTCTTTTCATTAGGTTATGTTATTTCATCCTAAAAGTTGCATTAAAAAAATTTCAAATTATATATGTATCTTTCCAACATCATTTCTAAAATTTATTATTTAAGAGTTCTGTCTTTTTAATTAGTTTTAAAAAGTAGTTAATATATCCTTAAAAGTGTTTTTAAAAATTAAAGAGTTGTTCTTTTTATTATGAAATAAGGTGGTTTTTGTAGTGATGTGACTATTTAAATATATTGTAAATTTAATATTTTAAATAACTATATGTAATTTAAAAATTGTGACTACTCGTATAGTTCTTTGAAAAATTATAAATAGATCATGTACATACTCTTTTATTGTAAATATTTCACAAATTTATTAAAATAGTGAACAGAAAAATTTGTATGCAGGTAATTGACTACAAATTCATAGAATATTTTCAAATGAAATGTTGTTAACAAAAGGATGTTAGGAAGAATCATTCGGATTTGAATAACAAAAAATCATATAAAAATGAAATAATGAAAGTATTAGTTTTAATTTTCTTCTGCTAGATGAAAATGTGTGTTTTTTTTTTCTTCATGTAGTTGTCATAAGGTACCTTATTAATTTATTAAAATGATTAGATTGGAATGTGTTTACTATTAATTAGTGTTAGTTTTTTTATAAAATTCGTAAATAATTTAGCTAAAAAAGTAATAAGACCTATATGTTATTTAGTATTGACATATTTGTAATTTTAATGCATACAACCTATAAAGTATAAACATAATATAGAATTTTAGTATTTCTCCGAAACCAATTACGTAATTTGGAATTTTTTTATAAAATGAGTTCACGTGTGATATCGCACGGGTTCTTTGCCTAGTGTTGTTAATAACAAAGCTCAAAATCAAAATGTCTCCTCCTAGTCATCCTGGTCCTCGCCCTCCTTCACGTACCCACTCCCCACGGACACCAATGCCACCGCATCATGAGCCTCTTCCTCCACCTATCTACCACCCACCACCACCAAGACCACCGCATCCAGAGCCTCGCCCTCCTCCTCCAGGACCTCCACCTCCCGGAGCTACTTTGTTTTCAAGACCTTCCCCTCCGCAGCATCCACCTGGATCACCATATTAATAGACATG
Organism: Brassica juncea; assembly: GCA_018703725.1. NCBI lineage: Eukaryota > Viridiplantae > Streptophyta > Magnoliopsida > Brassicales > Brassicaceae > Brassica > Brassica juncea. Next base: position 60,362,694 of record CM031936.1, on the reverse strand, counting down.
CATGACTTCTTCGTCTAATTAAGTATGCGTAGAATATATCTATTGTTGGTTTACAAGAGACGTCATCTTTATAGAGTCAGTCGTAGTTGTTGCAAAAAGCTCATGTTGTATATGAATAGTGCCATTTAGCTGCTAGTCAAGAGTTTGTTTCAAGTTGCTAGACTATCTACAATGGTGAAGTTATTCAACACCTGTATTTTCTCTTTTAAACACTCCGTATCATCTTTTCTATCTTCCACATAATTATTCAACATCCACTTCAATTTTTTTGTTTTAAAAAATTCAACACCCTACCTCACCATTTTATTATATTCTCAATAAATAATAATAATCAATTTAAAATATATTTTTAAATAAAGATAACAAAATATTAAAAAAATTAAATTACTTTTGAAATGTTGAAATTGATATTTGTTAGAATTTTAATATTTAAAAATAATTATTTATAAAAATTTGAATGTTAGAAAACAAAAAGTTTTATTTAAATAAACAAGTATTTAACGAATATTAAAAAAAAAACAAATTCTGTATCCAAATCAAATAAACCGAATTTCTAATTATAAAGCATAAAAATGTATTTTGGTATACTTTATATTTTCAAAATGTTAATTTTTATAAAATAATTGATTAAAACAACAAGGTTGAAATAAAAAAAATATTAACAGATTTCATCAACCAGTAACATGTTTACAATCATCCATCTCATCAAATGTGGTTCCTACTTACAATTCAGCACAATGTAATCCACATCACCTTTTTTCATTTTCAACACCCTTATTGCATTCATTCAACTGTTGAATAATTTTTCAACACCCTCGTTTCATATGGTCTTAAAGTCCTCCGAGAAAGTAGGAGGCATTTGTTTTATGTTAAAAAGGCTATTTAAGAGCCGGCTAATCAATAAGAATAAGCTATGTTAATAGGCTATGTTACAACATCTTTGACCTCGAAGATTATTTTCCTATGCGTGTAGAAATTATCTTTCCGGTTCTGTAACATAGTTATGCATGCGATATTTTATAAGAGTGATGAGAGTTTTTTTTTTTAATACCTAGTTTAATAGGGTACTCCTGCACTTTGTTTAGTTATGTACTTGCAAAATTGTAATGTTCTCTTGAGCAGATAAGTGGAGCTGTTTTTCATCCTTTTTGTGGCTATCTTTTCGTTTGTGAACTATGAATTTTGTTTACCTCAACTTAAATAAATATATTTATTTATTTATACTGTTGAACTTCAAACTTATAGTGTATCAAAACCATTTATGAAATAATATACATAATTTTTTTTTTGTATGGGACTCTAGTACATCAAGCAAGAGCAATGTTTTATAATGGGATGGTCTTAACCGTCAATGGTATTCTTACAATATGATTTAAGCTTCCGGTAAGAACAATTTCACCAAACGTAAACTGGTTTAGGACTTCAGTGACATTGAACTCAATGTCAACATCTTGTATTCTCTGTGCCCGTATCGTAAACCAAGATGGGCTTAACCGTACGATTGTACCATTGGGAGGTAAAACTGAACCAAGATATCTCTCGGTTTTGTTGGAGACGTTTTGGAAACTTCTTCTCACCACAAGTGGCCCTTTAAGCGCAGATATAGTCACTGATGGATGGTTAAGATTCCCCGGGTGGCTAAGCTTGGTGGTGCACCAGGCTCCGGTTGTGGCTCGAACTGTGACCGGGTTAATGTTTGGCAGTGAACACAGGAAGCTGATGTAGTCTTCAAAACCTGGTCCAAAGTGCCCAAAGCATTGATATTATGAAAAAGTACCCTCAAAGTTGTAACTATTAATCCTCTCCAACATGAGAAGTAAAAAAAATTTACCTGTGGGTAAAACCAGCCCTGGATCTATGGCCCTAGTCGGATTAACATGTCCAGCGCCATGATCAAAATGATTAGAGGGAAACAGTTCACCGATTCCATAAGACTCCGCTGACATAACTTCACCGGAACTGTCGTACCCTGTGGCCGTGGTGGAAATGGCCGAGGCAATCATGGCCGGGGTCCAAGAAGGATTAAGCTGCTTTATCAATGCGGCGATCCCCGCTATATGAGGAGCCGCCATGCTCGTTCCGGACAATATTGCAAAGCTCCGCCCTGCTCACGAAAACAATTAAATAGTAAATTTTATAGGATACATAACACAAGATAAAGGGTGTAAAGGTAAAAACCTGTGAAAGTAGGATCAAAGGCACTAGGAAGGCTCCAGGCTCCCCATATTTGATGACCAGGTGCAAGAATATCTGGCTTGAGAACATCCAAAGGATTCTGATTTGCATCTATAAAAGCCGGGCCTCTCGAAGAGAATCTGCTCACCACTGGTGCATCTCCAGCGAAGACCGAGTTCCTGCCTTCGTTGATTCTGGCTCGTGCCCCGAATTGTGTCACCATCCCTCCCTTATCTCTGTAAGTTTTCTCTTCGTAGTACCTCATAATAAGCTAACATAATAAAATCTTAATATTTGTAGTGAAACTTCATTAAAATATTTTCATGCCAAGTCAAATAGTCCCTATGTGGTCACTGAATTTAATTGCTACAACCAGTTGTGAACTCGTTAATTTTTATACACTAAAAGACAGTTATATACTAGTACACAATATAGTCATCCACACAAAAATCACCGTGTTATATATTTGCTAAACTATAATACTCCGACAAGTTAGCTACCTAAACTTCTGTCTAGTCCGATTAATTGTCGATTATTAAACTATTATGTTTACAAATTTTCATAGCTCTGTTACGCAGAGCTATTTTCTTATGGTGGGGCTTTGATCCGAATATCTAACGAAACATTGTCATTTCTTCAAATATTTGATGGATTAGCGATAAAAAATTACCTGTGAATCTAGTACTTTAGGGATTAGAATACCCGGAGACGAAAATATTATCGGTTCTGCAACATAGTCACCGAAATTAGGGTTGGCCATGAGTATGAAACCCATAAAACCAAGGGTCGTGGCGGTTTGGGTGATGGCTCGAATTGTCGAGATTTGATTGAAGAAACCCTCCGAAAATGTACAAATCACAATACTTCCAAGAACCTTCGCCGGATCAAAGTTATCTGGTCGCTGACATTCTTCCACGTCTCCGGTTATGGCTCGTGGAACGGAGCCGTTGGTTCTAACTGCGTCTCTGGCTAAGACTAGCCTCTGTCGAAGGAAAGGAGCTCCAAGAGTTGGGCCTTTAATTTCAAAATGAAGAAAAATTAATTATCCTTTTTGTCCCTTCAGAAAATATTAGAACTAAGTTAAACACTGATCGAAAATGTTGAGTATGTAAGAACATATGGACAAGATATTCAAACCTATAAGGTATTAAAAATATGGTTATATTATAAATTAGGAATTAAAAATTGAAAATGACATATCACAGCAATGAAATCGTGCAAAAAGGCATTTTACAATCAAATATATCAATTAAATACCATAATGTATTTTTTATAAATTAAAAATATATTCAAGTAGATAATCTCGAATGTGAATAAAATAAACGTGTGTGTCAATAGTTTTCATAAAAACTAATTTGTTTGTCTTAAATGTTATTGTTTACTAGTGTTGCAACCTAACCCATCCAACCTAAGCATTTAGTCTGAAAAAATTAGCTTTGCCAAAAAAATTTGAGTGATGCTTTTTCCTTTGATTTTATATGGAATGCAAGTAATTTTTATTTGCAGAAGTTTGTTAGATATTTACCGGAAAGTCCAACGCCCTGAACGGTCTGGCCACCGTCGAGGATTAGAGAGGCAGGATAAGACCGGTCCGTACTTCCGGCGGCGACTCCGACGACCCACGGACTATAAGACAGCACGGAAGACGGAAACGGACCATGATTTCCTGCTGCCTGCACCACAATGACTCCTGCTTTTCTAGCCAATAGCATCGCCACGTCGAAAATCCCGAGTACTGTCGGCTTATCTACAGGTGGTTTGTCCGGTCCTACGGACAGTGTCAGCACATCTACACCATCTATTATTGCCTGTGAAAGTTAAGTTTGGAAATAAAGAAATTTGTTTAATATTTTGACTAAAAAGGAAACAGTATTGTGTATCTTTTACTTGGTCGATGGCAGCAATTACATCAACAAGAGTTCCAATTGATGGGTAAACTGCCTTGTAAACGGCTATTCTGTCACTTGGAATAATAATAATATCACTTGTAAATAATTTCAAAAAGTATTATTTTGTTAATTCATAAAAACCACTAGTATTTATCATGGTTTTATGACTTACCGTGCTCTTGGAGCCATTCCGCTGGCTCGGCCGTAGGAGAATCCGTCGACGATCACCGGAACTTCTGAGTTTCCGGCCGCGATGGAGGCCACGTGACTAAACCAAACCGTCCAAGTTAAATCTCATATACATATTTTATTCATCACTTAAAAAAACAAAATTTATTTATCACACATTATATATGTATAAACAATACTAATTAATGTGTATTTCTTTTTGTCGGCAATACTCATGTATACTGATAATCCACATATTGCATATAGTTAAAAAAAACGGAATCATATATTTATTGTCGACCAAAGGGGAAAGACAATACAATATTAGGATAATAATACTAATAGAAACATGGTTATACCTTCCGTGACCGGACGCATCAAACGGAGAGAGTATATCCAAGGAGCCATTGAAAGCGACGGAAGCTCGAGCTCCAGCGGAAAAGAATCTTGCGGAAATAATTTTTCCATTACAAGAGCCGGCGGGGAAGAGAGGACCGGTCTCACAGTCGCCGGAGAAATTTAAACGGGAGAGATTCATTGAATACGGGTTGGTGAGATGGAGTGCAGCGAAGCTAGGATGAGTAGGGTTAATTCCTGTATCCACAAAACCGATTACGATGTCTTCTCCGGCACGTCTGTCACCTTGGTTGGATATCTTAGGCCAGACTTGTCGAGGAAGTTCCAAGAAATCGGGAGTGTAAGTTGTCATTAGTTTCACTCCTTTGTCTTCTTCCACTGCCTTCACCCCTTTTGCCTTCTTCAGTTTCTTGGCCTGCATGATTAGGGTTTCCGGTTTAGCAAACCAAATTAGCCAAATGTTACAAGATTTGCGTTACTGATTTAGTTGAACAGATTTTCTAGAAAAAAATCAAAAAGTTGGTTCAAATAATTAGAGTAAATTAATTTCTTTCATTTTTGTGGGTAAGAAGAGGACCTGAGAAGGAGTAGTCCGGACCGCGAGAGCATTGATGATATGTTTGAAGCTATAAAGTTTTGTATAACTTCCTTTTTCAAGTGTGCTTTCAAGTATTTCTTCATGAATATCTTCTATCTTCTTTGCTTCATATACCATAGCTTTGCTGAGTTTCCGACATCAAATGTGATCAATCTCAACATATACAGTTATATTTAGAAAATTCTGGTATTTTAGTTACATGAATAGGTGAAAGCTAGTGATAATTCTCTCAAACTTCTTTTGGAAGAAACTAAACTGAATTTTAATTTAATTTATTTATTTTTGTTTGTAAAATATGAATACTAATGAACATGGATAATGGGAAAATAAGCACTTATAGATGAATTCAACCAAGTAGATTCATAAATTGATCTGAACCTGTCGATGTTAGTTGCCGCACGAAAGGCCAATGGTTCACCTTCAACCAGAACAGAGTAAATCCTTGGTACATGATCATCATCGTTTCCGTCTTTTTCTTCTGCTCTGGATAATATTACACAAACAATTAATACAAGTATACATACTATGAGCCATATAAAACAATAGGCTCTTAGTTTTCTTGGATTGTTATCCATCAGATCTTTATTAGGATTCTCCATTTGTTTAAGATGCATTTATATATTTTCGAGGGTAATGAGAGTCATGTTCTTGGACGAACACAATACCAACGTGAACATTTTATATTAGAGGCTGTATGCGTTAAATTTTTTATCACTACCACTTTCCTATTTGGTAAGGTGTGAATCTTGCTTATAAGGAAATTTCTTTAATATAGTTCTGACCAAAAGAGATAGAAAAGAAGCCATTTTGTTTTTTTTCTTCTTCTAGAAAATTAAACTTTTCCTTTGCTTTTATTTTTTCCTTAAATAAATTAAAATTAGCTTTCATTAATCCTTGACTTTACCTGGCATGTCTTGATTGGTTATTGGGGGGGGGGAGGGGTGTGGTCTTGTCGACCCATTATCAGAGCATGATTATCGTTGAAACCCAAGGCAGAGTTTCTTAGAAACCTTTTTTATTTTTTTTTGTCTGAAAAAATAAAATAAAAAACGAACTAATAACGTGTTGCCATGTGTCAATGAAACCCTCAAACAGTGCAAGAAACATCCCAAAACCGTTTCTTATTTCATACATTTTAGGACCGTTTCTTATGCTTTATGGTGGGGCCCACACGCAAATTTAATGAAGAAATCTCCATAACTACCGCGTTAATGGTGGCCTCATATGCTTGTTGCTGTTAGATTAACCTTGACCAAAATCTGTGTAAAATTTGTATATATGGAAGACTCTTAAAGTAGTTTGACTATTGATTCATTTATGCTTCTATATCATAAAGTTCATATTTAAAATTTTGGAAAATGCAATTTAGATATTATTAGTAGAGGCCATATATTTAGTTTCTTTCGCTTTAAAATATTAGCTTTGGATATTTTGGTTTCAACTGTAGATTTCATTTTTTCAACTGTAAATTTCATTACTGTAAAATTATTTCAAAAATTTAAACATTACATATATATAAAATTGTATAAAGTTTGATTTCTAAAATCAATATATTTTTTTAGAAAAAATTTGAGTTGTAAATTTAATTTTTTATTAGAGCACAATTAGTAATTTAATGTGTTTGTGAAAAGAATAATGGATGTACAAAGCACTCAGATCACTTACCAATAGCCCTTTTACTAACAAATATATGCATATAAATGGAGAAAGACATACATGAATCTTTGCAAGTAGAACATCAAGACATGAATCTTCATAATAATACAGTTCAGGGTGGTGCAGTTGCATGTTAATCTACATAATATATACAGAATTATTGATTGTAAAGTCATCTATATAATATTTTGATCATAATCTGTAATAGAAAGGCTGTTTACAATTTTGTTATTGTTTGTAAAAGACTTTTCCTGGCTTGAAGGTTAAATTTTGAATTAATAAATTAAATATAGAATTTCCAACGGTGTTACAATTTTTATGTTTATGTTCGAATGTTTTCTTCAGCTCTATTAAGTTGCAAGAAGAGAAATATGGCAAAAGTAAATTAATTTCTTTCATTTTTGTGGGCAAGAAGAGGACCTGAGAAGGAGTAGTACGGACAGCGCCAGCTTCTATTGAAATAATTTTAACGATATTAATATTTATAGCTAGTCGTTGCTAAATAGACTAATTTTGATTATGAATTTTTTGTACCTAAAGCATGGCTATTTACTACGAATTGCTACAGATTTAGCTACAAAACTAAAGTTATATATTCCGTCGCTATCTTTTGCTACTGTAGCTAAATTATGTGGCTATGGAAATACTTTCGCCAGTCCGCAACTATATTAATAAATTCTTGTAGTGATTACACCTCTAGATTTACAGAGTAGCTTAAACAAATAATTTGAACATATCAGTGTATCATCCTCCTAGCTATGGGCAGACATTAATAACCTTCGTGCGTTAGGGACATTGTACCAAATTCTTGAGCCAGGTCTAGGGTTGGATAAAATCCACCTCCAACCCCGTTTATTCAATTTTGACCCGTGAAATATCATCAAGTTGAGTTTTTCACGTAATCACACAACAATACAGAAAGGTTCACAGCACGAACCATATATAATTGGGGAAAACATCAAACGCTAGTTCATCAATCGAAACATGTCACGATCCCAAGTATAGAGAGAACCATAGATTATACATATTATAAGCTGTCTAATGATTAAAAATATATCTTAATGAAGTTGCCAAGGAACGATTAAAGCATGGTGGAAGTGATGTGATCCATGGGGAAAGGATTGCCCAAGACATTGTCCATGAAGTAATTTACTACAAATTGCATATCCTCTGATGGCTTCCAATGCCTCTTCCTCTGGTTTATGAACCAATTGTTGATCTGTTTCTGATCCAGCCCGGTTGATTCCGCCAGCGCCAGCTTCTGTTGCTCCTGCAATTTCGAGTCAACACCCGAAAAATTTGTCAATCATTTTCTTATCAACATCCTCAATATGATAAATCAACGATTTGGTAGACTAAACCTAGAATTTAGAATCGGTATAAGCATAGGTGCTTAGTTTACGACACAAATATATAGTTATTCGTTCTCAAGTAGCTCATTCAAACATATATTCCACAAGGGTTGATCATATATCTATGTATTAGAGACATAGGCCACTACTCCTTGGGGCAACGATGAATTTTCTTTCATGCACACTATAGTGCTATGAATCTAGGTATGTGCATCTAAGTAAGGGATATTGCATATACACAGTTTGAAATTGCTACTTGTCTTAACTAGAATGACGTGAGGAAAAAAAAAAGAAACAGAATTAGTTTACCAAATAAATTCAATTCAGTATCTTAACTAGTATTTCTAATTATCCTAGTGAAATTCAAGAATCAAAGAAGACATGAGCTACGAAAAACATAACATATATTGACCTAGAAAGTTAAACTCATTCATGTTTAGGATTTATAATCATGTACATACAATTTATGCAATGTATTTGTAAACAAAAAGGCAACATGTTTATGAGCAGAAGTTACCGAAGGGTAAGGCCATTTGTAGTGTCGGCTCCACCAATCAAGAAGCTGTTGGCGAGCTTCTTTAGGCAGTTTTCCTTTCTTCCTCTTTTTCATGAACTCTTGCTTGAGGCTGCCCAAGTAACCCCAGTACTTGCGTAAGAGCTGTCCTTTAAGCTCCCTATCCTCGGCTTGCGGATCTATAAATTCATTGTTCATATCGACTTCTTCCTCGGATGACCCATTGTTGTTTCTGTCAAGAGCAGTCTCTCCATAACCTACTTTGATAAATCATGTCAAAACAAAGACCAAACAAAGTTATCGCAAGAAACCGCTAAATGGGTTTAGGAAATTAGATTGTTCAAGTAGACAAAGATCTATGATAGAATCGAGCAGTTAGAATGAATAACTTAGTGATCCAAGTAATTAAAAAAAAATAAGTTGAGTGAGTAGGTGTGTATATATGTATGCATGGGATTATACGCACCAAAAACATGTGTATGTATTGAGCAATATATCTAAGGACGACCAGACTCTAGATCCAGATATTCTTTTTGATGCAATAAATTTAATAGATCCAAACAAACGGAAAAGAAAGAGACAAGAACAGTGACTTTTTTTTGCAAGTACAATTAGGTGTGGATTTATTATCCGAGATCCGGACTCAATCCAAGATCCGAACCGGATCCATTCCGAAAATTCGGATATCCGAAGAGACCGAATCGGAATCCGGATAGTAAAATGTTGGATCCGTCAAAACCAGATCCGGATATCTAAATATTTTAATCCGAATATCCGTATCCTTAATTTTTATTAATAAATATTTTTAAAATAGTAATATCTATATATAAAAACTTATTTTATTTATTATATTTTCATTTTTATAATAGTATAAATAATTTTTATATAAAATTTGTAATAGCATGCATAAAAATAATTAAAAACATTATATACATTTTTATTTTTAAACTATTGTTAATATTTAATATATTTTAATATTATTTTTTATTTATTTTGAGGTTCTAAATCCGGATCCGGATATTTGCCGGATATTACAATTTTTAGAAGGATATCTGATATTCGGATATCCAACAAGAATCCCAGATCCGAATAAAGATAGTAAAATCATGGATCCGCCGGATAAAGATCCAGATACCTCAAAATTCCCCGGATATCCGATCCGTTTCACCGATCGTTGCTGTACCAAGCAAAATAAAATGAACTCCGAAAAAGAACCTGAAATATCCTCCATATTTTAAGAACTTTTCCTTCATTAAAACATGACATATACACATACTTGAGTACAGATAGATTATACACGTAAACCTAGTAAGCTCTATATATAATCATCTGACACAGTGACACTAACCCTAGCAACAAGCAACATCACGGGGCATTAACCCAAGAAAAAGGAGAAATCTTTCTTAAAACCCACAAAGGAAAAAAAACAATACTTTCCCCATCTTACGTTAAGCTGACGCCATAATTAAGAATATAAATTTTCTACAGAAAATACAGAGATTAGAGGGAGAGAGAGAGAGTAACCGGAAAAAGAGGAAGGAGAGGAGAGAGAGAGGGATTTGAATTGACACTCGACACGGTGAAGGAAAACCATAGCTTCCTTGAAGGGTTTAGAGAGCTCTTGCTCGTACTTAACGAGCATTTCACAGTAAGCTTCCATGAATTGATCAAGCCCTGGATCTTCACCTAGAGACCCTGTTGCTCCCATCGACGCTGCAGCTGCAGCCGCTGCCGCAGACAAGCATGTCTCCACCAGCCTCGCCTGCACTTCCGGTGGAGCTCCCACCTTAACAATTTTGTAATTCAATAATATACATATAAACCCAAATTTAAGCAAAAAAAAAAAAACATAAAAAGCCTTAGTTGAAAGAAACGACAAGGACCGTCAAGTTTTATATGGATATATCGAATATGAGTGAAGAGAAAGTCCCACAGCAATGTTTTGAATAATTTATTGAAAATAGGTTCTTGAAATTAACTGTTTCTTGTTCTAAGCTTGTTGAAACTTTCCCAAAAAAAAAAAGTTTCTTTTGATGTTAAGATATTTTGTTGGATTAAGTAATAAACAAAAGGGAACATCAAAATCAAACTAAATCATCAGAGCAATTAAACAGATATTTAAAAAGTGAGGAAAGGGTAAAGTTGGGTAACTAGGGTTTCTAGAATCTTCTTCTTTGTGTAGAAAATTAAACAAGGATCATGAGTTTAGTATAGACTTCCAAAGTATTAAATCCTTTTCTAGTATTTTCTTTTATACCTTCTGGCAATTAACATAGGCGACCAAAAGGCGGTGGTAGTGAGGATGAGCCATGATTTTGGCCTTGACAGAGGCTGAAGAAGAGGAGGAAGAACAAGGGTTGAGTCCCCCTACAAGGAGATCGTTTTGATGATGGATCTCCATGAGAGGATAAGCAGTAGAACAAGAGGAAGGAGGAGGAGAATAGGCCACTTTGCTCTTCGTTTCTTGAGAAGAAGGAACTGGTGATTAAAGAAAAAGGGGAACTACTTTGTTGGTGTGACTGATATGCATAACCATCGTGTTGTTGTTGGTGTTGATGATCATGACCCTGATGTAGTTGATGTGATGTTATGATAGGCATCATCATCATAGGACACATCGGACCATCACTATTATCCCCGGCAAAAGCCATTGGACAAGAAGTGCTGTTTGAACCACTCCCCATCTTCTCTTTCTCTCAGTAGGATTATTATGCACATTGGCTTTGCTATGTAGCTACGAGAAAGAAAGAAAGAAAAATAATAATAGCAAAAGAGACAAAACAATACTCCATCTGTTTCTAAAAGATCTATATTCTAGAGAAAATTTTTGTTTCTAAAAGATCTATTTTTTGCATTTTTAATGCATGTTTTATTAAATAATTACAAATTTCAAAAAACTTAATTGCACTTATTGGATTTTTATTGGCTTAAAATTGTGGGAAAAAGATAATAACAAAAAACTATACAAATTTACTGTGTTTTCTTAATATATGTGAAAATCTTAGAATATGGATCTTTTAGAAACAGAGGGAGTATATAATAATAAAAAGATGAGCATTGTATTTACAGCTAGCATTATCATCAGTATTATGAAACACAATAAAGTAGTACAATTTTATTGGGAACCCTAAAAAGAGTAAATATATACGTGTGTATATGTACTGTATGTATATGTAAGGTTTTAGTTTAATTTAGTGAACATGCAAAAGTGGCCTCCCGGGATTTATGCTACAAGAATCAGCTTCCTTTTGTCACATTGAAAAAATTCTAAGTAATGATAGTTATGGGGGAGAGGGAAGCAGCAGACGAGAGAGACCAGAAAGATAAATCAATGGATTTTTTTCTTCTAAAATAATTGGAGAAATTTGTTTATTTTTTTTAAAGAGGAAAAAGCAGGCATGGACAGAGATGGTGTGATCTGTGGGTTCATAACTCTTTTGTGTTTATCTGGTGAAATATGTTTTCTCTCATTTACGTCTTTGGGAAATTATTGTGTATTCCCCCACCCCCACATCTTTTGTGAGGAAATTAATTCCGGATCTAAATTAATAATGACAATTGCTTCAAATTGAGAAAACCGGAATGATCTTGACAATGCCAAGGCGCAACAAGAAACATTGGGTTTGATTTTCATTAACCTTTAACTTGCCATAAGTCTTGTTTTATGATGTCGTATATTTGTATAGATACGAATTTGTGTGTGTGTAAATGTAAAGTGTGCCTGTATATGCCATGTGAGGATATTGTACAAACAAACTTTCTTAGATTCTTCAATAATTAACCGACAGATCTCCAAAAGCTTTTAGTATGTCTTTGAGTAACCTAAGATATTGTATTCTCATTGTCAATAGGAAAGGATAGCACTCGCGCTTAGAATTCATCTTTTTTGTTGAACAATCTGACTGCTGATCAAGTTATTATTGTAAATTTTGTTTTAGGTGCTAAAAAAGATTCTAAAAAGACAAATGGTAGTGTTAACGATTGTAAATATAAGGGTTAAATATGTTTATATCTTTTACAGTATTTATGATCTCAGTGATTGACCTTCATTAGAAACTAAAAATAGAATTAGAAAAATAGGCACACCATGACTATAATTTAACAAATTCATAATGATAGTCCTTCCACAAAGTTACAATTTCGATATAAAGTATATTAATGTTTATTTTCAAAATGAAGCAAAATTTTAATACTAAAATATTTGAAAAATTGAAAAAACCATATTAAATTGTTTTATGTAAAAAAATTTAGTGTTAGTTTCTCGTCTCTTGATATTCTCAAGCACAATATTAATAGCTTATATTTTCTAACCATTCAAGGCATTTGTTCGTTTTTATCCTAAAAATTAATACAAAAATATATATAAAAAATCCAAAGAGAGATCAACTGTTATTTTAAAATTATGGTAGTACTAGTGAACTTTATACTAAGATGAACCTAGTACCAGTATAGATTTTTGTGTAAGTACTGTTTAGATGACAAAATGATGCATATCAAAAAAAGTTATCGTTAGTTATTGAGGATGAGATATACGAGAAGAATCCAATTTAAAAGTTAGAAGATTGTTGACGCAGTTAAACAGTTATTGTATAAAACATAGTTATTGTATAAAACATGGAGATGTTCATTCATTTCTATCATGTGCAAGTAAATTGGTGGTGATAAAGATTGATTTTACTTTGGCTGGAAAATCTATTTGGGAATAATCTTGCATCTGTTTCATACTATCATACTATGATGTTTAGAATTAGCTAGTTATCTTGGTTCACTTTATCATGTGATATATGTATCTATTAATAACTGCATGATTTATTGGAAAACGGATGATAACTGGAAGAAATATAAATTTTATCAAGAACCTTGCTATGAAGAGAAAAGTGGAAAGTTTCTAATTCCATATAAACTGATGTGGTATTTGTCGTAGATAGAAAAATTGAAGAAATTGTATCACTCTGAATTCACAGCTGAACTAATGAAAAGGCATAAAAAACACTTAACAGATAGGTGATATTACACATCATTCAGATACATAAGCGTGAAATCTTTTCCTATCAAAATATTCACTTTGGTATGAGAGACGGTACCCTCTTCAACAACATACATGATGTAGATCATAAAGATGATATATTTGTATATAAATGTTTATGTATCTGTTACGATAACCTTCAAATCATAGTAGGGTGGGTTCCCCGTAAAAATTAGTTTCTAAAAAGTATCACCACCCACAAAAATCGGTATCATCATATTTTGGCATAATATGACATTTAATTGGATATCACTGCTATTCTTTTTACAATCTCATCTGCTTTTTTTTTTTTTACATTTGCTTTTCTTTTACTTGTAAAACTACTAAAAATAGTAAATTATACTTCACTAGAAAAGGTAAATTTATTTTTTTCTCTACAAGGAGCTAAATGTAATTTATTATCATATGGACTCTCTTGAAGATTAATTAAAGAAATATAATTACAACTAAAGCATAAATCGCGTAGTTATATTGCAAGCTTCAACTCCTAGTAAATCAACAAATCGCGGTTACAAGTTGCAGAGATTTAGGTGATTTTTGTTAAATCACTCTAGAATATCATCTAAAAACATGAGATTTGAATTTTAATTATTTTAACTAAGAAACTCCACTCAAACACTCTAAAATCACCTGAAAACTTTAAAACTCCACAACTTAAAATAAGTTCAATAACAATAGATTTCAGAGTATTTTATGAAATATCAAGTTCAATAATAGTGGATTTTAAATGAATTTTTAAAATTCATGTTTGAATAACAGTAGATTTGTCATTTTAATACAAAACACCTAAAACTATCGGTTGAATACACTTTCCTTAGTCAATTTGGTAATTGACAGGCAAAATCGATTCGGTCAGTGACAGGCAAAATCAATTCGGTAAATTCAAAGTGGAATACTAATTAATTATAATATATAGTGCGCAGCCACAACTCCAAGTTAGGATATGATGGAAACGACATAAGATAAGATATTGATTGATAACTATATATAACGTCAAATAGACATCCTACTTGTTCCCTTCTTATGCCAAACATTTAAAGAATAATGGCTAACATTTGGACCACCCAACTTTGCCTATTCTTTCAATGCACACATTAATCTTCAGTAATTTTATAGCTTAAAAGTATATTGCAAAGACTAATAATCTTCTGTAAAATAGGACTAATAATAATCCAATATATTCTTTATATTTTATTTTATGGCTTCTTTTCTAAATGAGTTCAAAAAAAAAGGCTTCTTTTCTAAATAACTAAAAAAAAATTATAGGGAGAAAGCAGAAAGAGATAGGGAGAGAAAGTAGAAGAAATGGTGGTTTTGTGTAGTTAGTAAATCTGTGTTTTTTTTTTGTGTTAATAGGTCCAATTTCCCTTGTATTTATTGTAATTGTATATCAAACACAAGCCATGCTGAGTTGATTTCTGGAGTTTTGGTATCACGTCTTTATAATTGATCTTTAGTTTAATATAATTCTTTCTAATTAAAAATATCCTAAATGTCAAAGAACATAAAAAAAACTAAAAATTGAGAATAAAATGAAAATAAGACAAAAATGGTAAAAATTTGATTTTTAATATGGATATGCAATATCCGGAACAAAAATCAATAAATTGTAACCATCTGGTGCAAATTTTACGGTAGGAGAAGGACTTGGGACAAGGTGTAAATCCGTCAGCCATGGATTAGTGTCCTCACATAAATTAATTTACCATTTTTGGCCAAACGAAGATGAAACCATGTCTTAAGTCTCATTAGAAAATTTGGAATCTGACTAATAAGCGATATTGTATTTTTTGAGAAAATTAGTTGGGCATCAACTCATATACCCTAGTGTTAAAAAATAAATAAATTATCTTTTAAATTAATATGTAATTATTCAGGTTTCTGTAATTCAAATCACTATCAATGGTATTAATATTTGTGATTTTCATGGTTTTGATCATCGTGCATTTTGATCATTTAGGTTATCGCTTAGAAATATTAATGTTGCATCATAAGTTTTTATCAGGTGTCGAAGTAATTTTTTGGAGGTTTTGGAGGTATCTGAAGCTATATTGGAGTGTAAAGAGTGAAGATTGAGCATAAGTTGGAAAACATGTAAATGTCACAACGGGTAGCCATCGCAAGCAAAAAAGACTGTTGTAGATCAAGCGAGGCTTGGAGCGGGTTAACAAAACGAGATAAGGCAGTTGCTTTGAAGCTCATCTTCGACACATCATTATCAGATCAAGTGTTGGAATGTGCGGGTTGCAACGGCGGGGAGCAACCGCTATATCTCAAGAAAATCTCGTAGCGAGGAACCAAAGCAAACATATGTAACTGTTGTGATTGAGGCACCATTTATCATCATCAGAGATTCAACAAGTATCAGAACGAGCACCTGAAGTGAGAGCACACAGATGCTGTGAAGCTCATCAACAAGCATCATCTTCGAATCTCCTAAGTGTCAGAATGGGCAACGTGCAACGGGTTGGAGAAGTCTTTGTAGTCAGAGCGAGTGTCGTGGCTAGTGTCTGCAAAAGGAAATCAAAGCCGCTCCAAGACTTCAGCATAACTCGATTTCAACTCAAAGAAGAAGCATGAGTATAACACCGCCGATCCATAAGTCAAAGTTGATGAGTTTGCCATGCACCAATGAAACAAGATCATGCACGACAAACTCTATAACTTTAACCAGATCGAACATGCTACTACCCGTGCCCAAAAATTCGACCCAAGGTTCCCAAATTAAATCTGAAATCCCAGGTTAAAAGTCCTATAACAGGTTTCATAGTGGTTCCAAGTTAAGGCTTTGCAACCCGAGTTTGAAACCGTTAGTTGGTTCGTCTCGGACAATGACTAATATCATATAGAAACCAAGCATTTTTGTGAACCTTTATTGATCATATAATACTTAGGTTCAAACAACATCAAACATATATAAGGTGCACTACTTTCAAAGATATTTCATATTACATTATATAATCATTTGCACAAGGCACAAACACTACGCTAGCAGCACTGCTCCTTCTCAACCTGAGATACCTCTATGGTTACTTGCAAAACAAAGAGTCTAATAGAGTAACTAATTTGCTCAGTGAGTCAAGGTTCCCTAATAATAAAATCATTTCCCCCAAAATGCATCGATCATAAAGTAGAAAATATCAAATATTTCAAGCTATATGAGATGCAAAAATAAAGTAGTCAAGTAACCCATGCATCCACCATTCACAGATGGTTAGAACATCATCGATCTTCGAGGCTTTCCCTTTGCCATTGGTAATCCACCGTCCCATCCACATCGTCTTTAGAGCCGACTGAAAAGGCATAAACCGTCCAAATCGACCCTAGTCACAAAGACTCAAAAGGCCAACTGGAGTGGCATAACAAGGCTGCATTTTCATGCAGCAACATGGTCAACAATAACTATTCTATCACTGTGTCTTCATGTCCTGCCCGAAACTAATTTTGGTACAGCCCCGAGTAAGGCACGACTTTTGGGTGGACCAATGACTCTTACATCACTCCTCCTCGAGTGTCAGAACTTCATGGATCACTCCTCAAAAAAAGTAGTCGGAAGTTCGTAGATACGGCTAATCAAAATACAATAATGCTCAAACAGGCTATACAATCCGAGCCGAGGTCCAAATGATTTAGCACAATCATACAAGTATATGCATCACAACATCAACATATCAAAAATTTGTTATACCCCCCTCCCTCGAGCTGAGGCCCGAATGATATAACCCAATATCTCACACAAGCATTAATCACTATCGTAGCATAATATTTCTAAATGCACAACCTAGAAACGCATCAACCAGTACTCTTATTTTGCAGGCGCTAAACGCACTCACAACAATCATAACCCATAACCTAGACTCTATCCTCTCTATCTCGCGTTCGGCATGACTCGGGAATTTTATCAAAATAACCCTATAACAAACGGATTCCCAATGTTCTGTTAGTTAGAACCAGGATCTAAAACCTAAATCTAAATAAAATATTAAAAACTAAATTTAAAAGAAAATCTAAAGACTAAGTTTACCTTAAGGCTCGAGTGCTCTCGGGTTCCTATGGTCGGGTTTCGATGTGTGAACTAAACTAAGGGGGTGTGGGGTATTTATAAGTGAGAGAAATGATTAAGGAGAGGGTTTAAGTCGTGGGTAACAAGCAGGAGGTGTCCTGGCCGACCATAGCAACCAATAGGAACCAGCTTAGTGTCCAGCCGCAAATTTGGCCAATAACAAATAGATTTATGACCAGCCACCAAACCAACCAATATGGATTAAACAACAGCATCTTGGAGGTGGTGCATTGAAGTGGAGACACGTATCCAGCTACTGGAAGGAGGATGACAACCAACTGCATCCTCCAGCAGCTAACAGTCACACTCGACACACCTTAAACGAACCCGATCGAGCAACATTTAATTCTGAACGTCTCGTTGTCTGATCCGGATTGGCAAAAATATTTCTCCTTTTCCAAAACCTTGCTTTCCTAGACCTAAACACTTCTAAAATAGTTCTAATCTCATTCTTACCTTATAAACTTAAGTTCAAATTTTTCGAGATTTCTATAATGATCTATGCCCAACCTCGAGCGTTTTGGACCCACTAAATTTCTCGATCCATTATTTCTAACAAACCTCAACTTCAAATGGAAGCACCTCTCAAGCAGCTTAACATCACTTAGCCTTCCATAATATGCTTTCTGATTATTCTCTCGACATCACTTGCGATCTTTCTATTTTATCATTTTGCAATCATTTCCAAACTATCGAAGAACCAGTTTGTCAACCAATGCAACTGATAATCTGACCGATTCAATGTGTACCTCAACAACAACTACTTTTATAAGTCCTTTGTCCTTTGTCCTTTGGACTTTGACTTCTCATTCTCGAACACTTCCGTTTCTATTTTTGGCATCCCGATGCTTTTTAAATTTTCTGAATTCTTTAATACTCTTCCAACCATTCAACTTCATGCAGTATTTCCTTGTGCCAAACTCATTCCAATGCTTTATCCATCTTTATTTTACCCATTAGAACATAGGCCGCTGATCAAAACCGTCTTGGCTCGAATTTTTATTCGGTCATCCTGTGGCCATTTTCGTTGCCATACATCGACCATCATCCACTCGTCCATTCTTTCTGGGTCGTTATTATTATTGAGGTTTATTACAAAGAGAACGGCTTGATATTGTGGTAGGTCATGTTTTAATCTGATTATCTAACTAAAAGTGCACAATAAAGTACGTAGTAGTAATACAAGGTCGAATCTACAAGGACCGATGATTACATGTAGAGTTATCAGACTAGTTACTAGCTAAAGAGATAAAAGATATTGTTTGTTTGGTTTTTCAGTTTTCACTTTAACAAAATAAAGAAAAAAATAAGCAAGACAACAATGCAAGCGAGTTTCTAAACAAATGAAATAAGAGTTGCGAAATTGGAATTCTCATGGATCTATTTTCAACATTGATCATATAACAAGTAAGGAGGAAATAAATTTAAAACAATGTCTCGAACTCAAATCACAATAGTTGCAGTAACCCAATTTTGTAGTGCTAACACCCTATGCTCAAACTCCTAAATGCTAGCTTCCACTGTATCTCATATTTCAAGCAAGTATTAGGCTCAGGTTTGATCAGTTCACAAGGCGCAGTAACATAAATTTTGTTGGTCACAAAACCCTTGCTCATAAATTGATATTTATGGAATTCAATAAACTTTTTTGGTGCGATGAAAATCCTAAAATCAGAGGGTTGATGCTCAGTAGACAAAGATCCAAAATCAGAATTCCCTAATCTAACAATTTATTGATCAATACATCAAGAAATCCTCATTAAGAACCCCTCAACCTAACCAAATAGACTACTCAATCATGTTTAAGGAATAACACTAAAATGATTCAACAAAAATGTGATAAGATTGTATTAAATATAAAGATGGATAAGAAAATCTTCTCCAAAATGAGTACATGATGAATCTCCTTCCAAATGTCTACAAATGATCCAAGTTCTCTCACAATCTCACTCTCTATGTTCTATGTTCGTCAACAATGAAAAACATGTGATAAAATACAGTCTAAACTCGGGTTTAGGTTTTTAGGTCTTCAAACGTGTCTCTTTACGAAAAAAGAAAGTTGTTCCGTTGTGTCGTTAATCGATTGATACCTAGGATATAGATCGATATATCCTTGCCATGGATTGGGCAATCTCTAGTGCACAGATCAGGCGATCATCGTCATTCCATCATTGATCAAGACTCTCATTTTGCTCCAGTTTCTTATCCAATTGTGTTCTTTCTCATCAGATAGACCTGTAATCTATAAGATACATGAAGGAGGCCAAAAGACTCCAAGAAGATCAAAATACCTTGCAAAACGAATCATTCTTTTCCAAAAACCAAGTTTAAAACTAATAAAAACAGAATACTTCATGTTGCAGGTAGGCGAAGCTTCTGTAAACCAAGCAAGCCTTATTGCGGGTTCCTGCAACGGTTCCAAGAAGTTGTTGTCATACTTAGAACTTATCATTTTCTATTTTATTTCTGGGTTGATCCATGTTTATTGGGTTGACCCACTCATTTTTAGAGGCCTATAAATATCTTTTTTAGGCCAAAACCCCTAAATATTTTGTTTTCTCTCTTAAGACAATATTATATGGTGAAAACTTGAATCTTCAAACTATTTCATCTTTTTCTTTGAGTTCATGGAATTATCTTACAATATAATCATGATTAGTCTTGTATATTCTATGGTTTAAAGGTTCATCATGTTGATTAGTGAGTAGACTCCTTTTGAATCTATGGGCTAGGGTAATCAAGTGATTGAAGTATGAGTTAAAATGTTTAGTGATAGATTTAGATGTTTCTTTGCTATATAAAGGTCTTAATGCAAGATTGGACTTGATCACTTTTATCTAGGTTCTAAGTTCATTTATTTACTAAAGGTGTTTGATGAAATACTTAAATGAACTTATATATGCTCTAGCTTGTTTAACAAAGTAGTTTGATGTTAATTTTTCTAGATTGTTATAAAACTTGTTTCAGTTTCATGTTTGAACATATTAATCAAAAGGGATTTTTTGTTTAATGTATGATTGCATAGGGGGTCTTTTTTGGAAAATAATTGATCTATCTTTGTGTTCTGGACTTAAGTAATATTGTTTATTTCTTGCTTGCCATCTTAACTTGGATCTTTGTCATCTTATTTCAAATGACTATGCCCATGAATTCCCATTATCTTATTGATATCTTATTGATTGAAAGCTTGATTAGTTACTTAATGCTCTTGAGTTTGAATCATTACTTGTTATTTGATTTCACTTCAGTATCACTTGATTGCTTAGATTAAGCAAATTATCTATATTCTCATTGATTAAAATCACTTAAGATTTAATTGAGACCTTAAATATTACATCGATGCTTAGGATTAAACTGATTCTTTATCAGGTTGTGGCACCCAATGAATCTAATTCATCAAGATTTTACTTAGACAAATCAATACTATTAAAGTTGGAACATGCCCAATTGATATCAGTTCAGTCCAACTAATTATTTTGCATTATCTATAACTTAAAAAAAAATACTAACTGCACGATCTATATATATTGTGACCTTTTCAAAAATATGGTGGATGTAACCACCACTTCAACTGCATGCATAATAATCGTGATTCATCTAAATATCTTATTTAATAAACAAAAACTAACATTAAATAAAGTCGTCAGTTAATAAATATTTGAATCAACAAATTTAAAAACTGCATCTGACTTTTCTAGAAGATAACATCTAAATATTTGACATTACAAATGTACAGTTATCTAACATCATAAATTCAATACAATTATCAAAACCTTTAAAAATATATTTTTTAAAAAAAAATATTTAACACAAGTATGATTAGGGCATCTCCAACCCTACTCCATTTTCTACTCCAGATATCATTTTGGAATAAAATCTTTTCCAACCCCACTCCATTTTCAACTTCAAAATGGAGTAATGGCTATGGTTACTCCATTTATGGAGTAATCTTACTCATTACTCCATTTTGGAGTTGAACTTTTTATATTTAAGAAATGGTCCTTTAGATCTTTAATAATTTTATTTTTTATTTAAATAATATTTTTATGTTAAAAATGATACAATAACATGAAAAAACAAGATAACCTATTATTTAGACATTTTAAATAAAAATGTATAACACTATTAAAAACATGAATAATATAAAATAAAGATAACATAAAACAAATGATTTAATAATCCGACAAATCGTTTCCGGATCCGGTAAGACCGGTAAAGTATTGCCCAAACAGAGAAAACTGAGAAAGAGCTTGTTGATCGTGTGAATCAGCATTTCACTTTGATATTATTTGCACTTACTGGCCTTGAATATACGCACAGACATTCGGATCTTGTGTGGAATTCAAATCATAAAACAAAACTTTGTTTTCTTTTTTCTGTGCATGATTTTGTTTTTGAATCTCCATATGAGTGTGAACTCGATGCAACAATTGAACTTGCTCGATTTAGGAATATCAAAGATAAAGAAGCTCATTTTCATTACGAAATACATTAGTTGATCATTTGTGGGAAAAATATTCTAATGCTCATTAATGAACCAACTTATATATTGTCTTTTATTTTTTAATAAAAAGGTTTAATTCAAATAAATTATATTTTAAGAAATTTTTGTAAACATGAAATAGTTGGGATTATTTAGTAAATTTTAAAAAGTATAAGGTGTTGCACTCTAAAAAATATTATTTTTGGAGTTAAAAATGGAGTAATACATTGGAGTAAAACCCTACTCCATTTTGGAGTTGCACTATTTTGGAGTAAATTATGGAGTAATACATTGGAGATGCTCTTACAAAGAAAACACAAATATGATTATAAAAAGACATAAATATGTTGTATTACCGGGTGATAGAAAATAATATAAATTATTTTTTCATACCAATTAGTTACACAGGTTTCTTGTGGATTTTATTTTGTTATATTTTACAACATATATATACAGTGGACTATCATAAAATTATAATAGATAATTGATAACAAAAATAAACTAATCCAAATCAAACAATTAGTTTTGTTAACAGATTGGTATTATGAATTAAATTTTTATATAAGACAAATTTTTATATATGAATTAAATTAAATTTAAAACAAAAAATATACCCGCCTTTTGAAGGTCTTACCCAGAAAACCGACGCTTTTTATGTTCTTTTTTTAACTTAAATAGTTAAATCCAATCCCCTCAAAATCCATCTTATTTATATTCCTTTTTAACCCAAATCCTTTACATTTATTTTAAGATCTAATAGAATTATATGTTTGCATTCTCAATAATATATTGCCTCATGTAAAATCGTTTAGACTATTTAATATTTGGTTGACTAATATATATTTAATAATTAATGCTAAGAAATCTTATTCTTCACTAACAAAAGCAACAATATGATTGACGGCGGGATTCTTATCATCTAATATCGTTTTACCCATGTAAACAATTAAGAACATATTAAATCACAAGAAAAAAATACAAAATTACAACTGGTTTATTTCGATAATAAAAATATTAGAACTCATTCAGTTTAACGTTTTTAAATAGATTATTCGATTATTTTTTTTATCAAATATCATTTTACTTAAAGTTAGTGAAGACCATATTAAGCCATTTACATATATATGTATATATTAAAACAGCATATTTTAAAAATTATTTTTCACATTTTTTCAAAAAACTTATTCTGTCTTCGGTGCGGGTTGGATTTGATATTGGTTTTCGGATATAACACGTTAAGAACCATTCGAGTATATAAACCAAGTTTAATAGAATATGAGACTTTGATTTTTGAGTCGATTCCGAGTCAAATTTTTTGGTTACGAATATTCTTGACTAATTATCTTAGGTAACTAATAAGAGAATATTAAATGTTGCAAATTTTATGAATAAAATTTAAAAATAATTTCTAAAATACTTATGGCATAAGTATATAGCTACCCAACTTGACATATTTAATTTAGTTACCAAAATTATATTAAATTAAATTAATATCAAACACAAATATAATTTCCAAAAAAACACAAATATAAAATATGAAATTTCTAAAAAAATTTACAACAAAAATATATCCGCCCTTTAAAGGGTGGGTCAGAATCTAGTGACTTATTATTTACAAACAAGTAATGAGAAAGAATGCCTATCAATCATAAAAAAGAATCCATAATCACACAATCTAAGTACTTAGATTTTGTTACTGTTAGGCTGAATACGTTCTGAGTGTAACTTAACAATATTATAACATTTCATGATACAAACTAATCTTCATTTTCTAATTGGAAGAAACTGCATTTTGCTCAGGAATTAATGTAAGGTGAGGCTGGCCAAAAGTTCAAATGAATTGGTTGGTAGGATATATAGAGTGAAGCAAGAGCATATGATCATTACCATACCATATTACATTTAAGGAGTTCTTTAGGAAATGTAAGAAAATTAGACCGTTGGACTTATAATTGCAATAAATGTCCAAAAAATATTAGTGGCACTATACGTGGGGCGTGGGTTTGGTCTCTAGCTTGAAGCCCACATGTTTTGATTTCTGTCAAAGTATGAATTTAAACTAATGCTCAAAATCTTAAAAGATAGTATTAAAATTTGCCTTCAAACATTGATTTATTAAAGAAATTTAGTTTGAAGAAGCAACACAATTGACAATTGAAGCCTCCCTAACAGACAGATAATTTTATCAAAAACGAAAACTAACCCCAACCAATGACACATGTTTTGATTTCTGCCAAATTCTAATTTTAAATTAATGCTCTAAATCTTAAAAGATAGCATCAAAAGTTGTCTTCAACCATCGATTAATATAAGGGATTTGGTTCGAAGAAGCAACACAATTGATGCTTCCCTAACAGACAGATAATTTTATTTAAAACGAAAACATAGCCCAACCAATGGCAATAATTAGATACCAAATAATATAATAAGATCATAAAAGTAATATATACGTGCAACTCATATTACAAAATATAAGTCAATACGTTACTGATGAGTGGTTCCCACTAATTGCTAGTTTTCTCCTTTTTTGCTAGTTTTCTCCTTTTTTTTTCTTCTCTTAGTTTTGTCATTTTCTCCATCTCAACAATGTCTAATATCAGTATAGAAATTAAAATAATTACTAGAAGATAATAAAATAATTTATAGTAGAAAATTAAAATAATTTATTTATCAAATTTGTGATCAACGTAATCTCAAAGAACTCAGAAAAAAAAACCAGAGTCCTGCATTAGCATTTATTGATTGGAGCCATTTCAAGCTTTTATATTTCTCGTGAACTTGAGTGGAGATAAAAGCTCCGAAACGGTTACTTACTTCTGTGTTTTTGTTGGTGTCCGACTCAAGATGAGTCAACTCGGTGATTTGCTCAGAGAATCGGCGGACGAAACGGAAAGTGGGAGGACGATGATGCTGAGTTTACTCGAGGAAAATCGAATCGATGGTGAAGATCGAGCGACGAGCAAGTGGAGTACGCTGAAACAACGGCTGAGATTCGATTGGGTTGGCTGTTGCGTTGTACCCACCTTGCGTCTCACAGGATCAGAAGCGCCAATCGCCGAGGAAGACGAAGATGACAACGAGGAGGAGGAAAGCTCGGGTCAAAACCCGGTCGTTGACTTGTCGAATTCGGTTCCGGATCCGGGTTTAGTTGTGGAGACGGATTGTTTAACACGTGGCACAAGGAATCTCGCGGAGGCTCTTGCGGAGGAGAGACTAGCGCGGGGCGAGCACGTGACGGAGGCTTCGGTTGCTAAGGTACCGTTGATGAAATTGCTGGCGGAAACGGAGGGTTGCGATGTGACCACGTGGACGGGTGCTGATCCTTTGTGTTGCGTGTGTATGGGAAGGGAGAAAGGCGCGGCGTTTATCCCATGTGGGCATACGTATTGTAGAGTGTGTTCACGAGAGATTTGGATGAACCGTGGATCGTGTCCTCTTTGTAACCGTTCCATCTTTGACGTTCTTGATCTTTACTGAAAAAAATTATATTGATGGATTGTTATGTTCTAATCGACGGTAAAGTTCAGGTTCTTTGTGTATATTTTGATTACAAAAAAGGATGATGTATTGGTGGCTCATAAACATTGTGGTAAGAAAATAATTTGTTTAGACGAATGGAATGTTTATGTTACGTTGTGAAGAATAATACTTGTCACGTATTGGGCCTGAACAAAGATTTGGTCTACTACTGTGAAAGTTGTTTCACGTATTTGTATTGGGAAGACGATCTATTTCCCCACGAGAAATATGATATAGCATCAAATGTCCACCAAAGTATGACCCCGTGTTATTTCTCCCCGAAAACAAAGTTTGAAAGCTATTTTCCCACTAATATAAAGTTCTATTAAAATTTCCCCACAACTATGAAGATCAAAATCAAAAACCCCATAAAATCGATTTATGGTGGTTTACTGTTTTTAAACAAATCGTATACCATGTTAACCTAATGACTAACCAGATTAATATCCGATCTATTTAGGTTTGAATGTCGAGTCGGATTACAGTTCTGATCCAGATCTATGTTTGGTCGGGTAATTTTTGGTTTTGGTTTAGTTTTCATCGGTTTATTGTATGAGATTCAAGATTTTAAACTCGGTTTTAAGAAATCGTGAGTAAACCAAAAATGGTGGAGAAATAGGTTTCAAACTTTTTTTCGGGGAAAAATAGCACTGGATCATACTTTGGTGGACATTTGGTGCTATAACATATTTCTCGTGGGGAAATAGATCGTTTTCCCATTTGTATTACAAAAGTTGTGCATCTCAAATTGGGCTTTGCTCCCTTTTTTTTTGTTTTGTTTTCCGGCTGTTGTTTACATTACTTTTCTAGAGGTATGATTCTTCTGTTTGGTAATTTTTCTAAGAAGAAAAAACACATAGAGCGTATAAAGTTCACAAGATGATATATCACACAATATATGAGCAAATATATACGACGAAAACACGCCATTTAATTACATTCATATATGGTTCACTCAATTTTGCTGAGTAGAATCGAATGGCTTACATGTATACAGGGCCGTATTAAAAAATTTAATAGCCTCTGGCCAAACATGAAATCTGGACCTTTTATAGATATTTTCTTCAACATTTTTTCATTGCATTAAAAAAAAAAGAACCACAAGAACTTTTGGGTATTCAAAAATTTTTGAAAGAAAAATGGCCCCTTATATAAAAATTTAGGTTTTGTGAATGAGAAAATTGGGAATGGTGAATCATACATAATTTGTTTTGTTTTCTATTTGTATTAGGTTTAATTTATTACTATAGTTTGATCCGCGCGGATATTAGTTCTTACTTTTTTATAGATTGATAGTTGTTTTTCATGATTAGTGTATATATTTTAGATGTATCGCCATATAACTAATTGTATTCAAAAAGACCCTGACCGAATCAGGTAATATGATTGTTTTTGGTATAAATATCCAAATCCGTTTCAGATACATTGGTAAATTGGATATTATTATATTTCTATACATAAGAACGAACTCATCCAGACCCGGGATATCAACTTGAAACCCACACATAATTTATAATATCTAAGCGGGACCTAATTTTAAAAACCAAAATATTGATATCCGAAAAATAGTCCGTACCTGAATAGGTACCTAATTTAGGATTGAAAAATTAAATGACAATAAATATAATAAGTTTTTATTATTTTGGTTTAAGTTATTAATTTCACATAAACAATGTCTCCGAATTATGTGTTTGACTACGTAGTTTTTCATCGATTGAAACTAAGATAAAAAGGTATAAAAAATGTTTAGTAAAACAGACTGAACTGAACTTTTAACCATATGCAAAACCCGATTATTTACATTTTGACTTTTATGATTAGTACAAAATTAATGTTGATTAACTAATAAATAAAAATATGCAATATTATTATTATGGTAATATAATTAATGATGTGATGTATTGTTAAGGTAATATAATTAATGAAATTATTAATTGAGTGGAAATAAATGATAATTAATGGAATAATTTGTTAAAAAGAAAGTTAAATATATTTGTACTTCAGTTTTAATAATACACTAGGTGATCCACCCGCACCCTGTGCGGGTATAAAAATATAGTATAATGCTGAGACAGGACTATCGATTGAGTTCAAATGTGGGAGTTAGTGGAACAAGTGAGAGTTTCAAAGCTGAAACAAGATTTGCGCAAATCTCTAGGATGCAGTAGGGGTGGACAATTCGTTACTTTTTCGGTTTGGTTTGTTTAATTCAGTTTAATATATTTTTTCAACTAAAGTAAACCTTATTTAGTCTCATTCGGTGTGGTTTATGTCCAGTTTAATTTATATTCGGTTCGGTTTGTTTTTAGATCGGTTTAATTAGGCTCTTTGTTGCATAATTTTTTAAAAGAAAAATTATGTTTTAAAACATATACACATAAAATATGTGAACTAAATTCAATATTAAACCGAAACAAAAACTAAAAAAGTCACAAAAAGTATATAAGAATAAAACAAATGAAAGTTAACTAAAGTAAAAAAAATTAACATCATTAGTATGTTTTTAATAAAAGTTAACTATTAAAAAAACAAATGTAAGAAAAATATACAGGAGACAGTGACATATTAAATAATGTGATAAAAATCTCATAGATATCACAATCCCATAGAAACCTGCAAAGAAAATGTAATAAAAATTTAAATATAATTCATAAGTAATATAAAATAAGAAGAACAATTATGAATTAAAAAATTCCATAGAAACCTGCAAAAAATTGTCAAATTTTTTTTAGCAATTGTACAATATAAAATAGTTTAATAGATTTTTTTATTGAGACGAAAATAATATTAAATTTGCATATCGCTATTGAAACAGACTGAAAAATGGTTTGTAGTCAACTACAACCGGTCTTTCATCTGTGTTATTTATCTGTTAATAGAAAAAACAAACAAATGTATATATATAGTAAATTACATTTTTTTAAGATCCATATATTTATATGTATATATATATAAATAAAATAAAGATAATAGTTTTGGCTTTTCCTAATCTCAAATCACCATTATATTTGTGGTTTTCTAAATGGATAATAGTTTTGGGCTTTTCTAACTCAAATCACCATTATCATATAAATTTGTGCAAGTAATTGATAGCAAAATAAGGTAATCATCATATTTCCGAATTAACTAATTAGGAAAATAAAGAACATACACATTTAATGCAATATCACATGTATATAGTTACCACTAAATGACATCATAAAAGAACAAGAAATTTAATTAATAGACATATATTTTCACGAAAATTTAACTTTTAAATTTGTCAACTAAATATATATTTAAAAAATACTTCCTACAAAGATTATTTCGTTTAGAATTATATATAATAAAAAATTTAGAATATTTCAAATTTAAAGAATAATTACGAATTAATAATCATATTTTATCATTAAGTATTATGGTTCCTGAAATATCTGTTATAAAAATTCTTGTAAAGACATTTCTTGTGATATATAAAGTCGTATGGTTCTTGTTATATTTGTTTCCTTTTAATAAGCATGAAGCAATTAAAGAAAGATATTAAAAATTGATTGTCATAAATTTGTAATAATTAACACACCATTTAAGACAAGTAATTGATGGCAAAATAAGGTAATCATCATATCAACTTGCGCAAGTAATTGATAATAAAATAAGACAAGTTATTAATAAACGAATTAACTAATTAAAAGCCTTTACCAACAAGGTATATCTTTCCTAATACCATAATATGGGTATAAAATTAAAGAATAATAAATAGTTTTGATTTTGATATATTGTAAATCTATAGAAA
Organism: Brassica juncea; assembly: GCA_018703725.1. Lineage (NCBI taxonomy): Eukaryota > Viridiplantae > Streptophyta > Magnoliopsida > Brassicales > Brassicaceae > Brassica > Brassica juncea. Next base: position 60,333,122 of record CM031936.1, on the reverse strand, counting down.
TATATAATAATTTCTAATTATGTTTTATCACTTATATTTAATATAGAAATTTGTATATAACCGATTTAATTCTAACATTAGTATTAGAAATATATATATATTAGTGTATAGCTTTTTCAATTATTGGGTTTAATTTAAATTTAAATCACTATATTACATTACTTAGCAGTAACACTAACAAAATTACCTTGTTGTGTGATTAAAAAAAATTACCTTGTTCGATGGTGTTGAGATCGTTGTTGATTTGGTTTGAAACTTGAACCATGTGAGCTAGATAGCGCATGGTGTTGAGATCGTTGTTGATAATGATACATGGCTCGTGCTCAACAAGTTTCTTATCTACAAAGGAAACAAAAACAAGTAAGGATCCAAGTAATAACTCTCAAAACCATAGCTTGTAAAAATAGTATCAAGATTGTGGTTTATAATCAAAACTTACCTGCATCGTGGTGAAATCGTTATAATAGGGCATCTGCATATAAACCAAAAGAAAAGTCAGCTCTGCTGAAATATGTATATATAAAAGCTTAATGATGTAAAATAACAAAAACAATATCAACATAAAAAGTTCAGTGGCTTCGTTTCTCTTACTGTGAATGTCTTATATATAGTAAATTGGTGGACGTTTCTCAATGATTTAGCTTGCATGATAAGCTAAGAAATATAATATTCTATAATAAATTATTGAAAATAGTATATATTTTATATGATTAATCATATGAGAAACTGTATATAGAAACTACATATTAGAAACTGTATATTCAATATTAGTAAGGTAAGTTAATAATAACAAACAACCTAATTAGATACAAATCGATAAATCACACTAAACAATGTAATTAATATGATATCAAGAGTGGATTGTTTTCCATATTTGTAATAAGGAAATTTATTAATACATGTATTAATTAATATTCTTGTGCAAGTAATATCCAATAAGGAAAATAATTAATACATGTATTAATTATTAGTAAGGTTAGTAAATAATTAGTGATCAACCAATCAATTAAAAGTACCGATTTCGTTTTTAGTTTATATTTAGTGTTAATTTCCATTTTAGTATTGTCGATGATTAAAATACATTTACCTTTCAATCGAGAAAACACAAAAGGTATGTATTTAGTGTTGATTTCCTTTGTAGTATGTCGATGATAAAAAATCTAAAATATATAAGATAAAATATAAATAAAAATCAATTATTTCTACAAATAGCTAATCCAATAATTTTAGATTTTTCAAAACCACATAATCAATTTTAAATAGTTTTATAGATCCAACTGAATCATAAATTTAACTCCCTCGGAGGAATACCTAAGTATAACACTAAATTTTTATCACAAAATATCATATAAAAATTAAAATGACCAAAATAATCTTACTTTATAGGTACGAAAATATATTTAAATAAATACTTTACCAAAATTTAGAAACTTTTATTTTGAAAAGAAAAAATTTGATTATAAATGTATTATTTTTATATTTCTCTATTTTCTATAACTTTAACGAATAAATTTTAGTAAATACAAATAATATCTCTAAGATTATAGTTTATTATTATTATAATTCAAATCTATAATGTACTATTATTATTTATTAAAAGTCTATTGAAAATGTAAGTAAATGAATTTTCTTAAAAAAATATAAGATATAAAATCATTTTGAAATAGAAATAATAAAATTTCCTGTCTCAGCATATGTTTTTAACATATTTTAGTATAAAATGTATGTGTGTGTTTTTCTGGATAAGAAATCACATACAATTTAAGTTTATGAAAATATATTATCGCATGTTGAAAAACATAATTATATTTTATATACAAATATAATTTATTCGTATATATATATATGTAGTAATGTATGTGAATAGTTTATATAAGTAGTTGATAGTGTTTGGAAGCCTAAAATTAGTGGTTCTAGGTTAATTCTATCATTGAGAGTGTTTGGAAGTCTAAATTAAGTGGTTCTAGGTTAACACTTCCCTGGCAATTTAAAAATACATCAAAAAAAATTAGCAAAAATCAACCAATAGAATTAAGAGAATTAATCTGAGAGTGTCCTCTATGAGTGCCACATAAGCAGAAATCACTAAAGTGACTTCTCTTTTAATATATAGGGGGATATGTGTGTTTTTATAATAATTCACCAACTATTTGATAAATTAACATAATGAAATGGGCTCTTATAACCACTAAAATAACACTAAAAAAATTGTTGACCCATGGACCTAGGGCAAACTACCTAAGTTGCCATTGTCAAGAGCCAGAACTGCATGTAAAGTACAATAGTGCAAAATATTTCATCGATGTATGAGTCTCTGTATTCGGTTTTCAAGAACTAATGCCGCTTGAATAACTCAAGATACAACCGAATAAAGATAAACTAATGGTTAAACGCATAGATTAATTCTGTTGTGTTCTTCGTTCGAGTAGTAGTGGAAAAATGCTTTAGACCATACTTCATATATTACCACTGACTACTTGCATGTCAAGAGGAGACTTGGATCCATGCCTAAACTCTTCCTCGTTTAAAAAATTTCGAACAAGTTCTCAAGTTCCTAAACAAATTCATATCTCTGAGGCATACATGTCAGTTTGTGATGTTATTGTTAACATTATATTACATAAAAATCCCACACAGATATGTAGGAGTAATTTAGGCTCTGTAGCAAATCATATATGTGTTATCCATTCTTTAACAATATTCTAAAGTGCAGTTCCGTAACACCACAAGACAGTAGATATTAATGGCTAATTTTAGTATTGAGTAATAATTATATACTAGGTTAGGTTAAGACTCGCGTTTTGCGCTGCACGAACTTTCGATATACAAATCTTTTTACTTAGACTATTATTTATTTTGCTTTTTACATATTATAAGATAATAATAAATAAATAAATAAATATATATATATATATATATATATGGGATAGTTGAGAAGTAAGTATGAAGTAACTATTACATATAATTAAATTAGCACGAACACATAATCAAAATAACCACTCTTTTTATTTACAATATTTTTTATGATAAATAAATCAAAACAATCATATTTACCTATATTCTATGGTATATAGTTAAATTTTAATGAAATTAACATACATATATAGTATGCTTTTTAATATCGTTATATATTAAATAAGACTTGATGTTTATATAATTTTATGGTCATTTCTATTTTTTTATAACAAAAATTTTTAATGGCTGAGGCCAGATTAATGCAAGCAGTAAGGATGGATATGAATGAAGACAACAGAATGATTCACTTATTTATGTTTAGCTCACGCGATTAACACCCTAGAACCCTAGACAAGCTAACCGACTACTCAGCCATATCACAAGAGACAAAATACATGATTTCTGAATAATAGTGCATAAAGATAATAGAAAACAAAGAGGGTTATGATAATCTTCTCTAGTTGAGATAGATGGAGCCGTCTCCCTTTCAAGGTAGCAAATATTCAAGTACAAAAGTCTCTTGTATAAAAAGTAGCATAAAAAAGAACGTCTAATGAAAAACAATAAGAAAAGGTATATCTGTAGGTCTGTGGTGGCCTGGGAGGAAAAAGAGGGAACCCTAGATAAAATCTCAAAATATTAGATGTTACCTTAAAAAATTTCTTCCGCTGGAACAGGCACTAGGGTGCTCCACTCGATAAAGAACAACCATCAGACTGCTATGCGTGAAAATCTCCAAATTACATTCTTTTCTACCTTTTTTGTTCCAACTGTTCCATCTCCCATCCAGTGCAACTCCAGACCTGTAATGAATCGAAAAAGACTAGAAAGACTTAATGAAGACTCAAAAACACTTTAGAAAATATTGTTAGAATGTGCCAAAAACACAACATATCACTCGTGATCCATTTTCCCATAAATGAGGGGATTTTCAGCTTGATATTTGGGATGGGAAGATTGGCGACGCGATCCGTGAGTGGCATCTTCTGCGTTTCTTCAATGACTTTGTCAACCTCAGAAGCCGAACTAGTCGCCCAGTGGATTTTTTATTACATTGTCCTGAGGTCAGATGTGGCTCAGGCCAATGTCCATTTTAGGATGCCGATCTCGATTTCCGGGTATGTTGTTATTTCATCTGGTATGGATTTCTGGTTGCTTCCCGACCTGGTTTTTCCTATAGAGTTTGTATGTCCCCTAGGGTTGGATCCTGCGGACACCTTGGTGATGGGTAAGTAGGGAGTTGATTAGTGCCTGCTGGTCGGTCTGGACATGGGTGAGTTGCTCCAAGATTTGTAGAGATTGCTGTTCCACGGCGTGCTGCCGACCTGTATGGTGAATCAAATTAGAGAAAACATTTCGTAAATTATTGGGTATCTTAGATAAATTCAGATCGATGGTCGGTGCGGTCAGTGACACCGCCTATTGAGGTGAGGTGATGGGAGTTCCATCCGGATTGAACTGGTGTGATGCGTCCTGCTGGATGATGGTAATTCCGTTTGGTTGATCGAATGAATATTCTTCTGCATTCAATACATATTACTGGTACGGACCTTTTCATCTATTAAACACGTTAATAATTGTAGTAGCATCCAAAAGGCACCCAAAAGTTTCCTAACATCTATACAATATACCAAACTATGTATTTACATATGCATTCAGTCATTCATCCAATTCAGAATGACAAATTTACAACTTTGCATCATATCTATTTTAAGCCAACCGAATATTTCGGAAAAGGAAATTCCCAGTATTCAATATAGCCGTCGTGCTTTATGCATATATAATTACATATTAACTTTTATAAATATGCTGATTCGTGACGTAATACCTGAAGTTCATGAACCTGAGATATGCCCCCTTGTGATATAATCTTAATTGTGTGATTTGGTTTGTCGTAAACCATGTTTTCAACCACTCATAGGACATAACCAGTTGACCAAAAACTCTGACCTCCACGGGAATAAAGACAATAGTGTAGATTATTTATTAGCAGCCATCTACACGGAACATTTAGATCATTATTGTTTGTGGGTTTTTAACGATCAAGATCATGTTGCATTTAAATAATCGCCAGCATAAATCTAGCAGACTTTCAAAGATTATAAAACTATGATGTTTATTTAAATCCAAGAGGACGTTGCATACTTGCATATATATGTTTGTCTTCTTTTTGAGTTATTTTGATAAAAATGTTGAAAATTCAGGTACATAAGTTGGCTTAAAACCTAACAATACATGGTGATGGTAGTAAATTTTAAAATTACAAGTGAGATGGTTACCTGTTCTGAATGACCTTTGAATTTGACTCTCTCCAACTAGTCAACCTACTCAAAGAAAAAGAAAATGATCATCTCTAAGTCTGAAATTGATGATTTTTCTCTTTCTCTGGGTTTTTACTTATTGATTCATATCCTTTATTTCTCGTTCTATGAACATCCTAATTGATCCTTACGAAAAGAGCTTGTGCTCAAAATTATGATTTTTTTTTCATGTATCAGATTTTAAGTTGGATGGTTCCTGAAACCCCTTCTTTGAATCTTATCAATAAAATATATAACTTCTGATGTAAGAAAATCTGGCACATGGTTTAACCTTCTTGACCAGGAAGAAGAAGATACATATATGTATATATGTATGTGTATATATACTTTAATAATGTCACTTGTGGAATATTTTTAAGAGTAACAAGATTCGATAAACAAAATAAGATGGAATTTTGTTAACCCAATATGAAACGAATATGGCCGCCTTATGTAACTTGCGTCCGATGTCTAAAAAATGATTTTGTTTTCTCAGGATCGAGTACAATTTAATATATTCTGCATATCACTACCCCAGATTCAGAAATGATATAGAAAATGCATTTTTGAGTTATTGATATAATTTTTCTTTTATATTTCATGCTTAAAGAATTAATCATATCATATAAATATGCTATATCCTTCTTCTTTTTATTAACCACGAGGTGTTGAGTAGGAGTGGGACGGATCAGGTATCCGGAGAATTTCGAGGTATCCGGATCTGTATCTTTATTCGGCGGATCTATGATTTTATTATTTTTATCCGGATCCGGGGTTCTCGGATATCCTTCTAAAAATTGTAATATCCGGCGGATATCCGGATCCGGATCTGGAACCTTAAAATAAATAAAATAATATTAAAATATATAAAATATTAATAATAAGGGTTTAAAAATAAAAATATACATAATATTTTAATTATTTTTATGTATACTATTACAAATTTTATACAAAAATTAGTATTTATATATGGATATTACTATTTTTTAAAATAATTATTAATAAAAATTACGGATCCGGATATCCGGACTAAAAAATATTGATATTAGGATCTAGATCCGGTTTCGACGGATCCAACATTTTATTATCCGGATTCGGATCCGGTCTCTCCGGAAATTTGGATTTTCCGAGCGGCTCCGGATCGGATTTCAGATCGAATTCGGATTTCGGATAATAAGTTCGACCTAGTGTTGAGTCGCAAATAATCCCCCAAATCTGAAACCAGATGGCGCTAATATCATTTATGACGTAGAGCAGCCCCATCATCTGCTATTATCCTTTACCGATCAACTTGATGTAAACAATGCAAAACGTATTAAAGTCTGACATAAAATATTTATATATATGATTAGCTTCTTATTGGAGTCCATATGTAAATTTGTAACTGTTTATTACGTATATACTTCTAATATTTGATATATTTATATGTTTGACCGATGCTACAATATTAGAAACTGAGAATATTATTACCTTGAAAATATCAGATCAAGCACAAATTAAAACATTCTGTCATTACCATATTTTCTTAAAAATCTGATTTTTAAACCAAATCCGAACGGATGATTAAAAAAAAAAACTGAAAACCAAAATAATCCGAATAATCTAAAAATTTAATCTGACAATCCAAATTAGTATCCAAAGTATACATATTTGAAATTTAAATAATTACCTCAGATAGTTAATTTTTTATTCATTCTAATATGATATCTAAAAGTATCTGAATTCATACACAAATTAATTGAATCCTGAATGAATTCGAAACAAAAACAGATCTTAAACTGAGTTATAAAATTAATTGAATCCGAACCGTATATTTATAAAACCTGAATAAAGCCTAGAAAGGTGAATTTAAAAACCTATAAGTCTGAAACGAATCTGAATAAATACCCGAACACATATCTGAAAGTACACCTCTAAAATATATAGTTTACGAGATATAAAATATTACAAGTGCCAATTTTTTTGGTGTGGGTTTTTTTGTCAAAAATATGTTTAACTAATTCTGCAGTTGTACATATTAAAAACACTGATATAATACTTTTGCAATTATATATATATATATATATACTTTTGCATATTTCCGAGTTGAGTTTGGGAAAATTAGATAAATTAGCAAGGTATTGCAAACTTTAAACATGAAACATCAGATCAAAGCTTGTTGATTCCTCCAAATTGTGGAGGAAACTGAAGATAAATTGACATCAAAAAGTGGGAACGCAATCATATTAAAAAACAGGGCACCATGTAACTTTGATAGTATAGTTCCCATATGCAAATATTTGCGGTTAGTGTGTCAAACCCGGATATTTATAATATCTCTCCAAAAAGAATCCATTAGAGACTTTATTGAATTGTTTTTTCGATAAAATTATTGATAGCTTCGAATTTTAAGCTTAAGAGGATGATTGTTTGTGGTTTTTAGATTAGTTTTTGGTTCTGTTTTTCCAAAAACTATATTTCATCCAATCAAGATTTTAGGAAAATAGATTTCCTAAAATGCAGGGAAACTAGTTTTTCCAATAACTGTTTTTTTTTCACAAAAACCAAAAACAAAGTTTTCATGGTTTCTTTAAAAAACTTACTTTAGTTTTCAACCTTTTTTTTCCTTTTTTTAGAATAACTGTTTTTACTACATTCATGCATTAAAATATATTTAAATGTAAAGTTTAGTAAGAATCATTTTCTTAGCATATATAATATAAAAATAATATATATTAAAAACTTAATATATATTAAAAACTTTTGAAAAACTTAAAAACAAAATTAATTTTTGAAAATATACTCTTATTTTAGCCTTTTTACTTCGCAAAACAAAAAACATTTAGAAACACATATACTATATTAAAGATACATTTATTTTTTTTTTTTGAAAGAGATACATTTATTCTACAAAAAAAATGAATAAAAAAATTAATAATCTTCTTTACGAATTAAGTTATTGGAGTTATGTTTAGATAGATTAAATTATAATCATTTGAATATTATCCTATACTATCGAATTTAAGTTGAATTTTGTTAGTTGTAATTATTATACATTTATAAAATTGTTATTTTGTTTTTTATTTAAAATATAGCTATTATTTTCTGTGTTAAAATATTTGAATTACACCAATTTATGTATTTTTTACCATTTTAAAATATAAATATATAAATTTTATTTAAAAAATATAATTATCAATTTTTTAGAATTGTTGATATTTCTTTTATTTTAAAATCTTAACTATCTATTGTATATTTTTCCTGGAGATATAAATTACGTTTATTTTAAATTATATCTATTATTTTCATTTTTAATATATTTTAAATGAATTTTACTATAGTTTTGTTTATATATAGGGATAATAATAATATTTTGTATTTTATTGTTTTTAAAGAAATATATTATTTTAATAATTTATTTTAGTTTGAAAAACAAAAACCAAAATCTAAGTTTACCATTCAAGTTTTTTGAAAAACTAAAATTTACAGCAAAATCAAAAATCAAAAATCAAAAATCAAAAATCAAAAATCCAAAATCCAAAAGCTAAAAACCAAAAACCAAAATCCAAAAACTATCCAAACAATCATCACCTAAATCATACTGCAAGTGCACAGTTAATCTCAAAGAGTCTAAATGTACAACAAGTGCGAGAGAATAGAGTTAAGCTAAGACGGAAAAGGAAAATTTTTTTTTAAATAAAGCAAAAGTAAATATGCAATATAAAAAATGCAACAGGAAATTCGCAAGAAATTATATATGAATATTAATAATTTAATAGAGAATCAATTAAGTACCATTTCGAACTCGGAAACAGGAAATGAATATTTTACTTTTGTGGTTCCAATCACTATATTTAACAATCTAGAAAATTAACTTTTTGGAGTATATGAGATACATGCACTAAATTTCAGTTTAAATATTTTTTTAACACTTGATATATTATGCTATTACAAATAGAGAAATATTACAGACGATTCTACAGCCGACAATTCTACCTGTCCTAAGAAGATTCACGTCTGACTGCATCACTTGAACCGCCCTATTCCGCCTTCTATGGGAATCGAAACCTATACCTCCTGGTGTAGAAGCATTAGTGAACCTTTGGTAAAACCACTGGACCAAAGGGACTTCCACAGTTTAAATAGGTTTACAAAGCGTAATAACATCAATTTTGGCGACTAAAGATACTTTATTCACAAGGATTATTTTCAAGCAACCTAATTAAATTTATCTACATTCCATTAAATTAAGATCATGAATTAGGTGGTCAATCAAGTTCAAGCAATAAAAATAATTCAAGTGAGGAGTTATAGTGAATATTCTCTAATCAAACAATCCTAAACATTCTTCTCATCAATTCTTTTGAAACACTAAAAATTAACTGTGAAGCTGCTCAGACATAACCAAGAATACAAGATCAATGATAACTCTGAATGATTAGATTAAATAAATAAAGCAAGGGTTCAAAAAATTCTATAAAACCTAAATTCTAATAAAGATAAAGCTTAATCCAAAAATGACTCTGAAATAGGTGATATAATTCAAAAATGTCCTAGACGAATTCGATGCAAAATCAAGAAAATAAGGAAAAAAAATAAAGTTTTCCGTGTATTAAACCGGCACACAGAGAAGTCTTCAGTACAATGCGCATAACATTTTATATAGCCGATTGATCGACCCCAAATCGTTAGCACTAGATAGCAAAATCCACTTTTATCTTGTTGATAATGATTTACTGAGTATTAAACAAGAATATAGATAAAAATGACTCGTAAGAAAAAAATTTCCAATTCAATTTTGCATCTTATGTTCAAATTTGAGCTTAATCCATTAGTGAGAATTCTACATTAGTTTCTAAACTTCTGCACAGTTTAGCATCTTGAATTGCCTTTTTTGCATCGAATTCGATCTATTTGGTTTTAAATAGACATAACACCTATAAAGATTCTAAATTAAACACGCACATATTTTGACTTGATAAGATACAAAAGATAGGTGTTAAACTGGTAAAAACACTGATATATCAAATATCTTGCACAAACTCTTTTTAAATCAATTGAAATCTCCTGGGCATAAAAGAGGGAGCAAACTCAAATGGATATCTGGGCGTAGGAGACACGCGCGCGAAGACCTTTTCTCTCAGACACGTTTATCGAGGATGGCCCAACGGTTTCACGATCTGTACGGCTCCACCGCATTTTCAAATGCCTCCACCGTCTAAAGCCTTCCTCCGCCGCACCTACTTTCTTCTAAGCTAAATTTAGCTTGGTTTTAGAAGAAATTTTTGGCATCTTACCTAATACCTTGTCTCTTAAGGCCTTTACGTCTCCGTATGACGTAGATTACGGATTTCTTTCATCTCTGTCTTGGTGAAGAACTGTCTCCTACTTGTTCGTCGTCCACTCTTCAAGCTCAGTCGTAGCTTACTTACTGCTGTGTGCAGTCTTTCTCAGGATCTGATTCCTGCCTCCAGTTTCTACCCTTATTTTAGGGTTTCTTCAGAAGAATTCGACTCCCTCACTCTGTTTCCAAACTCCACTTAAGGACACGATGTCGCACAGATTCTCCAGATCTAATAAGGAGAAGTGGCCTTCGAACCCCAGCCCTAGAGTCCGCAGAGCTCCAGTCAAAATCCCAGCTTCCAACACATCTGCACTCATCGAAGATAACAGACTAACCTTGATTGGACGAGTCACAAACCCCGCGATTCAAAAGACTAGAGCTCTTGTGGATTTCTTCCTTCAACACTGGTCAGTTGTTGGAAACTTCACTGGTCGCGACCTGGGGCCTAATCTCTTTCAGTTTCGATTCGAAACAGAGGCTGATCTCCAGTCTATTCTCCGTCGAAGCCCTTATCACTTTAAGCGATGGATGATTATCTTGCAAAGGTGGGAACCTAATGTCTCTGACAGCTTTCCCACTCTCATTCCCTTCTGGATAGCTGTCCATGGGTTACCTCTCCACTTCTGGTCAGATGAATCCCTTCATGCTATTGGCTCGGAGTTGGGGCAAGTAGAAGCCAAGGAAGCAGCAAAAGGGAAAGTTCGCGTTCTGGTTAATGGCATGAGGCCTCTAGAGTTTCAGCTTGATGTTGAACTTCCATCAGGAGAAACAAAAGTCGTTGAGCTCCAATATGAAAATCTGGACAAGCATTGCTTCTCCTGCAAGTCTCTATGTCATGAAACCAAAGATTGCCCCTCATCTCTGGCCCTCAAAGATCGTCTCTCTAAACCGGTGGGTATAAACCAGACTCAAACCCTGAACCGTATCGAGGCAGATAAAAGAAGACAGGAGGAGAGGAAACTTTCTAGGTTTCAATCCACAGATAATCGGGGAAGAGGAAGGGGCTCTGACAACAGACACTACTCTAACTCACGTTATGAAGACTCTCGTTGCTACTCTAGAGATGTGGACTCTAGATCACTCCTAATGGAGAAGGAACGACTAGCTACTCACTCAAGGAGCTATGCTCGCGACCCCGCTTCGTACAGCAACCAATCTGTCACTCATCGACCGTCTAACTCTCAAGCGCTCTCCGATCTAGCAAGACCCAGGGTTTCTAATCGAAGTGAAGGCTCTAGACACCATCAGCGATCTGAGAAGGAAACCACTAAAGTGTGGGTGGAGAAAGCTTTCGCAGCTCCTGTTGTTCATCACCAGGGCCAGGGCCACATCTCTCAGCCTCCTTCTCACACCCCTTCTCCAAAGCCGGTGAGAGAACACATGACATCCTCTCCACTTACGGACAAAGTTGATTCAAGCTCCTCAAAGGCTAGAAAATCAGCACTTCAACGTCTATCTCTACCCTCTCCTGGGAATAATCTACTCCAGCATGGAGTCTCTATCTCGAACTCAGAGAGTAATAGGCTTCAAGATGTGGAAATCCAGTACTTGGAGGATACTTTACATACCCATGTGGTCGATAGCGCCTCTAAACCTTCTGGATCCAGAATCCCAGCTACAGAGCGTCTATCTCTCCCAGAGCGTCTATCTCTCCCAGAGTTGCCCTCATCTCCTATTCGCACTCTAAGTGAGGATCGACTTCATGTCTCCCTCCGACTGGAAGGTTTGCCAGACCAGTACCCTGATGAGGACGCTCCTCCTAAGGCTCCTTCTCAGCAAAAGAAAAGACGTGGCAGACCACCACTTGTCTCCAACTCTCAAGCTTTACCGGAACCCCCGAACTCGGCTGCACCTAAGAAGACAGTATCAAGGAAAAGGGCCCCCCGAAGCCCTTTACACGGAGTTAGCCTCAAGAAACGTCGAGTGGCAAAAGTCCACAACTCTCCTCGAATAAAGAACACTGGAGCCTCAGGATCTGCGACAGATGCTTCCCCTAAGGAAGCTACGGATAATACTCAGGACCCCCCTCCTACAGCACGGTTCATACCGGCAACCAGCAAACGAGTGGTGGATTTTCGGACTCCACCAAACGTTCTTCCTTAGCGTGTGTGGCATGGAACTGTCAGGGCATTGGAAGCACCCCTACAGTTCGACGTCTCAAGGAGATTCGGAAACGTTTCTCCCCGGACATAGTGTTTCTGATGGAGACCAAACAACAAGACGAAGCTATTTTCAACCTTTTCAAGCGTACGGACTATGTTAATCATTTCACTGTACCTCCTATTGGTCTTAGTGGAGGACTATCTCTGTCTTGGAAAGATGATGTTGAAATAGAAATTCTGGATTCTTCTCCCAACTTGATTGACACTCAGATTAAGTCAAAACAAAACTCCTTCTTTGTTACCTTTGTCTATGGTGCTCCACGCCAGGAAGAAAGAGCTGTTTTTTGGGAACGACTCATGATCCTGAGTGCTCAACGCGATGAGGCTTGGTTACTTACTGGAGACTTTAATGATCTCCTTGATAATTCCGAAAAGGAAGGTGGACCTTTGCGCTGGGAGGGCTCCTTCCTCTCCTTTAGGAATTTTGTTTCCCAGTCCGGTTTATGGGACATACAACATACAGGAAATGCGCTATCTTGGCGCGGTGTTCGTTATAGCCACTTCATACAGTCGCGCTTAGATAGAGCAATGGCCAACTGTGCTTGGTCTGAGCTTTTTCCTTCAGGCTACTGCGAATATCTCCGTTTCGAAGGCTCCGACCACAGACCACTAATTACTTTTTTCGACCAAGATGAGGCCAGGAAAAGAGGAGTGTTTAGATTTGATAGACGGCTTCGGGAAAACCCAGAGATACGCAAGATTGTGGAACTCTCATGGGATAAGAACCGCCAAGATTCTATCATCTCTAAGATTTCCAGAGTCAGAGCCAAGATTGTGGAATGGTCCAAAGAGAAAAGCATCAACAGCAAGAAGCGCATCATCTCAGGCCAAAATGCACTTGAAGTGGCTCTCTCTAGTTCAACTCCAGATGATGGTCTCATTGCGTCCATTTCACAAGAGCTAAACAAGGCCTATGAAGAAGAAGAGAGCTACTGGAGACAAAGAAGTAGAATTCAATGGCTGCAAAATGGGGATCGAAATTCTAGCTTTTTCCACGCGGTAACCCGGAGTCGTAAAGCCATGAATAAATTCTCTGTTATTGAGAAGGAAGATGGGACTGCAGTCTTCACGGAGCCTCTCATTACTCACACCATTACCAAATTCTACCAGGATATTTTTACCTCCCAATCTCGGGATGGTCTTGGTGTGGTGAGAGAGGTCATCCAACCTCTAGTCTCCCCGGAAATGAACACTGCTCTTACTGCTATACCGACAGACCAGGAAATCAGGGATGCTGTGTTTTCGGTTAACTCGGATAAGGCACCTGGTCCGGACGGTTTCTCTGCAGGTTTCTACCACTCGTTTTGGGACATTATTGGTGAGGATGTTACCAGGGATATCAGAAGTTTTTTTGAGACCAGTACCCTCAACCGTCGCCAAAATGAAACTCATGTTCGCCTCATACCTAAAGTCAAAGGCCCCCGGAAGGTTTCAGATTACAGGCCGATAGCATTGTGCTCTACGCATTACAAGATAATTGCAAAGGTGCTTACCAAGCGACTGAAACCAATTCTATCATCTCTGATCTCGCCCCAACAATCTGCTTTTGTGGCTGGACGAGCCATCTCGGATAATGTCTTGATCACTCATGAGATCCTTCATTACCTACGGACTTCGGGAGCTAAGAAACGATGCTCGATGGCTGTTAAAACAGACATGAGTAAGGCCTACGATCGGATCGAGTGGTCGTTTCTCCGGGAAGTTCTCCGGTGCTTCGGTTTTGACCCTATCTGGGTAGAGTGGATTATGGAATGTGTCAGTTCTGTCTCCTACTCCTTCCTCATAAATGGATCTCCCCGAGGCCGTGTTTTGCCCTCCCGAGGTATTCGACAAGGCGACCCACTATCTCCATACCTCTTCATTCTCTGTACCGAGGTTCTATCTGGCCTTTGTCTTCAAGCTCAAGAAAGGGGTTCTCTTCCTGGGTTGAAGGTGGCCCGCAATTCACCGGCAATTAATCACCTACTGTTCGCTGACGACACCATGTTCTTTTGCCGGACTGACCACACGAGTTGTGCCACGCTTCAAAGCATTCTCACCCGGTATGGGAACGCCTCAGGCCAGATGATTAATCTCCTGAAATCCACCATCACTTTCTCAGCTAAAACTCCTTTTGAAGCACGCAAACGAGTCAAGCTGCATCTCCAGATTGATAAAGAAGGTGGTATTGGCAAGTACCTAGGCTTGCCGGAACATTTTGGCCGCAGAAAACGAGATATATTTGCCAGCATTGTTGATAACATAAGACAGAGATCACATAGCTGGACAGCAAGTTTTCTCTCAGGTGCCGGGAAACAGGTACTCCTCAAAGCTGTCCTGGCCGCGATGCCCGCGTACGCGATGTCCTGTTTCAAGCTCCCGTCCTCACTCTGTAAGCAAATCCAATCTGTGTTCACACGTTTCTGGTGGGACTCTAAACCAAGTATCAAGAAGATGTGCTGGATCTCTTGGGATCGTCTCACTCTCCCCAAGTCTGCGGGTGGTCTCGGATTTAGGGAAATTGAGAAGTTTAATGATGCTCTCCTTGCTAAGTTAGCCTGGCGCATTCTCAAAGACCCTAACACTTTGCTATCTCGAACCTTACTGGGCAAGTATTGCCACTCTTACTCCTTTATGGAGTGTTTTGCACCAAACTCAGCATCTCATGGCTGGAGAGGTATTCTTGCTGCCCGAGATGTTTTGAAAAAAGGCTTAGGCTGGGTGGTGGGAAACGGCAAAGACATCAATATTTGGACAGAGCCGTGGCTGTCCTTAGACAAACCAACCAGACCCATGGGTCCCCCACCTCTCAGCTCCCTTTCGCTTTGTGTACATGACTTGTTCTTGCCAAACTCCACCTCGTGGAACACCTCAGCGATTCGGCTTCATTTACCTCACCACGAACAGGAGATTCTGCGCTTGAATCCAAGCTCCTTTGGAATGCTAGATGCTAGAGTATGGCTCCCGGAAAGATCCGGTGACTACTCCACCAAATCAGGTTATGCTCTCTCCAAGTTAAACACCGCACCCAATCGTGAGCTGTCCTTTAACTGGAATCAATGTGTGTGGAATGTGGCTACTTCTCCCAAGACTAAGCACCTACTCTGGAGAATCGGTTCTAATGCCCTTCCAGTGGGCTCGAATCTTCGTGCTCGTGGTATTATGATGGAAGGTGACTGTAAGAGATGCGGTGCACCGGAGACAATCCTTCACGTCCTCCTACACTGTCCATTTGCGTCAAGGGTATGGGATCTGCTGCCAGCGGTTCTCAAGCCATCTACTGATACCTGCACCTCAATAGCCGTGCTCTTGCAAATCAGCAAAAAGACTACCTGTCTCCCCCCCACGGGCGTCAGTAATCCAATTCATCCTTGGTTGTTCTGGTACTTATGGACCTGCCGTAACAAGCTACTCTTTGAGAATCTCTTACTTTCAGAAGAAGAAGTGGTCCTTAGGTCTCTTAAAGAAGCCAGAGCATGGCAAGATGCACAAAAACGACCTTGTTCCCCGACCAACCGGCCTAAATCTACTCGTAAGTGTTGCCCCACCTTAATAGCAACCTCTGGATTATCTTGCTTTGTGGATGCAGCTTGGGATGTAAGGTCTGGTTTTGGTGGTATGGGATGGTTTTTCACTAACAGTGATACAGGCTTTAGCACTCAAGATTCAACAAACCGTCGTCATGTGGCCTCTGCTCTCATCGCGGAGACGCTCGCGGTTAAAGCTGCTCTCACTGCAGCCGTTTCGTCTGGTTTCCGAGCTCTCACTCTCTTCTCGGACTCAAAGACCCTCGTGACTCTGCTTACTTCTGGTGGCAAGTGTATCGAGCTTCAAGGTTTGGTGCATGATATTCATGTGTTATGTACCTTCTTTGAAGATATCTCCTTTTGTTATGTTCCTCGTTCTGATAATATGGAAGCTGATTCCTTAGCCAAGGCAGCTCTCCTTAACCTTTCTCACTTGGTCCATGAGACTATGTAAGACTCTTAAGTTTAAATGAAGGTTTGTTCAAAAAAAAAAAAAATCAATTGAAATCTCCATAGTTCAATATTATGACTAGGAGTTTATCCATACTTTTACACCTGTAAATATGAGTTTTGAGTCTTAGAAAATATTAAATATGCAAAATTAATAGAAAAAAAATACTTACATGAAATTTTACGCAAGGTGCAATAAATGACGTTATACATAGATTTCATAAAACGATTCAGGGTAGTGCAGTTAGACGTGAATCCTCATAAAACAAATATAAATTATCAGGTGTAAAAATCATTTATACATAATATTTCTCATTTTTTATAATATCATAATTAATTTTTGTTTAAGAAAGAAGAACTATTTTGGGATCAACATCATATGTTGTTTAGATTAGATTTTTGTTTAGCCATCGTTAAACGCTTTAAAAGTTTTTTTGGATTAACTAGGGATAATCTGGTGACCAAAATCAACCGATTTTTCTCTTAGGGCGCAAGACACTCCACTTATTCTTGCCATTGAAGGCAGCCCGGATGGCCAGCACAAGTCAAACTCTGGTGGCTTCCCATGTTGGGACCAAATCTCCCTCAAATAATCACCATTGGGCCACGCTGCTTTAGAAGCTTTAGAAGGTATATAAACATAATTAGTGCCTCTTAAATGATATTATGAGTTTTCAGCAAATATGTTTTAAAGAAAATATAGGCCAATGTTCATAAATTAAATAAATAAACCTATTAAAATCGAATTTTAAAAGTGAAAACATTGAAAAAATAAAATTGATATGGAAAAACTACGTCAAGGAAACTCCCGATTATTATTAATGTATTTTTTTTGAAACTCCCGATTATTAAGAAACAAGTTTTGTAATTCAATATACGTATAAAAGAAATATCACCTAGAAGATATAGGTAGTTAACAGTACTTAATCTTATTACAGATAAATTATCTAAAATAGTTTTAAATAAATGAGAAAAGTGAATATTATATACACGAACTGTGGTGACTGATAAAAGTTATATATAAAAGATTTACGATATCTACAGAAGAACAATATTGTGTCAATAGTTAACAAAAAAAAAACAATCATGTGTCAAACAAAAACAAAATTTATATGCTGAAAACAAGCAAAAAAAAGGCGTTAGTACGTTACACATTTGATATGTGTTACCGTGTGGTTTTATACTACTACGTACGGTAGCGCGTGTCATTTTACCCTTATTATATGGCGTTACACAAATGATATATAACGTGTGTGGTTCTGCATTACTACAGGTTTAAGATAGATGTCAGAGATTTAAGTTATAAATAGGTGGGTATATTATATATATGTTTGATTGTTTTAACACGCAATAGAGATGATGAACTTTTCAAAACCGGCATCTTGAACAAGTGTGATAGTTTCCTTTTTCTTAGCAGCTATTCAATAGATGTGGTTATGATTCGAACGATGGACTCAAGTAGTGTAATAGAGTTCTTAGACCTTTCTAATTATTTCCAATAAAAATATTTGAAAAAAGAAACAAAGACAAAGAAACCAATTGAAGTGCACAAATGAGACCCAAAAAGAAAATGCCAAATGAATCAAACTCATAAAGAAGAAAGAGGGTAGGGGTCCACTATAGATGTGCTCACATACATGCTCCACGAACTTCTGTTTCTTTTACTTTATTTTATTTTCTTTTCTTTAATTGAATCATTTTATGACCATCACACATATTTTTTTACATCTAGTAGATTGTATTTCTCCTCTTTTGCGCCTATAAATAGCAATCTTCTCTCATTCCCTCAGGTACTCTCACATCACCACACAACTGGCTACTTCAAACCAAGACGAGAGATAGAAAGAAAGACAGATCATGGAGCAGAACATTAAGTTTCCAGTTGTAAACATGTCCAAGCTCAATGGTGAAGAAAGAGACCAAACCATGGCTTTAATCAACGATGCTTGCGAAAATTGGGGTTTCTTTGAGGTACAAATATTAACATGTGTTCATAATATATATATATATATATATATATATATATATATATATATATATATATATATATATATATATATGATTAGTTATATATCTAGCTTTTAAGTTTATATACTTAATGGTAATGTGGATTTTTTTTTGGATTTTTTCAGATAGTGAACCATGGGTTACCACATGATTTGATGGACAACGTTGAGAAGATGACAAAGGAGCATTACAAGAAATCAATGGAACAGAAGTTTAACGACATGCTCAAGTCCAAAGGTTTGGAAAAGCTTGAGACAGAAGTTGAGGACGTCGATTGGGAAAGCACTTTCTACCTTCGTCACCTTCCTCAATCCAATCTCTACGACATTCCTGATATGTCTGATGAATATCGGTACACATTTTTTTATTCATCCATACACAACTCTTTTTTGTTCACCATTAGAAAAAAACAACTTCAAATCACATTTTATATTCCTTTAAAGAGCCACTTTACCTCATTTACCTTCATTAAAGAGGACGTTATGATAACTTAAAAAAAAAAAGAGGTTATGATATTTTTTGGCTAAAATAACTTTTGTTGGTTGATAAAAAAACAGTTTTATTGAAGCGTTTTCACTTGGAACTTCTGCTTCTTCTTCGTTTTTCCTTTTTTGTCAGTGGAACTTCTAATTCTTTTTATTGTAATGTAAAGTTTGAGAAAATGATTAAAAGAAAACATAAGACAATTTTTTGAGCATGCTGAAATATTGCTTTTTCTTGGAGTAATAGTGAATAACATCCCATCGAAATACTAATAATGTTTCTTAATTTTGCAGGACGCTTATGAAAGATTTTGGGAAGAGATTGGAGAATCTTGCAGAGGATTTGTTAGATCTATTGTGTGAGAATCTAGGGTTAGAGAAAGGGTACCTGAAGAAAGTGTTTCATGGAACAAAAGGTCCAACCTTTGGGACTAAGGTGAGCAATTATCCATCTTGTCCTAAACCAGAGATGATCAAAGGTCTTAGGGCCCACACTGACGCAGGAGGCATCATCTTGTTGTTTCAAGACGACAAAGTCAGTGGCCTCCAGCTTCTTAAAGATGGTGATTGGATCGATGTTCCTCCACTCAACCACTCCATTGTCATCAATCTTGGTGACCAACTTGAGGTATGTATATGTTCACACCAAATTTTCAAAATATATTTTGCTAGACAAAACAATGTTTTCATGTGTCTTATTTTGGTTTGTCCTGGTCGGATGGAATTTGGCATAATGGTTTGTAAAATATATAACCGATTTAAACAAGACTGACATTTGCAATCTTTAATGGGTTTGTAACATTATAAGGTGATAACCAACGGCAAGTACAAGAGTGTGATGCACCGTGTGGTGACTCAAAAAGAAGGAAACAGAATGTCCATTGCATCGTTCTACAACCCCGGAAGCGATGCGGAGATCTCTCCAGCTTCATCACTCGCCAGCAAAGAAACCGAGTACCCAAGCTTTGTGTTTGATGACTACATGAAGCTTTATGCTGGGGTCAAGTTTCAGCCTAAAGAGCCACGCTTTGAGGCGATGAAGAATGCTACTGCAGTTACAGAACTGAACCCAACAGCAGCCGTCGAGACTTTCTAAAAATGGAGTTGAGAGTTTAAGTGAAGCAAAGAAAGAAAGAGGATGGTTTTGTTTTGTGTGTTTACGTGAATAAGTTAATACTCAGATTAGTGTCGATATAATTAATAATCTGGTTGATTAATTGTTGGTCAATGGTGTGTTTAAACATTAAAGTGTGTGGGTGTTTATGTTATGGAAGATGATAATAATATTAATATGAATAATTGTTCTAATAGTTTTAATGTGTTTATCATCAAATCAGCTCTCTGTTTCAAAATCAGAACTTACTGTTGATGAAGCTAAGAAGCT
Source organism: Brassica juncea (assembly GCA_018703725.1). Taxonomy (NCBI): domain Eukaryota; kingdom Viridiplantae; phylum Streptophyta; class Magnoliopsida; order Brassicales; family Brassicaceae; genus Brassica; species Brassica juncea. The sequence continues at coordinate 60,312,553 of CM031936.1, read as the reverse complement.
TTTGTCTTAAAAGCAAAAAACATGCACAAAAAAACAAAGATTGTCGGCAAATCTTTATATATATATAGATGAGTTCTCCTCCCTCCTGAAAGTGACACATCAGATTCCACATCATCAATTCCACGTGTCTCTCTAAATAAATTTTCGTTTTTGATAGTTTGGGCTATACTATTGAACACAGATATACGCCCAAACCCATTATACTTTAATCAGAAATCCATCAACTTCATCTCTTTCACGGAAAGTCGCCGCTGCGTTTTCTTCGATCAACCTAGGTAACCGTCGTACCTTGCAATCAATAATCCTCACTAAAGTTTGCTTTAACCCCACCGATCCACGTCTCCCACTATCCCTGATTTGATGGACCCTCCCTTTTCTCAAAAGCTTCAATTTACACCTATAAATATAACTAAGTGCTCTAGATCCAGTCAGATTCATTAGTTTCTCCTTTCCAAACATTAGAATCCTTAGAAAACCTCTCGCCAGTCATATCTACCTCCACGATTCTTCTCACCGACTTGATATCGGAGCGCTGTCCTAACACCGTCGAATTCCGCCTTCACTGAGATTATCAAGACGGTCAAACCGATACCTTTCAAGCTGTGTTGGTTTCGCAATAAAGAGCAGCTGCTTGCTTTGGCTAATACCCTTTCAAATTTCTGTTAATGTTCTTCCTGCATCCCACCAGAAAAAATTAGGTGGAGGTCTTCTGGCGAACTTCAAAAAATACATGGTATGTGGGCAAGAAGAAGGAAAATATAGTGAGTGAATGTTGAAACATGGGCTGAAGAAAGAGATGTATATGTAGTGGGAAAAATCACTAAATTACGTAGACTAGGAAGATGATTGGATGATGGTCGGAATAGTTCCTTGGAAGTAAGTATATTTATTTTAGTAACCTCTAACTAAAACACATAAGAGATTTAATTAGTGACTATAATTAGTTAGAAGTCTAAAGAGAATTTAGTTGATTATAGTATAAGGATGTTCGTCTAGCGTGCGATGACAGAAGATTCGGAATATCTCAAGAGCTTATCACTACTGATTTTCAAAGAAAAACAAAGATGGAATCTAGAATTTGGCTGTTTAAAAAAAAAATCTAGAATCTGACCAATACAGGTAGTTTTGCTTTATTAGGTTGCCACAGCTCGATTGTCATCCCTATATCACTGAAATCCGATGAGACACATATTTCTGTTACGAACAGATAAAAATTTTGTTTTCCTGATTTAAGCAACATATTTTAAAGTTTGAGAGTTTGAAATAAATTTGGGAACCGGTTTGTCATTATTATTCATAGTCCTTTCTTATAATGGAGGTTGAACTTAAAATCAAATAACTGAAATAGTCGCAGCTTCTCTGATAAATCCAGTACCACGCTAAAAACAGAGATGACAGCATATAGCGTTTACAACTCACAAATACGAAAGAAACAAAAAAAAAGCTAAAAAGATAAATAAATGTGTAAGAGTTTTAAAATATTATGGCCCGAATTTAAAAGAAAACATCAAACACACTCAACACATATATGAAAAAAAGATATTGGCACTATCTAAATGAATAACCTAATACAAAATAACATGATAGTTATATTAAAAATTTAGCCTATTAAATTAAAACATCATATTATGAAATTTAGTTAACCACAACGAAATTAAGGTTGAATATTGTAACATCAAACAATTTTAACGGTAAAAATTGATAAATAGAATAAGAGAAATCAAAGAAATAAATATTTAAAAATAATAAAAACGTTAATAATAAACATGATTTTTAACAATATCTAATGTTTTATAGTGGTTTGTAATTTAAAAAATCTAAGTGTCTTTTTGGTATAATTAAACTAAAATAAACATTGAGAGAAATAAAATAGTTACATTTTTATTTTTCATTATAACTAGACAAATTTATAATTTCTAAAATGAATAGTTAAAATATGAACCTTGATGGTATTTTTAGTTATAAGTTAATTAAAATTTTAAATTAAATTTGTATTATTAGTTTATTTTACTCGTCCGTCCGTAGGGCGGGTTTACCCTAGTGTATTTAATAAGTTTCCTGAAAATTAATCACCTTTGAGGTGTACAAGAGAAACAAGAAGAATTATTAGGCGAGAATCGGTTTAAGTTTATAGTTCACTAGATCGAATTTCTAGTTCGAAACAATGTTTTCAATGTGCACGCTTCACAATGGTTCTTAACAACTATTTCTATCTCATCTTCATAGCCGAGCCGGGCCTGTGGAGAGTGTGCTAAAACATTTGAATAAGACCCCGTTGTATGAACCTCCTAAATTTAAATGTTTATATGAATTTTTTTAGTGATATAAAGGAGTATTAAATGTAAAATAAAATGGATAACCGAAAAATGGAAAATACAATAAAAGAATTGTAACTAATTATCTAAAAAAATGATCACGATATTCAATGTATTTTATAAAATATGTGATAAAATATCTTTATAAAATAAACAGATAACTTCTTTTTTATTTTCTTCTCCTCTTAAATCTTTGCTTTTGTTTTGACAAACACTTGAATTCTTCCTGTTCTTTTGTTCCTGTATTTGCCAACAACTTTCTTTTCATTTATCTTCTTTTCCAATGGTGTTTATTTGATCAGAGGATAACTCTAGGAAGAGCAATTACCTTTGTTTTCATATTCTGTTTGTACTTCTAAATCTTGCACCAGCATTGATTCGGGCTACTGAATGTCTCTCATTAGAATAATTTGAGTGATCTCATCATTATACAAATACCTACACTAACAAAAATATACTATACTATAACTTAAGTTAAGGTATCTTGTACATTTATGCAAACCTGATGGTGAAGAGTGATGATGTGGAGCAGTGAATGTCTGTCGACGTGTTGGAAAAGATGAATAAATGTACAAGATACCTTAACTTAAGTTATAGTATAGTATATTTTTGTTAGTGTAGGTATTTGTATAATGATGAGATCACTCAAATTATTCTAATGAGTGACTTTACTCTCTCAAATAAAAAACGCTGTAGTATTTAGAGATCGAATCTACAGAAAGTGTAAACACACAATAAAATCAAAGCAGTCAATGATTAAACTAGGCAAATGTGTTGAAAGCAATAAATAAAACATAGCAAGGACAAATAAGGTAGTTGTTCAGTTGGTTGATTGAAGTGGTAAACAATGTAAGAAAATATGATAGATCTAAGGTTCAGACAATCATGATTATAGAGATATACAATGCTGCAGGTGTTGGGATGACAATCCTAAAACTCAATATCTAATGCAAACGATGTCAGCTTCCGCTGAGAATCAATTCTATTGACTAAGTTCAGTATCTCAACTTGCGCATTTTGACATAGATCGAGTGTCGATTGATGCTATGGTAGGAGCGTCGATCGATGCTACCCTAGAAAATATTTAGTGAGCTAATTAATATGTTCACTAGCCTTAACTAAATCAACTGTGGCATGTTTGTAGTAATCCTAGCTCAAGAGAATAAATTCAGTTGAAGAACCCACTATCGTAGTTGTCTACAATCATAGTATCACGGTTCTAGTTAGCTACTCTAGAACACAAACAATAAGAACAATTCTAATGAAGAATATCTAATTATCACCTTCGCAATCCTATAGTTTTGGCTAATCTTTCATAACCCTAATAACCCTAAATCTAACAAGGTGAATCTACTCAGATATAGCATAGTAATAATCTGAATAAATTGAATAAATATAATAAGATAGAAAAATTGAAGTTCCATTACAAGTTTTGAAGGAGTCTTGGATCTTCTCTCCAAACTTGCTAAAAAATCACTATAAATGGAATTGTTAAAACAATTGTCTTAAAAACCTCTGAATGGAATTACTTACGCCTGTTCATAAGATAACTTACAAAAAAGTCTTAATTTGATTGGCAGAAAGTTTTAAAGTTTTTCTTTATTTTAATTATATCCAAAAATAGAATTGCTAAAAACAATTAATTTTAGTTCACAAACACCCAATGATATTATATGTAATGATTTATTTTAATAAATTGTAGAAATAAATAGCATCATTTATATACTAAATCACAAATCACCTTACCAATCATATTCTGACATGCGGCAAAGTTTTACAAAAAAATAAAAATAAAAACTAGTGTAAATTTTCTTTTCCTCATCTCCTATATTTAAGCAATCAATATCTTCAACCACCTAAAGTCCTATTTCTTCTCTGAATTATAATTCCACGTTATTTTTCTATCATCAAACTGTTTTCTTCATCTCCTCTGTAATTTGCAAACATACTGGATTTGTTCTGTACGTTTTATTTAATTTGTGATTGGATGATCATAACCAGGAGCCAGAGATCACGTTATCAAAAGGAAGAAGTAAGAGATTTATTGTTATTATAATTATAATGACGGCAATGTACGTGTAATCAATCCCATGTTTTCCTGCAACTAGAAGTTTTCTAAACCATAATATAAATCCATAGACTAAAAAGAAAGAAAAGAAAGATAATAACCCACAAGAAGATCGTTTGATACAAGGTAAATGCGTCTCCATTTTACTACGAAAAGATCATATGGTGAGCAATTTGATACTTACGCTCTATAGTTTTACTCTTTCAGATATTTAGAAATATAAGTCGATTTATGACGGTTGTAGGGGAGACATAAACATGAAGCAGCTTTGAAGAAGGAAAAATCAATACTATCATGGGATGACGGTAGAGAAAATTACGAGAAATACATATTAGCAGCTTTTGTACATATTACAGAGGTACATATTAGCAGCTATTTTGCATAATGTTTACATTACTGTAGTCTTTTCAATACACAATGTTCTTTCAAATATTTGATATATGAATACACAATAATAAGGAAATTATTTTTCCATCTACTGCATCCTTTTGGCAGCCATAAAATAATAGTTAATGAAAAAATCTAAGTCAATGATTTTATATATTGTCCATGATAAGTTTTTGAAGTTTTTCTTGATATATTATTTTATAGAATGGTAAAAAAATTGAAATTTGGAAAATTATTATGCTTCTCTTTTATCGTGTGTTCTTCAAAAATATGTGCAACTATCCATTTATATTATATCCAAAATAATGTTCTTCAAAATATTTGCAAGAACAAAGTATTCGGATCGATACTTGTATATAATGTTTCATTAACTTTTTTATAATCAGCCATGCATTCATAAAATATAAAAGATACAAATTTAAATTCAATTTATAAAAAACGAGAATATGTTTTAATTCTTATATAAAGTATTATAGAAAGTTTTAAATTTTCTCTTTATTTTAATTATATCCAAAAATGTAATTGCTAAAACCGATTAATTTCAGTTCGCAAACACCCAATGATATTATACGTAATGATTTATATTAATAAATTGTAGAAATTATAAATAGCATATATAATGTTTCATTAACTTTTTTATTATCAACCATGCATTCATAAAGTATAAAAGAAACAAATTTAAATTCAATTTATAGAAAACGATAATATGTTTTAATTCTTATATAAAGTATTATATTTATATATATAACATTATAAAATATTTTATACTATACTTTAAAAAATAAGTCAATTAAATAATTTTTACGGACGTGACAATAGGATAGTTTCCAAAGAAATTGTTTTAGCTTAGTAGGTAGATAATTTTTAATTTTTCTTATTTTAATTAGATTCGAAAATGAAAATTCTAAAACAAATTAATGGTAGTTGTCAATAGGGGTGTCAAAATGGGTAAAAGTTAATGGGTCAATCCAAACCAATCCAAACCATGGATCTTAATGGATAGAGAAATTGAATACAAATGGATTAATAGATAAAATAGGTTAATGGACTTAATGGATTGGGTTAAATGGTTTGGTTTGTAATGGGTAATGAGTTATCCATAACCAAACCAATAAGAATTTCTAACAAACATAAATTTAAATCAAATAATGATATTATATATTATGATTTTTATTAATAAATTGTAGAAATTATAAAATCATACATAATTCTTCATTAATTCTTTTTATTATCAAGCATGTATTCATAAATTATTCACGACCAATATAATTTATAGAAAACTATGATATGTTTTAATTTTTATAAAAATTATTATATTCATATATAAAGAATTTAAAGTATTAAGTAATATATTCATATATAAAGCTTTATATATTTTCTAGTAATATAAATTTATTTATAACTAATGTTTTTATAAAAATATATTACATTTAAAAAAAACAAATAGAAAATTTGAGTGTCTTAAAATATCTATTATAAATAATTAAAATATTAAAATAAAAAGTAAAATAATATTATATTATATTTGATGTAAAATTAGTGTTATAGTTAAAGATGAAAAATAAAACAGACATCAAAAACTAAATTTGGTGTAACTTCAAAATCAAATTTAGTGGAATGGTATGAGTTATTTAGGTACTGCCATCTTTAACGGTTTGCATACCTTTTCTCTTCAAAATGAACAAACTAAAAATGAGTTTGTGATCTACTCTAATGGTGTAAATCAGTATAACTCAGATTTAAAAAAAAATCATTTCGGATGGGACCGAGTTGCCGCCTAGACGCCGCCTAGACAGATTTTTAGAATCTTTCATTTTTCAACTTTTCATGTATTGCTAATAAAACATTTTATTTGATATAATTTAAAATATTTCATACTTATTTAAATCTAAAATTTTAAACTAAAATCTAATTTTATTAAAATAAATTATTATTGCATTACAAAATTACGTATCCACATACAATTCTATAGTAGATTTTGTTTTAAACAGTATTGTTACTGTTCTATGTTGTGTAGGTTTGTATGTTCGTTTTTAGTTTTGTATTAGTTATGCATTTTAAATTTTACCGTTTATTGTATTATGTAATTATCAAAAAATTATGGTATTAGTGTGTATATTAAAATGACTTTGTATATAATGTTCCCTTAAATATGATATGTCCTAGGTTTGATTCTCCTTAACCACGTAGCCGTGCCATATTAGTAGATTAACTTTGTATTCGGATGTAATATTATCCGCATATAAGGAAAAACGATATTTCAATAACCTTTCTTTTTTATATATTTTCTTTCATTTTTGATATATCATTAGAGATACCCTAATTAATAATAATCCGTCAACAAAAATACATATGTATATATTCAGTTGCATTAATTAGATCTCCAAGAATTCACTTATGTGTACATAAAGATGGCTAACATTAGGTAAAAAGCTCTGAAAGTTCCATATTCTATAAATTATTACACTTCAACCCCGAGTTAAAAGCAACCGAGAGCTGACCAACCATAACCTTAAGACATTTTGCTTCCCAAAACTCATCCTTCCAACCCTTAAACCCCATCGTATCGACACTAATATTAGTAGTATTATCAACCATTTCGTGACTAGTCGTCGTCGACGTTCGTTTATAGAAACCGAACCACTTAGCTTGCATGTACCCGTTTCTCCTCCAAGGTGGCACGTGTATCCCCATTTGCTTCATCGACCGTCTCATTTCATAGCACATCATCTTCATGAGCTTTTTCAGCTCTTCGGGAGTTCCCACAAAGACACGTGGCACTTGGCTTATTATCGAGGCGTATCTCTTGGTTGGCCTGGCTATTTCAAACTCACCGGAGAGATTTGTCTCTACGATATAGCGATTCTGATCTCTGCCGCAATGAACGTCGACGTACTCGTATTTTCCGGCGGTGGTGTTGCCGAATTTTTCCCACCGTGTCTCGCAAAGACCTATGTATAGGGCGAGGATTATTGTTATTAACATATCATAGTAAAACTTAATTATTACCGAATGAAATATGAAGTGGAATAGTCTTCTCAAAAGTTAGGTTCTTTTGATAATATTAGACATGATTATCCGGGGTTTCTTCTTAGTGCGGGTTTTTAGGGAAATATAAAAAAATGTTTATTTCTTAAGATAGTACTTTAAAATAATAAAATAATAATAATTAAAAGTTAGAAGAGACAAAGAAAAGAGATTCTGTTTTAAGAATTTTTTTTTCAATTTCACTTATTTTCGACTAATAGTTTACCTATTTTAAAATAATAATTATTCTACAGTATTTTTTTATTAAACCGAAAGAAATACTGAACGATGAAGATAGCATGTAGTTGTACAATAAATTCTAGAATCGTAGATGATTAAAACAAAACAAAAATTGGAATAAACTATGATGGAAATAAAACTTAACTAAAAACAGAGGAAACAAAATTATGATTGATTTATAGTCATTAAACTTGTAAAATCATGAAAACAGATATCAGAACCCAAAATAAGATACTGGTGTAAAATTGTTCCGCAATTTGATTACTGAGTATAAAACCTTAAATTTATCACAAACTTGTAAATCAATCAGCTTCTTTAAATCCACCTTTCACTACATAAACATGTAAACATAGCTAGAGAGATATATAGCTGAATCAAAGCCCTTGTTACGTAGAAAAGCCATCAATTGGCGCTTAGGGGAACCATGCTGAACAATATCTCCAACGAACTTGCCGGCAGCCTCCGTCGCGGCCATTAATTTCATCCGATCTTCACCAACTGATAAACATTCTAGAAGCTTCCGTAACTTCTCCTTCACATCCTCGTACTCGTTGTCCGAAGAATATTCCATTTCCTCCTCTAGGTTCTTCTTTTCTCCTTCCATTTCGATAAAAGAGGTAACCAAATCATAAAGATTTACCGTTTCATCCAGCGCGTGATCGCTTCCGCTGCTGTTATCACACGGGGTACGTGCACGTGCCGCCGCCACGTTGAAAGCCGACTCAGTTCTCTTGAATCTCCCACGAATCTCCACCATCTTATTCTTTGTTTTGTCGTCTTTTTATTCTCTGATAAGTCTTTTTTTGACGAGATACTATGGTTACGTATATTTATTTATACACGCATCGCGATTTAATTAAATCATTTTAATATTTAATAGAGAGAGTTAAACGGAGTAAAGGACAAAAACAATAAAAGATGACGACAGAGTGGTGAAACTATGGTGACAAGTATGAAAAGTATACTTCATTTTAACTCAATCAGGTGAGATGAATTAACGCCGTTAGTGGAATGTTTTAACACTTTTTACTTTTAAGAGATTTATGAATGTGGATGGTTAATTTGTATTATTTCTTAGTTTTTATCACACTGAAACGTCTAATCGTCTATATTTAAATTTCATAAGAATGACATCTTTTAAATCTTACGAGTGAAAATGAATTACTACGGAACTAAAACATAGAGAATTGAGCGGGTCTTGTGGTTCGGTGATAGTGATGAACTTTGGATGCAAATACATTTCGAATTTGATTTTCCTGCTACAGAAACTAAGTCACATTGTTTTATTCACCATGGCTGTGGATACGTCCGTATAAAAATCCAGAAGAGGGCCTATCGTAGACTGCATCCTATCCAAAGATTAGGTCTGTGTCTTTAATAGATTCGAGTTTAATCTTTTATTTAACAAAAAAAATAAAACATAGAGAATTATTTTCTAGTTAAATTTTTAAAATTTACAGACACGATAATATTTTACTGAATAGAAAATACAGATTTCTTTTCATACTTAATGCTCAGTTTTTATCACACTAAAGCGTCTAGATTTAGTTTTTATAAAATATTTTTATTGTAATCTTACTCGTTAAAATAAGGTCGGGGTATTACCGAAAAATCCGAACCGGAACCAACCTGAAAATACCTGACCCGAACAAGTAACTATTGGATCTAAAATTCTTCTATCCGAAAGAATCAGAACCGAAAAGAACCGATCTAAATAGACTTGAAACCGAAAAAACGATCCGAATAGATCCAATCCGGTAAAAACTGATTCATACCCGACTTAAATATATATATATATATATATATCCAAAACTATGAACTTTTTGTGTTCTATATTATATATTTTATTTTATGATTTAGTTAAAATATCTTTTAATTGACAATCTTTGTTATTTATTGTAATATTTTTAAGTAATATGAAATTTTAAATGTAAAATCTAGAGTTAAAATATTTTATTTTAATTATTAATAGTTTATTTTAAATTATTTTATAAAATTTTAGAAACATATGATAAATTTTAATTAAATTTGATGAAATTTGGATATTTCATGTTCTTTTTAGATTCTAAATACCTAAATCCGAACCGGACCCGATATAGACCCAAAATTACTGATATTTTACATATTTTAATTATAGATCCAAATCGATACGAATTCGAGAAGAATCGATCCGTACCAAAAATTTACAAATACCTATTGAATCTAAAATAATATTTAGGACTCAGAAAACCCAGATCCAAAGAAATCAGTCTGAACCCAATTTGAAGACCCGAACACTCACCCCTAGTTAAAATGAATTATTACTGAACTAGAAAATACATAGTTATTCCATATTTTACAAGATTACAATTATAGATGAGACAAAATAAAGAGTTTTGTCTAGATTTGCTCAATTTACTTTTGTCTACCAACGTCCACGTCATTTAAATTATCGCATATCAACTGATGACGTGGGCTCAGACTGGCGTGTTTAGTCTATGGTGACGGCGCGTGAGTAGACTGCCAGACAACAGGTGAAGTCAAGGTTAACATGTGACTGTCACGTGAAAAGATGTTGTTATTATGTTTTCTAGTTGGTTTGAGTTTTTGATCTTTGCCTTGGTTTATTATTTATATTCCGACGCAGAAAATAGAAGCAGGCTAAAAACCCAAATAAACTTCTAGATCCAATGTATCTAAGGAAACTGTTCACCCTATCTGATAGAATTCCTTTTTAGCTTCTATTGTTTCTTTTTTAAGATGTTCATGAAAATAGTTGTAGAAAATATTAAAAGCATCACATCTTTTTCAAACCCGTGAAATACATGATACCATTAGGATATTTTGGTTCTTATGTAACTAAAAGAAGTTTAGTTAGATGGTAATAACCAAAAAATATATCAAGCTTTTTTTCTTCTCCTAACGCTCTAGTCTCTTTCTTTAATTAACAAGCTCCAAGCTTCAAGCTTCAAGTATGTTTCGGTATTCTACCGACGCGTGAACGTGCGTGTCGGTGTCGAGCCTTAAAAAATATTTTTATTTAAATAAATAAATAAAATATCATTCACCGTTTAAAGTGACTAATATATCATCAACCTTTTAAAAGAAATAAAATATTATTTAAAATTCGTAAATTATGTAATAATTTTTACAAAAAATAAAATTGTTAACATATATTAAATTTTTATATTTAGAACTATATATTATATATTTATCTATTTTCAAATGGCAGCAATAAATTATCTAAAAATGATTATATGCAAAATATAATATTAAAATGTTATATTCATAAAATGAAAGATTACCCTCACGGATGTGCGGATTAAAATCTAGATTCTAATTAAATTGCTTCTTATTACACATGTTTCTATAATCATTTCTATTTTGTAATTCTGTATATTTATGAAAATTTGAGTTGAAAATCAACATGTCTAATTTAATGTTCTAAAAAAAAACAGAATCTTATGAGTAAATTTATCAAGGCACTTTGTCAGAAAAAAAAAGTTATAAAGGCCGAAGCAAGTTCACAAACATTTTTTATACAAAATGATAAAACTTTTTTTGCTAACATCAACTAATCTAATTTAAACGATTCAACAAGCCAACCAAAGTGAACAGTTAAAAGCGAAATATACGTTTTGTGGACCCAAAATTAACATGGCTGAGCCATAATTTCAAGGCTCAGTATAGAGTCTATAGGACATCGTCGAACAAAAAAACTAGTTCACTTAAATTTAACCATATACAAATACAAATGAACCCGCTGATGCTACTAGATAAGTAGTAGATACAACTTCAAACCTACTGTATCAAATGAGAAGACTTGAAAGACGTCTGATTTGGACAACCTTCAAGAGGATTTACAATGCTAAGAAACAAATCTTATCCAATTTCCAATTACTGTCTCGGACATTCCAGCCTGTTCTTGGAGAATCTGAAGAAAAGTTTTTTTTTTGACAGTGGGAAATTATGAGTAACCAATCATTTGCCCTAATCTCGTGAATAGAGCTTGTTGTTCCTCCAAGGTAAGGTTCGTCAATATCTAAAATGAAACAACATCACATGATTGATTTGATTAGTTGTAAAAGAGAATCACCTGGTTCTGATAGAATAACAAAGTCTAGCTTTGCATATGGAGAAGGTAAAGTACCTGGTCCAGGATTTTGTCAACCGAAACGCTTTGGGAGACTATAAATGACTGGAGGTATATGTAGGCAAATACTGCCATTACCATCTGTGACAATAGAAAAGGGACCAAGTCTGGTTATGTATGCTCAGAGTTGGGTGTAAAATGAAATATATATATGATCTTTTCATCAAGTAAATAGCCTTAGTGCCTTGTTTGTCTGGGAGTCTGGGAAGAGTTTAGAGGAATCTATAACAAAACCGTAACTATATCTTGGTTCTTGATATCCACTAGTCCTAAGTTCATCACTTATGGTTCTTTATCAACAGTTTTACAGAGGAATAGTAAAGGAAATCGTTACTGTTTCTGCTAATCTCTTCTATATTGTTCATGACAAACTCAATTCTGCTATAAGAAGAATTTTTCATAAGCTCCTGAAAAGATACAAGCTTCATTAGAATTACCTGGCAGTCCATTCTATCCGTGATCCCACCATGACCTGGAATACTATCACCAAAGTCCTGCGATTAGAGTTAAAGGTTAGATGTGTATCATAACTCATAAGTGAAGCTTAGCTGTGATGTTAATTACAGACCTTAATTTTGAATGCTCTTTTAAACCCACTAGCGAAAAACCCACCGAAAGGTGCTATGATTGATGCGAACAAACCTAGGCATAAAGCATGCCACTGAACAGGGAGGACCTCCATTTCCTTCCAAGGAAACTGCAAAAGTGTCATAAGAAGTTGACAAAGCGTATGCAAAAATTCTTCTAACCAATGTAAGGTTATAACTAAGGCTTACCCATCCTGGAATCCACGCAGGTAAAGTAAAAGGTTCAGGCTTGAACAATGGATCAGCATCACAGTGTAGCCAGCCAGTGGACAAATCCTGCAGAATGATTCACAAAATTAACTATAAGATCCCTCAAAGATCGTGTTCAAGATCACTGTCATTTTCTTTCTCAATCACTAACCTGTCTTGGACATGTCAACCATGGGAACCGACCCATAATATTTGCGAGCTGAAACATTGCAAACACAGGACATTTTTAGGCAGAGGGTCGGTAAAGATAAAATGAAATGGTGTAGGCATTTGAATGTCTTGGATGGTGCCAGAGGTAACAAATACTCACAAAAAATGCAGAGATGATAGTTGTGACAGAGGCTCCAATAAATCCCTCCCATGTTTTCTTTGGAGATAGCTTTATTAAGGGCGTTCTTCCAAAGAAGAAACCAAAAATGTAAGCGAAGATGTCGTTGATTATAATTAAAGATGCTGGAAGAAGAAACCTGCAGTTAAAGCCACCAGAAGGAGCAAACATACTTGAGCAGTTACCAAGACGAATACATTTCCGACAAAGAACAAAAGTAAAACAATAGGAAGCAAGGTGGTCGAGATATTTTAAGCATAGAGGGACAGGATATGAGTGGATTTTTAGCAAATAGACAGAAAAGCATAAGATGAAATGTACCAGAAGATTCCTTCAAAAATGTTGGCAACAGTGAAGGAGGACTGAGTGAAAACGACAATCAAAATCATGTGGGTCCATGCATATTGACCAAACTGGTACTTGTACATCTTCTTCTTTAATGTCAGAATGAACCACATGAAACCTGCAATTAATTCAGTTAAAGCAGACTCCTTAAGCAAAGGGATCATCATGACCTGTTTGGGAAAAAAACCAAATAACCAGAAAAAGAGTAACCTATAATATACAAGAAGTAACAGATAGCCATATGATATTTGATTAGGCCGCTGACAAGGCGGTATAGGAACTGGTCAGCAGTCACAGTATTAGCTAAGCGTTGACTAAGGATCCGGCCATAAACGAAAAGCATGGCAGTGAAAAAGAAGTGCCTGCAGGAAAACGAACCAATCAAGAAGAATTTAAGAACACTATACATGTCTTGAGCCAAGATGAAAAGCTGTTGACTTTTTTTTTTTTACCAGTTAAGGTGTTTGATTCCAGGGAGACATTTATCCTCAGGTGCTTTCCTGAGGAGATTAAAGAGCTCTTTGGACATAAAGATCTGGATGACAAGCACCATGGCAGTGATATAGAGATGACCCATGTAGACAACCATGACGAACCCACCAATCATCCATATCGTAGAATACGTCCGGACCATGAAAGATTTGTACTTGTTTTGATCATTAACAAGGAGAGGGCTTGGGTTCCCATCAAGAACAACCTTATTCAAGACAAGAAACTAATCAAGCTTACTATTCACTTTGAAGCTAACTTTGGCATGAGTGTGTTAAAAGAAAGGAACCTCAGTAGAGGAGCGTTTTCGATGCCTTAGCCTGTGAGGGGAGGAGCTAGTAACGTTATTCTCCTCTTCCATATGGCCTTTTGGTGAGTGGAATCAAGAGGAGAACATCTGTGTCCAACAACTTAACATCAGATACCTACTACAAACCGAGTAATTTTGATTTGAATAAAAATCCTAACTAATGGAGGCTGACACATATATTTAATCGGCTAAACAATATCACTTAGCAATATTATGCAGAAATTAATTCAAATAGAGTGAAGTGACGAATTCTAATTTAAAAGTTCAATTATTCTCGAGCATACCTTTTTCGGCGAGAACCAGGTTTTGAATCCAAAGGAATAGGTTTGGGTTTGAAGCGAAGATCGGAAGACGAACAGACAGAGCCGCGAGAACGAAGAAATTTGCAGAAAGACGAAAGGAATAATATTGTGGAGAGAAAAGAAGCAAATCAAAGCAAAGCCAAGTAGAAAGTATCAGCACGGAGGATTATTTTCCCTTTCTCAGGAATATAGAGAGAGAGAGAGCAAGGCTTAAAAAATCATTTTCTAACGCGACAAAATTTTTTTTTTTGTTCCTACAATTGGTATTTTTGTTTTGTTTTGTTTTGGTCACACATCTGAAAATTCTTAAATAATTCTTTTTTTTTTTGTTCCTATGCTTATTCTACATAAAATATTATTCTAATCTATAAATATAAAACGAATAATTGAATAATATATCATAGTAGTATTTTTTATTGCAGCGTATTCCCTAACTTTCATAAAAGCTCTATTGTTCAAAGTTAATTAAAAATGTGATGTGATAATTTCCAACTGGTATTTTGAAATTTTGTCCATATTATCGAATAAATAGATTATGTAATACAACTAAAAGAAATGATAACATTAAAAATATTTATATCATAAATATAGCACACAAAAACCAAAACGACTAAAATATTTCATTAAAAAGAAAAAAGACATATGTAATATTTCAGGGTTAACTAATTTAAACTTATGATTATATTTGAAGGTTGAGATTTTGTTGGTGGAGTGCAAGATTTTTTTTAAAAAAAAATATTTAAAATTTAAAAATAGTCTGAATTTTTTTTCATATTTTAATTAAAAATTGAGAAGAAAAAATGGAAAAGAAAAATTTCGAGAAAAAAAAGAAATCAAAAGAAAATTGAAAAATGAAAAAAAATTTGAATAATTATATGTATATATTATTTATTTATACTTATATATTTATTTTATCTTTTTAATGAAAATTCTTTATGTCATTTTCTTCCTTACGTGTTGTTTTGGTCAAAAACAGTCATTTTAAAGTTTTTTTTAGGTATTTTGTCTATCATTAATCTTTAGAAAATTTACACTACGTTTCTGTATGATGGTTTCCCTTTAACAATGAAAAGAATATCCAATATTTTGATATCACAGATAGGCAGAGAAGGAGCCAAAAGAGATCAGAATTGCTGGGCACATCACATGGGAAGAAGCATGTCCGTGGCCTGTTTAATTCAATAAATTGTCTCCCTAATATTATAATCTTATATTTTAATAGTAATTGAATTTGAACCACGTGAGTGGAAAAAAAAAAATACGATTGTGTTTTGAATTTAAAAATGGTTCTTATTCACATCACATGGCAGATTGCGGTTATAGGCTAGTTAGTTATGGGAAGCATTTTGAGCAGATTTTTTTCATATTTAGCAAAGTTTTTTTTTTCTTCATATTAAGCAAAGTTGATGATGTTACTCTCAAGTATAGACTTAACCCACACAACAATAGAAGGCGCAGTTCTTTTGATGAGGTTACTCTCAACTATAGGAAGAGGTTGCAGCCGCTTTCCCGAATTGGTGGTGGCTGTTTTTCTTGAGATCTTTTTCAATATTATCCGTCACTTGCTTGATCACAAGGAGGATGAGGAGCAGGTAGCAAAGATGGATGTTACGTATTTTATTGACCACAGTGCAATTTGAACATGTAGGAGCAGGAGAAACCCTAATCCTGTCATGCAGGGAATTGCGTTTCAACATCGTACCTCGTCTTCTTTAATACCCGAAACTACAGTATATAATATTAGTTTCGTCTCATCTGTGTCTCGAAATTGGAATTTCTGATACAATGGTCATAATCTTTTCCAGTTGAGCTAACGACCTCTGGTAATATTTTTTTATGTTTTAAACTATATCATCTGCTGACTTAATTAATTTTGCTTTTTAGTTTTTTGAAATTTTTTGCCTCATAGATATCTTTTTTTGTAACATTCTCATAGATATCTTAAGACCTTTCTATAATAATATAATGGTTAAAACTCTTTTAGAGTGTAGTGCTAGTTTTGTTTCTCTTCTGTTCCTTGATTCATCTCCGAACTCTACACTTTTACTTTTAACTCAAAACACAGTGAAAACTATGTAATCTCTCAATCTGTTTTGATACTAGTAAAAAAATGCGCTATAGCAACGAAAATGCAAGTAACATTTCGTAGCTATACGTCTATATAGCTACGAAAACAACCGTAGCTATATGACTTTTTTTACTAGGGTGAGGCTCTTGTGTTCTTATATAGTTTGAACATTTTATAAACGTTATCTTGTTGCTATGAAGAATCTAAGAGTACAACATTCTTGCATGATAATAATAATATTGACTTGTTCAAAAAGTAACCGCTAAAAAGAAAAAAAAAAACACACCAAAAGGGTTAAGAGTATAAGATAAAATGACAGACTTAACCCACACAACAATAACGGAAAACTCTTCTGTAGTTCTGTTAAACCCCAATTTTCCTCCAAGAAACCATTTCTTTGACGAGGTCTCTATCTTCTTCTTCATCTCAAAGTCTCTGAGATGGGTTGTTGTTCATTGGATTGCTTTGTCTACTTCGTCCTCTCTATTGCGTTAGCTTTCATGGCCGTCTCCACCACTCTACCTTCACCTCCAGATTCCAACATCACAAAACATAACAGACCCATTACTCATCATGATTCTCTCTCTTTAAACGCTTCAAAAGCTCTACGCCAATCCAATTTCAAAGCAATTGCCACTCTTCTCCACGTGTCTCCAGAGATCTTTCTCTCCTCTTCTTCTCCCAACACAACCCTCTTCGCTATTGACGACTCTTCCTTATTCAACACGTCATCTCTTCCTCCTC
Source organism: Brassica juncea (assembly GCA_018703725.1). NCBI lineage: Eukaryota > Viridiplantae > Streptophyta > Magnoliopsida > Brassicales > Brassicaceae > Brassica > Brassica juncea. The sequence continues at coordinate 60,295,001 of CM031936.1, read as the reverse complement.
TGTTTCCGAAGCAGCTTCTTCGGTATCACACACTCCATCTAAGGCTTCCGATGGAGGAACTCCTCGAGAAGCCTCAAGGAACCTGTCTCCCTACCCTTCTCCGTCACCAGAGCGTCGAAATCTCCACCGTTGACAACGAATCAAGAACAGCAGAAGTGAATCATGTCATGATCTCACATCCGGACATGTTTATTGGTGATTCATTGGTTATTCACAGAGTTCTTGGACCTTTCTTACCGTTGCAACCTCATAAGGATCATATTCCCCAGTCATCTTTGTGTCAGTCTGACTCAAACAAAACCGTTATACAAGAAGAAGACTGGACTCGGATCATTCAGCTGCTAAGTTCAAACGGGTTTGTGCATTTGCAATCGGATGCACTCTGTTCTCAACAGGATCACTGCAGATCAACACAAGAACTTGACCGGAGTAACAATTCTAGCCACACCAAATCTGGTCTCACTGTCATCTGCTTCTCCGTTAATTGCTCTACGAAGTCATTAGACACTGGATCCTTACAAAGATCTCATAATCACTAGAAAAGGTATAGTTAATTCGTCAAAGTGTTTCATGATCTCTGGAGTTGGGATTGTAGCTCCAGATATGTTCTCTTCTTCCAACTTTGTAATCTATGGGATTGTTAAACTAGATGGGCTTCCAACCTAAAATCAATGGGTGATAAGAGGAGTGGCCCATCTATCTTATATATTACTAAGAATCCTTTCCGATATCCGATGTGGAACGTTTGTTCCTAATACGTCCCCTCGAGATGATGGTTCTTTGAGCATCAATCTCGGAATACTTGGGCAAGGATCGATGGACCGACTTTGGACTGGATCGATAATGGATCTGGTTGGACTGTACGGATCGGGCTCTGATATCATGTTAAGGTAGATGGACTTCCAACCTAAAATCAATTGGTGATAAGAGGAGTGACCCATCTATCTTATATATTACTAAGAATGCCTTCAAATACCCGATTTGGGATGTTTGTCCCTAAGAGGGATATCACATACTCTAGAGCTCCCACGGGATAACTCACCATCTTTTTGTTCTTTCCCTTGTAGATTTACACATCCGTGTTGTTTAGATTTTTGTTCTTAGTACTGATTATAGCTATGTCACTTTATAAGCAGTAACCACTCTACTTCACATATTTATTTCATAAACTGTTTGGGATATTAAATGTGAATATAACTGATCACGACGTGTCGTCTGTCTCTAGGTCTCTCTATCAGATTGATTAAACTAATCACCGACCGATACAAAATGAGACTTGGCTTCACCTTACTCCTCTTTTTAAACCTGAGAGTCAAACTCTCAATATAACTGTTATATTCTCTGCAGAAAACGCTCACAAAACAAATACATCTCCTCTGCTCTTATCTTGATCATACTGAGTCTTGACATCACAAACTTGGATCTCTTGTCCCAGGTTTGCTGTATGCACTCAATGTAGGTTAATGATTAAATGATCTGAGATTACATATTTACACAATATATAAAATACATTACACGTAGGGTACTGAGGCAAGTATATTTACACAATCTATATATTCTACACACACTTCAAAGCATCTTTCAGATTTCATTTACATTAGCATTCTTTGCCTCTCAGATGCAGTACTTCGTTTTGGATTTTTTTCAGTTTTATGAAGACTAATCACTCTTCTCATCAGGCCCGGCTTAATAGTTCCCAAGACCTTGAGCTAAGAAAAATAAAAGGATCCTAATTTTTTTTTTATTTAAAAAGGGCCCTAAATTTTTTATATTATTCTTGTTTGCTAATAAATAAGGGCTCTAATTCTTGTTATGGGTTTATAAATATCTTTTATTTCTATGTGTACAGACGAACTAAAAAAAAATTGGACCTAAATAAGAAAAAAAAATATGAACCTTTTTTACTAGCTAAATTTTTACAAAATATTTTGGACCATGTGCATATGTGCCTCCAGCACATGCACAAAGCCGGCACTGCTTCTCATATCCGTGCAAAAAAAATTGAGTTGCGTGTGTTGATATACGTCGATGATCTTCTCGTTTGTTGTAATAACTCTCACATGTTAAAGCATTTCAAAGAGTATCTCGGTAAATGATTTGCTATGAAAGACCTGGGAAATTGTAATACTTTCTTGGCTTAGAGGCGAGGAGAGGAGCTGAACGAATATTTTTATCTCAACATAAATATGCGTTAGATCATAGTTGCAGAAACTAGTAATCTCAGGTGTAAACCTGTTCATACACCTCTTGAGCAAGATCATCAACTTTGCCAAGGCTGAAGCACACTCGCTGATCCAACGAAGTACTTATGTCTGGTTGGTCTGTATAGATATACATTATTTTTTTTAAAGGCCTTGTTGGGCTTCTTCGAGATCATGTCAACTCTTTTCAAGCCAAGTACCGTGTTTACAAAGGCTTTGTTAGACATTCTTTTTATATACTAGATATTATTTGTCTAAACTTCTAATATGATACTTGGTTTGCATTCACAACAAACCTCCTCTCAAGTTAAGTACCACACAAACCCTTGGCTTCTAACTTCTAGCGAAACTTGGCACACATCTTCTACAGCCGTAATCACCAACATGACTGTTCACCTAATCCTTGTTACACCACTAGAATTTATTCACCTAATCCTTGCTGCACCATTAAAAAAATACACCTAATATTTGTAACATCATTAGAGAGAGACTCTCGACACAAGTATCTGGCACCCTTAATCGCGCCATCACTTTGAAGATGCTATTCTCACAACCGATGCTTTCAGGATTTTCTGACAGTCTCTGCTACGTACTTTTCCTTTCCATCGAAGGTGGAGCACTTCAAACTTGAAGAGTACTTTGCTCTTCTTGCATATTTTTGTTATCCTAGCTCTGATACCAATTGTTGGGCTTTTCCAAACCCATGTCCAACTCTTCCTAGGATGATTAGTACGATGTTGTCTACTTTGGGCCGAACAAGCAAAGCTCTCATGAATTTAGTTTTGTGCTTCTTCTCAAAACGTCTCATACGAATCAGAGTTGGATATCTCTTTATATACTAGACATATTTGTCTAAACTTCTAATTGAGTACTTTGTTTACATTCACAACAAACCTCCTCTCAAACCAAATACCACACAAATCCTTGGTTTTCAACTTCCAGCGAAACCTGGCACACATCTTGTACCGTTGTAATCACCAACATGGCCTAACCCTTACAGCACCATTAGGAATATCTACCTAATCTTGTATCTTAGTTAGGGAGAGACTTTCAATACAAGTGTCCATCACCCTTAATCGCGAAGTCATCTTGAGGATGCTCCTCCCACAACCGAAGCTTCCAAGATCTTTGGCTTGCCTGTGCCACATACCTCTCCCTTCCCATCGTTGATCGTCATCTTCAAACTTGAAGTGTATTTTGGTCTTCTTGCAGATTTTCGTCAACCTGACTCTGATACCAGTCATTGAGCTTCTTCAAGCCCATCTCCAACTCTTCGCGAACGATTAGTATGATATTGTCTACTTTGAGCTCGAAAGCAACACCCGCATGGATTTGGTTTTGAGTTCCTTCCCAGCAAGCATCGTACTAATAAGAATTGGACATTCCTTTTATATACTCGACATTATTTGTCTAAACTTCCAATGTGTGACTTTGTTTGAATTCACAACATGCCTTTATATGTATTTTCTAAATGTTGTATCAATATACATTATTTTTACAAAGGCCTTTTCGTGCTTAATGAGTTTTATAATATATGGTCGAAAGAATTGAAAGGCTATGAGGTAAAACTATATGCTTCAAAATAACATTTTCCATAAAAACCTTAGAAGATAAAGACCACAAGAGAAGTGAAGAGAAAATCTACTACCATTTGCAAAGTGATTTTTCGCAATCGAGCTATCACGTCAAAAGTTAGAGTGGCTAAATACATTGTTACCACTAATGATTTTTTTAAATAAATTATTATATAATTAAATTAAAATTGAATTTTATATTAATAATATTAGATTTATCTAATATATTAGATAATTAATTATAAATTAATTTAAAACTTAAGATAATTCGTATAGATATTGTATTATTATCTGGAAATAATATCTATATTGAAAAATTTAAAACATTAAGATAAAAAATATATAATTAAATAATAATCAAAAAAAATATTTGTACAAAGATATTTTTTAAAATATTTCTTATATGTAAGTGTTTTTAAAATTTCAACACATAATAAACAAATATATTTGGATGAAAAACTTGATTATATATAAATAATTTGATGTTGGATTTAAACTATTCAAGAACATCCCCTATATATTATTTGAAGATCTTTTCTAAAGTTATAACCTCAATTTTGTATTAATTACAAAATAAACTTGCTTACATGTCATTCTCAAACATCTTCTAATTGCTTACATGTCATCCTTATAAAGAGTTTGGACAAGCCTTAGTTTAATTTTTATTTCCCTAATAAACGTTCAACCTACATACCAAAAACCACAAATATTATATGCCATTGAAATTTCACCTACTCACTTCGTTGTTCTCTATTCAATCCTCTATAAAAGAGAAGCATTACAACATTTGGGGTAGCCATATGTCATCCCCACAATAATTGTTAGAATCTTTAGAGAAATCGGTTGGTCCCCATAAATTAGTTATTAATGTTTTTTATTCTTTCCTTATATAAAATTACGGAATTGACTAATGTGGCTAAAGTATATATGACAATTAATGATTTTGAATAATAAAGATCTGATAAAAATTAGAGTATCCTTTATCATTTAAAAAAATTAACTTATTAACCACATTTAACTATATAATAAAAATTTAGATTTTTTCGTATATGTTATATTTTGAATTTTTAAAAACGGCTATAAATTACTAAAACTGTTAAAAATCTCACATTGAAACTTTGTGATCCATAGATTAAATTTTTTGTTGTGACAAATTACAAATGATTACAGGATCATATAAGTAGGAAGTCTCATTTTAAATATTAAGGTTAGTATATATATTTAAATTAAACTATATACCATAAATTACATAAATATTTTAATTTCGAAGCTTTGAACAATTTTTTAGAAGTTTTGAACAAATATTGACAACTAAATATTTAAGTTTTAAATTTTGCATTGAACTTTTTTTAAAAAAAAATATAAATTACTAAATTTATTAAACATCCCACAATGAAAATTTTGTTATCAGTGATATAAAATTTTTGATATAAAAGGATACAAATGATCAAAAACAATATGAGTAAAAAAAATTATTAACAGATATCAATACTAAAAATATACTATATATATGTTAATATCATTTAAATTTAATTATTTACCATATAAAATAGAAATAGTGTTTGTTTGGATTAACAGAATTTATTTAAGTGTTCGCACCTACTTAATTATATATGTAATTAATATGTAAAAATATGTAATATGTTTATATATAATGTTCATCCTGCGCTCAGCACGGATCTTAAACTAATTTAAATTAATAAAACATAAACTAATAAGTAATCTTAAAAAGAGTATGTCCGTATGTGCGGGCAAAACAGCTAGTTAGATTTAAGCTTCCAAATATATCTTTTATTCATGCTCGTTTAATCGAAAGCTAAATAAGTTTTCTAGTCTGAAGTCGAATGTAAGATAAAAAAGAATGGTATCAGAAAAGCTTTGGTCTATATAGTTTTAGACTGAAAATGTTGAATTCGGTAGATCATTGCCAATTCTTGCGGATGTCGAAGGTGTAGTTGATCTCCAAGTAGCACTTATTATCGTCATCAATGAACTGAAATATAAAATAAACTAATTAATTAAGTAACTAAAAACTAATTCACTGACAAAGCAAAACATAGTTGCATTTGAAGAAAGCCTCATGATCGATACTAATCAACTTTAGTAAAAGATAATAATAAAATTGATTACATTAACAAAAAACTATAAAATTTAACTGCCTGCTGCCATATAATTAAAAGCGAATATGAAACGGTATACCTTTGTCCTTGCGGAATAGGATCCTCTGGCGAATATACCAGACGGCGTGGTTTCTTCAGGCATCACATGTTGGTAAGGCTCAGCTTGAGGACTAAATGTCCCAAGCATTGCTTTCGTACTATCCACTGCCCCAACAAGAAAAAGACCCAACCATTAATAGATAACATCTTGGAGACGAATATATCTAACAAAAAGATTAAAAATTACCCTTGACACCGGTTTTCCAAACGGTATTGTTATAGCGAAGTCCAGAAACAATATTGTTGGTAACACGAAAGTTGAAGACAAGGGTGTACTTAGATCCTTCCTTTATGGTGAACCAAGGACCTTTAGGGTTCGGCACTCCATCATCAGGTATCGTCAATACCATATCATCTCTGTCTGGAGACCTAACTGTCAAGTGTAGTATCTTTACTACAGGATCCGGTGTCTCTGTATTTCACAGATCCGTTAAGTGTGTGTTGGATACAACAATTTAAGTGTTTTTCTTCCAAAACATCATCTACCACATAGCATTAGGACAGCTTAAATTCAATGGTTATGGACCTTATGCCCGTATTAATATAGGGTAAGTAAAAATGTCATTTGATTTAATTAACATCCATGAATCATCCCTCCCGTACATGATATCCTTCTCAAGATTACAGTCTAATTAGATCATAAGATGTAAACCAGATTATGGATTTGGTTTACCTCCGACGTCTTCAAAATCCACCACCCCGAGAAGTTGCTCCTTCCATCTTCTCAAGCTTTCATCATCCTATCAAAATTTTCACCGGAAATATAAACTAAATTTTTTTTAAAAGTTCGATTGATATAATAGTACGATTAATAACATATACTAATGAATCTAAATTGTTAAATACTCGTTAATATGCCATGATACTGACATTTTGTAACTAATATAACCAAACCGTAATCCCACCATTACCTATAAACTTGTATAATGTAAATCTTCTCATAACAGTAAGTGGAAAAATATAAGGACCTTGTCTTTCTCAAGCTGTTCTTTGAGAGCGATCATGGGACCGAGTTCGGGCTTCCTGTCTTCATCATCTTCATCATCTTCTGCCGGAGACAAAGAGCTCTCACTATTCATTCTGCTAAGCCTATTTTCTCTGTCTGATGTTTCTCCTGATGCTTCTCCTCCCATCTTCTCATCTTCCAAACCCATTATTGACTCCTCCAAGATAAACTTAAAAAACAAAAAAAAAAGTCACTTTGCTAATCAAATATGATCTTAGTTATTCAACCGTTTTATTCTAGCAAAACGCAAAGATTGCAACAGAAAGAGGGGGAGAGAGAGTGTGAGAGTTTGGTGTTTTTTTGTTGAGAAATGATTATATTTAGAGCTTGAAGAAATGGTCATGCGGTGATCCTATTATTCTGTAAATCCAACTTTCAAAAAAATTCAAAATTTGCTAAATATGTACGAGTTTTAAAATGCGCGTATAGTTGTATTGGTTACACTTGCACGTTATGTGGAGAGTCTATAGGAGTGTCAAATGATCGGACTATCCATGACTGATCAGCGTTTAAAATATAACATTAACCCGTGATTTGCGCAGACTGAAATAGTTTATTAGATTATTTATTGTATGTTGTACTAATGGATTTGTTGTATAGCTTTTTATGGGGATAGGTATCCATATATCCGCTCGGATTCAGTTAATCTTTTGGGATTTCGGATTTTTAGAGTTAGAAATTGAAATCGTATCCAGATATTTACAAATTTTGGTTTGGATTTGGTTCAAATCATTGCGGATTCGGTTCGGATTCGAGTTCAGGTTCTATTTTAATTATGTATTTTTAAACAAAAATCCAAATATAATTAAATCCTCAAAATCAAAAAATAAAATAATATGAAACATAAAAATTTGAATAACGTAAGACTTAATATTTAAATTTACATAAAAATTAGTTCAATTTAAATCTTTGGATGGAGAACAAATAAATATTTTTAGTATTTTGAACATTTTTCTGTTATTTTTAGATATTAACTTGTGACTATGTTGATAAATTTTTAGATATTTTCATATTTTTGAATATCTAATGGATATAAAATTTAAAATAATTAACATATTTAAGTATATAATTGTGATTTAGATATTTTTGGTATCTAAAATATTTTAGTTTCGGGTTTGGTTATCTGGATATTAAACTTTTAGATCCATATGAGACTTAATCAATTTTAGTTTGTGTTTAGTATTACTTTCAAATCTAGTTTGGTTCGGTTCTTCGGATCCAAATATTTTACACAGACTTACTTTCTTCTACTAATGAACAGAAAAATAAAATAAATGTAAAACAAATATTCTCGGCTTACTTAACATACAAAATTATTGGATCATTATTTAATAATACCAATAAAAATGGTTGGGCGTTGTGTCAATATTGTTGGTCATGTTGCAAAATTGACATAATATATAACCAATAACATGTATTTTCTTATTAAACATTCTTGGTAAATATATTAAAAAGACGATATAATATAGTGAAAAGTGTTAGAGTTGCGTGGAAAATAATGTGATCTCTTCACCCAGAATCTGAATTCTGTTTTTCAAAATTTCATGAATTTTCTTTTCTTTTAAAGCCTTTCTGATTTCTGATTTTTTCTAGCAATCTGATTATGTTTCTAATTCTTGGTCTGATATGAAATCTCCGTAAAGAAAAGCAATATTTGGCTAAACTAAAGATTCGAATTTGTGTGTGGTGTTTTTACCTTAGTTAATTTATAACCAATCACAATTCTTTATTGCCTTCATGTACATAAGCCTCAACCATGGCTAAGCTTGGCATACAAAACTTTCAATTTTTAAAAACATTCACATTCCAGCATTTTAGTTGATGTGAATCTTAATAATTTTGTACTTTCTTTCTCTCAACATGATATTATTCAGTAGTTGTACAGAGAGAATTTCAGTTCACTAATACAAAGGTTAAAAATGCACGAACTAAAAATGATCTGATTAAAAAAATTAGTGTGAACATATTAAATTGTCTGCGGTGGAGTTAAAGAAATTAGTATGTGAACGCATTAATTGTTAAATGATTGTGAGGCCGACACCTCAGCATATTCAAATTGAAATTGAGGTTGCCACTTGGCGAATATAGTATGAACACATTAATGACAAATGCTTCTTATTTAATATATCGAGGATGAGTCGGTTATGGACCAACCCATATACGAAGTGAATTTAATGGGCTAAACCCAATTGGTTTGTGAATAAATAGGCATGGCCAGTTGGTCAGCAATTAAAGAAAAAGTTGTCACTAAACAAAAAACAAAATCAACTATTTGGTCATGAACATATGACTATTTAGATATGGACAGTCCATTTAAACATGGATAATCCATTTTAATAATTTAATTTATTAACTGGATTTCGTGTACAACTTGGATAGTTCTATTCAGATTTGGTCTTTTTGTCCAATATTTGGTCATATTTAAGAATGATTTTATTTATTTGATATTAATTCCAAATCCAAAATAATAGGGATCTTCAATACATTCTCGATTATTTTAGTTTCTGTTATCGTCCAGCTTCGCACATCGATTGTTTGCATGCTCCAGAAGACCTTTGTGATCGTGTCTTTCCTTTGGTAATGTTTTACTTCGTCGACTTATGGTTTCTGAAAAATCTTCGTCTATTAGGGAAGGAATTCAAAAGTAAATCCTTGTGGGGCAGTCTCTAAGGCTCAAAGGGGAGAAAATCATACTAATCGCACAATATTTAGTTGTACATGGGCTTTCACAATCTCAGTGAGCTCAGAAGTTGAAGCTCCTCTCGAATGAAGAAACTGAAGCTTAGGAACAAGAGACTTGTCAGCATCTGCTATAAATAACATTGGGTAATCTGTAATGATGGTGGAGATATGAGAATCTGTGAACCCATGATTTATGAAAAGATTCAGAACTAACTCAGGATTACACTTGTCCATGAAAAGGACTTTCCTTGAGATTGAGTCAGCGAATTTTTTTAGTTAAACCCAGTGAATCAACGAGGTAAGAGGCAGCAAAGTTCTGACCTTTTCAAAGAGACCTCACGTCAGTAGCAAATGCAGCAGAGGAGAGAGCAGAGGCTTTTCGTAAAGGGTCCACTGAATATCTCAAATTACGATATTTCTGCAACTCGACTAGAGGATAAATTCTCTCTTAGATTTATAGAACTCTTTGTTTCGATTTGAGAAGATGCCACATCAAGGGCCTCATTAGTTCAAATGCAGCGGTTACGATTGCGAGTGAGGGAGTTTGCAGATGTGGGTGGTTGCAATTTCAAGTATTATTATGCGTTTTGTAGGATTGTCACAACGTTTGAAAATTGTTGTGTTTGCGGGATATTTGTGACTGGTTGATTATGAAATATTACAGTGGTTTTAATAATAAACTACCAATATTAACATATTATATATTATAAAATGTCAAAATATACTATTATGATAAAATATAATAACTACTAATATAATATAACTAATAATAATATTATGTATATTTATTTAATTTTTTAATTTTGATGAAAGTTATAATTTCAATAAAATTTTTTTTGAAGATTTATATTAAAAATATTAAAAGAATATTTTGTTTCGTTTATATATGTATATGTCTCCTATATGTATATATATATATATATTAATTTTTAAAAATTATAGTTAATATTCTTAGTTTAAAGTTTAAAAAATTAATTATGATATTTTGTGAATTTAAATTAAAATATAAAAGGTATATATATATATTTTATTTGTAATATTTCCATTTTTAATTTTTAAAAATTTAAAATATTTTTAGAAAATAATTTTACATGTATATATCCAACCGCAACCGTCCGCAATCGAATGTTAGCAGGAACCAGCTATTGATTTTAAGATATTCAGAACGGTTTGAAGTCATATACAACATTACAACATTTTTGTGATTGTTGTAAAACGCCAACAATCGCTACCACCCGCAAACCAATCATAAAAGCTGCTTTTACGGGTGGTAGCGAGAAAACCAGTCAGCCCCTAAATCCCCCATCGTTCATGTTCATCTAAGACATGATGAATAACACAATATTAGGCCAATGGGCTTGAATTTTAAAGATCATTAGAGACCAGCACAAGATTGGCTAACTATGGTATCTCCTGCTTTCCATTTTTTCAGGTCCAAACTCGATTTTGCGTTTTTAAGATATTTTCTAAGCATGTGTATAACGATAACCAAACTAGAACCGTCTGAAAAAGTTAAATCCAAAACTAAACTAAAGTTCACAAACAACTGACTAGTTTTTATATGTTAGAACCAAACTGAAAACCAAATATGTACCTGAATGTCTAAAATACATTTTATATACCTAAAATATCAATTATATTTTATTTTAAAATTACCAGAAATAATAAATTCTACATATTAAAGTAAAATACTCAGAAAAACTAATATAAAAATATTTAAAATTATAATTATCCTAAAGAACTGATTTACCCAAGTAGTTTTATTCCAAATATTTAAATTAATCAGAATTATCTGATATTTAATCCGAAAACTAAAAAAAAAACTGTTTTTTCACACGCATTTTCCAAAATTGATCGAAAACCTGTAACCAAAACATGACTAAATTGGAACCAGAATTTTATCGGATATTAGTCGGTTCCTAACATTGTTAGCTGAACTGAACCAAAAACCAAAATAACTGAATCAAAAACGAATTGAATTTCATAAATAAGTGAATGGTTCCTAAATCTCTAGAACCAAAATCCAAAATCGAAAAATGAATCGAAAACCAAACATCCATGCCTAGTATTTTCAGTGTATTAATTTTTTTCTCAAAATGAAATAATTCTATAGTCTTGTTAAGTTTTATTTCAACCCCACTCTAATACATAGTGGAAAATAGAGTAACAAATAATAACAAATATCTTATTTTATTTATGGAGCAAATCTATTTTATTATATTTCTAGAATAAATCCATTCTAATCTATTCATTTCTTAAATCTATTTTAGTCTATTTATGGAGTAAATTTATTTTTAATTTATTTATGGAGTAAGTCTATTTTTTACTCTATTATAGAGAGAAAATTAGAATATGATAGCAAAAGATTTTAGGGAAAATTGTTTTTTAGGCAAAAAATGGTAACTATGTCCCATTAGACTAATCCCATATATTTTATGTCTCATTAGACTAATTATTTTTTAAATGGCAATAATGCCCTTAAATTTTTGATTTTACATTCGTAATTACAAATAATAAATCAAAATTTTAATTTTAAATTCGTAGTTACAATTAATAAATTATTATAAAGTATTAAGAAATATTTAATATTATAATAAAATATATTATTATAGGTAAAACAAAAAAGTACTTTTAAATTCGAAATTAAAATTAATAAATTTTTATAATGGATTTAGAAATATTTAATATTATAATAAAATATATTATTATAATTAAAATAGCTAATAACATAAAACAAAAAAATGATTTTAAATTCGTGATTAAAATTAATAAACCGAAATTTTAATTTTATATTTGTAATTACAATTAATAAATCATTATAATATATTCAGAAATATTTAATATTATAATAAAATATATCATAATAATTAAATATATAATAACATAAAACAAAAAAGCAATTTAAATTTGTAACTACAATTAAATCAAAAATTTAATTTTAAATTCGTAACTAAAATTAATAAATAATTATAATGCATTTAGAAATATTTAACATTATAATAAAATATATTATTATAATTAAAATAACTAATAACATAAAACAAAAAATAATTTCGAAATTATAGCTAATAACAATTTTAAATTAATAATTATAATTAATAACAACATTTTTTTTTCAAGAAAATCGACTTTTTCATATATAGAAACTGAATATTTTCAAATATTTTCTTTCCATAATTTTCGGAACTGATTATTCTTATCCGTAGAAAACAGTAAATCTGTAGAACTCGGTTTCTATAGGTTTCTAGATTTATAATAATTTGTGAATTTCAATTTCTATAGGTTTTAGATTTATAGTAACGTGTAGATTCCAATTTCTACAGATTTTAGAGCGATAGATTAAGCGTGGAATATGTATTCTAAATATTTTTAGAGTACTATAATATATGTAGATCACGTATTCTAAACATAGTAGATTCAATGAAAAAAGTGGATTTCATATTCTACTTCTTAGAAGAACAGAATTTGAAATGATGATTTAAACGTTTTTAAAACTGGAAAAAATACCACTAAGTTGATAAAGGTATTTCATCAGTAGTTACTATTTTTTCAAATTTTTTGGTTTGTAAAATTATTTATTTTCTTTATTTTCGAAAATACTAATGGAGATTAAAGGAAAAAATGGTACAAAATAGAAATTATTCTAATGGGACATAGTTACCATTTTTTGGCCTAAAAAAAAACAATTTTCCCAAGATTTTATTCCTAATTTCATTTTGAAGTAAAAAATGTTGAAGAATTTTACCTATTCAATTTTTTCTTCAAAGTGGAGTTAAGTTTTATTCTTATTCTACTCCATTTTAAAGTAAAAATAAACAAAAATTTATTAGATTACTGTAGTTTTGAAATAAAACAATTTTTTACTGTATTTTGGAGTTGTAAATGGAACACGGTTACAATAGATTTTAGTTTTTATTTTTTACTATAAAATGAGATTTAGAGTGAAAAATTTAATAGTATTGAAGATGCTCTTATATGTCAAGCTTCCAGCCTCTTGTAGTGTCTACTTAAGTTTTTATAGGCTCAGGTTTCACCTTGTGGCACGTCGCTCACAAACACATATTCATGTTCCTCAGTATATGATATTCAAGTCTAAGAGCACATAACTAGAGTTAGGAAATACCCTAACCACTGCAGCTATTACTCTATTGTAGCTAGAGAGTTGTGCATTTCCTTTGGATCCGGGCTTACACATACAGTAATATTCAGTAAATATCTTCAGAGAGACTAATGTGGTAAAACCCAGCATATCATAAAACATGGTAAACATCAATCACCAAAATAACTGACCAAATTTTACGTTCAAAAGGAAAAAAAGCGGTCACAACAGTCTACATACAACTAATTTTAATTATAACAATTCTCTGAATGACTGCGATGCGAAAGATTACTCACCAATGTACATCTTTCTCTTGACGAGATACAATTTTCCTTCACAAGCTTTGTTTGTTTTTCCTCTTCTTTCTATTGAAGGTAGCCATCAACTCAGCCACAAGCTCCTTGTCATCATGCTTCCTCACATACTTGTTTAAGAAAGCTTCATCAGTAATGGCCAATACAGGCGACATTGTAGGGGGTTTATTTCCAAGCAGTCCTCTAGTCATGAGAGCTTTGACCATTTCATCTCCTTCACCAGAAACTCAGTCTTCTCCTTCACCGACTCTGCAGATAGTCCAATGCACTGAGGAAGACGCTTCAAAATCATTGCTAAGTCACCCTTTCTGAATCCAAGGCATAGAAGTGCTGCAATGGCTTTCTCCATCTTCTGCTCTGAATAACTAATACATTGCGGAAACTTCTCAAACAGCGAGAGGATTTCGTCTTGATGTAGTCCACACTTCTTCAGGGTTTCAACTGTCTGACTTATCTTCTTCTCCGAGTTATTCAGAAAGGGAGGATACTTCTTGAACATTGCCCATACGTCATCCACATCAAAGCCTAACTTTACACAGAAACTGACTTTATCTTCTATTGCTTTGTTGCTAAATCTTTGAACGATGCGTAGAGCCTTGACAAATTTTGAGGTGGTGGGATCAAAACCCATCTCAACAACCTTCTTGAGTGATTCTTTAAACTTTCCATCTCCGCAGAGAAGTTGATGATCAGAGATGAGCAAAGGGAGTAACAGACGCTGAGGAACACCAAGATCTCTCAAAGCCGATACATTTCTGAGTTTATTCTCTTGCTTAATCCCCTGTGGCAAAGAAGAAAGACATACCCGTTTGTACTTGGAACTCTTATCCGCTTCGATAACATCTCTGACGAAATCATAATATATGCTGATAGATTTCTCTTCTTTCATTCCCAAGATTCTTGGAACTTTTGAAAGAGTCTCAGTGAGCTCAAAGCTTGAAGCTCCTCTTGACTTTAAAAACCGAAGCTTGGGAGCAAGGGATCTCTCAGCATCTGCTATAAGCAATTGTGGATAGTCTGTAACGATGCTTGAGATGTGAGAATCTGTGAAGCCGTGACTTCTAAGTAGACTCAGAACAGAATCTGGCTCACCCTTGTCCTCGAAGCTGACCTTACTCGAGACTGATTCAGCTAGTTTTTTAGCTAAACCTAGTGAATCAACGAGGTAGGAGACAGTAAAGGTCTTTCCTTTTCGGCCATCTTCAAGAGAGTAACTGGAAAAAGCTGATGCAGTTTGCAAAAGATTCAATAAAATTGTTGAGTTACAACATCTATGTAACTCGGTAGACCTTCTTCTTCCATGGAGTATTAGAGGAGAAAACATGACAACGCAATGCGATTGATTAAGGAAAGAAGCAGAAGGAGAAGAACGATTGAGACAGAACCTGTCTATTCCATTTCACAGTGTTACAAAACAGAGCAGAAGAAAATCGAAGACCAAACCAGAAAGTTTCTCCCTACACGATCTTACCTGTTTTGATTCACGCGCGAGCGAGAAACTGGTTCATCGATCACCAAACAATTGCTCGGGGTTTTGGATGTTAAACCCTAATTAAAGATATGATTCTAACATGACACGAACAAGAGTATGGGCCTTATGGGCCTCTCCAAGGATCATTAAAGATTTTAACCCGAAATAGTCTAGATCCCCTTATGCCACTCTAACTCTAGACAAGAAAGAATGCCTAATGGCAATTTTCCTTTATAAAAAGACTCATATTAAATATCAGGCCTTCAACTTTTTCCTAATCGACACGATTTTGACGGCTCGGTGTCAGTGTAGTTAAAATTAAGAGTTGATGGATAATAATATAAAAATTCACAATTAGCAGGTCGGATCCGGTTTTTACCCGATCCAAATCGGGTAATCAATACAACCCGAACTAAGTTACATATTTACATATGTGCCATTATACCCGTTACGAACTCGTTTCCCAAGTCGACAAACAAACCCCAATTCCCAAAGTCATTTCATTTCCCAAAGTTCAAACTCTAACATTTTGATTCGTCTCCCCCATTTTAGTAATCGAGACTTGAGAAGGTCTCTATACAAATAGAACAAACCACGTTATCATAAATCTTAAAGCTGAAATCGTTAGTCGATTGTTTTATCTTTTCACCGTCTGTATCTTCGTGAATCATCAGAGGTGAATAATAATAGTTCTTAACTTATATTGATTGTTTGATAATTTTGATTGTTCATTTGTGTTTATGTTAATGGTATTGTCGATTTCAATTTACTAATTTAATTTATGTAGATGGATTCTTCTGCAACTCATCCACAAGACAAAGTCAATCATCAACCAATTGATGAAGACTTTTGTTCATAAGAAGATGTACAAACACCAAGTTCGGGTAATAAAGGAAAAAGAAACGAGAGAGATGAAGTTGGTTGTTCAACCAAGTCTGGGACCTCTGTTCTCAAGAAGCATATAGTTGGTTGTAAGGCATACATGGCATGAAGGCTGCAAATGCTTTTAAAGACAAGTCTGTGTTAACTCCTGATGAAGAAGGTAACTTGAGTTTGAGTAACATGCCTCAGCAAGTTTTCAAAAATGCTACCAATGAGTTGATAGTATTAGGCGAGTTGCCATTAGCTTTCGTGGAAAGTTTAACATGGAAACACTTCTTCTCAAAAATGCAGTTGTAAACACCAATATGTAGGAAAACATCCACAAAGGAGATTGTGGCATGTATGCGTCGAGGAAAGCACAAATGAAGAAAGTTCTTGGGTACAACAAACAAAGACTATCTCTGACGACATACATATGGACTGCTCCCTACACTGTAGTTATTTATATGGTGATTACTGCTCATTTTCTGGTTCAAGTTGGAAGCTTAGGAAAATGATAATAGGGTTCATGAATGCTGATGATCATAAAAGTCTACAATTGCTAAAGTTCTTATAGATTGTTTAGCTGAGTGGGATATAAAAAGAGTCTTCTGCATCACAGTTGATAATGTTGCAGCTAACACATCAGCCATGAAGAAATTCAAGAAGAATTTATGAATCATGGTGAAGATGCACTGGTTTTGAATGGTGATTTCTTGCATGTTAGGTGTGCAACACATATATAGAATCTGACTGTCAAGGAAGATTTAACTGAGGTGGATGATAGCTTGACTGCCATTCGAAATGGTATTCAGTTTTAGGTCTTTAACCAATAGACTCAAGTCTTTTGAATTTTGGGCGAAGTGGGAAAGATGACTAGATGAAGCTTTCCCCATTAGATGTCAAGACTAGATGAAACTTTACGTATCTCATGCTAGAACAAGCAATGAAATTCAAGGTAGCATTTGAGAAGATGGAGGATGAAGAGAAACGATACAATGACTACTTCATAGAGCTTGTGGATGGGAAAAAGAGGATTGGGCTGCTGCCTAAAAGAGATTGGGAAGAAGTTGAGAGGTTGGTACACTTTCTTGTCATCTTTTACAATTCAAAATTGATGCTCTTGGCTTCAAAATGCATTACCTCTTCTTTCTGAATCAATTCTGGATATCATGAACATGAGTACAGTCCTGTTGCTAGAACAAGTGGTGGAGGATCATGTGGTTCACAGTCACAAGGAAGATCATCTTCTCAAACCCAAGATCAAGACAGTGGTGCAGTTTTTGAGAGAAGAGTTCTTGGTGATGATATCATCTATGAAAGAATGGATAATCTCTACAAGGAGCTTGTACATGAAATAGGTACACGAGATTATAGTATTTAGTTAGAATTGTATCTGAAATAGAAAGTAGATATTACAAAAGGTGTTGCTGGCCTTGGAACGAACTTTGATGTTTTTTTATGGGGGAGAAGAAACATTGTGAAGTTTCTAATCATGTCTCTAATTGTTGCTGATACAATATAACAACTACTTTCAGGTGTGGATTTACAAGATGATCTTATGAGAGGTATGCCTTACAACTTTTGAACTCTTTAAAATATGATCTTGATTCTTTAAGTTTCGAACACTTATGGTATTCTGCTTCTTTGTTCCTAGAGTTTGAAACTGAATGCAGAGTAGAGTAATGAGTGGACTTTGGACGAGTGGGAGATGCCGTCTCATTTGGTGTTAAGAAGACAAAATTTCAAGTACTTTGATAGTTTGTGTTCTTCTTGTTTAGGACTTCAAGTACTTTATGTTTCTGGTGTGATCTGAAAACTATGTTTCATGGAGCTATGTTTGTTTCATTTTCTGTGTTGGAAAACTATATTCTATTTCCTGGTTTATTTTTGCTTTGACATTTGGATTAATGAGTCTGGTTTCATTTGACATTTCATTTTTTAGAGTTTGTTTTAATTTTGGTTTATCGGTAGTAGTTCGGGTAACGGTTTTTTAAAGTTAAATTAGGTAATATCTAACCAAACCGAATGTTACAATAGAACAACTACTTTATAAAATTAGGTAATATATTTTGATTACTATTTTGAATGTTACAGTTAGGTAATATATTAAAGAGAGAGTACAATAGAACAACTACTTTCAGATGTGGAGTTACAAGATGATCTTATGAGAGGTATGCTTTACCATTTTTAAACTCTTTAAGATGTGATCTTGATTCTTGAAGTTTTGAACTCTGAATGCAATGTAGAGTAAGGAGTGGACTGTGGACGAGTGGGAGTGGCCATCTCATTTGGTGTTAAAAAAGATAAAATTTCAAGTACTTTGATAGTTTGTGTTCTTCTTGTTTAAGACTTCAAGTAATTTATGTTTCTCTGTTGATTTGAAAATTATGTTTCATGGATCTATGTTTGTTTTATTTTCTGTGTTGGGAAACTAAATTTTATTTCCTTGTTTGTTTTGCTTTGACATTTTGATTAATGAGTCTGGTTTCATTTGACATTTCATTTTTAGAGTTTGTTTTGATTTTGTTTAATCGGTCGTAGTCTGTTGGGTAACAAGTATGTTTTTGGTTTTCAGTTAAATTAGGTAATATTTAAACAAACAGAATGTTATCCATTTTCAGGTTATATATGGTTACTTCCATCAAAAATCCAAACTCGCCCAAAACCGATCAAAGCCGATCTGAAACTGAATCGTAAGTCGACCAAGTACTATCTGGATATATCTTTCAAATAATCGAACTACCTGAAACCGAATGGCTCCTACCCTGGAATCGAAATTCCAGACCTATTAAATATTTGGGAGATTAGTGGAAGGACTATTTCTTCATGAAATACTTATATGATAAATTAATTCATAAAAAAGTTTACACACTTAAAGGGCGGTTTTCTCCTTTATTCCGGGTGGACGTCTGATGATTAGTCTTTTCATTCTGTTATATTTAGTAAAATATAGTATAGAAAGAGTGCAATAGTATAAATCAAAATATCAAAGCAAACTCCATTTCTACAAAAATACTAGAATAATTTACTTAAGTTTAGACAAACACATAACTCAAAAACAATTAGATAAAAATTTGCATGAACATCATTGTCAAAAGTAGATTATTTGAAATCATTTAAGTTTGACTATATAGTGATGATTGGTTGACTGTGGCTGTAAAATTTTTGCTATAAAAGTTAAGTTGTAAGTAGTAGTTGTAAAATTGTTAATGTGGAATTTTTTAGAGATTTTTGATGTAGTTAAATTTGTTGTAGCTGTAAGCTATATGCTATAGAAATTTTAAAATAAAATATATGAAAT
This sequence comes from Brassica juncea, assembly GCA_018703725.1. Lineage (NCBI taxonomy): Eukaryota > Viridiplantae > Streptophyta > Magnoliopsida > Brassicales > Brassicaceae > Brassica > Brassica juncea. Next base: position 60,275,270 of record CM031936.1, on the reverse strand, counting down.
ATGTGATTTATATATTAAATAATTATTTTTTTCAATTAAAATAATTTATATAAATATTTTTTATAATTATCAAAGTTTACTGTTATTTAAAATATTTCAATAATTTAAAAAACGCAAAAATTAAATTAAAATATTTATAGATGTTTTTAAATATAATTATCTAATTTATTTGATATTATAAATAGTTTTTTCATTTTACATATTTTACGGTCTATAAAAGAATAATTTAGGTTTTTTACCTAAAATACATAAGAAAAAGGTTTGCATTATTTTTTTTCTCCATGATTGGTAAAAATTATTAGAAACTTGATGTAGGCTTTAATTTTTAAAAATAAAGATACACTATGATTGGTGAAATTTATTGATTCAAAAATAAATAAAACTAATGAAGAGAGATAAAGTGACCCTTATATTTAAATTATTGGGCCGGTGCACATTTAGAAAATGTAGAACATTATGAATTCATAGACATATACATAAAAAATTTGGAACACGATTTTCAAAAAATTCCGTGAATTTCTCTAATCTACATCTTCGAATATACTATCTCATTTGAAAATGATATTGAACTATATTATATTAAGTATAATATAGTATAAATTTTAAAAACCTTTATATTTCAAAGAAACATTTTAATCTATAATTAAAATATTAATAGAATAAATCATTTTAATTTAAAAGTGATCATATATTAAATATATATATATATATATATATATATATATCTGTCAGGAGTTTACTGAAAAAAAAAGTATAAAAACAAAATTAAAAAAGGTTAAAAAAGAGAAATATGCTCCTTCACAGAACCGGAGATGAAATGGTACCAAATTTGATGTTTTTGAAGTTCTATTCTAATTGTCTTGAGTGCGTATGGAAACAAAAATAGTTCATGGGCAAATCAGAACCATTGAATTTTTATTTTATTAGGGACCATCAACCAGGAAGTGACAGGCAACATAGTCGTGGCACAAAACCATAGTATGTTTTCAGAAGACGTCCCCGCATAGGGAATAATCGACGTTCACCAACTTAATTTTGTTATATTTTATATTTTTGGCTGAGAATAATACTTCATATGTTATGTATTTAAAATAAATATTCTGTACATGTTAGTTAATACTTCCAAATTTAGGATTTCACGTTAACAACATAGTGAAGCAAAGAGTGAAAAACTTGATATATTGAGCTTAAGATGGATTTTTTGAGAGTCCAGAGTGAATTGGAACATCCTGATTCCTGAACCAAATAAACTGCGAGGAAGGTGTTTACTCTCCAGCTTTATGAATTTGCAAATTTAGTTTAAAATTTTGAATATGCTTTGATGAAATTAAAAACCCTTGAATATTCAGTAATCTGGAAACGAAATTTGAAATAAAAACAGATACAGGGATGAGGGATCGAGATGGGGAAAGGACCTTACAACCTCTAGTTTATGTTCTGTACAGTTTACACTCTATATTTTTATATTTATCCTTGATTATTCCAAATACCCTTTTCAACTGATCTATTCGAATCCATATCCACTTGTGATTTGTGAGTGTCCTTTATAGATCTCAAAAATGGTAAGAAGTCGACACAGTTTTGAGAAGACCTGATGCGTTAATCTTCTAGCTTTTATCGTAGAATTTTGGAAATTAAAAAGCCAGGGATCTTTTTTTGTTTTTATGTTTCAAAATTCACTTATTTTAAACAAAACAACATGTTCTTCTTAAATAAGAAGAATTATGACTAAGATCCCAAATATTTAGCGACCACACGAGTCTTGACACAAATCCATATATGGACAAGTGGCTTTATCTTTGAGCACGTTATCTTCGACATCTATATGTGGCAGTCATTTCCATCTCTATCTTACTTAGAAATATTTTTTTTTTTCGTGTAGTTCGCCTGGACGTAAATCATAAAGATTTTACTCATTTTGTATAGAGATAACTGGAAGATCGAAAAAAAATTATTAAAACATAAGATTTATTATTCATACAACAAGACATGATACAACATCACTACAAATGACCGTACAAGAAACCAAAATAAGTTTAGAGTTGTAGGAATCACACGCAAATACATAAATAAACACACAGACTTTTTTTTTTTGAACACAATAAACACACAGACAAAACACGAGAAACAAAGAGACATGTAGTGTGATGGTTTTATATGATTAGAATCTTGATTAGCACTGGAAGCCAGGGGGAACCTTTTTGCTACAAACATTGAGAAGCAGACTGAGAGAGATCGGGATGTTCAAGTTGTTCCCGAGGATATTAGCCTTGAGAGCGGTGCAGAGACAAGCAGCAGCCTCAAGATCAGCGAGTCCTTTTATAAGCGTGCAACATGGCTCGACCGGTGGTTGGCCAAGGGTAATGTTGAGTAGACCGTTGAGCACGTTGGCGCAGACTCCAAGCTTAAGGGCATCTCTAGGGCATTTGGCTGTGGCAGGGCTAGGGCTTGGGGTTGGTTTGGGTTTAGGGTTAGGTGTTGGCTTGGGAGAAGGGCAACCGCAGTTACCGCAGGCGGAGATTGTTGTGAAGAAGAGGATGTTGAAAATCAAGAAAATGGCTAAAGGGCTTGTGGTTCTTGAACCCATTGTTAAATTTCTCTTTTTGCTTCAAAAGAGACTTTGGTGTGTGTGAATTAGAATGAGGAGAAAATGGAGGTTCGGGATGGCTTTTATAATAGTTTGAAGGATGGGCCGTGATATTATATGACCTCATGAAGATTTTTAAAAGAATATTCGTGAAGTTCTAAATCTTTAGTTTTTACTTCTTTTGGTTAGAGATATATAAAAAAAAAAGAGGCTGTTTTAGATTACTCTCTTAAACAAAGCGCATTGACTCTGGAATATGGATTCTGGCGGTAAGATTCCTTAAAGCATTTAAACTAACAAGTAACAACATTTGCATGATAATAAGCATATGCAAATATTATGTGATTGATTTTTTTATATACTTATTTCACCTAAGTTTCAAATAATTATTTTTTGTGGTTAAATTTTAATATAATTTTATTGGATAAATAGTGATCAATAATCAGTAAATTAGCTATATACATAAATACGGTGACCTGATACCTGGCAAGCGACATGGCAAAGTGCCAGAGAGCTCTTCAACTATCGCCAAGATGTTAGATAGGGTTGTTGACATGAAGAAATAATTAGCAGCAAGTGTAAGAAGTGTTGGGAGGAAGCAAGAAGAAACAAGTATGTTCGGAGTAAGTAAAGGATTGACACGAAGTGGCTGTGTTATGCCGGCTGAGTTATAACATGAGGCGGCTGAGTTATAGTGACGGAAAAAGAGCTGTTGGTGAGTGTTGACTTTAAGGTGTGAACACAAATCTAGATCTGAATTCAAATTTGATGGAGTCTCTAGAACAACTTATTATCCAGCATACCTTTCTATCTCACTTCAAACTTATGTTTCTATGAATACCTTGTATGTGTAGACAATTAATTCTAAGGGAATTTAGTTTCTCACTTCATACTCTCTCTATTCTTTCATTCTCCATAATTCTCATTTAATCTCACATTAATTCTCACAAACTATCAAGGGTAGTGCGAAACAGAATTTCTTCGATCCATTGAGGGTAGGAAGTATGATGACTGTTACCAAGTGTGGCTAGAAACACGATGAGTATCATAAGGCTATGTTTGTGAAAAAGTTGTAAAAACAGAATTTTCTTTTTTAATCAATTCAACATTCATTCAAAAAAATAATAATAAACACAGACTATTATAAATCGATTTTAATAATGAGAGATCTATCAAAATATATAAATCTAATTAGTGTTATTATTGTTTTCAGTGCGTACTGAATTGCCATTAGATTTTGTTACGATTATATTAAAATATTGAAGTTGAAGGAAAAGGCAAAAGACTGAAACCATGTGTGGTCCTTGGAACATTTGATTTGGCAATCAACAGATGGAACTTTCAAGGTGAATATTTGGAGTTTTGTTAGGCTCCCCAGATTACGATGAAACTCTTATTCTTGAACACATCCTCTAGGTAATAGTAATTTGTACCAACAAAACTGCATATTCAATGTATGCAAACTTTCAATTCAATTGATCTAGCATCTAAGCATACAATCCATAAAGGAAACATTCCGACATATAGATATGCGTCAAATGACAATACTCTTGAAGCAACTTATTCCTTTTTGTTGAGTATCCTCTAGCTCTATCACTTGGGGGATAATTGTTCAGATTTGATAATTTAAAGGTAATACGAAGGAAAGAAGCCAAATATGCAAGTAGAAAAAAATACAACTTGTAATTGCCCAATTAAGTAATGAAGGTGACTCGAAGATTATGATTAATTTTGCAGTCTTCAATTGATGGTTTCAGGAATCAAGAGTGATTCTGTCTATCTATTTTTAACTTTAGACCCCAAAAATTGAGAACCATTCTCCTTTTACACAATTTTAAAATGGTTTTCAGGATTCCAGCCAATGCATTTTGATGACAGAGACCACGATTCGGAGTTGACTTCTGTTTAGGATTTGAGAAACTTATGCAGTTTTACCTTTAAATTTATTTGCTTTGGCTTTTTAGAATAATATGCATATTTCCATATTGTTTGTTATGTTTGTTTTTTTGAATAATATGCAGCTTTTGCTTAATATTTTTGCTTAATATTTGTTATGTTTGGGTAATATTAATAATATGCAGCTTTCTTAGGGTTTGGCTGGTTTTCCTAGTACCACCCGCAAACGAAGCTTTTGCGGTTGGTAACGGTTGTTGGCGTTTTGAAACAATCATAGAAAACGCTACAGATCGCTTCAAACCGCTCCAAATCTCTTAAAATCAAAAGTTGGTTTCAGCTAGCGTTTGCGGTTCCGGGCGGTTGCGGGAGGGTAAATGTTTTTCCTAAAAAAATACAGAGTTTATGGCCGGTTTGAGAACCATCAAGAGTCGGGGGACCATTTTGCAAATTTTAGGGGTCTAAGTTGCACAACCGAAAGCTCAGGGGTTAATTCGAGAGGACATTCATATTTAACAGTTTTGGGATCCATTCGTAAATAGACAGAAGCTAGAGGAGCAGATGTGCAATAACTCTCAAATCCACCATTATTGCTTTGTGATTCCTCCGTTATGAAAAGACTGCGACTCCCGACGACCTAGGAGCACGAGCTCGAGCCATAACACGACGGAGGAGCTGACAAGACCAGGACTTGAGTCTCCGTGGTGGAGCAAAATGGCGGAGACTGCGACATTGATGACGAACCCCGACGGAGGAGAAGCTCCAGGGAGATGGAAGAACTCACCGTGAAGCTTGGTTCGGTGATGTCACGCCCATGAGTTCAGAGCACTGCGATGAGAGATTGAGCTTGTGCAGCTGTGGTCTGCGGTGGAGAGCTTCAAAGGAGGAGCAGCCACGGTGGCTAGGGACGGCGTGAAGCGTGACAAAGAAGGAGGCGCAGTGGCTTGGAATGTTGAGAACGAGTTGAAGAGCATGGCTAATCTAGGATACAGTTTCGCCAAGACAAAGAAGAAGAGGTCTTTAACTCAAGCTCGTGCAATTTCATAGCTACTTACAATAGCGATGAAGAAAGACTGCTCGGGAAAAGACAAAGTCGAGGAACCCTGCTTCTCAACCTTCGTGGATTCGTAGCGACTTATCATAGCGAGGAAGAGATGCCGCTATACCTATAGCGGTTTAGCGTAGCGGGAACTGAGTGTCAGCTATTGGAGGTGATGAATTGAGATTTTAATTTATTCCCGGTTCAGTCCGGTTTAATTATGGTTTGTGCGGTTAAATTAGCTCAAGTTTTACATCCCTATAAATTGAATTAGACCCAAAAACTCTAGTTCTATCTCATTTTCTCTCAAGACTTTGCCTCATTTTGTAACAGCTTGAACCTTTTTTATCATTTTAAGGAAGTACTTCATCTTATATCTTGTTTTCTTGCTCATTAACATGATTAGCCTTGAATCTATCATAGATTTAAGTTTTCTCATGGAGATCATTGAGTAGACACCTCTTGAATCCAGGGGTTAGTTAGATCTAGGGTGATTAGTGAAGAGTTAAGGTGCTTATTGTTAGATCTATTAGTTTCTATGTTTGTTAAGTGTTCTTAATGCTACATTAGACTTGATCAATCTCATCTAGATCTTAAGTTGTTTAAAGCCTGGAAGGTGTTTGTTAAAATGCTTGAATGAACTTAGTATTGCTCTAGCTTGAATAACCAAAGACAATTGATGTTAGGATTGCTAGATGGTTAGTAGACTTGAACATAATGCATGCTTTAATGAATTAGGCAAACAAGTTTTGATGTTTAACTCATGATTGCATAGGGATTATTGTCACGAGAGTGGATTAATCTATTTGAATGAGGTCTAGACCTATAGAGACTTGTGATTACTTCAACTAACACTTTAACTTGGAAACTAATTACTTTGGATCAATTGCCTTAAGCCCTTGGGTTCTACCTTAGCATTTGTTTGAAAGTTTAGCTCTCGCACTTATTTCTTGTTTGGATTTAAGATCACCCTATTTATAATTCTAAGATCTTAGCTTGTGACAAATCATCCATCTTTTTTATTTGTTTAGATTAGGAAAATTTGTATATTCTTGGTGTTATAAATCTCTAGTTCTCTGTGAATTCGATCCTAAAATGCTACAGTGATATACCATTCGATTATGGTATTGTTGACACATTAGATTAATTGGTCTGTATTAAAACGCAGTAATCAATGTAAAAAAAATTACTTCCTCTATCATTTTGTCACGCAAGCCCAGATGGAATCTATGTAAAATCCCAAAAGCTAAACTAGTATTATACTAAGGTTTTCTATTTTCTTGACTATATGTTTAATCGTGTGATGAATCATAAACGTGAAACCTTCTCACTTTGTCACGAATGTCCCACACGAGAAACCTTGCATATTTTTCAACACAATTGATGGTTCGTATATTAATACTAAACTAAGTAATTTTTCCATGCTCATGCACGTATATAAATATTTATAAAGTAAATATATATATATATATATAATAATTTATTACTATTTAATTTTGATTTTTAAATTAGTTTCTAATTTTTATGCATAATATATATTAATAATATTATATTACTTTAATTATCTATATGATTTTAGATATGTTAGATTAAATCTAGTCGATTTAACTATCACTTGAGTATATTGAATTGTATCTATTTCTCTGAATTTAACTATAATATTTTTTATTCTAAATCTATTAAAATTTTGATTAATTTTCTTATTTGCATTTAGGTTGGTTGTTTCTTAGATATGTAAATATATAGTAGGAAGATTATGTATAACTTAAGATATATTGTGCTTAGAATGAAATAAAAATTAAACTAAAATGTTTGATTTCAAATTACGTAAATTACTATAATGATATTATTTTGAAGTCTCATGCATATATATAAATTTTACAAAAGAACTAAATTTTAACAGTTGGTTAATATTTTATTTTCATTTGTTAATGTGTTTTGAGTCTTCCTATAATTTAAAATAAATTATTATTATTACAAAATTATATTTTCTTATTGTAGTTAAATCTATGATTTTAAATCTAATTTGGATTAGTCGAGTCATTCATATTATGAGTATATTGAGTTACATATATTCTTTTAAATTCAAATGGAAGTATTATTATTTCATTATAATTAAGCCAAGTCAAATTAATTTTATTTATCATTAAATGTGCATGTATTTTCATAATATATATCAAATTAAATGTTATTTTTTAAAAGATATTAGAAAATAAAGCGATGATCTATAGGAAGTTACATACACAAGTAACTGATACTTTTTTGGAAGATCATGAAGACATATCAATATTTACAATAATTAAAATATTTTTATAATTTCTAAATAATTTTATGAATATTTATTAAAGTATATTTTTCTGTAAATGAAATATATTACAATCAACTAAATATAATAAAAATAACATTTCAATAATACTAATTATAAACTATTTTTAGTCAACTAAACATATATCAATTTATGTTACTTAATTATTTTATGTAATCATCTAAAACAATAGATAGATATAAAAAAATATTTCTATTACTTTGAAAATATATTGTTGTACTGTTTAAAATTGTGTTTTATAAGAAATATTATTTCTTTTTATAATATCAAGATTATATGTGAAAATATAATTATAAATAAAGTATTTTTATTAGTATATTTTATGTTATCAATTTTTTTTAAAAATGAAATATTACTATTTTGTGAACTTTCTTTTTTAATGAAATCTTATTATTTATACATGTAATTTCGTTTTTAATTCATTTTTTAACTTTATAAATGTTTCTTTTTTTATTATATATGTTATTTGGAAAATTTTATAAAGGAAACTAAATAAAAATTCAATAATAGTATTTAAATATAATATTTTTAATTCATTAAGGGTATCAATGTAAACAACCATCGTGAGAATTAACGTGAGCGCGACACATAGGAAACTGACTTCTCAAATAATATTATAGAGATTTATCTATGAGATAAAATTTAGCCAGATTTATTTAAAATATATATTATGTCTTTATATGTTTAATTATATAACATATCCATCAAAAATAACCACATATTATAGGCAAATTTTTTTGCAGAATTAAAAAAAATCTAATAATATCTTAATCCGAAATAAGTTTTCTACTTTCAAACAGATTATAAAATAATCTATGACCAACTATTTTATTATATATGGTGTAATACATTGCGATCTGAAACAAAAGCAAAACTTCTAAACAAATGTAAAATTTTTAGCAGAAAACAAATAAATGTTTTAAAACTTTTTATCTCAGCCTAGTTAGAATTGTTTTGCATAACATATAAATTACAGTCTGCCCAGTGATAAGTCTGAGGGAGAGAGCAGGTTGTATTATCAGCACCGGGGCTTTGAGTGATGCGTCAATAAAAATTGGACACGCGAAAAACATTGGCCAAGTATTCATTTTTAAAAGAGTAAACCCTTAAGAAGGAGTCAACTTTGTTTTCTAACTCAAAAAGTCATTTTTATTCGATCCATGATATCAGCCTCCATACGTTTTTTTATTAACCTCCATACGTTAATGTTTTCAAAGAAGTTAATTAACATTTCCAATCGTGATACTCAACCGCATGACATTTTTTTGATATAACAATTCCCCTTTGGGTTTATTAAAGTTATCTGTAATATATCGGTTCTGGGAAAACGGTCAATTCCACCGTGAACTTGTCGTTCCGATTGTTTTCATACACAAATATTTGGATCAAGCCTAAAACACAATGGACTAATGTAAAATTTAAATTTCACACATAAAATATTAAAATGTGGTCAACTCCATCAGTACCGGAATTAATTTTGGTTTATTTATCTTTGGATGCTGACATGTCCGACATGTGACAAAATCGGTTAAACCGGTTTAATACTGAACCAATTTATATTCTTTTAAACCACGCATTAAAGTGATGTCGTTTTGTCTGTTCTTGTTAACAAAGATTCAGAAAAAAATGGGAATTAGATCTTGATCCGCGCAACTTCGGGTATTTAAATACATATATTTGTTTTCAGTTTTAAATACATATATTTGTTGTCGATCATTCGTGGTATACATTTTTAATGTTAGTCATATATTTAAATGTTTATATAACTATTTCAAATACAATCATTTTATAGTTTACATGTTATAATTAATCAATTGTTTAAAACCATCATATTTATTTGTCGATTCTTATTATATATTTATCATATTTTATTTGAATTTATTTATTGAAAAATTTATATATGCATTAAACAACATATTAAAATTATTTTATATTAAATTTATGCTCAATTCTGACCCGCCGACTTTTAAAGCCGAATTTCCTATTAGCAATATTTTTACGTTTATTCATTTTAGATAATATATTATTATATATACAAAAGTCTAAGATATGTCAACTTTTATACATATATTATATAGTTTGCGAATGTTAAATCGTTATGTTATCATATTATATTTTAGCATAAAATGTTTTATATTTATGATTTTTTTATAAATTTATCAATTTAATATAATGTTATCATATTTAGTTCAATAAAATAATTTTATTTTAACATGAATTATTATTATTATAAAATAAATAAACATAAGATAAATTTTGTATTTTTCTCATTTTAGAAAATGATTTATTATGATTATATAATAGATAAAATAGGATAGAATTAATATTTTTAATTTTATAAAATATATTAATGTATAATAATATTTTATAACTAATTTCGAAATTAGTGAAAATATTTACATATAATTTTTGAAAATTAATATCATTTTAAAATCTTTTAAACAAATTTTTAGAATTTTTAAAATATATATATTTATATTTAAAATGAAAAGATATCAAAAGATATAGTGATTAAAGTAGTTCAAAGATTCTATATATTATTAGTCTTAATAAAATACATTTAATAAAAAATTTAAAGGATGGTCCAAATTAAAAAATCACACATGAAAGAAGTTATAACTTCTATTTTAGTAGATAAGGTAGTAGGAGAATCAAACCCTTACCAAGCTATAGATACCACAACTATAACCACTAGACTACTTAAACTTACAGCAATTATCTTATAATAGAATTATAGTTATATTACAACAAACCATGTGACTTAGTTTTAAAAAAACCAAGTGACTGATACGTGCTCAAATTACCCTAGAGCAACTTTACTCTCTCAAATAAGAAGTTCAGTTGTAGTACTTACGGATCTAATCCAGAGAGAGCTAAGGCACACAATAAATCCTACTCAGCAGTGATTAAGCTAGGTTGATCAATTATTAAAGTAAACAGCATGGTGAATAAGGTAGTTATTCAGATGATTGGATTGAGTTTTGTAAACAGTTATGGGAAAGCGTTATTAGGGTTTCTATTCAAGTAATCAGGATTATTAAGATATAGAAGCTAATTGTTGCATGCAAGATATTATGGAATTCAACTTTAATAATAATCTAACAACTTACGAATGATTAGATTATCTATTGACTATAACTAAGATCTACAACTCTCGTTGTTAATCAAAGAAAGCGTCGATCGATTATTCTATATGAATATTGATCGATACACCTTTCGAAACGTCGATCGATACACCTTTCCAAACGTCGATCGATCAATCTACAGGATTATCGATCGATGTTCTTCTAACAAGCCTTAAGATCGGGTTGATTATATGTTCACTAGGGTTCCTAAATCAACTCTCGCATGTTTCTAAGAATCCTAGCTCAATAAGATTCAGTTCAGAGAAAGACCAAGTTATTACTTAATTATTCTAAGATTAAGGTTCTAGGTAGCTAATCCAGAACACAAGCAATAAGAACAATCTATTGATAAATATCACAACTTAGCAATTCTATATTTGGGACTAATCCTTCATAACCTATTTAAACTTTAAACCTAACATGTGAATTACTCAGACATAGCTAAGCAAAACATAAACATAATAATTATAAATTGCATAGAATAGAATAGATATAGAAAAAATGGAGTTCCAATAACAAGCTTTGAAGGAGTCATAGATCTTCTCTCCAAATCTACTAAAAACTCTAAAACATTTGCTGTGAAAAGAGAATGAAAATAAGAACGTGTGTTACCTAGCACAATGACAGAGCACATAAATATTAGATTAAAACTCGTCAGAGGCAATCTTGTAATTAATTGGAATCTTGGGCTTTAACTCGGTTGGAACCAAGTCGGGTCTTGCGCGCTTTGATGTCGATTGATGGCACAGAGTGTGTATAGATCGATTATTGACTCTGAATATCGATCTCTGGTCTGATTCGATGGCCAGCTCGGGTAACTTCTCCTTTTAATTCCAAAATGCATCAAAATCATCATTTTCTTTCAAAATAGACGTGAATATGTAAATATGCTATATAGACTTCAAAACAGAATTTTTATATCCTAAAACACTTATATACTATGGCTAATAATGAGTAAAATCCATAGCATATCAGCGACTTCTTATCTTCTCCATTGGAGAGGGATTTTGTTTCATTATTTGCCGTACAAACGATTCATATTGTTTCAACACCAAATACTGGTGCCTCATAAACGATTTAGATTGTTTTAACAAATTTAAAAGAAAATATCGACAAAGCCTAGGGAACTGAACTTAAGAAGAAGAACGTGTTGCAAGTGCCTGAATACCTTGAACAATTGAAAATTAACTATGTGGATCTTGCTGGAAGGTTCTGTTGCTTCAGGAATTGCTTGATTTGCGGAGATGAAGATGGATAAGAAGTCTATATCCACTCGTCGGATTCAAACTTGCCACCAGTTCCACCGTCGAAATCAGATGAAGACGTGTTGTGTTGTTTGGTTCCTTTTATTATAATAATCACTGTAAATGGTACTTACAAATTAAAATTCTTATTATCATAGTGGTTTAGTGATGTTGTGTCGGAGACTTAGCCAAGGGTCCGAGTCATGCAAATACCAATTTTTTTTTTTCTAAATCAAACATATGAAACGATGTCATTTTGACCTGTTATTTAATAAAAAAAAATTAAATTGGTCTGATATTAAACCGATTTAACCAATTTTGCCACATGTTAAACACATCAGCATCCAAAGATAAATAAGTCGAAATTAATTCTGGTTTTGAGGGAATTGACTATATTTTAATATTTAATGTGTGAAATTTTAAATTTTACACTAGTTCATGAGTTTTAGACTTCATCCAAACGTTTGTGTATGAAAACAATAGGAACGACAAGTTTATGGTGGAATTGACCGTTTTCTCATTACCTTTGCTACATTAATTTAGATGAATACATTCAAAGTTCAAAATAAAACATTTTCAATCTTTATTTTCAGGTTCTATACATTAATACTTTCTAAGAATTTAACATATTTTTTAGGTTGCGTGATAGAGAAATTGATAATCCTCGTTTTACCCTTCACAAAACAATTGAAAATAAGAAAGAGGATAAGAAACACATTTGAGGTCTCCTTCAAGTAGGAAATAAGATCAAGGGGGGAGAGATACGTCGTCCCTCGGTCCCTGTCTTGTAATTATGAATTCAAGCTACAACCTCATGAACAGTCCAAGCAACTAGATTGCCAAAGATGTCTTATTTTACAATTTGTACACGTGTCACATAGATGATAAAAGATTTATCCAGTTTTCAGATTGTGTTCTTGTGCCTCAAGCACATTTATCATTTCTGTACACAAAAATTTTATGTGGAAGTTCTTTTAGTATATCAGTTGAATATTTATATACTTATTAAGTTATTATATGTGAGTAGTATACATTATTTCAAGATTTTTGGATTTTCTCTTTTACTAATAAGTGTATAACAAATTTCGCAAGACAAGAAGCGTCGAGAAAGTTAAATCAAACAAACACAAAAAAAGAGTTTCACGTCGAGAAACTTAAAACACCAATTTTAGCAAAAAAAAAAAAAAAAAAAAAAAACTTAAAACACCAAATACAAAGGAGTTTTGCAAATAAGACCTTGGATGTATTAGAAAGAAAGATATTATCGATAGATAGAAATTTGGCTGGTTCATTAACATCATGTAGGATTAATAGTTGAAGCTTGTTATTAAATTTTAAGCCCATAATTAAATTATGAAAATGCATGTAAAAAAAAACACATGGAAAACACCTTTATTCAATTGGTTTATAGGATTAGTGATGCAGCATCAGATGAAAAAAACTTAGGTTCACTTAGGGTGAACCTTTAAATTTACTCCACCATCCATTACTAATCAAAATACCACATAGATAATTACATAAAAATATAGAATTAAATAAAAATAGCTAGAGAAAAAGAATACCATCAATTTTATCCATGGTAATGCCGCCAGCTAAACTCTAAATCCTGAATTTAAAATTTTAAACCCTATACCATATACCCTAAACCCAATTTCTATACCCTAAATCCAAACCGTATACCCTAAAACCAAAACCTAGACTATAAACCCAAACCATAAATCATAAACCTAAAACCTATACCCTAAACTCAATCATAGACCCTAAACACAAACCGTAAATTCTAAACCCAAATCTATAGCGTATAGGTTTAGGGTTTGGGTTTAGGATTTACGGTTTGGGTTTAGAGTCTAGGATTTGGGTTTAGGGTATACAATTTTGGTTTAGGATCTAGGATTTGGGTTTAGGGTTTAGGATTTGGGTTTAGGGTATAGGGTTTGGGTTTATGGTTTACGGTTTGGGTTTATGGTCTAGATTTTGGGTTTAGGGTATAGGATTTGGATTTAAGGTATAAGATTTGAGTTTAGGATATAGGATTTGGGTTTAGTGTTCGAATTTGGGTTTAGGGTATAGGGTATAGAGTTTAGAATTTAAAAATTCAGGGTTTAGGGTTTAGGTGGCGGTATTATCATGGTTAAAATTTGTTTGATTCTTTTTTAGTTATTTTTTATTTAATTTGATGTAATTATCTTTGTGGCATTTTGATTAATCATAGAAAATGATGTGAACTTAAAGATTCACCTGGGTGAACCTAAGTTTTGTTCTTTTCTCTCATTCTGATTTTTTGTATATAATGATTTCATTTGGATTTAGAAAAACGATTATAATGTATTAGAGATATAAACAACAAGCTTATAATTTTCTTTTTAATTTTACCAATAAAGATAACTTTCAAAATAACATTTATTTTCTTTGTAAATTATATAGCCTCAAAATAATATTTTCATTAAAAATCATAAAACAATGCTCGTGCATATCACGGGAGAGATAATACTAGTACATTTAATAAATTGACATCAAATAAATTATATAATTTTTATTTTAAAAAATTATATATATCACACAATTGTTCACATAATCAATGTGGGATGTTTGAAATTAGTAATTCATTTAAAATATCAACTAAAATTGTAATCCAAAAAGTTGAACCCATCACTTGAAGTCCGAACTTCTTTTGGAATGCCACCAAACCATATTAAAACACTGGTAACTATCCTACAAAATAATTAATATATCAATACTTATATGAAAATTCTAAAAAATGTTCAAACTTAAATCCTCTTTAAATCTCTGAACTAACCTGGACCCGACAGGACCAGAACCAAACCCGAACCAATAAATTCTAACTACTTTAGTGGATCAAAATATCTAAGAAACAAACCAACTCGAATTCAATAGGATCCGAACCGATTCGGATCCAATAGGACCCGAACCAAACGCGAACCAACAAATTCTAATTATCCTATTAGGTCCAAAATATCTAAGATCCACAAGATCTGGATTCGACAAGACCCAACCCAAATCCGACAAGAACCGACCCGGATCCGACTCGGAGACCCGAATAGCCACGCCAATAAGTATTTAAATTTTAGATAAGTACCTTAAATACTCAATTCTATATAAATACGTATCATTTTTTTAATTGTGGTATAGTTGACATACCTCTTATTTATAGATAGCGTTTGTGAAAATGGAAATGCTATATTTGGTTTGTCCAATTTTAATTCTTCAAACGCTTTTTCGAAACATAGTATACATGCACTCTAAGTTTTGAAATGCTATGCATAACTAAAGTACGAAAAATAATTAATTTTCCTTCTCACCCTTATTTCACTTTCCCTCTCACTCTATTTTATTTGCCTCCAAAAATTCTAAAACCTAAACCCTAAAACCAAAATTTAAAACAAAACCCATAAACTCTAAACAAAAACTTTAAACTCTAATATTTTAACATAAAATCTTAAATTTAACTTCAAATTTTAAATATAAACTCAAATTAATATTTTCAAAAATTAATCTCAAATCTTAAATTAATACTCCAAATCTTTAACCTTCAAACCATGTACTCAAACCTTTATTCTAAATTCCAAACATAAAAACAAATATTAAATTAATCATATATCATAAACTCTAACCAAAAATTTTAAAACTCTATTTTTTATTAGTTAACATCAAATCTTAAATTTAATCTCAAATTCTAATCTTAAATTGTAAATCTAAACACAAACTCTAATACACTAATAAGCTTTAAAATATTTTAAAACTTACAATCCAAGTCTAATATATAAAATTATATATTTTCAAAACTTAATCTCAAATCATATAACATAACTATTTCAAACTTTAAAAATAAACCCTAAACCACATACTTTAACCTTTATCATAGAATATTAAGCCACAAAATTTTAATAAAATCTAATTTCTATAATATATATATATATTATTTATTTATCTATATCCCAAAATATATACAAAATTTTCAATTATAGATTTCAAAAAATTAAAAAGAAACCACTAAATAATAAACAATACAAAAACAAAAAACTTTCATTTATATCTTTTTATCAAATCTGTTTTTAAATCACATAACCACAACATTCAAATGCAAAAACTTTATTTCAAATCTTATATATAATTTTTTTAAAATGCTTGAAATTTTTAAATAATTATAGATAAATTAAAATATAATTTTCATTAATTTTTTTTTGGCCTTTGATTGATTTTGATCCAAAGACTCTCTCTCTCTGTTGAATCTATTTTTTTGCTCTTGGTAAAGGTGGTCAGGAGAAGAGATGCTGGTCCGTGGTCGTCAGCTGCCGTGAGTAGAGTCGCTGGAAGTGGACCCATGACGAATCAGAGACTCCGCGGGTGAGGATCGGAAGAAGAAGACGCCGTGTAGGTGGTTGAGCGTGTTGGCCATACCACTCATTCTTCCTGTTTCGATGCTTCTTTTGTTCTCAGGATTCATTCTGGTGGTGAAGGAAGCCTGAAGAAGATAGGAGATAGGTTTTGTTATTAGGTTTTAGACGTTTAGGTAGTAAACATGTTTAGGTTTAAGCTTGCTTTAGGTTTTTTTGGTTTAGTTTGGTTTATTTGGTTTAGTACTTTTTCTAATTAGATTTATTTTTTATTTTGTAAATCAATTTTTTTTGTAAACCAGTTTAAATATAAACGAGTTTAAAAGTTTTAATAATTTTTTTATTTTTAAATAATTAACAAAAAATAAATAAATTTAAAAGATGGCAGCTCAAAAAACCGCGATCAAAAGCGTCCGACCTATGATAACATGGTGCTATCAGAGCGTTTTAGGAAACGCTATTATCAAACTCATAGCATTTAAAAGTGCATCTATGCATACTATTTTAGATATTTATCCTTATCACCTATGTTACATGGAATCGGAAGCGGGTACGCGGAAACGGAATCGTATGGAAGCTAGAAGCAGAATTTTTGAAAAAAAATTAGGAAGCGAAGACGTATTGGAAGCGTATATCCACACATATATATAAGAGAATCTTATAAAATTGATGATTAAAATTATATGATTCAAAATTAAAGTGAACCATTTATTCATTTATAATAATTTTAAATGATTTCATATTAAACTGTAAAACTACACATAAATTAAGGTTATAAGAAATTATTATATTAATTAATTTTAATATTTCCTAAATAATTGACATAATATATTTGATTTTATGTGCTATATCTATAATAAAAACTTTATTGCATAAAGATAATTTATAGTATTAGTTTTAATATTTGTATATTTCTATTCTATCTATTTCATTACTATTAAGTTTTAGATTTTTTATAAAAAAAAACATGATTTATGTTTTTTATTTATTTGTGATATGTATTTTTTTAAACGGAAGCGTGATTCCAAAATGGAATTGTAAGCTTCCGACGTGTTTTTAAATAGAATATTTTAGAAGCATTTTGGATGCGAGATTCTGTAAACTTCCACAAGATTCTGATTCCGGTTCCGAAGCGGGAAACATACGTTCGATGACTTGCTTGTTGATTCGTAGAAGCCTGAGTTGGATATTTATAAAATTATCATTCCAACTAAAATTCAAATTATTTAATTTTGAAGTTTTAAATAGTAAAAACCTCAATTTTGAGGTTTCATTATTCAAAAATACTTTTGGTTTTCTTTTTGATTCTTATAATTATTTTTTCACAAATACATATATTTAACTTAATTTATAATAAGTTAATGCATCTGCCCCGGTGCCCACTCAATTGAGCATGCTCTAGTTTCCGGGTTCGGATACCCCTGATTATAAAAAAAGGTACGCCCAATCAAAGATCCGTGGAAGCCCGAATTGGTTCTAAATTCTAATTTATTACCCCAGAATAGTTGATAAAGGTGTAATGAGTATTAAACAAACTATTGACTTATAGCCTGTTAACATGAATGTTAGTGTTTAATAAATACAAAAAAAATCACAGCTCTGATTTGCTGACCTGTATCAGATAATATAACTTAATATTGAGATTATTGTTTCTAATGATTTTTTAAGATATAAAGTGTATTTGCCATTTCCTGTTACATCTATCAGTTCTGCACCACAAAACGAAAAAAAAGAAATGGCGAGCTCCGATGCTCTCTTGCCCGTCGTCTTCCGACGAAAACCATTATCAGATTCAAGATCCGACGACCTGATCTCGGAAACCCGTCCGAGACAGCCCATCAAAGTGCATCGCGCCGTCATCTTGCTCTTGATCGCTTTGTACGTTACTCTCATCGTCATACACAACGGATCCGCAAGCAAAAATGGTGCTAGTGATAAAACAACTACGGTGTCACGTGCTCATTTGACCGGCGTTTCAGAGAAGAGAAACGTTCGGAAAACGAAACCATTTATGTGGAACAATACGATGTTGTCGTGGCAACGAACAGCGTTTCATTTTCAGCCTGAGAAGAACTGGATGAACGGTATTAAGAAAATAAAGAAAATGGAAGACTACTATTCTATTAGTTATAAATAATTGATTTAAACATTAGTGATATTCTTATATACATATATATTATATGATAATATATCTCAAAAGTATTTTCTCTTTTTGTTTCCAAACGAACTCAAAGAATTTTCACTTTTCTTTTTCCCGAAGATTAGAATTCTTGATTATATATATTAATGATATAGCTTAAGGAACATGAGTTAACTAATTACGCAAGAGTGATGTTCAGTGTATGTGTATTTTTCCTTCAAATGCCCATAATTTTTCAGTCAGGGATCATACAATTTCATTATGTTCTATTACATATATGACTATCGGTTTCATTTAGAATTTTATTGATTTATTGCATGTTATTTTTTGGCTTTTCTTTTCTCTATCCAATGGCGTTTATGAACGGCAAATTTCTGGCCTCTCCGTCTGCAGATCCTAATGGTTAGATTCAAGTCTCTCTTACTTCTAAAAGTAAATATATTTTCGTTTGATCTTGTTTTTGTTGTTTCAAGTACTATGGGGAACATATTATAAGAAAAATGATTGGCTTCATTATGAACCCTTCGTAATTGGTACCTGTATAAGAGCATGATTAACCCTGGTCTCTTAACTGGAGTTCTTAGCTTCAGTTAAGAGACGATTCTTAATTTTTCTTTAGATTTTAACTAAGAAAGTTAAGAACTGTCTCTTAGATTAGAGATATAAGAGTCGTCTCTTAGTCGAAAAGTGTATAAAAAAATATTAAATCATGAATTAAGAATTCCGGCTAAGAGATCGGGATTAATCATGCTCTAAAGATACTATATTTAAAATGAAGGAAAAAATAATTATTAGTTGTTTCCGGAGAAAATGGGAAAAAATATTGAAAAATATGTACACCTGAACGTTTTTCAAAAGCTTTACTGTTTAGTTCAATTATCTGTCTCACCTGCTTTTAATACCACGTGAGTCATGTGCAGTTGCAAACTGCATGTCAACTATTATCTAGCTGTCTACTTTGCTGTCTGAACTTGACTCGTTCTAGTAACCCAGTTCACCAATTAATGATTTCATTATTTACCACAAAATTCTAATTCATACATTACAAAACTTTTCTTTTTTATCGCAACAAATGAGCTAATGTTGATCATGGGTCCAGGTCCATTGTTTTATAAGGGATTGTATCATTTCTTCTATCAATATAATCCAAATGGAGCCGTCTGGGGTGACATTGTTTGGGGTCACGCCGTTTCAAAGGATCTTATACACTGGCTTCACCTCCCATTAGCCATGGTTCCAGACCAATGGTACGACGCTAACGGAGTCTGGACCGGTTCAGCTACTTTGCTCGATGATGGCTCCATTGTCATGCTCTATACCGGTTCCACCAACAAGTTCGAACAGGTGATGATTTTAAAATCCCCTTCATTTTTTTTTGCTAACTTGATATTAGGTTTTGATTATATTTGCGATGGTTTTGTAAAACTTAATAATTAATATCTACCATTGGATTCATTTAGTAGGTACTCCTTTTTAACTTGTTGAACTAACTGATGACAAAAAAAAAAAACTTGTTGACTAACTACATTTGAATTCACTATTGAGATATTTCCAATCTGTGGTCGGACCAGTTGATGATATTAGACTATATATTAATAATCATTAATTTTTAGGTTCAAAATCTTGCATATCCTGAGGATCTTAGCGACCCATTTTTGTTGAAATGGACCAAGTTCTCCGACAACCCTGTTCTTGTACCACCTCCAGGTATCGGCCCAAAGGACTTCCGTGACCCAACTACGGCTTGGAAGACATCTGCCGGAAAATGGCGAATTACGATCGGTTCCAAGGTTAATAGAACCGGAATATCTCTAGTCTATGACACAACCGATTTTAAAACGTTCACGAAGCTAGATACCTTGTTGCACCAAGTCCCCGATACCGGAATGTGGGAGTGCATTGACTTTTATCCGGTGTCGACGACTAAAACCAGCGGGCTTGACACTTATGTCAACGGACCGGATGTGAAACATATAGTTAAGGCTAGCTTGGATGATACTGGGGTGGACCATTATGCTATTGGGACATATTACGATTCAAATGGAACATGGGTCCCAGATAATCCTACTATCGATGTTGGGATAAGTAACGGTTTGAGATACGATTACGGAAAATTTTATGCGTCAAAAACGTTTTACGATCAAAACAAGAGACGAAGAATCTTGTGGGGTTGGATTGGTGAATCTGACAGTGAAGCTGCTGATGTACAAAAGGGTTGGTCTTCTGTTCAGGTATGTTATCCCTACTTACTGTGGTGAGAAAGTTAACGCTTTGATGTGTTGGGTACTTGTGATGCAAGTAAGGGTTTAAGTTTGCTAAAAATCATGAGCAGGGAATCCCGAGAACTGTTGTCCTAGACACGAAGACGGGAAAGAACTTAGTTCAATGGCCAGTTGAAGAAATCGAATCTTTGAGACTGAGCAGCAAGAAGTTTAACATGAAGGTTAAACCAGAGACGGTGGTTCAGGTTGATGTCAGTTCCACGGCTCAGCTAGACATAGAGGCTGAGTTCGAGATCAACAGAGAAGATCTAAAAAAAATCACTGGAGATGAATCCGTGGAGGCTGAAGAAGATTTCAGCTGCGAAACAAGCGGAGGCTCCACTGTTAGTGGTGCTTTAGGGCCTTTCGGATTCTCTGTTCTTACTGACGAAAGCTTATCGGAACAAACTACGGTTTATTTCTATGTGACTAAGGGGAAAGATTCTAAACTCAAGACTTTCTTCTGCACAGACACCTTAAGGTAGTTAATTCTTTAACAATATAATCTATCCATAACTTTGAATGTTAAATATGCATTAATAGATTTGATTTATTTTACAAATTAAGTAATTACTTATTTCTGTTAAATATTAGAAAATGTTGACTTATGGCTAATCAAAATGTCTTTTAATAGGTCGACAATGGCAAACGATGTGGTTAAATCAGTATACGGAAGCTTGGTACCGGTCCTAGAAGGGGAGAAATTGACTATGAGAATATTGGTATGTATTATATTCTTAACCATATACTATAATCTACTATTAGTTTTTAGTTTATGCATTCTTAAGTTTCAATTTTGTGTAGGTGGATCATTCAATAGTAGAAGGCTTCGGACAAGGTGGAAGAACATGTATTACATCAAGAGTATATCCGATAGAAGCCATCTACGGAGCTACAAAGCTCTTCTTGTTCAACAACGCCCATAATGCAACCATTACAGCATCATTTGAGGTCTGGCAAATGAACAGTGTTTTCATTCGTTCTTACTCTGCGGATGATTCAGTGCTCCTTCACAATTCATCATGAAAATATGATATGTATATTGATGTTGATTTTCTTCTACTTTGGACATTGTTTTCGTCCAAATTTAAAGGTTGGAAGGTTTATTCGTTCATTAGATGTTTCAAACATAGAAATGTAAATATATTAGTTGTGGTTTTCTAGTGTAGAGTTACTGTTCTGCTAAGGTTGGTAAAAATATATGCATCCAAAGTGAAAGAACCACCCAAAATCGACCCAGTGTATACTGTTGAACCAAGTTTGGACATATGGATTGAAGCCGGTTAAAAGATGGCTTCCACCAAGACATTGGATTTGTACCCGTTCAGTAATGAGATATCAAAGCAGTTATGATGGTTGTGAAAAGATACAAAAAGAAGATTTCAAAGAATCTTATAAAGACGTGGTATATAAGGAAGCTTCGACCAAAGAGAGAGGCAGTGCTTTTTGGGAAAGATATTAAGGCGAAAGGGTTTTGGAATAGAGAGTGACAACGAAAGAACTGTAAGGGTAGCAACTAGGGTTGTGGTTCTCATGATTTTGGGTAGTTAGGTGATTGATCAGTCGTGATACACAGTTGTGTGTGGTCACAGAGATATGATTAAACAAGTCTGTCGAGATTCTTTAAACTATTCCTAATAAAAGTACTGTTGAGGAGAATTCATTGGACCGTTTCTTTATTGTCCTGTTCTAGGTATTTCATTTGGTATCAGAGCCGTCAACCTCTTCGATATCAAGTATCGTCTACAAGTTGAGATCTTGGGAAGAACATGGAACATATGAAGGAACTAATCGCAGTGCAAAAGCCAATCTTGCTTGTTGGCGGCAACTTTGGGCATTGGAAAGTTTGCATAAGACATGTCATTGGGGCTATTGATGAAGAAGCATGGGCTGCGGTTATGAATGGGTAGAAAGAACCAACCATGTTTAATGAGCAAAAGAAGGAAGTAGTCAAGCCATTGGAACAGTGGATGACGGAGGAGAAGAATGTGTCCAAGTTCAACTCAAAGGCAATCTCCACGATCTTCTCAGCTGTGGATATTGATCAGTTCAAGATCATTCAAGGATGTGAATCTGCAAAAGATGCTTGGGAAACATTGGTCAATCATTTCGAAGGAGATTCGAGTGTGAAGAGGACTCGACTTGATCACATCGAGACTAAGTGGGAAAACCTGAGGATGAGTGATGATGAGACCTTAAGAAGTTTCACAGCAAAGTTGACACCATTGCAAACGAAGCAGCTGTGTTGGGGAAAGGTACTCTGAAAAAAACTGGTCAAGAAACTCATCAGGTGTCTACCTAAACGATTTGAGGCCTACAAAGCAGTTATCAAGGCTACCATGAACTCAGAAAAAGTCAAGTTTGACAGACTAGCTGGAATGCTCATGTCATATGAATTGGAACTAGCCGAAGATTTACCACCTCCAGTGAAAGGAATTACATTTGCTGCTACAAGTGAAGATGAAAGAGTGAAGAAGCTCGAAGAGAGTGTAAGTCTGATGGCCAAGAGTTTTAACAGCATGATGAAGAGATTTGACAAAGGAGTATCTAGGAATCTCGGACGATTCAACAGAGGTGGAAGTCATAGGAACTCAAGAAATAGGGATGATCGACAAGAGTAGAAAAAGGAACAACAATGTCACAAGTGTGAATGATATGCCCACTTCAGATTAGAGTGTCCTCTATACAAGAGGAAAGAATTGAAGTGCTCGGAATGCAAAGGTATGGGACTATTCAAGGCTGAGTGTCCAAATGGACAAAAGAATGGAGATAAGTCTCTTCTATGCTTCAGTGACACGGAGTCTGAGGATGAGGAGGATAACAAAGATCTCTTGCTGAATTTCGGGCACTACTGAGAACAGAGGACTCACCATCAGATTTGGAATCATCTGATGATGATGGGGAAGAAGTTGATGTCAAGAAGGAATATCGGCATTTGTATGATCAATGGGTCAAACTCAGCCATGAGAACATTCAAATCTTAAAAGATATAACTATGCTCAAAGCTCAAGTCAACATACTGTAAATAAACTCGAGTAGTTCAGAGGACAAGGAAAACAAGGCTCCTGACCAAGAAATTGTGTTGAAGGATGTGAAAGGTTCGGAAAAGTGTGGATAGCCAAGACAGACCTCTATCCTAGTCAAACCCAAGTGTATGAATCAGAGAACATTATCTGTAATCATGTCATGATCAGTGAGGAAGAAGATGAGATAGATGAAAGTCTTGAGAATGCACTTGTTGCAAATTAGAAAGATATGACGAAAGCTTGGTACTTCGATAGTGGTTTCTACCGACACATGACTGGAGATGACAGCATGGTAGCTGATCTTGTTTGAACCACCGGAAAAAGGGTTATGTTTCGGAGATGGCAAAAATGGAAAAATCCAAGGAATTGGGTCACTAGATACGTCAAGACAGCCATCCTCGTGATCTGGAGGAAGGGCTAAACTCGAATCTCATCAGCATAAGTCAGCTGTGTGACGAGGGTTTGTCAGTGACATTCACCAAAATTGTGTGTAAAGCAATAAACAAAGATGGAAAAATAGTGATGTCAGAGATTCTAACCAGAAACAACTGCTATATGTGGAAAGCAACTGAAACCACCGAGCAAACTGGCTTAAACCCAAGAAGAGATAAAACGAGAGAGAGAGAGAGTTGAAAGCAACTACATAGACAATTAATCAATGTGTTAAATGTGTAGAGATCATTTCGAATCCCTAAAGTTTCTATCTTTTTCTTCAGGGAGATAACGAGATCGTACTTCTTCAGTTTGACAATAGCGTTTTACAGTTTACTGAAATCAATGATTGAAGGGAGGGGGCGAGATTTGACCATGCCGTTAAATAAATCAATTTCGTCGGCTAAATTGATATTACGAGGACAAGTTTTCGTCAGTTTCTCTCGGAGATCAATCACGCTAGAAAAAACTCGTACCCAGCAATCAAAATGGGTAAACGAAGGCAGAGCTATTCTGTGTTTAGCTTGCTGTGGAATATTCCGATGAAGAATCTCTGCGCCATCATCGCATCGCAACCGGTCGCTGCATCGTTTTGAGATTGTCTCTCTGATTTGGAATCCTACCTAAAAAGACACGTTTATGAAGTGAGAGAGATGAAATGGTAAACCGAGAATTTGGGAAACCAAACCGGTTTAGTGCTGGTTTATTGCTTTGATACTAAACCAAATAAGTATTGCCACTTGCCGGTTTATATGTTTTTATGCTTTCATTTTAAAATTTTTTACCGAGTGAAATTGGTTTATGATGATCTTGGTTCAGTTTATGGTTTACTATTTCTCGGACTGTCCATCTCGATGGCCTCTCTCAGTAATCACCAAATGAAACTGATTCAAATCTTACGAAACAAAAACACGATGATTCAAGACAGATTTTTTGCCCAAATCATGAGATTTTATACTCGGATTTCACTTTAGTCCTAAAACCTCTGGTCTAAAAAGACAATGAAATTTGTAAATAGACAAAAGACTGGTTACCGTCTACTTAAAAAGTATTGTTTTAGTTGAGGCTTTTCCAGAGGTCACACGTCTAAATAATATTTTCGTCCAAATAAGCTTTTTTTTTTTTTTTTTTTTTTTTTTTTTTTTTTTTTTTTTTTTTTTTTTTTTTTTTGTAACACGTCCAAATAAGCTTATAATTGCAAAATTTTGATGAAACCCAGGCATTATTGCTTTATATGATCGACCTTTTGAAAACATAATGTATAGGTAACATTATCAGGAAAGGAACTACAAAACACCCAAACAAAACAAACAACGAAAACTAGGAAGAAATACCCTATTGTTGCACATTTCCGGTATTTACATACAACTACCCTAGCAAAATAAAAGCATTTATTTTATTCTGAGACCATCTTAACATTATTACTTGAAAACACTTAATGATCACGACTTTCAAGCGCTATAGCCCACAACAGACGGGTGCGACATGAAACGAGCCTCATAACCACCGCATGCAGCAGCGGAAGCTTCCTCCATTAGCTCCTTTGAGACACCGTTGTTACAAATGTTTGCAAACGCTCTCATATGTTTCATCCCGTATTGCGTTAGCGATCCACAATGCTTTTCAAATATGCGTACCTAAAAAATTTCAAGTAAATTCTATAACGACAACCCTTTAACATTATTATGTATTAAATAAAGTAGAATAAAAGTATGAAACAAGAAAGGAATGCGAAACTCTTACCACTGACTTAAGACATTCCCAATCGTCGACCAATGGCAAACCGGGTTCTCTGACCGAGTTAGGAATATTAGTCATGGGACCAAACAGAACCGTGCTTATCAATTCCACACTTGTGTCTACATGTTTTCTGTGCCTTGTTGTCTCGGTTAATTCCTTCAATATCTCATCCTTCCTTGACCTATCTTCCGATGTTCGGTACTATAACCCAAAGCCAATACGGTTTAAGCAAACCAAATCTTTCCAGTCGATTTAGTTAACCAAAAAAAAAAAAAAAAAAAGAAAAAAAAAAAATACCATGTGCCAAAGGAATAGAAGGTCTGCGTCACGTTGGTTCACAACTCCCACAGGTGACTTGACCGGTAATTCGTTAGGAGGGAGATTAACAGTGGCCGGATCAAATCCTTGGTATAGATAAAGCTTCTCCGACTTAATACTGTTGTTACCGTATTCCATTACATGGGAGCCTTCGGAATAGGTATTATAGTTTGAAGTCCGCATCTTCACCTACACACCAGAATAGAAGACCCGCTGTATAGTTTACCTTTTCAAACCAACAATTGAGTAAACGAATTAAGACTAAAATTTCATGTACCGTCTGGTATTGTTGCTTTACAGTCTCTTTCTTTAAGTTGTGTGTCTCACTGGAAACAAATCACAACAAATAAACCAATACACATAAAAGTACTTAATTATAAAATGTATATATATACCTGTCTTCCATCCAAGCAACGCTATATAGATCTCCCAAGCAAGTGATGTATTCGGATGGGGGAGATGGATTCATGCCGGGACAATAGGTTCCGTAGCTACTCTCTTGTGCATTTGAAGCCGTTGTTACGTAAATGTTCAGGTCCTTTGGCATGATCCCCTCGAATATACTCCCGCTTTCACATGCTTCTACGTATATAACCTACGATACACTCTCACTATTATACAAGTAACCATTAACTTTAGGAAGCCAAGTATAAACCAATCAAGAACAACCATCTCTTTGTATGTTCGGGCAGCATGCTTCTTCTTGAGTGTTTCAATAAAATCAGCAGCATAAAGGTAAGGCTTGTTTGGCATACCTGACCAACGAAAAATACACTATTATAAGCAATCGATTACAAGCATAACCCTTAGAATGTAAACCTTTAACCCACTAGATATATAAGGTTAATGAAGTTACCAAGAACTCCGGGACCACCATGATCAGAGTAATATACAAAAATGTGGTCGTTGGCCTTGCTAGCTATGACCTTACCACTTCCACCTGTAACAGCCGTCTTGTCGCCTAGAAGTACCGCGTAGAAATTAGCGGCCGTAACGTCATGACCGGTATAGTCCTGAAAAGAGATATCTTAATAAGCAAATACCGGAATAACCATTAAAAAGGAAAATATTGAGTGGTTATGATTAATTTAGGATGGGTACCAATCAAAGGTCCACACACAGTTTGGTTTACCACACCAAATGTCTATAGAGTCACTATCACTATCAATTGTTGGGTACTCTCTAAGTCACCATCTCTTACACGATAGATCCAACAAATATATATTAGGAAATTCAATACCAGAGTGCCACAGACAAAAGGAAGTATAATTCAAATAAGATTCAAAGGAAATAACCCTCAATATACAAAATACTATAAAAAAAGATCTAAAACATGCTTAGACGCTAAACTGGATTATAAAATAAGATATTTGACTAGTAATTGCATCAAATTTAGTAAACTAGAACACAGACTAATCATGGATAAAAGTACGTTAACTGTACCTTAGGGACTCCGGCGTAGACATCATTTCCATCTGGATGGTTGATTAGAGTACCGGGACGGGGATTAAGTGGATGGTTTGCGATATCATCATACATCATGACGACTATGTTCTCTTCTTTTAAACCTCCCTTTATCAGTATTTGATATGCGTGACAGACGTCGGCCTACAATACCAACACAATAAATAAATCATTTTGTTGATAATTTTTTTTTTAAACAAGACTTTTTATACATGAAAAAGCAGAACTAGTTTAAGAAATGGAGAAGCTCACCATATCTTCTTTTAGTTTTAAGAAAAGCCCTGAAGGCTTGAACAATTTCATCGGATATTTTCTCAGAAAAAAAAAACAATTTCATCGGATATTAATTTCTAGCTCTATTTTTAAATAAACTTAGTTTAAAGAATTCTTTGCATGTCATAAGAATATTCGTAATCCCCAATAAGAAAAAGAAATCTTGAAGACGAAATAATTTTAAGAAAGAGAAGAAAATAACGATTAAAGTAAATTAATCCGTACCTGGTGCCTGTAGTTTCCATAACCGGAAGAACCGGCGATAAGGACCGCCCATCTAGTACCGATAGTGTCTTCTTGCTCAGTTGATTTAGCTTTCTCGGTCGGCATAAGAATTTTGGGCTGGAACCGACCGCGTGACTCGGTCTGAACCATTAGCAGTAACAGAAGAAGAAGAGCTGGTCTGAAACAATAGAACTTAGACATAGGAGAGAGACGGAGAGAGAAGAAAAAAGAGATACTATGGAGGACCAAGAGAGCTCTACACAAAAGCAAATGATGGTTATAATTTATAAAGCTAAGCCAATGGGTGCAAACAATAAACAAAAGGGGCATAATTCTAATCTAAAGTTTTTTTTTTTTGAAACTTTAATCTAAAGTTTTTGCCAACTAATTAAACTTTAATATATAGCTACACTTTTATCAATAGTATTAGCTTTTCGGTGGGTAAAGATGTAATATTCCACATTCAGTTACAAAAATGATTACGATATTTTATAAGCTTGAAACTTTTTGAAAACGATTTATTAAACCAAGTTTATTTTTATTATTTTGAAAACTTAAGCTTAAGTTTTAATAGAGAGCTGTAGTGACTCGAGTGGTTTGTAACATTGTACGCATTTTGAAATTAGGGGATTTATTAAAAATGATTATGATGACGATTTGTTGTTAAAAAAAAAGGAAGATGACGATTGAATATTGTGGACATATTTGATCTCACAGAAACCGAAGACTCGCTAACTGGCTCACTTGTCTGCCTTGCGACACAACAGAGAACATGCAAAACACAGATGAGACACGTATACATACATAGAAACCCACACCGGGCTATGTTTCACCGTCACCGTTACAACGACACCATCAGTTAACATTTAACCCATACATAAACCTCGGTTTGATTAAAAATTATTTAACCGAAAATTGAACCGGTTTCCATATCTCGCTCATTGTCTCCCTCCAATGGAAGAGAATAGAGTTCTGTGACAGGGTTTTAACCACTCAGATCATCTCCAATTATTTATTCTATTTTAGAGTAGATTTTACACTAAAATAGAGTAACTCTAAAATAAAGTAGAGTTTCTCTCCAATAATTATTCTATATTTCACTCTAAAAAGAGATATTCTTAAATTTATTCTTTTTTTATTTTATGTTTAATATCTTTTACTTACAAAATTTACAAATTGATCCCTTATATTTTATACTTCACAATGTTCTTATAAATTATATATTTATATCAAACATTTATTATCTTAAAAATTACATTATATTAAAACATAATACATTCAACTTAAGCATCACCATTAGTGTATCTTTTCCACAAATGATCAATTAACGAATTTCGAAGTGCAAAATAAGCTTCTTTATCTTTGATTTTTCTAAATCAACCAAGAAACTCTTCAGACCGAATATTATCATTCTCTGGTGTTTGAACCTCGGGAGGTGGAGCTTCTCTTCCCGCTTCAATCGGTGCGTCAAGATCTCGATCATTCTCAATTATCATGTTATGTAGAATTATACATGTCGTCATAATGTCATGTAACACATTTTTTTCCCAAAAACGAACTGGTCCTTTTACAATAGCAAAACGCGATTAGATCTGGAGGCAATTTACCAGAATATTAAATCACAATTTTCTATGATTTTAATTTTATGTTATCCTGCTTATTTTTAATTTTAGTATTTCTTTTTTTTGGTTAATTTTTAAATTTGGTGTTTGTTTTCTTTGGCTAATAATAATAAGTTTCAATTCATATATATTTTGCTGAAGATAATAATATGATGTTTGCATAATTAAATTACATAAATAGTTACAAAATAAAAAGATTAAAGAATCAAAGGACTAAAATATAAATAAAAAAATTTCACTCTATAATAGAGTGAGAAATAGAGTTACTCCAAATATACAGTGAAAAATAGAGTTACATTATTTTAGAATGGGATTGGAGAAGGTTACTCTATTATAGGGTTTGGTGTAGAAAATTGAGTGGGGTTGAAGATGTCCTTATAGACGACACACACAGAATGATTATGAACAATAAAAAAATCACATGAAAAGATCAATAGCTTCGAAAGCAAGGGGCTTTCTCAATCAGCGTTTTATTGATATAAGTAATTCGTTTATTACACTTTTTCAGCATTGTGGAAACAGCGTAGCCTAATGGTTAAGGTTTAAAGACTTGTACACCCAAATCTGGAGTTCGAATATAAGACTATGCAATTTATTGCAGATTAAACAGAGTTTTTGATGCTATAGATTTAGTTGCTAAAATAGAGACAATGAGAATATAAACTTGATGTTGTTATCTACAACACGATTATCGACGGTTTCTGTAAGAACAGATTGGTGAATAACGCTTTGGAACTGTTTGATCAAATGGATAGATGTGGAGTTAAGACTGATCTTGTTACTCACAACTCTCTTGTAACTAGTCTTTGTAGCTCTGGTAGATGGTAATGATGCTGATCTTCTCCTGAAAGATATGGTAATGAGGAATATTGTTTCTCATGTCATCATTTTCACCACGTTGATCGTTGCGTCTGTAAAAGAAGGGAACTTTTTGGAGGCTGAGAAGCTTACGAGAGATGGTTAATATTTAATAGGTCTATAGTTCCTGATGTTTTCACTTATAACTCGATGATCAATGGGCTTTGTATGCATGGTCGACTAGATGAGGCCAAACAAATGCTTGATTTGCTGGTAACATTATCTCAGGCTTTTGTAGGAAACGCCTGTGGCATGAAACAGATGAGTTGTATTGAAAAATGCATTAAGATGGTCTTCTTCCACGATAGTACATTCTGTGAAAGAAGAAAGAAACATATCTTTTTATATTTTGTATCCCTTACCAATTGTAATTTTGTATTGTAATGAAAATAATATAGACAAACAATTATGTAATAATGTCTTTGAAACAAGAAAATATAGACTTTAGGTTATTCAGAATGTAGATCTCCATGAATACCTCTTGAGTTTAAACTGAAACCGAGGAACACCAAGAACTCATGCACTTGATGAATCCAGAAGAACCTGTACCGGCACAGAATGAAGCAGAACGGGTTTAGCTTCTGCATGAACTTTTTGTGCCAGTTCCCGAGCTTTCAGCAGATGTACATTGGGGACAGATGCAATCTCAAACACTACATAGCACAGCCCTTCTCTTGAATCCATATCCAGAAGGATCCCTGACCGTCCAACTTGTTTCACAAGTAGCCCGTGCTTCTCAGCGAGTTCCCCAGGGATGTAAGTGTGATAACGGTTTTTGGTACAATGGAAAGGTCCTGATTTCAGTTACAAGTTAAGACCACTGGCTTTCCCGATGTGTGAAACTGTGTGGTTCGCTGCTGTTGAACTAATCCTACCTGCTTGAAGTATATTGTAAAGACGAGTAGAAACCGTATCTTCAGCATACCTCTTAAGCTCCTTGATACTCTCTAGTATATCATCCACTTCTCATTGAGCATCCCTGATTCTACCTTCAGCAGAGCGTTATGCTATGCTCTGATATCGCCCAAGAGAGAGCTTGTGCAGCTGGATGGTTTATAGGTTTCTTCGCGTAGAGTTTGTCAACTGCTATTTGCCTCCAGAGTTAACGCAATAACCCGATTTTGGGATTAGTTGCAACATCCATGGATTTTGCGGTTTATACGTTGAAAGCACTCGTGGAAATGCTGGTTTACGCATCGGAAGTGGGACTTCGAGGAGACAGAAGTAGTGATGATAGTCATAGTTACAGACTTGTTGTACACAGTAGGAGAAAGCTGAACGCAAACTATTTGAGCCTGGTCCGTACATCAGAATGGCTCAAAGGATACTTCTTTATCTTCTCCTGCAACTATTTGAACAACAAACAAGATCAATTGATACAAATTTGACAATGCAACAAAAAAGAAGTCAAGAAGTCTAACATATAAACTCATTCAGGTGATACAAATTTGCTCCGTACCATTATTAATGAACTTTTGCTTTAGTTTTCTTATATACGTTGGGCTTAATGATACTGGTCCTATTTTACTAAGATCAATATGAGTCATGAACTTCTTTGTTATGTTTTAAAACTCTTTTTAAAAAATGATAGGCAATTATACTGATTTTTCTTAAATTAAGTATAAATATTAAATAAAAATGTAGATACTAACTTCAATATATAAAAACTTAAGCTGAATCACACAATTTTCAGTAAACAGATTTGGTATTGGTATAATTTTAGATCATCCCAGGATCCTTCCTTTTTTCTAAAGGGCACACTCTATCCCGGATATTGTTATACTCGTATCCAAACAGTCCGCTTAACCAAAACCCAATTATAGTCCCTCTCTCCCGCAAGGAACCTTCCAGAAGAACAGACAAAGAGGAGAACTCTGAGATTCAACCATGGCCGACGAAGCTAAAGCTAAAGGCAACGCTGCTTTCTCCTCCGGCGACTTCACCTCCGCCGTCAACCACTTCACGGACGCAATCAACCTATCTCCAACAAACCACGTCCTCTTCTCAAACCGCTCCGCCGCCCACGCCTCCCTTCACCACTACGAGGAAGCTCTCTCCGACGCCAAAAAGACCGTCGAGCTCAAACCAGACTGGGCCAAGGGCTACAGCCGTCTCGGTGCCGCTCACGTGGGGCTGAACCAGCTCGAGGAAGCGGTCGAGGCGTACACCAAGGGTCTCGAGATCGATCCGAGCAACGAGGCGCTGAGATCAGGTCTAGCAGACGCGTCGAGGTCACGCGCCTCCGCGCCGAAGAATCCGTTTGGGGATGCTTTTAGAGGGCCGGAGATGTGGGCGAAGCTGACGGCGGATCCGTCGACGAGAGGGTTTCTGAAGCAGCCTGACTTTGTGAGCATGATGAAGGAGATACAGAGGAACCCTAGCAATCTCAATCTTTTCTTGAAAGACCAGAGGGTGATGCAGTCGCTTGGTGTTTTGTTGAATGTTCAGATTAGAACTCAGGCTGGTGATGAAGCTGAGGCTATGGAAGAGGATGAGATGGTTGTGAATGAGCCTCCTGAGGTTGAGAAGGAGCCTGAACCGGAGGTTGCAGAAGAGAAGGAGAGGAAGGAGAAGGCGTTGAAAGAGAAGGAGATGGGGAATGCTGCTTACAAGAAGAAGGACTTCGAAACTGCTATCAAGCATTACTCCACAGCCATGGAGATTGATGATGAAGACATCTCTTACATCACTAACCGTGCTGCTGTTCATCTCGAGATGGGAAAGGTATAGTTTTCTTTTATATAGTCTATAGTGATTTGCTTAGTAAGAGGTGAGTCTGAATGTGAATGTGTTTGATACAGTATGATGAGTGCATCAAGGATTGTGATAAGGCAGTTGAGAGAGGTAGAGAGCTTAGGTCAGATTACAAGATGGTAGCTAAAGCTTTGACTAGGAAAGGAACTGCTCTGGGGAAGATGGCTAAAGTCTCTAAAGACTATGAGCATGTGATCGAGACTTACCAGAAGGCTCTTACGGAGCATCGTAACCCAGACACGTTGAAGAGATTGAATGAGGCAGAGAGAGCCAAGAAAGAGTTGGAGCAACAGGAGTATTTTGATCCTACGATTGGCGATGCAGAGCGTGAGAAAGGTATTTGCTTTTGCATCGTCTGAGGAAAGAACTTGGTAAAGAAAGTTGAAGTGACATCCGGATGTGTTTGTATTATACAGGTAATGAGTTCTTCAAGGAGCACAAGTATCCTGATGCTGTGAGGCATTACACTGAAGCTATCAAAAGGAATCCAAAAGACCCGAGGGTAAAGCCATATTTGATTCACTGCTGTGTGTAAACAGTTTCCCTATTTGATTGTTTAAATAGCATGTTTGCTTCTGTGGATTGATTTCACATAGGCATACAGCAACCGAGCTGCATGTTACACAAAACTGGGGGCAATGCCAGAAGGATTAAAGGATGCAGAGAAATGTATAGAGCTCGATCCAACATTCTCAAAGGGATACAGCAGAAAAGGTGCGGTCCAGTTCTTCATGAAGGAGTATGACAATGCAATGGAAACGTACCAGGAGGGTCTCAAGCATGATCCTAACAATCAGGAGCTTCTCGACGGTGTGAGAAGGTATAAGATGTGTAAAAATTTCACGGAGAGATTATTCACTCTGTTATCTTAGTAGCCTATGTAACGTGTTGTGAACATTTTTCTGCAGATGTGTACAACAGATCAACAAGGCAAACCGTGGTGACCTTACTCCCGAGGAGTTGAAAGAAAGACAGGTTAGATTCTAAATGAGTGTTAAAGAAATTTCTTCCTTAAGAGAGAACCAGTGAGTTTAAGCTTATTTTGCTTTCTTCTTCTTGCAGGCAAAGGGAATGCAAGACCCGGAAATCCAGAACATTCTCACTGATCCTGTAATGAGACAGGTAAAGAGTCAAATCCAGAACATTCTCTAGATGTTTCCTCGATTCAGAAATCAATGTTTGGTTCAGATTTGCTGGAACAATCCATGTTGAAATTGATGATGTTTTCTTTTGAATAGGTTCTGTCTGATCTCCAGGAGAATCCAGCAGCAGCACAAAAACACATGCAGAACCCGATGATCATGAACAAAATTCAAAAGCTTATCAGCTCAGGGATCGTCCAGATGAAATAAAACCTAAACGCAGAGTTTTTACTTTTATAACACTATTTTTTTCTCATATCAGATCGTGTGTTATTTTAAGACGTGAACCTTGTCTTAATATATTTTGATTTGCTTGCATTGCTCTATACACCATGCTTTAGATTTACTTCGTTCACATTCACACTTATGCTTATAATGATGACAAAGGTATCAGCTCCAGGGCTTAAATCATCAGTAGCTTCCATTTCATAACTTAACCGCTTCTTTCTTCTCACATCATTTAAAACACTGTAACCCTTATCAATCATCCTCCGCTTACTATTATCATCATAATTAGTGATAAATCTTACTAAGAATATATTTATGGCCTATTAAGTAAAACCCAAAAGAGCCCAACAAAGATCCTAAACTAACTATATCATTCAAAAACAAAATTAACGCAAAATTATACAAAATCTTCACATACATAGAAATTTACATAAATATTTAACGAGTACATAATATAGATAAATACAATTAATAAACAGTTTTTGCCAGTACAAACTGTTACTAAGTTTGTGTATCATGAACGTTGTACGGTGAGAGCACCATTATTGGGGTTTGTTAATGGGTTTCTCTCTCCTTGGACCCCACAAATTTCCTTGAATTCGGTCTCCAAAGACGTGAGATGAGGACCGTTTGCGATGAGTTTTTTGCATTGTTCGTGGGTCCCACCAACAAGTAACGGCATGCGATTAGTGTGCTTTTTAATTTTTTTTTAATCCAAAAAAAATAATTAAGAAACCCTTAATGAGTTTTAGGGATAATGATGCTCTCAGTGAACATGTGTAGACGCGTACATTTTAATGAGAGCAAGCGCGTTGCTAGTCATCCGAGCAACCTTAGTAACATGTCGCCTAACCAAATCTTTCACGACGGCTTTGGCTCCAGCACCTCCGTTGAACCCATCCATTGTTCCATACATGTGTCATCATTCGTTAGAGCAGCACTGACCCATGTCTTAACATCCGGCATAACCATATGGAATTTCGAATTATCGTTGTAGTTAATCGAGTCCAACTCTCTCAATGTTAGAGCAGCACTGAACCCTTGCGGACTTGAGGAACCTCAGCTTGTGTGACTACAACACTGCAGGACAGTCTCTGAAGGTGGTTTTATCACAACTCTACTTCATTTTCCACTCCATTTTGCAGTAGATTATGGAGTGGGGTTGGAGATGACTAGTCCATAATTTACTCAAAACTTTATTTTTGAGTAAAATCTATTCCATTTCCATTCCATTTTAGAGTTGAAATTTTTTTTTAAAGGGTTTTTAAATTATAATTTTTTTCATTTCATACTTATATAATATTTAAAAATGAAATGATAACATATGAAAAGGAATATGATACTCCACAAGAGATTATTTAATAATTTTATATAAAAATTCATAAACTTATAAAAATACCAAAACTAAACATAATTAATATAGAATAAATACAACATAAAATAAGTAATTTAATAATTTGGTAAATCATTTCAAGGACCTCTAAGATCGATAAAATATTGCCCAAACGGAATACATTGAGAAGTAGCTTGTTGATTATATGGTTCAGCATTTCACTTTGATAATATTTATATTTGTTGAGCATGAATACATGCACATACATAAGGATCTTTTATGGAATTCATATTACAAAACAAAACTTTGTTTTCTTCTTTATATTCAAAATTTTATTTTTGAATTTTCAAATGGTGCATTTTTTTTTTGCATTTGTCTTCTTTAAAAGTTCTAAGAGTTGCTTATAACATTTCAAAGTTTTTAATAATAAATGTTCAATTCAAACAAAATATATTTTATGCAAATTTGTAAATATAAAACAATTGGGGTTAATTAGTAAACTTTTGCTTGTAGAAAATATCGATAACAATTATTAGCTAAACAAAATGGAATTATTTTGGAATATTTTTTTTGGAGTAAAAAATGAAATAATAAGTAAAACTCTATTCCATTTTTGAGTTGTACCATTTTGAAGTAAAAAATAGAGTAATATATTGGAGATGCTTTAAGTAAAGCTCTAGTGACACCAGATGTGTTGATGCCTATGTTCGTCGGAGGTCTGAAGCCTTGTGCTTCTCCAGTTCAGCTCCGGCTTGGATCTCGTCTTCTCACCCACGCTTTTCTCCTCCACCATTGATTTGCATATTGTTTGGATCTGTCTTTGGCTCTGTTTTTCTTTTTCATTTTCTGTTTCTTCCGGTTGATCTGGTCTACTGGGTTTGGAACTTTTAGTCCATTAAATATATAATTTTTTTAATTTAAAAAAAAGAGATATGTTCAGCCAAAAAGTGTTTAAATATTTTAGTTTGAAACAATCTACTAAGCTATGATATAAGTCTGATTGCTTAGTAACTGTGGTTTGGAAATCGCATGTAAACATTACACACTCGTGAAAATGTTCCATTAACACACAAACTCAATTCCTAGTCACAACATAAAGAGCCCAATAAGACTTAGCCCACGCGTTGAGACCAGGCTACAGTGCATAAAATGAACGATGCAAATGTTTCGCTTTATATTTTGTGTTTCTAAACCTTAAATTGCG
This sequence comes from Brassica juncea, assembly GCA_018703725.1. Lineage (NCBI taxonomy): Eukaryota > Viridiplantae > Streptophyta > Magnoliopsida > Brassicales > Brassicaceae > Brassica > Brassica juncea. Next base: position 60,237,681 of record CM031936.1, on the reverse strand, counting down.
GGAACAAGATTTCGTGTGTGTGCTTTATTTTATTTTCCGTATCATGAAGTTCGGTAGTTGTCGTTGAAACTGTTTGGTTTGTCACTTTTTGAGCTTATGAACACAGTAACAGAAATAAAAATATTTCGCTATAGGAAGACGAATAAGATTAAAAGTTACGCGTGTAACTTGTTGGACTTTCGAAAAAAACCCCTTCTCTCTGAACTTTCTCTCTTGACATCAGCCTCCGTGACATCCGGCGCGTGTGCCCTAACGCCACGTCGGAGGGTTTCTCTTCCCCTTCCTTTGTTTGTTTTTGCCTCTTCTTCTACCTTCGTCTATCCCTCTGATACATCGACTCCCTCTAGAGAATTGACGCCGCTGGTGAAGGCTCCCGGGGCTGGATCCGGTGTACGTTCTAGCTTTCTGGAGATGTCACGAGGTTGGTGAAACGGAGTATTTAAGGGGTCGGATTTTTAGGGTTCTTTGTGGGATCCAAGTTTTCCTCTTTCTTGGCTCACGTTCTACAAGATGGCGACGCGTGGTGGTGATTCGGGGGCTTCTCCTCCAGATCTGGTGTACGTTATATCAGATCTACTCCATGTGGTCCGGAGTGAGGTGAGGTAACAGTGTTTGGTTCGGAATTTCTCCTCGGCGTCTTGGTGGATCCCAGCCTCTCCTCCCGTTGTCATGAGAGCTTTGGAGATTTCACTACTCAAAGGCGTGCTCTTAGGTGGTGGCTACCAGTGTGTGATGGTCCCCCTACCGATAAGCGCGTGGAGATTTGATGAACTGAAGCACGGTGTGATCGTCTATGGCCCATTCGTCGCAGCTCGGGGGATCTCCTTCTCATCTCCGCTGTTTCTGTCTGGTTACTGCTCCAGTTCACCGGTGTTGATGCCAGCTAGTTTTATGGGTTTTTCGCTCTTGTTCTTCACGGAAAGATAGTCGTCTCCTTGCTACCGGAGCGATCATAGGTGTTGTGAAGCTAACTGCCTTACGGTTCTCGGAAGAAGCAAGTGCTGAGGATAGTGTCAGCTCGGGTTGTCTCCGTTTTGGAGATTTCCTCGGTAGTACTACCTGTCGAGCCGGCTTTTCCCAGTGTCGAGGTTATTTCATTTGAATTTCTTTGTCAATGCCGGTTTGTTTAGCATGCTCAGGTCCAATGAGCCATCTTGGAGTCAGTAGCAGTTGCTGTCTCGGGCCCGTCTTCTTGCTTGTTCTCAGGTTAGATCGTATTGTAATTTCGGCTCCAAGCTTCATCGTCAAAGAACGGCCTTCTAGTTAACGTGTTCGGAGCCGATCTTCAGTATTCCCCATGTATAGAGCTTAGACGAGAGAGACGGTTGAGTTGGGATGGCGGTTCCCCTTAACGGTAATCTCCGATTTCGATCTTCTGAGTTTTGGTCACTGGTGTGAAGATAGGAGTGTCGGGTGGTCCTCAAATCTGTGTGTTGGGAATTTTCTTAGAAGGAAGTGAAGAGGCAGTGGTCGGCTTGCCTCTCTGTTAAGTCGGCGTCGTTGGCCGCGGATCTACGGTGATGATGACGGACCGGAAACGGACCCTTGAACCTAGATTTTTTTCCCTTCCATTGTTTTTTTTTTTTGAAACATCCCTTCCATTGTTTTTAATCTACTTTTTCATGTATCTTAGTGATAAGCCTAATCTATTGCTGAAGACTACTGTTTCTTCGTCGGTTAGGACATCTCCAATGGTTGGTTTCATTTTCTGCTTCAAAAATGTACTTTATTCAAAATGAAGCAGAAAATGAAGCACTTCTTCTCCAATGGTTTGCTTCATTTCTTTCTTGTAAAAGGAATATTCTAAGTATATTCTATGTCCACTTTATCATTAATTATTAAGAACACCTTATACTTTTTCATGTTTACTAATTTTACTAAATTATTTTGTTTTAACAATAATCCAACACAATTGTAACTTAATATAAATTGAATATTATTATATAAGAAATTTATTACATACATGAATAAACAAACATAGAACACCATATTTTGTATAAAAAACGTCTTATATAACTTTTTCTTTAAATTATTAATAGAAGTGTTTTGAAATAAAATGTGAGCTTATTTGTCTTCCATTGTTTTTAAACAAGTTCAAGTTCTTAAAAACTAATATTCTTATGTTTTCAATATAAATATCTAATTAGATGAAAAGAATAGTCGAAAATTTGAAATTAATTGGATAATATTAACGTATTTAATTTATTTCGGTAAAAAATAAGAATAAATAAAAGTTAAGGACCAATTCATAATTTAGAAAGTTGAGCTTCAAAAAAGAAGCAATGAATAGTATTGCTTCAAATTTGAAGCAGTACTGTTCATTGCTTCATTTTGAAGCAAGAAATAAAACACCATTGGAGCAAAAGTTGTTTCAAAATGAAGCAAAAAGTGAAAAATGAAGCACCATTGGAGATGGTCTTAGCTGGAAGCCTTGTTCCGGTGTCCGGTTATGGGTTGTGTTTTTATTATTAATATTAATTATAATTAAAAAAGATTAAAAGTTGGAATTTCGTTTGTAGTAAAATTCAAATTATTTAAACTAAAGAAATACAAGTAATTTTTTCTAATCAATGACTCACTTTTTTTTGGAACACAATCAATGACTCATTTTAAAATTTAAAAATGCTGAGTGGGTATTCAAGTACGTGTAATCATATATTACAGTTCATGTGGTCAATAATACAGCTGTTACTGCTAAGATGGGTATCATTGGCTTAATTAATATAATAGTATAAACCATTATTTAATTCTTTGATTTCAGTATTGTTTAGTGAAATGTTCTCGTTTCTCAATGATTATGTATGAACACGTTAGTTTTGTCCTGAATCACTAGAAACAAACCAAGACTTTTGTCTCTGGACAAATCTTGTCTTCCAACCTTCTCCCTTTTTTATAATTAAATAGTATTTCTGTTAACTTGTTTTTTTTTTGAACTAAATTTCTGTTAACTTGTTGCTAAATAAGATAAAAAGTAAGAAAATTATATGAAGTTGACGGGAAAGATAAATTTTACGGTGTGGTGAATAAATATCCAAAAAGGGAAAAAGTGTTCAGAAGAACTTTTACGAGTCACGAGTGGACTCATTTAACCTACTTCCCATACCAGTTACCAATGGCTTACATGTTCAAAATAATTTTCTTTTAAATAGAACTTAGTGTGAATCTCAAAAAATGCATTTAATACGTCTCCATAATATCTTTAATACTGTATGAAGTATGAACAAGCCAATATGAAGTATATCTAAAATTTATGCAAAAACAGAAGTACATCCATATATTTAATTCTCATTACGTGCAATACTCCTATTATACAGAACGCAATAAAGATTGTGTGTAACAATCTTTAGTTTATATTTCCTTCGACCGACAAAAACAAAAGAAAAAAATTTACACAGCTTTGGAAGATTCGGGACTAAAAACATACAAGCCAGTATTTCACATAAACTTGTCCGCAAAAAACTCCATTCAGGGAATCTGCACACTTCGTTTCTCAGCAAAATGATTAACCAAAGCAAGAGCGTTGCTAGTGACTTGAGCCACGTGAACCACTTTTGAACGAATCAGCCTCTTCACTTTGCCTCCCATGGCTTGACCCGAAAATCCGTCTAGACACGTAGTTTCGTCCGTCAAAGCGGCACTAACCCATGTCTGAACGTTACTCATCTTCCACATGAAGTCCTCACTAGCCACTGCATGACCAGCTCGACCTAGTTCCTTAACCGACTGGCCTAGGCGGTCCACGCTATTGCCTAGCACTTCGATGCAGTCTTTGATTGCCAAATATTCTCTACGTTTGAAACCTGGGGTTCTACACAAATATGAAAGTACAAAAAAAATCAATACTCATAATCGGAAATATATAAAAAAATTGACTAAATATAAATATTGTTGTTTCAGAACAAAAAAAAAAAAATGTTGTGCAACTTATGTCATAGACCTTACACAGGCCAGAGATCAGTCTAGTTTATATCAGGGTTTATATTATAGAATCTATAGATAATGAAGCACAAATGTAACTAAGGAAAGATGAGGACATACCCTTTGGTTAGTTTGGCGACGAATATAGCAACGGATCTGGCTCGAGCCAAGCTGATGGTGAGAGCGGTTTGGGCGAGATCTTCGTCATTGTTGTGTCGAATCATGGTGGCGTAGGCAGAGAGAGTACGCACACATAGTGATGGATATCGGGTGGTTTGGCATGATGACAAGATGAACGGGTCTTGTCCGGACCGATTTGTGTTTGCAGAAGAAGATTGCAGAGTGGTTGTTGAGAGGAGTAGAACAAGAAAGATTGTATATTTGGGCTCCATACTGCTTTAAGTTTTCTTGTTTGATTGATTTTTTCTTGGATGAAGACGAAGTATACAAGGAACAGCTATTTATATAGGATTTGATTTAGGTCAAAGACTCAAAGTATTGACTGTTTTGAATACAGTTTTTATCATGTAGAAAAAAAATCGGTAGGTAGATATCTCATTCACTTTGGTTAAATCCCACTGACACAATCTAGCTCTACATTTTGGTATATTTAAATGGTTTTTAACATGTTGTAATGTGCACTGTGCAGTTACAGTTTCAAGATGAGTCATCGATCAACACATATTCACATGCCATAAGTGAAACTGACAAAGTAGATTAAAGTTTAAAGATCGTTTCTAAATTGCATTATTTCCATTATTGTAGTAGTATTTAATTAGTAACTTTCTCCTCCAACGCATTATTGTGTTTATTTGAATTATGATGCTTATCCAGATCATGTGCAAGTGAAGACAATGAGCTCATGCGTCTTTATTTGCTTACTATTTTTTTTTAGCGAACGGATGAGCGTTGAATCCGGGTAAACAGGCAAGTTGAATAGATATCTACCTAAACAGTAATACATTTTTAATCTTTTTAGTCAAAATCCAATATAGTGAGGAGTACGAAGTTTAACTATCACCATTTTGTCTGCCATCATAAGAAAAGAAAACTCACTAGAAATGACAATTCATTGATCATAAAACTGAATTATAGCTTTGAAAATTAATAACAATTATAGTAAGAAAATTGTTATTTATATTAAGTTATTTTAAAGATGTTTTTTGACTAATTATCTTAAAGATGTTTACTGTAAGTTAGTATCAAACTTTAAATATTGTTTATATGATAATTTTTGTTGAACATTTGATATTTAGTTGAGGATTATAAAAATAATAATTTGTTAACAATGAAGTTTTGTATCTTTACAAGTCAATATAATTTAATGTTTCTTCTTTTTTTGAATGTTTCAATTTTTTTGTAAAGAAGCTAATCACGGAAAGATGTTTTACTGTTAATTACAGCATGTAAAATATACACACTTACGACCTTATAAAATAGTGAACCAACAAGCAACATCAGCAATTGCCGATTTTGGGATCTAAAAGATTTCAGGGTCTATTTAAGAGAAAGCCATATTACATGTTGTCACGTGTGTTTTGGCATTTCTGGGTCTGGGATGAAAGATGAAGGTTTGGGCCAAGACAGGATGAGACGAGGCCTCGCAGAAAAGTAATATCTCTAGATGAGTCCAAGAAGCTTGTACTCTGCCTTTTGATTAAACACACTTTGAGTATGTGCAACAAGCAGAAAACATGCTATGTGCAAGGTTGTTGCAACGGATTGAGCTGGCATCAAAAGGCAAGTTGAAAAGTAAATCAAATGGAGAAGAGAGTATTAGTAAGATAAGAAAACGAGGAGACGAACCTGGGAGAAACTTTTGTCATCAAAGATATTGCGAGGATGAGAGAAACACGTGTGGAACTGGGATGTGAGATCATCTTGTTCATCATGTACTATGTTCTTGATCTTTGGGTGAGTTACGTGAGTGTTTGGGTGAGAGGCGTAAGCTTAGTGAGTGTATCTGAAGCTTGTATTCTGCTTCCCTTTTCTCGAGACGCACCAAGGCTTTGTTAATAGCTTTGGAAACTCTAACTTTTCTGTGTGTTCATTATTTCTTGCACAAACAAACTAAACACATCAAATGTATGAAATAGAAAGAGTGAACTAATGATATAACATGATCTAAAGGCGAGATCAATACACATGTTCTAATTTTTGGTAAGCAAACTAATATATATTCTTTCAAATTGTTCAACTATATTAAATTTTAATTTATTTACCTCATATTAAGTCATATATTAATAAAAATAACTTTAAACATTTTTTTTACAATTTTAAAAATAAAATTATCGGATCAAATTACGAAGTTGACTTTTTGAGAAGTCTCTACATAATAAACTTTTTTTTGTAAAGTGTAGATTTTCGAAAACTAGAATCGTAATTTTTTAATTTTTCTTTGATCATAAATGGTAAATACTAATTTTGCTAACTATTTCGATTACTTTTGCATTTGATTGAATATGAAACTTCTTTTGCATTTATATTGAAACTTTACTTTATTTTTTTTTTAAATATCTAAAAAAATAGATAAACAAAATTCAGAGAGAGAGTCAAATCCAATGATTTTATAATTGATATAAGGTTTTTAGATATGATAGTCAAAACAAGATCATATTAAACCGAAAACAAAATTGAATAAAGTTAGTGAATCATTCTATTGTGCGGATGAGTTAGTTCACATTTCTTTTCCAGTTTCCAGTTTCTTAAAATATATTGAAAGTTAATTTTTATGTAATGTATTTAAACCTTGTTTGATATTAATAAAGTTCTAGTCAATTACTGTAACAAAAATAAAATATGTGAAAAAGGTAAAATGCCAAAGGTTTCCTCCTTAACCAAGCTTGTATTTAAACCGAACAAAACCAAAACTAAAGGCCATAAGTAAAGTAACACCAAGTAGATCTCCGTTAGACTTGGAGAGAGAGAAAGAAGAAGATATGACGCGTTTCTTGACTCGGAATATGATCTTTGCGGCGGCGATGACTGCGATGGTTTTGGTTACGTTGCCGGAAGTGGAAGCGCAAGCGCCTACGACTTGCGTGAGCAAGCTAGTCCCCTGCTTTAGTGCTCTGACAACGACGACGAGACCACCGAAGGATTGTTGTGACTCGATCAAGGAAGCAGTGGAGAAGGAACTTACATGTCTCTGCACAGTGTACAACACTCCTGGTTTGCTCTCTAGCTTCAACGTCACTACTCAACAAGCTCTCAATCTCAGCCGTCGATGTGACGTCACCACTGATCTCTCTGCTTGTTCCGGTAAATCTGTGAATTTTCTCCACATCTCTCTTTAGGGTTTGGTAATTTTAGGGGTTCGTTTCGTATGGATCTATCGCTTTTTTAACATGTTAATATATTCGTATAATTTACATATAGTTGAAATAATGTTTTGCAGCTTCTGGAGCTCCATCGCCAAAAGCGTCTTTACCTCCTCCTCCTCCAACAGGTATAAACCAAACTTCACCTGCTCTCATTTATTTTATCTCGAATTGTATTTGTCAAATCTTGATTATCTAGTCATCAAGGTTTCGCTGATTAGTACTAGAGTTTAGTAGTAATCAACATCAAATATAAGTAGTCCCTCTGTTCTAGAAGATAAAAGGTTAAAAATATGTCTGTAAAGATATCTTTTAAGAATTTATATGCATTTCTGTTAGTTGTTAAAATTTATAGGATTATTACTAATTTAAATTTATTAAAAAGAGTTAGTTACGTATATTTATAATCTACTTACAATATTTTTTGTCAACATATTTTTTTATTAATCCATAAAGGATTTGAACTGGTTGTAGTACAATTAGAATTAAACTAAACCACAAACATACACAAAGAGATGATAATCTACTTACAATATATTTTATGAAAATCTAGACTAAATATTTGAAAACAGAAAGTATAGGTAAGTCGTACCTTTATAATTTTTCCAGATTTCTCCTTTTCATTTTTGTTTCTTTCTAAAAAAACAAAATTGAGTGTGAATGCCAGCTTTTTCATGTACTTTACTTTTACCTCCGATCTTGACTTGAATAAATTGGAAGAACTCATTAAAAATGAACTCATCTCAGAATCTCAGATTAATTTATACGTTATTTATACAAAAAGTGTCTTTTATAATTTATCTGTTTTGTATTGACGACTATTCTCGTATCTATTTCTAATAACAACAGAAAAGAAAGAAAACGACACCGGAGCTGGGAATAATTTTGCCGGTTACGGAGTCTCCACCGTGATCCTGTCTTTGGTTTCAACCATCTTCTTATGAAAACACTCGACCGTATTTTCCCCGATTTTCCGATTGTTAAACAGGTCTACTAATTATTTTTGTTGAACTTATTAAGGATTATTAAAGTTTTTTGTGTGTGTTCACGTGTGTTATCGTCAGCCATGTTAATATGTTATTAAAAAAATTTCCATCAACTTAGCTATAATATACGTCCGACAGAAACTTGAAACTTACATCATGATCATCACACCACCAACAGTCTTAGAACAAACACACAAAGAGTAGTAACCCCACAGCCCGATAGAAACAACCCATCAATCCAGCGAACATATATAACCACATGGTTTGCCAAAAAATAACCATCAACTGATAGCCACCTATACGAAGTGATCGGGACCAAAAAAATTAGATCAATCATTAATCTGAAATCAGAGCAACTTTGAATCGATAATCAAACAAAGAGAAACTTCCTCCTTTAAGTTTAGGACTGATTTGCCACGTCTAAGCAGATCCTTATCCACCGACTAAACCAATTTTAAAACACCCAGAAATACATAGGTACAAGAGAGGTGATTCTATGATGTCCAAATACCCAACGATATTGGTTCAGTTGCATAACGGACCTTGTTATTTCAGTCAAAAAGAAAACTTTCTCATTAACAACAAATTCTTTCATCCAATCAGGGGACCTGCATCAACATAAGATTGGACAAGTCAAAATTTTGTAACCCTTTGGGCTATGAAGAAAGTCCCTCTTTTTTTAATATAAAAATATCAGAGCATCATGTATTTTGAAACATCAAAAACTCTTCAAAACATCATCTATTTTGGAATGGAGAAAATATTAAGGACAAAATATTTTTCTCAACAACAAAGATTTTGAAGCTGTGGCTTTTAGTTGACCGAATGGTTTCCAAAGGATGTCAACCAAACCTGGTTACTTATGGTGCTTTAGTAAATGGATTATGTAAGAGAGGTGAGAATGATTTGGCTTTAATTCTGCTCAAGAAGATAGTCAAGGGGAAATCAAGGCGGGTGTTGTGATCTACAACACAGTCATTGATGGTCTTTGCAAATACAAACATGTGGATGATGCACTCCACCTGTTCAATGAAATGGAGAGCAAAGGAGTTAGGCCGGATTTTTTAGTGCATTGGTCGATGCCTTTGTTAAACAGGGAAAGATTTTAGAGGCTGAAAATTGTACGAGGAGATGATTGCAAGGTCAATAGATCCTGATATTATCACATATAATTCACTAATCAATGGGTTTTGCATGGACGATTGCATAGAGGAGGCCAGTCAGATGTTAGATTTGATGATTAACGAGGATTGTTACCCACATGTAGTGACTTATACTAGTCTCATAAATGGATTTTATAAGTCTAGGAGAGTAGAAAGTGGCATGGAACTCTTTCGTGATATGTCTCAAAGAGGATTGGTTGGCAACACCATCACTTACAACACTCTTATCCAAGGTTTCTGTCAAGTTGGAGACTGTGATAACGCTCAAGAAATTTTCAAACAAATGGTTTCTAGTGGTTTAGCTCCTGATATTTGGACGTATAACATTTTGTTGGATGGGATTTGTAACAACGGTAAGCTAGATAAAGCAATGGTCATATTTGAGGATCTTCAAAAGAGTGCAAAGGAACTCGATATCGTCACATACAATATTGTCAACAATATTGTCATTGAAGGGATGTTTAAAGCTGGCAAAGTGGAAGCTGGGTGGGATTTGTTTTGTAGCCTCAAAGCCTGACGTTGTAACTTAGAATACAATGATCTCAGGCTTCTGTGATAATAGATTTAAGCATGAAGCATATGCCTTGTTGAGAAAAATGAAACAAGACGGGTCTCCCCAGATGATCGTACCTATAATGCGCTAATCAAGGCGTATCTTGAAGATGGTGAGAAAGCTGCATCAGCTGAATTCATCAAGGAAATGAAGAGTCGCGGGTTTGTTGGAGAGATGCTTTAACCTTTGGTTTGGTCACTACTATGTTGCATGATGGGAGATTGAAGAAAAGCTTTCTCGACATGCTTTTTTAAACATTGATAGAAGAAGCTTTTCTCTCCAAGAAGCAGACTTTGTTTGATATGATTATTGTTTTACTTTATGTTTGGTTCTTAGCCAGACTTCTTTTGTCAAGTTTTATTTTGAGTATTTGTTTTAGACAGATTTATAGTTATGTGGCTCGATAGGATAAACTCACTGGAACTTGGTTTCTTGGTCTGCCCTAAATGTTGTCTGTTTGCATAATGATACAATGGTAACGTAGCTTAGAGTCAAGACATTACGTTTTTGAGATTCAGTCTAGTATTTTATCCTGAAGAAGCTGGAGATTATACCTAACCCATTCGAACTTGGTTGCTTGCTTGGCCTGTCTGTGGTACGAGTTATGAGTTACTGGTATGCTTTCTGTCTAAAGGTCACACTCCTCATTTCGTTCGGTTTAACAGTCCATCAGGAAATATAAAGTAAATATATAGTATGATTCTTTGTTTTCGCTTATGAAATGCAAACCAGGAACTCTGTTTTTAACCAATTTATTTATGAAACAACAAAGAACAGAATCACTAGATTAGGCAATGCGGGTAACTGCAGCATGTATAGCATCAGCGAGTTGAGGCACTGTCTTTGAACTTAGACTTGCAATGCTAATCCTCCTGCAATACACAATCCTCATTATAAATGATAAGCTTTTAAATAGACAAATAAATTTTAACATAATATCCATTTCTTAGGCACTAATTAATAATGTCAGTAAATGGAGAATAAGATTCCATTCATTGAAAGTTACAAACAAATGAGCAAAAGATTTGTCTACTAAGTTGCAGAGGAATAAGTTGAATGTTAATGTTCTTCTTTTTAGTGTTAATATTCACTTATTCTATTTTTCTAAACAACTATCTTAGTTCATGTAGTTAAGAAATATAACTGACACTGGTGTATGTACTAATAAGTATAAGATGGAATCAGTTGTCCATTTTCTTTTGCTGTTAAGCCTGTTATGTTTATAATCAGTTTAATATATTTTGATCCGCGTTTTGAAATCGCGGGCTTATTTTTGGAATCAGAAAGTTTTTTTATATGAATTTCTGTATAAGATAGTGTATAGGTATAAACATATTTATCAGGAACTGAAGAATCAAAAAACAGAAACCAAAACCGAACCGAAGTTCACAAATAACCAAACGGATCCTCTATCTGTGGAACTAAAAAATCGAAATCGAACCAGAACCGATCCAAAAGACGAATGGGTAACCAAATTTTAAAATACAAATTCTATACCTACAAATATTAATTATATTTAATTTCTAAATAATCAAATATACTAAAAATACTATTTATAAACTAAATACCCAAAAAACTGAATTACCTGAATATTTTTAACCAAAGTTTTAAAAGTATACATGAATAACGAGGCCTAATAGTGTATCTACATTTAAATGGTGTCAAGAAATCTGTCTATTTGTACGGTTATTTAATTTTTTAAGTGGGGTGCATTATGTGGTTTACAAACAAATTAAGATATAAATAGTGTTTTCATATTCGTTCTAGACCCACAGTCGAACAGGTATACCCGGTAACCGAAAAATGTAATCCGGTTTGGATTTAATGAAAACCCCATTAATTAAAAATCTGATAAAATCCAGAAATCTGCCATTAACCCATGACATGACACAGGTCGATCCAGTAAAAAACCATAAAAATTTGATAATATTTCTTAAAAAAATTGATTAAACCTCTCTTATACTTTATAATAGTAGATAAAATTGAATAGAATACCTGATTTGTGATTTTCCACACTTTGTTAAACTTATAATATGTCATTCGAAGAAAATAGTAATAGAAAAAAACTAAAATTTGTTAATATGACAATATAAGTTTATTTTCGATATTGATAATCTATTATAAATTTATATTATATTATTTTATACTTAATTTAATTTTATAATAATTTTTATTTAGTTGTATATTATCTTAACTTTTAGCTAATGTTCTAATTTGGTACTAAAAATTAGTTAAAATATTCTTTTATCGCAGACAAAAATAGATATTCAAATTAAATCTGTTAAATATGTAACTAAATTATTAATAAAATTGATTTTTATATTATTTTGTATTTTTCAAAAGCAATAATATTATTTAAAAAATAATTTTATTAATTATTGATCTGCAGTTCAACAACGGTTGACCCATTCAGTTAAATTGTGAGTCAAGTTTCAAAACATTGGTTACTAACTAATCAAGCAAAAATTGTGGGAAATAATGAAGATCAAATATAATGTCAAAAGCGAATATACTAGGTATATCAAACTTTAGTTTCCATATTTCACAAAATATTTAAATATGGAATAAGTTTTGCATGCGAACTGATATTTTCTCACAAACTGATCTGCGGTTTTGTAATATAAGATTCTTGGTTTAGGATATAGAATCATGGTTTAGGTTGTTGGGTTTACCTATCGATATTTGCAAATTCAAGACGGTTTTGTAGTAGTATTAGAAACAGGGGTAAGGATTTATAAATTCTCTGGTCATATAGTTCTAATTAGGTGTTTTCCAGCACCATGTGCGAAGAAAAAATTTAAATTAAAATATATTTAAAATTAAAACTTTGTTAATATTTTATATTTTAATGCTTTATACTAATATTTTAATATAAATACTAGATAATTTTTCCGCACTTGCTGGCTTAATAATTTTTAAAAAATTATTAAATTGATATATTATGAATTCAAAAACCATCATAATAAATTATTTTCATGCTTTTGAAATATTTAATAATTAAATAAATTAATTTTTTTTGTATACGATAAGTTTTTATTTTAATAAAATATCTTTTATTACGTAAAATAAACTTGAAAACATCCATATATACATGGATTTATATTTATTTTAAATGCATTATGATGTCAAAAATTTTTGAATAACATAATATAGAATCTTTTTAGATAATGATGATTATCAAATTAATGAAATTTTAATTTATGGGTAATTATATATTAACAAATCTAATCTAATTATTTATTAAGTGTAGTAAAGACTTAAACGCTCTAACTTTTAACGTGAAAGCGGAATAATCACTTTGTAAATAATAATAGTATAAATATTTCTGAATTCTTTGCCTAAGAAATTTATCTTATAAGCCTAAGAAATTTATCTTATAAAATAGATGATTCATTCTAGCTTATGTGATATATATATATATATATATATATATATATATATATATATATTAACATAGAGTCGGTTTAATATCACTAAAAAGAGTCGGGATTATACTTTAAAGCAGGATTTAAGCAATATTTTTTAGATAATTTAATTATGAACTAATATGTTAAAATTGTAATAATGGAATTGATTGTGTTAAAAAGCCCAAAACCAAAAAACAAAATTGCATTAATAAGAATCAAATATTCTTTATAGATGTAGGGGTATTTTCGTAAATAATAAAAAGTAATAAATGATTTCATTTTAAATTGTTGTACAGTTAGAGAAAATAAATATAAGACCAAAAATAATTAATAAGTAATGAGTAGGTGAAGACAAAAAAAAAGTAATGAGTAGGTGAAACAATCTTTTATAAGTAAAATTTTTAGGATGATTTCTTTTTAGTTGTATAGATATTTTTTTGTGTAAAATAGTATAGATAGTTTTTCAAAAACAAATTGTTAGCTTGCGTTTGTACTTGGAAAACTATGTTTTTATCTAATGTAAAAAATGTGACTTTCTTGATTTTTCTCTCTTGATCTAATAATTATCTGTATTATAAACATCTGAAGAGACGAATTATATCACTTACCCATCATAAGTCATGTAAATGTGATATTCTTTGGCCAGCCAGCGAACTTGCTTCTCGTTCAGTCCTGTAAAAGAAAACATCCCAATCTGTTTAATGATGTGACTCCAATCACCGGGTGTACCTGCAGAAACAAAATGCTACAAATCAGAACTAAATGAATGATTTAAATTAATGAAAATTTTGAGGAAAATAAAAAGCATTAAACCAAACCTCTAGCTTGTATAGCTTCATATAACTGTTGGCGCATGCTTATGATGCGGTCAGCCATGCCTTTCAGCTCGATAGTCCAGTCCTTGTACATATCACTGCCAATGTGTATGCACACAAAATTTTGAGCATAATTAAAAATCATTATTTAATAAGCATTCGAAGACAACAAGACATCTTATTGGTCCTGCCTATATATATATAGGTATAACAACTACCTGTTTTTTAGAATTGCGGTAACAATGGATGCTCCATGAATTGGTGGGCTAAGATACATAGGTCTAACAACAAGTAACACTTGGCTGTGAACTTTCCTAGCCACATCTTTTGAGGTGCATACCTTCACATTGGAACCACAAAGATTATATTTACACTTTTTGAAATAATTTGATTATAGAGTCAAGATCTACGTTTGCATGTGAAAGTGAGAAGTTGTGTTGCTTACAATGGTAAGAGCACCAATACGCTCACCATAAAGACCCATGTTTTTAGCAAAACTTTGTGCTATCAAACATTCACCTCCATCAGCAACAAACATACGAACCGATTGTGCATCTGAGTCAAGGTTACCACTAGCAAAACCCTGATAGTTGAGATGAAAAAGAGAGAGTCATGTTGCGTTTCATTATTGAAACTAAATCTCTAATATTACCGGGAAAAAAAAACCAAATGTTTTGTTATGAATATGGCATATGTGTGTGACAGTGTGAGCATGTGTTTGTTTTTTAATGCTTAAAAAAATAAGGGAAAATTGTTTTTTTGGGCTAAAAAAATGGTATCTATGTCCCATTAGGCTAATCTTGTATAGTTTATGTCCCATTAGGCTAAATATTTTTATAATGGCAATAATACCCTTAATTTCAATTATAAATTCGAAACTACAATTAATAAAACAATTGATAAATATCAGAATATTTGTAAAAATCGTTTTGCCAAAAAACTATTTATATGGAAACAAAATTTTTCAAAATATATTTTCATAACCGAAATATTTCAAAAAATATATATTTATATGAAAACAAAATATTTCAAAAACAAAATATTTCAAAAAAATATATTTATATGGAAACAAAATATTTCAAAAACAAAATATTTCAAAAAAAAAATATTTCAAAAAAATATTTATATGGAAACAAAATATTTAAAAATATATTTTCATAACTGAAATATTTCAAAAAAAAAATTTGTATGGAAACAAAATATTGCAAAATATATATTTATATGGAAACAAAATATTTCAAAATATACTTTCATAACAAAATATTTCAAAACTAAAAATATATATTTATATGGAAACAAAAATATTTATACGGAAACAAAATATTTCAAAATATATTTTTTTTCCAGATTTTCATAACTGATTATTCTTATCCGTAGAATTCAGTAAATCTGTAGAAATCGGTTTCTACAGGTTTTTAGATTTATAGCAATGTGTAGAAACTCCATTTCTACAAGTTTTAGATTTATAGTAATGTGTAGATTTCGAATTCTACATGTTTTAGATTTTTTGTAAAGTGTAGATTTTGATTTCTACTGATTTTAGAGTTGTAGGTTAGGCGCTGAACATGTATTCTAAATATTTTTAGAGTACTATTATTTACGTAGATCACGTATTCAAAACGTTTTAGATTCAATGAAAATAATGGATTTCATTTTCTACTTTGTAGAATGTCAATTCTACTTTTTCTAGAACAAAAAATGAAATTATGATTTAAAATTTTTTAAAACTGGAAAAAAATATCACTAACTTGATATAGGTTTTTCATCACTAGTTTTTATTTTTCCAATTTTTTTTTGGTTTGTAAAAATATTTATTTAATTTATTTTAGAAAAAAGTAAAGGGTATTAAAGAAAAAAGGGAAAATTGTTTTTTTGGGCCAAAAAAATGATATCTATGTCCCATTAGGCTAATTTCTATTTTGTACCAATTTTTTCTTTAATACCCTTTACTTTTTTCTAAAATAAATTAAATAAATATTTTTACAAACCAAAAAAAAATTGGAAAAATAAAAACTAGTGATGAAAAACCTATATCAAGTTAGTGATATTTTTTTCCAGTTTTAAAAAATTTTAAATCATAATTTCATTTTTTGTTCTAGAAAAAGTAGAATTGACATTCTACAAAGTAGAAAATGAAATCCACTATTTTCATTGAATCTAAAACGTTTTGAATACGTGATCTACGTAAATAATAGTACTCTAAAAATATTTAGAATACATGTTCCGCGCCTAACCTACAACTCTAAAATCAGTAGAAATCAAAATCTACACTTTACAAAAAATCTAAAACATGTAGAATTCGAAATCTACACATTACTATAAATCTAAAACTTGTAGAAATGGAGTTTCTACACATTGCTATAAATCTAAAAACATGTAGAAACCGATTTCTACAGATTTACTGAATTCTACGGATAAGAATAATCAGTTATGAAAATCTGGAAAAAAAATATATTTTGAAATATTTTGTTTCCGTATAAATATTTTTGTTTCCATATAAATATATATTTTTAGTTTTGAAATATTTTGTTATGAAAGTATATTTTGAAATATTTTGTTTCCATATAAATATATATTTTGCAATATTTTGTTTCCATACAATTTTTTTTTTTGAAATATTTCAGTTATGAAAATATATTTTTAAATATTTTGTTTCCATATAAATATTTTTTTGAAATATTTTTTTTTTGAAATATTTTGTTTTTGAAATATTTTGTTTCCATATAAATATATTTTTTTGAAATATTTTGTTTTTGAAATATTTTGTTTTCATATAAATATATATTTTTTGAAATATTTCGGTTATGAAAATATATTTTGAAAAATTTTGTTTCCATATAAATAGTTTTTTGGCAAAACGATTTTTACAAATATTCTGATATTTATCAATTGTTTTATTAATTGTAGTTTCGAATTTATAATTGAAATTAAGGGTATTGTTGCCATTATAAAAATATTTAGCCTAATGGGACATAAACTATACAAGATTAGCCTAATGGGACATAGATACCATTTTTTTAGCCCAAAAAAACAATTTTCCCAAGAAAAAATTGGTACAAAATAGAAATTAGCCTAATGGGACATAGATATCATTTTTTTGGCCCAAAAAAACAATTTTCCCAAAAAATAACAACTATAACATTTTTTTTCTGAAAGAATGTTAAATTTAGTCAAATAAAAAGAACATTTTTACAACATGTGTGCTTCTTTTCTAAAGTTTATGAGAACTTTGAATCATGAATCAGCAAGAGCGAATAGCATACCTGATATGCATTATCAAATGAAAATATAACATATTTTCATTTATTTGTAGAACAAAGCAAAGGTAAGTTGTATGTCTTACCTGATATGCATTATCAAAGAAGGGTAATAAGCCTTTAGATCTCACGATTTGTCGAATCTGTTCCCATTGTTCCAGTGTTGGGTCAATTCCTGTGGGGTTATGCGCACAAGCTTGCAATACCACTATAGCTCCAGACGGTGCAGCACCAAGATCCTCAAGCATGCCTTATTTAAAATGAAGTATAAAATTATGATTGGTTGAACAGTAATCAGTACGGATATAAACAAAACCCACCTTGGAAGTCGATTCCTCGGGTTTGCGGATCATAGTAACGGAAATACTGTACAGACAAGCCGGCCAATGTGAAAATAAAGGGATGGTTCCCCCAAGTTGGGTTTGGAAGGAAAACGACACGCTGAAGGCAATGAGAAACACAGTTATGAATGATTGAAACGGTAGATTTAACAAAAACAAGTCTGTAAGAACTTTTTTGGAAAACCTTATTTTCCTTTTCAAAGAATGTACCTTTTTATAAAACATTTTGTGAGCTAAACTTGAAGAAAATGCAAAATGTACTCTATATTACAACAATATTACAAGATTTCCTAATTAAATACGTTACAGTTTAACAAATTTTATATGACTAAATGCTGTTGCAAATTTTCTGAAATGTTCATTTACCAAATTCTAATGGCCATTAACAAAACTCAATGAACTAGTGAGGAATATTTACTTGTTCGTGGTGTTTTGCTAGAAACTCAGCTCCGACTCTTAAAGAACCAGTACCAGACAAACACTGGATAGTAACAACTCTATTATCTTCCATTGCATGACTGCCCAAAAACCAAAACAATATTTATAGTAAAATGATAAAAAGAGTTTTTTTAAAAAAGCCAATCAAACCTCGGATTGAACATTTAAAAAGATGAGGGAAAATAATAGTATCTAATAATTACCTATCATCCCCTAAGATTAGCTTGGCGCTCAATTTGTTAAAATCAGCTAGTCCATCGATTGGGAGATATCCCTTGTCACAAGACCTTGAGGCAAAATAAAAAGGGTAACAAAATCATAAGCTAATCAGTTACTATCAGAAATTTACGAGCGTTGATTGCTTGTCTACTTTTGCGTTTACAAATAGCAGTTTAAATGAAATGTTAATTGTAAATCTAAAAGAAAAACAACAAAAATACTCTATGAAAAATGTAAAGTTAAATATTTTAAGAACGTGACTGTTTTTTCTGAAACAATTGAAGTCTTTCTATATTACTAATTAATGAGTATATATCTAACTTACAGGTCATTCGCTAACTGTTGCTCTGCTCTTCTCACCACCTCAAGAACAAGAGGCTTTCCCTCCTTTAGACAATTAAATAAAACATAATAACCCAAGTGAGGACTACTAATACAATAACTTAATCATAGAGACTAAAGATCCATAGAACTTAGATAGAAAAAGAACAAAAGTTACCTCGGTTCGATAGGCACCGGCAATCAAATTCAACTTAACCGGACAAGGATCATCTCTACAAGCAAAAATAACCTGTTTTGTGACCATACAAATAAGATTAAAAGCGTGCAATAACAAATGATCTACTATTTTAGAAAATGGCAGAATGGATCTTCCATGCAACAGAAAAAGTAAGATGGATGTAGATCCTTAAACTGAAAATGTACGTACACTGAGAACAGGATCTTCCGGAGCAGGAAGGACGTTTGACAAGATGGAACTCATGGTCAAATGATTGAATCAATCGAGAGTGATTTTGCAAAAAATAATAAAACACTCATCCCTTATTTAAACATAGTTAGGCTCACCAACCAAGAAAATCCGGTTCTGTATTTTTTTCTTGGTCAAATCCGATTCTCTATTAAACTACACTTTTTATAATTTAAAATCATTTATTTTATAAAGTTTTCCTTAATAGGGGGTAATTTTGTTATGTCATAAAAGGTGTTAATTTTGTGTGTGTATATATATATATATATAGGTTACAAAAAAATCTATATCTATTTATAACTATTTGATTTTTAACATAGGTTTTGAATGAAGACATTTATTGAATGAAAACATTGACAAAAGTGTTTTAATTAAAAAGTGGGGCCATTTGCAATTTGCATTAATATATTCATTCACAACTTTAACGTACATATAACCAAAAAGTATTAAAATAATTACATACTCCTTCCGTTTCACAAAGATACATATTTTAGACTTTTCACACATATTAATAAAACATATAATAAATGCATAATTTTTTGTGCTGATCTTTTTTTCATAATTTTAAACCAATAAAAATCCAATAAGTGTAATTAAGTTTTTTAAAATTTGCTATTAATCATTAAAACTTGATAAAATATACTTTAAAAGTATAAAATATGTATTTTTTTAAAACAATTTTTTTTCTAAAATATGTAATTTCGTGAAACAGAGAGAGTACATGATAGAAGAAAAACTGCTTTAACAACTCTGACCTGCGTTACTCACAGAATATAAATTGTTAGAAACGTTCCACCTGCCACATTTGCATTGTCGTTATGTATTGTTTATTTGTATTTATGTTTTTTAATTCAAAAATTGCTTATAGCTGTTGAGTAACGCTTAAATCATTACCCACTTCTATAGTTTACAACTGAAATTTACAGATTCTAGAAGCTCTCAACTTTAACGTACGCTTTTTAATTGTTTTTTTCTCGGTCGCTTCTAATTCTCTGTTTGTAATGAGTGAGTTTTTTGCTTCTATGGATGACGTTTGTCTTTGCTCTGGTCGGTGTGGGATCATGGCTAAGGTGGTATCTACAAATTATAGGCTTCGATCGTATGTTTAGCTCACGTCTCTCTCTTTTTCTTTTTTTTTTGCTAAAAACTCACGTCTCTTGAGCAACCTCTTTGACAAGGGCGGAAGATATGCCAGACGGAGAAGACTTAAAAGTTAAATATGAATTGAAAATACTCACTCTTTGTCGTCAGTTATTTGTTTAGGAGGTCATAATAAATTCAATCAATAAAACAATGATTATCACTTATTAATGTTTCAGTGAGTCAGTTGGTAAAAAGAGTAAAGATTAACACAGAGTTCGGTTTTTTTGGTAATCGATTTAACACAGCGTTCTTGACTTCTCTTAATGTTTTTTTTTTCTGTCCTTGGCAAAAAAGTGTTTTCTTTTCATAGATGTTCATATTAATTTTACTTCAAATCTTGTACACTTAGAAAAGTGGGAGCTCATCTAGTTTTAATAAAACAAAACCAACGGCTCTAATATGGATTTTCTCTAAGTATTACTTATTGGACGTGTTGGTTTTATTACAAAAGGGTAAAAAAATTTCAACAGCGTGTGGCTTATCACGACTCTATACGAAACAGAACCGATCAAGATGAAGCAAACGGTCTACAGACCGGTAGATCTTTCTCGAAGAAGGGAGCAACCCCAATAACTGGATTGGATTCAAAAAAATTGGCCGGTTTAAGCTCAAAGCTAGCAGCTACGGTTGGCATAACCGGATAATCTTCTTGACAAGGTATGTGATGGAATCCTAGTGTGTACCACAAAACAATGTCCTTGTTTTCGATGGAACGGTCCCTGTTTCACCACAAAACAAGTACATTAGATAAATGTTTCAAACCAAAAAGAATTTAACAATAGATAGTAAGGCTTAATTAGTATTGTCCATTGGTTTCGTACCGATCAGACCAAACTTGTAGTGTGTCATCGCCGTGGCTCTGGTACACTAGAACTCCTCCAGCGAATTGTTCTGACCGGTTATACCGAGTTACCCATATCTAAACCAATAAAACAAATTGCATTGGACACAATGAGTCCTAAACCGGAATTTCAACTAAAATAATAATCTCATATAAAACAAAGCTTAGAATTAAGTACCTGATTATTGCTGAATGCAGCTCTAGTCTGAGGAGGATCATCGTGATCGAGCAAACTCGCTGCATTCCCACCCGGTATGATCCTGTAACCAGCTGGGTTCCCTAACCGAGACTTACGGTTTGGGTTTACAATGTGGAATTCATATGGGTCATAGAGGCTCAACTTAATCTGGGCATCTTTCTCAGTCTTCGCTACATATTTCTTGACCTTCAAGTAACTCTTCCTAGGAGATTTTCCATTTGGAACTCTTTGCTTCTCTAGATGAACCTTAACCAAAGAATTGTTTGTAGGTCCATCAATGTCCATGTCTAGATGAAACGTTATGAAATGGTCATGGACGACTCCAATCACATTCTCAGAGATCAAAGGTCCGGAATCATTCTCTTTATCACCTAAGTCATCTACATTCTGGTAAGGTGTCCCTTTCACCATCAACATACCTGAAGCCGCGACCTATTAAGAATAACATTTAAGTGTGAGGAAACTCGAGAAAAGAATAACCATATACAGTACAAAAAAAAAACAAACCAAACCAAACCATTTACTGACATACCGTAACGCGGATCAAACCATCGATTTGAAACTCCCAATCAAAAGTATAGTCATAGTTTCCGACCGAAGTTGCCATCCGAGCTACCAATGTAACTTTTGGTCTTGACTCTCTTATCTGTTAAGTGGTCAAATCATGAATTAATGGACCTAGTGTTTGAGTAGCATTAATAAAAGGGACATACATCGGCATTGGGGATAAGAATCTCAGAATGTCGCCAGCTGACATCGCCTGCGTAGCGTTCAAACAAGCATATCATGTTTGGTTGGACAATGGCTTTTCTATCCGGCGAGGCGAAAACGCCATCTATGTAGTAAGCATTCCTAGGACAGTCGTTGAGAGGCACAAGTGGCATTGCCGCAGGGCCTAGACCGATCTCGCCTGCATCCAAATAAGTTTTGTAGTACCATAGTTCCTCAGGGTCCATGTATGGTACGAACAACTCTGAAGGGAATCCTTTGTACATCACACTTCTTGGTTCACCTGCTCTCTCTCCACATTAGTAAACATCAAGATCCAAGAGGGTGGCTTCTTTTTGTAACCATCACAATTTATGTATATAATACTTATGTCTAAAAAATGCATTTTTGTATTTCAAACACATTAAGAAAACAAGCTTCGTTTGATTATAAATATATCATATTTAATAGTTATTTTCTATAATTTAAAACTAATATTAATTCAAAATATAATTCGGTAATTCAAAACAATATGCTATTATTAAATAATTAAAATACATAAAACATTTAAAATATATTTTTGAAACCATTTTCTTAAACATTCATCTTTGGGAAGACAGTATTTGAATTTAGAAGTATAATGCTATATACCTGTCTCGGAGTCACGGATTGTGGCCTGAGAGATGATCATACCAGCTCTGTGGTCAGCTTTAACATGAAAAACCCAGTTAGCCCACTTAACCAGATGCCCATTTTCGACCCGGAAACTTGGACCATCCGGCTGCTCAATAGAAAGGGGGTTGATTCGATCCATATGTACCGGTTTATTCAGAACACTATACCGGTATTCTGTACCGGCAGCTTTGGGGATTGGAACCGGGCTTTTATCGACGATCTTGATAACCTCTAATTTGTCCATATCGACGGTTGCATAAAGACCTTCAATGGGTCTCATGAAATAATTAGGAGTGTCTTGTGACGTGAAACATTGGACTTTAAGGATTCGACGTCCTTCTTCCTCCGGTCCATACCATCCGGTGAATGTTGGTAGGGCTATTAAATCGGAAAGTTTAACCCCACGCGCTTCGACTGAGCGGTTAAACTCGATACTCTTCAGTGCGACCTGCATTTTGTGTTGACAGACACAATATTTATTAATTATTGATCATTTTTGTGTATGGGCATAACATCTCATAAATACAATATTATGTTTAATACTATGATTCCAAAATATTGTCATTGTATTTTTATTATGAAAATAGTTATATATATATATATATATTTAATAACAGTAACTTTGAAAATAAAATCAGTAATTCAATAATATGAGTTTGAAGGCAATATACTTCGTAAATGTCGTAAGAACTAAAAAATATATATATATATATATATATACATATATATAAGAGAAAGAAATATTCGAAATCATAAATATGGATTCAGATTAAAATATCCTAAAATTCAAAGATTTCGAAAAAATGTTATAGAAAACATATTAAACTCAGTTACAAGAAAAAATATACTCCTTCTAATTCATTATAAGTAGTATTCTAAAAAAATGTTTTTGTTGTAGAATAAATAATGCTTTCACTCTTTTAGATAAAATTAAATGATATTTAAAATTTGTGATCTACTACAAAATAGTATATCATTTTTAAATTGTTGAACTAATTGTATTTAATAATATTATTACGTAACCAAGATAATTGTATAAAAATTTATATTTTCTTAATCATTATATAAAAACTTTAAGGACCATAATATTGAATTAGAGGAAGTATTAAACTGGTTAAGACTAACGCGATCTCTTGGTTTGAGCTTGGGCATTCGGTGTCCCAATCAGGTTTCGGTTTTATTCAATTGGGGTTCGGCTTTTTAGGTTTATCAAATCAGCCCGATTCGGACTAAATGAAAGTTCGGTTCGGGACCGGTTCAGGTTCTATCAAGTTCGGAACCAGTTCATGTTCTATCAAGTTAGGGTCAGGATTAGTAAATCTTCAAAGAATCAGTACAATCCGATGTACTTTCGTGTTCGGGTCCCAATCGGTTATTCAATTTAAAAGTACCAAATTTATATCTAATTTGTAACCAAAACATTAAAAAAATCGGCTTTTCGGTTTTAAAATACCAGATTTCTTCCTATTTCGTAACCAAAACATAAGTAAAATCGATCCAAAAATAAGAAAGGAACATCAACCACGATCAATCAAAATCAAACGAAAGGTAAATATATTTATTGGATAGAAAGAAAACTAAATAAATGAAAGTATAAAATGAAAACCAAGTTCTCATGAAATGAGAAATACTGTTCAATGAAAACAAAACCAAAATCTAAAAACTTCAAGTTTCAACTGCCACTTTCAATCATCAACCTTCATGTAATAAAACCATCAACCTTCATGTAATAGATAATTATTTTAGGTATACAATATATCTTAGTGTATTTTGGATACATATTAGGAATTGAGATCATGTTTGGTACAATTTTTTTTGGAGTTTTGAATGTTTCGGATTCTATCGGATATCCATTTAGGTTCGGATTCGATTCAGATAATACCCTTAACCCGAAATACCAAAAAACAAGAACTATTCAATATTTATATCAAATTCAGATCGGTTCGGATTCCTTTTTATCGGATCGGGTTCGATTCAGATTTTCGGGTTTGGTTTATTTACCCAGCCATATGGTTAACTAATAACGAGAGTGTGGAAGTATTAAAAAATAAAGACAATTCTCCTTGTTTTCAGAAAAACAAAAGACAATCTTAAAACAAACAAAAATTTTGTATCATAAAATAGTGTATAAAGAAAAGATGACCAAAATAACATTCGCTAAATAGTAAGAAATAAAGACAATTCTCCTTGTTTCAGAAAAAAGACAATTCTCTTAAAACACAAAAAATTTGTATCATAAAATAGTATATAAAGAAAAGATGACTAAAATAACATTCACTAAATAATAAAATATGAAGACAATTCTCCTTGTTTCAGGAAAAAAAATCTCTTAAAACACACAAAAAGTTTGTATCATAAAAATAGTATATAAAGAAAAGATGACCAAACTAAACATTCAGTAAATAGTAAAAATACCTCTAGCGAATAATATATTTAAATATTTTAAAGTATTGATAAAATATTTATAAGAATATTATTACTTTAATTTTATACTTTAATCCAGAATATTAAAATCAAAATTCTAATCACTAAACCTTAAACATCCATCCTTAAAATATAAATCCTTATTTTAAACTGATTAACTCTATATATATATGTGTTTTAAACTATTTAACGAAGATTATTTGGATTTTTTGTTGTGTGTGTTATTTTTATCATTATTTTATATGATATCTTAGTGTAGTTTTCGAAAAATAATTCGATATATTTTATATTTAAATATTAATAAAAATCAAACTAAATTTAGAATTAAACCGAAAAAACCAAACAAAAGCTATATATTCATTTGAAAACTAGAAATGTTACTGGCTAACTGAAACCAGAACACTCAAATGGAAATCCGGGTAGACCGTATTGGTCAGAAATTGAATTGAGAATAACCGGTGAGCTAAACCGGTTACTTGTAATAAAATACGTCCAAAACATCAAATCAGTAACTTGTCGTTTACCAATAAAACCATTCTGCGATACCTGAGAAGCCGCGATGATGTCGTCCATGGTGAGAATCGGATAACCAGAAGTCGGGTTGACCACATCAGAAACGACCCGACCCGAATCAAGATCCACAATAATCACGTGGGCTTGACCACCCGACAACGCGAGGACCTCGGCTCTTCGCGACGGTAGCCGATTTCCTTTCTTCCACTTGACGACACGTGTCTTATCCGGCTCGTCAAGAGCCATGGAGTGAATAGTGGCCGACCCGGAACCAAAACCCGGGTCATGATCGAAGAGGATGGTTTTGACTCTCTTGATTTCTCGCACGGTTAGTGGGTCAAGTGGGTGATGAGGCTTTGCGGAAGAGTGGTCAACGCGGAGTTTAGGATCCGGTCCGAGAGTTTTCCGGACCCCAGTACCGGATAAGAAGCCTGGGTGGAGTCCAGGGACCCAAGAGTAAGTGGCGAAGAGGAGGAGAAAGCCAAAGAACAAGGCAGAAAGACGAGCTAAAGATGGTTCCGCCATTCTTGATCTTGACTTTTGAGCTCTGAGTGTACAGCTTGCTTAATAAAATAATGATTTTTTTTACACTGTGGGACACTTTTACACTTTGTAATTACAACTCAGGACACATACTGCTTGTGACACACTTCTGGATAATATAAAGACACTTTTGACCCTAAACTAAACAAAATGGGACGGAACTGAATCTGTTCCCTTTTCCAATTCAATTAAAACCTTATCCCTCTAATAATTCAGAACCTCCCCCTTTTCTTCTCGAAAGCAAGTGAAATCCTAGAATCTTCACAAAGTCCCTTTCTTCTCAATCACCTCGAGCGATATCATCTAATCTCCAAGATACGACAATCTCAGCGTCGATTTGAACTTTCCGACAGCAGGTCCAAGCGGAGATCCCGTCAATTGAAGAATCCCGAAACTCAAGGTCTTCTTATTTTTATTTCAAAGATATCTCATATAAGATTTATGAATCCCAACATGCAGTGGGGATTTTGATTCAATTTTTCAAAGATAAAACACAAAACCGTTCGTTTTCTGAAGTTTTGAATTTTCTCTTCATTGTATTATTCCTCAAGATCTGTTTCATAGTACCTTTTACCATATAGATCCGGACGAAGCAGATCATCTTCTCCCTCCGATGGGATTCGACACTCAAGGTCAGATTATTAAGATTCTATATTTGTATTTCTATGATATCTCTTACAAGATTTAGGGATCCTTACATGCATGTTGTTGTTTTGATGGTGGATTTAAGGCGTTTAGAGAGGGGAGTTTTCGGGCTTTTCGGTGGAGGTGGGACTTGGGATTGGTGGATGGGTGATTTGTCTTCGGGTGAGTTGTGGACGGGTGTTTTGTGTTCAGGTGATGTGTGTACGAGGGATGTGCATACAGGATGTGTGTACAGGTGTTGTATGGTTGTGTGAGGTGTGTACGGGGATATGTGGATATCTTCTATGATATCTCTTACAAGATTTAGGGATCCTTACATGCAGGTTGTTGTTTTGATGGTGGATTTAGGGCGTTTAGAGAGGGGAGTTGTCGAGCTTTTCGATGGAGGTGGGACTTGGGATAGGTGGATGGGTGATTTGTGTTCGGGTGAGTTGTGGACGGATGTTTTGTGTTCCGGTGATGTGTGTACGAGGGATGTGCATACGGGATGTGTGTACAGGTGTTGTATGGTTGTGTGAGGTGTGTACGGGGATATGTGGACTGGTGGGGAAGAATCTGTTGGGTTTTGCCTATCAACGTGTGGAACATGATCACGGTGACGATCAACATTGTATTGGCTTACAATAGGTGACTGGTTATTACGGGTCATCTTGTACATTCATAGGTGTAGGCACGCACATGTGACATTTAATAGATAAAATGGTTATATATAGCAGGTTTGAAAAGAGATAGAAGGAGGTGTTAATGAGAGCATACTGGTGGAGCATCAGAAGTAGGCAGTATGGTTCGTTTTGACAACAAGCGGAGCTCTTTTTCCTATAAATCTATAAATTTAATTGCAATCAAGATTATTCATTTGGAAATAAGGATGGTCCCCCCAACGAGACAAACAAATCTCGTTTCACTCAAGGGCTTTTTGGACAAATCATCCTGTAGGACCCAGAAGAAAGTGTCCAACAAGTGATATGTGTCCCTGTGTGTAAAAGAAAGTCAAAATGTGTCTAAATATGTAATCAACTCTAAAATAATCTCCTATCTAACTCTTTTTTTGTTGTCTGTCAAATAGATTTTACTCTATTTTTATTTTAAAATAGAATCTGTAGTATAAATACTTAAATTCTATTTTATTTTTTAGTTGGTGACTTGATGTAAGTATTTACAAAAAATTAAAATTTAGCTAATGTGTCATTTTTACTTGTTGAGAAATTTTAAGTATTTTTATAATCTCTATATATTAAAAATAAATAGAATATATTATTAGATTAAACCTTGAAATTATTTCAACATATTAAACTTTCAATTTGGTTTACTTGTTCATCAAATCAAAAGTAATTTGTTGACCTGTAAAAAAGTGGTGTGTCAGTTTTTTTAAAATATATTTTTCATTTAATAAACAAAAACAATTAATAAGAAATAAAATAGGAATAAACTTGAAATTTTTTTGAAAAATTAATAAGAAATATTTTTCATTTAAACTTTAAATTTTAGTAAAAAATAAGAATGTTTTTACCTGTTAAAATAATCATGTAAAATCTAATCTTTTTCTAAAAATATAGAATTTCGAACATATCACCATGAAAATTAAAATAACTTAATAAAAATAAAATATGAAACATAAATAAAATTACAAAACTACAGAAAGATTTTAAAATACCATTTTTAAAAAATTAAAAATTATAAAGTTTTCCATTTTTTAAAGTGAAATTTTCATAAAAAATAAGACTTTTAAGTTTTTTAAAACAAATCATATAAACTCTAAAAAAATTTCAAAATCTTTTTTAAAAAATTTCACTATTAACAATAGCACTTTAGTCATATTACAATTAAGAGTAACATTTCTCCTCATATCACCAATGATGGTGGCCTCGTAACAAATATTATCCATGGTCAATATGTCGGAATTCTATTTTGAAAAATTTATAAAAATAAAAAAAAATTATTTTGAAAAAATCATATGAAAACTCTAAATGTTTCTTTAAAAACTAATTTCGATCATATGAGTTTCTTAAATAAGGTATTTAAAAATCGGTTCTTAGCTTTTTCAGTTAAAAGTTAAGAAACAATTTTTTATATTCCGTTAGGAATCCCATCCTAAAAACTCCGGGTTAATCATGCTGTTAGTTCATTTTATATAATAGAGATTTAAGGGGGACAAACACATTTGGTATAACAAGAAATCGCACAATTAATGTAGTATATATATATAGTAGGCTCTTATAATTCCTGATCTCATCATGTGATAAAAAGCACTAACAATTGAATGAGAATAACTTGAATGTTTATGATTTTCTGAACAACTATTCCGACAGAACAGTAGCTTTTTTAACTTTCTCAAATGACAACTCTTATTATTATTATTTTGCTAAAACTCTTATTATTTTCTTAAGCTAATACCTTTATCTTATGTCTACGTACGTACCATGCACGTTACCATTAATTTTCATATCAAAACTTAGGATGTATTAGATTTCCTCAATTATAAGATGCTAATAGTATATGACTAAAAAGATTTGTGTTATGATGTTATATCTAATTCAACTACATATAAGACTGATTTTGTAAAAGGAAAAATATAAATTTTGTAATTAAACTTGATCGATAAGCAATCTGAAGAAACTAACATAAGTATCTTGAATCTACATTAGAAAATATAAATGAAAACATCCACTTAACAAAAACCATTAATATCTCAAACGCCTTTAATGGGAAAGCAACATCTTCCATCAACACTGTACGACCAAGTAAAACAGCTGTTTTTCGTTCATACTTGTGTGTTTCTAATATGAGCACGTATATCACATAATACTTTATTTATATACAAATAAATCATTTGCTTCTGTATCTCTTATTTGTTAAGATGTCTTCTCTACTTTGATCAGAATTTCCTATTAGTAACTTTGTAAAATTTTAACCGGTTGTTTATTTTTAGCTAAATTCGTTATTCAATTATTGATAATGTATGTAACTTTATGAAGCTGTTGTATTCCAGTATTTGATTCTGATCTAACCCATTTTTCTAATGAAACTTAAATCTATTTTGTGATGGCAAAAACTAGAACTATATACTGGATGCTGACCTAACCAGTTTGGAAGTTTGTGTATGAATGGGATCAACTTTATTGATTCTTTAGCAAACAAAATAAGTGTCCAAAACGAGTAGCCGACCAAATCCAAAACCAGCAACGGAAGAATCGGTCTGGCTCTGGTTTAACAAAGGACGTGGGTGGTGGAAATCTATCAATAACTTAATCCAATTAACTAACACCTTATCATATAAAATAAATCTTGTTAAGGAAAAAGGATTAAGTGATGAAGAATACAAGCTTAGAGAAGTTCTTCGGAAACCAAATATTCCGGAGGTAACAAGGTGAATCACCTTCCTGTAGATCACACCAATGGTTGAGAACGGCAACCAATACTCATTGATTCTGGATCTCAACTAGCAGAACGCGCCGGGTGATGGATCGAACGGGTGATGGATCGAACGAACCTAGTTAAGAACATTTTGATGTGGGTAATTTTGTTCGAATCGGATTGTAATCAGATCATATTCTCGTTCTCGGATTGATTTAATATAATATTTAAAATTAAAAAAAAATAAACACCACCAACCTGCACAGTACGTGGAATATGTTTTTAGAAATACTAATATACATAGTACCGAGTCAATTCATTTGGGTATAGTTAGTATCTATTGTACCAATCAATTGAAAATTCAAATATTTTTTGGTTAAATATAATAATTGTAAGTCGGCTCCGACTACTAATCAGAGATTAATTAGTCTAACTTCGTTATAATCCAAATCCAAAACTCTTACACGTCGGATTCTAGAGGACAAAATGTTTAATGTCAACGATTTAACAACACGACATATCTTCAAGAAAAAGGAACAGAGAATAAATCATCTTCAGTATAATTTAATTATAGACCCCACGTTTTATGGTGTCTTACGAATTCAACCCATATCTGTTGTCTGCCTTCAATGTCAATTTTTTTTGGGATGTTACTACTTGATACTCAAAAGTCACAACTGAAGAACTTTAAAATACAGCATAGACAAAGCCGGTTTTTGTTAGTAAAAGACCGGGTCGATTTGGTTGATTTTTTTTTCTTTGTTATTATAGTTGTAATTTGTCTTGCAACTGTAAATTTTAGAGATTAGAGAACTTTGACTTTGGATTCTTATTTATAAAAAGAAAACATTATTTTAAAATATGTTGAAGATATAACTGAATAGTCAAATAATTGAATAATGAAAAATAGAGTTCTCGAAAACTAAATAAGAAACTAACATAAAATGATTTATTATACTAATGATACTTTGCATTTGTATTTAAAATGTTTTACATTTTCATATTATATAAAGTGAAATAATATTTAAAAAACTTGAAAATATTAAATTTGATCTAATATAATTATTAATAATAATATCGTAGTTACATTTTTTTAAATCTGATCAAATAATTTAATAAGTTTCAGTGGAGATAAGTTTAGATTTCTGATTTAGGACTGCTGGAGACAAAACAAAAGCTTAGGGTGATAGTTTCTATTTCAAGAATATATAGGCTATAACAAAATAAAACCAGAACTATAAGGGGCATTCTTTGACCGTTACGCGGAACACTTTTTGCCGAAAAAATATCCAAACAAGACTTTTCTTTATGTCGCTTGTGTTATTATAAAAGCAGACATTGTTTGTAGGTTTTACGCTAGACTCTGTGTGACCCCAACGAACAAGTTAAAAGAAACACGCAAGAAAAGAAGAATAAGAAGAAGAAGATGAAACTTATTTGGTCACCGGAAACAGCATCAAAGGCTTACATCGACACCGTTAAATCGGTAAAATTCATATCTTCCGTTCATGTGTTTTGAGTTTCCGAAAATTTTGATTTTTGAACTTTCTTAAAAACCATTAGAGTTTTTTGATCTTTGCACGTTTTAGCCATTTGTTTACAATTTATAAAGTTGAATTTAGGTTAATTTTTTTGTGCAGTGCGAGAAGCTTGGAACGCCAGGAGCGGCGGAGCTAGTAGCGGCTATGGCGGCGGGGTGGAACGCGACTCTAATCGTGGAAACATGGTCGGAAGGAGAAACCATAGCCATAAGCGTCGGTTTAAACGTAGCGAGTCAACACACAAACGCAAGACACATTTGTATTGTACCAAACGCAATATCAGAAGCCGCTTATCTTCAAGCCATGACACAACAATCTTGCTCCACCTTGCCTGAAACAATAATTATGAACGAGGAAGAAGAAGAAAACTCTGAAAACACGATGCAGAAGCTGCAAGGAATCGATTTCCTGGTTATTGATTGGGATCAAAAGGGTTTTGCAGCAAACGTTTTGAAAAACGCTGCGTTTGGTAGCAGAGGAGCTGTTGTGGTGTGCAGAAGCGGTTACCGGAGAAGCACGTCTTGTTTCAGTTGGACAAAGTCGTTTAGTGACCGAAACGTTGTGAGAACGGTGACTCTTCCGGTTTCGGGTGGTCTAGAAATTGCTCATGTGGCTGCAGCAAGAAGCTCTGGGAAGAGTGATAACAACAATAAGAGAAAATGGATCAAACATATTGATCAAAGATCAGGAGAAGAGCATGTTATTAGAAAGTAGAAAAAAATAAAACCATTGAAAACGTGTGGAATGATATGTTTGATATATGTACGAGAGTGATTTGTACATAAAGCAATTGTTATTGGAAGATTTGATTGTTGTGTTACATTACAAAAAAAAAAAAAAAAAAAAATTACACTGGATGAAAATGGCAGTACTCATTCATAGGAAAATACCCCCAACAACATGAACTAAGAAATATATGTTTCTTTACTACTGAAAACGTTTATGAATGAAATCCAAATAAGAAATGTGAACTAGATCCATAAAGCAATTTTTTTATCAAAAATTAAATTTTAATATAAATATAATAAATGTATACCCAATATGGATGTATACTCAAATTATATACACTTATGCATGTATCAAGAGATGTTGAATCCACTATGTAAGAAGGCATACACTCGAATTCAGTGACCTAAATGACATTTTATTGTTCACTGAAGCCTTTTCCGAAATCAAAACCGTTGGTCTTTAAGAACATCTCTAATTCATTGCTATATTCACCTCCAAATGCTATAATAGAGAAAAAAGTGCTTCAACTTATTGCTATACTCACCTTTAAAATAGGGATTACTAATTTTTCTTTTATACATAGAGGGAAAATACTTCTTTTTTTTTCAAAATAGTCTTCTAACTTTTAAGCTTTTATAATTATAACAAAAACAATTATTTTTTATAGGAAAATACAGTTTTTACCTAATAATCTTTTAATGGAATTTTAATTTAAACAAAGTTGTAATTAAATGAAAATCTTATAGAAATTAAATTAAATAGGGTTGATTTTCAACTTTCATAAATAAAAGGTATTTGTTGTAAAATAAAAATAGAATCTTTTGAGAATATTCCTTCTTAGAGGTAAAAATTTTTATTAAAAAAAACACATCTTTATTTTAAAGATGTTCTTTTTTTTGTCTGGTTCATTATGCAATTACAAATTACAGATTTGGATGTAAAAACCTTTAAACCTTGACCACTAGGCCATGGTGTTTCTACAAAGATGTTCTGTTTTAGAGATAAAAATAACGGAATATATTGGAGATGGTGTATGTGTTATACGAAATTATAACAAATTGTTTATCCAATCCTTAATCCTAAGCATATGCACTTATCAAGATTTGATTGAAGCTATTTGAAGCTGTTGTCGAAACAAAATATATTTTAAGCTATAAGTTGTGCATCGATCGAGTAAGCCTAGTTGGTGATCTGGCCTGTGTTGTTGGAGTCACAGTTAAATTCAAAGATACCATCGGCTTCAACTTCGTACCGATTTAACCGGTACAGGTACGATCATTAAACTATTGGTAATAAGAAAACCAGGAATTGATTCGGTCCATAAAAAAGTGTCAAGACAGGAATTGATTCGGTCCTTCTTCCATACCAACTCCAATCAGAGAATCACAGAGTGTCGAGTGTTGATTATTTTCCGAGCAGAAACTTTTCTCTGTAACCCTGTTGTCATATGATCGTAAAATCCAGAAACGTAAAAAAGAGAAGAAGGAGAAGAAAAGAGCGGTATCAATCTCTGGTAATTGTTGTGCGTAGGGAGGAGAAGGAGCAGGAGAGGGATGGGAGAAGTGTGGACATGGATAATATCATTCTTAGTCCTTATCACTCTTAAAACATTGGTTCCATCGAATCTTCTTCCCTATATATATATTTCATCATGATAAACCCTGCCTAAGGGTTAATCGATGCCAGAAGAAGAAGTTTATGTATTTCGTTGTCAACTACCAACTCTTTTGTGTGGAATCTACTATCTTTTTGATCCTTCAATTTCTTTGGTTGGTTAATGATATATGGTGTCCTGTACTGAATCTCTAGATGTTCTTCCTTACTGGTGTGACAAAAATAAGCTTGGATCTTTAGTATGTGCTCTTTCTTTGATAAAATGAGCTTTGGTTATGTTAAATTGGATCTACCCTTATAAGGTTTTTGAATGTAGATTATGTTTGGAGGAAATTGGTTTGACAAGAACTGGATTTCTTACACGTTTCCATCTAGATGAAACAGTTCAAGACATTTTTATATTTTGAGTTTTGATCATAATAGTCTTATAGACAAACTGTAGTAAAAAAAATAATAATTATAAGCGAACGTGCTTATTGATGTTATGCATGAACCCTTTTTAATTACTTGCAGCTTATCTGCTTAGCTGATCTGGAATTTGATTACATAAACCCTTACGACTCTGCTTCAAGAATAAACTCTGTGGTATTACCAGAGTTCGTTCTTCAAGGACTCCTATGTCTTTTCTTCCTCGTAACTGGTCACTGGTTCATGGCACTACATGGTCTCCCTTATCTCTACTACAATTTCCAACGGTGAGCCAACTGTCTCTCTCTCTCTTTTTATTTTATTTTATAACAACTCACAGACTTGTTGAAGCAGGTTTAATCATGGAATGTCGAAGCTGGT
This sequence comes from Brassica juncea, assembly GCA_018703725.1. Taxonomy (NCBI): domain Eukaryota; kingdom Viridiplantae; phylum Streptophyta; class Magnoliopsida; order Brassicales; family Brassicaceae; genus Brassica; species Brassica juncea. Next base: position 60,202,798 of record CM031936.1, on the reverse strand, counting down.
AACTCTATTTTTCTTTTGTATGTTAGTTACTTGAAAAAACAGCATTTGATAGACGTGACGGAGATCTTCAACTTGCTTGACTGGGAAAAGAAGAAACGCCTCTTCAAGATCGCCTACATGATACTCACTCTCTTCCTCACCATTTTCTGGTAAAATAATTTATTCTCTGTCTTTTACCTGAAAATCAGTTTAGAAACAGGTTAAAACATATGTTTGAACTTCTTCTTTTTAAGGTTAATCTATTCAACACTGGATGATTACGATGAGTGAAGGCAGCACAGAGGTTGATTAAAACCGCCCTTATGACATGAAAAGAAAGGTGTACAACTGGGTATATTGTTAGGCTATGTGGCATTAGAGATCTGTGTAATCATATTTTAGACTTTAGTGAACATTCTTCTTATCTGCGGATTGGTGGTGATGCTTCTAAGTGTTAGCACCAGAAGAAGGCTTGGCCCCGTCTGATTCGGTTTGGTTGATTCGGGTTTTCGGTACTATGTTGATAAGTCCCATTCGGATCGGATTCGGTTTAGTTCCTTTCGGTTCTGATCAAATTATAACCGTTGTCTAAAATCGGCTTAAAATATTTTTTTAAAAAGACTTAAAAATTAATAAAACATAATCAAAATATATAAATTATCTAAAATCTAACTAAAAACTACTTAAACTACCTAAACTAACTAGAAAGTTTTCAAAATAACAAATAAAACAAACTATTAAAATGCTTAAAATACTCTAAGATATCTAAATTACTTTAATATATAAAAATATTAACATTAAACTAATCAGATATGTTCGGATTCTAGTTTAAATTTTGGTCCGGTTCAAATTGTACCCGAATCCGAAAGTACCAAACTCTTAAATCCTGTTCATATATTTTTGTACAACACTTTGGATGCAGTTTCGGTTTTTTTCCGTCCAGGTTAAGGTCGGGGGTTCAGTTTGGGTGTAAAAACGCCCAGGTCTGACCAGAAGTATTTCTAGGTTTGTTCATCCAAATTGGAACCCTCTTTATCTTGTTCAAAAGTTTTCTATTGTTTAGTTATAAAATTAATAAATTCTTCAATTTTCTTCTTCATCGAAAGTACCTCTCTCCTTCATGGTTGTGGTATCAATGAAATTAATAAAGACGCTATTCCACTCATTGTTTAATGTTTATACAATTTATGTTTTATCTTGTAATTACTGTGAAATTAGTCCTAGTATTTATTATTTTTACATTCATGAATTTCACTGGAATATTTATTTGGATATTATACATGCATATATGTTAGCTGTATTAAAATATCTTAATTTACAGAGATAAAACTTTCGACGCATTGCATCAACTACATGATTCATGTATACTTAAGCAAACAAATCAATTAAGATTTTTTTCAAGATTACGGTTTAACCTTTCTTCTTCCTAATTTCACCTTTTAAATTTATCTAGCAAGTAAATTATACCCTTCATTTTATAATGCATTCCTCATGTTATTTTAGAAGTCACAGAAACATGGATGCCTGGTTAAATCTGCTGCATACGACAATGTTCCTTGTAAGAAAGTATCTTTTTATCTTCAATTCACGATAAGAAAGAGGCATTTTTGGTGGCCGTAAAATGCTATCTAACGATACTATAGCGTTTTAAAAAGCGTTATATTATTTTATTACCCATCACACTAGGTTAGATATATTAGATAGCGGTTTTTTGCACTGCTATTTGTGATATACTATAGTGATTTTTGTATGTAATTAAATATTCTTTAATAGTTTGTATATTTGTTATCATTTAAATTTTTAAAAATAAAATAATATTATTTAAAAAATATACAGAGATTTTTTTTGACATCAAGTTCTATATTTATTAAATTGATCCAAATGGTTAAACTGAAGATCTAACTATGGGGGATCATAGTGGTTACATGAGAAAAAGTAAAGATTTGTGTATGATCTCCTTTTGTAAAGAGATCCGCATGACTATTGAATGAAAAGTCCAGAGATAAAAGATGATAAGAAACCAATAAACAAGAAACAGAGATGACTGAATTCATCCAATTCCAAAACCAAATATGGCCGAAATTCCTCTTCATCAATCAATTTTACCATTAGAATGCAATCCGCTTAGAAATACATGTATGTGAAGCCCATATGCAGGGGGATGTGCATTGCCCAAAGCAGTGTGGTGAACTCCACATGGAGTGAGAAGCGGCTTAATCCTTACCGAGCATACGATAAATCGTTTTTCAAATAATGTTTAGAGGAATCAATCAAACTCGGATTTTTTCCCCTTAAATCAAATTGCAACTGCAATTTTACTCTATATTTAGGGTAAGAAATAACTATCTCTATTTTTACTTTATATTTATAAAATTGCTCCTATAGATAAATACATTCGAGAAAATAACAGTTATTCACTCTTTCAAACCCCATATTTAAACGATGCATTTTATGCCATGTTCGAAAACGCGGCGATTCTATTTAAATCGGTCAGTTAGTCAGAGAACGTTAAAAGTCTTTATTTTTGAAGTTCGAAATTACAAGATGTGTCATAGATCTGTTATTTTCTGTTAACATTCGGGTTAAAACACCTAAGATTAATTGGAAAACGATGAAATTACGGGAAAAGTAAAATAACTGCTCTGAAATTCGCAGATGTTAGGGTAAAGATGAGGATAATATGGCCACTCACCATGAGCTGACATCGTTATATCTGCATATATAATATATAATTCTTCAAAATTATATAAAAACTCTAAAACTCTACTCCAATTAATCCCAGAATTATATCCGATTAATTAATTCTGCTTTAGGTCCTACCCGTCCGCGCACGTTCCTCTCAGCGAAATTGGAAATTATATGATTAGGAAGAACATCAACCACTATGTAATCACTTTCATCTCACTGATGATCGATGAATTATTGAAATTTTTAGAAGTAGAAATATTGTACAATAAGATGATGAAAAGGTCTATGGCTATCACTAAAGATCCACTGATCAATGTGTTTTGTGTGCTTGATCACTTAGACAAGGCCAATCATATATTTGTGGTCATGTTTCACAAATGTTATTTTTCTGATGTAATAACTTAGACGAGGGTAATCAGATATTTGAGTTTACTTTTTACAATCAGTTTTCAACACTTTTATGCATGGAATTTTCAACCATAATGGTATATGAAACATTAAACATTTTACTTGAAACAAACACACAGAACAATAAAATACCAAAATAACAGTAAAAACATAATGATTTAGGAATCAAATTTCTTATTATAACTTTTAATAATATAAATCATCGTAAAAACATAAAAATTGAATGACAAATGATCATCTAAAATATATCTAGACCTTGATGATACCTAATAATTTGCATGTACTTTTAAGCATAAAACGATAAGCAAAACGCAAACGAAACAAAATCCCAAAACAATCTTCAGGAATACCGAGTAAAACTATGCAACATTCTTTTGTAACATTTTTGAGACGGAATTCCTTCACTGATTCGACACAATCTGGAATTTTTTCTGCATCTGTCACACAAGATAACGGCTTTGGGAGCAATCTTTTCTCGCCTGTTGGAGCAAATACAAAATCTTTAACACTATTTATATTTTCAGAAATTGATAGAATCACTATCATTATCAATAAAATGGATAGGCACACTGTGTTCTTACTTCGACTCATTCTATAATGTCTATTCAATTTATGTTTATCTTGTGATTACTATGACATTAGTCCTAGTATTTATAAATTTTTACATTCATGAATAGCTGATTTTGTTTCTGGGATATTGTACATGCATATATGTTAGATGTGTTCAACTATCTTACTTAATAGAGATAAAACATTCAAGGTATCACATCAACTACATGATATCATCATGCATTCTAAAGCAGATAAATCAATTTGAGATTTTCTCATGATTACGATTAATCATTTTTTCTCCAAGTTTTAAATGTATCAAGCAAGTAAATCTTACCCTTCATTTTATAGAATACACTATATATATTAGAGTTCACAAAAATCTGGATGTCTGGTAGATTCTACGGCATACGACAATGTTGGTTTATAAGAAAGTACTTTTTAATCTTTTATTAATTTAAATATTTAAATAAGTCTGTTTATTTGAAAAATATGAAGTGTCAATCATGACTTTTTATGTTTCTCACGAGAAAGAAAAATTACTGAGATTATTTATTGATTAAGTTTATTAAAAATATCAAGAAATATAGTAAGTTAAAAACTAACTACGCATTCACTTTCTTGTGTGCAACAAATAAAATTTTTTGCAGGCTATTAAATTCTTCCATCTAGTATTGTTAGCCTACTCGGGATTTAATCTAAAGAAATTGATTAAGTGAATATGATGAGAAAACGAAGAAAGAATAAAATGCATTAGTGCAAAGAGAGACAATGGAATTTTAGCAATAGAAAAACAAGATAGAGAAAACGAAAAAAATAGAGGTAAGAAAACACTAAATTTCTTTAAAAAATAAAAAATAAAAATCATTTCAAACTTCCATTTGAATATATCTTTTACATTGCTTTCCAGAAAAACATTACACGCCTTGTCGTTCAACCAGATTTTAGCAGTGCCGCACTAACCTTTTGTACTGTCCCAATCAAAATTTAAAACTATGTCCTTGTACATAATTTATCATTATAGTAAAACAGTGTAAAAATAACTTAAATTTTCATTAAAAAAGTCTATAGTCTGTTTATAAAAGCAGTGATATAAAATACACTTCTTGTTGAAATATAATTCTTCTTATATTTTTTTTACAAAGTAAATTCATTAGACTTATATAGTCAAGTCTTTCAATCATAACCGCTTCAATTGATAACATATACAATCCATTTAATCTTTCTTGTGACATAGTAGACCGCAAATAAATCTTTGTCAACATCAACTTCAAAAAACTTCTTTCAGCTGGGGCGATTACACTGGATAGTCAACAATATCCGTAAGCAATTTATGTGTGTTGATACAATCTTCCATTTTTCGAAAAAATTCGAGCACTTTAATAGATTTTCGAACTTACTCCGGTATTGATTCTCAAAGAAACTTTAGTTCCTTAAACAAATCATTATCAATTATGTATAAATATGTACAACTCCTTAAAGAAACGTCAGATTCAAACATGTGCCTTTAAAATATCTTCACTTACATTTGTTAGCTTTTTTAAATTAAACAAAATATAAAAGTTTTTTTATACTTTTGGAATTGTTCAAATTTGAATTCAAAGAAATTAGAGTTCGAACTTGATCCGTGTTAAATTAATCAATCCTTAAACTCTATTCTGTTGATAATTTATTATATATTTAATCTTAAAGGAAAACTAGAAATGTATTAATATATTTTATTTTTAACAAATTTATAAATATTGTTGAAAGGTTTAACAAATTTTATTCTAATTAAAATGCCTAATAAGTAATATTTTAATAGAAAATCCTACAAAAATCACTTGTTTATAGATACTACTAAGATTTTTTTTTTAAAATATGTCCTACTAATTTGGATGCCCTAATCCACGGCTTGGGTGGCTTACCCTCTGGGCCAGCCCTGGATTTTAGTCTCTAGTGAACTTTCTTCTGATATTGTGGCCTGGTTATGCAGCTTAAGTAATAACACCAGAACTATTTCAAGGAGTAATGGATGGTTGGATTTGTCCAGATTTTTAAACCTAATTGTTTTTTTTCTCTCTCTTTTTGATTTTGTATATACGAAGCTTTCTACAACTATAAATTCTTTGGTAACATTAAACTCTTATGGAAGCCCCCTTGGTCCAGTAGTTTAACCAAAGGTTCACTAATGCTTCTACACCAGGGGGTCTGAGTTTCGAGTCCCAGAAAAGATGGAATTATGCGAATTAATAGAGAAAATGCTTACAAAAAATATGCAGTATGGCGCAAGGAGTATCGTCAAGAGTAGATCCGATAGGACAGCTCAGGTGATGTAGTCAGACTTGAATCTTCATAAGGCAGGTAGAATTACCGGGTGTATAATCGTCTGTAATATTTCTCATAGTTTGTAATAGCATAATTATCCAGCGTTAAAAAAACACTAAACTCTTATATATCTTTTTAACATAATATAATATAAATACTCAATTTATTTTCATCTTAGATAACCCAATCATTAATTGGAGTACTAACTAACTGGATTATTCAGATAAGTATTAGTTGAAATCGAGCAATCAAACAATTCAAGTGTACATAACATAATAACTTAAAATCGCTCAGCTGTAGCTCAACAAATTCTGTTTGTTGCTGTCAAGCCTTACATGTAGGAAGCGTAAAGCCAGAGAGACAGTCGTTGTAATCAAAATCACTGGCATAGAACTCCCCTGGTGGAAGTTCTGGAAGTTTTCCGCAGAGTTGGTTGTGTCTCAAGTTTATTTCCGATAGGGTGGCCACAGTCGGCGGTACTCTCCCAAATATTAAGTTTGTTGATAGATCAAGCTTACTAAGCCCCTTTGGGATTTTAATCTTTCCCAAATCAAATAGAGTTTCTTCCCCTTTGCAATGAACTCTCGAAGATTCTTCCCCTGATTCAGAAACCTTATAGGACTCCCTGATATCTCGTTCCACGAAATATCAAGATCCTGTAGACGAGTCAATTTTGATATTGAACTTGGAATGGACCCGTAAACTGGTTTCCTGGAATACGAAGCCTTTTCAACTTTCTTAGGGTACAGATTTTAACCGGAAGTGGACCGGAGAGACTAATATTATCGAGAAGAACGTTGTTTAGCTTTGGTAATTGGAAAAGAAATTGTGGAAAAAATCTGGTGATGTTTTGGAGATTACGTAATGCAAAGTCGGTGAGTTGTTGGAGTTTGGCTAGAGACGGCGAGATTGTGCCGGAGAGGAAGTTTTCAGGAGCATCTGAATCGATAATTTAAATGTCGATAGAAATTGAGGTGACCATATTGTTGAGGTTGCAAAATATTGCGTTCCATGCACAACAATCAGTTCCTTTGTTCCATCTACTGAGAATACCGAAGGATCTTCAGTTATACCCGATTTGAAAGATAGAAGACCGGCCTCGTCATCAGGATGACACCTGGCTGCTGTGGTGGGGTTTGAAAAACAAAGAAAGATAAGGGCACCAATGATGAAGAGGGAGTTCATGATTGTAATTGTTGTGGTTTGGTTTGGTGGAGTGAGTGAAGCAATTTGGAAGGTTTTATTTATAGAGAAACTCGATCGTCCAAGTTATGATATGCAACCACTTCGTGGTGGTGTAGTGGTTTCCACTAGAGGAGGAGTTGCCCTGTTGGTCCAGGCCAGGGATCGACTCCTCTCTAGTGCGAGATTATTAGCTCCACGTGTGGCCACACGGATATGGGCCCATGCTTACGACCCATTTGAACACCCGGGAGATGATCGATCTGTGGGCTGCACCTCTCACCCGGGGATTAGGTCTGTGTCTTTAATAGACCCGGGTTTAACCCCTTTTATCAAAAAAGTTATGATATGCATTTGCATGCATGTGACAAGATCCGTAAAAATTGTTCCACTTTATCACTAAAACCGACAAAATTCAACAAAAAGTTTCATCAGATTCTTTTTCTTATACTCGAAATAATCACAAATATATTTTCAAGCATTTAGAACAGCTCAGAATATTTTTGATTATTTCAATATATATTAGATATAAAAATATTTATTAAACATGTAATTGTGATTTGTATATTTTTGGGTACCTAAAATATTTTGGTTCGGATTGGGTTCAATTTCGATTCTTCGAATACTAAAATTTTGGATCTGTTCGGATATTATACTAGTTCTTGTTTGATTCTGGTATAAATTTTTAAGTCGAATTCGGTTCGGTTATTTAGATACCGATAGTTTAACCAACACAAATAATAATAATAATAATTTGCTTGATTTGATGAATCTGAAAAATCAATATCTTAAAAATATTTTTTTCTTTAACTTATAACAATTTATGTATTATTAGATTGTATTATGTATAAATTTTTAATTGTGGGTTCATTACTTTTTATTGATTACTCTAAGTTTGAGTTTGAACAAGGACGAGCAAAACGCGGATTTTTTCGTATTTTCTATAGTCAATAAATGAAGTCTATGAAGAAAAAACATGATTTCTATTTGAAATTTTGAACTCGGGTTCTACGGACCAAAATATTCTTAATACTAACCACTATACTAAGGGTCTAAATAACAATATACGAAACAACTGCGGTATGATTCTAATAGTACAAAAAACATATAGATACATAAATATTATATAAATATATATAAACATTTGCTACTATTAACAGCAGGTGCGGTCTATAACATTCGAAACCTAAAATGTTTCATAGATTTTTGTCCATATATTTCATATATATACGTAATAACAGCTAATGTCCAAAAAGATACAAAGTACTAATCGTTTTATTTCTGATTTTTTGATAACTTGCTTGATCCGGATCTGTCGTACACAGTTCGAACAGGGAATCTAACACTTAATTTTGATCAAGCAATGACTGGTAGGGCTGGGCATTTTATTCGCTAAATTTGATTCAATTCGTTATTCGTTTCGATTCGATCCGAAAAATCCGGATATCCGTAAGTCTTCGAAGCAAAACAAATATTAAAAATCACTATCCGTTAAAAACGAAGCAAATCACAAATACTAAAAAAATTAGAGACGAATATCCGATTTTCTATAAATAGTTATATATCTATAGTTAAGTAGAGTTTTTAATTTATAATCTTATATAATTTTATTTATAAATTACTTATAAAAATATAATATGAAGAAAAGAATTATAAAATCTTGATAAAAACTACAATTCTTCTTAATACATTTAACTTATAAGAATTTTTTATGAATTTTTAAGAATTTATAAATAAACAGTTTTATTAATGTTTTACTTTATCTTTTATAAGAATAAATTTGTATAATATTTTCAGATTTACTTGTATTAAACATAGTGGAAAAGGTATCCGTAAATATCCGTGAATATTCGCAAATATCCATAAATTTTCCGGATATCCGTAAAACCGAATATCCGTATTTTTCCGAAGCAAAGCAAATCGGAAAATCAGATATCCATGAAGTCCGAAGCAAATCACAAATACTGAAAAATACAGTATTATTCGATCCGTGCCCACCCCTAATGACTGAAACACTTTGTGACTCTTGAGTCTTGACTGGACTTGAATAAGTTAATCATTGCTTAATTTAGATCAAGCAATGACTGGAACACTCTGTCACCTCTACCATTTGTGGTCGTCATATGACGTTTGATTTTCTAATGATCAGGGCCGGTCTGAACCATGCCTAGTAAAACATTTGCAATAGATTCTCAAAATTTTCGAAAAAAATTACATATACAAAAATCCCCAGCAAAATTTTTTAGGACCCCAAACTTGTTAAAATAAAAAATTTAACTTAGAAATGGTTTTAAACCTCCAAAATTTCAGGACCGGCTCTGCTAATGACACAGGCTCGAATCATGCTTATCATTACTAATGAGGATAACGTTAACAACCTACCAACCATACTTTATAGTTTATATACTAGAGACAAAGTTAAATGTAGCAATCAAATTATCTTTCCTTCGAAGTCTTAGGTGATACTACTTTCGTGATGCTTTCCAACTACACTACCAAATAATTTTTTTCAATAAATATATATCCTAGATAAACAAAAAAAATTCCATGGATAACGGCTTTACACAACATTCTATGTTTATTTGTCCATCCTTGTGTGGTACAAAATCAAATAAATTAAAGTAAGACATATGACCGTACAAAAACGTTTTAATAATTCACCCAAAACGGCTTCTGCTTGACCGTTAATCTAAATAATGTACGTTTGACGGTTAAGAAGTTTGGTCATTCGATCTTAACTAAGATTATAATAATTACATATGAGATCACTATTCGTAATGTAGACAAAATGTGTATATTAATAAAACTTAGGTGAGGGTTGCTGTAACCATTGAGCTAACTGATCTCAACCACAGCCACTTGAAGACAAATATATAAATTGTACAATATACTAATTACATTGCAATAATTATAATAGATGCGGTTTATTATATCTTATGATTCTAAGCAACGTTTGTCGCTCTTTAAGCACAATAGATACTAGTTGTACCACAGAAGTTGAAGCATCTCGTTAATTGTTTCTTCTTAAAGTAATACGAGTGTTCGGAGATAGAAGCCTAATGACGCTGGCGAGATACCAGATACGAAACGAGTACGGCTTGGCGGATAAGGAGCTGTACCAATCCAGCGATAAGGAAGATGCTGAAACTTTGCTCGAAGGTTCATCAATGGCCGGACTCGTCGGACTTTTGCGCCAGCTTGGCGATCTCGCTGAGTAAGTTTCTTTCTCCCTATTGGCTATGAAGGGCCATTTGAGTTTGTGTTATCATTGTGTTGTGTTCATATTAGTATTGATTTGACATATTTACTTTATTCATGAATATTTGAAACCAGTGTTTTAATTCGGTCCTTGCTTTTACATTTTATGTCTCTCTTCATACTAATAAGGTTTGCGGGTGAGGTGTTCCATAACCTGCATGAAGAACTAATGACAACTTCAGCACGAGGGAAAGGCTTGGCAATTCGTTTTCAACAACTCGAAGCAGAAGTTCCTAGTTCAGTTGAGATACCTATTCTGTCTCAAACCGATCATTCAACATTTTTTTACAATCCAGGCAAGTCATCTTACTCTGGCTTATAGTATTATAGGAGCTATGAGCTGTTATGTAGATGGAATAATCATTTCTTTTCATTCAAGGTAAATGGTAATTTTGTGTGGAATTAATGGACTAAGTAACTGAACATATGTCAAGTCAGCCTATTCTAGGTTATTGATATTGATATTAGACTCCAGGCATTGGATTGATAGGTCATGCACTGTTTCAGGCTTCGAATGGCATTCTACTTTGCAAACAGATGAAAATCTAATTTCTCCAAGCAAGTTGCCTCATTGTATTATAGATTCATATGAGGAATGTCGTGGCCCGCCGCAGCTCTTTCTTCTTGACAAGTACATTTCAGTAGACTCCAGAAAGTTTCCGAAATTTCATAGTAGTAAAACTTGGCTTACACGTTTTGTCTTTTTCTGTTCTGTTTAAGGTTTGATGTTGATGGGTCTGGAGCATGCTTGAAACGTTACTCTGATCCATCTTTGTTGAAGACGCTTACTGCATCAGAAGTATTAGGAACATCAAAGCTCAGCAAAAATGAGAGACCAAGCAAAACAAAGGTATTCATGTAATACATTTTCTTATTCTGAATTTATTTTACCTCACTTTGCCACTCTGTCCAAAACAAACATCACATCTGAAATGCATATTTTGGGTATATTATGTGTTACATATGATCAAATATTTTTCATCTACAGAAGAAAGTATCACACACGAGTAATGAAGAGAGACTTGGGGATTCACAAACATCACATTCCAAGTGAGCCCTCATGCTCTATATTTAGTTAATTTTTTGTCTCACTCATTACTAATCTGAAGTTCATTTGATCAACATTTGATTTGCTGAGATAATCTACTTTTTTGGATGGTACAGGTTGCATCAGCTATTCTTAGAAGAGCATGTTGAGAAGGGAGACAAAGATCCTGAATTTCATGCGAGACTAAAGAGAAGAGGTCCTCCTATTAACTCAAGCTCTGGGACAGGTTACATGGAGAAGTTCCTCAAGAATTCTTTGCCCTACTGTGATAGAGTTCATGAGACTCTAGATCAGTCATCTTCTGCAACGGAAACTGAAGTTACAGTACGAGTAGACTTATCAACACCTTCCCTGGTTTATCCAAGCAATGGAGACACTAGAAAAGAGAGGGAAATGGAATCCATTGCAGATGATGAAAGACTTAAGAGACCTTATGTAGAGGGAGGACCTGTCATTTGCTTAGAAAGAAGCTCTTCTGTGAACAATGGCACAGATGGACCTGTTTCTACAGAGACTGAAGCCAAGGAAGCAGACGGTGATGAGAAGGCTGGTGGTAACATTAGACAGATACAGATGTGTGCTAATGCAGATGTGACTCAAACAGAGGATATGACTCAAAGAGAATCTACACAAGTGGTAGTAGACGCATCTGAGGGTGGGACTAGTTCTCTACAAACAGATGACGCTGAAGATTATCATTATCAACATATTTTAGGTGTGGAGACTGAATCTGAAATGTCTTTAACTGGTTTGGTGGAAGACCAGTTCTCTTCCTTAACCAATCAAGAGACAGAGGAAGAGTCTGATTGTCTTCTTATCCAGAATCATCATATTCGCACATTTGAAAACTTTGAAGATTTATCTCTGGATGTTGTTGCAGTACATGACAGTGCTGTCGCAAAAGAAGATGAAACCAACTCACAAGACCGATCTTCCAAGAATACCGAACACTCTGGACATATTTCAACTTTTGAAATAAGTTCACAAAATGATATTCCAAGAGATCTTCACACAGGAACCATGAACCTCTTAGGATCATCGTGGCAAGACGACGCATTGGTCAATTCTGATGTAGCTGAGATATCATCAGATTGTGGACAAGTTGATCCACAAAACAAGATTGCATACGGGAGTAGTGAGCTTGAGGTACAAATTCCAGATACTCAAAAAAATGGTACTGTTTTTGCAGGTGATAAGAAGACGAGCCTGAATGATAAGGCCAGTGAGACCATGCCCGAAGTAGTAGGGTTAGAAAATATTAGTGATACACAAGAGTCTCTTTTAGGTATTCAAGAATGTTTATCACCTGAGTATCACGTAGAGACACATGGCCAAGGGGAAGAGAGTCCACCTGAAACAGAGTCAGAAAATCCATCATCAGCAGCAGCAGTCGACCCTCTTCCTCCACAAGATGTTCCTCTTGGTGTTCAGTGTTCACCTTCAGAGGAATTAGAAGCTCCTAGTGCACCACAGCAAGGAACTATCACATCATTACATGGTAATATCTCTGAGTCTGTTCTTCCCATGAATCCAACTGATCAAGAAAATTGCTTGGATGTGCCCATGTCTCTCTTCTCCACGTCCCTACATGAAATACCTGAGGAAGATCTTGAAATAACGCCTCCACTTCCACCTCTCCCTCCTACACAATGGTGGATGGGGAAGCTGGTTGAATCAGTTAAAGCAACCGAATCTCAGTGCTCTCCAGTGCCATCACTTGAATGTAATAGCAACAGCAGTTTCTACATTCACAGGAAGGAAAACACACATGATGGACTGGTTCAAGCGACCAAGCCACAAGATCAGTCAGAAGCCTCAGTTACAGCAGGTGAAAACCATAATTCTCATGAACAAACAGCCCTTAATGAACCATCTAAAGCAGCCAAGGAGGAACAGTCTCCTTCAGAATCAGTTGCTTGGGTGTCACTACTCACAACTGAAGCTACACCAGAAGCAGAATCAACCGAAGGCTTGGAAGCACTTGAGTGGTTTAGTCAGAACTTCAAAGAGCATACCAATCATAACCTCGCAAACCTAGAAAAGGAGCCTCAGCTTGATCATCCACTAGAACCACCAGGAGAAACAGAACAAGACAATAACTCATATGAAGAGAATGAGAAAGTGGAGAAGCTTCCAAGAAACAAGGGGTCGTTTGTTATTGGCATTGATAAAAGCATGGTGATTAAATTACTTTAAAATCTATATCTCTGTGGTTAGTTTATCTCTCCTTATGTTGATCATGTTAATCTATTTTGTTTGATTACACAGTTGAGGAAGGTATCTGAAAGAAACATGACACAACTTGGAGCTCCAGTGGAAGAGAAGGATTCACTGCTGGAGATCATACGGAGCAAGGTCAAACTCTCTAAATAACTCATCTTTGACTTCACTCAGATATTGTAAAGTATATAAACTCTATAAATAACTAATATAAAATGCATTAGCAGTCATTCAACTTGAGACCAGCAGATGCGTCGTTGAGACACAGCTTTCAAGTTGCTGTTCCTACGACCAACTTGAAGGTCGCTGCAATTCTAGAGAAAGCCAATAGTCTTCGCCATGTCTCTCTCTCTCACTCCCTCTATCCTTTAGTGGTTTAATTTGGAAATTTATAGTATGAGAAAAAAATATTCATGTATTAGTTATTATATATGTAGGCAATGGCGGGAAGCGACGACGACCATGATTCAGATAGCTGGAGTGAGTGAATGAGTCCCTCTCCAAGTAACCTATAGATGACATATTGTTTGATATTGGTTTACATTTTGATTTTGTAATTTGTATAGAAGAATTGTTAGCTTATTCACAGAAAGAAATGTTTGGTATTGGTTTACATTTTCGGTTACCTTTGATATTTGCCTTTTGTGTGATACTTTTGTGATTTTGAGCTATTAAGGAAAATTGTTCATTTTCATATTAGTTTTAAAATTTTAGATGTTAAATAATATCTCTTGAACTTAAGAGAAAGTAAACATATATAGGGTATGAATGGTGACCAAGGAACGACGAGTAAATGCATTCTCTAATATTTTTTAAAAAAATCACCATTCACAAGGAATAAGTTTTTTTTATTCTTTTTTTAGAGAATTAAAGAACAAAAATATTCCTTGTTAAATTTGAGAATGAACAACCATTCATTTTCATTTCTGCTATTTTATTCATTTATGTTCATTTCGTTTCTTTTCATTCCTGCTATTTTATTCCTTTATGTTATTTTCCTATTAGTTTCCTTTGTTTCCAGAATGGTCACTGGATCCATAGATTTTAGTTTTTGTATAGAAATATTATTTAAAATTTTAGGTTTTCTTATATTTTTTAAAATCATTTTTCAAATATCATAATTGGTCAATAAAATAGATTTTAACAGAACAAAAAATTAAAAATTACAAACATTCAACACCTAAAACACATTACATAGAGGAAACAAACGAACAAGACAAAAAAACACACAAAATAATAGTCAAAACAAAATTGTGTATAAATTGTAATTAATATTATAATTTTTATTAATATGAGTGATCGTAACATAACCAAGGAAAATAAAGGATTGAATAAAATGGTTCATGGCGTGGCACATATCTTTGGCGCAATGCAATGTGGTGAAGAGTTTTACACAAAAGCCACATGAAATTTTTGAGATACCGTGGAGCTCAGTAATTTGGTACAAGGAAGGGATACCTAGGTGCTCTTTTATTGCTTGGCTATCGATGTTGGGACGACTATCTTTGTTCACAGGCCATGGAATCCATGACCACCTTTTTTCTTCTCATGTGCATTCTCGCAGGAGGTGTGGTTTGACGTTGCTGCTCATATGGGCTTGTGCCATTATTGCCTCAGGAATCTAGGGTCAAGAAATAGAATCAAAACAATTAACACATGAGATGTAAAGAAGTTGAGACTGAAAAATCAAAATTACCTTGACTAGATTGAGGGTATAGGACTAGGTCTGCAGATGATAGGAAAGGGAGGTTTCAAGTTCTTTGCATAGGTAACCACTTTGGCTTGGTACTCGACAAGAGGTCCATTGAGAGATTCACGAGCCATAAACGTTATGTAAGCTTTCCGGGTACCTCCACCAAGTACAATAACTCTCACAATATCAACCAATTCAACCGTCTTTTCCTATATATATATATATATATGAATGAAAATGAGAAATCCATAATGAAATTTAAATATATCTTATTAAGCAGACTCACTAACCTTAGTCTCGTTGAGTTTCTTAACACACAAGTTGGCAAGATCTGTCATCAACTCCCGATTAGTCACGTTGTCATACACTAATGCTTCCAGATCTTTAATTGGATAGTTTTCGCTCAGAGGTTCATAAATAAAACCCTAAAATTAAAAAGGGAATGATTTTTTTTTTTCTAACGAATCGATTATACTAAGGCCTTGATTGGTAGAGCATTAGCATTAGCATTATGCTCTACATTATCCAATCAACATTTGTTAGAGAAGCATTTAAAAGAGCATTTACTAAATGCTAATGCTCTCCAAATGCTCTCTGGCAAATGCTCTCATATGAAGCTTTTGGAAGAGCATTTGCATTTATAATTTATAAATTTAAGAATAATATATAATTAGTTCATTTATTTGATTTTTAATAATATCATAAAATTATTTTTATATCCATAAAATGAAATTTTGATTTCTAAAATAAATTTACCATATAAATATTTTTTAAATATTATTTCACATTTAAAATATAATTTAATTATATTAAATTAATTTTATAAATTATATTTTAAATTAATTATATAAATTAAATTATATAAAATGATTAAATAAATTATATAAAATAATTATTAAATTAATTATATAAACTATATTTTAAATTAATTATATAAATTAAATTTTAAAATATAATATAATTAAATTAATCACATAAATTATATTATATTTTAAATGAGAAATATTATTTTTAACATAGATATTTTAATTATAAAATTTATTTTTTAAAATAACATTTTCGATATAAACTTAATTTTTGAAATTAGTAAATAAAATAAAATAATTATATATCTTTTATATATTAATATAATATATATATATATTAATATATAAAATAAAATAAAAAAATATAGATATATATTAGAAATATATTCATTATAAATAAATATATTATATATTATATACTAATTTTAATAATAATTTTAAATAGCATGTTCATCCTGCTCTACCAATCAATCTATTAAACAGTTTAGCAAAAGCATACAACTTCTGCAGCATACTGTTTTTATAGCATACAGCTACTGCTTTCTCATCTGCTTTGCCAATCAGGCCCTAAGTTATTCTGGTGAAATAAAATAATTACCTTACTATCGAAAGCCCTGCGCCTTTCGAGACGGTACTGCTCATACTCTTCCTCGTCAGAGAACAACTTGCTATCCTCGGGATCTGATTCGTACTCGCGACCGTCGTAGCTGTCCACATCCCACTGGGGTTTACAACCCAGTTCGGGCACGTGTGTATCACTGTAGATCTCCTCTACCAGCCTCGACTCGCTAGCCATCCCTACACAATTTGGGAGTTATAATTTTTTGGATTTTTAGTAATTTAAACCCTAAACTAAAGATCAATTGTAAAACAAACCCTCAACTAAAAATCATGTGAAATAAACCCTCATCTTTATGTATGTTAATGTTTTCGCCCCTCCGTAACCTTTATCGTCAACTTTCTACGGAGAAACGTTAACTGATGACGATAAAGGTTATAGAGGGGAGAAAATATTAACGGACATAAAGATGAGGGTTTATTTCACATAATTTTTAGTTGAGGGTTTGTTTTACGATTGATCTTTAGTTCAGGGTTTAAATTACTAAAACTCCTTATATAAATTGATAATATACATTTAAATACATATGATATTAGAGAAACAATTATAAAATGGTTTTTAATATATTTATATTATTAGTGAATACAATAAATCATAGATTCCAGAAAAATTAATTAATGTAAACCTAATAATATTAATTAAACTCACTCATTCACTATATATATATATATTCTAAAATGTTTCAAATGAATGCAAAACAGTCAAACCTCATCTTGTAAAGCTAAAGTGTAACGTTGACTACTTAACTCCCTTAAGTTGCCTGAACTTCCCAAATTAATGGAGAACCTACTAATTTTAAGATAAACACATACATAAATAAGACCACACTTAATGTAGAATGGTGGCTCAGTGAGCGTCCTCTAACATATTTATAACTTAAGTTAGGAAAAGCTATCCTTTAGTTACCTTTTGTCTTTTCTATGATTGGTTGGTGCGTCGGATGGAAATGTAGGAGCGACTGGTTTGAGTGATTTAGCCACTGAAAATGGTATTAAAGCCACTGTTCTTATGGACGACCACTGAAAGACGAACGAGCTGAGGAAGATTTTACCATAGCATTGAGAGACCGAGATGATTTGTTAGAGAAGAAAGAACGAGCTGATGAAGATTGATCCACTTGGTTTGTTGTCTGAGCTAATGTGGATTCCTCACAGAATGAGGATCGGATACCTGAAGTTTGGATACTGATATTAGATTTTTTCTTTGTACGAATTGACTAATGCAAAACCCAAACCAAACACTAATCTCAAAAACAAGTTCTTTTGTGAGAGAGCAAGCAGGAAAACAAGAATAGCTACGAGCTAAATTTACCAAAGGATTGCGAGGTCTCATTGACAAAGAAAAGTGAGTTTGTATTAATAGTAGAGTCGGTCCTTAAATTTATGAATCTTGAGATAATTACTAAATAATCAATATTTATAGGATTTGCTCAAAAAAATATTATTAGTAATTTAAACCCTCAACTAAAGATAAATCGCAAAACAAACCCTCATCTAAAAATCCTGTGAAATAAACCCTCATCTTTATGTCCGTTAATATTTTCGTCCCTCCGTAACCTTTATCGTCAACAGTTAACGTTTTTCCGTCGAGAAGTGACGACAAAGGTTACGGAGGGGCGAAAACATTAACGGACATAAAGATGAGGGTTTATTTTACATGATTTTTAGTTGAGTGTTTGTTTTACGATTAATCTTTAGTTGAGGGTTTAAATTATTAAAAATCCTAATTTTTTTTGTTATTATTTTAAGGTCATAGGCCCAATTTGATTTGATTTAAAGTGGGTTTCAAGCCGTTTGTATATTTTTGATAAAACTCATGTCAAAACCCAAAAGGAAAGTGATAATAATAAGCAAATAAGCCATTTATATATTTTCCTTCTACAATCATTTAATGAATAATTTTATAATCTATTAAAATTCATTTAAATTTTGGAATACAACAACGAATTTTTTTTTTTTTAATTTGTATTTGAAAAATTCTTGCAATTCAAATGAATTAAAAGAGCTTAGATTAATTTAAATCTAATACTTTCGGTTGGTTATAGTCTTCTTAATTATAGATAATTTATAATAAACAGTTTCATCCTACGGGCTTTTAAATTATCTTCTATTAATAATAATATCCACAATTACAATTATTATTGGTTGTAGTCCCATCCATTGTCAAATTGTAACATGTCACATTATTGAGCAAAAGAAATATATGCGGTCAAAATGGTAATACGTGGGATTAATGTAATGCGATTCTAAGTACTTTCAAAAACATATATATACATAGATATCTATATAAAAAATTTTATAACTATAAACGGTGGTATAGTGCGGTGCGGTCGGTCACCATTCTTCTGTTTAAACCGAATTTTGGTTACTTATTTCGCTGGGTTTTGTTACATATCATGTATAAATCCGATTCTAACATTTCTGATTTCTATTAGATAGTTTGCGTTGGTGAAGATCTTATAATAATATTCTATTGTAAATTTCTGAATAATAAAACAAAACTTTAATGAGAAATATGCTTTGGATGGCGATTTGGGATAATTATATATTAGAAGTAAGTTCAAATTTGAAAAAAAAAAACTATGAACAACAATTCCGTGACTCAACAAAACTTCACCTATGTCTAAGAGAGCCAAAGAAGCACTAACCTCTACTTTCCTCTTAATTACCAATATTGGTTTGCACACACATGACATATGAACAAGAAAAAACTCCTATTTATATTCATCCACTCTTTTGATTAAACTTAAATCAAACTCAACTCATATGAAATGGAGGCTCAAAAGCAAGACAATGAACACGTTTTTCGCAGTCTATATCCATCTGTGCCCATTCCTGACAAGCTTACACTGGTATGGATTCAAACTGGTTTTAGTCTTTAGACAAGGAAACACTCCTTGAATATGAGTAAACAATCTTCTTATTTAATTAGTGACATGATAATATTTTAGTCTCTTCGTTTTAATCACTCTCGATTCAATTCCAATAACAAAATAATAATGAAACCGGTTAGATTAAAACAGTATTCAGTTCGGTTTTGATCTTAATTTTTGTTCATTTTATTTCATTTAGTACATAATTATTTAATTGATATTATATTTATTTGATATAGTAAAACTACTTTATTTATGTTTATCCGGTTCGATCTTGTTCATCAACACTTAATTCAATTGTGTTTCGGTTTACAATTTTTATTTGGGCTCAGATTCGGTTTGTTTAACTACCCTAATGAGAATTACTTTTATTTATTATAAGCCTGAGTTTGTGCTACAAGGAGTAGAGGAATTCACAGAGAATGTGGCGTTTGTAGAAGCTGTGACCGGTAAAGCCGTTACGTACGGTGATGTAGTGAGGGACACAAAGAGGCTAGCCAAAGCGTTGACCTCACTTGGACTAAGGAAAGGTCACGTAATGGTTGTGGTTCTACCAAACGTCGCCGAGTATGGGATTATTGCCCTTGGCATTATGTCGGCCGGTGGAGTTTTCTCCGGCGCTAATCCGACGGCTCTTGTATCAGAGATCAAGAAGCAAGTTGAAGCTTCTGGTGCTAGAGGAATTATCACTGATTCTACTAACTTCGAAAAGGTAAACATTCATGTTTCTTTTGTATGATTGTGTGTACACAAAAATGTTACACATCACGAATATAATTCGGTTCGGTTTGGTTGTTTTAGTATGTTGTACATAAATTATTATCACTGGTTATAACCATATTTCTTTTATTTATTTGGTTAGATCAAATTCAAGTTTGGTATAGTTTTAGGTTTGAATTTAATATATTGTGGATGGAAAGCAAACAAAAATACGAATAAAATTTATTAATATATGCAAATATACTTTGGTTAATTCGGTCTGGTTGGACTAAATTAGGGTTAGATCTGATTTTTCGCAGTGGAAATTTTAGTACTTGTTTACATATTTGGCTTGGGTCAAATTGGGTTAAAATCTATAACATGTACCGGTTTTGGACAGGTGAAGACTTTGGGTTTGCCGGTAATAGTGTTAGGTGAAGAGAAGATCGAAGGAGCAGTGAACTGGAAAGATCTTCTAGAAGCCGGAGACAGATCCCGAGACAATGACAAAGAAGAGATTCTTCAGACAGATCTTTGTGCACTTCCTTTCTCTTCAGGCACGACAGGATTACAAAAAGGAGTAATGCTGACACATCGCAACCTCATAGCAAACCTTTGCTCCACTCTCTTTAGCATCCGGTCTGAAATGATCGGTCAGATCGTGACTCTCGGTTTGATTCCATTCTTTCATATTTATGGCATCGTTGGAATATGTTGTGCTACGATGAAGAATAAAGGCAAAGTTGTTGCTATGAGTCGGTATGATCTAAGGCTTTTCTTGAATGCTTTGATTGCTCATGAGGTCTCGTTTGCGCCTATTGTCCCACCGATTATACTGAATCTTGTCAAGAATCCGATCGTCGATGAGTTTGATCTTTCGAAGCTTAAACTCCGTTCTGTTATGACTGCTGCTGCTCCGTTAGCTCCTGAGCTTCTCACTGCCTTTGAAGCCAAGTTTCCTAATGTTCAAGTCCAAGAGGCAAGTAAAAGATTAAAAACTTCTCTGCTTTTTTTTTTGGTTATTGTGCTCAATCTAGGTTTCACTGTGTTAATAGGCTTATGGATTAACGGAGCATAGTTGCATTACGTTAACTCATGGTGATCCTGATAAAGGACAAGGAATCGCGAAACGAAACTCTGTTGGTTTTATACTTCCGAATCTTGAGGTGAAGTTCATAGATCCTGACACTGGCCGGTCGCTCCCCAAGAACACTTCTGGTGAGCTCTGTGTGAGGAGCCAATGTGTGATGCAAGGTTACTTCAAGAACAAGGAAGAGACGGAGAAGACGATCGATGAAGAAGGTTGGCTTCACACAGGAGATATAGGTTATATTGATGATGATGGAGATATTTTCATCGTTGATCGCATCAAAGAACTAATCAAATACAAGGGTTTTCAGGTAAACTTTATTTAAAAGTGATCTTAGCGGTATGAATTTGTTTTTTCATCCCGGTTTTCTTTTCCGGTTATTTCTGGTTAGAGAATGTTATGCCGAACTCTGTCTTTGGTCCAGATTGGATTTTCATTTTTGAATTAAAAAATAAGCAATGTCGCATTAGGCATTGATTGTTTATTTGTGTTAAGTAAAATTTTAGGTATATAATTATGGTTTTGCAACAACTAAAACCTCATTTGTTCAGTTCGGTTTGATTGCAATTGTGGTTTGGTTACGTTTCAGCCCTCTCCAAGTAATCAATTGCCTTATGGGTCTAAAATAGATTTGTTTATTTTCCGGCAGGTGGCTCCGGCGGAGCTTGAAGCTATTCTACTCACTCATCCATCCGTTGAAGACGTAGCCGTCGTGCCGTGAGTACATATTGCCTTCTAACTATTAAAGCTATATATATATATATTCAAAAATGGTTGATATAAACATATTTTGGAAAAAATAATGAAAAAGGTTGCCGGACGAGGAAGCAGGAGAGATTCCGGTGGCGTGTGTTGTGATGAATCCAAAAGCGAAAGAGAAAGAAGAAGACATCCTTAACTTTGTTGCAGCAAATGTGGCCCACTACAAGAAGATAAGAGCCGTCCATTTTGTGGATTCAATTCCGAAATCTCTCTCTGGTAAAATCATGAGGAGGCTTCTCAGAGACAAGATCCTCAGCATCAAGAAAACGTTATTGATCTAAGTTGCTACTAGTAACTTAGTAATCATGTGATTGAGTAACGGTTTGATTATCCATTTGTCCCTTAATTTAATCTCCTTTAATTAAGAATGTCTTATTATCAACTTCAACGTTTCTGTTGTTTAAGGGAGTAGACAAAACTAATAACACACCAAGAACATTCGGCTATCTCTGTTATATTACCTTCATTGTATTAACCTCTACCACTGAACTGGCTTATATAAAACCGGTTCATAGAAACCTATCCAAATTTAAACAAGGATAAAAAGAAATCCTTTAGTAATCCCAAGTGTTATTTAGAACCATGTGATTGATAAACCGTTTAGAAGTGAATATCAAAAAGAAAAAAAATCAACAAAATCCATTCGTATCAACTATCTACGATAATTTCATGTGTTGTTTAAGAATGTAATAAGACTATTACCGAACAAAGACTCCACGAAATCCAAATCAATAGTAGTTGGCGTGTTCTTAACTAGCTTGTCTCCTTGCACTACTCAATCCGACCAATTTAATAATTTTTTTGCTTTAATAAAAAATGTATTTAAAAGCATTTTTAGAAAAGAAAACCAATTATGGCCGAACCACATGCAAAGTTGGCTAAACAAAATAAAATAAGTTACAGCTGAACTTGAACCTCTCGGATACCAACCAATAGAAGATTATAGTAAACAAAATACAGCTCATGCACCAGTGTAAGATTTATTTTTATAATCACCATTTCACGTTTTGTACGTGATTAGAATACCTATAAATAAATAAATAATTAACAAAAAGAATTTAAAAAGAAATGTAAAACCTATCATTCATCAATATAAAGTAGACTTTAGATCATGAGGAAACAAAACATGTAACGATAATTATCCAAAATGATAAGAAGATTCACTACACAAATCATCAAATCATCACCAATGGTGAAGAGAGCAGTACTGATTGGGATCAACTATCCTGGAACCGAGGGAGAGTTACGTGGCTGCGTCAATGACGTCAAGCGAATGCACAAATGCCTCGTTGACCGGTTTGGATTCTCAGAGGAGAACATCACTGAGCTTATTGATACCGACAAGTCCAAGATCCAACCCACTGGTAAGAACATACGACTGGCTTTGTCTGAGCTTGTCGGATCAGCTAGTTCTGGAGATGTTCTCTTCGTTCACTACAGTGGACACGGTGTGAGGTTGCCTCCTGAGACTGACGAAGACGACAATACTGGTTTTGATGAGTGTATTGTACCCTGCGATATGAACAACATCACAGGTACGTAGTTTAATAGTTTTTCTTCTACCTTGGTGAGAATACAAACCAACTAAAATGGTTTTTTTTTTGTTAGATGATGAAATAAGGGAGATTGTTGATAAAGTGCCTGAAGACTGCTCCATTACAATAGTCTCGGACTCTTGTCATAGTGGTGGTCTCATTGACGCAACCAAGGAGCAGATCGGAGATAGCACCAAGACGGCAGGGAAAGAAGTAAAGACTAAGGAGATTGAACAAGAAGATGTGAGGAACGGAGTCCATGTCGTAAACAGATCTCTGTCTCTGCAGAGCATGATCAATATGCTAAAGCAAGAAACAGGGAAGAGTGATATAGAAGCTGGGAATATCCGAAGGTCTCTTGTCCATGCGTTTGGAGAAGATGCATCTCCAAAAGTGCAGGAAACTGAAGGCCTCGTGGCGACGAAGAAAAGAGTCGTGGGCAACAAAGAAAAGGGTATTTTGCTAAGTGGATGTCAGACTGATCAAACATCAGGAGATGTACGCACCAAGGGACAAGCCTATGGAGCATTCAGCGATGCGATACAGATCATACTCGATGAGACAAAAGGTAGGAAGATCACAAACAAAGAACTGGTTTTAGGTGTGAGAGAGCTTCTCGAGTATGAATGTTATCCTCAGCAACCGGGATTGTATTGCAGCGATAGTAATGCAGATGCTACTTTCATATGCTGAAATGAAAATTTCAGATTTAGTTTCTTTAAAATATCAAGTTTATGTGTTCTGTTTTTATTTAAAATAAATAAAGACATTTTTATTTTAATGCATTTTAACAGAACCTCTTTCACACACATATTTGTAACATAACCAACTAGTCTCCACGAGAACCAAATCAAAAGCAAGAACACAAACCCGATCTAACATTATCCCTAAAGCAATCAAACCGTATAACACAAGTAACTTTTAACAGCAAAGAACATTAAGCTTACTCTTTAAACTTAGAATCTCTTAACTTTTTCACCCTTCACCAAAGGATTAGCTTTGCCAATCGCATCTCTTCCTTCTCCTATGAAATCGAATTCGCACTGGTGATTCTCAGGATATCTATGATCACCACAGAATGTGCTCCCACACTTTCACTTAAACCCCATCAAGCCTACTTTCTTGTTACACCTCAAGCACCTCGTGTTGGCCTTATTTTGTGGAACCGTTTCAATGCTCGTTTCAAGCTTGTACTGTCGTTTTGCTCGGAACCCATTTTTAATTATGCTGCAACAACAAAGATAAAGAAAGAAACTTTGAATTGAAGAAGAGAAAATAAAAGATTGAATTAAGGTTTTGAAACACAGAACAGAATCGGAAGAAACCTTTCCGGATCAAAAATCCTAGCCGCCGGAAAATAAGGAATTTCGAAATTGACTTGATTTGGAAAATATGAAGAAAATATCTCCAAGGTAGTTTATCACTGATCATTTCCCGGAAATGATTTCCGACAAGTGGTTCGAGATTTTGATCGAAGCCAAAACTTTTTGAATTTGTGTGAAAGAGACGAGAAGGGACCAGATTCGGTTCTGATTTTATTTAATTTTTAATTATCTATCTGGAACGGGAACTTCGTAGTAGTGTTGGGTAAGAAAATTGAACAAACCAAACGAACCCAACCGAACTCAGACCAATCTAAATCAAACTAAAATTTATATATATTTAAATTAATAGATTACTATTGAAAATATTGATAATATTAAGATTAAATATATTTAATCATTTAATTTAAACAATTAAACATAACTTTATATATTTTATTCTAGATGAATATATTAAACACAACTAAAACAAAAACAAAAACAAAAGAATATGAATTTTATATATTAACATCAGAACTAAAATATTAATTATAATATTTATATTTTGTTTGAAGATAATAACTCAAAATTTATTGGATTATATCCTCTATATTTGAATTGTGATGTTTAGATTTACATTTAAATATTAAAAATAATGATTTAGTGTCAAATGATAAATTATTCATGTTTTAATAAATTATTAGATTTTGATCTGCGCTTCAAAACGCAAGATTATTTTTTGTTTAAAAAATTTATTAATCCCTCTATTTGTTCACTAACGGTTTTCAGTATGGCTCCATGTTTCTTTTTTGGTTTTTGGTTCAGGTTGGGTTGTAGTTTTTGGTTCAAGAGATAATAGAGGGTGATTTATGAATCTCAACATTTGGTTTTAAGAGCAAAAAACATGAAATCTTGGGTTATTGGGTTTGCAAAATTCGATGGTGATTTAAAGAGCAAAGAATTCCCGACGAGTTTCGGGTTTCATACTGCTTGCATGGTAAGTAAGTTCAACATGAATATCAAAATTCTTCAATTTAACTATGTCTTCTCCTAGTAAAACTTATCAATAGTTTTGGGACTGTATTCATGCTGATATACTCAGAAATGAGTCAAATGACTGGAAATATTATGATTGATGCTCTTTCCACTAGAAAATACTGTCACTTTAAGTTTATTATTCTCTTAGCAAAATATATTATTTTTGATACAATAAATTTTTCATTTTATCTGTTAATTTATATGTATAGTTGTGTCTCTTATGGGCCGTTCTGCTTCTCATATTTCACTTGGATGTATTTTGCAAACCCATCCAAACATTATCATTATCTGAGAAGAGGTAACTTGTGTGTTACTCAAGCTTTTTATTCTTAATTCTTGGGTTTGCTATAAAGCACCAAACATTTATATGCAGGTTTCAGAGAAGAAACTGACATTACGTTACGGATTACATTGTTGATGTGATCTGTAAACAATCTGAAAATGGTTATTACTATGGTGTTATTTTTTGTTCCTAAAGGCCTAATTAATTGATTTCATCCCCCTGAGGTATGATTAATCTCAGATTCTCCTTTTCTCCCATCTTTGTGTTCTTCAACCTCCATTTACCCTCCATATTTGTGTATTCTCCATTGTAGGTTTGGAATTTGGCTGCTCCTGTGGAAGGTAAAGTCTTTTTGCTCCAAACATTATATTATTAGTCGTTTGCTCCGCCTCACTCATGGCCAAATGGCATATATCAGGCACACCGTTCAAGAAATTCACTTCGCAGCATGAATTCATTGTTTTGAGGTTTTCACTTTAACTCTTCATTATATCTCTTGTTGTACATGTCCGGTTCAGTTCAAGAGATCGGGATCTGATGCGATCAATCACACTTTTCTTCTCGAACTCAGGGCTCAATCCTGAAGAGTTTTGTTGCTGTCAGATTCACTCACATACTTTGTTGTAAACCCTTTGTAGTAAGAATGTGACTTGTGAGTTAAGTGAACCAGCAGGTGAACAATGTGTTATAAGTCGTGTGTTGTGATGGAAACTTGAATAGGCATATATACTCATGTGCTACAAGCCTACAAAAAAGAAATTTCAAACTTGGATTCTCAAACACCATAAATAAACGCAAATGGCTTCTCAGTGGAATTCAAGCACACCATTTCGACCTGTTGCAAAAAGATTCTAGTCGATTGAGTCATGGAGAAGGCAAATAAACAATTTCTTGAATAAAAAATTGTATTTTGAAGTTGATAATTTATTTGAATATAGACCAACCGCACGCGGTTAACTTATCTGTCGTAACCAAAACAAAAAAAAAACGTTTCTTTAAAGTTTTGTAGAAATCTCTTTAAACTGAAATCAAATGGAGTAAATTAAATATTTGGTTAACTGAGAACATTGTTTTGCATATTCTCAATCGATAATGATTCTCAATATTTTGTTTCTATATTATTTTGTTAAAATTAAAAAGGCAGTGATATTATGGTATATAATATCAAAAACAATAGGGACCTTGTTGTCAAAAAAATAAAAAATAAAAATAAAAGGGACCTAAAAAATGTCTTATGTTTTAATAGTATAAATTAGATATTAGATTTTAATTGTGCGCCTGTACCGGTACTTGTATATATATATATATATATATTTAAATACAACAATATTATACGATACTACATTACTGGCTCATGTATTTTTTATTGGTGTGATGATCAGTTGTGATTATATAAAAACAGATCTTTGTATAATTATATTGTGTGTCGGGTCAAATTTATTTTTAATATTTTTAATATTAATCGATTGTCATATTGCTTGATTGTAGGCATGATTTAATTTAGAATATATATATATATATATAATTTAATATTAACCGATTAAGATAGAAAAAAGTATTCTAATTAGGAAGTTTAGATTTTTTTTTTTGGTGATTCACGCTTAACTACGTTTTATTAGTTAAATATTGCTTGATTATAGTGAAGATATAATTGGGAATATTGTTTGTGACAATATTCAAAAGTTGTAAGTAAAGAAACTTATAGTAAATGTGAATATAATTGAAAATAGTCATAACTCTTTTAAAGAATCGTAAGTTTGGTATAAGAGTATAAGACAACTAAATGGGTTAGTTTCAAAAATATAAGTTATCTATTTTTATTATAATGTAAAAATATTTTTACTACACTTCTTATTCGTTAAGTACGTTGGTAATTTTAATTTTGGGTTGAAATGTGATATTATTATCTGAAACTTTAATATAATCATTTAAATGAGTATTTTTGGTACTAACTTCTGATTTTCTTATTAATTTTTTTTTGTTATAATGCTCATATTTGTTCCATCATCCTTTATTTCTATTATTGGTCTCTAGTCTCTGTACCATTTGTTTTATTCTGCTATATTTCGTACAATCTAGATATGTACTACATTATTTGTTACATACAACAACTTTGTTTTGTACAATTATTTGTACTGCTCATTTTAATAGTTCTTTTTGGGGTAATCTTCTTAATTTGTACTATCAAATTTTGTACTAAACTCTACCATTGATCATAAAAAGATCGTACGACTCTTGATCACATAAAAAGATGTACAATCTGTACTGTCAATATCAACGAAACTTGACACCAATTAGAAAACCATTGTACTTCTTATTTTAGTAGTTACAAAAGTGTAAGCTTTCGTACTATCAACCTCTGTACTAACTTGATGATTGGTTACATAAGATGTACTAACATAATGTAATAAAAATATAAAGTAGGAGCTCAGAACATAAGGTATCGATGTCATTTCTGAGGTCAGTGGCAACGATTCCACGAGCTGCGTCTGCGACTCGGACCGAGTTTTCATTCTCTTCTTTATCCTCTACCAAACCTCAGCAATTCTTTTCCAGATCATTGCCTCCACTTTGTTTGGGAAACGCGAGAAGCTTTGCTAGCTCTCCCATGGCGTCTGTCCTATCATCTGATCCAAAGTCTTGCTTAACTGGGCAAGGTGTTCCTCAAGGTTTGTGATTCAAAACCTTTCTTCTTTTTGATACCTCGGTTTACCATATGGCATTAATTTGGTTGGTTGCATATTTCTTTGTTTCAGCTACTGCAGTGTCAGAATTTAAAGGCCCAGACATTTTCGGAGTGGTTCGATTCATTCAAATTTCTATGGAAACTGTAAGAATCGAAGCCAGTTTTGGCGGGTTGTCTCCAGGAAAACACAGTTGGTGTATCAATGAGTATGGAGATATCACTAAAGGAGCAGCTTCTACAGGGAACATATACAATCCTTTACAAGATGATCAAACCACCACACAGGTTTGAAACGATCCCGGGACAGAAAAATAAAAATAATAATTGATTTTCTAATAAAATTTTGATATAAAAGATGTAATGTTTGCTATATAGGTACCAGGCGACCTAGGAACGTTGGAGGCAGACAAAAATGGAGAAGCATTATATATGGTAAAGAAAGAGAAGATGAAGGTAACAGATCTGATTGGACGAGCCATTGTTGTGTATGAAACAGAGGATAAGTCGGTACAGGGGATTACTGCCGCTGTTGTTGCTAGAAGCGGAGAAGTAGGAGAGAGTTGCAGAAAGCTTTGTTCTTGTGATGGAACCACCATTTGGGAAGCTACTGTTTACTGAGTCATGGCTATGAAGATTATATATTCTAAAGTTTGAATGCAGATTGAAAACGTGTTTGTTTGCATTTTTTTTACTTGACATATGTTCTTATATTATTGTGTGAATATATTCTCAATAAAGATCTACTGGATTTCTGTGCTCTTTTCATTTTTATTGAGTTCTCAACTGATCAAAAGGATCATACACGTCATTCCGAACTACATGTATCCTAAAGGGACACCAAAACATTACAGCCATTGCTTATGATAGCATATACAATAATAAATACTTTTTTGAAGTTTCTCCAAGATAGAGTTAGAGTTTTATATTATTTTATTTTTAAGTGAAAATGGAATAAAAAAATTATTAAATCATTTGTATAGATTTATTTTATTATGTTTTAATCAAAAATTGAAGTATCATTGAAAAATATTTTACTCAAAAAAAGTTTGGAATCTATCTATCTATCTATACTAATAAAGTAGACTTTTTAATCTCTCTAGGGAAAAAATACCATGTGGCATTTTCTTTTTAATAATTAAAATATTTTCTCAATTTAAATTTAATGAATTTTTGTATTAATTGTGAAATAAATTGGGGGTTTTAAACTTTCTTTCATACAGGTCCAAATGTTTATAAGAGTGTTTTGAATCTGACCCGGATCCGTAGTTGAACCGATAAATCCGGTGACCCAATATAAATCAGATTTGGGTTTTGTGAAAAACCCATAAAACACACAAAAACTCACTAAGACCCGATACATGTTGCAGCACTGGTTGAACCAATAGATAATTTTTATTTTTCACTATTTTTAGTTCAAGTTATGTTTTAAAATTATTTTTTATATTTTAAATTTCTAATTAAAATTTTCAGTTTTATTGCCGTCTTCCTCTTCTTTTACACTATAATTTACGTTTACAAGAAATGTGAGTCATGATTGTGCTTGAGCCGCACGTCCGTAAAACAGACTAAAGCACGATGAGGCTTATTATTCCTCTACACTACAATTTACGTTTGCAAGAAAGGTGAGTAAATTATTTTTATATTTTTTATTTAACTTAGTTTATAACAAATAATTACATTTTTAATTTACAGATCAAAAAGAATAAAATCATATGATCATGTGAATTACAAAACAGAGTTTTGGATTGTTGAAGAAGAAAAACCTGGCGAGCTTGATTATAATAAATTAGAGAATGCTCTTGCTGAAGAATATCCCAAAGATGATGAAGTGACAAATTTAGAAAATTTTGTTGGTAAGTTTTAAAATTTAGAGAAAACCAAAATTAGTTGATGTGATCTGGTGTTAGTTTATTTTTGTTATTGACAATTTATTACAATGATGTTTTAATTTTGGTTTATTTTGGATTGGAAGTTTAATTTTATGTCTTGATTTTTTTAGATGTCATAACTCTTATGTTACAATTTTTTTAAATAGTCTAAACTATTTCTTAATATTTTGTATGTACACTTAAAATACTTAACTTTAGTTTTTATATATATTTGTTTTCATAGCTAATATATTATTATATAATAAAACTAATTCATTTATTAATCTGCGATTCATCCGCAGTTGATCCAATGATCAAGTGATCCGGTAAATCATCCGATTCAGTGTCCGGGTCGGGTTTCAAAACAGTGGTTTATAGGATTTCTTTGTATTTGATGTTGACGATGGAGAATATAGCCTCTACAATTCTCCTTCTTTAACGCAATCGACGTAATCGTTCATATAATCAATCAGAAAATCCCACTCATCCCACTATCTCCTATTGAATGCTTCTTTAGTTCCTGCTTTCTCATTTCATTGTGTATGTATAGACAGTGTGAGAGTTCGGACGATAATCCCTTTACTTTTCCCAATTCAATCATTGTCGAATTCTCAGTTTCATTGCTCGGAGTTAAAGACAAATCGGTGTAGAGATATTCAGACTTGGCTACAATAATTTTGACAAACCTGAAATGTTAAGAAAGGGATGAGATATTGGGGTTGATATGTTGTTGATTAATGGCAAGGTACACCGGTTTCTTATTTCAGTTTACCAGTTAATGATTGCTTACTTTTAAAGTAGTAGTTTTCTTATGCATCATTTTCTTTCTCAGGTGGTGCTTTTACATGCGTTTATCAACTTTCTCAGGTTTAACACCTTCAAACATTTTTTGAAAGAAAGCTCAGTCTATGACATGAGTATTTAAGATTCCAACTAAATTAATTTTTTTACGACTATCGATTTTTATTCTATTTTTATTAATCGATTAGTAACAACTACTTATGATATTCTTCTTTGAACTAAACAACTTCAAACAAAATAATATACTACGGTCGCAAACCACTATAAAAAAAAATCAGAAAATATCATTTTTTACGTATTTTCATTTTACATATTTTTAACATATTTTCTTTACTAAGATCATATAATAAATTATAAATTTAAGTAAGAATACAACATACGAATTCGGCGCTACGCACCGGAATATCACTAGTGTAAAATGAAATGGAGTTGAAGATTTAACCCCGCATTGCCTTTTTTTTTATCAACTGGATTACTTAAATTAAAAACGAAA
The DNA here is from genome assembly GCA_018703725.1 of Brassica juncea. Taxonomy (NCBI): domain Eukaryota; kingdom Viridiplantae; phylum Streptophyta; class Magnoliopsida; order Brassicales; family Brassicaceae; genus Brassica; species Brassica juncea. The sequence continues at coordinate 60,170,613 of CM031936.1, read as the reverse complement.
TGGGCCAGGCCCTAGTGTTTTAGCCCAAAGGAGGCCTTGTTATAGAGATAGAGAATGAGAGCCCAAGAGTGGACTTAGCCAACCTATCGGCTTCCTCATTCTGAGATCGAGGAACGAAATTAAACGAGATTGTAGCAAACTGGAGACGAAGGAGATTGATATCTGCAAGGATTCCAAAGATTTCCTTCACAGTATGCTTGTGGATAATAGCTCGGATGAGCGTTTGGTTGTCGGAGCAAACTGATAGATTTGTAAGATCAAGAGTTGCTGCCATCTGAAGGGCCAATCAAACCGCCATGGCTTCTGCCATCAACGGCGATGTCACGAAGTCCTCGATGAGTGACGCTTTCCTGATTTGGGCCGGTGGGAGACCAGTGAAGATCCATGCAAGTCCAGCTCGCTTTGATGCTTGGTTCCAAGATGCGTCAGTTTTACAAACAATCGTAGCCCGTCGTGTCTCTGTCCTAGGTAACGGTTGGCTCGCTTTTGTTCCTGGTTGTTTGACCTCTTCTTTTTGGACTTGTCCTGATGTAGATAAAAAGTTTAGGACATTTCCAAATATTTATTATTTATTTTATTAGTTATTTAGATAATTATCTATTATTTTAGGGTTTTACGGGTTTTTTATATATAGCCGTTTAGACTTAAGTTTGTATTCAGTTTATTAATATTGATATTTTTATAAAGAGTTTTTGTTAAGCACTAAGAAGAGTATTATCAACCTTATTCTCGGATAGAGCTTCGACTCTCAACGATTTCAAGAAAGTAATTATTCTAGGTATTCTAAGAATCAATAGATTATTTGCATTATTATCTGTAACTTCCGCTACATAATGTCCCCACTCTCGAGCTGCTGATAGGCATCGTGTTGTCACTTCTAACCTTAAATTGCCTAAAGACGTTGAAAACATTGAAGAAAATTAAATGCAGTTTAGAATTACTCCAAATGAAAATGCAATTTTGCATTTAGTCCACTGATTTGCGAAATGTTTACTCCAATTCCCATTTTTAGGCCGGACAAAAGGAATTTGGTTTGAATAAACCAATTCTTTATTCAAACCGAAATTATGCTACAAAAAAGATGTGGGCATTTCGGTTTAGTTACGGACTCGGTTTGAGTTCAGTACGATCTGATTTATTTGGGTCTGAGAAAACTTTTTCCAAAGTCAACTCAATTATGGTTTGGTTTCTGTTCGGTTTGGTTCGGTTTTAGTTTGATTTGGTTTGTGTCTGGTTTGGTTTTAGTCCAGTTTGGTTTGTTTCAGTTTGATTTAATTTGGTTTTGTTTGTGTTTGTTCAGTTTAATCGAGTTGATTTTTTAATTTTGTTCTAGTTAAGTAATTCAATATTTATTCAATTTTTACACCTATAATCATTTTATTTAACAAAATTCAACATTTTACTCAATCAGTTTAACTCATATTTTTGTATACATATTTTTAAACAAAAATATATTTTTACTTTAAAAAAATCAAAAATAAATTCAAATTTATAAAAGGACAAAAAAAATTTGTATTCAAATCAAATGAACCGGACCTCTATTTATAAAACACAAAATTATGTATTTTGATATGAAAAAAATTTCTTAAAATATAGTTTTCACAAAATATATGATCTTAAATAGATGAGATGAAATAAAAATCTTACAAATACACTAACCAATAAAACAAATTTATTTATATCAATAATATGTTTTCCTTTTTTTCCTTTTTTCTTTTAAACCCCTTTTAATTTTATTTCAATTGTTGAACAGATTCAACAACAAAAACTACACATCATTTTTTCTTGGTTTTCAACACCTTCATTTCAGTCATTAAACCGTTGAAAAATGTATTAACCCTCTTTATATATAACCTGAGTTTGTAGATTCCTTTTAGCTTATTGTCTGAAGCATTAATTTTAGGAGACTTCCAATATTTATTTATTGAAATCATCAATTATTTACTACTTCATTTTAAACGTGTTTCGCTGTTTATGAACAAATAACTAAAAATAAGTATATTATGATGAAGTATCTAAATAAATTATCTTAAACATCAACAAACATCATCATATATACTAAAACTGAAATGTTATAATCATATATGCACAATGTTTTCATTGCGCACCAAGGCAAGTCTTTAACCGCATATCAGATCATAATCTAAACGGTTAACTATGATATCACTTGTCACTTATTCTCCTGTGTGTCAACATTGCAATTTGTGGACATGCGTGCCCATCAGTCGAAATTGTTAATTATTCGAAGACTTGAAAGAATCTTTTTACTAACCTTACAATCATCACATAAAATTTTTCTATGTTTGACATTATTCGCATGATATCACAAATTAATTTCTATTATATCACTAATTCTTCCGCTATTCAAATTCAAACACACTTAACCTTAAATTTTTATAAAGTAATATTAAAATAATTAAACACAATTTAGTTACATAAATAAACATATCAAATTTTAAAAATTTGATCAACATACACCATCATATACTAGAAATCAAGATGTTTAAAAATCATATAAACGTTGTCCTAAATGGTGCCTCAAAGTTTCATTTTGATTTATCCTATAAATCGTTACCTAACTTTTTAATTTGCATATCCAAAGTCAACAAGGTAATATTTACCATTTGGTGGTGCCAAACCTACATGGTCATGGACAAAGTCAAGTTCTCGGTTTCATTTGTATACAAAAAAAATCTGAATCATATGTCGATATAATGATTAGACTGGTATACAAAATGGATCCTAAAATGCACATTTGTAGATGGTGCAATAACATTATTATGATTGGGACAGATCCTCTTTTCTTTGCGTTTATTTTTGCAATATCCTTCATCCACGATGGTGAGATGTTCTCTGTAGGCTTAGTGGCACATCTACGGCTTTCCGGAGTGGTCATGGTGGTTCTTTCCATCAAAGGCTGCGACTTTTTGCGAAGCTTGATCTTTTGAGGTTCATCCAGTATAACTTTGACACAGAGCAAATAACGAGTAAATAACCGAACGAAATGTAATCATCTAAGCAAACAGAACAATGAACAAACCCAATCTCAAGGATAGACATAGTGGAAAAAGTTCTCTCCCAGGCGACTTTATCAAGAGTGGTTATTAACCGTTGAGCGCCAAAGACCTTTCCCCGATACATGCTTTAAACCGCTGGTTTCTTCCCTGCTCATTTCAAATCGTTTCTCTTTCTGGAAGCTACCTCTGGATATTAACAAGATCTGGTTGTTTATACATCGGGTTCTTCCCCCGACCCTAGTCGGAGGGACCGCCACCGCCACTGGAGCTCACCGGAAAACGCAGGATGTCCCAACGTCTCGTTTCTTCTCCACTGAACGACATTTCCACAAGTCAAAAATGGTCTCCACCAGAGCGTTTCGCTGAAAAGTTTGTCTGAAAAGTTACTTTCGACACTGTATCGAGCTCCTGAACGGGATTCTGTTTCTATTTCGCCAGTTTACTCAACCTCAATCCGACATAATCACAGAGCGCTAACGGGGTTCCGTTTCTCTCTGTCACGTGTTTCTTAACTCCTAAGCTTTGGAGGAAATTCGTGCCAAGCAACTGGTTTTATACCACTTTCGAAGCAGTTATTAAGAAAGAAATCACATTTATTGCAGATCTACCAAGCGCAAGGTATTTATTGAGAATCCTGTCAAGACATCTTGGAACTTCTCACTCTCCACTACACAACCATGACGACCAGACGCTTATCGGCAGCCGAGAAAGGAAAAAGCACGGCTCTAGATCCTTACCAAGCGCCACGGAAAGGAAGAATCCAAATAGAAGAACCAGAGAACGCCTACTTAACACACAAGCATTCCTTAACCCTAATAGGAAGGGTTACAAATCCCTCAATGCAGAAGATCAGCGCCCTAATAGCTTTCTTCACTGATCACTGGGTAACAGAGCGTAAACCAGTAGGAGCGGATCTTGGTCAAGGTTTGTTCCAATTTCAATTTGAATTGGAATCAGACCTCCTCTCTGTTTTAGAGAAAAGACCTTACCATTATGCTAGATGGATGGTGATTCTCCAACGATGGGAGCCCACTACATCACCACATTTCCCTTCCCTAATTCCTTTTTGGATTAAGGTTCAAGGGATACCAGTGCACCTTTGGACTGAAGGGACTATCAGGCAGCTTGGGGAAGATATTGGTATCTATGAGGCAGCAGACATCACTTCCCTGACGGCTAGGATGAAAGTTCACATTAATGGACGTCTACCTCTGATCAAACGGTCTGTTATCGAATACAAAGGAGGAAATGAAGTCACAGCTTACTTCGTGTATGAAAAACTAGAACGTCATTGCTCAGTGTGTAACCGGCTTGATCATGAGGTTCGTGACTGCCTCGAAGAGAAAGCCAGGAAAAGAGAGGCCCTCAAAGATAAGGAAGCAACGGAAGTCCATCCTCGTCGAGAAAATTTTGCTGATCAGCGAATTGTCAGGCGTGAAGAATCTAGATCTTCACTGTATTCTGAGGATAAGAGAGACACAAAACATGGCAATGAATCAGAGGGCTATTACAGGGGAAGACGCAATCATTATGATACCGGGAAATATCGGCAAAGGGATTCCTACCACCCGTATAAAAGACCTCTCAGAGACAATATTGAAGATAGAGAGAGTCAACAAGCGTCTCACTACCAAAGACAGAGACATGAACGTAACCACTCCCACGACGGTCGCTCTAGAGATTTCGTCTACCGACCAGTGCGTAGACCCTCCCCAGTGACGAGAGACATTTTGGGTACGCCTATGGAGAGACACTCAACTAAGGAATTAGTTACCCCAACGTCGAAAAGGGAAAGGTTGAACGTTGGCGATGACCTCTTACATAAGGAACGTAACTCCACTGATAGAGGGGATCCTCTTCGAGAGCCTCAGCTTCCCAATCATTTCGAAGCAATGGATAAAGCAATGGGTGAGGTTCGGGAATATATGAAACAATACACGACACATGCCGACCCATCTGAAAGTGCGGCAAGAAAGGAGCGTATGCGCCAAGCAGAGGCACAAGGAGAGGTTGAAGAAACAGCTTTGCAAATGATCCAAACTGAATTGGAGAATCAAGCCCCTAGACCAGAGCCAGTATCTGGGATCTCCCCTAGAGTCCCAGCGGTGTTGCGATTAGGACCACAATCTCCTCTGGAAACTAGAGACGATAGCCAGCTCGAGAACGCGATAGTTGAACACAGTTCTGAGAAAAGAACCCGAGTCCCGGCTGCCTTGCGGCTTGGCCCACAGCAGCCTATCATGGAGGGAGAAGCTGGAACGTCTAAGTTGGATACGAAAAGAAAGCCTGGGAGACCACCTGGGTCGAGGAAAATAGTGCAGAGCCCTGGCAAGACGACAGGTACAGTGGTGAAGAACAGGAAGGTGACCCAAAAGAACCTGCTATCCAAACGCAGAATGGGCTCCACTTCATCAAAACAGCCGACGGGCTCTGGAACCCAAAAAGGAAGAAGTAGAGATGGAGGGTCGCGATCTTCAGCGCACCAAACCAGTTCAAACCATAGCTCGGAGAACCGCCCGCTGAGTACAATGATCCCGAAGAAGGCGAAGAGGAAGATGGATTTTCACGATCCATCACCTCACGTTCCTTAAAAATTGTGGGGTGGAACTGTCAAGGGTTAGGGACTCCCGAGACAGTTCAAAGACTAGGAGAGATCAAGCGCACCATTGATCCGGACATCCTCTTTCTCTCCGAAACGAAAAATCCCACAGAGACCGTACTGTCAAAGATTAAAGGCCTACAGTACGAGTACCATCACATTATACCTCCTGCAAGTCCTGGAGCAGGAGGTCTTACACTTCTTTGGAAAGAAAATGTTGAGCTCGATGTTCTTAATGCTACAAACAATTTGATAGACTCAACTGTTATATTTGAAGGCAAGCTTTTCTATGCATCTTTCATCTATGGTGATACAAATAAAGCGAACAGAAAAATATTCTGGGATGCACTGATCGAAATGAACGAAGCTCGCGATGCACCTTGGTATATCACCGGAGATTTCAATGATCTCATCAGCAACGACGAGAAAACTGGTGGCACGGTCCGACCAGAAGGGTCTTTCACTGACCTTCGCACTTTCTTTTCAGAAGGTGAGCTGTACGATTTACAACACTCGGGGGATCCCTTATCATGGAGAGGACAGCGAGGAGACCATCTTGTGAGATGCAGGCTTGACAGAGCGGTAGCAAACGTGGCATGGGCGGAATTGTTCCCATCAGCAAGATGCCACTACCTAAATTACGAAGCATCAGATCATAAACCCCTTTTGACGCTGTTGGAGCCTCATAAAAAGAAGAGACACGGACTTTTCCGATATGATCGACGGCTAAAAGACAACCCAGAAGTCAAGGAGATGGTTCGTGCTATTTGGGAAGATGACAGGACGAGTTCCGTGCGTGAAAAGATAACTGCCAGCCGCCAGGCAATATCTTCTTGGAATAAAAAACACCGTCGAAATAGCAGATTGATTATTGAAACCAAGCAGCAGGAATTGGAGAAGGCGATGACAGATGAGAAGAATGACACAACGCTCATAGAGATGATATCTAGTGAGCTTAAGGCAGCCTACCTGGCGGAGGGAGCCTACTGGAAACAACGTAGCCGTCTCCTTTGGCTTCGTCTTGGCGATCGGAACTCGGGGTATTTTCATGCGGTGACGAAAAGTAGAAGAAGAGCCAATACTTTCTCTGTTATCGAGGACGAACAGGGCAAAGAAGTCCACAAGGAAGAACAAATAGCTCAAGTTATCGTCTCATATTTTGGGAAACTCTTCTCAACAGCGGAGACGAACAGTGAGGAGACTGTAAACTACGCTTTGGACCCGGTTATTGACGAGGAGACAAACAACAACCTGATTCAAATCCCCACGGCGCTTGAAATAAAAGAGGCTGCTTTCTCTATTCACGCGGATAAGGCGCCAGGACCGGACGGTTTCTCTGCGGGATTCTATCACTCAAATTGGGACAGTGTAGGCGGATCAATTGTCGCGGAGATACAGCTTTTCTTTATCACGGGAGAGCTACCCGACAAGATCAATGAAACTCATATCAGACTAATCCCGAAGGCACACAGACCCCAGACGGTTGCGGGTTATAGACCGATAGCTCTTTGTAACGTCTACTACAAAATCATCTCCAAGATTTTGACGAAGAGACTGCAGCCCCTCCTCTCGTCAATAATCTCGGAAAACCAGTCGGCTTTCATTCAGGGAAGAGCAATCTCTGATAATGTGCTCATCACCCATGAAGTCCTCCACTTTTTGAAGACTTCGGAAGCAGAGGTTCGATGTGCTATGGCGGTCAAGACGGACATGAGCAAAGCTTACGACAGGCTAGAATGGGGGTTTATCTCTCTTGTGCTACATAGGATGGGGTTCCATCCGAAATGGATTACATGGATCATGCAATGTATTACCACTGTTACATATTCCTTCCTTATCAACGGTTCGCCTAGAGGAAGGGTACAACCGAGTAGGGGAATCCGTCAAGGAGACCCACTCTCACCATACATATTCATTTTGTGTAGTGAAGTTCTCTCGGGTTTATGTAACAAAGCACAAGAGGAGGGATCTTTAAAAGGCATCCAAGTGGCTCGTGGATGTCCCCGGATAAACCATCTATTGTTCGCTGACGACACCATGTTTTTCGTTAACGCCACGGAAGAAAGCAGCTCTGCACTCCGACAGATTCTCCTACGTTACGAAGCGGCATCTGGCCAGACCATCAACCCTACCAAATCGTCCATTTCCTTTTCTCGACGAACTCCGCCCTTCATTAAAGCGGTGGTGAAAGATACTCTGGATATATGCAATGAAGGAGGGGTTGGGAAGTATCTCGGATTACCCGAACATTTTGGACGACGCAAGAAAGATTTATTTGCCTCAATAGTTGATAGAATCAAGCAAAAGGCGAAGGGATGGTCCACAAGATTTCTATCGACTGCTGGTAAACATGTGATGATTAAGAGTGTTCTCACACCCGTTCCATCTCACGCCATGACCTGCTTCAAGTTACCGATATCGCTTTGTAAGCGCATCCAATCAGCAGTGACTCGGTTTCTATGGGATTCCAACACCGGAGGACAGAAGCTGGCGTGGGTCTCTTGGGACGATATGACCAAAACCAAGACAAATGGAGGCCTAGGTTTCAGGGATTTTCTCTGTTTCAACGACGCTTTCCTCGCAAAGTTGAGTTGGAGACTGTTACATAATCCCTCTTGTCTTCTAGCAAGGACCCTGTTTGGAAAGTACTGTAAGTATGAAGACTTCCTACATTGCCCAAAACGAAGTGCAGAGTCCCATGGATGGAGTGGGATCCTACTGGGCAGAGACCTTATTGTTCAGAATATGAGCTGGTCTGTAGGAAACGGTACTCAAATTAACGCCTGGAACGATCCTTGGTTGAGCACCACCAGTTTAATCAGACCAATGGGCCCCCAACCAGAAGGAAGCAACACGTTAATGGTGTCTGAGCTATTGGACCAGAATGTGAATGACTGGAATGCAGAGAAAGTGAACCTACACTTTCCTTTTCTGGCGGAAACAATCCTCAGCATTAAACCTAGTACCTTGAACGCACCGGATCGACATTGCTGGATCCACACCAAAGATGGAGTTTACACCACGAAATCTGGGTATGTAGCCGCTGTGGCGTTAAGATCAGAACGCGACGAGAACCATGATGATGGTAGATGGAAAGATTGGAACAAAGGCGTTTGGAATCTTAAGACAGCTCCCAAGGTTCAGTTATTTGTGTGGAAAGTTTTTAGAGGAGCACTTCCGGTGGGAGAAAAACTCATACAAAGACAGATTAAGGTCGACCCCCTCTGCAAAAGATGTGGTGAATTTGAATCTATAAATCATCTCCTTTTTCAATGTGAATTTGCAAAGAAAGTTTGGAAACAGGCACCGTTTGCAACGAGTGTTGATAGGAGAGGATTGATAGATTTGGAATCTGACTGGTTGAGGATCCTCGAGATTCCCACACTGCCCCCTGCAGGTATTGAGGCGGGAAATCTGGCTCCGTGGATCCTTTGGTCCATTTGGACGGCTCGAAATCGTTTGATCTTCAACAACAAACTCTGCTCAGAGGAAGAGGTTGTTACCAAAGCACTGGTGGCAGCTAGAGAATGGATAAATGCCCAACAGAAGGAAGTAAATCCTTCAACCATGTCGCGACGAGCCCAAACTTACCCTCCTCACAGCTTTCTAGTCAAATCCGATGCAGCCTGGGATGGGAGGACAAGAATTGCAGGGCTTGGATGGATCTCAGGAACCTCGACAGGTGCTCAACAGTTTCAAGAGACAGCTAGACGTGTGAACTCCCCACTGATAGCGGAAGCTTTAGCAATGCGCGTGGCAGTGAAGAATTGTAAGGAGCTGGGAGTCCAGCACGTTGCTTTCAGGTCGGACTCGACACAACTCATCAACGCTCTCACCTCCCCCGTCGAACCCCCAGAGATTTACGGAATTGTGGCGGATATTAGAATCTTGTGTAATGCTTTTGTTTCTTTTTCTTTTGCTTGGATCCCTCGGGGTGAAAACGTCGAGGCGGACCGTTTAGCTAAACAGGCTCTGCGCCTTGTATCGTGTGGTCTAACCACATAACTGTTTTATGTTCAATTAAAGTTGCGTTCCAAAAAAAAAAAGAACAAACCCAATCTCACCTAAACAAGTCAAACAAGTAAACCTAGTATAACTCATCCAGTATAACTCTGACACAGAGAAAATAACAAGCTCTATCACAGAGCAAATACCCCTTTCATCTTCTCCACCTTTTCCATGGGAACAAACACAACACATAGCAGAATGAACAAGCAATAGCTAAGATGTCAAGTAAAAGAATGAATGAAGCAATATTTGGTTCTCAGATTCTCAGAACTCAAACAACGAAAAGAAGTAAAACCCATCTGCATGTCTCTCAAACAACGAAAACAAGTAAACCCATCTCAATTTTCAGAGATTACAAGTAAACCCATCTCGATTTTGAAATCCTTACCTTTCCAGAGAAACGAACGTATACGTATGGAGACGACGGACAACCGAAATTTGCCAAATGTGACTTAAAACTTAATTTTAACTCAAAAAGTATATCCAAACTTGAATCAAATGCAAAAGTAATTCAAAAAGCTAATGAAATTACAACCAGCCCCTTATGACCAAATAAAAAAAATCATAAATCATTTTTACGAATATAGCCCGTAAAGTCTTCTAAGGTTTTGGGAAGTCTTCTCGTACGGTAGATCTTAAAAATAATTAATAAATTTTATGAAAAATATTTTGATGGGGAAAAAATTGAAATCATGTAATTATAAAAATTTGTAAATGATATAAATTAAGATATAGTAAAATTGAATTGTTTTCAACATAGATGAGTTAATGTAGTGACTCATAGTATTCTTTAATTTGGGGTTTGGTAACATATGTTGTAGTATTGTATGTTTTCTTAGAGTTAGATTTTAGAAGCTTAACATTTTTTTTTGAAAAATTAAATTTTGACCTATATATGTTTTGGTTATGTATAGTAAACACTTTTTAAATTGAATTTAAGTTTAGTGAAGTGTTTAGTTAGTTAATTAAGTTTAGGGTTTATATTTAGGGTCTAGACGATTTCCAGGAAGTCTTGTGATGAATAGTATTTACGGGCTAGACGACTTCCAGGAAATCTTCTGATGAATAATATTTACGGGCTAGAAGACTTCCCTGAAAATCTTCTGAATCGAAAATATTTGATCTAAATGAAAATTTTTATCTCCATATATAAAGAAAAAATTACACATTCTCTCTCTTCCTCTCAAATGGCTGCAACAAAAATGTAATGTTTCTTACTCTAAAACCCCCTAGCCCTCTAACCTCTCTCTAATCTCTTTGAACTTGAAAATACTTAACTTTATATCAACTTCTCATTTTTTTGTCTCATGTCTTTCTCACTAATTTATCTTGTTTTTGCAGATTTTTAATCAGATGGTTCTCATCTTCCACTCCTTTAAAGGTAGATCTATAAATTTTGGATATGTATTTTTGTGTGTTCTATAAAAGTATATCTATCTAATCTTCCACTAATTTTCTCTGTTTTGAAGCCATTTGAAAGTTTTTGGATATGTAGGTTTTTCAGATCTCAGACAGACTTTGGAACACTTCTCGGAAGTCTTCTGGGAAGACTTTGGAAGACTTCTTGGAAGACTTTTGGGAAGTCTTCTGACTTCATGGAAGACTTCCGGGAAGTCTTTTGACGGAGTCCAAGCTAATTTTTGTGGAGGAATGATCTCTAACTCTTCGTGTAGTAATTTTGTTTATGGTATATTTTGTGATTTGTATGTGTACTCTTTTAGTTGTGAATTCTTTTATAAATTTGAAGAGATATTAATCAAAAGAATTTGGTAAATATGTTCATTTCTACAATATTATCTTGTCAAAAGTACTTGACTTTATTGAAGTTATTGATACAACTTCAATAGTAAAACACAAAAACACAAAAACACAAAAAATTAGTCACATTTACTAAAACTATGGGAGAAGACTTCTCAAGCAAACTTAGTCAAATTCACAAAATATCAAACATTACATAAGTTCAAACACATAATACTAAGACTTCTTAGAAGACTTCTCAGAAGACTTCTCGGAAAACTTAAATTTTAAGCGGAAAATTGAAATATAAGTGGGAAACTAAAATTTAAGCAGAAAATTTGAATTTTAAGTGAAAATTGAAATTTTAGATCTCATAAAAATTAAAAAGTGTATCTTTTGATCAAAGAAGACACGTTAAACCATATGACTTGATATTCTTGAAGTTACTTAACACTTTTGAAAGTTAAAAACATATCTTAAAATTACTTAATAAGTTTACCAAAACTAATGTAGAATACTTCCACGGAAGTCTTCTCAAATTAGATAAAAACATTAATAACATGAATGTTGGTAACCTCATAATTAAAACCAATTAAGTTATGAATTTCATTCAGGAGTCTTAATATCGACTAATATAAATATATTAACAAGAAAATGTTAAAAAGTCTTTATAGTTTTAGAAAAAATGAAAGTTTATTAAACACTAACATAGAAGATTTCCGCGGAAGTAGTCCATAAGACTTCCAGAGAAGTCTACTCTACAGCAGACTTACACGGAAGTTATCCTTTGTAAATATTGGCTCACTTTTGTTTTTGAAAAAATCTCTAAAATACCAGAGAAAACGTTCAGGTAAGTCTTCTAGAATAAACAGGTTAGTTTTGTAATTGACCAAATCTTGTTAGAAATTTGAATTTTTTCTAGAAGACTTACATGGAAGTCTTCCACTAGAAAAATAAAACTTAAATATTACATTTAAATAGACGACTTCCATGTAAACCGTCTCAGGTTACTTTTGTAAATGAAAAATAAAACTTAAATGTTTAATTTTGATTACACGACTTCCATGTAAGTCTTCCGGCAAACGACTTACATGGAAGTCTTCTGTGATAACCAATGTTTGACCAGAATCTCGGAATAAAATTCTGGAAAACTCTGTGTAAGTCGTCCTCCAGAAGACTTACATAGAAATTGTCTAACTAAAATTAAATATTTAAGTTTTATTTTTCAATTGCAAAAGTAACCTGCGAAGACTTTCATCGACAGTTAGAAGACTTCCACTGAGGTTTCGGAAGACTTACATGGAAGTCTTCTAGCGGAAGACATCCGTGTAAGTCGTCTAAAGAAAGTCAAATTTCTGACACAATTCGGTCAATTGCAAAACTAACATGTTTATCCTAGATGACTTACCCAGAAAGTCTTCTCTGGTATTTTCAAAAAATATTTGTTAACAAAAAAAAAATTGGAAGACTTCCAGAGAAGTTTCTAAAAACACACATAGAGTCAATTGCAAAAGTAACATCTGCATTGACCAGAAGACTTCCGTATAAGTCTTCTACGACCAGAAGACTTACACGAAAGTCTTCTGACAAACAGATCTGGAAAAGAAAATTAATTTCATACTTTCAACGAGGGAGATAACTTTATTAGCTTCTCCTAGCACACAGAACTTTACCACGAAACAGACCCACTTGTTAATGACCAAGAATCATGAGTTTGAACCTTACAAAGTTTAGAATCAAAATCTTGGTTTTTTGGAGGAATATAGAGAGAAAGTAAAAGAGATGTAGTTTTTGAGCATAAGAAATGAGATAGGAGGATTGAAAATTGATTTTCAAGTGCATTAAGAGTTTCAAATTGGTTGTTCATTGTGGTTAGTTTATTGATGGCAACTGCAATATTGTAAATACTTGATGAAGATGAGGATGATAGAGTAAAATATTTATTTTCGAAAAAAAGAAAAAAAGTAATGGTATTTTTTGAATAATCCCCGAACTTTTGGGTCGAATAGGGCAAATAAAAGTTTCAAAAAAATCATGGATTAATTTTGTTTTTGACTTTGAAATTTGAGTCATATTTGCAGAAAGCTCGGTATATTTTATCTTTAGAGTGAGTTAAAGTTTAGTAAACTATATACACATCTACGAAAAAATAAAATTGTAAACATATTTTAAAATTATTATTAAAATTATTAAAACCAAGCCTATCTATAAATATAAACATAAACTAAATACAAATATCCTTATTTTAATTTAACTAGAATATTACCATAACTAATTTTTTTTTCTTGGAACTGGGAATCAGAATCTAGTTACATCTTAAATATATTCAGTTATATTATTTAATTTTTCATTGTTTTATCATATATAATAGTAACAAAAATAAAACCCTATTCTTAATATTTTTAACAGCAGTATTAAGAATGCAGTAGATTATAAGTACTATAATGAAAGAGTTATATCATTTTAATAATACCATTAAGCTTATAACTACATTTCATAAACTTATAAAAATGAAACTTAAAATGATAGAAAACATGTAACATATAAACCATAAAAACCACGACAATAATATAATTAGCTTGGCTTTAATGTTACATTCAATTCAATTGTAATAAAGTGACTAATATAATTTTAAATTTAACTTTTCCTATATTTAGTATAATTGTATTAATTAAAATTTATTACTTAGACTAGAAAAAAAAAACAATAACAGTTGAAATGATGTAGTGATGATATTATAGTGTTGGAACTGAGTTACATTAGTTGTATTGAATTTATTCAATGTTTTAAATCACAAAAAGAGAAGAGATATAATAATATATGGTGGTATGTTACTTGCTATTGATATTTTTGATATTTTTTGTTTTTCACCCTAATAATTTGTAGTTAGTTCTTATATAGTCAATAATTTTCTTTTTAATTTATATAAATTATTTTTATTACTTTATAGATATTTATTCCAATTAATTTTAATACAAAAACACATTTTATGATAATTTAATGACTTTTAATAATTTGAAGGGCTCAACACTACTGTGACAAAATGATGCAATAATCTACAGCCTATTTAAAGGGCTCAAGACTACGTACTGTAACAATTTGATGCAATATAATGTCAGTTTTGAATTTTCTTTTGGATGTAGAAATAGTGGCACAAGAAGTTGAGTTTAATATCAATATTGGTTCATATATATTATCAAATCTTTTCATAATTCTAGACTAAGTTGGATACAATAACCAGTGTAGATATGAACTAAATTTTATTTTACCGTTGTAAATAATTATGGTGATCATTTATCATATACAGTATAACCTCTTTAAATTAATAATCTATAAATTAATATCTCTATAAATTAATATAATTTCATAGTTCCAAATTGAGATTTTGGTTCAATTAGTATCTCGATAAATTAATAATTTCTATAAATTAATAAAAAATTTAGTTTTGAAGTAGTCTCAACATTATTAATTTATAGAGGTTTCACTGTACCATGCAATACATCATCACCTACAAATCTGCATGTGCAAGGATATCAAAAGGGACATGCGACTAGGGACCCGCTTTAACAAAATGTCAGACCTAATCCTGACCCTTACGTATTACATTTAAAGTATTAAATACAAAACCTTTATTTCACTAACAATTATTGCAAACCATTTAGTGATTTTGTGAGTGTCCACGTTAGCGTCTGCAAAGATTGCCATTACACTCTCTGATTATTGGGCGTTAGATCGAATTATCAAATACAAAATATGTCTTGATCTCCTTTTCACTACAATCACGATTAATATTTAAATATAAATGAAGTATTTCTTAATATCCTTGTCGGAGAATATTTACGTGGAAGTCTTCTAGATCAATGTGTATTAAACTTTTATTTTCTATAAAATTAAAAAGACTTTTTAATATTTTCTTATTAATTCATGTATATTAGTTGATATTAATGTTTCTAGCAAATCTTTACATTAGTTTTTGTAAACTTGTTAAGTAACTTTAAGATATATTTTTTTAATTTTTAAAATTGTTAATTAACTTCAAAAAATATCAAGTCATGTGGTTTAATATGTCTTCTTAGAATATATAATATACTTTAACTTTCATAAAATTTAAAATTTTAGTTTTCACTTAAAATTTGAGTTTTTCTCTTAAATTTTAACTTCCCGCTAAAATTTTCCGCTTTATTTTAATTTTCCGCTTAAAAATTTTTGCTTGAAATTTAAGTCTTATATGAAGTCGTCTGAGAAGTCTTCTTCCTAGAAGACTTGTATTGTAGTGAAAGTGTTATATATTTGAACTTATGTAATGTTTGATATTTTATGAATTTGACTAAGTTTCTTGAATAGTCTTCTCCCTTTGTTTTAGTAAATTTGACTAAATTTTGTGCTATTGTGTTTTGCTATAGAAGTTGTATCAATAACTTCAATAATGGCAAGTACATTTGGCAAGATAATAATGTATACATGAATATATTTACCAAATATTTTTCATTAACATCTCTTCAAATTTACAAAAGAGTTCATAACTAAAAGAGTATACATACAAATCACAAAAAAAAACCATAAAGAAACTGTTATACATAGAGATCATTCCTCCATAAAGTTTATCTTGGACCCCACTTGATATAGGAGAAGACTCCGTCGGAAAACTTTCAGGAAGTCTTCTAGTGCATTTTAGGTTAGAAGACTTTTGAGATGTTTTTCAAAGTTTGAATCAGATCTGAAAAACACGCATATTCAAAAACGTTCAAATGACTTCAAAACAGAGAAAAGAAGTGGAAGATGATATAGATCTATCTTTATAGAACACACAAAAATACATATCCAAATTTTATAGATCTACCTTTAAAGGAGTAGAAGATGATAACCATGTAATAAAAAAAACTGCTAAAACAAGATAAATTGCTCAGAAGACATGGGAAAAGACTTCTGACATAGTCTTCTCAGAAGTCTTTCAAGTCTAAATCAGATATGAAAAACCTACATATTCAAAAGTATTCAAATGACTTTAAAGCAGAGAAAAGCTTCAAAAATACGGTAAGAACTCTAAGTAACAAAAAATATTTTTAAAAGGTTAGAGCTTTATGCAATAAAAGGTTACCAAATGAAAAAAAAATGATTTATAGATCTACCTTTGAAGGATGGAAAAACTGCAAAAACAAGGTAAGAATTTTAAGCAACAAAAAGGATTTTCAAAAGGTAATAGCTTTAAGCAACAAGAGATTACCAAATGAAGAAAAATGATTTATGGATCTACCTTTAAATGAGTGGAAGATGAGAACCATGTAAATGTTGCAGCCATTTGAGAGCAGCCGGAAAAACAATTATAAAAATTCTGCAAGGCTCAACGCCAATCATTAAAAAAATTACAATGAATAAAAAATAATATAAATCTGCACTGGATTTTTTTGAATCCAATAATAGGCCCTAATATGCCGCTTATGTAGCTTGTGCCGTGGGGCAAGGCCTGTTTGAGAGGAAGATAGAAAATGTGTAATTTTTTATATTATGGATACAAAAATTCAATAAAATATATATTTTTGATTCAGAAGATTTTCAGAAAAGTCTTCAGATCCTAAATTTACTATTCGCCATAAGACTTTCCTAGTAATCTTCTAATATATTATTTGTTAGAAGACTTAAGTCACCTAAACCCTAAAATCAAATAACTAAATAAACAGAGCAAACACTTCATTAGATTGAAATCAATATTTAAAGTGTAATATAAACAAAATTAAACAAATATAAGTCAAATTTAAATATTAAAAAAATTAAGATTCCAAAATCTACCCTAAAAATGCAAATAATACTATAACATATGTTATCAAACCCTAAACTAAAGAATATCATAACTCAATTTACATTAACTCATGTATATTGAAACAATTCAGTTTTATTAAAACTTAATTTATATCATTTACAAATGTTTAATTTACCTAATTTCTATTTTTCTTCCATAAAATTATTTTAATAAAATTTAGAAATTATTTTTTAGATCTATTACATGAGAAGACTTCCAAAAGACTTACAAAACCATAGAAGATTTTCCGAAATTATACTTGTAAAATTGCATACTATTTTTTGTTTGCTCATAAGGGGTTGGTTGTAATTTTATTAGGTTTTTAAATTATTTTTCATTTAATTGAAATTGAGATATATTTTTACATTTAAAATTAAATTTTAGGTCTTTTTTTACAAATTCCCCAACTTCTAAAACCTAAAATATCAATCGTCAAGAAAAAACACAGGGAGTATTGAAATATTGATATCATAAATTAATTCGGGTTGAAAAATCGGGCGATGATAATGAAGCTGTCAAGCTGAGATGTATTTTCAAGCACATTTAAAACATATGTTCCCATCTCCTTTTGACGTGATTATTCAATAGCCACAAAATGAACAGCCCGAAGGTTTATTTAATAATATTATCAACATTTAATCCCAACTACTACTCATATCTTATGTGGAGATCTTAATAAAAGTTAAAAGATCAATAATTAACCTGTCATCACATCTGTCATATTAAAGGGAAGAAGAAAAAGTTAAATCTTGGAGCCAACTATAAAGAGACACACAAGTAGGGAAGTCACAGCACTACTACAAAATCAAACCGAAAGAACACGTAATATCTATCTAAGATTGTATATTTTCACCAAGAAAAGATGGACTTTGAGACTTCAGTGTTCATGCCTGATTTAACTGACGAAGATGGATTACTGTTTTCTGATTCTTTTCTTCTTTCTCCGTTAATATCATACCAAAACCATGATGTTTGCAATCAAATCACAGACAAAAATGGTGTAAGCAATAAGAAACGAAGTTTGCGCGATACATATGGTGCCAGTGAAGCCAACGATGGGGATGATGATCGAGAAAGCAAGAAGATGAGACATAGAGCCATTGAAAGGCAAAGAAGATTAGAAGTTTCATCTCTTTTCAAAAATCTAAGATCTCTTTTGCCACTTCAATATATTCAGGTAGCGATCTAAAAGATGTTTTATTTAGTCTTTTTTTTTTATAACAGATTTTATTTAGTCTTAGTAAGTATTTTAGATTTATATTTTTAAAAGCACCTTTTTAATAACATCGGCTGATCTGATCTGGTTGGTACCGAAATTGAAATGTTTTTTAACTAAAAACAAAAGTATCGGTTCTCCTATATATATTAATAAACAATATCTTCATTGAGTGTAAAATGGAAAGCGATTCAGCAGTTATTTAAATTTAAATATTAACTATATAGAGACCAACTACATATAAGCTTAATATTATAAAATATTATAACTTGCAAGTCATTCATATATAAATATAGCCATTTTAATTCATTTACCTACATTGATTATAGGGTATATAATCTTATAACTTTGTAGCTTAAGGAAATAAATAAAAAATGAAGTTTATGCATATCCACATGGATGTTGTTTCTTGCTCCATGACACATTCATACGGATATGAATCTTTCCTTATGGTCCATTTTGCATATTCGGAAAAAAGATTTATTTGTGGATTATACTTTTCCAGGGATTAGTGGGTTCTTCCATAGGCCAAAGATTTACCCTGAGTCATAAAAAAGTGTGTAGATCCAGCTAAACTGAATTTACCTGAATTATGATCCGACAAAAATGAAACATCCTCTCCAACTCACCTTGTTTTTCTTCTCAACACTACTGCATTTAAGTATACTCTCTAAGCAGATAATTACATCTTATTGTACAAATGACCTTATCGTTTAATATGCAGGGCAAGCGTTCGACAGCAGATCACGTTTCTCAAGCGGTTAACTATATCAACGACTTACATAACAAGATTAAAGAACTTACCGAAAAGAAAAATCGGTTAAAAACATCCATACCGGGGACAGTTACGGCTCATCCAACTACAGAGGAATGCACTAGTAGTTTGTCATCATCATTGTCAACATGTTCATGTGTAGATGGCAATCACATAACGGTTATGGTCATTCCTTGTTTCATCGGTATTGAGATCATCATAAGTTGCTGTCTCGAACGAAACAAGTCGTCTTGTCTCTCAGGAGTTCTTCAAATCTTGGTTCAAGAAGAAAGGCTTAGTGTAGTTAGTTGCCTCTCAACTAGGATGCACCAGAGATTCGTACACACCATTGTTTCTCAGGTAAAATTATTTAAAAGTTATCAGATATGGTTTTTATCACCATATTTACCTTTATCCTAATTTTATTTGTTTCAGAATTTATAATTAAAAAGACTTTGTGGTGATTAAAATTAGAATTGAATAATTTAATTTTAAATAATATATTTTTATAGTTATTTTTTAGTTTGACCATTTACATGGTGTTAATTTACAGAAAACAAAATTGCTACGTTTTTCCACAACCTTCAAAGAAAAGAACATATGATTTTCTACTATGTCTTATAATAACTTTATAGAATCCAACATTTATATATAAATATACAAATGAATATAATGTTAATATTAATGAAACTCACTAGGCTATCTTGTATTGCATCTTACATATAAAAGCTAATAGCAATATATCGTGGTTCCAAATTTTCAGGTCGATGATGGAACAAAAATCAATATTTCGGAGCTTAAAGATAAAATAGAGAATAAGTATTCATAAATTTAAAGATAAAACAGAGAATGTAGACATAAAGGAATATGAAGATGATCGACAAAAATGTACAAACTGTTCCTGATGAAGAAGTACAGGAAATCCAAAGATATTTTGAGATTCTGGTTTTGCTTTCGGCCACAAGTGAACTTGTCTACTCTGTTTAAATTTCAGAAAACAATGCAGATGCTTTTCGATTGAATAAATTTTACATTGTATAAAAAATATGTAGCCGAACTTTCATGTGGGTTTTATTTGTGTTGTTAGTTATTAAGATCATGTTACTTTAGTGTTATGGTATCTTTGTTGAGTGCCTAGAGTTAATGCTTTTTACTAGCACTGATTTATTTTCAAAGATTTTGTGCTATCTGTATCATTATTTGGAAAGTGAATTTTTCGTAGTTGATATCTCACTAGATTAGTTAATGTAAATATTATCCTTAGTGAATAATTAAATTAATCATTAGCTAATCATAAAATAATTACAACAAAAGTAAAAATTAGCCAAAAGAAAATCAAACAAGAATGTGTTTTTTTTTTTTTGAACAACAACAAGAATGTGTTTTAAGAAAAAGAATATTGGTAGAGCATTAGCATAGGCTTTATGCTCGTGATTATTCAATCAACATTTATCACAAAAATATTTACAAGAGCATTTACAAGATGCTAATGCTCTCCAAATATTATTTACTCAATGATCATATATGAAATTTTTGGTAGAGCATTTGCAGTTAGAATATATAAAAAAATTAAAAAAAAATTAATTTATTTTATTTTATAATATAAAAATTATATTCATAATAAAAAAAATTATATTTTTAAAAATAAAAGTTGTGATTAATTAGTTTAACTTTTTAAAAATAACAATATTTCACATTTGAAATATAATATAACTTATATAATTACACATATCATTCATTATTTTTAATAAAATATAAAAACAATATATATTTATATATTATATATTAGAAATTAAAAATATCTATATTATTTATAAAAAATAAATTATATGTCATATATTAATTTTTTGATAATATTATATATGAATCATTTACTGCTCTACTAATAGATAAATAATGATAATTTATATATAAATTATATATAATTATTTTATTTTATTTAATAATATCAAAATTATTTTTATATACAAAAATAAATTTATATTTTAAAATAATATTTATATTTATTTTTAAATAATAATATTTTACATTTAAAATTTAATTTAATTTTATAATTAAATAAGATTCATTATTTTAATAAAATATATTATTAATATATATTATAATTTAATATATATTATTTTAAAATAAATATATCATATACTATCTTTCATGTTAATTTTAAAATTGTATAGTATTACTGTTCTACCAATCACTTTATTAAAATTTTTAATGAGAGCATACAGTTTTTACAGCATATTGTTTCTACTTCTTCATCTGTTGTACCAATCGAGGCCATATTCTAATGGTTTACTTTACAAATTTCTATTTTTAGTTTACAAAGATCAGGATAAAGATTTTACAGTTTTTATTTTCCATATATTCTCACAAACCTCCCTATTAATTCATTACATGCAAACTGGTAGAGTTTCACAAATGATCCGTAAACATTAAAGATCAGTATACTTGTGTCGTCCAAAAATTATTCAATACGTACACAGTAGAATAATTTGCACAAACGTGTCCATTTTATTCTGGATATTCAGAAGAATAAAATCATGCACAGCTTGAAAGACCCCATTGGGTAATCGGATCAGACTAAATTACATTAAAATTATATTGTTTGAACTTATGTTGAGTTTGCATGGTGGGCTGAATAAAAATGTATCTAAAAATGAAAATATATAATTCATATACTGTGTTCTTATCCAAAAAATATCTTTTAATGTATTTTAAAAAGTTATATATTATGTTGTTATACAAAGAATATCTTTTAATCATAAAATTTTAAAATTAAGAAATATAGAACTCATAGTTACATATATATTAATCAAATAAAAGTCTTAATTTTATATAGGCGTAAGAGAACAGTGAGTGATTTCAAAGATTTATTTACTAATAATAAATCTATTGTATAAAAAGTTATCAAAATATTTATAATACGTGTGAGTTTTTTAAAAATTTAATGCAACAACAAGCATATATATTTGATGAATAACTTTATCATATATATAATTTGATTTCCAGTTTATAATTTGAGAACATGAACAATAAATTTATCATGATAGCATCTGAATTAGTAATTGATGGATAAGTAATTGTAAACTGATTATGTACGCACATGCGGAAAAACACCTAGTTGATACTAATTTGAAATAGACAGATAGAACAATGTATCCCTTTTTTCTGTGAATTAAATGCAGTGCAAAAAATACTGATTTGAAATATATTATATCATAAAACTGATAATAAAATTTTAGAGAAATTATTGGTTGTTTTCTATATCATAAATTTAGAGAATAAAATTTTTAAAATTATGAAAATCCATTTAATTGAATGGTTTGACTAATGGTTTATTAATGATTCTACACTAGAGAGTCTGTGTTTCGAATCATAGAAAATATGATTATCATCAGCTCGTCTGAGAAACTGAGTCCAAGACTTACGGGTTGGGATCTCATATATCTATGTTATGCACCCCTTTTTCTTCACATTTTCAGATTAAAACTAACAAGTAATGGTAATTGTATGGACTAGTGCTTCTGAAACTATATCTTTTTACTTTTTCTGACTTTCGTTTTCATGATTTTATCAACTTTTATTCCGATTTATTTTATTTACTGATGCTTTTCTTAAGGAAATGTATGTAGATATTAATTAAGTTGTTGGATTTTGGGATAGTGTAGAGTTATGCGATATTTATGTTAGATATGAAGAGATATGTGTTATAATAGATTTACTAGGGGTTTTTCTGCGACAAGCGCATAAATAATAATTTTAAATATAAATTTAATTTAAACTAAGATATTATTATTTTATATTTTAATTTTATCTGTTTCGAAAAAATAAAATCATAAATGTATTTTTGTAGTTTTATTCTTTTTGATTTGATTTAACAATTTCAGTTTGATTCTAAATTTTGATAGAGTTAATATTACTTTTTATAAAAATTATTTTAATTTCTATTATATTATATTCATTTATTGATTATTTATTTTAAATATGTTATATTACTTAGTTGTAGATATGTATATATTATAATAAATAGAAATTCTAATAATATAATGTTCATAATCCATACACATAAAAAATAATTTTAAATATGGTATTTTTTTAAAAAAATATTAGTTTACATTTAGACTTTATTATTTTATATTTTAAATTCATCAGTTTTCAAAAATTAAACCATAAATGTTTTGTAGTCTTATTCCTTTTAATTGGTTAACTATTTCATTTTTATTTATTTAAAGTTCAACAGAGCTAAGATTACATTTATAAAAATAAATTTGTATTCATATTATATTACATTTAGTGATTATTTATTTTAAATATGTCTCTTATCAGCTAGTCTTAAATATATCTATATTTAAATATATAAATTCTAATAAATTATGGATTTTTGTTTGTTTTAGTTAAAATTCGTTAAACCGGTAAAAATTAATTTGTTAATTAATATTATGAAGTGATAAATAAAAATAAAATTTAATAATTTAACTATCAAAAACCTATTTAATTAGTGTCAATTTAGTTTTTGTATTTGTCGATGCATATTTACAACTAATTTTGATTATATATATACAAAATATGATATACAAGTTGATGTAAAATATATTTATAGCTATATTTAGTTTTTAGTGTGATATATATTTATTTTAATAGTTTATATATGAGTTATTAATTATTATTATATTTAAAAAATTTTGTCAAAATAAATACTTATAAGAAAAATTGTACATGTCATCATTTATGAAAGGTCATGTCATTATTTTTGAAGACCTTGTCATCATTTTTTGTTGAAATTGACTGTGATGATGAGATCTACGCAAATCACTTCACAAATAATAACTAGACGATAGATATGGATTTCAAATAAAATCGTATCACGGTCTCCAAAATCATAAAATAAACTAAAATGTTAAAAATAAGAAACCATAGTCATCTAAATTAATGTTACAACTTTTTATCCATCTTAGCAATAAATAATCAGATTTTCTATTTTAAAATAAATACCAATTTGACACTTCAATATATTCAACGTTTTTGACATTTTATAATATTTGAAAAAAAATATATTAAGAAAATATAAATGAAATTTTCAATTATATCGGAACTAAGTGTATTGTCAACCTCCAGTAGCAGCAAGGGTACCATAGAGCAACCCCTAAGACAAGCCGAACAGTTGTGATGTTGACATCTTAGTCTTGAACATGTCTTTATAGACAACGTGAGATCTATGATGAAATGCTAGACCATTTGTTATAGTTTTATCTAAACAGAAAATATTAAATAGAAACCATTAAAAATCAAACTAACTAAAATTATTGTAATGTTGACAAAAAAAAAACTAAAATTATTGTAATGGTAATCGAGGCGCAGATAAAAACAATCATGAACGCACGTCTATTACTTACTCATATTCTTATTTTGTTTTAGTGTATCTCACGTTGAGACTTGACATCAATTGATTTTGCATTTTCAGTTTAGCAAAAAGAAAAAAATAGAACAATAGTGAGACACTTTTCACTATATATGTGGGATCTTATGCAATCATAAGACTTGGCTTTCCAGAGAGAAAACAAAGAAAAAAATGGATCAAAGTTTGTACAGCAAGTGCTTGGTTATTTTGTCGGTAATGGGGATGATTGGAACGTCATCTGCGGCATATGCTGGGAGCCCGTGGCGTCGGGCCTCAGCCACCTTCTACGGGGACGAAACAGCCCGCGAAACCATGGGTAAGAAACAAAGATTCCGACATTATATTATATGTAACACGAACAATATTATAGTAATGCCCTTTTAAAATAACTATAATATAGTAAAATTATAAGACAATATTGGATTAACTAAGTACTAGTTTTATCCCCATTTTTCATTATAAGCATAGGACGTTTCAAAGAAAAACTTTGTATATTATTTTTAAATTGCGTTCATATTTTTATTATAGCATAAATTTAGGATTTATATAGTTTTACTTCAAAGCATAAATTTAGGATTTATATAGTTTTACTTCAAAATCGTAGGCTATGCACTATATCCGTTTAGATATATACTAAACCAGTATTGATTCATACATTACTGCTAGAAATAATTGTGGCATCCATAAGGCATGAATGTTTTGAGGCTATAGTTGAAATGTAAATGACAATTTTTAGCATAACCATGATTTGTATCGATTAGGTGGGGCTTGTGGCTATGGCAACCTATGGAACAGCGGCTATGGTGCGGCTACGTCGGCACTAAGTACAGTGCTGTTCAACGACGGTTACGCGTGCGGTCAGTGTTTCCAAATAAGGTGTGTGTCGTCGCCTAACTGCTACTACGGTTCACCAGCCACCGTGGTGACTGCGACCAACATATGTCCACCGAATTGGGGTCAAAACTCCAACAACGGTGGGTGGTGTAATCCGCCACGTGCCCATTTTGATCTGACTAAACCGGCTTTCATGAAAATCGCGAATTGGAAGGCTGGTATCATCCCCGTCTCATACCGAAGGTAATATCAACAAAACCATTGCAACATGCATATACGTAGACTAAGTACTTGTATGTCTTAAATATTACAGTTTCCTTTTTTTTGGTAAAAAGTTTCCTAAAATTAGTTTCCTAATTTTTGCGGAGATGTGTGTGTACACAAAAAGGACCAAAGCGTTTTTTGATAGCTGGTTGATTATTGAAGACTGAAGATTTACTGAAACTTTTGCAACATAATAGTTGAGATTTACTACGAGATTTTCAGTTAGAGCAATACATTAATGAGAGAAAACATAACTTTATGAAATATCTTACGATAGTCCTAATTTTTTATCATATCTATCTATATTATTATTTATAAAGTGATTTTTTTGCATTCGATCTCTTATGTTAAAAATAGACCGGTAATATCATTGTTATCTTTAATGAATTATATGCATAATTTATTATATAATTAAAATTGAATTTTATATTAATTATATATTAGATCAATATGTTGCATTTGGTGTACAATTTAATATAAAAAAAATTTCAAAATAAAAATATATTAAAAAAGATAATTCTTATAAATATTTTTTTGTTATCTGGAAATAATATTTTCTATTATAAAAGTTAAAAAAATTTAGATACTAACAATTTAAATTAAATATTAATCAAGAAAAAAATTGTATAAAGATATTTTATAAAATAATTCTATATATTTTAGTGTTTTTTTATTTCAACACAATAATAAACACATATATTTTTCTGAAAATTTTTGGCATATACAAATCGTTTAATGTTTGATTTAAAATTTCGAGAACATAAATAACAACTTAACATGCTGGTTTTTGAATTAATACGACATAAACTAATAAATGTTCGTAAGAAGATTATTCCTACATGTGCAGACAAAATACATATTTAAAAATACAGTCCTAGAAAAAATGACCAAAATAACATTTATTAAAAAGTTTTAAAACACATATATCTCTAAAGTAATTGGTCTAAAATTAGGGTTTAGTTTTTTTGTCATAGGGTTGAGGGTTTGGAGATTAGATTTTAGAGTGTAGAATTTAGGGTCTGGAATTTAAAATTATAATATTTAATAAATTTTAAATATTAAACATATTATTCATTTAAAGTTAATTTGGTCATTTTTCTTATATAATATTTTGTTCATAAATTTTTTAGAGCTTTTTAAAAGAATTACCTTTTTAATTAATTTATTTTATTTATTTTAGATAAACTGAACCCTTTTATAAATTAAAAACATGTATCATTTGGATTTCTTAAAAATTGAGTACAGTTTTTTCTTTAAAAAACATCTCTTACGCTTAGGGTAATAGTTACTAGGTTTGATGTTTCTCAGAATTTTGAAACCACAACTATTAAGTTATTATATACATTTTAGTTTTGCTTAACCAGTTACTATTTACATATTTATACATTGCTAACGTTTATAATATGTATTAAGATCAATATACCCTTGTAAACTGCTAAAATATGTTTGTCTTTTTTATTTTGTTTCTCTTTTTTTTAACTGTAAAAAAAGAGAGAGAGAACAAAACTTTGAACTTTATCTCTTTCTCACATCTGTAACAACAATATATATATATATATATATATATATATATATATATATATATGTACAGAGTGGCATGCAGAAGGAGTGGAGGAATAAAGTTCAAATTTGAAGGAAATGGATATTGGCTTCTAGTGTACGTGATGAACGTAGGTGGTGCTGGTGATATCAAGAACATGGCCGTTAAAGGTAGCCGTACGAACTGGATCAACATGAGCCACAACTGGGGAGCTTCGTATCAAGCTTTCTCTTCTCTCTATGGCCAATCTCTCTCGTTCCGACTTACCTCCTACACCACTCGTCAGACCATTTACGCTTGGAATGCTGCTCCGGCTAGCTGGAGCGCCGGCAAGACCTACAACTCCTATGCTAATTTCAGATGATTGATGAAATCCTTAATGTGAAACTACGGTTTACTCACTATTGAGGGTGATCAATCGAGAGGCTTCTTTTTACAATAATTTCGTTTGATCATATCTTTAGTAATTATTTATTGTCCTCTTTGTTGTTCATTACTGATTGAGAAATGAAGGATAACACGTTAATTGGATTCACCGAGACAAATTGATTTTTCTAACCAATTCACTCATAAATAATATTGTTCACATATTCTTTTTTTTTTCATTACTTTAGAGCATTAGCAATGGTTGTGTTCTCAACCAAGGCTCTTCCCGTAAATATAATAAGATAATGCAAAAGTATGAAAGAGAATAGCAAAAGAAGGAGAGAGGTGAGAGCTATGCTCTCATATGAGTACACAAACATTATGTTCTAGAGCTTTTTCTTAAATGTGTTAGTTTTTCATTGGTCTATTTATTTTTAATTAAAATTTTATTTTGAAAGCAAGCTAAATTAATATTCCCTCTGTTTTTTATGTAGGTAGTTTTAGTTGAATGCACGAATATTAAGAAATTTATTAATTTTTTTAAAAAAATAGCATTTGAAATACAAATTAGGTGTAGTTAAACCAATCATAAATAAATATATATTATTTGATTGGTCACACTATACCTAGTAAAAGTAAAAGTTATCTACAATTATAAACACTACTTATATTTTGAAACAAACAAATTTTGTTTAAATTACTTACAATAAAAAACAGAGGGAGTATTATACTATGAAAAGAACTAATATTGAGAGCACAACCATTGATGATGCTCTTAGAATGGATGAGATCTAATTAATTGGTAACTATTTTCATTCACACATAATAGACCTGCTAATTCCGAAGTTGTAAATTAATAGAGACGGCGCAATTGTTGTTATGTGAACTTTTACTACGTGCTTAATCTATAATTAGACTTTGATCCGCGCTTCCACGCATGTGTATTTTCAAAATATGTTGTTATTTGTTTCCTTGTCAATAGTGGGGTTGGGCAAAAAAACTCGAATCCGAAGAACCGAACTGATCACGATCTAAAAAAGTAGTACCAAACCCGAACCAAAATTGATTAAATATCTGAATTATATAAATTATTGTATTTAGAGAATCGAAACCGAATCTGATCCGAACCGAAGTATTTTGGTACCCGAATGTATCTGAAAAAGATTTATATACTTATATATATTAATAATTTTTAGATTTAATGTATATAAAAACATCCAGAACATAAATGATACTTGTAAGTTGGTTTAAAATACTTGAAAAATATATACAAATATTCAAAAGTACATATTTAGAATAGTTAAAGTATACTGAAAACACAAAAAATACTTAAAAATAATTATTGATTCTCTATCCAATATTTAAACTAAACCAATTTATATGTTAAGTTTAGGTATTCTAACATATGCTATTCAAATTTATATGTAATATATTATTTTGTTTATAGATTTTGAGAAAATTAAAGTATATAATAGATTTAAAATTTTAAAAATAATTTAAATGGGTTATCCGAACCCGAACCAAACCCGCAAAGATCTGAATCGAACCCGAACCAAAATTTAAAAATATCTGAATGAGACTGAAATCTTTAACCCCGGAAACATGAAATCCAAAAAGACCCGAACTGAACCCGAATAGGTACCCGAACGCCCACCCCAAGTCACTATTATATATTATATGTGTGTCATCTATAATTAATCGTATTTTATATGTACCATCATATAAGTAATAGTATTTTATACGTACCATCATATAAATAATCACATATATTATATTTCAAAAACTTAATGTGAAAAATAAAAACCATAATTTAAATTGGTATATGAAATTAGGCTTTGTATTGTATTTTTCTTATATATATTGAAAACATTTTTTTAATAATGGTTATTGGAAATATTTTAGTAAAAATCAATTTTTGAATATATGTGTATTTTTGAGTCAAATTTTGATGTAAATCAATTTTAAATTATTATTTTTTATTTGAAATATGTATGTAAATTTTAGTTTTTTATGATTATTTTAGACAAAAAATGTTTTAAGTAATTAGATTGGTCTATTTTCGTATATTTAAAACCGGTCTAGATAGATAGTTTGTCATAATATAATGGACTTACAATTTTTCTTAATAACATAAGCGCAATACTTTTTTCTTAATATACTGATACATGTTTTCAAATAATATTATACTCTTTTTATACTGGTATCATTGTTTCCAAATTTTTTTTTTTTAAAAAAACTGTTATCCACGTTTCAAAACAAATCTTCTTTTTAAATTGTTATTCATGTTTCCAAACAAACCTTATTTGTATTTCAGTTTTAATAATATAGATAGATGGCACTGAATGTAATTTATCTTGAACTATCTTCTATTTAACTATTTAATCGTACCCCTCAATGTGACTAAAATATACTTTGACTAATGTTTACTCACCCACAAAATCAATATGTTTTCTTCAAAAAGATTTATCCATTTAATATGTAGACGTAACCTTTACTCAAAACAATCTGATCACGCTGCCTTTAAAATCCAAAAATCATACTGATTAGCATAGGAACATATACATATATACATAAAGATATATCTATGCATACAAAAGCAAACCTTTTTCTTCAATCTAAAGCTTTCATCGAGCTAAAGAAAATTTCAAATATCATGATCAGCTAAATTAATAGCTTCCCCTTCACATCTTCTTCTCATTTTCTCTCAACAACAACACACGAGAACAATAACTCAACCTAGATCGAAAATGGCAAGAACAACAACATTCTATTTTCCCTCTGTTCCACTAAAAGTAATCTTATTATTAATCTCATTCCTTCCTTCTCATCTAAAAGGTTCGACAAGTACTACTCATGAACCTTTCAACGAATCTTCAAGGCTTCTCGATTTTCTCCTAAGAGATTACACTCTAAACTCTTTCAAGAACCAACATTACTCAATCAAGACCGGCGTTGTTCGGCATATTCATCTCCCATCTAAATACTCCGGCATATATCTCGACGCTGTTAGGTTCCGGTGTGGGAGTCTCCGGCGATATGGAGCTCAACTCCAAGAATTTCATATCGGCATGGGAGCGGTTCTTGAACCGTGTGGTGAACGTCTTGTGGTCGTGAGACAAATCTTGGGATCAAATTGGTCTGATATCTATTACAAGAACTATGATCTCTCGGGTTATAAACTTGTCTCTCCGGTTCTAGGGCTCTTAGCTTATAATGCCATAAACGACGTTGTTTTGGGTAATAATTTGAGCAGCTCTTATCAGATAAGTCTTCTCCTAGACGATGCTAAAGATCCATCCACCGTTGATTTCGGAAACATTTCTGGATTGGTGGAGAGAACGTTCTTGAATAAGCCAATGTGTGTGATCTTTGGCCTAGACGGTAAAGTAACGTTTTCTGGAGAAGTAAAGCCGTATGTCTGCGCCATTAAAACTAATGGACATTTTGGTTTAGTGGTGACGGATGATCAGGATTCGTCCAAATCGGACGATAGAGGAGAAAATGAGATGAAGAAGGAGAAGATTGGACGGTGGAGATCGGTTGTTGGAGGGCTTGTTGGATCTGTGACGGTGGGGGTGGTGCTTTTAGGGCTTGTGGTGGTGGCGGCAGTTGTGACGGCGAAGAAGCGGAGGAGAACGGCAAAAAGGGAAGAGATGGAAAGAAAAGCTTACGAAGAAGAAGCACTGAGAGTAGTGACAATGGTGGGGCATTCTAGGGTTTTCGTTGCTTCTGCTACAAGGACTTTACCTGGTTTCATGGAACATGAGTGTGTTCCTAATTAATTAGTTTAATTTACTTACGTTTGTTTTTTTTTATTCTTTTCCTTTTCTTGTAAAAAGGTTTTATTTAAACATATATGTTGTTGAGAGTTACATACGTATTTAGTTCTTTTTTAATATTAGTAAGTTACAATTTACAAGTCACAATGATGAAATTATAAGATAACATTATTAATTAGTGTAATCTTTATTTCCTCAATTGAAATTTCATTGATGATAAACTAAACATTCCACAAAGGCGATAACCAAATCCAGCGAGCAGAGAACGCCTCCAGAGACCCAAAAAAAAGAACATTTTTTAAGAGCACCCGCCGTAGGGATACCTCACACAATCTCTCTAGTATTAAAAAAAATACAAAAGGAAAAAAGAGAAACGTAAAAGATAGAAAAAGTGACAGAATCGATTGGGTTACGAACTTACGAGGGACTCAAAACTCTTCTAAAGAAACTTTGTATATACGTGTCAAGTTTTTACTGGTTTAATTTCAGAGATTTATTAAATAGTTAAATTTTAGACACAAAAAAGTTTTTGTAATGGTGAGAGCCTCACCAACCGCTAATGATGCTCTAAAATCTAAAGCCAACGGACAAATTAAAAGTCCTCGGAAACCATAAACAAAGCTAAGAACTTAACAATATAGATCAAATCACACAAGATAGAACAAGGCAGTGTTTTTAAACCCGGACCGAACCGGCGGTCAGACCAAGTTCAACCGCGAACAGGACACAAATCTAGGTTAGATTAATGCCAAACCCAACTAAAGTTAAACCGATTAAAAATTCATATTGAACCGTTAAAAATCCGGGGAAACCAGCGACCCAACGAACCAATCAAACCCTGGTTCTTAATAAACCAAAATTTTATTAATAAAACAATTAATTTTTAAAAAAATAAAATAAAATAGGGTTTCAGATTAATAACGTAAAGCCGTCTCCTCTTTTTCTCTTGAGTCTTTGACGTCTCTGCAAAACAGCAACTCACAAGGTATTACCTACTTCTCAAGATATTGTTTTGTGTCGAAGATTTTAAGAATTGAAAACTTAGGTTTGTGAAGTTCGTATAATTTTTTTAAGGTGATGAAGATTTAAAGTGATAAAGACCTAGAGAATAATGTTTAAATGTGTTTTTTTTTTCCTTTTGATTTTGGATTTGAACTATTAAATTTTTTAATTACTTTTATTACATTTTCAGTTTGTTATTTTTTAAAAAATTTCTAAGCATTATGGTTATTAAAATATTTTATTTAATATTATCTATCTTTATAAGAATATACAAATTCAAAATATTATTAAATTTAGTCAAATCTAATCAAACCCGGTTCGAACTCGATCGAATCCGGTCAAACCACAATGACCCATGATCCAAAATATTTCCGGTTCGCTAGCCGGTCCGGTTTTAAAAACGCTTAGTGTAATCTATAAACTGGAAATGCATTAAATAAGGCCCAAAAATAATATTTAACTACTTCTCAAGGTATTGTTTTGTGTCGAAGATTTTAAGAATTGAAAACTTAGGTTTGTGAAGTTCGTATAATTTTTTTAAGGTGATGAAGATTTAAAGTGATAAAGACCTAGAGAATAATGTTTAAATGTGTTTTTTTTTTCCTTTTGATTTTGGATTTGAACTATTAAATTGTTTTATTACTTTTATTACATTTTCAGTTTGTTATTTTTTAAAATTTTTCTAAGCATTATGGTTATTAAAATATTTTATTTAATATTATCTATCTTTATAAGAATATACAAATTCAAAATATTATTAAATTTAGTCAAATCTAATCAAACTCGGTTCGAACTCGATCGAATCCGGTCAAACCACAATGACCCATGATCCAAAATATTTCCGGTTCGCTAGCCGGTCCGGTTTTAAAAACGCTTAGTGTAATCTATAGACTGGAAATGCGTTAAATAAGGCCCAAAATATTTCCGGTTCGCTAGCCGGTCCGGTTTTAAAAAAAATACAAAAGGAAAAAAGAGAAACGTAAAAGATAGAAAAAGTGACAGAATCGATTGGGTTACGAACTTACGAGGGACTCAAAACTCTTCTAAAGAAACTTTGTATATACGTGTCAAGTTTTTACTGGTTTAATTTCAGAGATTTATTAAATAGTTAAATTTTAGACACAAAAAAGTTTTTGTAATGGTGAGAGCCTCACCAACCGCTAATGATGCTCTAAAATCTAAAGCCAACGGACAAATTAAAAGTCCTCGGAAACCATAAACAAAGCTAAGAACTTAACAATATAGATCAAATCACACAAGATAGAACAAGGCAGTGTTTTTAAACCCGGACCGAACCGGCGGTCAGACCAAGTTCAACCGCGAACAGGACACAAATCTAGGTTGGATTAATGCCAAACCCAACTAAAGTTAAACCGATTAAAAATTCATATTGAACCGTTAAAAATCCGGGGAAACCAGCGACCCAACGAACCAATCAAACCCTGGTTCTTAATAAACCAAAATTTTATTAATAAAACAATTAATTTTTAAAAAAATAAAATAAAATAGGGTTTCAGATTAATAACGTAAAGCCGTCTCCTCTTTTTCTCTTGAGTCTTTGACGTCTCTGCAAAACAGCAACTCACAAGGTATTACCTACTTCTCAAGATATTGTTTTGTGTCGAAGATTTTAAGAATTGAAAACTTAGGTTTGTGAAGTTCGTATAATTTTTTTAAGGTGATGAAGATTTAAAGTGATAAAGACCTAGAGAATAATGTTTAAATGTGTTTTTTTTTTCCTTTTGATTTTGGATTTGAACTATTAAATTGTTTAATTACTTTTATTACATTTTCAGTTTGTTATTTTTTAAAAAATTTCTAAGCATTATGGTTATTAAAATATTTTATTTAATATTATCTATCTTTATAAGAATATACAAATTCAAAATATTATTAAATTTAGTCAAATCTAATCAAACCCGGTTCGAACTCGATCGAATCCGGTCAAACCACAATGACCCATGATCCAAAATATTTCCGGTTCGCTAGCCGGTCCGGTTTTAAAAACGCTTAGTGTAATCTATAAACTGGAAATGCATTAAATAAGGCCCAAAAATAATATTTAACTACTTCTCAAGGTATTGTTTTGTGTCGAAGATTTTAAGAATTGAAAACTTAGGTTTGTGAAGTTCGTATAATTTTTTTAAGGTGATGAAGATTTAAAGTGATAAAGACCTAGAGAATAATGTTTAAATGTGTTTTTTTTTTTCCTTTTGATTTTGGATTTGAACTATTAAATTGTTTTATTACTTTTATTACATTTTCAGTTTGTTATTTTTTAAAATTTTTCTAAGCATTATGGTTATTAAAATATTTTATTTAATATTATCTATCTTTATAAGAATATACAAATTCAAAATATTATTAAATTTAGTCAAATCTAATCAAACTCGGTTCGAACTCGATCGAATCCGGTCAAACCACAATGACCCATGATCCAAAATATTTCCGGTTCGCTAGCCGGTCCGGTTTTAAAAACGCTTAGTGTAATCTATAGACTGGAAATGCGTTAAATAAGGCCCAAAAACAATATTTAACTTCGCCCCCCCCCCCCCCCCCCCCCCACCAACCCCCCCCCCCAAAATCATCTTAATCAAAAGAAGAGATTCTTTTTTTTTGGTCGAATAAAAGAAAGAATCTTTCAATCTCTATTTTTGACTGAAAAGAGATACAAACCAAAACATTATATGCTAATTTTATAGTTTCTCATTATAAGGGCTGTAACACATTAATTTAATTGCCCCAATAGAGTCAAAACTGAAAATATCATTTGTCATCTGTAAGTTACCAATGAGTATTGTATAACACTAATATTACCCTTCTTTTTACTTGGCAATGGTTGCCTTATAATTATATAAGTTGAGAAGTAATTTCATAGGAATAAGACCACACACTGTTTTAGATGTGAGATGTCTTAAATCTTAGACTTAAGACAACGACAATACTGTCCCATTTTTTATTTGTCTCGACCAACTATGCCCCTCTTTATTTTTGTTTCTTTCATTTTTTGGACATCTGACGAATATCGTTGATTTCATAATTTTCATTGCGTAAAACAAAATGTATTTTGTAAACAAAGGAGAAAGGGAAATTAACTTTTCCCTATTGGTAGAACGATCTTTTTTCTTTCTATTTAATTAAAACGAATGCAAAAAAAAAAAAAGAATGCAAAATCATTCTTTTAATAGTTGGTCTTTATCTTTATGTAATTTACTCACAAATCTTATGCTGTTGCTTTATTTCAACTTTATTGCTGTTGTTTTCTACCAAATTCTCCCAGACAACCATATTATAAATTTTTTTGGGCAAACTATATTAGAAATTAAAATGAGATATATAATATATATATATATGCATATTGTAAGGACATTCCTTTTCAGACTTGCAGTTATTTACTTTTAGTTGAAAATCTATAGAACTCAATTTTCGAATATATTGTTATCAATTTAAAATTTTAATATACTGATGTTCTAAGTGGGAATCGATGTTAAAATTATTAACAGCTCTAAACTAGATTTTTTTTACTAAACTAGATATTGATGAAACGTTTGAAAATGTTGGAGAAATGTAAACCAGTTAGTAAAAAGTTTTCTCTAAATTTAGTTTAGATAAAGCATTCAAGTCTAAACCTAAATAATCTGCGTCCACAATTTTTATGCTTAGTTCAATTCAGTTATGTTCTTATATATTGTTGTTGCCTTGTCCAAATATATCCCTAAATTAATATTTCAGTATTACTTGAAATTGGAAATCATAGTACATCACTTTTTGTTTTTATCGTTGTTGCTTTCTAATTAAAACAAGTATTAATATTTATTGTTATTATACATTTGATTAAATATAAATAAAATAAATGCATCAATTACAGATGTATATGGATCACATATCTTAAAATTTTATGCTGCCCAACTTTAAATTTGGATTTGTTAGTTCCAAAAGTAATAATTATTCATATCCAGATTTGCCTACATATAGATATCATATATACAAATGAACATGAATAATTAAATAATATTATGGAGTTAAAGCTTTATTATAAAAAACAGGATATAATACTCATTATTAATAAGTCAATGTTTCACCGACCAATCAAACTAAAAGCACTTATGTATGTGTAATTAGTAATTTCTCATTTTTGGAGAAAACATACTGACTTTTCGTTTGCCGTCCAAAAAAGAGACTGTTTTATTTGATCATTCCATAGGGTTTCTTCATTTCAAATTAGACTCTTTTCTTTTTAATAAATTGGGATGTCCGGTGAAGACCTTTACAGACTAATTTCATGGGATCAGTCATCAGCATCAGACAGATTCGGTTATTAGCAATGAAAATGAAATATTCATGTTACCTGGTTATATAAATGAATATATTTAAGATGATAAATTTTGAACCCGAAATATTTTGCATCTTTCCAAATCCACCTTACCACTCGACTATGTTTTTGTCATTAATTTCTTCATTTTGAACTTTTTTTTTTGAAAATAACCAGTTTATTCAAACTAGACTTGGTAAAACGAAACTAGAAAAATGCTATCATGTTTGGTTTCACGATATTCTCCTTGGCGTAAAATTATGAAAAGTACACGTTGATAACGTGCTTCATACAACTATACTGATGAATCTAAAATATTATATGTATATAAAACGTAAAATGAAAGTACATCTCTTCTCTAACCAGAAAAGAAAATCACATCGCTTATTTCTTATATTGACAATGATTTGAGAACTAACGGTGATTTAACAACATGAACATAAAAATTAGTTGGAAATTCTGAAAATGATGAGATAAAGAAAATATCTTCCTACCTTTAACGATGGGACCGGTAGACACACCTAATCTTCTTCTTTTTTCTTAAGGTCGCACCTAATCTTCTTACACCCACTGAACTAATAATACCAAATTAATAGTACTATTCAATGGAATAAATACATATACTAATCCAAAACTTATATGGTCACTTATGAATTATGACTTATGTGATACAGCTTTATTGCACCACTAACAGTAAAACTCAGATAGTCCAGTTTTCTTTTACAAAAATGATCTGAATAACTCAAACAGTTCTGAATCAAGTAAATTCAATTGCAGATCTTTTTCTCATCCTACTTTTTTAGATAAATTAGGGATTCTAATTTTTAAACATATTTAAGAAATTGAGGCAATATTCGGATACTTGAATTGCATGCTAAAATGGTTACACTTTTCTTTCAATTGATCTTGATTTTTCTTGCACTATTAGGTTTTCTCTATTTTAGTTTAGGCTTGCTTTCAGCTAGAGGTAATAGAGCGAAGTCGGATCATCTGGAGGTATCGTTTAGATTAGAAGAAATAAGAATCTTACTATTTTCTTAATAAATAAAAATAAACAATAAAAGTTGCATAGCTTATAATTTCTTATCTTATTTTAAACTCTATTATTGTGTTGATAAGTATAATATCCTAGTTTCACACAAAGGAATAACAATACTATAAATTTGATACTATGTACAAAATAATAAATTTATTAATAAAATTGATCAGTGTAAGATTAGGATATACACCAATATATAGAATAATCTCCACTCTTAAGACTTAACACATTTATAGGAATTCGAAAAACCAGTACTATCTCATAAATCTTACCAATTTTCAGTATAAATTCAGATATATTAGTACAGAATGCTCAATTTTACTTATATGATATTATCTATGTGAATTTTGTATTTGAATTTCTAAACTGTTTTAAGTAATATAAATCTATTTGAGAAAAAAAAATTAATATAGATTTATCAGAACTACGAACAGTAATGGGGTCTGCTCGGACCAGTCCTTTAAATTGGATCAAAACTCAAAACATTGTTTTTTTGGCTACCCGAAACATTGTTTTAGTTTATACAATAAAATAATCCTAAATAAATAAATAATACATATTTATAAAAAGGTGAAAAAGAAACAAATAAAGGGGAAATAAACCAGGACAGCTTTATATAAGTTGATTTCTTCTGATCTCTCTCCCGCTTTCTCTGTCTATGAGCTAATCATACAAACAAAACCGGTTCAAGAAGTAGGGTTCTCAAGACAAAAACGTGTCTCGCTCTGTGTCTTCGATTAAGAATATGCAAGAAGCAGCGTTAGGTATGATCGGAGCCACAGTAGGCGGAGGAGGAGAGGGAGAAGCAGCCGTGGCGGCGGAGCAGAATAGACAAATGAAAGGTGAGATAGCGACACACCCCATGTACGAGCAATTATTGGCCGCACACGTGGCATGTCTGAGAGTGGCGACTCCTATCGATCAGCTTCCAATCATTGAGGCTCAGCTTTCTCACTCTCATCATCTTCTCCGATCTTATGCTTCCACAGCCATTGGATTCTCGCATCACGATCGTCAAGAGCTCGACAGTTTCTTGGTACGTTGATTAAACTAATTGTTGTAGAAATTAAACGTTAGTTTGATTACTTGTTTTGTTCTTTGTTTATGTTTAAAAGATTTATTTAAAATGGGGCAAGAACAAATGCTATTTTTAAGTTATTCTTGTTTGGAAAATATGTTCCAAGAAAAATTATTTTTCAATGATTTAGTGGTTACTCTTACAGAAGTTTCGTGAATTCAAGATATAAACTTTGTTAATTTTCATGGAAAAATCTATGTCGTCATAAACTTTCTTAAAGATTGCTAGTGGACTAACTATGAGTAGAGTTATAAAACTATAATTACTAATCATTCTTGTGTGTGTTTTCTTAAACAACTCATGTTTTCAATTATTTTGTGGTTTGTTTTACAGATTCTTGTGAATTTAATCTGAAATGTGTACTGATGTTCCATGAAATTTGTGTATTTTAACAAATTTTCACATATATTATACACACACATATAGAGGCATATCGTGTAGATTTAGCTTAAATTGGTCTCATGATTATGTGCTAAAATCAGAGTAATTCAAATTAAGTTGTCATCTCTATAGTTAAATTTAAATCATTTATGAAAAATTGCGATTATTCATGTTGGTTGAAGCCGGTTATTCTAGTGCATTGAAGTGGAATTGATATTTCAACTACTGTTTTGGATTTAATTCGCGATTGTTACAAAAATTTAAATTTAAATTTATTGAAATTGGGTAGAAAACAGGACTATATAATGACTTAAGAGCTCAAAACACACCACACCAGATGCACGTATTTGTATGTATGTGTACATATATATGGAAATGTTTCTAAACGTAAATGCTTTGAATATTTATATTAATGTACAAATATATGCTAGTACAAATAATAATAAAAAATTGGATACAGGCACAATATATAATGGTGTTGTGTAGCTTCAAAGAACAGCTTCAACAACACGTGAGGGTTCACGCCGTCGAAGCTGTGATGGCTTGCCGTGAAATTGAGAACAACCTCCATTCTCTCACAGGTTTTTTTCTCCTACATTTTCTATTTATTCATGTAAATATCAAGAAATTCTTTTATCAGTTTAGCCTGTTTGGAACTTATTTATTTATTTATTAATAAAGGGATCTGGATATTAAGAATAAGACTTTTAAATATCATATGTTTATTGTAAATCTCTTAGACATATATCACTACGCAATAATAAATAAGATTATATACAGTTATAACCCATGCAAGGGTTCCAAATACAATAATAACTCATGAAACTAATCGTGGAATAGGTCGAAAAAATAAATCTTTTGTGGAAAACAGGTTATTTTAATACATAGTTGTTCAAAAAAAAAAGGTTATTTTAATACAAATAGTTGAGTTAGGTATCAAAAGGTTCTTGCTGAACATACCAGATATGAACAGCCAGTAAACATAAAACTTATAAATAATTAAACTGCTCTGGGTGATGGTCATGAAGAATACATAGATTTCACAATTATATATAGTATTTGGATATAGCTTTCAAATTAAATATAAGATATGGATAGAGTTACTTCGTGCTTAACGTTATATCATTATTCGAAAGATGTAAATGTTTCCAGAGAAAACAAATCCCTCGAGATATATCAACGGAGTTAGAATCTTTATCCTTTTTTCCTTTAGATGATAAAAATACAATAAATGAGTACGTGTGTTGAAACGTTATTTTTCTGGAACAGTATGACACATTAACATTTGCACGTAGTTAGTCTACATGTGTGGCCGTAGGTTTTAAATTTTTAATTTTTTTTTCATGACAATTAAATATTTCAACATGCGCAACCATCCAATGATCCAAATCATCAAAATTTAAATATACACGTACTTTTACATGTATACACACATTGATGATTTGATGTGGAAGTGCTTTTGGGATTAGTCCATCCAAATTATCTAAATCTAGTAGTTGGACTGTTGGAGTAACATCTGATTTAAATTTTCTATCTATCCCTGTAGGGGCGACATTAGGTGAAGGGTCCGGTGCGACGATGTCCGAGGACGAGGAAGATCTCCACATGGATTTCTCATCGGATACTTCCGGCGTTGATTTTAGCGGCGGACACGATTTGACGGGATTTGGTCCATTGCTTCCGACTGAATCTGAAAGATCTCTTATGGAAAGAGTCAGACAAGAACTTAAGCTCGAACTTAAACAGGTAAACTATGTATATGTTTCGACTCACAACAATAGTATGTTTGTATTATCTATTTTATTGAGTTTGTTTTTCTTGTTAAACTTAAACTTAAATTGTATTAATTCATTTAAGGGTTTTAAATCGAGAATTGAAGATGTAAGAGAAGAGATAATGAGGAAAAGAAGGGCTGGGAAATTGCCTGGAGACACAACCACTGTCTTGAAAAACTGGTGGCAACAACATTGCAAGTGGCCTTACCCTACTGTGAGTCCTATACATCTTCTAATATTTGTGTCCAATTATTCGCTTGCCTTTGCATTTACATTTACGTTTTATGTAATAATATTCTACTTATCATAGCATGAAACAGCAAATGCAAATGTAAACGCAAAAAAAAAGCAATCTGGCTCAATTTGGAATTTCACTCAATATAGCAACGCATGCAGTTTTTTTTTCTTTTTATAGCCAACACACAATACATACTTATTTACATACAGTTTGAAATGTATTAGCAAGTATATAATTGGATCTACCATAATGACCGTTCGGTCTTAACATTATGGGAACTATTCAAGATTGAGTATTATGATGTAAGTGACAACAAATTATATAATGTAAAAGAACGATGTGATTTGGACAGGAAGACGACAAGGCAAAATTAGTGGAGGAGACAGGATTACAGTTGAAGCAAATCAACAATTGGTTCATTAATCAACGCAAGAGGAACTGGCACAACAACTCTCATTCCCTCACTTCCTTGAAGTCCAAGCGCAAACACTAATCTGTTCTTACTAACTAGTATATAATTACCACTATAATCTCATATACGAACTAATTACATTGCGAATGCAGTTCATGTATTTGGTAATAAAGAGGTGTGATCATCAACATCATGTACTCACTTAGTTTATTTTACATCCCAACTACTAAATGGTTTGTGCTTTGAATTAAATGATTTACTTGTTGTTACTAGATTGTGATTCATTTTGTTTTACTTTTTACTGTGATCTTATTTGTGTGACTCAATATTTCATATTTTCAAATAATTTACGAATATAATGATGCTGAGAAATCTTTCACAAAAAAAATGATGCTCAGAAGAACATTTTTTGGGACAACCGTTTCATAAATCTTAGGAAGAAAAAAAGTTACTCATCCATCCCAGGAGAGTTCGACAAAAT
The DNA here is from genome assembly GCA_018703725.1 of Brassica juncea. NCBI lineage: Eukaryota > Viridiplantae > Streptophyta > Magnoliopsida > Brassicales > Brassicaceae > Brassica > Brassica juncea. Next base: position 60,128,589 of record CM031936.1, on the reverse strand, counting down.
AAAGGTATATATAATACCAGAACGAGTCAGTTCTACTGGTAAAAGGGTTACAGCTGTAACTTCCGCGTCCGGATTCGATTCGTGCTGGGAATGACTATTTACAATATTTGAATTCCGGTAAAGAAGTGGAAACACTTTTTTGTTACAAAAAAAGTATACGTAATAAAAGTAAAAATTTAAAGTACAAAGGTACACTCGACTCGAAATTGAGATATGGATCTGAGCAAAGACGTTAAATGAGCCCCATCACTTTTCCACTACGATTCAGACAGAAAATCCTATCTGTTTATATATATATAAGTACACATAGCTCATGCACTAGCCTAATTGTATACAGTAAAACTCTAAAAATTAATACTCGATAGATTAATAAATAAGATAAATTAATAATTTTCTAGTTTTAAATTGGGCAATATAAAACATAATGTAATTAGATAAAATAATAACATTTTAAAAATTCTTAGGTAAATATATGATCTCATTAAAATTATAAATTAATAATTATATGTAAATTTTATAGACATACACAAAAGCTTTTTTGTTTATCTTTTTTCTAAAATAAATCTTCTCTCTAATTGTATCAAACTACGTATAAAAGTGAATTTGTATTCTATGATATGTAATCATACATAAAATACATCAATAATCTAACAAAAATAGTTAAAATTTATCTCTATAAACTTTAGCCAATATATAACATAATAAATGAAATATCCTTTTCAGTTTTATAAAAATTATTTTCTAAAAATGTATATCTAAAAAGGATCTTTTAAATTAATGATTCTATAAATTAAGAAATTCTTGAAACCCTAACATTATTAATATACATATGGATCCTCAATCTGACACTCATATTATACTAATTAATTGTTGATACGAAAGTTATACAAACTAACTAACTAACTAAACAAGATATATTTTCCATAAAATGTCTGATATTTAAGGTTTTGTACGTTAAAACTATTATATGGTCGATATGTCACATGTTTCAAATGCTCGATATGGTAATTGGTTAAACCTCCTTGTTATAGGTTCAGTACCAAGTCACTTACAATTAATATATAAAAATTTCACCAACAAAAAAGTAGCACCATATAAGGTGGAATCTTTGTATGTAGTTTTAGTATCCTGCACCATCAATGGTATTATATTATGTAAATAGAAAGTTTTTATACTTCTTCAAACAGTTGTAGACACGTAATGGTGGGGTGGGTAAAAAATCGAACCGAACCGAACCAAACCAAACATGTTCGAACTCAAACTGACTCAAACCAAATTAAATATTTTTCTAAACCCCAACTAATTATTTTGTTCATTTTAGTACACTAACTTTTAAAACTATATCTCCTTTAATACCCAAACTTTGTTTATTTTACTTAAATACACTAATAAGTTTCAAACGAAAATTAAAAAATCTTTAAAATCTAAGAAAAATATAAAAAATTCTAATTCTATTTTAAGATTTAGGAAATAATCTAAATAAACTATGGAGAAAATTTAATTTTTTAAAAATTTAAATTTGTAGAAATAAAAACAATTTTTTATTTGAGAAACAAAATAAATTCAATATTTATAAGTTAAAACTTTTATTACAAAATTTAAGATTATATACAATTTAGTTACTTTTATTTCTCAAGCAGAAAAAAGTTTAGAATTTTCTGAGATTTGTTTTGTAGATTTTAGAATTTTTTAAATTTCATTTGAAATTTATTAGTATTTCTTATTAAAATAAATAAAGTTTGAGTATTAAAATAGACACATTAAAAATGTTTGTGTATTAAAATGATCAAAATAATTAGTTGGAGTATTAAACTGGGTAATGTAAAAGATTGGGTATTAAAAAAACTTAACAAAATTTAGTTGAGGTATTTTTATAGATTTTTCCTTTCATTCTCTTCAGTCTTGAATCATTTTATTTGAGCTTTGTTAATCAGACATCACTAATCAACCATTGATTTTTTTTTTGTTGTTGATTGTCTTTTCACTATAAAATTGGTTATGGACTAAAAATCAACTTGGTAATTTTAGGAATCAAATTCAAATTATTAGGAAATTCAACTTGGTAACACAATTACCTCTAAACAGACATTCAACCTGTTCATCTTCTTCGCGCTCTTCTGCTTCCATCATCTTCGTCCCAGCCAAATCCAACCTCGACAATGGCTGAATATTACACGCGGGAAACTAACTGCGTGTACGTAGATACCAGCCTAGCCTAGACACTCATCTCCTGCTTCTCCTTCACCACCGTGAAACCATCTCCGATTTCAAAGGTAAAAGCGGATTTCACTTCTTCTATCCATACTTCATTGTTTTCCAGAACTTGGAGAAATCGATATCTCTGCGGTTAATTAAGGTAAAGGCTTATTGCTGCTCTTGCCCTCATCTATCATGAATGTTTTACCTATTATCATTGTCTGGTTTAGTGCTGACTAAAAACCCTGTAATGATGTTTAAAAGTCATGTCTTATATTAAAAGTCACCACAAGGGTCCACAACATTAGCTACATATTATGTCTTATATATTTTCTTCATTGCCTCTTTTTTCAAGTGGTGTCAATGATTTTTCGTTTCACTTTGTAAATGGATCATATCATGTCTCACCACTCCTCCTTGCTTGCTTGGTTTCAAAGCCAATACAAGTTTTTCTTCTAGTTCCTCAAACTACATGTTTCTCAATGGGTTAATAAATAAATTTGCAACTAAATCATTGTAGACAATACAGTTCGAAGAACTGAAACACAAACTTGGAATGACTTTGAAATTGATCAAGGAGTGGTGAGATGATAAAAGTATGCAGCAAGGTTGTGGTGCTATTAATCTTTTAAGTTTATGTCTTTATGTCAATGAGACTCTTGATACAGGTAAACCCATGAGCCTTAATCCTCTGTCATATTCCAAACTTTTTATTATTTTTTGATCTTTGCTCAGTTATTTAGTCAGAAGCATAAACAGTACAAAATATCAAACTCTGTTTCGTCTCCATTAGAGACTCTCAACCATCACATGGTATCAAACAAAACAAAGAGATGATCAAACACAGTCTCTTTTTTTTATTCTATTTTGTAAAATTGGTAGCATAATCTCTGCAAACATATCAATAGAGAGAGTTATAAGTACAACAAGTAGCAACAATGGAGCCAATGCAGATGACAAGTGATGGTAGAAGAGTTGCATTCAACAGATGGTTTCTTCCCAAGTATCCTCCCAATGTTATGGTCACATCCGCCACAACCCTAGCCAACGTTCCTGCTTCCGTCGACAGCAATCCTCCGTTGTAAGTTCCTTTTGATAGCCTCGATGACATCACCCGCGATAACAACGACAGATTCACACCTTTAGACAAAACAAAAGCCGTTAGAAACAGTTGGTTCTTACAAAGACAAGAGTTTTGTTTAGAAACAGATTCATACCTTCGAGTACTTCAGCAGCGACGAACATTACTAGACCAGAGATGACGTATTGAGGTACGGTGTATGGAATAAACAGATTGAAACTGAAGAGAATCCCGATAAAGACAATGATCTCAGATGTCAAGAGGATTTGCCTGCAGAAGAGATGAACGCATATCAGTCACCAAGAAGCATCTGATCTAGAGTTTCAGTTTGAACTCTCCGGTTCGAAGATGTACCTGTCTTCGAACATGTTACTGATGTAACTTCCGACAAGAATGTTGATTGGTAGCACCGTGAGGCCAAGGCACGCCAGGAAGATGGCAACTGAGCTTGTTGTCCAACCAAAATAGTATGAAGTAACCACACTCGATTCCGACAGTAATATCTCCATTGCGTATTTCAGCATGAAGTAGATCAACAGTTGAACCTGACAGAAAAACAGAGCTTTTGCTCAGATAAACTTCTGCAATATCCATCAAAGTCCGAATGGTTGATTCATACCTTAACAGATGGAGTAAGAAGACGGTATGCATCAGAGAAAGAGTTTGCAGGTCTGCGAGAATCCTCTGCAGATTCTTCACTTTCATCGCAATCATCTTCATCTTCCACCTTGAGTCCTGAAGTAATCAGCAATGGTTTTCGAAGACCTTCCTCCACGACTCTACTGTTTTCTTCTCTATCTGTCACTGCATACCATTCAAGAGAGTCCAATCAAAACTCCTTTCAATCAGTAAAGGAACAGTTTTACTATAAAAAATCTACAAAAGAAGATTACTTGAAGTTGTTTCATTGTGATTGCTTCTTTCTTGTTCCTCTTGCTCCTCTGTATCACGCAACGGCTCTTTAAATGAAATGCATAGCCACACCAAATAGAACAGCCAAGCCACAGCCATAACCCACCCAGGCAAAGTAGACTGGTTAAATGTCAACTTGTAGATCTTGAATTTGATCTGGAGTAAACCGGCGAGTGCGGGACCGCAAGCCATTCCAAGAGCACTAGCACTCACAAAGCCTGCTGACGCCTGCATTCTGATTCTTAGAGGCACACAATCACTTATATATCTCCTGTTCACAGCTCTTGCCGACCCCAGCCTACAAATTTAAAACGGTTATAACAAAATTTCCTCTTTTACACGATTCATATGGCTTTTAAGGTTTGAACTTACCCACAACAGAGACGGCCTAGTAAGAGAAGCGAAATGGAATTTGCATCATAAGCCAAAGCATACATCAAGTTCCCTATAAAGAGAGCGATGCTACTAAACACAAGAGGTTTGAAGTAAGACTTGTTGGACCAAGCGCTGAAATAAACGGATGAGAAGACTTGAGCAACGGCCATAGATCCAATGACAACACCACAAACCGTAGCTGCAGCTCCAAGGCTCATGGAATAGTCATCTGCTGTTGGGACGATGATATATGTGTTGACCATGTACAAGAAGGTGTTTCCTAAATTCAAGAGTAAGGAATTGAAATGGTAAGTCCGTTCGTCAATGGTGTCCTCTGAAGGAGTCTGCAGATCATCTTGCATGATAAGAGCATGCTGTGCCAAGAAGTTGAGGAAACTCGTTGAGTTTGTTAACTTGTCCACTGCTGTCTTAATTGCCTCAACCACTGGATCCTGAAGAGGAAGAACAGGTTGGTCGTAAATTGAATAAAAACTTCCTTCGTGTTCTTGAAGCTCATGAAGATTGCGAGATATTGCACCAACAACAGCTCCTACGCCCTGTAAATACCATACACAGAACATTTAAGAGGCTATAGATGAGACTAGTGAAAGAGCGGTGAGAAACATTGTATTTACCACATGCTTAAAGACTTGCTGAAGCTGTGAGTAAGGATGATTAGCACGGGTTTTCACGTAGTAATCGGCGAATCTATAGCCAAACCGTTTGTCAAATTTCTTGAGTATCTTGCGCAGACCAATGGCGTTCAACTCAACGAATACCAGAAGCTGTAGAAGGTCTCGTCCAACATCTCTGTATGATTCTCGTAGCTGAACAATTTTTGATATGTCAGGCTGCGCAAGTACATCATCATGTGTTTCCCTCAGTGTGGCTAGTCGCCCTGCAAGCAGCCCTTGTTGCTCCAACATGAAAAGGACAGTTTTCTCAATCTGCGAAACGATGCATCAGTTTCAGCATTATAAAGGAGTTCCATCTCATCATCAAAATGGTAAACGAGCATCCTATAGAGATGCAGGCAAGATAACTATTGAAACAAAATTCATCGTGACATTTTGTGTGTAACAATAACATACCTGAGTATCGAGCATCCTCGAGAAATCTTTCAGAACATGGCGAGGATGTTGAGATCCTCCTCTTATTTGTTCAGCATATTGCTTCACTTTCTTCTTCATCATTTTGTAATTGATGTAATAGCTACAAGGGAATCATCAAAGCATCATTCGCAACCAAAATCAAAGGGTTAATATGTGGCTAAAACAGAGATGGCACTAAGCAGATGCATACCCTCTCCATTCTTCGATTTGTTTGCGCTGCAGATATTTCCCAAAAGCCACCATCTCTTTTTATCTCATAAAGCAGAGAACCAACTTTTGATAAGAGCCTGAGAAGAATGTTGAAGTTAGAACACCCCCTGAAATCACTTTATATAAAGATTTTGAAATTTTGTCAACTTGAGGAAGCAAACAAAGAATTGGTGTGTGGCATACCGAAAATGAATTTAATACAGATACATAATAGTATTATCCAAGTCAATATCATTCCAGAACAGTTTTTTTTTTAAAATCCTAAAGTGGAAAGGAGAGAGAAGAAGAGATCTAAGCACGTTGTTGACACATTCAAAGCTCTTAAGACTTAATTTACACTGAGATTTCAATCAACCGATCCACAAGAAACCCTACTCACTGGAGGTAACAGATCACTGAGATTTCACATTTTAAGACGCACACAAAGAGAGCCACATAAGTAGATTTCAAGAGAGATAGCCACAGAGCAGATTCAAGGTATTGACGCAAAATCGGTTTTACGAAATGAATGAAAGAGTCAAGGAAGAAGAACAGTGTGACTCAAGCATCTAAAGGGAATAAAACCTCAAATGGGTTGTAAATTGCTGCGCATCTGATTAGTGCTGAAGCACAATATAGAAATCAAAACAAGAAAATTTCACCCAAAAAAAAAATAAAAAACAATTTTCAAATATACATATAAGAAAGTCAGCTAGTGAAAATGGCTGGCTCAGATGATACGATCACGTAAAAACCACCGAGGACAATAAAGTAGTAGATGCAAATCAAATTTTCTGAAGAAACAATCAAAACTCCAGCGTATATATATATGCTTAAAGACTATTTGCATTTCAGTTCAGAAAAATGGTTTGCTCTAAGTCTCTAACAAACCCAAGCCCAAGCAGAGATCTTGATTCATAATCATATACATATCTATCAATAAAACTCACAATGTTTCCCTTTTACCTGTATCTCTATCCTCCTCCTTTTCTAGTTTCTTCCTTTCAATACAAAAGCTGATAGTCTTCTTTGAGATCTCACACAGATTTAAATATCTGGAAATAGATTAAAATAGAGGGGCAAAAGGGATCAGAAAACACGAGCTTAGCATGAAGGCCTACTTCTACACAAATATATATATATAAAAATATATGCTAGTGGAGTCGATGATAAAAATGATTTATAAAGCAAAGCAGCCAACTTTGCTTTAATAAGTAGTAGGCACACCAATTTTTTTTTTTTCTTTCCCCTGTTCAAGAAAATTCCACATATGAAAAACGCCAAAAAAGTTTTAAAACTTGTTCTAGTATGGAGTCACATCGAACCTTTAGGTTCCATTTTATTGGTTCCTTTTGTCTAATGCCTAGGATGTTTTCTAAGCAATGAAATGAAAAGAATGAAAGTACAAAACATTCAATACCTTTTTTATAGATGACCATCAACGGAGGAATAAGCCTGCAAAGAAAAAAAAAGAAGCAAATCTTGATCAAAAAGATGGTTCCTTTATATGTTAAATCGACGATAAGATCTGAGAAAATCAAAAACCAAAAGGATAGGTTTTTGAATCTTCGCAATCACAAACCCAGAAATAGGGGTGGGCATATCGGTTTAGTTTCGGGTTCGGTTTGGGTTCGGTTTGGTTTGGTTAGTTTGGGTTTTATAAAAGTCAACCCAATTAAAACCAAAGTAGCTTTGGTTTGGGTTTGGTTCGGGTTTAGTTCGGTTTGGTTTAATTCGGTTTGGTTTAGATTTAGTTCGGTTTGGTTTTGATTTAGTTCGGTTTACTTTATTATGGTGTAGTTTGGTTCGGTGTAGTTCGGGTTGGTTATAAAATATGATGGCTAATCAAATTAACGTAAAAAGACTTGTAAGCATTCCAAAATCTGTAAACTAAAACACTATTTGCATCTACCTTTGTGTTTTTATTGATCCTGTTATAGCTCTGTTACATAATTTTACTTTTAGATAATGGAAATTGGAGAAGATGAAGAGACAAGACGACTACGGTATAGATGCTTATAGTTTTTAGATTTTGTTTTCAGTACAATCTTTAAGTATTAGAATTAGAAAATATATATATAATAGTATTATTCATTTATTTGAATCATATTTGAATTTTTTAAGAATATATGGAAGTTAAGAAAATGTGGAAAATGAAAATTTAACTAAAATTTACAATATATATATATATATATATATATATATATATATATATATATATATATTTATATTGGGTTTATCGGTTTGGTTCGGTTTGGTTCGGTTTAAAACCAAACCAAACCGAACCATTCGGGTTGAGTAAAACATGAACCAATTGGGTTATGTAAAGAACACGGTTTGGTTTGGTTCGGTTTAACTTCGGTTGGGTCGGTTCGGTTCGGTTCGGTTTGGGTTTTTTGCCCACCCCTACCCAGAAAGCTTTCGATTCTTGTAATGAAAACCCAGATAAGGCGGAGGAATCGGTGAAGATATAAGAAGAAGAGAATCAAGAGCGAGAGAGAGAGAGAGAGAGAGTTTCGGACTAAATCATGTGATCAACATCAACTTGCATTTACTGAGAGACCCAATCATTGAATAGAAATCAAAATCATGTGTGCCCAAGGTACTAAAGACACGTTTCTGTAAAGGTGGGCTGCTTCTACATTGTTAAAGTGAAACTTCCAGCGTGGGTGCACCGGATTAGCGGCTGAAAACTTTTGGGGCCACAATGAAATAAAGAATTTAAAATGGCCATCTATGTAAAAACTATTAATGTAACGTTGTTCTGATATTCTCCGTCTCGTGACTGTTTTGTCTTTACAGATCTACACGATTTTTTAGCTAACCATGTTAAAGAACATAAAATATTCACAACTTCCTTGGTTATTTTTCAATTCAGTAATGAATGAAAAGCTACGGACTCGTATGTGTCGATATATGTGTCCGTAATCTATTTGTCTTTTCATTTTTGTGTATATTGTAAATTTGTTGTGGACAAGTCATGAACTCATCATATGTGCCCGTGTTCAATTTGAATTCGTTCATTATTTTTATAAACTGTTGGAAGTAAAAGAAAGCGACAAAATTTTAGTTGAAGATTTTAAGCCTACTACCACATTTGTGATAAACCATTTAATTCGCAGAACAAAGAAAATTTCAAAACTATTTAATTCTGATCGATATGTTGATAGCAATGTTTCAAAATCATGATTCACTTGATTAACGATAGAACAACATACAGTAATTTTGACATCACTTTACACTTGCATGGTGTAAGATTTTCTCCTGGTCTACATATATTAGTAAATAAAGAAGCTGATAGTATTTTTTATAAAGCATATAATACTTGCATTTCAAGAAGCATTATTCAGAAATGTCAGTCATTACGTGTTTTCTTTTCATTGGTCATTGCTGAGATTTTATCATTTGATGTGCTTAGGTTCCCTGACAGCAAAGAAGAGAACAAAACCTTTTAGAGTGTATGATGAAATTATGGGCTCCTGACATGTGTTTATACAGTCTTTCACACCATACTTTACTTTTCACTCATTGTATATAAATAGTGGAAAAAGCTAAAGAACAACTAAAAATCATCTAAAGTCATTATATATCCATAATAAAGGAAGTGCAATTGTGGACCTGTTTATTCTCAAATTTAGACCATAAGTCGACATATATTTGAAGCCACACATTTAAATTCTCAAGTGGGATGTATCTGACATATATCTGCAAGTACAATGGATGTTATTTTCCTATATATATGACTCTAGCTACCTAAATTAGGTGTGTCAGACTCTACCAAGGTTAGTAACGTCTTCTTACCTCTTCTAGCATACATGGTTCACAAATTATTTAAAACAATGCACGGTTACCTAATTTTTGTTCAAAATTTGTATATTGGCTTCATTGAGCCTATATTTTATATACATAAATAGTGGAAAAAGCTAAAGAACAACGAAAAATCATCTAAAGTCATTATATATCCATAATAAAGGAAGTGCAATTGTGGACCTGTGTAAGAGAGTATGACTGTATGAGTAAGTGACATGGAACCCTCTAGAAGCTAAAGGCTATCTTATCTCTAGAATCTAAATCATCATATAATATATTGTTTGCTGAGATTATTTACACTATTTATCATTTTATTTAACAATGAAATGTTAATTTCTGCTGATATAATGATTTAGAACCATAGCAAGATAGATGTGTTTGATTACTAGTCGAGTTACTGACTGAGACCAGTATAACACCAAAACGGAATTTCCATATCTTTTTCAAAATATAATGATTGAATGCATTCTCATTATTCTAGTGGGATGAACGCCAAAATGATAGTAATTGTACTAATTTTTGGTTATTCTTAGTTAACTGATAAAAATACTTGAGAGTCCAATCATTTATAATAAACAAATAGAACTCTAGGTCCATTATATTTGAAAAGAAGGTTATTTCTTTTTATAAAAATATATACAAAATTGCCTTCTGATCAGTGAAAATTAAGGTTCAAATCAAAACTTTGTGAATACATATATCTAGAGAAAATGGAAAAGAAATATTAGAATTTGTGTTAGCAACAAAAGTAAGAGATATAAGTTTAGTACTTTTGTTTGAAATTTGCTACAATAATAATTAAGTAGTCAAAAAGGAAACGAAAAGTTATTTGTTGCGAGAAAAGCACCAACATGTGGCGTTACTCAAAGTCAAAAGTTAATAAAATTTTCTGATAACAAAGAATTATAATACATAAAACGCTTGCGAGTTTGTATTATCATTGTGGTTGTTTTACCATTTGAATTTACATTATATAGACTACATATTGCTAACTAGCTTTTATATTTGAACGGGGTAGGTTTGTAATGGTGATACCGGTGTCTTAACCAGGTATCAAATCCGATAATAAATGCGAGTTGAAGACGAGGAAAAGAAAAAGTTTTGTTAGGTCATAATTCTAATAATGTGATTCATATTTGATATAAATGATTTAATCACGTAGAAACATAAAAGTTGTAGGTGTTTATAAAATGATTAACTAATCCACAAAAGAACTTTTGTTTCACAAGGAATCTTTCGATGTCCCACGAGAGACTACATGGACTTTAACCGATCTTAAACCGAGTAAAATCGTAATCTCACCGGCGCAAAATATAGAAAAGCTTGTCAACTTTATACCGAAATCAACATCATGCCTAAAGATGAAACACAAAATGAAATGTGAATTTTAACAAATTGTATGAGAATCGCTAGATCTTAACAAGATGCTATAGGGATCAAAAGAAACAGAATGAAAACCAATCTAAACCCTGATAAAGAAAGAACAAAAAACATAACCGGATATTTCATTCATAGTTAAACCGGGAACATTAAAGAGTTTTTACGAACAGAGAAACAGAAACAGAACAGAAGCCTGCTTTGCCAGCTTCTCGTTGCTGCTTCCACTAAGTAATGAACCTTTAAGCCTTTTCAAGGTGTAAGGCAAAGGTATCACATAGTGAAAGGAGCAAAAAGAAGCTTAGAGCAAAGACAAGCTTTTCCCCTATATCTATCTTTCTATCTATGCACACAATACACACACACACCGACCTTCCTACATTGTTCAGATAGAAGCTTTAGATAGACAAGACACAACATAAAAGACTGGGGAATTTGTTTCTAGATAGTACCAGCCTGCACCGCACCTTTTCTAAGGTACTTGGCCTTGTAGAAGTTTACCCTCTTAGGAGCAATGATCTCTGTTGCTCCCAACACACACTTATGGTAGGAGAAATCTTCTGTTGTCCCATCTGTTCTCACCACCTCAAAGCAACGAGCATTCCCATGCTTAGAATTAGCCACCTGCAAAGACAAAACCATGTCAGTATCTTTTAGTGGTTTTCATAAAACATATAAAGAGTTCATCTTGTGCGTTACCTTAATTCCTTGGAAACCTGGTCCTATCTTCTCATCTCTGTTGGGGTGGAAGAGCAGAGCCATCATCAGAAGTCTCCCATCCTTCTCATTCAACGGAGCATCAATCTCGTAACTAACAAAAACAAAAGCCAAAAGGATGCTTAATCTTCACTTGTTCTTGGACCAGAAAAGTCAAAAAGTTATGTTTCCTTACGTGTAGAGAATGCGTTTAAGTGACCGAGAAAGCTTTTCGATGTCGTCCCATGTAAAGTTCATTCTGAGCTGCGACCTGGTGAGTCCTTTCCCATCGAGTGTCTTGACTGCTTTGGACAGAGCGGTGTCGAGCAAGGGGAATGGCTGGACCGTGAAGTTGTCTGATTTGAGCAAGGAGCTTGTTGCACGCACAGTCCTTCTCTTTGGAAGTGTCGCTGTTTTACTCAGAAAGTCATACACGTCTACCGGTGTGCTACTAAACCCATGATTCTGTTCAACGCATGAATACACTAATTAAAAAAAACATTACAAGAAGTCGTGATTAAACATAATGTTAAAGAAGTTGTTGTTACCTTTGGGGAGATGATGATTTCGAACTGATCTCCAGTTCCAAAAGAAGGAACTTTTCCCCAAGCTAATGCGTCAATAGATCCTTGAAGCTCGTCTGTAACACCTTCCTTGGCAGCTTTGAGAAAGCATTGACTTGGGCTCTGTAGAGGTTTAAGCATAGCCACTATTGTTCAAAACCATATCCAACATAATAACCGGATAAAGAAGTTGGTAAGGTTTATTTTACAATACCGAGAAGCAAGCTTGAGTAAAAGGTGCAGGAGTGGACTCAGTCTGTCTTTGTTTACTCCAACCTTTGGGGTTTAATGCCACAAACTCTCCGGTAACAGAGAGGCAATCAGCTACAAGAAGCAGATGTTCCCGTAGCATTGCCTTACCGGTATCCGACACCGCAGACTCCAAATCCTGCCATCATCACCAAAGAAAACGTCTTTAAACTCTAGAAGCTGCAAGACTCCATAAACTGTATAAAAGAGACTAACCGCTAGGAAGATGCTCCGACCAGCGTCTATTCCATAAACCGAGCAGCATTGTCGGATATTATCAGGATGGCTTCTGGTCCAGTCGATCATATCCATAATGGGAAGACAGGTTTCAAGAAGAGCGCTCCAGATGTTCTTTTTGCCACGAACTCCATGCATAGTAACCTTCAAGAAAAGCTCACCCTCCATAGGTTTTTTGTTCCTTTTCGGCGCTTTTGGTCGGTCTACCCATAAGATCTCCACCTTTTTAATCTCTCGGTATCCTGCGAGAAACAGCATATGACACAACTGGTTAGAACAGTGATAATAACAAAACAAGAAACTGTCCTTGTCATTCAGACCGTTTTTTACCTTTGACAGGAGAGTCTAGAAGAAAAGGGATCAAGACAAGTCGAACAGCCTCAAGTTCCAACGAATCGTCTGTGGAGGTAACTGTGATGCAGATTCTATCACCATCCATTGCCTTATCATCCCAAGAACAGTGGTTTCTAATCAACAACACGTAAATGTATAACAGATAAGTATCAAATATAGACATAAAGATGCCAATATTTTGAGGATGTAACTTACGTGCTTTGTATCTCTAAATCAATTACATCAAGCTTAAGTTCTTTCTTCCTGTTCGAATACTGCTTGTTCAGTGAAGAGACAACAGATTCAACGTCTAGTTGTTTCTGCTTCAATACTTTCTGTGGATTTACAAAAAAGCTACATACATTAGAATGTTATTCCATATATAGACATGTATGAGGGTTTATACCTTGGAGATATGAAAATGGCAAACCCACGAGCTCATAGGCATCTTTGTGTTAGTCCTTGGAGAGAATCTATTAACCAAGAGAAACGATAAACATGTGTTAGGAGAAGCCAGTGAAAGAAAGAATCAAAAAGACAGGTTCAAGATACCAACATTATCATGGATGTTGACACAATCTCTGAGAAACACAGTTTCTCCAAGTGGTTCTTGATGTCCAGTGCACCGTATTCGAACCCGTGTTTTTTCTTAGAAAGTGTTTCAGACAAATACAAAGACATTGTCTGTTCTTTTAGACCTTTCTTCGACCCACACTCTAACACATTCTGCACAAGAAGAAGAACACAAAGTGTTAATATGATTTATAAAAACGTCAAGGAGAAGTAATAAGTAATAATAAGAAGAAGAGAGAGAGAGAACCTTAAGATTCAGAAGAGGAGAAGTTTCAAGAAGACTAATGGGTTGATCAAGCGCGCTGTAAGCAGCCTCGGTGAGAGCACAAGCAGAAAGTGATCCAACTGCTTCACCGGTTATGTCTTCTTCTGCATCATCAGTCTCATAACGAAACTGAACTAAATGGTTCCCGAATGAGTTTCTCACTGTCCCGTCATAAGCAGCGTATATGTCCCTCATGAAAAACATCAGTTTCCTGTTAAGCGCCCCCGGGATATCAGCATTACCGCTAAAGGAGCTGTCCCGGCTTGTCACGGAGTGAACAAAAGACTCCAACGGATTCAGACCCGTCAGAAACGAGTTCTCAATGACGCCAAACGGGACAAATGACTCCTGAGCGGTTTCGTCTTGTCTCTTTGAGCCGCGAAGCGGGCTGTTGGGGTCGTTCCATGAGGCACAGGTGAGCTTACGTGGGAACCCGAAGGACAACGCAACTGAAGAGTTTTGTAGACCAATGCACATACTGTGCTGAGCAAGCTTCCCCATGTTTCCTTTGCTACCAGCTTTGGACATGATCAGAAACGAGTTTGATTGGTCTCCGTATCTATAAGCCAGAGCCTGGACATCTCTGTATGCATCTTTAAATGCACTAACAGCAAGTTTGCTTAGCGTTGCTGATCTCTGTCTCTCGTAGCAGAACCGGTCCAGATCTGCAACCAGATCGTTCTCCTCTTCTCCATTACCCGCGAGGAAGTCTCTGTAAGACTCGACCATAAGCTGCTGCTTATTGCAGACTTGTTCAGCTTCTAGCAATCCGTATCTTATCTCCTCTGTCAAGTTTCTCCGAGACTGATCATCAGAGGTGAAGTACAAATCCGCTAAAGAAACACTAACTCCTCGATTCAGCAACCATTGAGAGAGCATTTCTTGACCAGAGTACATGATATCAAGCACTTTCTCTTTATGATCCTTCAGCAAACCCTGGATGAAGTTTCCTTCACCGTCACGTAACCAAGCAGACCCATCAGAGGAAGACAAGAGCTCTCCGTTGCTCACAACCACATTGTTCAGAGGGTAAGTGTACTCAAACCCGGGAGGCAGAAGCATCCCAAACAGCTGCATTCCCGTCCACTGAGGCTCCCTGCTCGTAGGAGAAGCTCTGATGATCGCAGGTGGAGGAAGCTCAAAGGGACAGTACATTTGCAGCTGCTGCATCTCAGCTCGATTCAGAAAAGAGTTTGTCTCGACGTTAACAAGATAAGCTGCTGTCAAGCTGTCCTGTCCTAGGGAAAGCAGATTACGACCGTTCTGTCTGTTAACAAGTTGCTTATCCAAAGCCACAAGCTCATCCAGCTCAACCTTGGCTTGGATGGACTGAGGAACGTAGCCGTGAAGACAATCCCCATCAAAGTCACCACGGAACGGCAAACAGCAGATAGGGTTCAAGGAGACAACGGAAGTAGTAGGGAGGACTTTAACAGACATTGCAATAAGAGAATGCTGATGAATGGAAGGCGGTCTGTTCATCAACACCGTGTCTCCATCTTTTAACGTCCGTAAAATGCTGTCTCCTGTTTGGAGATCATCGATGACTCTGATAGCCACTAAGCTACCTCCTCTTCTCACGTGAGTCTCTCCTCTCTCGAGCAGCTTGTGGAAACAGGAAGTGACGAGCCTTTCTCTGTTCCAGTCGTTTAGATTCTCTGATACTTGAAGTCTCTCAGCGATCCTCCGAGGTATACCGATCTCATTAAGCTTCAGAGACGGGTCACCAACAACTACTGTCCGGAACGTATGGTCGCTTCTTTTACCAAGCAGCACATCTTTCATGAACCTTAGACCGCACAGTTTGGGAGTGTCTGACTTCTTCTGGTACGGATTTGCAGATTCTTGACTCGGTGACATGTTTTCCGAAAAGAGCTGCGCCACAAACAAGATTCAGAGGATTAGAAGAAAGAACAGAAGCTTTGATATATCAGAAACTACTGCTTACTCTTGAATACTGCATGCATTCGATCACACGAGAACTCAGCTCAAGCCCATTTCCTTCAAAGCCAACTAGTTTCTTGTAGATACGAGTCCGTTCATCCTAGAAAAAAGTTTTAGAAAAAAAACCATAGTATGTATGAGACATGTTACATCATAAAGAAATCAATTCAAGATTCATAGCTTTTCTACTTACAAAAACTAGTCGAGCCCCGGTGAACTGATTGACCATTTCAGATACACGATGACCGTTTGGTGTAACTGGAAAAGATGTCAGAGGAAGAGAGTCGAACATGGGAATATCCTTCCTGATCAGCCTCTCATCAATCCCACACAAGAGAGCATAAACCTGCCACAAAAAAATAAAAGAAAAAGAAAGTGAAAAGTTTCAGACATTTGTTTGTTCAAACCAAAACAAACAAATGAGGATTTGGATATTAACCTGTGCATGAGTTAGAATCCGCCTGCTTGGTTTCAAACAGCTTTCGTCGATGTTAGTGTCTTTAGGCAGAAACTCCCAATAATCTGGAGGTAGTGATGATAGTCCCCGTTTACTGAGCTTGAACAGATTGTCTTCACTAACTTCACAGACAATTCCTGATCGCCTAAAGACTTCTTTCGTCGTTACCCGAAACTTCATTAGAGGGTAGCCTGTATTTGACTGAAAGAAAAAAAACAGTAAGAAGACAACATATAAGGAGAAGTTAGTTTGCACTCAAGATTCTTCCTTCTTCTTACAGTGCAGTATCTACATCTCTCAGGCCGGTCTTCAGTACTCTGTACAAAGCAAAAAAGGCATATCGTTAGCACAAACCTGACATTTACTTAGATGCATTAAAGGGTTTGTAATAATATCTCTTTAAACCTGAGACTGCTTTTTCCGCATGTATTTACATCCAGGGCAGATCTTGTTCAACAATGTGGCTATCTCCTTGAGGAAATACGGGTTAATCACCGGGTACTTGAGGTTAATAACCCCAAAATGCCCTAAACAGAAACCAAAAACAATCATAAACAAGCTGCAACATCATGATATGCAAATAATATCACCAAAACTGGATTCATTAAATACCTTCGCACACTTTTCTATCTTTGCTGCCACATGATCTGCAAACAGAATCTGGATTGGGGAGCCCTAACCGTGAATCAGTGACCTGATTTGCAGCTTCAACATCCATGACAGCCATGTTCTTCTGTAATACAAAGTTACCATTTACATTATTAAGTTCTGCTCACTAATAAAAGATGTAACAATAGGTTGATTGAATATTCAGGGCAGCACTTACTCGGTCTTTGTTACTAGAAATGCTAAATCTTATCGATTTTAGAGTCCCCATAGGCACCTCAAGCTCCTCGCATTCTTCCTCCATGTTGCAGAATTACCTACAGCAAGATAATTCATCAGCAAGGCCAAGTGATGGAACAAAAAAAAAAACAATCTTTTAACAGTTGACCAATCAGACAGAACCAAACAACTCTCTCGCTTATGATCAAGATATACCAAAGAGAAACAGACAACTATTGGGTATGGACAAAACAGTGAGCACAATATGTTTCTCCCACTGGCCTATCAAAAACAAGATCGAATTTTCAAAAAGGTAGAGATGAATATTGGTTCACAGATAGAATCTAGCATGAACCCACAAAAGGAGAAAACATGTTCAGACAAAGGAAAACAAAAAAACTTTCTTTTGTTCCCAGAAGACACAGAAAGAGGTACAAAACTTTGAAAACACACATTACTGAAAGTCTACAAACTTTGGGAACACAAGAAAAAAAAAGATATTAACTGTTTGACTATCAAAGAGAAAATTTACTACAAAACCCAGAAAAAGGAGAATCTATTCCAAACAAATATTGCAGAAACACAAACACATACTAAAAAGGTTTCAACTTTAACCAAACACATAACAAAAGGTTTTAACTTTAACCACACATTAACACTGAAACTTTCATTCTTATCAGAAAAAAAAAAAGAACAGAGCTAAAACCCCACTTATCGAGTTTTGAGAAAACCAAAGAAAGACGAAAACCCATTTTCAATAAGGCTCACAGAAAACCCTTAAACTTTGCCAAAAAATTAGACGATCTCGAAGCGAAACAACATGCATCAGCGAAACAAGCTTGGATCAAAAGAAAACCTTTCAAGGTTTCGTAAAAGAAATTAGATTTCACATATGAGGATGGGATCGAAAGAAGCAAACAAAACCAAACAAGTTGAATTCTCGAGAGAGTGATCAACAGAGAGAATCGTAAAGAGGAAAAGAAGAGAAAGAAAGCAGAAGAAGAAGAAGAAGAAGAAGAAGATTGAGAGTAATGTAGTCAAATTTGCTTACTGGTTTTTCGAAATCGGAGGCAAGTCTGACGTTTGTTCTCCCCTCAAGGAAACGGCGAACAAAAAAAAAAAAAGAGAGAGAGAGAGGGAGGAAGCAGAGAACAAATAATCTCCTTCGAAGTCCAATGAGACTTTGGAATGTAAAAAAGAAAGGGAAGAAGATGCGATGGAAATACCGAAAGTACCCCTTTACCTTTTGGGTATTTGTTTTTTACTTCTTTCCTCGATTTATTTATTATTTTTCCAGTTTTATTTGTTTCTCTGTTTAGTTAAATTACCTTATATTCGTATGAATTCTGAACCTGCCTAGAAAAAGCAAAACTTTAAAATCCTCCCACTATAAGAATTTCACTCTTCTTTTGAACTATTTATTTTTTGGGTCTAACTTTTGAACTATTTATTTTAGCTGTATTAGTTTCTTTTTCTTGAGTTCGAGACCAGTTTTTTTTAAAATTAAATTATAAATTTTACGTGTCAAAATATAATTATATATAATATAACTATGTTCCAATTTTTTTAGACTAATGAGATTTTTTTAAAAAAATCAAGTTTTCATTAACTGGTTTTGAAAAGAATAATATTTCATTTTATTTGAAAATATGATTAAATTCTCAACCTTTCAAACCATCTCATATGTTATAAATATCAAATCATTATTTCCATTTATAGTTTAAATGGATAGAAATAATCTAGTATGTGTGACAAAAAAATCTAGTATGTTATCTTATAGTGTCATTCACCAGTTTTAAAATTCGACGAACTTATCAACAAGATTCAACGAATCTATAATTTAGAATGTGTGTTTTTATACATTTCCTAAATTAGATATGTATATATATATAACAATCTAAGCTCAATTTCTAATAAATATATATTGTTAAAATTGTATCAACTAGACTATCAATATCAGAAATTGAGTTTAGATTGTTATATTTGGGTTCATTAATTTTAGGATAGGGTTAGCTCTTAATATGTAGGGGTTATAATATATTTTAGGGTTTACGAATTATTGTCTGATTTCACCAATATTTAACTAAGGTTTAGAGTTTAGTTTATGAATTCATTATATTTTTTGTTAAATTCTGTCTAATATTGCTAATGTTTATGAAAAAATGATAATTTGACTAAAGACTTAAATGTGTTTATACAGTTTTCTTATTCATATTTATTTTAATTTTAAACTTTGATATAAAACTACAATTATCATTAAAATATACCAATTAATACAAACTCTCACATTGTGATGTTTAATCAATTTTATTACTAACGAATTATTCACTCATTACTAATTTTGAAATTTATATTCATGTATGTAAAATACAATTATTTTCATCTGTTTAATTTGTAGTACATGCAGCATATATATATATGAATGGGTTAGTTTTCTCCAAAATATAAGTAATGCTTAATACAAAAAAAAATTAATTTAAACTCATTAATTTTATCTGTTTTTACGACGTTTAATATGCATATTATTCCAATTAACAGAATTATTATTACATTACAAAATTGCTATAAAGTATTATAATTACTTTGATTATAATATTCTTCTCGATCATGTTTGTATTTTTTAAATCAAATCATTTTGTAACAAATAAAAGAATAGAAATAATGATTCATTTTTTTTTGAACTAATTAATGTTTCATAATTAAGTTCATAAAATACAAAGAATCACAGTCTTTCATATTAATGATTTTATTATACTTTTTGGTAAGAGACTTTAATATCCTTCAAATCAAAATAGTAAAATTCACAATAAATTCAGGATGCTGACAAAAAATAAACTAGTTTGCAAAAAAAAAAAAAAAATCAGGATAAAATCCCTCTTCTAGAATGTTTCTAATTTGACTATTTTATAAATTATGCTTCTTCTGTTCTTCACTTTTATGAGTAATCAAATGACGCGGTTTAATTTAGTTTACGAAACAGAGTAGTGTTTTGGGAAAAAAAAACGTTAAAGTTTGACAACTTGATGGCCATCTCGGACCTACCTCACTTGACTAGACTACTGAATATAGTAAAACGTCCCATGAGACTCATGATTCTCGCTAACGCCAGTCGCTTCGATCAAATGGTTTTCAAACAGTATTTACAAGAGAAGCATGTTTGAAATATATACGTCGAATAATTATAATAATATGATAGACTAACAATATAAGACGAATTTATTATTTTTCATTATAGCTTTCCCCTGAAGTCTTTATGAATCGTACAAAGAGTCAAAGACAGCAGCGAAGTGTGACGACAGCAGTCAAGGAGGGATGCAACCGTAAATTACAATCTCTTCTTCTTCTACCCTTTTTCTTGCAAACTCATCAACTTTTTGATGTACATTTAAGTTCAACTTACATGCACTGAAAGGTTGGGTTTACGTTAAAAATAACATTACACTTTTTTCATGTGCAATTTACACGTGTATGTTTTTGAACTCAAAATTGAGTTATGATATACAAACGATCAGATTATATATGTATAAAAGTATAGCACATATTACATGTACATATAGTTTGTGTTTGAAATAACCTAGCCATTTTCTTTTATAACATAATAATAGGTATCTGAATTTGAACTTTATCATCTAATAAAATTAGACATATCAATCGGATTAAATCCGAATAAAGTTTTCACATGGAAACCGGACTAGATATTCATATATTGCCATAATTTTGACCAAGCAGAAATGAAAAATTATAAGAAGAACTAGATTCGTAGATATGTTATGGGTTATTGCATGTTGGCCAGTTGGTCCTAGGCTTCGGTTTGGATGTTTGAAATGGTAGATTTTTATCTAACGAACTTGTACATCAGATTAGTCAGACTTGTTTAGGTTATGAACCTCAAACCTTGATTTGATCGCTGATTATATAAAGATGCTACGAGTTTCCATGAATGTATTATAACTTTGGAAAACTAAAATGTTGACTATAAATCCAACAAAAGCCCCCGAATATCATAATGGTCGTATAACAAAAAATTAGTCTCTATGAGGCATAGTTTTTTTTTTGTAACTGGCATTCATAAGAGGCGTAGTTTCTACGCTTGTTCCTCTCTTTTTTGCATGGGAACCTGATCAGCCATCAACATGAAATCGACAATTGGTATACATATTCGTTGTTTTTTATTCCCCTATCTTTATTTTTTTCCTAATTTGTCAACTTCTGAGGTGCATCATTTATCCTGCATCATATCATACATTTGATGAGAAGGATTCGTTTACCATATAATATAGCTAGCTGATTTTGGAAAAAACAAAGTATATACTATATACTTATAACATAGATCAGTTTAAGAAATCAATTCTATGTTCAAAGAAAAAAAAAAAGAAGAAACAATTTTTGAACCGACAAAGAAAATACATAGTTGATTGCAAGTTTTTGTCAGCAATTCATGGTTGGAAACAATAATATGAAGGGCCTACTTTTTGTAAAGCGACCTATAATTTTGCCACTAGAATCTCATGATCTCTGGTGTGCAGGAGGTACTTTCTTCTTTTCAGTCTCAATGTTTTCTCCTCCTTTTTATTCCAACTTGCAATAATGATATTAAGATTCTTATTTCACTATTTAAATGATTTTAGCATCTTTTTATGTATTCATTGTTTCCTGTCAAATGTTCTTTCTCCTTTTACCACCTGAAATTTGCATTGAAACAAAAAAGTACATTTTAAGATACAGAGCAGGCAAACGAAAATAAATCTTCATAATCAAAATCAAGTTTCCTCGGATGCAACATCTTAGACAAAGGAAACAAATTTCACATTCATGTTATGTTTCAGACACTTGAATGAATTCTAACTTTTAGCTGACTATAACTTTTTTTTGTCAAAAGGTAAAAATAATGTACATGTTGAGAAAGAAGCAACCACAAAAAGAACCAAATAAAAACCCTACATTAAGAAAAGAGGCCAGCTGATGGGAGTTCACAGGATTCTGCTTGATGAGAAAATTTGGCTCCTCTTTTTTACCTTGACTGTGTAGTAGCTTATGTTACATGGAATCGAAAGCGGGTACGCGGAAGCATAGAAGCGAATTTTTTTTAAAAAAATAGGAAGCTTAAATTTCTTAAAAACAAATTAAATTATTTTTAAACTAAAATTCCTTATGATATATATATATATCATTGAACAAAAAGATAAAAACACTGTTTAAACTAAAATTTCTTAAAAACAAATAAAATTATTTTTTTGATTGTTTAACTATGTGAAATTCACATGGATTCAGTATATAGTATAACTGAATCTGAACAAGTAATTTGATAAAGATAAAACTATAGATAAGAAACTTAAGTTGATCAATTTGAAATTTTCTTTTGGCTGTCTGTACCTGTAGTTATGTTCATACCGAGAAAAAAAAAGAATCAAACACTTTGGATTTTTCATATACGTTTGAGCTTATAGTATTTTTTTTTACATAATCTTCATATTATTAACTATCAAGGGTATCTCCAACCCTACTCCATTTTCTACTCCAAATATCATTTTGGAGTAAAATCTTCTACAGCCCCACTCCATTTTCAACTCCAAAATGGAGTAATGGCTAGGGTTACTCCATTTATGGAGTAATCTTACTCATTACTCCATTTTGGAGTTGAACTTTTTATATTTAAGAAATGGTCTTTTAAATCTTTAATATTTTTAGTTTTTATTTAAATAATATTTTTATGTCAAAAATGATACAATAACATGAAAAAACAAGATAATACATTATTTAGACATTTTAGATAAAAATGTAAAACACTATTAAAAACATGAATAATATAAAATAAAGATAACATAAAACAAATGATTTAATAATCCGGCAAATCGTTTCCGGATCCGCTAAGACCGGTAAAGTATTGCCCAAACAGAGAAAACTGAGAAAGAGCTTGTTGATCGTGTGAATCAGCATTTCACTTTGATATTATTTGCACTTGCTGAGCTTGAATATACGCACAGACATTCGGATCTTGTGTGGAATTCAAATCATAAAACAAAACTTTGTTTTCTTTTTTCGTGCATGATTTTCTGTTTGAATCTCCATATAAGTGTGAACTCGATGCACCAATTGAACTTGGAAGAAAAACTCCACCTCCAGATATCAAAATTGCAGAAGTTGAAAATGTCCGATTTCAAAATTTTCTTGCTCGATTTAGGAATATCAAAAATAAAGAAGCTCATTTTTCATTACGAAATACATTAGTTGATCATTGGTGGGAAAAATATTCTAATTCTCATTAATGAACCAACTTATATATTGTCTTTTATTTTATGTTTATGATTTCTGTATTTTTTAATAAAAAGGTTTAATTCAAATAAATTATATTTTAAGAAATTTTTGTAAACATGAAATAGTTGGGATTAATTAGTAAATTTTAAAAAGTATAAGGTGTTGCACTCTAAAAATATTATTTTTAGAGTAAAAAATGGAGTAATACATTGGAGTAAAACCCTACTCCATTTTGGAGTTGCACCATTTTAGAGTAAATTATGGAGTAATACATTGGAGATGCTCTAAGTCGTAACTAGTAGCAAGATTCGACATATCTGCACTTTCTCCTTTTTCCCTTTAGGCTATGAGTTTTTGAGCTCTACATCATGGGTTTGATTTCTATTTCTTATTTGTTTTCAACCGTTTAAGAATCTCTCAAAAATTTCATCCCACAAAGTCAAAAACTGTCTCCAAATTTTCAGGTAGAGTAACTTGCAAGATCTTGACATCCTCTGTTCTCTATGTCTATTTAGTGTTTGATTGATATTTTGCAGATGAGGCCCTACAACAACATAATCCGACGTTGAAGAGACTCTTGCTGCTTAAAAAGCTTCTTGAAGAGATCTTTGATGCTCTCAAGAACCTGACTGTTAGACTTAGTTTTAATTGCTCATCCTACTCAATCTAATCATTGATCGTTGCTCCAAAATTTTGGAGGTCCGTAGACTTCCTGAGTGTCTATGCTTGATAATTGCTGTGTTTTTTTTCAATGTTATCAGGATTTGTGACTATTTTACACAGTTCTATGCAGAGAACTTCACTCTTAATGATAAATTATTGCATAAAGTTTAAAGATTAACAAAGAACTTTACTCACTGATAATTTGAGCTCGATAAATCATTGCATGTTCCCTTCTCTGCTATTTTTCTTCAGGTGAAAAATGATGTTATTGACCAAGAGCTCCAAAAACAATTATAGGCTGCAGGTAAAAATTTCCTGGCCAACTTTGCTCATCTAATGGAGCAGAATCTATCCATTATGCGGTTTACCAATGTTTAGTTTTTCTTTTGTTGCTTCCACACTAAGACTAAGATGTTGTTTAACCATTACAAGGAGATCTCCATAGTGGTTAAAGCTGTGAGGGAGGTGATGAATCTGATTTCTACGCATTAGTGCTGTAGCTGTGGCACAAGTACTGGTTGAAACTTCCCATTTTTGGTGATGAAATATTGTATCATGCATGATTAATTTTAGAATGGTTTAGGTTTGTACTGAATTAAGCTAAAAAATCTTAGAATATAAAACTTATTACGTTAAAAAAGTCATATGCTATCTTTTGTTTATGTAGATTGGTTCCCCTGTCTTTTAGGGTTAAATGGATTTTAGTTTGGACTACGATCATAATTAACATCTAAATATAAATTAAAACTATTAAAAAGTTATCTACTAAACTATGCTTATCGCATTTTTCTGGTTAAGACTAAAATAAACTCTCTAGATTTTTTTTTTTGAACACAAACTCTCTAGAAGTTAAAACATAATAGCTAAAGACAATGTGACTTTCAATAATTGGTTAGCCAGATTCTCAGAAATCTGAGCTTATACTATAGGCACAAGAACTCGGGGAAGCAAAAACGCCAGAATCCAAAATCTGAGCTTGTACTGAGTTAAGCTGAAAAAATCTATAATACTAAAATTATTACCTCAAAAGGCATATGCTATTTTTTGTTTATATAGATTAGTTTTGGTGTGTTTTACGGTTAAGTGGATTTTGGTTTGGACTACGTTCCTAATTAACATTTAAATATAAACCAAAACTATCTAAAGTTATCTACTAAAATATGCTTATAAACTTTTCTGGCTAAGAATAAAAAAACCCTCTAGAATTAAAAAAAAAAAACATGCTAGATTAGCCAAAGACAATGTGGTTTTCAGTATTTGGTATAATATTTGAATAAAAACATTTTAGAGACATACATTCATAATCACAGATAGAATACATACACATAAATCACCATCAAACCGAAAATTTTAACATACAATTAAATAAAATATATTAAACTAATACACATATAATCTTAGCAAATATGAAATAAAAATGTAATTCCCTTACAAAAAATACAATAAAAATAGATGGTAAAATTTTAAATAGTAGAATTCATTAAATATATTTAACAACAAAATAAAATAAGTAAAAATAATAAAATAAATATCAAATGTTAGAAGAAAAATAATTTTTTCCGTGGTTACCACCATCAAACTTAAAATTTATACATACAATCTAATAAAAAAATATATAATAGTAAACACATAGTCTCATGCAAATACGAAAATGAGAATATATTTTTGCTAGAAAAATACAACCGAGATGATGCTAAAAATTAAAAAAGTAATTTCATGATACATATTTGACAGAAAATAAAAACTCAAACACATAAAAGATATAAAATGTGCAAAATGATAAACAAAACAAATATAATCTTTCCGCACGATGAACAAGAACAATCTTAAGAGCCAACAATTTAAAAAATAATAATAATAATAATAATAATCTAACCATTGCATCTCTCTCCCCAGTGGTCTCTTATCTCAAACAAAAAATGATTTTTCAGAATATGCAAAAAATAGATCAATTTTCAGATCATACAATTTCACTGACAACACATCAAATTTCTATTACAATAGTCTTTAATAACCTTTTGGCAAAAAAATTACAACCAAAAGCATTCACCCACTCATTATGTCCAAATAATAGCCAAACAAACAAACAACAATGGATTACAACAAATAGTTTTACTCAATTAACAAGTTGGTAATATCCGCACGCAGCACAAACGACCACTAGTTTTAGTATAAATATTAGTTTTATATGAATTAAGAATTATAACTTTTTGTATATTAATTCTTTAAGATTTGAAACTAAAACTAATATTTTGCTCGACTATGACATAACATGCTATTATGATCAGAGAAGCCAAATGAAATCCAAAAGTAGCCAGACCAAATCGAATTGTTAGAATGTACATGCTACATACACTTTTTGCCTATCTTTAATTCATGAGAATGTCCTCACGAGTCCCGACCATGATATAGTAACACCATTGTGACAAAAATGATATAGTAACAGCAACAGTCCTCGTTCAAAAATTCGATAGGCGCAACACGTGCGCTCGACCCGAACCTAAAGAATTAACATTAAATCGGGAAAATTTCATTGAATATTCAGGGATTTTTAGAGTATTTATTGATTTTGTGGTTATATAATATATATTTTGAAAACATGACAAGTAGATTGCTATAGTCAGTTGTTAGTGCACAATATTTCATTAATCAACTTGAGTTCAATGCCAAATTAATATATATTTTTTAAACTTTTAAATGAAAGGCAAACTGGTCATTTATCTACATATTCTTCTTTGAACCTGCAACCTTAGTTATGGCTATTTCAGATTTTTTCAAAGTGATTCTTCAATCTTGGGTATTTGTGTCATGTAACCTTTGTTGTTTCCTTGTTATTAATAGGAAAATATGATGACAACATCAATTTAGATTGATAAACCCAAAACTTCTTTTTGCTCGATTTTAACCCGAATCAGACAGTTTCGCCACGGATCTTGGACGTGGAATGCATAATCTTCTAGGAATCGCCCCGAATTACCTTGTTTTAGAACAAAGGTAATAACATATATGATATATTTTTGGTCAACAGACAAGATATACAATAATAATAAAAAAATCACTTGTTCACTAGTCACATATAGGACTGAGATTTAGGGTATTTGGGTTAGTTCATGGTAGGACCCATTTGGTGGAATTTAGGTTCGGATTCAAATCGGTTCTATTCGGTTCCGGATCGATTCAGATATACAATTTTAATTTCCAAATATTATATTTTATTTGTTTTTATATTTATTTTCTTCTGAAAGATTTGATATGTATATATATTAATATTATATGTTAAAAAATTTAATGTAGTCTAGTGATCTTACACATGTATTTGCATTTCCAACCCGGATTCGACTTCCAAAAGTTAAAAGAATCGGATTAAAACAGGTGCCAATTAGTTTAGGGTAACCCGACCCGATATCCATGGTTATTTATATAAATATCCATTGGTTAAAACGTAAATATCAAACTGAGCCAAACCGGTTCACGTATTCAGTTCCCCTTAAAAGTCGCAGGTCTAGTCACAAACAAAATACTATCTTTGTGCAATTGTCCAAAGGGTGATGGGACATAGACCCCATTTCTATGTTGTCTACTACGGACTTCAATTACAGACAAACACACCTAATCCTGCAATTAATATTAATTTTTAACATTTCTCAAAGTCAAAATCATGTTTCATGGTCAAATATATGAAAATAGTAGTTATATAAAACACATATAGAAATTGAAAAACTTATATAACATACTACTTCCTCCTTATTACAATATAAAATGATGTTTATATAGCACACAATCTCAAAACTAATTAGTAAATATGAAACCTATTTTACAATAAATTGTAATAAGAAATTTAAATATTAATACAATGATACATTTGGATACCTATAAGAGATAAACCAAAAAATATAGTCAACATGACGCATTGGGCCAGACTTCTTTACTTGTCTATGCCCATTTTTTTCCAAACATACAAAAGCAAATCAAACAGACATAAAGTTTGCTTCACCACAAAAAAAAAAAAAAAAAAAACTACCAAAGATTCCAAAAATCTTTTTCACAAACTTATTTAATCATGGAACCCAACGAAGATAATCCTAAACCTATTATAAATCTCCGGGAGAGATTCTTTGTTACCACTTACCACCAAATGACACATATATTACATATATATACATTGATATACGTATTGATAAATACATATTTTAGAAACTCCAAAGTGACAACTCTTCGTAATCCATTTCTCCTTCCACGTAGTCACTCGTATTCATATCGATGTAAGATCTTGGCGGGGACATTAACGGCTCCTCCGCCAACCTCATCATCATTCCGGCGACTCCCTCTCCTTCCTCCAACGTGGCAAGCTCACCACCACCGGGCGATGGCAAAACTGTAATGCCACTACTAAACTCTGGCGGCCTAAACATCTCTGCCGCTTCAGCAGCTGTGCGTCTGATTGTGTCCGGTTCAGTGGATTCCGGCGCCGGCAAACGCCAAGCTGAGTCGGAGAAATTCAAACATGCGGATCTCCCGCGCAGAGCAAGCACCGCCACGTCGTGAGCACGCGCCGCCATCTCCGCCGTAGGATAAGTGCCGAGCCAGACTCGGCGCTGGTGAACCGGCTCCCGGACTTCGCAGACCCATTTGTCGCCGTCCCTTCGCCGCACTCCTCTGTAGATTGGATGACGTGTTTCCTTGAAAACTTTACGTCCTGCACGCTTCTTAGGCTTCATCTCCGCCAGGACATTCTCGTTGTTTTCCATCTCCGATCTGGTTTTGACGAGACAGAGTAAAATGTTTTGTCAATGACTTGGAACCAGAAAAGTCGACGACTTTCGGATTAGAAATATTGTCATAAACAGAGTTAAATGAAAAATAAAGAAAGTCAAAACAGAAAGAAAGAAAAATTTTGATGAATTTCACCTCTTCCTAATTTTTAAAATGTTCACTAATTATCTTACTTCTCTTTTTTTTTTTTGTGAAATACGAATTGAGTTTAGGGTTCACTTTACTATAAAGATAGATATGAACAGAATATAATCAAACCAAAACAGAGTTTAATTCAAAGCAAAAACGAAAATTAAAATCTGAAATACTAACGACATCAAAATCTTCAATTTTACTACAATAGAATCTGAATGTACCGAAAGTGAACTGAAAATGAAGGCTTTGTGTAGTCTTGAGATTGCTCTGTTTTTGCAGCTGAAGTAAGGAGTGAAGTGAGAAACAGAACAAAGAGAGGAAAGAGTAATATAGGCTACTGTTGTAGGACCCATTTTGTACGACATGTACACGTATAAGACAGGTTATCCATTTCCTCTTTTTAAAGTGCCAACTGCCATCGCCATGCTGGCAATTAAGAAAGACGTCCTTATTATATTATCCTTTAAATTTGTAATGTAATTATAGCGTTCTTCATACTTTCAGTTTTTTTTAAAGGTGAATTTTAAATTAAAAATGTGAAAATCTATCTCAATATATCTGAAAATTTGATTTTTGTGTGAAAAACTCTATTAGTTGTTAATGATTACAACTTTTCATATCTATATTACATTATTCTATTTTCAAAGGCTTTTTTTTCTTGAAAAAGAAGTTAAACAGTTATGTATAATTCTATAAAATTTATTATTAAGGTAAGATAGAAAATGTACTGTTATCTGGATATAATTTTTTACACAAATACTCTATATCTTTAAATTTTGTGATTAAAAATCAAAACATATGTACTAGTAATTGTTAATGTATAGCTTTAGCTAATTGTTTATTATTTTAAAATACTACACAATTTAAGATGGTAAACATTAATTTACACATATTTGAGCAAATATCTTATTTTTCATAAACAAATATATGTCTACTATGTTTTGAAATGTGGTCCATGTTTTTGAGGAAACCGTTATTGATAATTTTTTTCCTCACAATACGAAACTGATAAGGCTGTTGTACATTTTATTTTAAAAGTGTTTTTAGTGGGATATAATATATTGGGTGAATTTTAAGCACGTGCTTTAACTATCGATTAATAACACGTGGGGTTTACGTGGGGGTGGTAACTTTTTCACTTTTGCTCTTTTTATAGAATTATTATAGCAAGTATTCTCTCTCTCTTTCATAATATAATATAAGTTGTTTTGATTAGATTAAGGAAAACTAAGAAAAACTATCAAAATAATTTACACTATAAATAGATTTGTGACAACTTTATATTAAATTTATCAATATTAGAGAAAAGTACTCTTGTACTAATGAAAAATTAAAAAAAAATTATATACACTAATGAAATATGAAAAAATAATAAACTCATGCGAATATTTACATATTTTACTTTATAAAAATAAATCAGTTTAATCTAAGCTTTTTAAGATAAGAAGTATATTACATCTGGTTTTATAAGAATAAAATTAACATTTCTAATTTCTTCTATGTTTTAGGAAGGTTATTATATGTACTTTAATTTTTCTCTATAATCTACCTAAACTCTCTCGGTTTGATTAATCTTCCGATCAAAAAATTTATTTCTTAAATCTACAATAAGTTTGCCTATATCATAACTTTATATTTATGTTATTTCTAAATTAAAATACATGTTACAGAATTTTTTTAGTAAAACATGTTATAAATTTACTACATTTTATACAAACATAGACAACATTAACTTTTATTATATCTTTTAATTTATCATCTATTCTAGACAAAACAACTTGTTATTGCATGTAGACTCTATTCTAAATGATAATTTATATTTTAACCGTATATCAGTGTTCAACTTATTTTAGAATGTGTATTCAATATATTTGTGATTACTCTATTTAAAAACTGAAAAACTAGGAAATAATCCTAACTGATTTTATACCCATTTATCTATATAAATTCATTTGAATTGTTTTTTTTTTGTCGTTGAATTTCAACGTTTTTGATCATTCATCGATCTTCCTCCCTCTCTTTATCTTCTTCTATTTTTCTATATATGCGGCAGCAAAATAGAAGAATGGAAAAAACTTAGTATGAAAAGAATGAGAGAAGCTAGAAAACAAGGCGTAAGGGAGGAGATAACCCTCGTGGAAATTGTTCAAAGAGGGTTCATTTTTAGAGAAAGAGAATTAGAGAGTTGGGGGTTTTTATTGTTTTATATCTGGTTTTGTGATTTAGAAATAAACTAGATTTTGATCTGCGCTTTTAAAACACGAGATATGTTTATTTGCAAATAATTGAATAGAAATCGAATTTGTTTTTAAAAACTAAATTTAATTTTTTGTAATATAATACAATATTTATTTGGGTCAAAGAAGTGTATTTATAAAAAAAAGTTTATATCAGAATATATATTTAGGCTTTACCAATCATAAGTCTATGGACCAAAACTTTGTCAAAACCAAAAAATATATAGACGTGTCTATAGGTGAACCGGATTTTAATTTAGAATGCTGAAAAAGTAATTTAATTGATATAGTTTTAGGTTGCATAATTTGGGACCGTGTGAGAAAATATCACACGATCTTTTTTTCTTGGGAAAATTGGAAAAAATTGACACTCTCAACTTTTATTTGTCTCATTAGGACTTCTCAATTTGGCAATTCTGGGCATGTTTTACCCTTATTTTATGGGAAAATAGTAAACTTAATTTTAAAAATACAAAAATATGAAAACTATTGGAAACATAAGTATGACAATTTATATGTTTAATTTTTTTTTTTAAATGGAATCATATTTTATTTTATCTTCTAGCTACGGTTAAAATACTCATTCTGGCAATTTACTTAGTTTAGAAATCGGATACTAAGTTTTATACATAGATATATCCATGCTATATAATGTAAACTAAACTTTCTTGTATATTCTATCAAAGTTAGAATTTGTTACGTTATAATCTAGAAAGATATCTTTAGTCTACCTACAGCTTGATAACGACATATAGCCACAACTCTATGATATACCTTATCTAGATTATGTGACATAACTTGTTATGTCTTTTACCTCATATGACGCTTAAGGAAAAATATGTTTCTCAACTATTCTATTGTGATCTGCGTAAAGTAAGATACATGTTATAGGCAAATCTGGAAAACATGGAAACTTCCATATTCGGTTGAAGATATTTCTTAAATCTATCCTAAATCTACCTTAAATCTCTAAGAATATTCTTTCCCACGTTTTTCTCCTCCCACGATCTTTTTCTCTTTTGTTCTTTGTGTTTCTATATTCATCATCGACATAATCATTTCTTCTCTCTATCAATACATCATTATACAACATGGTTCTAATCTATTTTAAATCTGGTGTATGTATGTCTAGTTGCAGTGATGAGTGGAGTTTTGTGGTAGACAAAGAAAGATGTGTTCGAATGGTAACTAGGGATGTTAAAACGGGTAATCAATCATGTCCATGTATTCACGTTGAACTTCAAGAAGCGCTATTGTTTGTTGAAAGTTCATTATGTGAGTATTAAACCAACATGATTATGGTGAGAACAATTTGATGATTAAATTACTGTTACATAAAGATATCATTACGTATGTTTCCACCAACAGTACAAGACAATATATTTATAAAGAATTGTAAGAAACAGGGAAAGATCTACTCACTCTTTCCAAGCAAAGTCACTAGTATAATCAAAGAAGCTGAAGCTTGTATTCACCGAGGCAAACACACGAGTATACAATTATACAATTCAAACAATTATTTAATTAA
This sequence comes from Brassica juncea, assembly GCA_018703725.1. Classification (NCBI taxonomy): domain Eukaryota; kingdom Viridiplantae; phylum Streptophyta; class Magnoliopsida; order Brassicales; family Brassicaceae; genus Brassica; species Brassica juncea. The sequence continues at coordinate 60,095,804 of CM031936.1, read as the reverse complement.
TCAAGGAAGTTTAGTAACAAACTTTACAGGTATACAATTCAAACAATCTATACTATTAAAAGAGAAGGAGTCTTGAAAAATCTGTTTATACAAGGTTGTTGGACCTTTAGCAATTTTTTTACTCTTGCCTTATATATTTTTGTAACAAATATTAATAACATTAGACCATATATTTACCGACTTTTACTCCTTTCCTTTTATGTTTTATTCATATAATTTATCAAATATTTTTTTTAAGATTACTTTAGTCAATTTGACGTATTATACAAAATAGTTTAGTCAAACCATTAACCAAAACATTATCATTCCTATACCATCGACTCATTCATCTCATAATTAAACATGACCGATCTAGTCTAATATGCCAAAACTATGTCATTCTATTAAGTTACCAACTATGAAACATTATACAAAACGTTACCGTTCTAATTCTTTAAGAGTTTTGAATGTTATAAATACATATTAGAAGATATATCCATGAATCTCTTGCAAAAACAACAAACCACTCTTAGAACTAATGAATTTCGACGAATTTAAGGTTAACGGCGAAAAAAAAGATTTGCAGAAAACCTAAAAAAAGTTGCAAAGAAGATGACAATGTAATTACCATTATACCATTCATTTAATAAACTGGCAAGAAAAAACCAAAACATGCTCCTGCTGGTTAATTTAATTGAACGAGTCCATTTACTACACAGGTAAATTTAATTGTTTTTTCTCCTGAGTTTAAATATATATATATATATTTATTTAAAATTTTGAAAATGGTTATAATTAAACGAGTACATTTACCACTGGACAAGCAGCATCTCATATTTACAATGGCTCTAAATATGCCTCTCACATTTTTGAAAGACATCAAGCAGTTAGATTCATTTGCTGGAGATTGTTTGAAGTCCATAGGTAAACCGAAGGCCCAATTAAAAATATTAACTGGATAAACCGTTGTTCATTCAACGTTTTGTTTAAAAACTTCCTACAATACTTAATATAAATGATACTAAAAGATTTAACACATAAGGGTCATATCAGTTATATATACTTAATCTTCTTTCATTATATCAAATAGGTTGGGTCATGCTAAACATATATTGATCAAACCTCCAATATTCTGATAAATCAATGTTGTTTATGTCATTCTAAAATCTAATATAATTTTTTTGAGTTATGTATAACTGTTTACTATTTTTTGGTCATACCATTAATTATTCTAACCATTAAATATTTTAAATAAATCATAATATTACTTTTTATGATGTTTTATCTCTAAATATATTTCATCTACCATGGTTTTTATATAATAACATTAAAAACTTAATATGAAAAGGTTGCTTGACCTGATTTGGAAGCAATGGATCCAAATCTAATCAGGTATTTAAGACCAAAAAAATCCGAAATATCTAAAAACCAGAAAATATATGGTCCATGAAATCGGATCCGAAATACCTGAAATCCTAAACAAATAATCAAAATATCCAAATACCTAAAAATCAAAAATTTTACTCAAAATCTGATCCAACAAACCGAAAATATCCAAAATTTATTCGATTACCAAAAATCTTTTTTAAATAATTTGAAATTTTACCCGAAACCCAAAAATATAACCGTAAACCCAAAACCAAAACTTAAAAATATCTGTAAAACTAGAAATGTATTCGAAATATCCAAATATATTTAATATACACAAAATTATTTACGATCGGGTCTTGGGTAGGACTCAGACACAAAAAAGATTTGCAGGTCCAAAAAACCCAATAGTTAATTTTCTCGGGACCGGACCGAAACAAAACCTATATTTTTTGGTCGTTTTAGTTTATTTTTTTTGGTTCGAATAAATTGTGTAGGTCTTTAAAAATGTTAGATAAGAGTGTGCATATAAAATCTCGAATAAAATAATTTAAAAATTATATAATTTTATAAAATTCTCTTCTTATATATAATAAGATTTTGTATTATAATATAGTTCAAAAACCCACGCTTTCAAAGCGCGGATCAAAATCTAGTTATTTAATTAATCACAAAGATCACATGAATATAGAAAGGAACAGCGACACTAAAGAAATTTTAAAAGTCTCAGCTAATATAATATAATAGGAAAAAAATTTTTTAGCTACACTAAGTTTACGGTAATATGGTGGAAACCATCCAATGTATAAAAATGTGTCAACAACTACACGAAGTTTATGTTAATCCATGCCACATATATGAAGTAAATGATAATATGGTGGCAACATCACAATCAGATTTAATTGATCTTAAACTAAGTTAATGGGGTCAATCTGTAATTTATGAAACTTAATAAACTTAATTGATTTTATTAATAAACTTAATAAAGTGAATAATTTATTAAAATTTATAAACGTAATCCTAAACTTAATAAACTTAATAAAATTATTAAACAAAATAAACAAATAATAAAATTATTTATTTAACCTAATAAACTTAATAAACAAAATAATTTAATAAATTTATTAACTTTAATAAGTTTAATAAATTTATTAAATTTATTAAGTTTAATACTTAAGTTTATTAAGTTTAATAATTATTAATTTTATAAAGTTTAAATAATTTTTTTTCATCGTTTAATAATTATTAATTTTATTAATAAAATCAATTAAATTTATTAAGTTTAATAGGTTTAATAAGTTTATTATGTTTAATAAGTAATTAAGTTTAAAAATTATTATGTTTATTCAGTTTATTAAGTTTAATAAATTATTAATTTTATTATGTTTAATAATTATTAAGTTTATTAATAAATCAATTAAATTTATTAGTTTCATAAATGACGGATTAATCCCATTAACTTAACTTAAGATCAATTAAACCCGATTGTGATGTTGCCACCATATTATCATTTACTTCGTACATGTGGCATGTATTAACATAAACTTTGTGTAATTGTTGACACATTTTCATACATCAGATGGTTTCCACCATATTACCGTAAACTTCGTGTAGCAAGAAAACTTTTTTCCTAATATATAAGTCACTGATTAAACCAGAGAAACTTAAGCTCGTACAAGCATCCAAAGACATATCTTCTACCAAACAAAACTTCACAATTATATAGTTCGAAATACAAAAATGGAACCTTTTTCATCTTACACAACTCATCCTCTGTTTCTATCATTCACAAAGGAACCGAACAGGACCAAGAACGGTTCAGAACACGAGACCAAACGAGAACACGGCAGGCACTAGTGTTGAATTAGAGACCCTGGATCTGTACCAATGATGAATCCTATAGCCTAAACGAAAATCAAGAGAGAAAGGATTCTCCACTTACCCTATATCGCCATTGAAAAGGCTTGAAGAACTATACGGCGGAGAAGAAGAGAAGTGAAAAAGAAATCGGTGCGTCTTTTTTTTTTTTTTAAATTGTGCTTCGCTGTTTGTTTCATAGTAAAATTCGTAGTCCTTTGTGGTCGAATACAGTGTAATCGGTGAAGAGAAGATGAGCATTTTACCTAAGGAAACGATTGAGGTTACAGCACAGAATATTGGGATCACCAACTTGTCACCTGAGGCTGCGCTATGCTTGCTCCTGATGTTGAGTATCGTGTTCGTGAGATCATGCAGGCAGTGCCGTGCCTAGAGTATTTGGGGCCTAAGGCAAAAAATAATTCATTTTATTTTAAATAATAACAAAAATGAGTAATATTAGTGTATTGCCAAAAAAGTAATATTAGTGTAATAATAAATTTTTAATATAAAACTAGATCTTGACCTGCACAACCGTGCGGGTTTTTATTTTTATTTTTATGTCTATATTTATTTATTTATATTAGTTTTTCAAATACAATAAAATGTATAGTTTGTTTATTTATTCAATTAATTATTTCAAACCAACATGTATTTGTTGCTTCTTATTTTATATATGTTTTGAAGTAAGTCTAATTTATATATAACATTTTTTCTATTTTATGAAATAATACATGTTTATATAAATTGTGACTTATGTTTTAATAGATTAAATCATTGTAAGTCCAATATATGTTGCTTTTTATATTTATGAAATAATAGATGTTTATATAAATATTATTATAAAATATAACTAATTAACTTATCTCTATTTTATTATATTTCAAAACTATGTAGATTTTTATAACGTTTCAGATAATTATTAAGTAAATAATCAGAAATTCAAGTATTTTTAAAATTTATTAGATTTTGAAATTATATGAAATTTTGATTAATTATTTAATAAGTATCCAAATTAGTATCATCATCAATCAAAGTAAGGAAATAAAGTTTACTTCAAACGAACACACAGTTTGTATGTGTCTAATAAATTCAAAACATTAAACTAATTCTTTTGGTGTATAACTGAATGATATAATCTCAATTTGGTGATTATATTTTAGCTGCACATAGTGATATAGGTACCAATGAAAGACATAATCTTGAAAATGTGTATTGTAGTGGGTAATCTTACGTACGCTTTATATTATGAGTTTAGATTGTTTTAGTATAATATAAGTTTTCAACTAAAATAAAGAATGTATATTATTTATTATCAATTACTTTGATGATTAAATTTTAAAATTTAAATGCATATGTAACAACGTGATTTTTTTGGCTGAATATAAGGAGATATCTACTGCAATTAATATGTGGGTAAAAGATTAAATATGATTGATTGATCATTTTATTTTTAAAGCAAGACAAAATATATTTAATTATAAGTTTTAAAGGATAGTCTATTTTAAAATATCACACATAAAAGAAGTCATGACTTCTCTTTTAATATAGTAGATGGTAAATAAAAATAATTGCTATTTAGTTATTTTGGATTTTAAAATTACTATATGAAAGAGAAACTATACGAACTTCTAATGACAAAAGTTAGATTTGTTCAGTGAGAAAATTTACATATATGTATATAAATTCTATACACAAAAGAAGTTTTCAACATTAAAAAGATAGTTAGTGTCCACAATAATAAATAAAAATAGAGATGAATGTTTGAAATTGAATTATTAAAAGAATGGATTGTTTTTTGGTATTATACTAGCATTTTTATTCTGAATATCTGTAAATTTGGGTCCCTAAATTTTACAAATATAAAAGGGGCCCGGGGCCAATGCCTCAAGACTAATACCTTAGGCACGGCTCTGCATGCAGGGAAGTTACCTTTTTTCTTTTCTTTCTAGTCATGTCTTTGTTGTTCTTGCGGTATGTGTGAAGGAATCAGGTCCTCATCATTTTGGATGTCTTTGTAGGAAGCTATCAAATGCATGCGTCACTCAAAGAGAACGACTTTAACAGCTTCGGATGTCGATGGTGCTCTCAACTTAAGGAACCTTGAGGTACTAACTAGAGACCATCATCTAGATTTTTGGTAGTGAATTATCAGTAGAATGGTTGATAGTTTCCTTTGATGATATGAATATTCTTTGGTGGAGTTGTAGAATAGTGAGAAAGATATAGGTATCTGGTTTTGAGGTTTGACCACCTTCCTGGTGCTCATGAATAACACAATCATTCCAAATATTTATCTATAGCAGTTAACTGATTCAAAGCCAATCTGAGGGTGATCATATTTGTTGCAGCCGACATATGGGTTTGCCTCAGGAGGACCGTCTCGTTTTAGAAAAGCTATTGGACATCAAGATTTGTTCTACACTGATGACAGAGAGGTGGATTTCAAAGATGTAAGATGTTGGGAATGCTATATATTTTTGTTTCAGTTAAACCCTTCATGATGTTCTTCTAATATTTTCAACAAATATCATGATTCTTGGTGATCGAAGCCCCACTACCGAAAGCTCCCCTTAATACTGAAGTTGTCTGTCACTGGCTAGCTATTGAAGGAGTGCAGCCAGCTATCCCAGAAAATGCTCCTTTAGAAGGTTTGCTTCTCAATTTTATGTCCAGGGATCGAGTTGTAAAGTCACTAACTAACGTTTAAGTTGTAAATTAAGTTTTCTCTGCCCTTGTTTATTCCCATCGTGAATATATTTCCACTTGTTTATGGTGTTTGTAGTCATCAGAGCACCTGCAGAAAACAAAATATATGAGCAAAAGGATGGACCTCTAATTGATGTTAGGCTACCAGTGAAGCATGTACTATCTAGGGAACTTCAGGTATGTGGTGCAGACTATATACCACACTGACGTATTTTACAAGCGGTAAGACTGATCTGTTGTTTTCTCTTAACAGTTGTACTTCCAAAAGATTGCTGAACATACAATGAGCAAGTCAAGTCCTGCTCTGTTTAAAGAAGCATTAGTGAGCTTGGCCTCAGACTCAGGACTTCATCCTCTAGTTCCATATTTTACAATTCATTGCTGATGAGGTAACATTATGCACCACCAAGGAATCTTACAAGAAATTAAGCACGCAATTACTTGATGCACATTATAATAATTATTTTCTCCACTGATGCAGGTATCACGTGGTTTAAATGACTTCCTACTCCTGTTTAATCTAATGCACGTTGTTAGAAGTCTTCTACAGAATCCCCATATACACATAGAACCTTATGTAAGTTGCTTTCTGGATTATTTTTTACCACTTCCAAGAATTATTGTAGAATCATGTGACTACATCTTCTTTGTTGTGGGTTTCTTCAAATTCCATTTTAGGCATGCTCTGTATTATGCATATAACACGGTTAGGTACTTAGGTGTAGACAAGACAGCTAGTGTTGTTCTGACTTGGAGAACGCTGTGCAAGTGCAAATGAAAAAAATATTCTCCGCAGATCTGTATTGAGATAATTTCATATTCACTTGGGATAACTTTTACGTAAACAGCCTTGGGATTATGTTCAGTATAAGTTGTTTTTACGGCGTTGTTTCATAAAATTTTCTTTTGGTGACAGCTGCACCAGTTGATGCCTTCTATTGTAACATGCCTTGTATCAAAACTTTATATTTGTGATTGTATTTTTTCGATAATACATGTTCTAAAGAATCTTATTAATTTTTTGTTTATCACTTTGTTCTCGTAGTTATATGTCTCATAGATATTTTACCAAAATTTTATAATTTAGTTATTACATATAAAATTAAATAAACATATGAGTATCAAAAATAGAAATGAATACAAGATATATTAGTTAGTAGTATTAAAATATTATACAAGCAAGTTTACATTAAATATATTAAAAAAATAAAAGAGACTGAAAAAGAGAAATTTGTAATAGTGACAGAGCTGATGAGTACGCTCGACTAATGGATACCAGTAAGGAAGTCATGCATGTTGATAAGAAAGGAGATGATGAATCCGTAATAAAAGTCGAGCGATACCTATCGGATAATGTCGATCGACGCCCTCTTGCATCGGGCAGCTGGGGTTTGGAAAAAAGTACCGAAAGTGGAAATAAAACAACTTTCAGCTGGACTCAAATACGCTTTCTTCTACGATAACTTCTTTCTTGTCATAGTCAATGCAAACCTAACTGGCAGAGAACTAACTTTGTTGGTTAATTAGCTGCGCAAGTACCGCAGTAGAGTATCTCACCACGACGACAGAATTGTTACCGAAGACTATGAATACAGAGACATGAGAATCCAAATCAAGCACAACTAAAACCTCATAAAGATAGAGATTCTTAAATCTCTTAAGAATGCCTTCGGCTTCACGTGTTGTGTTTAAAGATTTGCTGTCTTTCTTCATGTCTAAACGCCTTTTTTATTCTCTCCATCAGGTTCTGTCTTTGAGCTATGAGTTTTTTAATTCCATAGCTACACCTTAGAATTTGACAACTTCGGCTGATGCCACTATGATTTGTGTTGCATTACTATATAACTTGTAACACTTCGATCTTTTTAGCATAATTTATTGCTCTATTATTTTGTCGCAAATATCAACTAGTTTCTTTACTTATTATACGATCTTTGTGACTAAACAACCACAACAAATAATAGTAACAAACAAAAGTACTATTAATCCGTTTTCCCTCAAACTAAATATTAATTTTTTTTTAAATAACTAAATATTAGTTGAGAGGAAGAAAAATTCTTCTCATTTTTTTTGTGGCTAAATATTATTGCCATTTTTTAAAAAGATTTGATGGATGCGATTTAATTTCTGTATGACTAATGCCAATTTGAAATTTTCTCCATTTGAAGTAACAAAGATCCTAAATAGTCTCATCTCCCTCCTTGTATATATATATAGTCAAGCATTCGTCTCATGCATTTTAGCTCCAGTCACAAATTTAAACGAGATGGCTAACAGAATCACCGTAAGTTCAGTTTGATTCTTGTATATTCAAACTATTCGCTTTAAAATTTGTTAAGTGTTTTTTTTTTTGCTAAAATTATTGTTGATGTTTTTGGTGTTGTGAAATTTGTTGATGAAATTTGTTCAGTGTTGTGAAATTTGTTTAGTATTGTAAATTTGTGATGTTTTTGGTTTTATAGAGCCAATTGCGCTCGACCGGCAAACAAATCGGTGGCTCTCGTCGCTTTGCGACCACAGTCGCTGATGGCGCCAAACAAACATATAATAAGTAAGATTTACTGAACTATGATGCCATTTTAAATTTTCATTGTATTTCTTTTTTTTTTGACTAAATTTTTTCATTGTATTTCGTTATCAATATTCCTAGACATGATTAGTTTGCTCAATTTCTTATAAAAACAAAACCTATTTTGTGATAAATCTCCTCAAAACTGTCGTTACATTCAAATATTTCTTATAACACATACATAATGACACAAAGAAATGTAAATTTTAACCAATGTGATTATTGTCAAAATAGGTTTTCAGTAACAGGAGAGTTTGCACCGGTGGCTATAATAGGAGGCTTTGTTGCTCTCGCAGTTGCTATGGCCGGGCATAGCCTCAAGCAGCAGCTAATGCATGCTCCGGGGGTCAGTACAAGGAAGAACAGAAGAGCGGCTGTCCCGGAAGTCGATGATCCGGACAATTGTGTTACCTCCGCAAACAAATATATCAACAAGTCATGGCTACGGAAAGTAGGTCAGATTCAAGATAAGTCTAGTGCCATCTTATCTGATCCCACCAGACCTAACCCCTTCACCACGTATGTTCAGAACTAAGTTATATTCGAATTTGGTTTGATCAGATATGATTTAACTCTATTACTCTAATGATGGACAATACAACAAAAATTTACGTTTACATTTTTTTGACATGTGAACTCGAAAGGCCTCGTAATGCAGAGACATTGAAATCCGTTGGTGTGGCTCCGAAGGGAATCTGAAAACTTTCTATGAAGCGAATAAGATCTTTTGTTTTCAAATCAAAATGCATTTTTTTTTTTGATAAAAAATCAAAATGCATTTTAACTTTCTAATTTTTGTTCAATAATATATGTACATATAAGAATAATATCTTGGAGCTTGTTACAAATAAAGCTGCTTTCTCTTTACAATTGTTGATGATGTTTTTAACTTTTAGAGGAAAAGCCAAAAAGATACAGCCTCTGTAACGTACCTATGACTCTGTTTTTGATAGTGTGGACTCTGTTAAGTTCCACGTTGAAGAGACTTATGATATTTGTAACGCTCATTACATAGGGCCTCGTGTTGCTGAAATTCCTTGTAATTTCGATCGATTCTCTCATCTTAATTTGTGACTTCAACATCAATAGTTTCATCCAAATGTTCTTTAGATCGAATTGATTTTTGCAAGTAGTGTAACGCAAAGTGAGTAAGCGACAAAAGAAAAGGTTAGTGTAAATTTATAAATTCTTGGCCAGTGAAATAGGTGCATAGCCATAATCATCGTATTCCTGAACTATTCAACGACCAGGTTACTCATTTTAAAGATCATAATGGTTGATGCTTGAGCGATTCTTATAAGATCATGTAAAGCAATAATTCATGTGGAAGATTGTGATGCCTTGGTTATCTCCGAACTGGGTCAATTTAACAACTCCGGTCTGCATGACACGCTGCGCTAAATGGAAAGTCTTTTAACTTCAAACTCAACTTTACACATTGAACCTAAAACTATTATGAAACACAGACCCTAATTACACCTATTTTCTCTTTTTACTTTACCCCAAAAAGGTTTAAAAAAAAAACTACTAAAACAAAGTTGGCTTTTATAACCTCTAAACTAAACCAAATTTCGGTTAAGAGACTTAAACCCACCTCAACCGATCCTTACACGAGCTCGGATACACAATTACAGAATCTACACATAAACCGCCTTTGGTATGCGTACAATCGATCTGAGTCATGGAGAACTTAAGCTTAGTCGACGAGCTTTTCCCTTTCCCGACCACAAAGTCTCCAGCGTGGTAGTGATCCCAGCTTCCTGATCCGGTTAACTTACATTGAGACGAAGAGTGTTGACCATCTTCGGTCCAGATTTGAAACCGAACCGGTTTAATATTCCAACCATGAATCTGTTCAGTGTTGCAAACCTTCCAACCAAACCGCTTTCCCGGTTTACCTAGCTGAAGCCTGAAGAAGACGCTATAGGTTCCAGCTGGGAACGGGAAATCGATTTCTCCATCAACTTGAAACCACCAGATTTGCTGAAGGTATGCTACCGAACCAAATCTGCAAAAAATCAACACAAAGTTATAATCTTTTTCAAACATAAACTACAGAAACAAAACTATGTCGGCAAAGGACAAACTGATGCAATGAAAGAAAGAGAGAGAGAGAGAGAGATCTTACCGAGATTCATCAGACGGAATGTGATTCCAGTATCTCCGATCATCAATCCCTGTGATGGACAATCCCTTGGCGGATATGCATAAACAGAGGTCACTGGTTCGTTTATCAACCCAAGCTTTCTGCAAAGAAAACATCAACAATCGAATCAAAACACGAGCTTTCTTCAAGGAAAGGACCAAACAGAGAGAAGCTGTAATAAAGGACGAACCTTTGTGCCTTGGTCGAAGGAATTAACACGAGAGAGAAAGTTATAGATGTCTCTTTTGCCCACTTTTTCCGGGAAACCACCGAGGATTTTCTCGAGAATCGATCTGTAATCTTGAGGAAGCTTTGATTCCCAGACGAAATCAGCCCAAGACGCGCTATGGAAAGCTTTGTTTAGCTTTGAGAATCTGCAGATCTCGACCGGATCCAAGTTCTGGAGGATCAAAGCCACGCAACTTTCAGGCAAATTACCTAAACCAGGGATTAACAGATCTCCGTTAAGGGAGGAAGACGACGAACCATTGGTAAAGAAAGAGAACCCAGAACCCATCCAATCACAGGGCTTTTAACTCCTAAGGACAAATGAATCAAAAACTCTGTTTTTTTTTTTTTTGCCGTGAAAGTTCGAGACTTTCGTTGTGGGTTTTCTACTCTTTGACGAAGAAATCAAATCGAAGCTAATGGAGAAAAGAGGGTTTGGTGGAGACAGACGAATGGTGTAAGGGGAAAGGTGACTCAAATGGGAGGATGATATGTTTGTATATATATATAGGTGCTTCAAGCTGAGGATCTATTAAGTAAAAAAATTAAATAAACTCTAAATTTAAGTATTAGATGATATATATCATTGCTGTTTGGATTTTGGATAATTTGTTTAATCTGTTTTGTTCTTAACTTTTGACATCCAAATGTTTGTAATCTTTGAGCTGTAAGCATTAGGTATAACCATAAGACAAGTCTAGCATACTATAACCATATATATTAATCCAAATAAGTAAGGTTCTAACTAGTAACCACTAAAAAAATATGAGGAATGAAAAAGAAAGAATTGAAGATGAATAAAATTAAAGGAAAATTCATTACTTATGTTTCTTTTAAAATTTGATAAGGAATAATTGTAATATATTATTCTTTAAATTTAAAGAAATGTTAAGGAATCATAAATAATAAATATTTCTTGTAAATGGTGTAAAATATAAAAAATGGCAAAGAATTAATTATCCATCATCATTCTCTTGGTTACCAATTAGTGTCTAAGTTTTTGATTTTTGTTTTATTCCTAATAATAATAACCCATTTTGTAAAACAACTTCATAAAAATATTTTTGGTATTATTCCAGTTTTTATACAAATTTATCAATGAATTAAAAACATTTTAATAGTTATTATTATTATTATATAACAAGGGTACATGTAAGTACTATGCTCACAGATTTCCAATAATTATTCAATTTGTTCAAATAGCATTATGTAATACTTGAGATATGTCATTTTTATTTTAATATATAAAAGCCTAAAATTATCTTTAATAAAAATACTTATAATGTAAAATATTCATCATCACATAATTTTTTTCTTGTTATAATTTCAAGGAACGCATGAGTGTATTTAAAACTGATACCATAAAATATTTCACACAGATTTTTATGTTTTGACTTTTTGATTGGATATTATTTTTTTCTATAAAATATTTAAATTGACTAGTATAAATTATCAGAATTCAAATTTACAAATGAATAACATAAATATATAAATGCTATAATTTTGAATATATATATATAAATACATTTATACCATAAAAAACTTTGTTACGATATTTTACTTTTAGTTTTTTCAAATATATTAGTAGATAAAATTATTTCAGTGTAATGTGTCTTTGACAATTTTTCAGCAACATATTATGCATATTTAAATTTGTAATGTGACTCAAGAACAATATTATCACAGATTATGTTATCCATAAAGAAGTTTGAGGATGTGCATATATAATATTAAGACAAAACAATATATGGTCTTCTTCCAGAAAAATATTAATAATATTAAAATTCATAATTTTAAAGATATCAAAGGTATATAAAATTTTAAGATATTATTTCTTTTGATAAAATAATTTGTGGAAGAGGTTTTAAAAATTCGAAACTTTGCTAAAAAACGTGATTAGTTTCCTATTATTTACTTCAGATCTACTATTGCAAAATAAATTTAGGAAATCAATTCAATCAAAAGAAGATATTACATACAATATGTATACGCGTGAATATAAGTTAATAAATATGCAGCGCTCCCTTTAACAAAAGAAAAATATATATGCAGGGCTCCCTTCCTTACACGTGACACATTTTTTAGAATTGCTGAATCAAAACAAAAAGAAAAGTTGTATGGAAAACGGTAAGTGGTAGCAAATGTATCTGTTTTAGTTTATCCTTACAACCATAGAAAATAACTATCATATTTTATCTAATTTTTAAAACTAAAATAAACATTAAAAAAAATTATAACAATTTTTAAGCATTATTTAGTAAGCAATAAAAATATTATTGAAATATTAAATTTTATTTTATTTTTTTCTCATTTAATTCTCATATCTACATCATATAAAACTACATCAAAAATCATATACTAAATTTTACTGTAAAATTTCAACAGTTACATCATAAGTAATTATTATCCACTTTATCATTTTCTTATAGTCTGTTTAATTTCCATGAATGTGTTATATAAAATCATTTCATGGGCTTTGATATCATGGTGTTCTTCAAATATGACATAAGATTTCAAGTCAAACACAAAACTATCACATATTTTTTTTTTGTAACTTTCACTTGTCATATGCATCATAAAAGTTCGAGTTATTCACGAAAATGTCATTACTTCTTTTTTATTTTTTCAAAAATAAGTGTTTTATTCTATGATCTTTATTCGTCTTCAAGTATTTACAATATTTTCATTGCCAGTAATACACCAACCACCATGAACAACCAATCTGAAATTCTTAATTAATGTACACAAAAAATCGATTTTTACTCTTTCTCTCCAAATTTATCCAAAAAACAAGATTTTGATTCCAAACTTTGTAAGGTTCATAGAGACATTGAAGCTCATGATTTTTAGTCATTAACGAGTGGATCAGTTTTGTGGTGAAGTTTTTTGTGCTTAAAGAAGCTAAGAAAGTTATCTCACGGATTTAATGTATGAAATCAATTTTTTTTTAGATCTGTTAACGAGGAAGACTTCTCTAGAAGTTTTCAGGTCAATGCAAAGATTAGTTTTGCAATTGATTTTTTGTGTGTTGTTAATAGAAGACTTTCCTAGAAGTCTTCTAACTTCTCTTTGTTAACAAGAAAAATGAGAAGACTTATCGAGAAGTCTTCTCAGATAAACAAGTTAGTTTGGTAATTAACCGAAGTTTGTCAGAAATTTGACTTTTTACAGAAAATCTCCCGAGAAGATTTCTTAGAGAAGACTTTTCGGAAAGTCTTCTTTACTGTTAGATGAAGTCTTCTCACTGTCACAAGAAATCTGCGTAGGTTAGTCTTACACCTGACAATTAATAGTAAAAAAAATTAATATTAATGAGAAGTCTTCTCAAATTTTATTCCGAGGTTTTGGTCAAACCTTTGGTTACAAAAGAAAACTTTTCTAGAACTCAGAAAGTCCATTCTCCAGTTGTCTTCTTGATTTCCTCTATTTCACTCTCTCTCTCTCTCTCTCTCTCTCTATATCCATCTTCTTGAACCCTAATTTCGATTTAATCCCAAAGTGAGGAAGAAGACAAAACGACGTCGTCCTACTCTTTATTTAATTGAAATTAAATGGTTAAGTAAACTTGTTAACGACTTGATAACACCGTTTACGGTTTTATGGTAATTAATTTAAAATTATTAGTTCGTGTATTTAATTCAAATATTTGAATTATTTGTGGAGGGGGGGGAGTGTTGGCATGATAAAATAGTTCGTGTATAAATAAGCATGGATCCATTAGTTCATGGGGGAATTGACTGTTTTTCCCATAATAGTGAAGTATTATTATTATTATTGAAAATGCAGTACAAAAGCCAAGCATGATCACTCAAGTTAACATAAAATCTTTCCTACAACGAATTAGTTAATTTTCCTTTACTTTTTTGTCTTCTTTTAATGTTAAATATTTTTTTATCGACATAATGTTATATATTTATAAAATTCAAAACTACATATATGATATATAAACTATACATATCTGCAAGTTTAGAAGAGATCTCCAACGATGTGTATCTGCACAGAATAAAACAGCTAAGACGCGTAATCGTATGTGTGATTTCTGACCAGTTTAATAAGCTGTAAGTTCTTTTATCAACACCTTATATACATGGCTTATAAAATAATAGAATATCAGAGATATAATACTATGTGGAATGTAATAAAATAACAGCAATTTGACATAGACAATGTAAAGTAAATAAACAACGCTGAAGGCTGGTACTAAGTGGTGATCGCCGAAAGTTTGCAATTATTTAAACTTCAAAATATTCCATAACAATTACAAAGAAAGCATTCAGTATTGTGTCATTTGACATGAAATATTACTATTATGAAGAGAAAGCGTTATGCTGACAAACAGAAAGAAGAGAAAGCATCATAAACAATAAATAATTTCATAATACGATAATAAAAAAGCATTCAGTATTGTGTCATTTGACATGAAATAGTACCATTATGAAGAGAAAGCAAGTATGCTGAGACAAAAAGAAAAGATGAGAAAGCGTCATAAACAATAAATAATTTCACAATACGATAATAAACAGTTTTCCAGTGATATTAGATTTTCATAACCCAAAAGGAATGTTGATTGTTTTCTCCTCAATTTGAAAAAACAAATGCTTATTTTCTTCTTCAAAAAGGTATGTGATAAGTTATCACTCCCCTCGTAGTGATAACTCGCAAAAACATATGACAATTATTTTCTCGGGATTGACCAGTAGAAATATTAAATGATTAAACTGACATTAGAAGTTGGAACATAGAATAAAAGGATAACACGTTCCATATATACATAAATAAAGGAATACGACCTAGTTGTGCGTAGATGAGGCACGGCTGAAAGACCAAAAGTAGAAACGCGGCACATGCAAACGTACATGTTGAACGTGGTACACTTGTCGCTGACGAGGCTAGTATACGACGCGGATCTGGACCATGCGTATCTGCCCAAGAAAATTTCTTATAGATTGAATTTTCCAATTTCTGACTTGGTTTGGTCAAGTGCATTATGCACCAAACACATTATTCCATAAGTTGTTAGATTTGACGGGGAAAAAGTTAATTTGATAAAGGTGTTTAGTAAGTGTTAGTTGTTTTGCTAATAAGCATCCACAAAGTGCATAGTACGAAATTATATAGTATATCTGTGACGATATGTTCTGTGAATCTATCCATCCCATCAATCCAAGCTTACAGTCTTGCAGAGCATCGATCTCAACCCTTCTTTTATAAGTTCTCACTAACTCCATAATTAGGTTGTTGGTGCGTCTCGAACCCAGAACATCATCCTTTAACAACTCTTCCAGAGGACAAGCTGTCACCAATTGAGTTGCAGGTCAATTAGTGACAGCTTTTCATGTGGGAAGGTTGTTAAAGGGTGAAGTCCTGGTTCGAAGTGCACCAACAACCTAATTATGAAGTTAGTGAGAATTATAAGAGAAGGATTGGGATCGATGTCCTGTAGGACTGTGAGCTTGGGTCTACGGGACAGTGGGTCCACGAGACGGGTTGTCACAATATCATGCAATGTACTTTTAGTAATCTATAACATTCTCACTGTTTCAAATTTCCCAACGATTATATTTCTACGGTTTCATTTTTGTTCAAATTAATGGAAAACTCATTGTCGCCTTATCAAATCTAGTCAGAGACACATGTGTATATTGTCTCTCTGGAGCACCGACGAGGAGTGGTTTTGGTGAGCCTAAAGAGCCTTCGATTCAGCTTCTCCCTGTCATAGAAGCAGATCTGGATCAGATCTGATCTTATCTCCGTCGATGAGAATGGTCGTGCGTTGCTGCCTTTTCTTACCTCTTTCGTCTATGGTTTGTATCTGTGTATCTTTGGTTCAACTTGTAGTAAGGTCTCAATGAACTTCTCTTCTCCGTTAGGAGAAACGGTGGTGTCTAGGCCCATCGCTTGGAAGACCTCTATTTTAGACTAGACCAGATATAAAAATGACAGCTCCGATTATATCATTCCAGAGTTCGTAAACAAAATCATCGAGGTGAAATGTCATTTTAAGTTATGAGATAAAACATGGTTAAATACAATAGCTAATCTAGAAGGTGTTTAGAAAATAAAATAATCATTTAATGGAAAAAATAATATTGTAAACTAGAAAAATAGATATCTAACCAGTAAACGTTTTCTTATTAAGACAACTGGTATAAACGTTTTCTTATTAAGAAAACTGGTATAAACGTTCCAGATATTTATTTAAAAAACTGGTCCAGTCAGAAGATTTTGGTTTGAATCCTCTGCAGACCACAAAAGACATAGTTTGCTATATAATACAGATTTTTTAAAATTCTTCTGATGCTATATTTTTGGCCGAAAGGTTACAGAATGAATACGCAACCAGAAACGACCACTGAAAATGATATTTTAAACCAAAAAAGAACAGAACGATGTGATTGGAAAGTTCGAACCCACTATTATGTATACTTAGTGATGTCATGTTCAATTGTTTTCACTACTTGTGTTACAATGCCATGCTTAAGATATGCTACATCTAGACTAGGATGCACGGGAACCGGGGACAACACGGATACGGCTTGGAAACGTATCGGAGGCGTCTCGAACAGTGAGGACTTTATGGGATGTAAGGGCTGATATAGGAACGTTCAGGGACAGGTGATTTTTAAAACTGGCGTTTTCAGCGGTAATTATTAGATGTTGTCAGTGATGATTACTAATTTACTAGATGTGCAAGATGCACAAGACATAGTTCTATTGTAAAAATAACTGTTTAAGAAAACATAAATTAGGTTGAAGAAGATACACAAGGTGACTATATAAACTTTAGCTAGTAATAGGGACATCTGACAAAAAAAGAACTTAGTAATAGGGACATTCCTAGTATTTATGGTTCTTTTTAATCCGATGACTTTAATTGACTAAGCTTTCTTAAAAAGAAGAAGTTAGTAATGTTTCTAAAAAAACCCAACAGAAATTGAATTTGATATTCAAACTTAGAAAAGTTTTAAAAGGACAAAATAATTTGAAAACCAATTAAGATATATAAAAGAGATGTTTGGAACTAAAAGTTTAAGGTTTTTAAACAACAAAAAAACTATTAATATTATTCAAGCTTGAAGTAGTTTGGATAAATAGACCGAAATAGAAAAATTAACTAAATTATTATGTAAATATATATATATATATATATATATATATATATATATATATATTATTTTGAGTTTTAAATAAATTTTATGCATAATATATATAAATATATGTTGCCGTATCTATGATGTATATTCTTATAAAGAATTGATTCACCGCTTTTTATCTTCATTATCATCCTGTTTCGGATCCATGTATCTGTGCCATTGCAACATAACATTTAGATGCTAAGTATTCCATTACAATCTGTTTTTTCTTAAAACTTAAATTCTTTGAAAGGGTATATTTTCCAAATAACCAAAAAAAGAGATTAGATTTTTGGAGAGAGGGTAGAAAGAAATAGGAAGAGAAAGTTGGAGAGAGGGTGGAGTTTTGGTCTATGAATTAAAGATTTTTTTGATTATTAGACCAAATTTCCCTTCATTGAACAACTTAGAAATTTTGGCTCTAGGTCACAATGAATCAAAACATACATCATAGCTTAACCAAAAGAAACAAAATGAATGGGGGGAGGGTGAAATAGCTTTGCACATATGAAATAGGATTCAGATTTGAACACTATTGAGCCTTCAGATGTGTCGCAACATTACAACGGACAGGGTATCTATGTTCGGCCAAGAGTCCATCGTCAGATCCGGACCATCATCAGAGCAGCTCCGCGTCCACCAACGCCAGATCCATCAAGAACCCGACTACCAAGAACCCGACTACCAAAACCCTAATCTCCCTTTCCTCAACACCGCTGATTCGCAGGTTCGAGAAACCACACGCATCTCCATCCTTGCTCCGGTGGTGTGAAGAATCCGCGCCAGAAGGGTTACTAACCCGGAGGAACCACCATCCTCCAAGAGCGTCCTGTCGTCTACGAGGTCACTCACTGGATCCGGCATGAAACTGTGAAGTCCCGATGACTGACTTGCAGGCTTTGACCTACACACATCGTCCTCAAAACGAAGCATGTCAGCCGAAGATTCCGGCGAACCACCAGAACCGCCAGTTTTCGTTGAGATCCGTTGCACCAAGGACCTTTTCTGAATCCCAGATCTAGACAGAGAGCGCCTCCTATACAACAACCAACTGTGACTTCTCCAACAGTTTAGCTCGCTCCGAGATAGAAAGGATGGTGGGAGGTCGTTGGAGGACGGAGGCGCTCCACCCAAAGCGATTTAACGAAGGAAAAGATTGAGAGAGAAATGTACTAGCGTATGCTTGCCAATCTATATTGATAACATAGTCTAGCTGACCTAAAATCCCTTAACCAATCCCTTTATCTGGGCGACATCAATATTGAGATGATGAATTGATTTGGCGGAAATAAGAAAATCAACCCCTCTTGACAACAGATAAATGAATTGCTTTTGTTATTTAAAAACATTTACAAGACAAATTTGTTTCAAGTCACTAAAAACGATTTGCTGAGTTTGAATATGTTATCGATACAAACACGGTTGAAGAGAGAAAATCATCTATGTTGTTTAATATTTCCTTATGTTAATGTTTTAGGTGAAAACATATATATTAAAAATAAATTTTATCTAATTTTTTAAAAAAAATTATAAAATAAAAGATATTTAACCAATTACAAAATATAATATAGAATATAAATAATTACATATTTTTGATAAAATTAAAATTTATCTAAAATGTGAGAACTTCTTATATATTAAAACATCAAAATTCTTTAAAACATCCTAATTTTAGAATATATGTGAATTTTATCAAAACTAATTTTTGACATCTGCATGGAAGAATAGAAGTTATGGAATAATAATAACTGAAAGAAAATTTGAAAAGCTCTTCGTATAGACTTATTAACAATAAGAAATCATGTCTAAAGATAAATGATGTTTATATTAGTCTAAAGAATATATTTAAATTTATGGTCACACAAAATTAATTTCATTTTGGTACACATATGTTTTATTTACCATCTAAGAATATATGTTTGGTACAAACTTTCCTCGTGCGTTTGTTCGAACACGTAGACATCTCTTTGTTAGTTATGATGTTTCTATGACGTCAAAGAAAAAAAAAAACAAAATGATTGGTTTCTATAACAACTGGTTGGAGACTATACCTTGATTTTATTACTAATTTGTCAAAATTTATTCCATATTTCATAATCTCTTTGACATGTAACATGTTTATCTACCATAAGGAAATGATTAACAATTGATTATAGCTAATGTTCTATTATAAAAATTAACACCTTGTTTAAGTGTTTATATTTTTGCAATTTTATTTTGTTAATTTAGTGACCACAAATATGACTTCAAAGATTTATACTCATCAGTGACCTACATTCCGACCAACCTCATTGTATGGCTCACATAAGCCTTCAATGCACCAATTGATAGTTTATAAACAGAAAAAGTAACTAATTGAGGAATATCTTTTGCTATTGATTTATCAAAAAGGAAGAAAAAATAAATAAACACTAGTAAATAGTTTTTAATCTATTTGAAGAGTGAAACATGAGTAATAAGACCCAAGATTAGGCGACAAAGATTAGAAGAGATTATAAATTTATCATCAAAGCAATAAAGAACAAGCAAAATTCATCAGAACAACTGTAAAATTCAATAAAATAGAGCTGATAAGGACATTACTGGCGGAACATAAAAGAAGTACACGTAGGACTCAAGCTTCGTGCAAAATGTCCTTTGTTTTTATTCTCATAGCATAAAACTTTGTTCAAGTTGGTACCTTCTTGAGGTTAGAATTTCAGCAACTACATAATTTCTAGTGATTTATTTAAAAAATGGAGTTATTTCTCACCCAGTCATCCCAAGGATTTATTTATAAAATTTAGTATAACCAAGAAGTTTAATTAATGAAGTTAAGTTGTGCTTCAAAAAAAAAATAATCAATTTTTGTATCCTATTATCTTACTAATTTTTTTTTTAAAAAAAAACATTTATCCTTTTCCCTAAAACCCTAAATGTATATAAACTTTAATTTTTATCTTAAAACGAAGAACTTCCTCCGATTCCCCAAGCCGACACCGTGTAAAGCGGCTGATCCGACCACTGTAACGTAACTCCAGCATCGCCTCCTCTTCCGCCGCTCCTCTCCACATTGAAGAACCCATCATCATCACCAGATCCATACATCCTAAGCAGCATCTTGCTCTGCAAAACCTCTTTCTCCGAGACTCCTAAACTCCGAAACCCTAACTGCTCCATCATCCTCCTCCAATGTCGAAACTCCATATGCCTCTCTTGCCGATGACTTCCTTCGCACGCAACAATGTTCCTGATCTCTCTCCCGAACAACATCTCCTCGATCTTCCCTCTCATCAAGCTATCCGCACCAAGATGCTTGTGCATCACGTCAAAAACCGCCGAGTAGTACTTGAGCGAGTTATAGACACGCGTCTCGAGTTGCGCCGAGTTGTGTTCTGCTTCCTGTTCCGCAATAACGACAGCGACTGGGTTCGTGCTTCTGACCAAACCCACAAAGTCCCTAAACGCAGCTCCGGTTCCATCGTAAAGCGTCTTGTGCATCTGCATGACGCAGTTCACAGCGACTGTTTCACCTTCCTTGACGTGAAGCATCCATAGCCTAACGTCCTCGAGTCTATCAACAACGGAATGAAACTCGAACTGAAGATTCAGCGCCTCTGCGAAGCCATGGAGACGATCTCCTGTCTCGTTGAGCTCGTGTTTTGATTCTCCTACGCCTGTGATACGCACGTGGCGCGGTGGGTTTGGTCTCGAAGCTAAGCTTTGGAAGAAGCTAGGCCATTGTAAGCCTTGCTTGACGTCCAAGTCTATGATGTGAACTCTCTCTTTCCCTTCAAACGATCTGAGTAACATCTCGTTCGCTGTGTAATGAATGAACTTCGGTATTGGCGTCCCTTGATTCAAGAACCTCCACGCGTCGTCCTCGAGTGTTCTCTCGAACTCACGAGGCGGTGCGATGTGGAAGATGTGAGGCCACATACGTGCAACTCTTAGGGCTAACGCTTCTATGTAGTAAGATATGAGTCGAGTCATCGGTGTTGTTCCTCTAGGAGAAGCAAGATCACCGGTTCTCGCAATGAAGTGGTTAATCGCAGCTATGTTTCTTGTTCTGATCGCTTCTAAGCATCCAGTGAGCAGGTTGATAAGCTCGAGATCCTTGTGGAAGTGATTGTTGTTGTTGATGGTTCTTTCCTCTGTGCTGCTGCTTCCGTGTGAATATGGGTTCCTCCTTGAACCATTTGTGGGCTCTTGTACTCTTTGTCTTAAGCTATGACTGTCTGATGATGCGCTTGTTGATGATTCCTTGACTGCAGGACGGCTACTCTCATTGTCCTTATCGCCAAAACCAGCTAACTCAGTTATCACAGAATTAGCCCAGTTTGGATTAGGCTGAGAGATCACTTCGCTGGGTGCAAACCAAACCTTTTCTTCATCATCATCATCATCACCTGAACATGTCAAGGAAAAGGGTAACGCTGGAGATGAGTTCTGCGCTGTAAAATGCTCAAACCAGAAACCCCTGTTGTGATCATCTCCGGTGGTTTCGTTTCTTTGCCTCTTCACTCTGCTCAGACAAGACTCGTCCTTGTTCTCCTCAGCCAGTCTCTTCAAACTCTTCTTTCCTCTGCTGTTGTTGTCGTGTATCCAAGAAAACCCATCTGCATTTTCTCTTGTTGTTGCCAAAGGTGGAAGCTTTATGCTCTGCTTAAGCGAACATCCACCGGTCTTGCGCTCGGTCGGTTTGTTGTTGTTGTTGTTGTTGTTGTCGAGTGAGATGCTTCTTCTAAGTGAAGGTGTTTCCTTGCGGGAGAAGCTACTGCTGCGGGGTAAGTCTAATCTCTGTGTGTTCATGGGAAAATGTACGGACACTGTGGCTGGTACTGCTTCACTCCTTAATCTTCGTGTGGGTGACAACAGTGAAGGACTTGAACAACCTGCCAACATCGTCTACAGTAATCTACCCACCCAAATGCTTGATTCTTAAAAACAATGCGAGAGATGGTCTAAGTGTCTGTGTGTGTGTGTGTTTCCACAAACTACAATTGATTTAGAAAATGGAATCCGATGGAAAACAAATCAAAATAAAAATCAAATGGGTGTTTTCTCTGTTTCTTAAAAAAAAAAAATCAAAATGAGTCCTATATGAATAAAAAAGAATATTTTTTTGTAAAATCAAAAGAAAAAGAATGAATTTTTGTGAAATAAAATTGATATTTTTTTGACTAAATATATGCAAATTTAAGAGAAAGAAATAGGAAAATGGAATGAATCCCCTTCCCAAGAATGAACAAAAGTACCTAGAAATCAAATAAAGAATGAAAGAATCCCTGGTTAAAAAAAAAAAAAAAGAATGAAAGAATAGAACTAATCTAATAAACTTTTACCAAATCAATCTACCATTAAAACACTCATCGGATTCCTTTCACAAACAAAATCTAAAAATTTAGATGATAATGACGACCAACGAATTCACATCATCATGGACAGAGGATGCTCTTCAAGTTGCTGGGTTCCTTTGATGGACAGACTCGAAAGCTGTAGTAAACCAGGTTCTCCATTCCGGTTTTCCATTCCGGTTTGCCAAAATCCCCAGATCAAGAAACTTCCTCAAATCACACAGAAACCCAAACACACAGAACCTTCACTTAATATCAAAAACTCTCAAAGATCGTTCCTTTTTCTTCTTCTTGTCTCTCTCTCTCTCACTCACTCACTCTCTCACTCTCGTTTCTCTCACTAACTCACTCACTTTTGGCTCTCTCTCTAACACTCTACGAAGTGTGGTACTATACAGCGTTGTTCTACTAATACCATACTTCACCGACTTTTTTTAGTTTGTATTCTTCCTTGGGTCTTCGAGAACTGAAGTTGTCACTTTTCTTTTTACAGTAAAATGTTTTTGTTTTTAGTTTGTATTCATCCTTGGGTACACGAGGCAATCTTGATGTTTTTGAGCCCTTGGATCTATAGAATCAAACGGTGGAAAGTGGTTCAGGAATTTTGTGACCGTTTGTATATTGTCGGAGAAATATGACCGTTGGGGGAGGAAGGAAAGTGTTGGGTGTGTACGGACATCAATGAAGTCTCATTGGGAAAGCAAAAAGGACTTTATAGAGAAAATTACGGTTTGACAGAAAAGATTTTTTAAGATTTGTTTTTTTTTGTCATTGCCCCAACTATGTTTTGATTTTATCGAACTATCCGTCCTTTCCACTAACATCTATATATCAAAAACATGAATTTCTTATTTTTAAGGAAAAAAAGAAAGTGTTACTCTTAAAACTATAATTCAACATCTTTTCATGTAGTATCCGGTACATTTGAAAGGTAAAAACAACACAATGTTCAATGGGAAAAAATATCTCGCTATTTGACGTCCTTTAGTTAGCCGTTCGTAAAGAGGATAGTTAGATGACATCAAACTTTAAAGAGGAATATGTCCCTGGGATACAGTGTTAGGTGTCAATTCAATACTGCCCATGTTCTTGACTTGTCAAATCAAAGTATCCTATATGCCGGAAATTGCTTCGAGTTGCTTAGCATCATCCAAAAATCCCTAGGAATTGTAATATCCAAGTCGATGCTTTAACACAAGGATGCCGGAAAACATGGCGTTTTATTCTTCCATGTAATTCAGATTGGGTCTGATATGGATGCTCCTAAGAACATCCACTCTTTCGATCATAACTTAAAGCGAAAATTAGAGGTGTTTTCACATATGAGTTGAAAGGCAAAGGAAAGGATTCGATTAAAGGGTTCATGAGCAGTGTGATTAAGCTAAAGAATTTGGATATTGGATTTGTTTTGGAGCAAGTTCCCAATATCATAAGGACTGATTCTGGTCTCTAAAGGCGAGCTAATGACATTAAATAAATACTTGGTGGGAGGCAACTGACTGGTAAGTGATTTCTTATTCCAAAAAGTATGTGTTGTAGAGTACCCAGTGTAGGTCAATACCATCTTGGTGTCGGTCAACACTCCACCCACATGAGTAACGATCGACACTCACCAGTGTCGATCGACATTCTCTCCATGGTCAGTTATGTGCTCTACTTACTTAGCTTTTATTTGTTTTCTTTGTTTATTTTGACCAAACTCAGACTGATAATACTTGGGACAGTATTGTTTAAGTCCGTGAGAGGTATTTACTGACATTGTGTTTTCTGTTTTGAGTGCCAGTTGTGTCTTTTTATTAAGTCAAAACTAAGTCAGTTGGAAACTATGAGATTTTCTTGGAACTATTCACCTAACTGTTTACATAGCACCATTAGTTTAAATTGTAGGTTGCAGAATATGGAAAAGTCAAAGTTGATCGATCTACCAATAACATCCATGCTTGTGAGAGCGTCTGAAGGATCCAAAACTGGCCTCTAACATCAATCAAATTCAATCTTTCACCATGTGGTTTGGTATACGTTGGATCAGATTCCTGATTAAGATCTAAAAAGCCATGTTTGTGGGAGTATGGTTCCCTTTTCTCTTCCCTTCAGCATAAAAATATGAGAAAAGAAAAGATTGTGATTTTCTATGGAGGAAAGAGATAGGAAAATTAATTTCTTATGACCCCATTATTTTTTTGCTCGACTGAGTTTTCTCGACAGTCTTCCATGTGATACAAGAATTAATAGTGGTTTCCACCAGAACCTGATTCACTTCTTTTTTTACTTTCACCCTTAGACTTTTCATTTTTATTACTGAAGGGAAAAGAGGGAACCATACTCGCACATACTTGTATGTTTGAGACCTGGACGACGAATCCAATCCAGTGTATACCAAACCCCAATACAAGAGACTGAAGTTGATTAATATTGTATGCAGTTGTGGATCCTTCAGACACTCTCACAAAAATGTATGTTATTCGCAGATCAATACACTTTGGCCTTTCCATGTTGTACAATATGCAATCAATAACTAAAAATAATGGTGCTAGGTAAACAATTAGATGATTAGTTTTGAGAAAAGCTTTGTAATTCCCAAATGACTCATTTTAACTCAATAAAATGATACAACTGACACTCAAAATAAAATACAATGCAAGTATTACCTCTCCTAGATTTAAACAACAATAACCCCAGTGGTATAGAGTCTGTGTTTGGAAAAAGAAACAAAAAAAAATCGAAAAAACAAGAGAAAGGAAGACACATATATGTGGGTGGGTCGGGTGCCGATCAACACCAAGATGGTATCGATCGACACTGTGTATTTTACGACGCATAATTTTTGATGCATAGACTACACTTATCAGTGGGTAGCCTTCCACTAAACGTTTGTTTTAAGTCACTAGCTCGACTTTGTAAGGCAATTTTCAGGCTGGATGAAAATGTTGTAGTTGTTACAATAGAGGGAATATTTAAAGGGTCAACCAAGGCAAACGAAAAAAACTAAAAACAAGGTTAGAGCCTAGACCATCCTTAGAAAGGAGAAAATAGTGAATTATTCATTGAATTTAGGATGATTCTTCTTGCCGATGTTGAGACTGGATGACTGATATACTTTGACTTAAAACAAAAATCAAACTCTGATATACTTTATGACAAACTTGTCGACGTGGAATTGAGAACAATAGAAAAAAAAAAAACATGAAAAGAACTAGAAGGTAAATACAGAAATTGTATACTCAAAGTTCATAGGATCAGGTAAGATACAATTCATTATAACTTCTTAGAACAAAGATTAAGCATCTCTTTCTCTTTCAAACTTACAATTCGGATTTACTCGCATGAGAGAAGAGAATGCACACGAGTTCTTTTTATATATAGGGAGTCAGTTACATTAACTTAGTTAGAATAGGGCTTCTCACCCTTTCCATGCATTTGCATGACCTAAATCATCAAGAAAGAAAATAATAAGGCCATTGATATTTGGAAATATCTCACCAATAAATTTTTCACCAACTATATTAATATTTAATTAAAATGTTTTCTTTAAATGAAAAATGTATGTGAAATTTTTTTCAAACGTGTTAATCTTAGTGATAAAACTTTAATTAAATATTAATATTTTCTATTATTTGAAAAATGATAAGTGTCTTTACCACGATTATTCTAACAAAAAAAAAATGACGACATAGCCTATTAAAAATAATGACTTAGTTCTTATCTACTTTTGACATTACTTAACACAATTATAACAAAAAATTGAATTATAAAATTTGAAATAAAATAATAAAAATATATGGTAATTACCATAATCAAAAAATAATAAATAAAATGATTTAAATGTACATATAATTTATTGTGAACTTACACTTTCAAAATTTGATAAAAAATTAAATAATCATTTAGTTTATTAGTATTTTATGTATTTCAATGTTTCTAATAAGAAATAATCCATATATGGTAAAAAATACTAAGAATATATTTCATTCTTATACTTATAGAAATTATATTAAATTTATTAATATGCCAAAAGTAAATATATGTATATATAAATAATATATCATTTAATAAGTGTTTATGAAAATATTATAGAATTTAATATAGATGAAAATGAAATGTTAAAATATATGAAAACGAAAAAAAAAACAAAAACTTAAATATGAGAAAACATTTTGGTTTATGAATGAAAAAATGAAGTTGTGTTTAATATTTATAGGCAAAAAAAAATCATCTATTGGGCCTTAGTATTAGGCCAGTCTCTTTTTTTCATTTGGTTGCAGTGCAATACTTTTACACACTAAATGTTTGGCACCGGGTACATCTTTCTTTTTCTTCTGCTTTTTATTGTGAAGTACATTCATAGCATAAGGGCATCTTAAACTATAACATCAAATTTGGTATTTTTGTGTTAAACTTTACTTTTTCATTTCTAACTATCACACCAAATTCTACCCCAAAACAATATTTTATATTATTAATTTTTAGTTTTGATAATAACATATTATTAACTATATATATCATATTTATTTTTAGATTTATATATGTCATTTTTATATATGTTATTTTCTTGTAGTTAATTTTTCTATTTCTTTATTTATTGATTTAAAATATCAGTCAAAATTTAAATTTATGCACTTAAAATGAAAATCATTTTTATTTTATTACAATTTAGTGTAACTGATAATACTCATTTAATTATATCATTTAATTAAATTATTAATTAAAATATAAATAAAACAATAGTTTTTTAACTGGCTTTCAATACAATAATAGTCTAATGTTTTCGTAATATGAAAATGAAAATTAAAATACAAAATAATATGATGTATTCATTTTAACTATAGGATAAAACTAATTTATTTATGATTAAATAAAAAGTAATTAAATATATTATTTTAATATTTGATATGATGTAACACTATTCATATTACACCAAATTTGGTAAGATAGTAACATTTATAGTGTTTCATTGGAGATGAAATTACCTCAAATTTGGTATTATAGTGTCTTATTGGAGATGACTTAAGACTAGCGAAAAAACAAACCATAATCTGAAACTAGCAAACAATGTTCACACATTATTCGAAATTTGTTAACCAGATTTTATCAGCCCTTCTCTTAAGCTATTAGATTTTATCTTAACCACCCGTGTCAGTCTAAACCTCTCTTTGACCTCAAGATTAATAAAAAATACACCTTTTGCACCAAATTATGTGACACTCAAATGCAAGATCTAATCATTCTAATGTAACGAAGACTAGTAATACAGAGTTTTATTGCCTGATTTGTTGGAGAATTCTTGAGCCCGTGGCTCAATGGCTAAATAAATGGGTCCCAAGAGCAGTCAATGTTTGTCTACCTAAAGCCACCAAATATTACAGATAGATAATTAGTTACTCTATCTGTTCAGGTTATATTCTACGAAAGGATATACAAGATACAGTGGTTATAAGGATTTGAAAGCTGATGTATGAATTATTGCTTTTAGATCTTGAGTGTAAAAACTATTAAGAAGATAATGATTTGACAAAACACTTGACAACAAGATCTAAACAAGAGATTCTAAGCATGAATGTGACCAAACCAAAATACTTTTATGTGTGAGTTTATTCTGCTTATTTGATGTCAAAGATTACATTAGATACTGGAATATATAGGCATAGATATGGAAAGAGGAAAAAAAGCAATTATAAAGTCAACAATGTAAAAGAAACTCTTTTTGTGTGTTTCTGTGTTTGTTTAATTAACACTCGTAAGTTCAAGTTTCAAAATTTAATAATATATATTGTGATCAAGAAAGCCTAAAATGAAGCTGGAATCTTGCCTTATGTTCACTCTAGTTTTTAATGCCATAATGGTCAATGAGACACTACTTGAAAAAAGAACTAGATAGGAACCTTCATGCCCTGGTTACTGAGTTTTAACTTCTTTAAAATTTGGCAGTTTTCAGACACAGATTTGTTATTAACGATTATTTTATTCCAATCTGCAACTACTTAAAAGTGCATTATTTATTAGTATTATTATTATCTAATAAGGAGATGTGTAAGGACTTGCCTCTCTATTTAAGGACTCATCAAATGGTTTAGTTGACAAAACATGCCAGCAGTTTAGCTTCTCTTCTCTTCTTTTTGTCTTCTTTCTCTGCACGTTTTCATTTTTTGTCAACTTACATAAAACCAAAAGGAAAAGAGTTTTCATAGTGGAAAAAACATCAATAACAAAAACATTATTACGATCCTCTTACATTGTGATGTTGTGGCCATTGTGCATTTGGGCTTCTCTGCTTTTGATAACCATCACAACTTGGGTTTACAAATGGAGTAACCCTAAATGCAGAGGTAAGCTTCCACCTGGTTCCATGGGCTTGCCGCTTCTTGGAGAGACGATTCATTTCTTCAAACCTAACACAACCTCAGACATTCCACACTTTATTAAAGAGAGGGTTAAGAAGTGAGTGTTTTTCTTCTTTAATTTCTTCAGAGTTGTATTGTATACCTAAGTTATATCCTTTACTGTTTGCGTTGCAGGTATGGGCCAATCTTTAAGACCAATCTTGTGGGAAGACCAGTTATTGTATCAACGGACTCTGATTTGAGTAATTTTGTGTTTCAACAAGAAGGCCGTTGTTTCCAGAGTTGGTATCCTGACACTTTCACAGAGATCTTTGGAAAACAGAATGTTGGATCATTGCATGGTTTCATGTATAAGTACCTCAAACACATGGTCTTAGATCTCTTTGGCCATGAAAGTCTCCAGAAGATGCTTCCTGAAATTGAACAAAGTGCATGTAAGAAATTAGAGCTCTGGTCAAATCAAGATTCAGTTGAACTAAAAGATTCAACTGCAAGCGTGAGTTTCAAGAACATACTTTCCACGTGTTTAAACCGCTCCTAGTTTCTGGCTTGTTAAAATATCACTTTCTCTTTGTATCAGATGATATTTGATCTGACCTCAAAAAAGTTGATCAGCCATGATCCAGAGAAGTCCTCAGAGAATCTAAGGGAAAACTTTGTTGCCTTCATAAGCGGTTTGATCTCTTTTCCTATTGACATCCCAGGGACAGCTTATCACAAGTGCTTAAAGGTTATTATTACTTCCTTGATATGTATTAAAGCAGTGGCTCTCTTTGATATAGTAGTACTCATGCTTATATTGATTTTTGTAGGGTAGAGAAAGAGCGATGAAAATGCTGAGGAATATGCTTCAGGAGAGGCGTGAAAAGCCAAGAGATAATCCAAGTGACTTCTTTGATTATGTTATCGAAGAGCTTAAGAAAGAAAGGACAATTCTGACAGAAGATATTGCACTAGACTTGATGTTTGTCTTGCTTTTCGCTAGCTTCGAAACAACTTCTCTAGCTTTGACTTTAGCCATCAAGTTCCTCTCAGATGACCCTTCAGTACTAAAACGGCTAACGGTCAGTAAAACTATATATATTAAAAAAAAATCCATCTCTCTATATAACCTAACCAGCTTCTGATCATTACCAAAGGTTAAAAAATCTTTTCATTATTATCAGGAAGAGCATGAGGCAATCCTTGGAAACCGTGAAGATGCTGACTCTGGACTTACATGGAAAGAATATAAATCAATGACTTACACATTTCAGGTAAATTACATCAAGTATGTTAATATCTGAAACTTATGTATTAATCTAAACTAACCAAATGTTAAATACTAAATGCAGTTCATAAACGAAACAGCGAGACTAGCGAATATTGTTCCTGCAATATTCAGAAAAGCCTTGAGGGATGTTCAATATAAAAGTATTGATCAACAAACCAATTCACATGCCCTTTTTCAAAAAAAAAAAAAAAAAAACAAACCAATTCACCATTTAGATTGATTCAGCATTTTTTTAATTTATATTATCAATTAAAGACGTCGTAAATGGTACTGCAGACTATACCATTCCAGCCGGTTGGGCGGTGATGGTCTGTCCTCCAGCTGTACATTTGAATCCAGACAAGTATCAAGATCCTCTTGTCTTCAATCCATCTAGATGGGAGGTAAGCTGATCACATATATAAAATCTTCTGTATAACGTGTACCTCAAGTTACCTGTAACATTTTTTGAACAAAACTAATCAAACTAGTGAAACATAGGGATCAAAACCCACTAATGCATCCAAGAATTTCTTGGCGTTTGGCGGCGGGATGAGATTCTGTGTTGGAACTGACTTCACCAAAGTTCAAATGGCGATTTTCCTTCATAGCTTGGTCACAAAATACAGGTTCAATAAAAAAGATTATAAGCTATTCTTTGTTCATTTGTTGATTTGAAGAGAAAATAATGCTTATTGAGTTTTGTAACTCTGAATCTATCAGATGGGAGGAAATCAGTGGTGGAAATATAGTTCGAACTCCTGGATTGCAATTTCCAAATGGGTATCATGTTAGAGTCAAAAGGAAAGAGATCAAGGAGAAATTCTGATGAACAGATTTTTTGATGTTTTATGACAATGTAAAATAATACTATTGTATAAAGATCAAGTACTATAATGCAACACTGGTTAAGATTTAATTACCTTCAGTCAAACAATACTATTTCTTTAGTTCAGAGTAGAGAAGTAATGATTTTCAAATGTAGTAGTCTTTTTTCCCCCTTTTTACACTATGAATTTAATAATATAGATGTACATGTTATAAAAGGCTAGAGTGAAAAAGCAACAAAGAGATTATATGTTATAAGAACACATAAGAAGCTTTTTAGAGTATGATGATGATGATTAACAGGTCTATTTAGAAGTAGGGAAACAGCTGAGGCGATGACACCATTTGCAATGTTTGTTCCCATTCTCTCCTTTGAAAAGCATCACTGATCCAACAGTTAAACCAACAACAAGTACAACGGCTGCGACTATGAACAGAACGTACTGGTAGATGCTATACTTGCGTTTGGTGAGGGAAGTGTTGGTGGGGGAACTTTCCCAACCGTACTGTGGTCGGAGAAGGAGGATAAAACCGAGGCAGAACCCGGTTATAAACCCTCCGATATGTGCGAAATTGTCAACGCGAGGAAGCAAGCCTAGTCCTAAGTTGATAGCTATGATGAATAGGAGTGTGAAGAGAGCAGCCGCCTGCAAAAGAAAGTACAAAACCGATAAAACCAAAGCTACGTTTCCGGTTTAGAGGAAAGGACACAAGTACCTTGTTGGCATAGATAGTCCAATTGGTGAGAAGTTCGGATAACATAGCTCCAAGAAGTCCAAAGAGAGCACCCGAGGCACCAACAGAGATACTTTCTTGAAGGAAAAGAGACGAGAGTATGCTTCCACCGAGACCAGAGATTAAGTAGATAAGCCCGACTCTTACTGTACGGAATCAAACATCAAATGTCTCACCTGGGGATTAATAAAAAGAGTGTATGTACGTTGGTAAAGGCAAGAGCTTACCGAAGCCAAACTGCTGCTCGAGGCGGATACCGATGAAGATCAAACTCAACATATTGGTAAGAAGATGGATGATACCAGCGTGTAGCCACATACAAGTGACAAGTCTCCATCCTTGATGCTCATGTACTACTTTCCTCCATTCCAATGCTCCCATTTTCTCCAATCTTAAAAACCAAATCACACACGAGCATTTAAGCAAACTTGATCTTAGCTTCCAAGTTTGCGAATTAGGAAACAAGTCTGAGACTTTCGAGGTACCCAGAAGATGAAACTTGAATTAAAACTCACGAAATTTCTTGAAAATCTGGAGGTAAGCTTACGTGGAAGAAGAAGGGCCAAAGAGAGGATTCTCTCTAAGTGGCTGAAAAGAGAATCTTCCGAGGAATCTAGCGACGCAGGCTTTGTTTGGTCCGTTGATCTTCTTGGGACAGTCGTTGACGAACATAACGGCGATGAAGACGGCGAGATTCGCCACAACGATGGCCGGAACCAGCCACGAAGTCCAATGAGTTTCTCTTGAGCTTTCGTCATAGAAATAACTGTTGTTGTTGTTGTTCTGCTTCCCTCCTCCCTCCACATCTCTGTTCGCCATTACTCTGTTTCTCTCTCTCTCTCTATCACCTCAAAATCTCAGGATCTATCTTCGATTAACGGATCTAAATACGAAACGGGTGAGAAGTAGTTTCGAAGAAAGTAAGGAGGATGAATTAGAGGAAGAGGAGATTGAGACAGAGCATCTGTAAATTAGAGAGAATTAAGGAAATAACGTTTTTAATAAAGTCACGTTAAAAGTAAAAGAAGTAAAACCGTATATATATATTACTTTATGTAACTATATTTGTCGATATCTGGGGAATAAAGTAAAGAAGAGAGCTTTTGGTGGTGTGTCAATGGCGAATCAGGCGGTGCTGCCAGCTCCTCTCCAAGGGTTTGCCGTTTTTATTTATTTTTAGCTCAAAAACAAATAAGAGAAGATAAACTAGTGATAGTCAAGAGATGCCGTAATCATATAAAACTGGTTGAAAAAAAAAAGTAAATCATATAAAAGTGTTTTTAATAAAAATCATAAAAGTGTCTTTTTATAAGATCATTATAAAAGTATTGTATAAAATATTTTTACTAATTAGGGTTTTACTCTATGCCGACATAATTATTTCAAAAATATTTAGAGATTTATACTTTTTTGAAAATTTTAAAAATATCTTTTGGATAATACACGATACATCATATTTTCTAGATATGATTTTTATTAATATTTATACAGTTTATTTATCTTTTGAATGTATTATATTGATTTTATTAATTATATAGTAGGTATAAACTATATAACCATTCAAATCTTAGTTAATCAATTCGTTAGTACTATATATTAAAATAAAAGTAATATTTATATTATACTTTGTGGCTTATCTTGATAGTCACTATATATTAAAATAAAACTATATATTTTGTGTTGCTACATTTTTATTTTTTATTTTTGGCAAATGGCAACTAACTTTTTCTCTTGAAATATAAAATTTATATTTTATGGTATTTTCAATCAAATTTTGATGGTATATAATGATGGGAAATGAAAATATGAAAGATGAAATTTGTAAAACAAGATAAAATTATGAAAAACATATAAAACAAACAAAAGAAATTTTGTGTTGCAAATACAGGCTACGACATTTATTATTTTTGGCAAATGGCAACATTTTTCTCTTGAATTCTAAATTCTGCATTTTAATTTATGGTATACTAGGTGATTTTCTCGTGCTCATGCATGGTTATAAATATTTCTAAAGTAAATATATATTATAATAATTTATTACTATTTAATTTTGATTTTAAATTAATTTATAATTTTTATGCATAATATATATTAATAATATTATATTACTTCAATTAGATATATGATTTTATATATATATTAGATTAGATATAGTCGATTTAACTATCATTTTTATATATTGGATTGCATCTATTTATGTAAATTCAACTATAATATTTTTTTATTCTAATTCTATTAAAATTTTGATTAATTTTCTTATTTGCATTTAGGTTGGTTGTTTTCTTAAATATGTAAGTATATATTAAGAAGATTATGTATAACTTAAGATATATTGTGCTTAGAATGAAATAAAAAATAAAATAAAATGTTTGATTCCGAATTACGTAAATTAGTATAATGATATTATTCTGAAGTCTCATGCATATATAAAATTTTTACAAAAGAACTAAATTGTAACAGTTAGTTAATATTTTATTTTCATTCGTTAATGTGTTTTGAGTCTTCCTATAATTTATATTTATAAAATAAATTATTATTATTATTATTATTATTATTACAAAATTATATTTTCTTATTGTAGTTAAATCTATGATTTTAGATCTAAGTTGGATTAGTCGAATCACTTATATTATGAGTATATTGAGTTACATATATTCTTTTAAATTCAAATAGAAGTATAATTATTTTTATTATAATTAAGCCAAGTCAAATTAATTTTATTTATCATTAAATGTGCATGTATTTTCATAATATATATCAAATTAAATGTTATTTTTAAAAGATATTAGAAAATAAAGCGATGATCTATAGAAAATTACATATATAAGTAACCGATATTTTTTTGGAAGTTCATGAAGATATATCAATAGTTACAATAATTAAAATATTTTTATAATTTCTAAATAGTTTCATGAATATTTATTAAATTATATTTTTACTGTAAATGAAAGATATTACAATCAACTAAATATAAAAAAATAACATTTCAATAATACTAATTATAAACTATTTTTAGTCAACTAAACATATATCAGTTTATGTTACTTAATTATTTTATGTAATCATCTAAAACAATAGATAGATAAATAAAAAATATGTCTATTACTTTGAAAATATATTGTTGTACTGTTTAAAATTTTGTTTTATAAGAATACTATTTCTTTTTATAATATCAAGATTATCTGTGAAAATTTAATTATAAAGAAAGTATTTTATTAGTATATTTTATGTTATCAATTTTTTTAGAAAAAATGGAATATTACAATTTTGTGAACTTTCATTTTTAATGAAATCTTATTATTTATACATATAATTTCGTTTTTAAATTCTTTTTTTTACTTTATAAACATTTCCCTTTTATTATATATGTTATTTGGAAAATTTTATAAAGAAAACTAAATAAAAATTCAATAATAGTATTTAAATATAAAATTTTTAATTCATTAAGGGTATCAATGTAAACAACCATCGTGAGAGTTAACGTGAGCGCGACACATAGGAAACTGATTTCTCAAATAATATTATAGAGATTTTTGTCAATTTTTATGGTATATAATCGGGTTCCGTATATAATCATACACGCTAAATCTTAAAAGATCCGTGCTGTTTTTCGTTTCTATGCATTGATAAACTATGACCTTTTATTATGGATCATTACGAAAAATAAATCGGAAAGGTCCACGCGGTTTCAGGTCGATTAGAAAGGGATAATCCGGATATGTTAGGGAGACAGGGACATGCGTTATAACTTATAAGTATCTAAATCGTGTGATAGAGATTTTGGTTGGTACCTAACCAAGAAATAGTGAAAAATAAATATATGGAATTAATGGCTAAACTTATATGTGTAAAAACCCTGAGAAAATGAAATTGTATAATGATTTCACAAGTCT
The DNA here is from genome assembly GCA_018703725.1 of Brassica juncea. Taxonomy (NCBI): domain Eukaryota; kingdom Viridiplantae; phylum Streptophyta; class Magnoliopsida; order Brassicales; family Brassicaceae; genus Brassica; species Brassica juncea. The sequence goes on along the minus strand of CM031936.1, from coordinate 60,059,433 downwards.
ATACAGACTATATAATATAACTTTTGGGAATCAACATTTACATTAAGCCATTATGCAGTAACACAAAAAATAGTGACCATCTTGAGTTTTAAAAAATGACAATCTAACCCAATTTTAAAGAGTGACAGTCCTGGTTTAAATAAAGAAAGAGTGAAATTATCAATTATAAACTACAAGTCACATACTTATCATGTAAATACATAACACGTTAATTATAATTATGTTAGTATATTATACTAAACTAAACTAAACTAGTGATTGGTCTGCATTTCGCGCAAGATTTCATCTTTATTGAATTTTTTTTTAACATTTGTTTTGACTTTAAAGAGTTTGGTCATATATTATATGAATCATTATTTTCGTGATCGATATTTTTAATCAGTTTTAATCTTGTTGAGGTTAACTAAATTTAATAATATGATTATTGAGATTTTTTAGTGAATCTACGTTTTGTTTCATTTTAGTTGATTTTGTCCTTTTAAGTTAATTTAGCTTCATTTATATTTCATTTATATTTTTGTTAGATTAATTTCTATTGTGTATTTCCTTCGGAGAATGCCATTATATACTTTTTTTTATTTTTGTATCAGTATTAGATTTATATTCTAAGATTTTCAAATTCATGACACAATCTTATATAACATTCTATATTTATTTGTATCAGTATCTGATATTTTTCTTATGTTCATTGTTTTCTTTTATATTTTGTATTTTTATTTTCTTATTGTATTTTTATTAAAACAGTTTATTGATTATATAGTAATTATTGGTTGTAACTTTGGATCAACATCTTGTTAATTTCAGTAACCTTTAGTGTAGTATTTAGACTATAAAAAACTCGTCAGATCCGGTGTTTTTTCATTTTTATATTGTTTTCTTAAAACGTATAAAAATATTATCGTAAATGAATTATCTTATTTTTTGTTGTTATGAATTTTTCCTTATAAATTCATAAAATTTATGTATTATGTTATATTATGTATTTTGGGTTATATCATATATTTTTACTAGCTTTTTCTTGTTTTTATTTATATTGTTATTTTTATTATCCAGACTATTTTAAAAATATATATTTGACTATGAACTAATCTTGGATTTTAGGTTTCCATTATTTTTTCAGTTTTCTAATTTTGAGATTAGTGACTAAAAAAAATCATTAACTTTACTGTTTTTATATTTCGTTCACCTGAGTTTAATAAATTTGGGAAAATAATATAGTAAATATATTTTTTTCCTTTTGAACTATTTATTAACTTTTATTGTAGTTTTCCATCAATTTTTTCCTTTTGAACTATTTAATATAGTGACCAAAAGAAATATATTAAGTCCACTAAGTTTTATATTTCGTTGGCTTGAGTTTAATAAAATCTGAAAACACTGTATGTGGATACATTTGAATTACTCCGGGGTCGAAGTAGATAATATATTCTGCTTGTGGTCTACAAACTATAAGCAAACAATAAAAAAAAAATTAAAGTAACGTTGAATGGTAGTGAACGCTATACACGTGCAATTCCCTCTCCGTCAATTATCTACCTTTTATCCATCTACCTTTCAAAGTCTAAACTAAGCATAATTTTTTTTTGGATACTAAATGATGTTGAATGGTTTTGTCTTTCCTCTACAGTCTATACTAAATGACTTTGATGTATTCTACCATCAAAACATACACACAAATGACTTTGATGTAAACGTTGAAATAAACTTTGATGTATTCTACCATAAAAACATAAACAGAAATGACTTTGATGACGTTAACTACCAGACGACTTTTTTATCGGCGACTACCAAACTACTTAAACATTTTCCCATGTGATGACAATATATTTATATTTGCATTTAAATATTATAGTAGTTGGTCAAACAGACACAGTGTACCTTTTGGGGATTTGTCCTATATAATATTTTAGTCGGCTATATTTTTAATTTCATTCTCATATTCTGGATATTCTGTTCTTCACCATTTCATTTATAAACATTTTTTTTTGTAAACTTCATTTATAAACATGTTTACAGTTTAAATGAAAACAAATATATAACATGATCTGTTTATTGGTTTCAATAAGGTTTAAATGAAAACAATATGTAATATAATCTTCTTTTATTAGTTTCAGTGAATCATCTTTAGTATATTGTTTTAGAAGTTTGAGAAATTTTCACATATATATTGACATATATATTTACATCCATAAAATATATGGGTATATATTTACTTTCTGACAAACGTAACAATGTTTGAAGTGCGTTTTCATTATCCATGCATAGAGCAATTCGTACAATATGCGGTTACTGTTTATGAAACAGCACTGTTGAATTGTTATGAATGGTGTAATACTGTAACGAAACCGCTTTGAAAACCGCAGTCATAAACCGTAGTCGATGTGAACAAGATCTAGAAACAATTTTGACTTGACTAGACAGTAGACACATGGATTATCCTTCAGTCAATTCGCATGAATGAAAATAAATATTTTGACGTTTTGACGTTTCTTCTCCCTATAAAATGACACTAAAGTATCCTTAAACCAACATTCTCAATTTTCCAACCAACAACAACAATGGCAAACCAACTTCAAGATCCCTTAACCACTTCCCCTAACCCCAGTTTCATAAGTGAAGAAAAACTTGACGAAGAAGCCGTGAGCTTGCAAGCAAATAGCCTCGTGACAACAATGGCTTTACCCATGGTTCTTAAAGCGGCCTTGGAGCTTGGCGTCATCGAAACGATAACAGCCGTAGATGAAGGCGTGTGGCTCTCGTCTTATGAGATTGCGCTTCGTCTCCCGACCAAACCAACCAATCCGGAGGCACCGGTTTTGTTGGACCGGATGCTAATTTTACTAGCCAATCACTCGATCTTGAAGTACCATATGGTTGAAATAGGAGGAAACGGAGAGACCAAGATGGTATATGCAGCTGGACCCATTTGCACGTTTTTCTCGAACCGTGGAGACGGCTCGGGTTCTCTTGCGCCTCTCTTCATCATAAACCTAAGCGAAGTTTATTTCAAGACATGGTACATACTTCTTCATTATTCATATAATGACTAAACTAGTTTGACAACACACAGTTCTATAAATAACGCATAGTCAAGTAACGGTTGATGTTTTTTTTTTGACTGAACAGTTGATGTTTTTTTTCATTCATATAGGATGCATCTCAAAGATGTGATATTAGAAGGAAAGGATGCATTCACCTCAGCACATGGCAAGAGTTTTTTCGAATACACCTGTTCGAACGAACAATTCGGTGAGATGTTTAACGGGGCAATCTCAGAAGCTTCCAGGTTAACCATGAAAAAGGTTTTAGAAGTTTACCGAGGATTTGAACATGTAAACACCTTGGTGGATGTCGGAGGAGGAAATGGAACTGCTATAAGTCTAGTGATTTCCAAGTATCCTCATATTAAGGGCATCAATCTCGATCTAGCCTGTGTTATAGCCGATGCTCCTCTTTATCCAGGTATAACACATAATTGATCAAATTAATAAACAAATTTTATTTTGAAATGCTAGTTTTCATAGTTCTTAAAAATATTACATTTTTTTGCTCTATTCCAAAATCTTGTTATGTATATAATATAGGAGTGGAGCATGTTTCAGGAGACATGTTTACAGAAATTCCAAAAGGAGATGCAATGTTTTTGAAAGTAAGTCCATATATATATGTACTATTTCAATGGAACTTTTTTTATCGTTACCAAATATTTAAGTCTGTTGTCCACTATATATTAACAACAACAACAAAAAATTTGATATATTGATGACAGTGGATACTACATTGTTGGAATGATGAAGACTGTGTAAAGATACTAAAAAATTGTAGGAGAAGTCTCTCTGAAACAGGAAAAGTGATAATAGTCGACGTGCTTAAGCCGACACAACCAAATATCAACGACTTGTATTCGAACAATGCGTTCGCCAAGGACATGGTGATGTGTACGTTTCTATCGGGTGGTAGGGAAAGGTCTCTTCCCGAGTTCCAGACTCTGGCCTCCGATTCGGGGTTTCGTCGTTTTCAAATCGCTTGTTGTGAACATTCGTATTATGTTATTGAACTCCGCAAATAAATTCACAAGTTTACCAAGATGTATTCTTACATGTGGGGTGAAGACAGGTTACTGGTTATGGGGGCATGTACACCCACAAAAATACTTATATTTTATAATTGTGTGCTTATAATCATTGAAACATTGTCAGTTGAAATGGTATTAAATAAACTTATCATCAGCAGTATCTATTGTGTTTTCATTTTTTATTAATAATATATCCATGAGGTGAATATATAATAATTAAAATCTCAATTTGAAATTATAAGAGATCTTAAACAGTATACACAAATGTTATTGATATCATACCAAAAAAAAAAAAAACAAATGTTATTGATAATCAAACTGTCATCCAACAAGGATTAAGCAACTCGGTTTAAACATACAAACAAGCCACCGATTTAAACTGGTTTAGCTGTTTCACGAACAACGGCTAACTTAGCGAGAAGGCCACATAGCTGGAGATATGATCCAATTCCATCACAGATTCTCATATGCGCAAATCCAGTTTCCTGAAGAAGATACAACTGGTGTTAGACACGAGTTTTGATGATGTGAAGAAGAAGAAGAAATCAGATGTATGTATGTATACCTTCATGAACTCAAGTTTCAGATACTCAGCCATATCATAATTCTTTATTATACGGAATAGCGTTGTGATTATGTCGGTTGGAGAGTAGCCGAGATCGTAGAGCTGCTTCATGCCGTGACAAGCATCGTCAAACTTACTTTCCAACACATTGCGAACCATGTTCTTGACATGAAGCGGGTGAGGCTGGTCACAGACCTGAAAGAATAAGAAACAAATAAAATAAGTGGGGGAGATCTATAGCGCTTATGATCAGCCTAAGTGAACTAAGGTTTTGTATGGAACCTTGAAGACGTTTTCTTGGTTGACAAAGCGAAACCCGCTGAATGTAGCTTGCAAATTGTTCAGAGCTTGCCTCATATCACCATCCGCTGTGAAGATTATGGCCTCAAGGCCTTCAGGTACATAAGGAACCTTGAGAGATTGAAAAAACAAGCTATTAGAAATGTATGTAAACATGTAGAAGGAAAGAAAAGTGACAGAAACCATACACTCTCAGCTTGAACCACCACCATGAGACGGCCAAGTATCTCCTGATCAGACAACCTAGAGAATCGAACAAGGGCGCATCTACTCTGAATGGGCTCAATGATCTTGCCTGAGGTGTTACAAGCAAGTGCAAAACGGGTCGAGTTTGAGTAGATCTCAATCGTTCTCCTCAAGGCTTGTTGTGCTCCAGATGTCATGCTGATTTCACAAACCCAAAAATGAACCAGTTCAAAATTAAATGGTACAAGACCGTAGCAAAGGAAACGGTGTTAAACGCAGAGAAGAGAAAGAAAAGAATCAAGTAAAAAGCCAGACGAACCTGTCAGCTTCATCTAGGATGACCACCTTGTGACGCCCAGGAGGAAGTGTGACTTTCTTCTGCGCAAACATCTTAATCTTGTTCCTAACTACATCGATACCCCTACACACCATAACAGAAGAAGAAGAAAATGAGGGTACGCGAAATGAAAAGAGAAAAACAAACAAAGAACCAGAGCATCACCATACCTATCATCAGATGCATTCAACTCCAGAACAGCGTCTCTATAATTGGGGCCAAGTAGCTCGTGAGCGAGAGCCAAAATGCTAGTGGTTTTACCTGTTCCAGGAGGACCCTGTGAGAATATTAAAACCAACAGACACACATATCAGTGTTTAGTTGACAAGAAAAAAAAGCAAATATCAGTTCTGTTTCTACTAGTTATATACTAAACCAATTCCTTACTAGAGGCCAGTGAACACTAAATAAAAATGCAAGCTTTATCTATCAGCGAACAGGTGAAACATCAACCTATAAATACAGGATGTGATTCAAAACCCTAAAAGTGACAAGCTTTATTACTGAAATCTACACAAGACACAAACCCAATTCCCGTAGGAGTATCTCATGAACCCCTAGTGGTCGAAATCGAAGGATTAAGAAGAGAGTAAAAAATCTCACGGCGAGGATAAGATTGGGCATGTTGCCGTCGCGAGCGATGACTTGAAGCCTTGAGACTGCATCTTCGTTTCCAACGATATCCACCACCTTGCTCGGCCTGTATTTCTCCACCCACGGGATCTCGTAACCTCCGCCGCTGGAAGACGAAGACGCCATTATTTTCAGAATCGATGAGATTTTTGGGGATTTTTCTGATTTGGAGGGAAAATTGGGAATCCAAGGGTTTTAGTTTTAGGGGTACACGATAAATTAAAGGGCCTATAAAGAGAGTAGAATACGAAATCTGGACCCATAGTATATTAATCTTACAAATAGACCCTACCAAAAATACTCACATATATATTACCCCGCTTATTTGTCATTTTTCATTAAAGGACTGATGAAAATAGAAGGAAGAATACGAAATCTGGACGATAGTATTGAAATTTGCATTTAATAGCCATTTAATAAAACTTGATATTTACATACATACCCTTATATTTTGTTTAGCTGTCGTTTGAGGAGACATAGTATTCAATTCAGACATG